>OX388157.1:3959692-6359692 GCA_947579745.1 Apocheima hispidaria | reverse complement strand
TACTTAAATTAGGGTAACTACTAAAAGTCAAACAAATTAGATATTTATTACGACTAGCTATGATGCCAACGGAAAATGCAAAAAAGCTAATTAAAATTACAGAAAAATCATTGGTCTTCTTAATTGTATTAAGTGCATGTGTGGGAGTGTGTACGTAATTGTATACATATATGTGAATCTATTTTGTTTTAATAAAACGGGAATACTCACGCTAAATTGAGTCGGTTATTCCGACTATAGTTTCGATCACATTCGGTGACCTTTATCAAGGAATGCTCAGCGAGACACGCGCGCGACCTCGTCTTGCCTTGCACGTTTTATTAAAACAAAATGTATCAAAACCACGTCAGTTTTCATAGTATATGTGAATCTTTGCGATACACAAGTCCTCGTAAGAGATAGGGTTGGTAGAGACAAATAAGTCGACTTTGGTATTTGTAGTACAAAGGGCTTAGTTTACCAATAAGTATATATTTATTATTGGCATATATAAAAACGAATATTTACATTGTAAATAAGTTTTTCTGGAAAATTAATTATTTCAGACAAGCTTTTATAAAATCCGTTATTGGTACCGTAAGCTGATCAAAATGAGTCCAAGCGTCATCAATCTTCTGTGAGGTACTGAGGGGTTCCGTTTTCCACCTTCCGTCTCCATCATCAGATCAGCTCGCTCTCATAATATTGTATTGTCATCGCAACTTCTCAAAATTTAAACTCAATTCAAGGGGAACTGCGATCTAAAAATCAGTTGCATGATTTGACCTGAACATACATACTTACTTACAAACAGTGCAAGTTAAGTAAAAGCTGGTGGATTTGCAAGCAACAATGATTCGCGGCGTAAGCACTTATTCGGGTTGCAATTTTCAACCTGTACCCATCTTGTTCGGAACCAATGTTCTTACTGTATAATTTTTAGGTACTGATCAGTCAGCTAGTTTATAGAGCAGACTCTCACAGGAAAATTTGGCCAATGTGTTGTCAAGACTTTACTAACAAAACGTTTTTGTGAATTCCAGATGGCAAGTGGCAGAGGAAAAAAGCATTGTGTCGGCGCGTGAGTCAGTATGATGTCATGTGCAGCTAATGGGAGCGTCCCGACGTCACGTCACATCCTATTCCCGAATAGGGAAACCACACTGCGAGCCCGTAGCAGGAACCACGTAACCGCAGTCGGAAGAAGAGCGCTGTATCCTTTCTCTATGCCTAGCTACTGTTGCTAGCCTAAACTACCTAACTACACAACTTGGGTTCAAATTCTAAGAGTTTTGTTACGATTTTAAACAGGTAAAACTTTCGGAAAGGTCATATAAGGTTCGTCTCATGCAGAATTTCCTCAGAACTCGTATCTGTGGAATCCAATATATGTAGGTAGGTACTTTTCGATACGTCCGTCATTTTCGATTCGTCCGCGCAGTTAATTGCCGTACCTTATCCTTTCGACCTTATTCTAACCGTCAATGAACCAAAAAAAAAAAAAATTGCCAAAAAGTAAAATTTTATCTCATTTTTAAAACAGCTTTTACCCGGCCTTTGTATGTTAAACCTAAATTCAGTTCAAAGAAATCCCATGCTTCCATTTAACCAGCAAAACAACGCGTGTTCTTTGGCCCCAAGTCCCGCTTGAGGAACGTATTGTGGTAACCCTATTCCCGCATACTTCATCCAATCGAGCGATGACAAATCCATTCATATTCCACATCGCCGCTAACCGTTCTGTTCATCGCTAAATTCTTGCAATTCCTGCGTAATTAACTATGATGAGTTGTTTTATTAGGTATCTGGCGTAAAATTTGTTTTGACTATAAGTACTAAGTACTAGTACAAGTACTAGTATAAGTACTAGTATAAGTTCTTGTCTACTAGATAAATAATTTATAAAGTATAGGTCTTGACTAACAACAGCGGACGTGTTAAAGGTTTTGGGAAATTGTATTTAGAAATGTAGGTAGTGTGCGCGGCGTAGTGACGAGTAGTGCGCGAAGTCGGTCGCGCCAAATCATTTTACATTAATTTTATTTTTGGTGGCTCTCAATTTTGTTCAGAAAATACGATAGTGGCTCCTCCTTAACTCCATAAATTGGCACGTTGTTTAATAGAATAACGACCTATGTATTTTGGGTAGTTCTTAGGTATATCAAATTTTAGACGTATGCGTAAAATATTTTAAAAAAGACAATCAATTATTATTTATTTTTAAAAGTTATTAGTTCTTACACTAATGATAAGAATAACAACACCGAAACAGCCATACAAGGTATGTACATTAATTAAAACAAAATAAGACATTGTTATTTATACCTCCGTATTTATGTTATAAAGAAAACAATCAGTGGATAATTATGGAGAACACCGTGAAGAAAGATCTCTCCATAATAACTCAACTTCGAGGTGACGCTGACCGCACTGAAAACCGAAGAGTGAAGAAATCATCAAAGGAATTACGAAACTGGTTTTCATAATGATTTGACAGATTGTTCTATATTCTGAGATCATTGTGAAAGCTGATTTTGGTCCTAAGTCGTCGGACACGGTTCAAGAGCAAGTCGGCAAGCCGCTATGAAGTTGATCGCAATAGGCGGTGACGTCGTCGCACTGGGACATTGCGCATTTCATTAACCGATTTGTAAATATATTTAAAAAAGAAAAATATTCTACATTGTTGGATTCATTATCATCGTCAAAACTTTTCATCTCATTCATACGTATTACTTTAAAAACTGGCAGTTATGTTAAAAATGAACTTGTGATGTTTGAAATTGAGAGAGGTTTTCGATGCGGCTGTCAAGACAGGAGCTGGAAAAAGGGAGGACCGGAAAAATTTAGTGATGACCATTTTTAAGCATTTAAGCATTATTTTCCAATTTACTAAAATAGCTCACAATACATAGGCCACATTCACAGAATCATCCTTATAAATAAGGCCCAGAAGGATAGTCTCCATACAAAACACGAATTTGACAAGGGGTATAATTAATTTGTTACCATTGGCCATGGATTTAGCATCACAATTGTCAATCTTTTTGGTCGTGCCATTTTAAGCTTTCCATTAAAAAGTGTTACCCTATTTGGTCGGGTAAATAAATTTTGATTGGAGTGATTTAGGGTAAATCACAGTGGTTCTTAAGTAGGTTTTTATACCCTTTTTTATAAATCATCTACATTATTGTTATGTTAATATTTTCAATTTAATACGATGGAAATGGAATCCTCTAAATACGCAAATAAATGAATACGCAACTTTCGCTTATTAGCGAGAATTTATGTTCTTAGGTAGGAACATAACATTATTTCTAAAAAAATAGCAATATAATTGTGTCATATCGTGACACGCTCATTGTAGACTTCCGTAAGGTCTTGTTGAAGTGATTGGTGAAACCATGGATTTATGAGGGTGAAACATTTATATTTGTTGTTGATATGCGCTGACACATTTTTTAGGTAAAATGAGGTATCCACCAATATTCATCTCTAGGGTCTCTAGGAAACCTTAACAAAGTTTGAAAATTACAAAAAATTATGTGACAGTTCATTTTATCTTAGAGATGTCAATTCGTGCAGAAAAAAATCGTATACGAACGACTCATAGTAGATTATCCGATCGGACACAAAAAAAACGAACTTCGATTAAATATATTCACCGTTGATTATTTTTGGATATAGTTTCAAATAAATTCCACGTGAATCACTAATCGTTCAGAATCTTTAAAGAAACTAATATTTACGTGATTGATCGCATCTTTCTAAGGAGGAGGCCTTTGCCCACCAGTGGACGTCTTATTTGACTGATAATGATGATGAAGCCAATTAATCGTTTTTTAATCCGATTGAAGTGATTGTCAATTGATAATTAGGTAATATCAGTAATATTAAACTAAAATATTGTGATAGGTATAAAGGTAACATCCGAGGGAGGTCGAAGTGAGGAGGTTCCCCGCTCGCCGGTCCATGCTCGAGGAGTGGAAGAAGAGCAACTGGCTCACCCTAGGGCTGAAAACTGGACCATCGAGGCTGTCCGGCCCCTCCTGGGGGACTGGCTGGACAGGGCGCAGGGGTCACTTATCTTCCGGCTTGTGCAGGTGCTTTCCGGGCATTGGTGCTTCAGGAAGTACTTGTGCCGCATAGCCGGAAGAGAACCGGCGAGCGTGTGCCATCGCTGCAGATGCGGCGAGAACACATTGGAGGAGTGCCCTGCATGGGCAAGTGAGCGCCATGATCTCGTCGCAGTGATGGCAAACGATCCAGTGTTGATAAACTCAATGCTCGGATGCGAGAGGTCGTGGGAGGCAGCTGTTTCCTTATGTCCCTTAACAGGTCATGTTCCAGAAGGAAACGGCAGAGCGCGAGCGAGAGATCCTCAGAGATCTCCCAATGCGCCGCCGGAAAGCCGGGCGTCGGAGGAAAATTTCCCAAGCCCTTATCCGATCCCCATAACATCAGGGGCATGGGCGGCGGGCTCGGGGCAGTCAGTCGCCCGACAAGCGTAACCCCCGAGGGAGCGCGCGCCCCTCAAGAAAAGTGGGGTGGAGGGTCTCCAGCTCCATGGATGTATGCATTAAGCATTTTCTCTGGGTCTGTATACAATAATTGTAGGTAAGCTTTAGCTTAGTACACAATAATCGTAAGCTTTAAGGTAGTTATAGGTACATGGCCCGACCTGACATCGTGTGAAAAAGATGGCTATATATAAATTTCTGGGAGAGCGAAAGGGACACGCTATAACCTTAATAGTTTGTTTCTTTTGCTCCCGAGAAATTCAAGTCTAGCTGTCCCTTTCACACGATGTCAGTTCAGGCCATGTATAGCCACATTTAGTTATAATGAGGCATTTTCCAAAAAAAAAAAAAGTTCTAAAATACTTACTAGATGGCGTAATAGTCCTATCGTTTTACCTGTCATTGTCATTTCTGTCGAAATATTTTGTTTATTTTGTAAATCGTAAATTTTGGCTTCACACGTTGTGTATTTAGCAGTGTCAACTATTCTAATATTTCAAATGAAGTCAAATACATAGTTACAGTACTTGAAATTGTCTAAATACACATGTGGAGTCAAAAAACACGAGAAAAAAAAAGGCACACGTACATTTTTTTTGTCTTTCATGTCTTGACAGTGACGGGTAAACCTCAAGGTACATCTAACGCCATCTGTTGGGTATTTTTATTACCAGGTTTTTTTTTTTGGAAAACGCCTCATTATTGTGTATTCGTATATGTATTTATACTAAACTTTTTAAGGGAGACAATAATATACGACCCGACTGTAATGTACAGCCTGATAATGCCTATGCCTATGCCATGAATTGAATAATATCTAATAATATATGCGGGCTTCATGGCCTATGCACAATCGATAATGTACAGCCTGATATTCCATGTACTGGTACATCAATTATCAGGCTGTACAATATCATGCCGTACAATGAGGCGTTCTCCTAAAAAAAAAACCTTGTAATAAAAGTACCCAATAGATGGCGTTAAATGTAACTTGAACTTCTTCTGTCAATGTCAAGACATGAAAGACAAAAAAATGTAAGTGTGCCTTTTTTTCTCGTATTTTTTGGCTCCAAATAAATAATAAATACACAACGTGTGGAGCCAAAACTTAGGATTTAAAAAATAAGCATTACATATTTCGACAGAATTGACAATGACAGGTAAAACTCTAGGACTATTACGCCATCTAGTAAAAATTTTAGAACTTTTTTTTTTTTGTTAAACGCCTCATTGGCCTAGGGCCGATAATGTACACCCCGTTAAAGTACAGCCAGATAAAAGATAACCAATCCCACATTGGCTGAGATCCTCTGTGTCTATGACATCTATCGATTTCGTGCTTCGTATGAACGCGATAGTAAAAATAGGACACAGATTAAAAATATAAGGATTACAGTTAGTAGGTTAAGGTTTTTTTTTATGACAACTCGGAAATCTTAGCTTATCAAAACTGGGGGCTTATCCTCTAACTTGGAAACATTCGTGATTTTGATTGCGAGAGCATGCCATCTCGCTCGTACCAACCGCACTAGGCACGGTTCCGCTCGCGCAACTCTCGCTATCGCTTTTAGAGTTACGGGATAAGCCCACAGGTTAGGTCATTAGGTTTTTTTTTATTATAGCCCGGAAACCTTCTGCTATGTCTTGTAACATGACAGTTGGTTAAGGTATTTTTAATCTGTGCCCTATTAACACTATCGCTATTATCGGATTATCGTATTATACATGGCTTGTACGACCTGGGGGCTTATTCTCTAAGTTTGAAACGTTCATGATTGTGATTGCGAGAGCATGCCATCTCGCTTGTACTAACTTAGTCGCACTATGCGCGGTCCCGCTCGCGCAACTCTCGCTATCGCTTTCAGAGTTACGGGATAAGCCCACTGATAATTGGCAGCCTGGTACACAAATTATCGGTCGTACATTCGCCGTACATTATCGGGTCGTACATTATTGGGCTGTACATTATAGACACCGCTTTAAAATATTATTCATGGATTTAGCATATGATGTTTTGTCCAAGATATTATTGTTTATTCGCCGCGTTAAGAAAAACCTGTTATGTGTTTAAATATCCAACTGTAAATTAAGCAGCCATTTTGTGGAAAAAGTCACCACGATATCTACACCATAGATTACTTTTAGGTATTTGGACAACTATTATCTGTACATAAACTTGACATAAACAAAATAATCTATTAATTTATCAGTTCTACACAATGTGTACCTACTTGTTGATACTGATAGGTATAATCTGCCTATATTTATAAAATAATATAAGGGTACATAAATATAGATAAAGCAGCAGCAGTAACGCCTACCTACTGTGCAAAATAGCAATGAGGCGTTTTCCAAAAAAAAAGAAATCATGGTAATAAAAGTACCCAATAGATGGCGTTAGATGTACCATGAGGTTTTTCTGTCACTGTCAAGACATGAAAGACAAAAAAATGTACGTGTGCCTTTTTTTTCTCGTGTTTTTTGGCTCCACATGTGTATTTAGATAATTTCAAGTAATGTAACTATGTATTTGACTTCATTTGAAATATTACATAGTTGACTCTGGCTAAATATACAACGTGTGGAGCCAAAATTTACGATTTAAAAAATAAACATAAAATATTTTGACAGAAATGACAATGACAGATAAAACGATAGGACTATTACGCCATCTAGTAAGTATTTTAGAACAATTTTTTATTTTTGAAAACACCTCATTCCTTTTTTTTCCAAAACTACCAACTTAAATAAAAAAAACTTACATGCATGAAATTCTGCACAACTATAGTCTAAGTATAGACCGCAACTTTAAAAATTAAAAACATATATATTTGTGTATATATATATTCATGTAAAATATGCGAATGTGAGTGAGTTTTGGCGGGAACGTGAAGTAGCCATGTCGCGTCATTGTATTATTTTCCAAAACTTGTGCTATTTTGAGTGGTAATATGTAAATATGGTGTATTTTAACCCATTAAGTGTTCGTGAACGTTCACGAGTGTTAATGAATACTATAATGTTGTGAAACGTGACTCTTCGTGTTGTTTCCAAAAGTCCATAGGAACTTCCACCACCTCTTTATTGGGGCATGACGTGGTCTTGACCGTGACTTACTTTGCTTGACTTAGACTTATTTTAATTGTGAAATATCTGAGTTACCTTGGAATATTACAATACTTGACACTGGCTAAATACACAACGTGTGGAGCCAAAACAAAAGAGAAAAAAAAATGTATTGATGAAACAAGAAATGTACAGCCGATAATCTGCGCACCTAAGAAGAGTACAAGTTTTATCGGGTTGTACATTCCTGGTCGTTCTTTATCGGCACGGGCTGATAATGTACGGTC
Source organism: Apocheima hispidaria (assembly GCA_947579745.1). NCBI lineage: Eukaryota > Metazoa > Arthropoda > Insecta > Lepidoptera > Geometridae > Apocheima > Apocheima hispidaria. The sequence goes on along the minus strand of OX388157.1, from coordinate 6,351,840 downwards.
GATAATGTACAGCCTGATAAAGAACGACCCAGCCCGTAATGGCTGAAAGACTCTACTCCTATTGGTCGATTTGTCTATGATCTGTTTTGATTCCATGCTTCGTTTGGACGCAATAGTGCAAATAGGGCACAGATTAAAAATACCTTAACCAACTGTCATGTTACAAGACAAAACAGATGGTTTCCGGGCTTAAAAAAAACCTAATAACCTAACCAGTTTTGACACAGCAAAGATTTCCAAGTTGTTAACTGTAATCCTTATATTTTTAATCTTTGTTTTAGTTTTACTATCGCGTTCAAACGGAGTACGAAATCGTTAGATGTCATAGACAAAGAGGAATGGATTGTCTTTTATCAGGCTGTACATTATCGGCCCGTGTCAATAATTTACGGCATGATATTGTACGTCCAATATTGTACAGTCTGATAATTGATGTACCAGTACATGGAATATCAGGCTGTACATTATAGGCCCGTGTCGACCACGAAGCTTTTACCTACACCTTCATGGTGTCGACAATGTACGGCCGATAATGCACAGCCTGATATTCCATGTACCGGTACACCAATTATCAGACTATATATTATCAGGTCGTCAATTATCGGGTCGTACATTATTGTCTCCCGTGAACGCAAACGCAACCACTTGGATTTCTGTTTGAGCAAAACGCAAGTTGAGGTTATGTATGATGTTGATATTGATTTGACTACAAATTAAATATCTATTGATCTATTGATTTCTAACTTAAAAAACGTAATTTCTAAAAAATTCAAGATTAAAAAAAGTGAAAACAAACAATACATTCTGCAGACTATAAACAGACACTAACCTATAACACTATTGTTGCAACCACAGAATTCTCCTTATATTTGGTTGCAAAATATCGCTATGGAAACTACAGAATTTGATGCCACTTTAGGTGGCACAGAAGAACTTCCACATTCGGTAAACAGTTTAAAATTCGCTGCATCTAGAAGCGTAGAAATTGCTGCAATGACTGAAAGTATCCTTCGTCCCAGTAAGACTAAACTTGTATTTCAATCCTTGCCCGTACACATGCGACGACGAGTCATGAGCCACAACTGTAAAAGGCTGCCGAGGAAGCTTCGACAAGCCCATCTAGAACAGTTAAAAAAGAGCGGTTTACCTCCAAAACAAAAGAGACCTTCAAGAAAATATAGACGGCGCCCTGCTAATTTGCTTGAAGAATACAACAGAAGGAAGAAACGAAATATTTGGCTTGAAACTCACATTTGGCATGCGAAACGATTTCATATGACTGAAAGATGGGGCCATCGCTTACCTCTCGCTCCTTGTGACAAAGCTTTCAGAGCTTGTTACCGTGCCAGCTCTGCACATTGTCTTATGCAGGACATGTCTTACTATAAACCATTCAAAATCACAGGATCTGTTGATAAAATCAAAGAGTTATTCCAAGGGCTAACAAATCCAACTTGTGGTCTCGGTGTTGGTGCTAAAGCTTACACAACTGGCAATAGAGAAGGACATATACACTTATATGAAGTAAACTCCTTTCCTTTCAGTTATATAGGAAAAGTTAATTTCTTATGGGAACCTAGTGAAACAACACTTTGGCTTTTTGTGCACCCATCCTATGCAAAACAAGTAGAGTCTGCGCTAGCAGATTTATTATCTTCAGTAGAAAAAAATAATGATATTGAAGTTCCTGGGAAAAAACGAAAGATAGATAACAATCTCTCTAAAGAAATTCAGATTAATGTTCTACCACATGCTTTCAATAGATTCCGCCTGACTGGACCGAACAGCCACGCTGTTTTGGTGCAAAGTTTAAAATGTATAGCAGATATAGAAAGGATCCAAAATGACGAGTGGGTACAAAAGTATGTGCAGTCCAGTCCGGCATTGTTTTTGAAAGAAAAGGATATTTACTGGACAAGCATCAGCTCTGTATCATCTCCATCACAATTGCCACCAAGAGTTATTATTGGTTTGATTGTGAAAGATCCTCGCCTCATGAGGCCCCACCGCCGCAGTAAAGCTAGGCCAAAAATAGACCCAATTGTAAACAGAGAGACTTTAGCTAATATTCCACCTAATACATCAATCTCTCCATTATGGGAAACCTTTCTACATCAAAAAATTCAGGATAAGATTATGACAAATGGCCAGTTCATTCAACATGTCACTAAATTAAACATTGTGCCTGGTGAAGTTTTTGAAGATGATCCAAAAGTACAGAGCGTCCCAGTGGTTTTGATTCAAAGACCTGGCTCACAAGATTCGAATTATAAGAAACTTGGTAGGTAATGTATACCTAATAGCTACGACCAAAGTAAAATGAATGGACGGGCCCTAACCACACAATTACCTTCAAAATAACAAGTCACAACAATCGAACTTAGGCTTCAATACATATATTGTATTTTTAGTACATTTGTCACAAAAAAAAAAGAGAATGATATCAAGGCAAAAAAAGATCCATCGGCCCGGTACCAGGGACGAGCCACCGTGCCAGATGGGACTTATCCATATTTTTGCGGATATTTGGATCGCATGTATTGACGAACGTACATCTCGACTGAGAGCGTGTGAAGCAAGTTGGCCGGCGCTCACTGTAAAGTCTTCAAAATTCTCTTACTTGGGCCCATCCATTAATTTTACTTTGGTCGAAGCGATACAGTTAGCAGCCATTGTTTTGGCTCATATAGTTGGTAGAAAATGAAAAGATAATTTTACTTTTGTCTGACATTCTATACAAACCCACAACTACCAGAGACTTCTTGCTTACTCTCGATTAATAATTCAACAGTACTGTCCATATTTTTTTAAATGTTGACGGATCTCATATTAATAAAATGTTATGGTTACTTTCACAGGTTACGGAAGTGGATGGGACATCATATTTCCTTCGGGTTATGGCATACCATTCTGGCTTACATTCATCATGTTCGGAGCCAGGTCTGGTGGGCTCCGTGAGACTGAAAGTTTAGCATTTGAAATGGGCGAATGTTTTCTTCCACCTGATTCCGAAGCAGGAACACAAAACGATAAGAGAATTGAATCGGAATTAAGAGAAAGATATTTCAGACTGCCTCCCAGTAAGAGGCTGAACTATGTGAAACTTGGTATCAATAGCCCCTTTACTTGTCCCTGGAAATTATTGCTAAAAGATTGGACTGATCAGAATGTGAATAGTTTCTATGTGTTGAGAGATTGGAGGCTTTTAGAGGAACTCCAGGTAAATAAATATTTACAAACAAAAAATGTACTTGTTTTAACAAAAATGTTTCGTCAAAATGTTGCAGATGAGAATTCTCACATGCATATTTGAGAAATTGCCCATTTATTCAATTAAATTCTTATGAAGAAGTTTGTGCTAATATAAGTTTATGTAACAATGGCAGCTCAATGATTAGCACATTTGGATCGCTCGCAGCAGAGCATGGGTCCAAATCCCAACAACGAGCTTGAGCTCGGTGGTATGGTTCTTTCTGGTACTCAGCTGGCTAGCTGCCACTGTCTAATGAAAAATCTGTCGCCAAACACATAACGGTGCTCCGGCAGCTTCGCTTGCATCATGAACACCACAACAAAATCTTAATGTATCACATATTATCATACTAGTTTGTCCGCTCATCTCCATTATTATTGTTCACCTAGACCAAATTTAACATATCTTTCATACGCGATCTTTTTGTTGATTCCTAGAAAAGGTCTAGTTCTTTTATTATTGATTGGCATCTCCGCACGGCTTTGCTTGCATAGGCTACAGTAAATTAAACACCCCATTTGACGTCTTAAACTACTTCTCTACTTCCCATCACGCCTAGCATGAGCTAGACGTGTTTACCATCATCACCGCATCATCACTCATTAACATCAGTGTGTAGGTGGTCAAATGCCTAGCACGTCAAAAATTACAATCTTTCAAGTAAACTCAAAAGAATTGTGTTTTTGTTACAGGAAAGCATCAAAAGAAAAAGAGAGTTGCGGCAACTGAACAATTCGCATTTATGTTTAGTAGCTATTTATCTACATTTGCCAGTTGGCAGTTTACGAAGACATGCACTTATTTGTCTGCCAGAGCATAAAGACATAGCCAATGTGAAAAATCTATACGAACCTCACCATGAGGATCCTAATGAAAAACTAAGGAAGACAAAAAGGCAAGAACATGTGGTAGCCTTAAAAAGAATGAGGAGATCCAGAAAAAAACAGAAAAAGAAGATTGCCAAAGTATGATCCATATTAAAACATAATTATTTAAGAGGGGTGTTACCTACTTTAACTGCTAATAAACATTTCTCTTGCAGGTAAATTCCACAGAAACTAAAAATCAAAAGAACAAAAGTGAACCATCAGAGTATAATAAACTAATGAGAGAATTATGGCTTCCATCAAATATAAATTCAGTTCGTCATGTTGGCTTCAGAGAAACAATGGGCTATGTGTCACAGGGAGCTTTCAGCTTCACCGAGGCCCACTCCTGCGGCGTGGGTTACGTGACGTACAACGCACTAAGCACGCTGCTTCAAACTGGCCTGCACCAAGTTATAGTGAGAAACACGTCTTCAAGGAAATACAGGCTTGCCAACATAGAGATAATAAGAAATGTATAAAACAAAAACATCATCTAAAAAATGTATGTGTTTAATTTCATTGCTCAACCATTAATCTAATTCCCCATAGAACCTACAATAGGTTCACATTCACTTTGGAGGAGTGAAATGGACATTTGCATTGAACGTCCGTAACAGTTACTCAGTTGGAAAATCTAGATTTTCCCGTACACATCAGAGTTTACACAATCAATAAATACATAAAAGGCCTGATCCATGCTAATATTAAATCCTCAAATCTATGATTTAATACATAAACATTCAACAGATAACTTAGTATCATTGATGTAAATGCTCTTGTAGGACTTCTGTCTAGCTTAATAATACATAGCATTCTTCTGATGCAATTAATTTCAAGGGCCAGCTGGAAAGCCAGACTGCCTATCTATTACGAAATTTACACGGTACGCTATAAATCGTTATTCCTATATTTTTGAACGCTTCCTTGCTATAGCATCTTCTACAGCCTTCAATTGTTTCAGGAGTTCCTCTCTTCTTGAAACTGCTTTTTTTGCAGGACCAGAGTCGACTGGTGAATCGGCTGCTCTCTTTTTACCGCCCGATTCTAAAATAGAGTATAATTATGAGTATTTTCAAAAGCTCAAAAACACTACGGAAACAAGTAATATCGCAAAAAAAAAACACCCGACTGCAAAATGTAGCCTTATGACACTCCGGATGTAAAGAGGTATCCAACGACACATCGCTTGTCACAATCGATCAAGCCGTTCAGGCTACAGGACGTCTTATAGGAACACACAAACATACTTACATACACCCCAAAACAATTACCCTTCTTCTTGGGCAATTGGATAATAATACAAATGTTTTACTAAATTTCATTCATACCTTTATCACTCGAGGATTCTTTCTTGCTCGCGATCGTCACCGCTGCCGCTAGACCGGCGGCACTTGATTTAGCGTTTAACCTGTAAGATTTCAAATTTATCATCGTTCTTCTACAAAATTAAATAAGCAGTAGTGTGCAAACATTACTGTGTTCCAAAAAAAATTGTAAGCAAACAAAAAAAACAAACCCCGGACCAATTTTGCCCATATTTGAAATAAAAAAAATGTTTTTTGTACAGGTTTTGAGGGATTCCCCCTCATCCCACTGTTAGGCTGAGCTGGTGGGTGCACCGGTCGTGTCTCAGATATAAACACCAACTGATTTCCGTTGTCTCTGATGCCTTGACAACGCTTCTCGAACATCGATGTTCAAGAAGTAATACAGAAGCCTTGACCATGTTCACGAAAATATCAACACAATAATGAACGGAACTGTACGGATATCTGAGCATGTTTGAGAACAGTGTTAGCAGTGACCTGGGTCTCGCGGCTGCGTTGAGGAGTCTCGCGTGCCTCGCGCGCCTCGCGCCCGAACTGCCCGATGTCGACGACGAGTGCGACTCGCTCTCAGACTCGCTCGACGATGATGATGATTCTACAACAATACAATATCTCAGTATTCGTAGTTTACAATCCGATATATCTTACAAAGGCGAGTTGTTTTGGACTAGTAACGTATAGTCCATTTGCTGACACTTGCAGGTAATTATCCAAAACTTAAAGAAAGCCCTGTTCTTTTTTCTAACGTTAAGTAAATAAGTTTCATACTAATGAGAAAAAGTTGTATTCATTGTTTTTCAATTTACTGCATCATTCAGCGATCATCTCATAGCGAATGGACTATAGATGTACAAACTCCTTTTGTGTGTGTAACGCTGGGGCCACATTATCGTGCGAAAATTCGTATCGCGTTGTCGCGATAAAAACTATGTTCGGCCATCGGCGAACTTCTTGTCCACATTAGCTTCCAATCAAATGACATTCTAGTTCTAGTCCAAAACTTTCAAAACCCTTTGATGCGCGCCAGTTTACTGACAGTGCCGCGATAAGCATCGTATCGTATACATCGCGATTTCGACTAGTTGATGATAATAATAATAACGCTGGTCCTCACTATACTAGTATACAGGATAAAGGTAAAGGGTATAAATCGAAAAGGGTTCATAGTAGTACTCATCATTATGAACAAGTTTTAGTATGGGTACAACACCGAAAACGAAAAAAAAATTACAATGACACTCCACAAGCTGTATGAAACATCACATATTTTTTTCTCGATTTTTTGGTTGATTATAATGATGAGTACTATGAACCCTTTTCGGCTTAGCATAACCTCTTCTTATAACCATGTATTGATGAGATCAAGATCACAAGTTGAAAAATAAAATAAAAAACAGACAACACACCTGATCCTGATGACGAAGATCTGGAATACTTCTTCCTGTCTCTCGGAGGCTTCGTGCGGCCGTACTGGTCCAGTTCATCCTAATGCGAAACAATCATCGGTTAACTACGGCCCAGTTCATTCTGCTGAGGCAAATCTATGCAAAAATTTCACATGAAGCCATTTAGAATTGGTTCATTTAATAAATCGGTCGATTTTATGTAATCCAAAGGAGTCGATCAATCATTCCGTGGGTTGAATGGAGACTAATTAATATGCCATTGAGTTTCTCTTCACGAGTCCTCGAGGTAGCATTCACCCATTCTCTACCTATAGTCTGATCGCTTTTTGCCAGCGCCACGACATAACTTTGTACTAGCGTCTCGCAAATGCGCAAATTCAAGTGTCAAATAAAAATTGTAGCAAATGTGTCTCGGTATTCAGAGATGAGTTTGAGCGTGTACGCTTCCGTATGTCAAAATTCAGTGCTTATGCTCAAATTTGTATTCAGAAACGTTTGGAACACTGCTTAAGCTTAGCGCAAGCTAAGCGAATAATTCAGCCGATCTTAAAGCAGGAGTGACGCCACCAAGTGAGCAAAGATGTAGTTATTATTGACAATCATGACAAACTTCAAACAAGAATAATGTTTCCGCGATGTTCTAACATCTAACATCTCAGGGTTGACGAGCGCAGTGCATTGCCGCGCATAGTTTTGAACTGTTGAAGTTCAAAATTCTGAGTGGCACTGAACTGTTATGGGCAAGCGTGACGCTTAACATCAGGTGAGCGACTTGCTCGTCTCGTCACCGAGTAAAAAAAATAAAAAAAATTAATTACAATATAATTTTATGTATGACTATCTTTGTTGTTTGTTAATCACGTCAGCTTAAAAAACCCTTAAAGGTTCCGCTAAAAACAAAAACTTCCATAGACAACAAAATATAATCTAATCTTAGATAAGATCGTGCTAAATTTGTGACGAAGTTATGTTTGTGAATACAAATTTCAAAGATCGACTTAGCCGAAGCTCGGGTAAGACTGGTGGTCTTTGACTGTTTTACGTTCTAGTCTCTAAATGTTAGCCTTGATCTACTCGCTGTGCGCGGTGTGTGTGTGTGTGTGTGTGTGTGTGTGTGTATGTATGTGTGTGTGTGTGTGAGTGACCTTGTGTCGGTGCGAGGCGGGCGGCGGCGGGTTGACGGCGAGCTGGCGCGAGGCGGCGGGCGAGGGCGCGCGGCGCCGCGGCGCGGGAGGATTCATGGCGGTGGCGCGCGCGCTCGCCAGCCGCCGCTCGCGCACTATCACCGACGGCGACAACCTGCAAATACCACAACACTTGCAACTCAATGTTACAATTTACTAATTCAATTTAATTCTTCAATCAATTCAATCAAATTTAATTGTGGTTATCACACAGATCACACTAGATACTGCATTACGAGATTCGTTGTTCCTACAAAAAGTCACCGTTTGAGGAAAGCGCGGGTCGCGGGGAGTGCGACCGAGCGTTCTCATTGGCGATCTCAAGGTTACGACTACTCGTGCCTAACAATCAACCAATCAGAGTAATTTCTTATAAGTGTATTTAGACTGATTCGAAGTGCGCTTCGAGCGTTCTGAATGTAGAATCTACGGTGTGATCTGTGTTATCACACTAACGTGTTTTCGACGAGACAATCGATTGAAGCGGTCGCAACCTGGGGCTCAATTTTCAAATCGCTCGTATGATATTTCGCACGAAAATATCATGCGAAACGACAGAGTTTCGAACGAAATCCCAAACAAAAGTCGCATTTAAAAAAAAAACATTTCACTCGCTTACGCAACGAGTGGTTTGAAACATTCGAATTTGCTTTCTATCAATAGTTTTTTTTTATGCGCATGATATTTTCGTGCGAAATCAAACGAGCAATTCAAAAATAGATCCCCTGTACGTACGTAGCAAGTGCGCAACGAGCTCTGCGTCGTCTCACGTGGGCGGTACTTTATTTTGTACAATCCACTGCTGAACATATGCGTCTCTCAATACCAACCCTACTTACATCTGAGAGTCGGATTGAGTTAAGATGAATGATGAAAAAAGAAAGTCTCTCGAAGTGGGTCGATCAGTGTAACAGAGAAGCCGTTTATGAGGTAGCACAGGTCGTGGTCCTTCACAATCGGGATTCTAAAATAAAAAAAAGCTCTTCTAATGAAAAAACCTGGAATGGAACGAAACAAGTGCACACACGTGCTCGGTGACAGACTTATGCCGGCTATTCACTCTTGTCGAGCCCTTGTCTTGTTGGCAGGGGTGGATTTTATACCTTGAGTGTCCTAGGCATGTTAGAATTTTGCTCTGCAGAGTCTCAAACATACCGAATTTTCATAATTTCCACCGATATGAGACCGCTTCTAGCTTCTACCGAAATACTGAAATGTAGAGACGTTTCCAAGATTTCTGAAGATCCAAGATTTTACATTTCTGTACTGGCAACCCATTTCGTTTCGTCTATGTTTCACGGGTATTCCCTACCAACTTTAGCAGTAGTGGTAAGTTTTGGGGGAATATGGTTCCCTTTTATCCTAGATCATCCCCTAAGCCCTAAGTTTGGTCGTCCTCCAGATTTTTAGTTTTTAAACATTGATGTATGAAGTTCATAGAGGGTGTGACAAATAATAAAAAATAAAAAAAAATTGCCACCCCCAAAGTTTGCCGCCCTAGGCCCAGGCCTTTCGGGATATCCGCCCTCCGCTAGTCGGTAGCCCCGCGAGAAGCGAGAGCAAGGCCGTGATAGCACGAGATCGTCTAGCACAACCTCGGTCTCGGCGAGAGTGCACAGCCGGCGTTACAACTGTAGAGTACCGATCACTAACCACACGCCGGTGAACTTACCTTTGCCTCGAAGAGGACGACGCGCGCCGCTTGCGCCGCGAGCTCGGGGACCTCGAACTGCGGGAGCTGGAATTTGAAGAGCTGCGGGATGAGAGGGACGCGAGGGGGAGGGGCACGCACACACGCACGCATGCCAACACACACAGCACGCACATACGCAGTGAACACCCATGACAAGTCGAGATACGCATGCGGATAACATGTTAAGAGAGATGAAGAGGTATGAGTTGAACACCGGAAATACCACGACGTTAATTGTTATGAAAGCAAACCCATTTCCGGGGAGAGGGGAGAAAGCGAGAGAAAATATAAAATTAGTCATGTTTTTTTTACAATTATGATACAGGGCGTCCTACAGTTTCACCCGATACACCAAACCATAGGAATAATATATTTTCCGTGATAAACGGTTCTGTGTAAAATATGTGTTAATCCAGGGTATAAGCTACCTTCATACCGAATTTCCACCAAATCCGTTCAGCCGTTACGTAATTGACTGGGAACAATAATACTTACACACAAACTTAAGAACAGACTTTCGCATTTATAATATTAGTGTGATATTTTATTCATGTCCAAGATGTACAATTGAGATCTTACGGACAACAAAAATAAAAAGTAAATAATTTATCGGAATCAACTGTTTCCAAATTCATTGTCTTTTTCGCGACATTTGCTAAATTGAATTTTTCGTCAAATCGGTAATTCGTCAAACTCTATTTTCGTCAAATCATGAGATTATAGAAAACAAGGAATAAGGCAGGACAAAAATCCACACGACGTGGATGTTGCTTTCATTGCAATTTAAAAAAAGCTGGTTTCAATACTCATACGATAGTGCTTTTGTGAACAGATATGTAATTACTTTAGTTCTGTTTGGCAAACTAGAGACAAGTCGGTCGCTCTTCGTGGTGGTGGTAGAGGACTCGCTTTTAACATTTTGAGCATGTCACTACACAGAGAAATAGAGATGGTATATAAGCACCATGACTCCCGAGCACAAATTAAAAATAGATGTTCCGACAAATCGTTGTTCCGAGAAAAGCGCGGGTTGCGGGGACTGCGACCAAGCGTTGTCATTGGCTATCTCGAGGTTACGCCTACTCGCGCCTAGTAATTAACCATGAAGAGGAAATTTTTTGAGAGGCGCGTGGTGCGTTTCGATCGTCCTGAATGCGATATCTAGGGGCGATCTATGTCCTCCCGAGTTAAGACTTATATCGCGTAGCACACTTGAAGCTATTATGGAAAAACACAATAGCCGTCAAATATTTTGAAAAATTACTGCATCTGCGGCTACATTCGATTTTCAAGTCTCTTTCCCGGAGAGATTTCGATGTACGTGTACATGCGCCAACAATTTCTCCACTAAGCCGCTCGCTGCTCAATATGTTTGCCGTCACTATACGAGAGAAACCGTCTCATTCAATAATTGTTCACTATGCTTCATTTCACTCAGTCAATCGCTCAATGGTTCACGCTTTGCTGTAAAAATAATCGTTTTCCCATCTCTTTTTCTCTGCGTCGGTGTCGAACAGGCAGCACACGGGTGCGTGCGGGACGGGGCGTACCTGGAGGAGGAGTAGGAGTCGTCGGAGGAGGGCGGCTTCCGGCGGCGCGCGGGCTCGGCGCGCATCCACGGGTCGGCCCACTCGTCGCCGCGCGGCTCCCGGCCGCGGTCGCGCTCGCGCTCGCGGTCCGCGCGCATCTCGCGCGGCAGCGGCCGCTCCACCTCCGCGCGCTGCACTATCACCTCGCGGGACGAACGCACGCGCCTCTAAACAACACGATATAGCAGTCAATTTAGCGCTTGACCCGGAAGTAACTAATAACATGTATTTTTTTCTGTTTATATTTGTAGAACCATCCTCACATATACAATGCATAAAAAAATGCGTATCCGAAACAGACTCAAATTTAACATTGTGCAATATCGTCTCTGTCTGTTCGACAATATCGTCTCTCAATCACATACTGCGCTATATTTGGTGCGTAGTGATCCATAATGTCAATTGTATGCCAAAACGCGTTTGGTTTTATTGCAGTATTTTTTTTTCATCGATTAAAGCCACTGGTCGGCACTAGATGTCAAATTTATCGATAAATAAAATACTGTACTTGTGGCGCAGTTTTGGCTCAATTTTTAGTATTGCAATGGTAAATATTCTATTAAAACTATGATGTAGTAATTCTCTACTTCATTTGATCAACGAATTGTATTAATTAGTTCCAAAAAACTGAGAGCTGATAGGATATCGTAAAATGGCAAGAACATCAGAAATGACGTAATTGATAAATAAGTATCAGCATTTAGGTCAATTGGACATTTTTGGGGACAAATTATCAGGGTTCAAGATTTTAAGCTTGATTATGGCCAGTCGGCCATAGTCAGGTTTGGGTTAGTCTTGAATATTGTATATTACAAACTCTCTAACTCTTCTTCTAGATATTTGTTTTATATTGATTTTATTATAAATAGTTAAAAATTAAGAATATTAATGCATGCTGTGCTTCCTTAGATAAATAACGCATTTTGTTTAAATGTAGTGTAAGATTATGGTGTTACAATAAATAAAAAAAAAATAAAAAAAATGTCCCTCGTACCTTATGGTAGGCCGTGTCATCGGCGGGCGGCGCTCGCTCGTCGTAGTAGGGCGGGCGCTCGTAGACGCGCTCGCGCTCGAACCCGCGCTCGCGCTCGTAGAACCGCTCGCGCTCGTCGCCGCCCGGGCGGAACCCGCGCCCGCGGTACATGCCGCCCGGACCGAACGGGGGACTGGAAACACAAAATCATTTCAAACGTCGTCAACATCAGGCGATGTACGAAACGGGACGTTACTGCAAGTCTTATCACACCAAAGTGAATCCTTGTATCACACCCATTCAGACTTAAGGTGTAACGTTTCGCTCAGCGAGCCAAACTTTTGGCGTTTTTTGTCAAATACAGCTCAATTACTCATCGTGGCAACTAGCAACGTTATTCAATAACAGTCAGTGATATCATAGAGAAATTATACTAAGAGTGCTAATGTCCATATAAAGAAGTCCTTTAAACTGCGGCGTGATCGTCACAATTTCTGCTTGACTTTAAATTGAAACCCAACTCTCATTTGTAATCGTACGATGAAAAAAACGCTACTTGTTATGAATATTTTTGCATTAGTAATATCAGTTCAATTATTAATTTTAAATGTTATTTGCAAAACACGCTAGGTTCTTAAGAGATAAAGTCGAAAATATTATTTTTGACATATATTTTACGTCGTATATTGCAATCTAATTTGAACTAAGCCTTAAATTTACTATGTTTCTTTATTAACCATTTTTATCAGTTTTTATAGCGGTTTGGACATTAGCTGACTGTATACGTAAGCGCCGTCTAGTTTTAAGCAGATTTTTCGGGGGATACACTTTTTTGTACGAGATTATGATTCTTCTCGTGTAGATTTTCTTTGGTGATAGCCATACAGCAAATCTATAATGACTCGGTGCGGAGCGCAACAATCATTTATAGACAACCGCCGTCTGTGCTGTCGGTCAGACAACATGTCCAATGTCCATGAATCCTATGTTAGTAGCGTAGGAACGAGCATAGAGCGAAGGAACACTCACCGTGTGTAGTGGTGGTCGGGGTCGCGCGGGTGCGGGTGCGGATCGAGGGCGCGCGGGGGCGACGCGCCCACGGCCGCGGCTGCGTACGCCAGCTCTGCATCGGGGTCGTGTACGACACCGCCTACAGACAAGTGCAGTTTCTTCTCCTCGAAGTCCATGTCTTGCTCCTTGCGTTTGTTCGCTATGCGGAGCATCTGTCAACATACAAATTTAGCTTCGTTTAAAATCCTAATTCAGCACTAAGTTAAGTATTAATGCACTGGTTAGCGCAGTGTTTTTCAACGTAGCATGTAAAATAATCTAGCGACATTCCATGTCTATAAAAGGTCTGACAACACTATATAAGTTATTTCTTGAGACTAGTCTCAATAGAAAGGCGTACCTTTGCGTACTGATCGAGACATCAAGAGATTTGCAAGAAAGTTGCGGGCAGTATGCGCTGTAATGTAAGAACTTACAACCCTTGCTATTTACTTTTACCCGGCCTGCGTCCGCGAATCCCCCGACCCGCCTAAGGTTCGCGACCCACTGATTGAACACTGGGTTAGCTGAAATTGTTTAATTTCATTCAATTTGGCCAGAATATTAATCAGTCAAGAACATGAAGCTGCGGGTGATTGTAGAAGATGCACCTCTTTAGCGGTCCTGAGTCCGCGCTCCCAGGCTGACTCGGGCGGCGCGGTGTCCCTAGCGGGCGCGGGCGGGTAGGCGCCGGCCGCGGCCGGCACGCCGCGCACCACGTCGAACATGTTGTAGTTACCCTTGTCCGTCACGCCAGGGTGCAGGAACCTGGGGACCATCGAGTGTTCTCATTGATCTAGCTTGAAAATAAACATGGATTTTGACAACAGAAAAGCGCGTTCAGTTACCTAATCACAATTACAATCACAACACCTAATCAATTTTATAAATTCGATTTTTCTGATGAATGACTGTAATGAGTTCGTTGGACGTCATTTTCAGTCGTATCGTCTCGATCATGCACTGGCCACGAATGTGACGGCAATGGAATCAGGACTTTTATATTATAGTAAGAAATTAGCAAAATTGTATCGTTGTAGTATTGATCATATTCTCTATGTGTCAGCAAAATTGTATCGTTGTAGTATTGATCATATTCTCTATGTGTCAGCAAAATTGTATCGTTGTAGTATTGATCATATTCTCTATGTGTCAGCAAAATTGTATTGTTGTGGTATTGATCATATCCTGTACGTGTCAGGCATTAATAATAAATAAATTAATAATTTAACAATTAGCATTAGGTGAAACGTATATAAATATAATACTGCATTGTGATAAGGTAATCTAAAATCACGAACGTGCATAATTTCAAAACAATAAATACCACACATCCAAAACAAAACCTTTTTATATAATTATTCGAATACATTATCTCTTAAAACGTGAATCGTATAGGAATGAGATGTATGTTACTTACTGATTACCAAGTCAGAGACCAGTTCCAGTCTGGAACTGTTAAATCAGTCTGCCGGTAGCCTAGGGCCTCTTGGGAACTTCCTTAGGAAAAAAATCTTTTCTGGAAGTTCCCGAGAGCCCCTCGGTTAGCGGCAATAAACAAGTAAGAGAAGAAACAACAAATCAAAAAAAACATGTAACTTGACATTAGACTAACTTCGTATGGGTATAAAGCATGGGTGTTATAAATCAAATAACATCGAACTATCAAACTGTGGTCAAACGCCTAGCCTGTTTACTACATGCAATATTTCAAGACAATTTTTCTATTGAAAGATTCTCAACTGGACAACCAAATTATATACTTATCTAATAAGCTAAAAAAGCTTAAACTATGACCTGTGTATTTATGTTTCACCATATACTACAGTACCTCTACGGTGTGCATTTTAACTGTGCTGTGGACAAAGTTTAACATGAAAACCTCCGCACAAAAGCGCATTCGCAAAGCTTTTTGTGTTTTGGTCCTAAAAAGAAATCCGCTATATTTCGAGTGTTTACTGTCTGACCTGCAACTGACACCCCAAGTACAAGCTCCCCTCGAAAAGAATCTGCAGACAGGTCTGGGCTCGCTCTCTTCGGGGCGTCGCTCAGCTTCGTCAGAAACCTCGCCTTCTTCCAGTGACGAGCCTCGGGACCTCTTGCCGGGCTTGATGTCTTCTGTGGAACAATTAAATCACTAGGGTATAAAGAAACACGTGGGGATCCAAATAAAGCTACATCAAGCTTTAATGAAAGAACTCGAGATGCAAATCAGGGGTCGCCTACGCATATGCTATTCAGTCTAGTTTGTGCGATTGTTCCTACCATGCTTTATCTTTTCAAAACAAACAAACAAGCATATTTTTCGACTTCAAACACAAAACTAAATTATATTTCATGTTCGGCAACAAATGTTGTGCGACGCGTATTCGAATCGCGTAGCGTGCGACCAGCCGGCGATTCTGGCAGCTGATTGAACGCGCAAGTGAAGTGTAAGCTGAGTGAATGGGTATTTATCTCCCTATTTCTACAGGCAAAAGTAAGTAAAGTAACTAAGGTATATTGTAATTATTCCATATTTTGATATTTCTGTACAGTAGTAAACTGCGTGAAAAATAGCCGTTCACTTAGCGTATCACCTCTCTTACGCGGTCACTTAGCTTGTAGAATGCAGGCCCTGGCAATGCCAGTAGCACGCGACAGACGTCAGATGCGTCGTAGACGAGTCGAGTCCATAGCGTAATTTTGTATGGCGACCCGTCGGATGCGCGTCACAAACGCTTGAAGATCGCATCGTGTGAGAATGGCGTAATATGTATATTTTGAATTTAGACATAAAATCAGTGAGATTAATCATTCGTTACACAGATATATTTGTTGATGATCCGTAACATTTTTTGTATTACATAGTGTATACAGAATGTTTTCCAAATTATATGTTAACCACCGCATCTGAATGTTAAAAAATAACTCGTTAAACATTTAGCTATGTTCGGCTTCCGTAAATGTAATGTCCTTTGATGTGTGTTTAAACTGTTGATGAATGAACCCGATAAAATATTATTGTGCTATTAGTTGGTAATTCACAACTAAAATACAGGTGTAGTAAGAGCATAAAAAAAAATTAATATGTATAATATGAAATTGTAGAACCTGTATACAAAGTTTCGTCAAGATTACTTGAAAAATATGAACTGTACACGTTTACCAACATGCGGACAGATGAAGGCAAATTATGCCATGTGCAGTGACTTCGTTTGCTCACTCGGTCAATTATGTGTAGTGATAGTTACTTGCCTGGTTCAGGTCCCTTGTCGTTGTCGCCATTGGCCTGCTCTACAGGTTTCGGCTCAACACATTCTCCTTCTTCAGCTTCGAAGTCAAGTTGTTCTTCGCCGTCTTCTGTGTTACTCGTCTTTTCCTGAGGTACCTATTATTAAAAATACTTTTTACCATTGTCACTCGAATAAGAGCATTCGATTAATTGAAAATAGTAAATAAAACGATCTTTTAGCCACTAGAAAATTAAAACAGTTTGGATTTGGAACAAGCAACGATTTATGTACTAAAAAAACGTGCTGAATAGACTTACTGGATGGCTAAATGGTAGCTCCATTGCCATACCACTGAGCCAATTAAAATTAAACATTCCGCCGATTTTAGTTCTACTATTTATTTTCTCGCTGTCTATGGTAAAAAGTAGCGTACACAACTCGTGAAAAAAAAGATCGGTCCTTGTATCCCTCGCTCCGCTCAGGATTCTACACTAGAATCCTTCGCTGCTCTCGGGATCCAACTTAGTCCCTCGAATTTAATTCTTATTATTATTATTATTATTTTCTTTCAAATCTACTATTTTATTCAGCACTTTTACATACATTCATTCAAAGCTTACTGGCGACCCGCTTCAGCTATGCTTGGATATATTCATTTGAATTTTTTATTAGGTGAATCTGCATTAAGATCCATTGCTATGCAATTGATTTAGAAGAAGAATACACAACAAATAAACGTGAAGAGCGACTTTGTTTACTACTATTTATTTTTTGAAAGGGCTATAAAGATTTTGGCATACCTACTGCCCGCCATCTTGTTTTTTCTTCAAAATAGCCACTCATGAAACGTATATGAAAATCTCCTTCAGGATAACTTATCCAAGATATACGCTTTCAAAGTTACACTGGTGGCGCCGCCGGTAAGTTGACTTAGAACTAAATTGAAGGTATGAATTTGCTCTAGAAATATTGCTTGACAACCATCCAAATATACAAGGCCCTTTACGAATTTCTCTAGAGCTGAAAATTAATATAATATTATATGTGTGAAAGTGTTTTTTGATACCTTGTCAAACCTAGGTGTGTCAGTCTTCCCACTATCATTTGTAGAAGACTTTGGTGATGTCTGCAATGTGGTGCCATTTACTTTTGTTTCTACTTTAGTATCTGGTGAGGTAGTTGGTGATTTTGGCTGTAAAAATTAAACCAAGGTATGGTAAACATTAAAACCTTATTTGAAAAACATTTCATGCAAAAGAAGGATGCCTACTTTCCATACATGCATTGACCAGTCATTCGTTTTTTTTTCAGGTTGGGTTTAAATATTTATGATTCAGCCCTATAAAAAATTTAGTGGTCACAGCCACACGAAAAGCAGCCAAGTGCGAGTCGGAGTATGAATTCACTCATGATCAATATAGTGCATTCTTACAAAGGAGATGTTTACAAAATATATGACGCCCTGGCCCAAAATTTTGTAGTGTATACTGTATAGTGCCACGTGCATGGGTAAAGCCGTGGGGCGAACACAAGTAAATTAATAAACCTTTAAAATGTTAGTTTGTTTGCTCACGAAAATTACAAAAGTGTGTGTTTGTTTTATTTTACAGTGTGACATTTAGACTCTAAACTACGCCTGTCGCCCACATGTATTGAATAGGTCTATATAATGAAGTTAAGGTTAAGTTTTTGTTAAGCAAAAGCAATGGAAGATTGGCAATGTGGCGATAAACTTATCACTCTTCATTGAAAAACAGTAATGTTTTGGCAACACTTGTCGTCTTTTGATAGTGTGACAGCTATAAAATAAAAATCAAAATAATAATATAACATAATAAACCAAAATTTAAAAAAATCATTCTCTATTTTTCCTCATTATCAATTTTGATTTTGATTTGTGAAATGTAAATATAACAAAAAATTCACTTTGTTTATAGCTTATATTTAAACATAAAAACTCATCCTAAAATATTTGTGTGGTCAATTCTGGGCATCCTTCTTTTAAGCAAAATAGACATTATGTGTTACCTTAGCAACTTCTTTCTCTGTACCATCTTGGCTCATGGAATCCAAGTCTGAAACATCTGACAGATCTTCATGGCTTATGTTGAGATCTTTTCCTTCACATTTATCGCTAGCTACAGATTTGCTCCTCGATTTAATGTCTTCTTGGTCTGACTCCATTTCTCCTGAGAATTATTAAATTATGTTAATAATATTTTGTTTATACATCTATAGAGTTTATTTAAAAACAAAATGAGTTAAGTGCCTACCTTCAGATATTTCTTCTGTTGCAGGGTCTTTACCCCTTTTATTATAAGAAGAACTCCTGCTTGACTGACTTGACTCGGACCTACTACGTTCTCGTGGCATGGATACCATTTTCTGCTCAGCCTTTGTGTGTCTTCTCCACTTCTCTTCTGGCCTCCACTGATTTTGATTTTCAGGATTTTTTGGTGGAGATGCAGCAGGTGATCTAGCAGGTAATGAGGGTGAGGAATTTCTATCTGGAGATAGGCTTGATGATCGAGAATGTAGATTAGGGTTTCTTTGCTGAGGTGAAGATGCTGAAACAGGCTGGGTTGGCGAATCAGGAGACGCGGGTCGAGATCTACTCTCAGGCGAACCAGGAGGAGATTTAGCTGAACTTATCAAGCTTTGAGGAGTTTTAGGGCCTTCACCTGCAGACGGTGAGGCTTGCTCAGGATGTCTCGGCGAACCAACATTAGACCCAGCATCGCTTGGCGACTTTGGTGCATCAGGGGATTTGGGCTCAGGTGGAGAAGCAGGACCAGAGTTTTCAGGTGAATTTATATCAGAATGTGCTTCACTCAAGTTATCGGGGGAGGCAGGTTGTTTAGTTCCAGCTGCTGGTGATTGGGACCGACTCTCTGGTGATGGTGATCTCGGCCCTTCAGACCTTGGAGTCGGGGGTGAACGAGGTGGTGACTTAACATCTTTTTTAGAAGCATCGCTGGAAGAAGAGCTTCGTCGACTTCGAGAGCTTGAGCTGCTACTACTCGACGATGATTGAGCATCTCCACTACCATCTCTAGAGTCTTCTGATTCCATCCCTGGAAATAAACGGCAGGATTCTATAAAAGTATGTTAATAACTTTGTGCCCATCCCAAACAAGCAGTAACTGTTTGTTATTTAGCTTACAGCTTCAACCAAATGTAATTCATCATCTTTGAATTTTTCTGTTAGTACTCACACTCTGAAATAAATTCAAGCCAGATGTTATGAAGTAACCTGTGTTACTTAGAAATCCCTGCCCAGTTTGACAATAACATTTATGCAATCACCTGAGACAGAATCACAGAAAAATATTATAGCAAATTCTTATTTTGACCTATTATCATAAATCCATTGAAAAGTCTCCATATATTACAAGGTAAATTTTAAATCTTGTAAATAAACTAACTAACTATAGCTGAATCCAGAGGCCACGGAAAGGGAGGGCAGAGGAGGCAAAATGCCCCTCTAAAATGAAACGTGGGGGGTGCCTCCTACTTTACTACCTGGTAAAGAAGGAAACTATCGTTCAAAAACTTTTTTTTTAAATGAAAATGTTTAGATTGACAGTAAATTGACCAGAGGAAGCGGAGGCTGGAGATTGAAAGAAGGGGGCAAACAAAGAAATTTGCCCCTCCCCTTGTCGAGGAGTACTTCCACGATCCCTGAATCATTAACACAACAGGAAAAAGTCCTCCAGGTTTTCTCAAGGAATGATTATCTAATGATCTTCTACAACCTAGTTTTAAATCAACAGTAGGCAATGTGATTCCTGGGATACTTTTCTGTAAATCTGTATCAATGCGTACATTGCCTACCTGATTAATAATTTGAATGAACACATATGCCAGTGATGTAAAATAATGCTTTATCGTTTTTATGAATCAAATTTTGGCTCGACTACTTTTGCCAAACAAAGAATTCTTTCTTTTGTAAAATCAAAGTTTATTACTCTTACCTGAGAAAACCTTATTTATTTATGGTTATCGCATAACTGTTTTTTTTTTATATTGGCTACGTTTTGAGATGTTTATTGAAGACACATCCAGCCTTACCTTACAGATGACGCTCGACGCCAGATTCGGTGGCACTTTGTAACACTTCATATTGCAAGACTTTCAACTTTTATATGCACAACACAAACTAAACTTGGGTCTGTCAC
The DNA here is from genome assembly GCA_947579745.1 of Apocheima hispidaria. NCBI lineage: Eukaryota > Metazoa > Arthropoda > Insecta > Lepidoptera > Geometridae > Apocheima > Apocheima hispidaria. The sequence goes on along the minus strand of OX388157.1, from coordinate 6,331,102 downwards.
ATATACTTGTGAACAACTTTAACTTTTTAACGATTTACTCTCGAGAACTTAGGTAAAATCAACACTACATACTTCAACATGGCTGTTATATGGGAGGAATCAAGAACATAATAAATAATCACTTTTTAATACTTTCGTAGGGTTAACTTACGCCCTTACCTTAACTGAGATGTTTTAGACGGTAAATTTCTTGAAGTAATAGTTATTTTTAAAGAAAAAATCCTTTAATTCCGCCGCAAACGAGTCTCATCGAAGCGAAGTCATCAAAACCATAGACAATCCAAGCAAAAAGAGAGTATTAGAGTTAGAAAGCGAGTAAAAATAAAACGAAGCAAGCCAAGCAAGCAAAGCAAATTATAAGATTCGTTAACATGTGTCTGCATTTTCTCACACACACACACTCACAGACCTGTTTAATAGTTCCTTCATAGAGAAACTGTCAAATTTGCGACTAAACTCTTTGCGACTCGCGAGTTTCAAGTTACCTAATCGGGGGCCGCGGTGGCCGCCTTGGCTTTGGATTCTTGTCTCGACAATGGTATGATTATTTTTTTATTTTACTCGAATGAATTTTATCTCTAGCTATCGTATTCACAAAAATCCATCAAAGTGTGGAGATACCTACCTTATGTCAAGAACCGAATAGTTATCGTATTTTGCTTCTTACCCAGCTCTAGTATCATAGACTATAGACTATTGTATATCAGCATTTGCGCGGCAAAACTTGTAATTTTATATTGCCTTGCATCTTTTGCGGTTTTACAATTAAACGATTTGCCTTATACAAATGATTGAAGCTCTCGAAGGCAATGCTTCTGAAAATGATGATGAGGAGAGTTATTTTCAAGATGTAGATATATTGCAAAAACATGGCATCAACGTAGCAGATATAAAAAAATTAAAGGGAGCTGGAATCTGTACCATCAAGGGAATTCAAATGTCCACAAAGAAAAAGTTGTGTAGTATAAAAGGATTTTCAGATGCCAAAGTTGATAAAATAAAAGAAGCGTGCCAAAAAGTTGTAACTCTTGGATTTATGACAGCGTTAGAAGTAAGCGATCGTCGCAAGCAAGTCTTTAAAATAAATACGGGCAGTGTCGAATTAGAGTAAGTCAAAGAGTATTTATTACGACGTACAGGCACACGTAATGTAGCCGTAGTTCTCACGACTAAATCATTATTTAATATTATTAGCAGTAGCTGAAGAAGAATCTCAAGGTTTGAGAAAGAAGAGAAGAAAATGGGTCCACCAGCTGACCCAGTGCGTTACATATCCTATCTCTTTTCCTATTATTTTTATAGTTTCGTGGCTAAGATCGTGTAGGATCTTGTTTTCTTTTACTTTTGTAAAAATAATTCCATGTTCAACGACATTTAAAAAAATAAGCTCGATCCTGACTATATTTTGCAGCAATTCCCGTTTGATTAAAAAATGAGCCTGGTGCAATAGGCTTTTTACCGTAAATTTAAGTCTATTAATAGTTTGTTTTCACTAATACTTTAGTATAGTTCATGGATTTAAATATAATCAAAATCAAACTATGTTTTTAAAAGACTTACAGAGGCGTTGCTAGCCTGAAAAAGTTATTCACACAATATTGGCGTATACAATATTTTAGACTGTGTCTAGTTTGTACGTATTTTATTATTATGTTAAATAAAGAACTTTTAAAATAATAACAAATAGCAACTCCCGTGCTAATTTGTTGATACAACTTCATAAAAGTTACTTGACGCAAACGTCGCCAGCGAATCGCGTGCCGCGTCTCGCGGCGGGATTCGCCCCAGTTTGTACAAAGCTTAATGCTGTAGTAAAAATATGCGATAGAGGCGTTGGTAATTATATAGCTAAACACTTGAATGATTTCTCTATTTCTAGCAAACTACTGGCAGGAGGAATAGAGTCAATGGCTATCACAGAAGTGTTTGGAGAGTTCCGAACGGGCAAAACGCAACTGTCTCACACTCTCTGCGTCACCACACAAATACCTAACTCTTCGGGATATCAAGGTGGAAAAGTGATGTTCCTCGACACAGAACATACTTTGTATCCTTTTGAATACGGGAGGGCTAAAATCAAAGTGAAAGCTAGTTTAAGTTTTGAGAGTTAAATAACTTTGGTATACTGATTTTCTTCTTGGTTTAGCTTCTTGACACAACCTTATTATTTATTAGCAAAATTGGTTCAATAAATCCACGATGAGTAATTAAACAACAAAAAAAAAAATTTGGCGCGCTGGGACCCTATTCGGAGAAATGACATTTTATCTCGGTCACTGTCTCTCTAATTTAGAATTTATTGGGAGTGAGAGTGACCGAGATAAAATGTCATTTCTCCGAATAGGGTCCCTGACCGAAACGTTGCACCAAATAACTGAAAACAACAATACGCCACATAAAGGGTCGCGCACACAAATGGCGTCCTCGTGGCGTTACGATTCCCGTCCGTGGCGCCATGCGCCACAAAGAAAAGCGTCGATTTAAGACTTTAATACACTTACACTGAGTAATAGATTACATTTCGGACTTCAGACTTTTTTAATAATATGTAACAAAATTACAAAATACGTCATAGATATAGTAAAAATAACCTTTTCAGAATGTTATGAAATACCATTAAAGAGTATTATGTTCCTTGCCTGGAGATTAACAAACAAGATTTTACAAAAATCATTTTTACTAAGGAGAATTCTGTGATTGACATAATATAAGCATTGAGTAGATAATAAAAGTGGATACACAATTATACTTTTCTTTATCCATAAATCAGCCGGCCCGACAGATTAAGGCCTATTGCAGATAGATTTAACTTGGACCAGCATGCTGTTTTAGATAACGTTCTTTACGCACGAGCTTATACATCTGAGCACCAGGTACACAAATTGAATACTAGATCGTTTTATAATATTATGTGCAACAATTTCTTTTAATTTATCATATAAATTATTGTCATAAATATAGTCTCCACTATCCCTACCCACAGGAATCTCGAGACTTTTTTAACTGTAGACTTTTTTTCATCTAGGCTGAACTGCTAGATTTTGTAGCAGCAAAATTTCACGAAGAAGCGGGGGTGTTCAAGCTCCTGATCATAGATTCCATAATGGCGTTATTCAGGGTAGACTTCTCAGGGCGAGGTGAGCTCGCCGACAGGCAGCAGAAACTTGCGCAAGTGCTATCGCGATTGCAGAAGGTAAACCTACACCTACCTAAGATACATAATGATACCGTGTCTTGCATAAGTTGTATATTTTACTTGTACAAGCAAGCCATCTAGGACGGGCGTGCGAAAGTGACAGAGCGATCACTCTCACATTCGCATGCATTGAGTGCCAGTAAGTTTTTATGATTTATGTTGTATGTCTTAGAGTGTGTTCTTTACAGAACTCCACCACAGCATCACAATACTACAGAATAAATCATAGTACAAACATTTACTATGATGTAATCTGTGGCTGTAGTTTGGCTTATTTTATTGGGTTACGTAATAGTTGTTTTTTACTTAGGGTCGTAATTATTAGTGAAAAATAAATTGTTGATAATTAATGTGATAGAATGAATTAGTAACCGATAATATAAGATCCTTTTCGTCAAATAAAGGCTTCGCTACATGGCAAGACCTGACATCGTTTGAAAGAGATGGCTATGTATAAGTTTCTGGGGAGCGAAAGGGAGAAGCTATAACCTTAATAGTTTGTTTCTTTTGCTCCCGTGAAATTCAAATCTAGCTGTCCCTTGCATACAATGTCAGGTCAGGCCATGTGTAGACACCCTAAAGCAACAACTATGAGGTCAAGATCATCGCGTTGTGTGTTGAGACGCAACAATCGGTCAGCAGATAAACGTGTATCCGGCTTTTACAATGAAACGTGTATTATTATTTATTTAGCTCTGATATGAGACTATCAGACATGTCACTATTTACATATAATTATAGCAAAAAAGGCTGTTAAACTTTCAATTTTAGAATACAATCCTGCAACGAAACAAGCAAGTCATACGTCTGATGGTAAGCGTCATGTTTACCTTCCTGGGTTAGTTGGTAGCATACTGCCTTATGAGCAGGAAGTCCCGAGTTCGATTCCCGGCTGGGCAGATCTTTGAATGATGCATTTAAATATATTTTCTGGGTCTGGGTAATAGTTGTTCGTATCTCTGCGTTGCATAACAATCCGGATTCAGGAATTCTAGTATAGAGATTATAAGTGCGAAGCGTTATTTATTAATCCGTAGCACAAATTGTTATGCTACGAGTAAATAACAAACTTATATTTGCACTTCAAAAATACATTTCTATCTTTTCATTAATTCAGAACCTTACCAGTCACCCTGACATTTCGGTTGACAAATCTAACATTTTTTTAAATATGCATGCATGTGAACTATAACAGGCATAACAACTAGTTTTAGTAGTATTCTGCGAACACAGGCTTTTTTGCACAGCCTCAATTCTACAATTTCATAGTATTTTTTTGTCGTCGGCGAATTTCACTTTTGGGGGAAATATCTATCAAAAGTCTAACCAAAAGTCACCGACCACAAAAAAAATGCCAAATTTGTAGAACCTGTAGTAACCAAGTTTCATCAAGACTAGTTGAAAAACACGACCTGTACGCGAGTACATCCCAACATACGGACAAACGAAAGCAAATTTCGCCAGTTGAATAAGAGACTTCGTTTGCATCGCTCACTCAGTCAACGAGTCCTAACTAATATTGTAATTCAGAGTTATATAGCCACAGTCGTATAAAGCTCCGTGGTATGAAAATCAATACGTTCATCTCGAGGAAAAAACTTTGCTTGCGCGATTCAGAACTCCCTACATTACAACTGTCAGTCCGTACAAAACTTCAAAAAAATGCACAAAAATGGATCCATCTAGCGAACTATAGGAAGTAACTTTGTCTCTATGTTTGGATGTTTGTCGCGTTTTCACGGCTAAACAACTGAACGAATCTTGATAAAATTTGATAAGAAGTGACTGTATATCACAAATCACAAAGATATAGAATACTTATTTTATGTCCACGCGAACGAAGTCGCGGGTAACAACTAGTATTAAATAAACAAAACTTTATAATACCGAATTGACATCTTATTTATAGCTAGTTAGGTAGAAACATGGTACCTACTTGTGTGTGTATAATATAAAGCTGATTGAGTTCTTGTAGTATTTTCCTGATGTATGTACGATTGGTTCCAGTGAGGATCTAGAACAGTTTTCCTTTCAACCTTTCAGCCGAAGACATTACTAATATTAAAATGCATGTAAGACATTCGACACATTTGAAAGCCTGATGAAATAGTGTATATAATGAAGTGGCCCTTCATTATTAATTCAAAACAATCGATTAATAAGTATGTAACAACAGAACTTACTAGGTCTAAGCCTTATAGCGTAAGTGGACAGGAAAGTTATTACTTAGATAAAATCAATAATCTAAGTCATTATACCTTTAGGTATATTATTATTTATTCTGTGAATATACTTAGCTTTGCTTAGTTTGGGGTCAGATGACCGTGTGTGCAAAAATGTCCCAGATATTTATTTATTATTTATTTACTTAGAACCTTATACTTATTATACCTTGATTTCAATATTAGGTACTCAGTCACATTGACAACTAGCATTCCCTAATCTAGCACACAATTTAATCATTATCTTCCGCGAGTGACCATATGAATATGATTAAACAAACTTAAATCATACACGTGTGTTTGCAATGAAGCGCTCTTTACTGAACTAGCAACTTGGTTGGCTCCGACCGTCTTCTAATAAACGAGAGAGAAAGAAAGAAACATGTATTTTCCTCTTATTTTGTCTCGTTGATGTCGTGGTTGTCAGGTGTGTTAGCAATGTCAGCAATTATTATATTATGCAAGCTAGCTATTATTATATTATGTTACACAATTACCTAATGAGCTTTATCGTTCACAGATTTCTGAAGAATACAACGTAGCAGTATTTATCACGAATCAAATGACTTCCGATCCTGGAGCCACGCTGTCTTTCCAAGCCGACCCAAAGAAGCCAATAGGTGGAAACATACTAGCGCATGCATCTACTACGAGAATATCTCTAAGGAAAGGCAGAGGCGAAAACAGGATCGCTAAAATATATGATTCTCCAGACCTTCCTGAAAGTGAAGCTACGTTTTCTATCACTAACGGAGGTGTGGCTGACGCTAAAGATTAATATTTGTGTAAAGAATTTTGAAAATAAACTAAACTTAGAATTGATTTCGGCTACTTTGTCTTGTCTCATTTATAGAATTAACTAATTTATACACAGAAGATTGTTTTTCAATCTGGTGATTATAGTTTTATATTTTCTCATAAAAAGTGGGAGTATTATTCATTCATGATATAACTTCCTTTACATAAGTCATTGACCTATAAAATTGTAAGATTCCACATCCCACAAGATAACTTATTAACCCTCGTTTCATCTCCCGTCTCGCCACCAACCAATAGTTAGTAGCTTCAGACACTAGATGCAAAGTCCAATCGTCGACAAAACCGTTCGTATTCGTCATTCAGAGTGGCGTGATTCCAGCGAACCAATTAAATTTCTTGTCATGATTAGATAAACTGTATACAATATACACACGATTTAATATCCTTTATGGCTTTAGTAAGTTATGTTGAATAAAATTATGCCACATACGATGAATGGTAATGAAAGTATGATTTTGAAGTACCTAAAGTAGAAATTTAATGAGTGCCGATCTATCATAATCATAACTAAACTTTACATGCTCATGCCTAGTTAATGCGAGGGAGGGCCCAACAGCTTTTGCTGCAAAACTTGCGAGCAAAAGTCCCTCGCATTGACTGCGCCTAACTAAGCATGTTAAGTTTATTCAAATTTTGGGTCCCTACCTGGAAGATGTCGGAATAATTCTAATTCTAACTGGGGTGATAAGACCTACACTGACGTCCGGTAAGGGTGTTTTGTGCATTTACCCCGCTGCCAGCCTACCCAAACCAGCCCAGCTCCAGTAACGGAGCATGGCCTTGGGTAGCTGGCACCACTGTTCCACTCCTGTTTCGTCAGATGTTATGCTATTGGAGACTTGGTGTTGAGATTCTTGAAGGAGTCCCGACCTAACTCGTATGTCCTCTGTGGCCTTGCAGTGCAGACAGCCTCAGCATAGAGGACTATCTGGAGCTCCATGTCGGATAAGCTAAACACTACAATCTTCCTAGGTTATCATGTCCGCAGACTCCGCAGTCCGGTAATCACGATAGTTCAAATACGTTAATAAATTACTACATTGCAAAAGATAAATGAAAACAATGTACTCATAACTATTGTAGATGTCAGTAAAAACATTGGCTGTAATATTAACGAAAACTAATAGGACAATAAATGTTCATTATATTTTGGATAATTATACAAATAATTAACTACTACTGTCAGGTGTTATCATAATTAGTAAAAATACTATTAGCTTTAGTAGAAAATAGCTATCAGTAATATAGCTTCCGCTAAAACGATATTTGTTTATTTGTAACTTTTTACAAGATTACTTCAATCCATTATTAAAGCATTTAAACTTATTTACAGGGATATAAAATAAAACGTACTTAGGTACCTACGCAAAGAAAAATATGAAAGAAAATTAAACACTCTTGCTATGTATATATTTTTTAATTATTTATAGGCTTGCGTTTGACTGCCATGAAGCACGCTTGCCAGAAACCGATTCACTCGCGACTTAGAGACACCCAGATTATAATTATCAGGAAAAACCCAATCGGGCGTAATATATGTACGTAATCCAATATTATTAAATTACGCCAGTAGTTATTTATATGTGAGATGAGTAATTTATTTATCTACATAATAATCTAGTTATTGAAGTGTGACCACAGCCTAATGATGTGGCCACAATGTCATGTGGCGCAAAGGCCTCGCTACATGGCCTGACCTGACATCGTGCGAAAGGGACAACTAGACTTGAATTTCACGGGAGTAAAAGAAACAAACTATTAAGGTTCTGGCTTCTCCCTTTCGCTCCCCCAGAAACTTATATATAGCCATCTCTTGGTCAGGCCATGTAGCGATGCCTTAAGGTGGCGCCGTGGCGCGTTCACCCTATTCCTGTGCGCTCGAGATTATCTCGGTCACTGTCTCTCTAATTTAGACTTTTTTTTTTTTTTTTTTTTATTTACAATATTTCTCCACGGACTCCGGGGTCCGTGCCATTTATCAAGTTTTACAAATATTTTATCAACTAAAACGGAATATAAATACTAAAGACTTTACAAAAGGAATATACCAACGAATATGCTAATAAAGAGCTAAGTGCTATTATAGATTTGCGTATATACTCCGAGCAGTCCAGCTCCCGCAAGCAGCACCCGTTCACGAGTTGACGCATGTGCCAGCCATCGCTCTCCTCAACCATATTGAAGGGAAGAGGGCGACCCGCCGCACGACGCCGCCGCAAGAAGAAGCTTTTTAGTGAGCGTGATTGCTCTGGGGTATACACACAAAACTTACAACAAAGGAAACAAAAATAAATAAATAATACAAATGTTACTTTTACAATATACACGCTATCTATTTACTATAATCGCCTACTCCTGGCCCAGGGCCTCCATCACCGCCGCGTTCCGATCTTTGATGGCCATCTGCAGGTTGTACTCCTTAATGGTCTTCGGTGACGCAACCGACGCTCGACGCACGAATCGACTGATGGCATCGTCTTCAATGTCGTCGGCGTAGTAGACGAAGGTCCCGGTGTGCCGCGATACTGCAACAACCGCATGTGACACGCTCTCGTGCAGCTTCATTTTTGACTTGGTCTTAATGGCGATTACCGACTCGTATGTTAGCCCCTGAGCTTCATGGATGGTAAGAGTGCGCGACCCTGTGCCTCCCCCATAACCCTGGATGATGAGGTTTTCCTTTTCTTCCTGCGTGTGCACTAAGAAAAGGGTGTTGGGGAGGGTGCTGGGTATTTGCGCCCCCTTGTACCGTCTCTGCTCAAGAGACCTAATACGGGAAGCTGAGGAATATATACCGGAGTATATTTCCCTCAGCGCATACGCGACGTCCATTGGGTTCCTGTGTGTGCAAAGCAACTCCTGACTGCAATGATCAGGTTTGGGCGATGGTACCTCATTTCGAAAACATTTTCTCTGTCGATGTAAGGTAGCTGATTGACGTCTCCGATGAGGACAAGTTCGCTAGCACCAGCAAGCCGTGCAGCCATTACAATAGCTCCGAAATGGTTCATGAGAGCTTCGTCCACCAGAAGGCGGCTGAAGCAATCTCTTCCGAAACCATTTACGAGGGAGGAAGCCATGGTTCGCACCCTGGTTTTAACCAGGTCTCCTATGCGATACGATAGTTTCACCCTCAGATCGTTTGCTGCCTCTGTTGTTGTGGTGATAATTGCGTCCCTGTCCACATCGAAGTTTCTGATTACCCATGTTGTCTTGCCACATCCTGGAACTCCGTTGACCCATTGTATCTTTGGCATCACCCAGTTTTCCCAGCTTGCCTCGACATCTGAGTTCCCTTCGACAGTCTTAGCCATCTCGAGGATCTTGTCGTCCAGCATTATCTTGGTGCACTTGGCAATGACTACAATTGGGTCATTCGATGGTATCGCGTATTTCGGTCTTCCTGTTCGCTCCGTTTCTGTCTCGTTCAGTGTCACAAAACTGCAACTGCACTGTAAGCTGCCATATATTGTCCTTTCATGGTTCCCCTGATGACCTGGGAAGTGAAATTATTGTATATGGCTGCTTCCGCCTCCTCAAGTCCCTTTTTTAGTAGACTTTCACTTCCTAGCCTGAAGAACTGCAGGATGTTATGGCAGTTCCTGAGATTTACTACTCTAGTCGCTCTCAATGTGGCTAGGAATTCAAGGAAGGCGTTTCTCGCGTGGCTTTGTGGCCCCGAGGCCAAGATGTAACGGGGCGAATCAACCTGTCCCATGTCGGCTCTCGTCCGGGCTGCCTGAGGTTGTGAAGCTGCTCTTGGGGTCACTGCTGTTGGGAGGGGTGGTGATTTGGGCGTGATTCGGAAAAAGCTCTGCGTTGCAGCACCGAAAGCTGTTAAGAAAGTCGCTATGTGGCCTTCTCTTCCCTCTCGGCTACCACTTGGATAGGCTGCGGCTTTTTCGGCTGCTGCTTTTTGTTGTACCCTTTCGGAGCCAGATTGAGTGGTCGAACTCGGGACGGGGTGTCCCCAGCTGTCTGTTGCACTTGTTCGATCGTGAGCCTTGAGAAAACTTAAGTTTTCTCCCCTATCTTCATACACGACGACCTCGTGGTATTCAGAGGCCTTAGTGCAACCCAGCTGGTCTGCGACTTCCGCTTTCGAGTATTCCACCATCATCGCGTCTACACTTATCACCCAGGGCGTGCTGTCTGCTTTTCTACTCAGGTACTCGAGTAGCGAGCTAGCTTGAGCAAAAGGTGACTGTGCTGCCCACTCGAAAAGTGCGATTGTTTTGTTTTTCGATCGCACTAGTCGGAATCGGTGACCGTCTACCTCGCACCCTGGCATAGCGTCGTAGGATTTCCGCTTCATAGTCACTTTAGCGGTACTCCCGTTGAGCAGACATGCTAGTCCAGGCGATAGGCGAACGCGTTTCTGGCTCCGTGCCAGGCAAAAGCTTAACCCGAATCTTTCTCTGTTGTTGTCCATGAAGAGAGCCACACTGCGCATTCGGATTCCTGGTACTCCCCTTTCTACGTTTTCGAAAAGTTGGTGAATCGATACGCTTTTTGGGAAAGTTTCTCTGCTGGCGATCGAACTCTGCGTGGCTTCAGTGGACTGAGTGTGTGTTGTGTGTATTGAGGAGGAGGAGGAAAGGGTTTGAGGTGGGATGATGGTTTGGACTGGGGAGATGGTTTGGAGTGGGTGAAGGGTAGAATTTCTCCTGGCCGCTATACGGAAGGACCTCTCTACGAAAGACAGGAAGTGTGGTCTACTACCTGCATCTGCTAGGATGTTGTGAAGATCTGAGACCACAAGCTTTCTGTCTAACTGCGTTTCGAGGTCCTGTCGCGCGGCCATGAACCTGGGGCAATTGATGAGCACGTGCCATACCGTCTCGGGTACATCGGGATCGCACTCGCAACCAGGACTGTTCTTGAGCTTGAACCTGTACAGGTATTCGGCTATTCCTCCGTGTCCTGTCAAAGCTTGTACCTGGCTAATTTAGAATTTAATGGGAGTGAGAGTGACCGAGATAGTCTCGAAAGAAGGGAACCGCCAAGTGATGCTTTTTTTTTCTTTTATGTTTTGGCTCCACACGTTGAGTATTTAGCCTGTGTCAAGTATTGTAATCTTGGACGAAACATGATGCTAAATCCATGATTGTAATACTTCAAGGATAGTTCTGAACTTCTGACGCATTGATGCATTTTTATGGTGAATGATTATAAAATATAGACGACAATGCGTAGCTCTAAAAACCTCTCAATCAAAAATATAGCTAAAAAAAAATATTACTATGTGCTGTCTCAAATACAAATAGCAGAGTTTTACCTACCATTAAAACTCATATTATGTCCGGAGCCTTATTCGAGGCCTTTTAAACAATATTGAGATGACATCTTCCGGTTTAGGCCGTATTTTAGTCGTTGTAGTTCCATTTAACGTCGGAATTATGGTAACTTCCGGCCACCATGTTCACCAGGTGACGCCTATTGGAGCTCTCTTCATTGTGGTCTCAATAACCTAATTATTTCTAACTTAACTAACACCAGGCAGAACTTACTGTAAGGCCTCGAATAAGGCTCCGGACATAATATGAGTTTTAATGGTAGGTAAAACTCTGCTATTATGTCCTTCCGCCGTTATTCGAGGCCTTTTAAACAATATTGAGACATTGTTTGTTTTCGCCTGGTGAACAAGACGCCAATGTGATTACAAAAATAACTTAAAAGTATTTACAATATAATAATAAACGATAAAATTCCATTATCCAACGATTATTATCAGCTAAGATTTTATACACAATTTATACTTTAATGCTATAATATGTACAATCATTGTCAGGTAATTTACAGAAATCTATTTATTATTTACTATTTTACAGGTTCAAATAAATGTCCTAATGAAAGACTATTAGAACTAGCAATAGGTAATGATCTTATTTCTTTTTTATAGAATTTTGTAAATGTATTTTCTGATTTCCAATTAGCCCTAGCTAAGATTTTATCTAAAGGTTCTCTATCGATCCAACCCCTAGATGCTACAGCTGACCTCACGCTTCCAGGAGTTGCATCAATACCAGCATCCGACAAAACAGATTTCACCCAGCCCGCGATTACTGTTCTAGAAGCAGCTTTGGCGGGTCCACGGGCTGTTACAAACAGGTTACTCACTTCACCTTCTCTACGTCTATCCCTGCCGATCTGTATCAACTTTCTTACCCATAGCACGGGATCTATATTAGGATTCTCGTTATTAGAGTACAATTTCCAACCTGATTGAGTAAATGATGCAGAATCAGTTTTAGATCCGTATATAGGCCAGAAAGCTACACAGTTCGCTTTAGTATCGTCTACAAAGTTACCGCTGGATACACTTAAAAGTGTGAGATCGTGTACTCTACGTCCCGAGCAAAGTAACAACAAAATAGCACATTGTCGCGAGACTTCCCACAAATTTGTAACAGATAGCGCTCTACTTGATAACCAATTTATCAAAATATTTGTATCCCAGATGTTTGTTTCAGTTCTAGTCTTAGCATTACTTGTTGCGATAGATTTCAATATTTGTTTAACTAAAACATTAGAGCTAAGCTGACAACTGTCATTAGTAGTGCACAGAGTAGAAACAACAGATTTATGGACTAAAATGGTTCTATATGCTAACTTTTCTTTAATGTGGAGATCAGCCAAAAATTGTGCCAATTCTGAGCCTGACGGGTTTATAGGATTAACATCAGAATTTAGACACCATTTTAACCATCGCGCCCATGCAGGTTTGTAAGTATTGAGAGTGGATTCTCGCCATCCTGCCCGCAATAAGGCTTTCTGTTGTGAAGACCACGAACCTACCGCTTCAGACCACCCCCACATTTCCAAATTTCCAGCGTCAATTCCTGTATTTTTGGTGGGGCGTGGCCTGTCGACAGATCTATTAGTTTGGACTGTAACTGGCGGACTGTGAATGGAGGTGCTACAGCCCGAGACTTTAGATCTGCTCTCCAAAAGGCCTGGGGCCACCTCGGCGCTACTATTAAATATGTGCCTGTCGCCCGATTGAGATGCATGAGAACTCTCGGTATTAGATTCGGAGGGGGGAATATCCACGCTAGTTTGAACTTCCACTCCCAGGCAAACGCGTTGTGTCTCCACGCTGCTTGGTCTGTCTGATCTAGGCTGACGTATTTTGGTACCACGTGGGCACGATCCGACGCAAATAAATCTATTTCTGGAATACCCCATTTTTGAAAGACGACCTCTGTCAGCGCAGGAAGTAGGTGCCACTCGGGAAGTATCGACTTCCGAGAAAGGCGATCGGCGACACCGTTGAATTTTCCTGGAATGTGATGTGCTACTAAGTGAATATCGAAACGATCTACGATTTTGAAAATCTGGTAAGTCAGGCTCATCAGCTGTTCCGATCGACTTCCTCCCTCGTTTCTTAGATATGCCACGACCGATTTGTTGTCGCATTGAAGCAGAACCGACGAATGACTCAGAAAAGGCCCGAATTGGTACAAGCATTTCAGAATGGTCAACATTTCTTTTTGATTCGAATGAACTGACTCTTCTCCGCTCAGCCATTCGCCCCATACCTGCACGCCGTTCAACTCTGCTCCCCATCCCGAGTCGGCTGCGTCTGTCGTGAGAAAATGAGTCAATAACGGAGGATGAAGTCGACTCGACTTGTCGCAGTTCTGCATCCACCACTCGAGTTCTTCGATTGTCTGTATAGGAAGAGGAGTCTTCTTTTCGAAATTGCTCCGAAGTAGGTAGTTGCAATGTGTCAAGAGACAACGGAAGTTTAATCGACCCTGTGGAACAGCCAGCCGGGCAAAATTCAAGCTCCCCACTATGCTTTGGACTTCGCGAAGCGCTGCCTTTTGTTGTTTGAGCAACTTTGTTATAGCGGCCCGTAGGCCCTGGATTTTCTTCTCGGGCAAGCTTTTCCTGTTTTTCCACGTATCCCATATTAGACCTAGGTATTCCAGCGACTTCTGGGGGACTAGAATCGACTTGGATGGGTTGACAATCCACCCTAAATCTCGCAGGGTCCCGAGAACTGTCTGCATCTGCTCCACCAACTTCGCTCTGTCCTGACACGCAATCAAATAATCGTCGAGAAAAACTGCGATACGAATCCCCTGTTCTCTTAGTATTTCCGCTGTCCAATTCGAGAGAGCCGCGAATGCTTTGGGAGCGGTTGCAAGTCCAAACGGCAAAGAGGTCATTTGTAGGAGTTGGCCCTTGTATAGCAGCCTTAGAAAGCACCGATGGGATGGTGCTATTGGCACATGGTAATATGCCTGCGTAAGATCGATTTTTACCATCCAATCGTTGGGCTGTAAAAAGTCTGGGATCCGGTGAACTGAGATAAGTCTGAATTTGGTTACCTTTAAGTACTGATTTAGTCTCTTTAGATTGAAAATAGGGCGCATGAAACCATCGCTTTTCGGGGTTAAAAACAGGGTAGATAAAAAACTGGGCGTTTCGGGGGCATGCTCTAATATGTTTTCCATCATTAAGTTGTTTATGGTCTGATCCATTTCGAGAGATGGAGCAGTTTGATAGCGGCTGCTGGTAAGGCGCGGTAAAACAAGTGGAGGCGGTGCTTGAAAAGGAATTTTGTACCCCGTTATTATATAGAGTAAAGGTGTCGGCGCCCCAAACTCCCGCCATGTGTCCGCGAACATCCCTAACCTGCCCCCCTGAAACGGTTTCGCTATGTCAGTACTTTCTACCACCTCTTCCCCTGCCGCGTGTGGCTTGACTGGATGGTCCCTGATGAATGAATGGTTTTCTCGGATTGGCCGGGGCCTGTTGACCCGCGGTAAACGACTGTGGCTTAAATTGAGGTCGAAAAAACCGTTGATTTCCAGCATAGGCTGGGAAATCATAATTAAATGCATACGATTGCATAGGAGCATACGATTGTACCGGAACATGTTGTCTTACCCCTTGAGGAGACTGATATCGCAACGCAAACGGTGCCGTGTGGCGACCGGCTTGGTTGTAGCTACTGGGTTCAGGTTGCGCAGCCTGAGATCCAGGTGTAACTCTCTTCTCTTGCGCAGAGAAGGAGGGTCTTAAAAACACTTTATTAGTACCTCCATTATTTTTTATAAATTCAGAGAATTCGTCCTTATCGAATAAATATTCGTAAGAAGGTGGTATCTTTTTCAAAGTTGTTTTTAGGAATTTATCTTTCACTAAATTTAGAAAAGCATCTCGTCTTTGTTCTATAATGTCTGCCCGGCGACCACAAAGCAATTGCAAACAATCGCGAGAGATTTTTTGAAAATCACCCGAAAAAATTTCTGTAATTTTTATAAGCAACGAGTCTCTATCAACATTATCACTATCATGAACCCACTGCATTAATTCAGATACCCCCGTTTTTAAAGCGTCACTTTGCATAATTACCGCGTGTGTAATCGCACCTAAGGACTTATCAGTTGCAATCAAATTGTTAGCCTTTTCGAACTGCTTAATCTCATCGTTCACCTCCAGTTCAACGAACCCCGGCCGAGCATTGTACGACTTTTGAATTTCAGAATAACGAACGTTCGTCCAATTCTCAGATTTAAAATGTTGCAATGAATTTAACAGTTGCAAATGGTCGGAAGAAGCCCTTGAAATTGCGGGTTCTTTTAGATTTGTCGTCAAATCGAAATCAAATTTAAGAGCCGACTCGGCGGGCACCTCTGTTGTATTCACATCCTGCTGGCTTGGTGCCGAATTATTCACATTTATTGCTACTGGGGGGTGGTACTCCGGACCAACAGGGTACCAGCCCGGAGGAGGGTAGGTATTACTCGCCAAATAGTTTTGAATTTGACTTACTTGTTCGGCAAGGTGTTCTAATACCTTACTCTTTTTCTGCCCCCCGTCCTCCTTGCGTGAGCGTTTCCGCTTACGATGCTTCCGCGGGTCCTCATCACCGCTGGTGGATGAGGACGACGACGAAACACACTCGCGCACATTATCTTCACTTTCCGACATTATTCGTAAAGATTTACAATTTTTATGATTTTATGTGGGTAGCTAAAGAAAACTTTTCTACTTTTTCACGAAACAATTTTAAAAATCTGAAACTACAACATTAATACAAAACATTTTTAGTTTTAACATGTTTACAATAATTCAAAGAAATATTTCTAAAAATAATAATTTTACGAACGCTAACAGCGTTAAAATACACGTTACGGCTCGAAACTCAAGACGCCAATGAAGAGAGCTCCAATAGGCGTCACCTGGTGAACATGGTGGCCGGAAGTTACCATAATTCCGACGTTAAATGGAACTACAACGACTAAAATACGGCCTAAACCGGAAGATGTCATCTCAATATTGTTTAAAAGGCCTCGAATAACGGCGGAAGGACATAATAAAACAAAATGACACTATCAAATTAAAATACTAAGCTATACGCCAGAGTTCTTTGATTATTTTTTAAGAGCCAAAGCAGTAATTCGATGTTTAAAAAAAAATAACATGGAATTCTTGTATCTTTTCTTGTCTGGGTTAAAATATCGTATGGATTCGATGCGTCGATGACCTAAGACGAATGTACAGTAATCTTTGCATATGACCTGGCAGCACTGTTCGAGCGAAACAGCGAGAGGCGAGCGAGACGAAAATTGAAATTCTTTGTAAAAAAATAGTATAGTTGAATTTTGGAGGTGTGCGGTTGTGTGAATTGTGGAAACCTGTGTTCAATAGTATATTTTTAAAGGTGTTTTATTTACTTTGAAAGGTGTTGGGAGTTTTTATTTTAAATATAATATAACGTGATCGTAATTATGAGTGACAGCAATGGGGATAGAAAACAGATTCGCGTTTGGTGTGATGGCTGGTAAGTATTTTAAAACACTTATTAAGATTTTTTTCCTCTTTCACCTTGCTATCCTAGTTTTTGTGTTACGGCAAGGAATTCTTATGTTTACAAACTACCAATCGATGCGATTAACTTGCTTCACAAAAGTTGTTTTATGAAAAAACTTAAAACATTATAAACATCCGGCACCCAGCGGCCTCGGTTTCACATGACTGTCGCGTTTAATTAGATTTTGCTGACTGATTTCAGGGAAGATTAAAATGTTTTCAGAGTGTTTAATCGATACTATGCTTGCAGCTATGATATGGTACACTTCGGCCACGCGAATTCTCTAAGACAGGCAAAGGCGTTGGGTGATGTGTTAATAGTGGGAGTACACACTGATGAGGAGATATCAAAGCACAAGGGTCCGCCTGTCTTCACACAAGAGGAACGCTATAAGATGGTGAAGGCCATCAAATGGGTTGACCAAGTTGTAGAGGGTGCCCCTTATGTGACAACACTTGAGACGCTAGACAAGTACCAGTGCGACTTTTGTGTGCATGGAGGTGAAAATGATTTTTTAGTCATTATCTACTTAATTACAGTATACCTACTTTACACTAATAATATGCAGGTTAAGTGGGTATGTAGGCAAGTACCTAGTGCTTATTGGTGACGAAATGCAATAAATAATTAAATTGTGTTTTTATAGAGAATACATCTGTAGGTTTAAATAATTGTCTGTCACTGTCTGTATATGTATGATTAAAATGTAATTTACTTTAAACCAAATGCATGAAAGTTAATTGGATGTAGCAAAGTTAATATTTTAATAAAATAATAAAAGCATTTATAGTATGAATCTGGGTAAGGTAGTCTAGCAATCTTCATGCCTTAAATTTTGGTGGAAAATTGGGGCAAAGGAAAAAAGAGGGAAGGCTTCCTGAGCATTCAGATAAAAAAAATAATAATATGTAGGTACATATAATTCCTGGATCATGAAATTGAAAGGACAGGAATATTTCCATACATTAGGTATATTAAATTGGTTCAATCATAATATTATTTACCATTAGTGTAGGTTCTATACCTATAAAAAAATTATTGGTAATTTAAAATTCATAGTACCTATAACAAACATTCATCATAACATAAAATAACATGTATAATTTTATAATGTAAATAATAAAATAATAATTTCTAATTTGAATAATAGTATCGTGGGACAAAAGAATTATAATAAAAGAAGTAGGTTCATATAGGTCGAGTAGCTGGATGTCAGCTAGATGTCAGCCATGATGTCAGCTTTCAAGCTGCCTGAAGGTCTCGGGTCTGGTGTGAAGGTGACATATTGCTTGACAGTTGTTATAGGATGAACAACGGGATCTTAAATGAAATGATCACTCCTACCTATGTTATCGCTTAGATATAAATGAACTATAACCGAGGATGCGCAACTCGACTGTAGTACTGATAACGGTAAGATGTCGCTAGTGCTTTAATCTCCGACATGATCATCACAATTTCTTGAAATAGAATCCCAAGCTAACTCATTTGTAATGGCATAGAGAAAAAACAGGACATGTTATGAATATTTCAGCTTTAAAAAAGCAGTATAATTATTATTTTATATATTCTATTTGCAAAACTCGCTAGTTCTCAAGGGATGGCATTGAAAACATATTTTTTCTACGTCGTATATTGCAATCTAATGTGAACTAAACCTTAAATACCTGACTA
Source organism: Apocheima hispidaria (assembly GCA_947579745.1). Classification (NCBI taxonomy): domain Eukaryota; kingdom Metazoa; phylum Arthropoda; class Insecta; order Lepidoptera; family Geometridae; genus Apocheima; species Apocheima hispidaria. Next base: position 6,312,360 of record OX388157.1, on the reverse strand, counting down.
TTACTAATACATACTATGTTTTTATATATAAACCATATTTTCATCAGCTTTTATAGCGGTTTGGAAATAAGCTGACTAAATTCATAAGCGCCATCTAGTTTTAAGCACACCGGGGGTACACTTATTTGTATGAGATTGTCATTCTTCTCGTGTAGATGTCCTTTGCTATAACCAACTAGCTATTAAAATCATGGTTGAAAAGGTTGATTTCCTGTTAAAATACATTTTATAGTAATTTACCTTAAAGCCCATTTATAATACACAATTATTATTTATAATGTAAATATTATTGTCTTTTACTATAATTATATAGCCTGCTCATAATTCAATGATTTATTCAAATTGCTATGTTTTGTTATATTACATAATAGATTATATTTAGTAAGTAAAGTAGTTATTCAGACATTTTAGAGCACTGATCCAAAGTCAATATAGAACACTGTCTGAACCAAAGGTACACAAAAACGTACCTTAAGCATAAAAACCCTTTACTTATCTTTGGTATGGACATGTTTGAGCACTGACCCGAAATCCATGTTGCACTGAATAAACAATTTTTGAAGAATTGAATCACATTATAAATGCGAAAGTTTGTGTGTAAGTATGTTTGTTCCCGTGCAACTCTGTAACAGCTGAACGGATTTGAATAAAATTTGGTATGGAGCTAGCTTACACCCTGGATTAACACACATGCTACTTTTTATCCCGGAAAAATATTTGTTTTCTGTAGAATAGCGGCAGAAACCGCGGGGCGCGGCTAGTATTTCAATAATTCTAATTTACATTGAACTTTCAGACGATATTACAGTGACAGCTGATGGAATTGACACATATCATTTGGTGAAAGAAGCAGATAGATATAGGTGAGTTGAAATATTTTACCACCATCATTTTCTTTCACCAGTATATGCTAACACATAAAACACTAGCTGTTACCCGCGACTTCATTCGCGAGAACATGATGAAAGTATCCTATGCCCATCTTTGTGATATAAAGTAACTCCTTATGAAATTTTATCAAGATCCGGTCTGCCGTTTATCTGTGATAACGCGACATAGGATACAATTTGTATGTCCACGCGAACGAAGTCGCGGGTAAAACTAGTAAATAATAAAAAATCACCTTAAACTTGTTTTGATTTTCACTAAATTATTTTATTTATTTTACTTAGTGATGTGTTTCAGACTAGGTAGAGTCCAATGTAACCATGACTATACCGAGTAAGCAAACTTTTTGCGACTCTGCCTCTTTCCTACTTACACTTTCTGCGTTATGGCTATTTTACGATGTAGTCATTTTACGGATCTAAGCGTTTTACTGGTGTGGTAATTTTCAGAACTATAAGTAGTCATAAAAATGTATTCATTTTGACATTTCGTCTTTCTGCGATTAACTAAACCTGCGATGTAGTCACTACCTCATGTGGTAATTTTGCGATCTAGCCGTCTACTACTAACCCATTGTAAGCTTTTAGAGGATCATACTTCACTAGTGGTATATCTGATAAACTAATAACGTATCAAACCTCAATTACATTTTAAAGGACCTATTTGATCAGAAATATTTACTGGTCATAAATAACAATGAATATTACAGGCAAGTCACTTTTACAAATTAAACTATGTTTAGAGTTTAATTAGGCAAACTAATCAATAATTTAAATAATTGAATAATAGTATGACAGGTAGGTATTTATTATGCTTTACTCCGCTTGTTCATTACACAAAAACATACATACATACGTCTATTATCTTCAATATCTTTTTTGGTTTGGATGTTGTCGGATAAAAACTGTTTTGCGCGAGCTGCTCTTCCGTGTACGCAATTATGCATAACGCATCATAATTATGCAAACTTTTTTTAAATTAATGCAAGGTGTGTTTATTACAGGGAAGTGAAGAGGACAGCCGGCGTGTCGACGACAGACTTAGTTGGACGAATGCTGCTACTCACAAGAGAACATTTTAAGTAATAATTATTTTTTCATTTGTCTTTTCGATCGGTCACCGTTGCACTCCGCCAAAATAAGGTTTATAAATTTGAAAACCTCTAAAACTCGAGTAAACTTATGCTAGAGCCTAAACCTTAGGTGTCCCCTAAGTTCCTTTATAGATGATCCCGTTCGTTGGTGAAACATTAGATTTTTTTTTAATGGATGACTATGCTTTTGGATGATGGGGATATCAAACTTGCACTGGCACCCCGGAAGGGGTGTTTCTTATCAACTAAAAAGCGAAAATAAAAAAATTAAACGGAACTTTAAATCAATTTTAAGAACCGTCATACCCGAAGTTAGATATTGCCAATTTGAATATATATTGAGCTACAACAACCTCTGAATAGTCATTTTACAAAAATACATAATCTGGAACTTATGTACGAAAACGGTCGAAATCGTGAGTATCACAACCCTACCATAAAAATATCTCAACAACTCCACTTAAGAGGCCTGCTTTTCCAGGAGAGGTGACAAAGAATACTCGGTAGCATTGGAGCACTCGTCAAACTTGGGCACCGACTCGACGGCGCGCTCTCCCTTCACCGGTTGCTCGCAGTTCCTTCCCACCACACAGAAAATCATACAGTTCAGCAGCGGACTCTCGCCCAAACCTACTGACAAGGTATTTACTTACACTTGGGTACTGAGTCAAAGACTCGACGACGAATCGGCACCTTCTCGACGTCGCGTCGACTTGGCACCGACTAGACACCAAACTGACAGCGATACACTTTTGAAAATAGGAAAAGCTTTTCAGATTTTAGAATGAATGCCGTTGTTCTGCGGGAAGTGTGTAAAGTTGCGTTCGAGAGCTCCAATGTAAGGGACGGAAAGACGCGGATGATGACAAAATATATATATTTTTTAAATATTATGTATCTAAATCAAATAAAATATATATGTATAATATAAATAAATAAATGTATATAATACATAATAAATATATATAATATAATTTCCTTTTAAAAATAAATTATTTAAATGCCTTCCATTTTTAAATTTCTAGTATCTGAAAACTTATGAAGAGGTCACTTTATAATATTAGCGTATAACTTCAACCGCTTCTCATTTAAATAACTTCATAAATATTCCAATTAGGCGTAAAACGTACGACCTTGTATTATACAAATAAGTCATATTTTGAAGTCGAGCTATTCAGTCAATATGAAACGCAGATATTTTCCGAATAATTATTTGCCCATTGAAATTCCTAACCGTTACACATCGATACGTTATACATCTGTTATTACGAATTTCAAGGGAATTATTATAGCGAGTAGCTTTCGCTTAGGTATGTTTCGAAAATATTTGAATGATTAATTCTCCGTTTATCTACAGATTTACGATGTTATTGTTGTTCTGTACTCTTAATTATTCATGATGGTATGACCAATTTGACCTCTTAATTTTTTTGTTACAACTTATGAATGAAACTTTGATAAGTTAACTCAAGCGTGAAGATCATACAGGGTCTCTATCTAGGAAGTTGATTATTAATTTACTACATGCGATCCGCGGTTTCACTCGCATGATTCAATACGACGATACTGACGAGCAGTCACGTCATGCGAGACAGAGCGATAAATAAAATTATAATACAGTTTATCGAGCATGTAATTAATGTTATTACTCACGAGATATACTGATGGTGAGATATGTTCTAATGAATGGCGATTCATTCTTGGATATGATTGTACTCATAATTATAAACAAACTACCTGCTACATGCGACTTCGTTCGCGCCTACCAACAAAAATTAGCCTATGTCCGTCTCCGACAAGCATATCTATGCAAAATTTCAGCTCGACCCCTTCAGCCATTTAGCCGCGATGACGCGACAAACACCCAGACAGAGAGACAGAGTTACTTTCGATTTCATAATATTAGTTAGGATCTCGAAAATCACGAATAAAAGTCAGCTGCTCTACGTACACATAGAAAAATGTCAATCGGTTTCGACGAAATGGGCTCAGATATTTTTTTTCCGCCATCGTCATGGTTGATCGCGTAATAAAAGTTATTCATAATGACGAGTACAGTGATATTATAGAATATTTTCGTCGTTCATCAGTACACTCAGTATGCCACGGTTTGGTTTAAGACCATGATTTGGTTTTTCTGGAATCCCCGATATTTCGGAGCAGTTGCATGCGCCATGTTCAATCGGGTTCGAGTGCCAGTAGGACCCGTAGCAAAAGAAAGAAAGAAAATAATTTTATTTTGCAACAACAGTAACATAAATTATATTGAAGGGTAGGCAGGTGAGCAATATCATATAACTATAGCTAATCAATGTTATTTGTCACAAAAATAGCCTCAACTCAGCATAATGCTGTTTAGGAAGGCTATACATGGCCGTGTGAAAGAGATGGCTATATATAAGTTCCTGGGGAAGCGAAAAGGAGAGGCTATAACATTAGTTTGTTTCTTTTGCTCCCGTGAAATTCAAGTCTAGCTGTCCATTTCACAAGATGTCAGGTCAGGCCATGTATAGCGACTCTTAGCAAACAGCGCTGATCTTCCGTTGAAAAGGCTGAGAAAGAGGATAGATCGTTTTGTCTGCTCCTAATTTTACGAACTTTTTTTGTCATTGACCTGCATTCTGCAGGTTACGTGTGAAATGGCACATTCACCTGCGACGAAATATCGGGGATTCCAAAAATAAACCAAATCATGATAAATTTTCCGTGGTAGTAAACAATCGCAAAAGTCTAAAACATATTTAGCGATGATTTATTATAAGAGAGCCAGTGAGATAAAATATTATGGATAATTACGTCTTATTATCATGCATGGTTTGCATTTCATCATAATAATATTAATACAAGCTATGCCCCGCGGAATCGCGCCCGTGGAGAATTCGACAGGAACCTTTGGTATTTTTGTGTGTAAAAAATTGAAGTTTTTTTAAAATAACGGCTTTAATAATTGTACAAGTTTTTTATCTGTATATCAAAGAACAAGCCTTTTTCTAGGAATTAACGCACAGACCAAGCCGCTTATGATGACCTGAAATTTGGACCCAATATTCCTCAAATGGTGAACAATAAGAACGGATTTTTCGAAATTTCACCTCACCAATTCCACCAAAATGGACCCCCAAACATTGTACTCAAATAAAAACTTTTTTCGTGCTACGCCAATTAAGCTCGGTTGGTGTACTAAACATAAAAAACGAAGAAAGGCATGTCTCACGATTTTTCGAAACTCAACCCCTGAAGAGGTGAAATGGGGTTTTGAAATTAGTGTGGCCTATGCGAGCGAAGCAAGCTAGTTTTCTATAATGCTACTTTTGCTATGTATAACTAGAGGCCGAATATAGGCTGATGATGATTGGTGATGATTGGTCCACGGAGAAAAAAATATCTCCGTAGTCCCACCGTTGGGTCATATCATAGCAGTGGGTCCACTGGGAAACCCCATTTTTTTAAACTGGGTTAGTGAGAATTGTACAGTGCCTAAGCCCATGTAAAAATCACATTCAATCAACAAACAAACAAATGTCGCAATAAGTACTATGTATAGCGGCCACATAGCGGCGCAACATTCTGACTGAGAACGTTCATAATTATTTTAATTGTGTTAAAGGTCAATGATCAATGAAGTCACGTTTGACATCTATCGTCAATTACGTAAATTTTCACGATTTCAGGGTTGGTTCTATAGTAGAAGATGTTCCTAATTATGCGTATATTAAGCTAAAAACTTACTCTGATTGGTTGATTGTTAGGCGCGAGTAGGCGTAACCTTGAGTTAGCCAATGAGAACGCTTGGTCGCACTCCCCGCGACCCGCGCCTTTTTGTAGGAACAACGAATCTCGTAATGCGGTATCTAGTGTGATCTGTGGCTTAATACCACTGTGGCATGTAACCCAGTATTTTTATCGCGATTAAAACTTTGTGTTCACTAAAAATTCACTACTTCCACTTCATAGGACCTGATTGACGATGTGGTCAAATATGGTTAGCAAATTAAGCGTTCAATCCCCTAATTTAGCTATCTCGATCGGGTTCAATTTTTTTTTAAGCTGCAACTTTATGCTCGGCGCGCCAAATTCAAATTTCCTTTGGGTTTTTGACATGGCATCAGCCATGTGACTATATGACCGGAACATACTAAAACATTTTGCAATATTGCATAAGTGGCTATTGCTGGCAATGTTGCCAGCCAGTGTGTTGCAGCCACATATTGCAGTAAAACTATTGCCCGTTTAAAAGCACCTTATGAATACTGTTGCCAATGTTTTATAGCAATTCCAATGTTCTTATTATTTATTTTGGCGAAGCAGAAGTGAGGTTAAACTTGAATCTGCTTAAAACTAGATGGCGCTTACGTATTTAGTCAGCTATTGTCCAAACCGCTATACAAGCCGATGAAAGAAACAGTATTAGTATGTTCGCTATTTAATGTTTCGTTTCGTTCAAATACGATTGCAATATACGACGTAAAAATATGTTTCCAAAAATTATGTCCATCAACTCTCCACCTCTTGAAAACCTAGCGAGTTTTGCAAATCACACCAATATTATAAAAGCGAAAGTTTGTGTGTAAATAGTATGAAACGAGATAGGAATGAAATTTGACACGGAGCTGGATTAACACATAGGCTACTTTTTATGCCGAAAAATATTCGGTTTCTGTAGAATAGCGGGTTGAAACCGCGGGGCGCGGCTAGTAAAATATAAAATTATTAATTTTATCGTTATTATGAATGCAAAAATATTCATAACAAGTCGCGATTTTTCTCCGTACCATTGCGAATCAGTTAGCTTGGGTTTCTATTTCAAGTCACGCAGAAATTGTGACGATCATGTCGCACTAGCATGTACAGTACTAGCGACATATTACGCCTTATCAGTACTACAATCGAGTTACGCATCTTTCTATGGACATTAGCACTCTTATTATAATTTCTCTATGCATGTAGCTCGAGAGTAAAGCGTTTTTTATTTATTGTTTGAAGTTCGCTCTCAAAATATTTTTGTTATGTAGGTGGTGTACGTAGCGGGTGCTTTCGACCTGTTCCACGTGGGGCACCTGGACTTCCTGGCGCAGGCTCACGCGCAGGGAGACTTCCTCATCGTGGGGCTCCACACGGACCTGGAGGTGAACCGCTACAAGGGCTCCAATTACCCCATCATGAACCTGCACGAGAGGGTGCTTTCCGTGCTCGCGTGCAAGGTAAACAATATTTTTTAGGGTTCCGCAGTAAACTAAGAATTCTTATTGTATTGCCGTGTTTTTCTGTCTCTATCCGTCACGGTCATTTTCTCCAGATACTATAAGGACTACATTGGACTCGGGTATGTCCTAAAATTGCGACCAGAAACACTGGAAGACGGGCAACAGCGTCCTCTTGTAAAAGGTGAACATTCTGCGATCTCCAAGCCGCCTGCCAAGCGTGGGGATTAGAGCACCCCATTCCCTTTCCCTTTTCTAAGAGTATCCTTTGTTTAGTAGTGGACGTCTTCTGGCTGATGATAATAACAGATAATAATTGTCACTGCTACTGGGGAAAATATTGGAATGATGTGGAAAAAAAAATATTCTTGAAAAAATATAAAATCAAAAATAAACTTTATACTGGTGTTTTTTAGACAGCTTTCCGCTCAATAACTTGGTCTTCTGGGCAGAAATCTAGCCAGCTAGACAGAGTTAGTGGCTTCGCTCGCATAAGCTAGAGTAAATTAAATACCCCATTTCTCCTCTTTAGAGGGGTTGATGTTTGAAACATCCTGAGACATGCCTTTCTTGATTTTTTTATGATTAGTACATAAACCGAGTTTCATTGGCTTATCAAAATATTTTATTTCCATACAAAGTTTGGGGTTCCATTTTATTACCACTTGGAATTTCGCAAAATCCGTTCTTAGTGTTCGCTTAGACCATTTAAGGAGTATTGGGTTTAAATTTCACGTCTCTATCGTGAGCGGTTTGGTATGTGCGTTGATTCCTAGAAAAGGCCGTGTTCTTTTATGTGTTACTAGCTGCGCCCCGCGATTTCATCCGCTATTCTACAGAAAATGAATAATTTTCCGGGTTAAAAAGTATGTGTTAATCCAGGGTACATGCTACCTCCATACCAAATTTCATTCAAATCTCTTCAGCCGTCACAGAGTTGAATGGGAACAAAAACACTTACTTACACAAAAATTGATTGAGATAGATTGAGTCATTGGTAATCATTTAATCGAATAGGTATGTATGTACCTACGCATTAAATGACGATATATGAGTACCTATTTAATATCTTATCATAATGCGTGCACTATTATTTTATATTTGATAATAATATACTTAAGCATCCGATATAACAAATTATTACAAGGTACTGGCCTAGTCTAGACTATGTACTTCACTGCCTATAGTCCATTCCACAAAGCATGGTGCGGGTGACACATGAGTTTTTACTGAATTGTGGCCACCTCGCAGCACAATGAATAGTGTGAATATTTTGTACCTATATCGCGAGATCTTTTTACTGCAACGGTTGTGGGGTGACCGCAGTATGTATTTATTAGTGTGTACCTAAATTGCCTCCTGTATGTTAAACGGCTTGACCAATGAGTGAGTTGCTGGCTAGGCCATATTTTGCTGTCGGGTATTATGTTTGTTACCCGACTGCCAGGAAGGTTTAGGTTTTTTTTGTTTTAAGTATGTGAATACTCACATTAAAAAAAAAAACAAGTATGATTGTGTGTTCTATATTGCATAAACGGCTTGACCGAATTAGACGAATGAGGTGTCGTTGGGTTCCTCTTAATGTTCTGAGTGACATAGACTACATTTTGCAGTCGGTTTTGTAGTTTTTCTTTTATTAATATTATTTATTAAAAGAACAAGCCCTTTTCTAGGAATCAACGCACAGACCAAAAAAAAACTTATGATAAAGACGTGAAATTTGGACTAAATATACCACAAAGGTGACACACTCTAGGTGAACAATAAATACGGATTTTGCGAAATTCCACCCCTGAAGGGGTAAATTGTACCCCCAAAATTTGTATGGAAAATTGGAAATAAAACACTTTTTCATATTAAGTCAATGAAACTCGGTTTGTGTAATAAGCGTAAAAAATTAAGCAAGGCATGTGTCAAGATTTTCGAAAATCAACCCCTAAAGTAGACGGAATGGGGTGTTTCATTTACTGTAGCCTAGGCGAGTTAAGCCGGCCGGGCAAGTTAGTGCTCTATACAGGAGTATGTATAGGGGATAATCCGTTTCACAAGCTCTTGGCCGTTTTTTCCAGTACGTGCACGAGGTAGTGATCGGCGCTCCGTATAGCGTGACCGCGGACCTCATGGACCACTTCAGAGTGAGCGTGGTGTGCCACGGACGGACCACCATCGCGCCGGACTGCGATGGATCCGACCCTTACCACGTGCCCAAGGAACGAGGGTGTTTCAAGGTAATAAATAGCGCCTTTATACAGACACACGGCTCGGATACCCAAGATCCTTTTTTTTTATATTTTACTAAATGCCCTCGCAAACAATTTTTTTATTGATTGTTTCAACTAAGTTCCAAGTTAGTTCCAAGTTTCAACACTGTCCAAGAAATTGTTTAAAACCTATTTAAACAATTTATTGGAGAGTGTGAACAGAAATACACTCGAGTGGTTGTAGTCGCTTGTTAGCCGAATGGCGTCATTGTAACGCCAATCAATTCCTAACAATATCAGCTCGCCGCGCTTGGCCTCTTAGAAATTTAGACAAACCGAGAAATATTTCTATTGTAAATCTATTTATATAAAAGAACAGCCCTTTTTGTAGGAATCAACGCACAGCCCAGACCGCTTATGATAGAAACGTATACTCAGTATGCAACCCGGGTTTCATTGGCGTAGGATGATTTTTTTATTCATTTCTATACTAACTTTGGGGGTCCATTTTACCCCTTTACAGGTGGAATTTCGTAAAATCCGTTCTTATATTCTTGAACTTGTTCACTTATGAACAATAAGTAATAAAATAAAGTTAATAATAAAGAAACACGTGTCTCAAGATTTTCGATAATCAACCCCTAAAGAGGTGAAATAGGGTGTTAAATTTACTGTAGCCTATGCGAGCGAAGCCGTGCGGGGGCACGCTAGTCTTGTACAAAATTCGTTTATTATGTTTTACTGCTGACGTATACTATGGCTTCCATTGGCACGATTGAAAAAAATGTATTAAAATGTGAACTTTATAATCGAGTTATGTACAGCAATATTACAAAATAACAAACTTCAAAAGATGGCGCCGGTCGACGCTTTTGTCCCGTGTGTTTTAAGGTTCCGTATAAAAATTAGTGTATACTACCGCCTACTTGCCCATACAATGTCTTCCACCCATAAATGTTATCCAATTATTTTTTTGTTTTCTGGTTAAAAGTATTTATGAGATGGCAATGACTCGACTACATACATTAAGAGGGACGTCCTGCCACGAGGTTTTTGGCGCAGTAGGTATTAGAAAATTGTATTATTGGCGCTCTTCTCCTCGTGCGTGCAATAGAGAGAGGTTATAGGTTGTGAGTGAATTAACCTATTTTTTTTTGATGAGATTAGCGTTTCGGGAGAAAATTGTTTCTATACCCCGGAAATCTAATCTAAATCGTTTGTTCTTTCTTTTTTTATTATTTGACTACGTTGTTGGCCTCTACACCTACAATATTATCGGACTTTATCTTTTGTTCTTGTTTGTTGGTGTCAATGGCTGGATAAATTGATAAATTATTATAATCTACGGAGATTAGTTTTGTTTTAAAAAAATATATTTTTGGTTTCTAAATAAAAACAATTTTTCTTTGTATATGATAACATATAAAAAAACCATAGAAATCGGATAACATTTGGGGGTGGGAAACAGTTGGCGCTTTTTGTATGGACAAGTAGGCGGTATATACTAACCTAAGCAAAATGTTAAAATTATATTTTTTCAACAGACATTAGACTCTGGCAACAACATGACCACGGACGATATAGTACAGCGAATAATTCACCATCGACTCGAATTCGAAGCGCGCAACACTAAAAAAGAACAAAAAGAAATCACAGTCCTGAAATCTATACAGAAATTAAAACTAAATGGCGACCACCAACAAAACGGCGACGTGAAGCAGAATGGCGATGTCAAACAGAACGGCACTCTTAAACAAAATGGCGAATGTGTCGAAGCGACCTAATTCTAATTACATATTTCGAATAAAATAAAAAACCAAATAATTATGTTAGTATATTTGTGCTATTTAAATATTAGAAAATTCCATATAATGTTATGCTATTAAATATGCGCTATGTATAGAAAATATTCGATCTTACCGCCTTAGAACTCATGAAAAGTTACGGATCTCTTCTTGGTTCGAGCGAGGGAATTAGTACTGTGAATCACAGAAGACAGAATATTGTTAAAGAAGCGATAAATTACTCGTGACATAAGGAAGGGCTTTGTAGATTTTAGCATAACTTACTGTCCGCAATCTTTTTTTTTAAAATAGCAGCCACTAATAAAACCTATATGAATCAGTATCTGACACTAATACGAATAAACGTATTGTGTGAGACAAAATCTACTCCAGCGTCACGTTTTCAAGATATACGCTTTCAAACTTACACAATATTTTACAGTAAAATAATATTTTTAGAGCTAATGTATACGTTCAATTTAATTCCAAGGCAAAGTACCGGAGGCGCCACCAGTATAACTTTTAAAGCGTATATCTTGGAAACGTGACGCTGGTGGAGATTTGGTCTCATACTAAACTTGTTTGCATTAGTGTCTGCTATCGATTCATACACGTTGTATGAGTGGGCGCTATTTTTAAGAAAAAACAAGATTGCGGACAGTAGATACGCCAGGATTCACACTAAAATATTCAAGACCCCATTAACAAATAATTTATTTTTAGAATTAGGTGAACACTAGAAATCCATTTGTATAGTTCAGAATCTTCTTCGTTCAGAAGTATATTATATGTAATTTTATCCGGGACGGTGTGCCATGTTAAATACACAATGAATTTCCATACTTTACCGCCTATAAATTTACACAATTCTGAATACATTAACAAGATGTTTTCTTTAGTAAGTTATGGTTGGTGTCGAATTTACCATTTAAAATAACATAATAACTTGACTGTTGCTATACAGGGTTATAAGGAAAGGATATGATACTCAGGATATACTACTCATGATTGTGAACAACTTTTACTATGGGACCAACTCGTGAATTGGAAATAAAAACAGCTGTTCTATATATTTTGTTGAGTGTCAAAAAAAATCAACTGTTCCATAGAAAATGTCAATACATTTTTCAGTTACTTATTCAGTTGTTTTTTTCTCGATTTCAGGTTTGGTCACCTAGTAAAAGTTGTTCACAATGATGAGTACTATGAGCCCTTTTCGACTAAGCATATCCTTTCCTTATAACCCTGTAGATGCCGCGGTGTGGGCCACCAAATATGAGACTTGCGTAATATTTTATTTATTGGTTAGTGCTAATGTTATAAAAAAATATATTTTATAAATTGAATTTTGAATAAATCCAGTGCTTTATTTATTATATTTCTATGGCGTTTGGACCTGCTTGAGAGATGATAGTTAATTTACGAGTTTACAATTAGCCTTTTGTTGCTAAATATTATTGTATAATTATTTTGTAGCCGATGTTTTGTTATTTGTTCTTTACGCGTATTTAATGATAATAATATTTTTAGTCATGTGTCCATGTATAAAGCGACTTGTTTGTGAAACGGTCCGCTAATCCTATAAAAGTTTTTATGATACAACAGTGACCGAAGATATATTTATGTTTAGTATAATTGAGCAGTCCAATGTGGGCATTGTAATATTTTTTTTTCGTGTTGGTCAATATACCTGAAGGCAGTTTTCGAAAAATCTTGAATATATCACAACTAGAGTAAACGATTTTGAGTTAATAATATAGCTGACCAAATTAATGGTTGTGTAGAATCAAACAAGTGTTACGGAAAATCCGCAAAAATATTTCACACATTTAGAACAAAAGATACCAGAAGGCATTTTTAGAAAAATCTTGAATATATCACAACTAGAGTTAAAGTATTTGAGGTATAGCCGACCAAATTAAAGGTCATGTAGAATCAAACAAGTGTATCGGGAAACCCGCAATAACTTCTTTTCATACGTTAAAAACAAAAGATAACTGAAGGCATTTTTCGGAAAATCTTGAATATATAACAGCTAGAGTTAAAGTTTTTGAGATATAGGCGACCAAATAAATGGTTATGTAGAATCAAAAACGTGTTTCGGAAAACCCACAATAACTTCTGTTCAAGCATTAAGAACAAAACCTATTTGAAGGAATTTTGCGATAAATCTTGAATATATCAAACCAGAGTAGACGTTTTCGAGATATAGCCGACCAAATTAATGGTCATATAGAATCAAATAAGTGTTCCGAAAAACCCTAAATAACGACTTTTCACACGTTAAGAAAACGGCATGTGATGTTTTTATTTAGCTACGGAACCCTACCATGAGTGTGTCTCGACACGCACTCGACAATCTATTTTGTCTAAGAAGTTGGTTTTGTCTGCTCTCTGACTCACAGATTCTCAGTTTTAATTTCATAAACTGATATCTTTGAAAATATGTATTTGTACAGTAAATTGGTATTTTTTTGGCACGTCGCGTCGAAAAAAAAGATAGTAGTTATATATGAGTTTATAGGTGTCAGTGGTTGAGTATCTCCGAATCGTCTTAAAAATCCTAATCCTAACTAATATTAGAATACGTTTGTCTCGAGGAAAAAACTTCGCTTGCGCGAATTAGAACTCCCTACATTACAACTGTCAGTCCAAACAAAACGCCAAACAATGCACAAAAATGGATCAACACCATCGAGCCAAAAATATGAAGTAACTTTGTCTCTCTGTTTCGATGTTTGTCGTGTTATCACGGCTAAACGACTGAACGGATCTTGATAAACTTTGACAAGGAGTTACTGTATGTCACAAAGATAGACATAGGATACCTTTTATGTCCACCCGAACGAAGTCGCAGGTAACATCTAGTATAATATAATTTACATAATATACTTTTGTGATGGTTACAACAATTCTTTACTATAGTATACTACACAAAACCACGCCATGGCATTTGACAAGACAAATGGTTTCAACTGCTCTATGGAGATATGAGATCGTGCGACAGAGAGAACGCTCTACAAACCCAAGGTTTGCCGAGAGATAGGCTAACAGCTCTTTTTGCGATAGTTGTGCAACTGAAAAGCCGTTTACTGTACATAGATTTCCAATTCACCATACATTTTCAGGTAAGTGTTGTAAAAAATAGTTTTAAACAATGTTAAATATTTTTGTCTTTCAATTTAATGAAATCTAATGTAGTGAGATTAATCGGTGTATTTCAATTTTAAATAAAACATTTTAAGCTATGAGCTATTTGTGAATTATTTTATTTTTAGAACCTGAAAGTCAAAGTAGTAGTTGCTACTTGTAGTTGCACGTCACAGATCTCTCCCTATACAGGGTTATAAGTATGCTAAGCCGAAAGGGGTTCATAGTATTCAAGATTGTGAACAGCTTTTACTATGGGACCAAACCTGAAATCGGGAGAAAAATATCAGTTGTTCCATACATTTTGTCGAGTGTCATTGTCATTTTTCTACGGAAAAATTGTTATTTTTTTCTGGATTTCATGGTTCACGTACCTTTGTGTTCCGATCATCCTAAGACCTAAATAATAATTGAAAATTGATCTTGTCCAACTATTTTTGTTCTCATTAACTAGATAGAAACACTTTCTGCTCACCAGAAAAACTATCATTCAAAACTATGGTATGTAAAGGTTATTCCTGTAGAAATGGCGGCCTTGCCTTAGCAAAATATAATTTATTTATGTACCCCGCAAGCGAGTTTAATTTTGCTCGGCAAAGGAAGGAAGTGCGTTTTCAGCCCAGCCTTCAATAGGTGCTTTCGAGTAAAGTAAGGGCTACAAAACTTCTAATAGGTATTATCTATTCAAATGGGTATTATCTAAGAGGTATCATGTAATTCTATTCTTTTTGTACATTGGTTTTCAAGCCAAAATATCACACAAAAAATGCGACTGCAGCGCTGCCTCTCGTCTACGGGATAAGAACAAAACAAAAAATTGCTTTAAATTAATTAGTCTATCCGATACTAGGTGGCACTTTACTTATTATGCATGCACTAGATAACAGATGGCGCTCTACACAAATTAAATTTCACGGGAGCAAAAGAAACAAACTACTAAGGATATATAGCATGGATTTAGCATCATTGTTTCGTCCAAGATATATAGCTTCAGGCTATGTATAGCTACTCTACATGGCCTGATCTGACATCGTGTGAAAGAGATGGTTATATATAAGTTTTTCGGGGAGCGAAAGGGAGAAGCTATAACCTTAATAGTTTGTTTCTTTTGCTTCCGTAAAATTCAAGTCTAGCTGTCCCTTTCACACGATGTCAGGTCAGGTCATGTATAGCCACTGTTCTCAGAGCTCATCCAGACGCGTAGATAGTCTTTTTATTCCCTCCAAGCGTAGACAGATAAAGTCCAGACGTGTCTAGTAACTATGCGTAGTACGTACTCCGTACGTACTACGCATTTTTAAGCTATGGCAACATCGTTAAAAAATTTCAAAATGGCAGCCAAAAGTCAAATGTGGGAATGAGAAGATTATTTATTTCTATGTTTGTGAATTAATAAAACGCAGTGACGTGTGTAACGGACTTTTTATGCATTGGAACTGTTTTTTTATGTTTTTACGAGTAATCGTTCAAAATCAACTGAGTAAAGGATAATTAATTGCTCTGAGGTAAGTTCCACTTAGCCGCCCTTAATTTGTATTCTAGATCGGTCTGCTTTGTTTTACTCTTAAATTTTTGTTTCCAATATCATAACCATCGATTAGACTGTATTACAAATAGTAAATCTTCGTAAATTTCGTAGTAGTACTTGTGTAAAGGCTGATTTACAGACGGAGATAGCAGTGATATCATTTTGCAAATAGTCCGGCTGTCACGATTTTTGTTCGGTAATCAGACACTACGCATTAGTAAGTTATTATTAACTCATCGATCGTCGTATAATAGTGGTCTTCGAGGGTCAATCATGTCGGCAAACAGATATGAAAGATACAGACTAATAACCTGTTGAGTGGACTGTTCTTTTCTTTTACTGATTATGCCGGCAGAAGTATGTGGACATTGGACGATCTAATGGCTTTGACTGCGCTTCTAAAAAAGTAGGAGTTCTGCCTACGATTATCTATCTTAATAAAACATAGATTACATATTCTATTGTGTTGGTACAGGCAAAAGTCGACGACCTATTTTCGTCAATGTTAATGATTTTAATGTTGCAATTTAATACTATTCTTAGTACCTACTGCGTGTTCAGTTAGACAACAAACATATCACAGGATATCATTTTGAAAAACATTTAATAAGGGATCGAACCTGTAATCACAAAAAACTAAACAGATGCGGCATAAAAATAATTATGGAACAGCTGATTCTTTTTTTTTTGTGATTTTAGTGTTGGTCTCATAATAAAAGTTGCTTATAATAATGTACAATATCCTAGAATATTTATAATACTGTTATGGTTTCTTGTAAAGAAAAATCATACGAGTTTGCTGATAATTGAAGAGGTAAAGATAAAATGGAATAGTCCTTTTAGTAGAGTTAACTCAACAAGTCTCCAATAGCACAACATCTGATGAAACAGGACTAGAACAGGTTTTCCAGCGACCCAAAGTAGTGCTCCGTTATTTTAAGAAGCTCGGCTGGTTTGGGTAGGCTGGCAGCGGGGTAAATGCCCAAAACACGTCAGTGCAGGTCTTATCACCCCCCCAGTTAGAATTAGCCCTTTTAGTATGTGCCTTGGCCCACTTGTTATGTCTACCACTTTTAATTATTTAAACATACCTTCAAGTTTTGTGGCATAGGGCTAAAGCAGCAGCCTTCGTGGGGTGGTGTTGACGGTGCCGCCCCAATCAAATTTCTTCTGATCTATCATAATACAAATATTGAACAAAAAAAATGCTTGCGCATTCCTTCCTCTTGGATTTTATGTTATCATGAAGTGTCACATAATTAACCTGATTTGAGTTCATTGAAAAAACACAGCAGATAGATTTTGCAGTTGCTTTCTACTTGTCAAGTGTACTTTCATGTACTTCCACATAAATATGTAATACTAGCAGTATTGTTTCATCCGCTATACCATAGGAGTAGTATATTTTTCAGGGATAAAAAGTAGCCCATATATTAATCCTGCGTATTAGCTACCTCCATACCAAATTTCATCAAAATCTGTTCAGCCATTACGAAGTTGACTAGGAACAAACACACTTACATAGCTTGTATAGCGCTTATTGCTTTAAGCGATAAGGCCGCCAATTGTTACACTAGTTTTAAGTAGATTTTGTGTTATGTATGTAATTTCTGGTGTGAATAATAAAGAGTTATCTATCTATCTATCTTACATACTTAAAATAGCTGTTTTTTATTTTTAATAGCGAAAATAGAAGGCAAGATTGAAAATGGTAACACCAACTTCATTGTGTACAATTGAAAAATGTATATTCTTTGTGCCTAACCCCCGAATACTGAAACGTTTGTTAATTTTGATAACAGATTAATTCTAATACTGCCTTTGTCTGACACTAAGCAAATGACAAAGACAGCAATACACTTAATCTGTCGTCAAAGTTAACAAATGTTTCAGTATTCGGGGGTAAGTGTTAAAAAACTTAAAGAAGTACTTAATATTTTACTTAAAGATAAAAAATAGAAAGCTTGTTGTTATGTTAGTGCTAAGTTACTTTTAAATTATGCGAAGATAGTAGGTTGTTGATAGAAAACAGGATGGAGATAGGTAAACTGGTACAAAACAATAAAATGAGGTAAAAGGTGTATAAATTAGACAGACATGCATACAGTGCATACACAATAAATGAATATTAGAATCATTAATAAAGACTCTAGGGTACACGGGACTATGGTGCTAAGCCGAAAGGGGCTCACTGTTACTCATCATTATAATTAACCAACTTTTAATGACGAACTGACAATGTAATCACAATAAAAACACTGGTATTTTTTTTTACTGAAACAGATAAATACGATAGAGTAAAGTAGTAATGAACCTCGCTTTTATAAATTTGTATAAGTTTACTTTTATAGTACACCATGGGCAATGGATCTAAAGGGCACATTGCCCATACTGTATTATTTAATTACATTACATTAGTTAAACTACATGGATCTATCATTATTTTTAATTAGTGTTATGTTCATTTGCCATTCAATAGAACTTGCTTGAGACTTGTTCAATACTAATAAAAGAGTTCTGGGCCATTAATGGTGAGTGCAATTTGTTTA
Source organism: Apocheima hispidaria (assembly GCA_947579745.1). Taxonomy (NCBI): domain Eukaryota; kingdom Metazoa; phylum Arthropoda; class Insecta; order Lepidoptera; family Geometridae; genus Apocheima; species Apocheima hispidaria. The sequence goes on along the minus strand of OX388157.1, from coordinate 6,293,966 downwards.
CGATTTGATATAAGTGCCTTGGTAACAGTGGAGTAGCTTGCCTTAGACGGGCCCTGTATAAAAATTTGTTGGGGAGCTCAATGAAGGCTATAGATTTTTCACAAAAGGAACAACGTTCGGGGCCCCTGTACCCCAGGGACCCCATATCATTGATACTGCTGATACAGCGATAGCTACGCCCCTGCTAGGCAATTGCCGTACTATTAAACTGTTTTGTTTGAATGATTCTGAGTTTCGCCGAGATTGTAAATCATAAAGTTTTATTTTGTTTTGTTCTGAATTAATCCACAATCAATTCCAATATAAGCGCAATTGATTTTTGTGCCGTTTTTTTTCTCATCTTATGAGATTATGCCCACCAAACCCCCCTCAGTGGTGTGCCTCTGAGTCTGAAGGAGAGTACCAAGATCTACATAGGAACGCACCAGTAATCCATTAGGATATTGTCTCAGGCAAGACTTTGTTTCCTTCCTTCCCTCTGCAACGGAATGGTTCACACCGCGCTGTTGTCGTCACTGGCTCGCTCATTCACAAGCCCAAAGGTCCCCCTTAATCGGATCTTACGATGTGCTCTTAAGCACATCGTAAGCACGATACCGAAGCCGTATTCTTAGATCCTGGCTTCAGGGGTCATTAATTTGATCATTTGACAGAATTTTCCGTGAAGAAAAATGATTATTACCATTCATCATCAGCTTAAGATAATCCGCTTTCGTAACGATACCATTTTTATCTGGTCACACATTTTGGTGACACGTTTTTCTCGAGTAACATGACTAACATCACCTAATTCACCCTATTTATAAGGAGAATTCTGTGTAATTCACAAACATTTCCGAAATCTTGCATTTGTTTTAGATACTTTCCTTATCTTCACCCTGGTCCGGACTATCAAAATCCTTCTTGAAGTTTCTATACCTATCTAAAATGTTTTCATTGTTAAAAATTTTCAGACGGCCAGGGCTGCTATAGATCCTCTCGGCGTATAATGTCACGTTATCAAAATGTCACGTTAGCACAACGTCACGTTTTTTTTGACTCTCGTGCAATGTCACACTCCCACAATGTCACACTCGCTCAATGTCACACATGCTAGATGTGATGACAGCTCGTTGCAGAGAAGAGCGGGACATGCTTCGTCTAAGAGCGGGACGGTGGTGCCATCGCATCGTCAGAGGCCTTTATCGTCACTCTCGCGAACGGGCAACTCATTCTTAGATATGGTTTCTATTCTCAATCCATCTCGATGGTCTTCAAGACTTGCTTAATGAGATTGAAATGGGAGATGTATTTATTTGCAAGCTTTTACTTCACGCGAGTGGAAGTAATAGTGATTGCCAAGTGCTTACGTGCCTGCCTGAGTGGAGGACAGGAGGAATGGTCGAGGTCGCAGGCTCCGACGCATCGCAGGAGAGCCTGGATGCGCGGGCGCCGCTCGCCGCGGGCAGTGCGAGCCGTGAGTCACAGCCGCCCAAAATAGCCCGGGAATGGGCGCCGCCTACCGGCCGGGGCGGGCGGCTAGATGGCTCATGGCTCAGTGGCAGCCGCGACGCCGCCGCCTCTGGAGGAGTGGTGTTGAAACGCGCGCGGCCCGTACTGTCGGTCGGGTGGTGGCTCCGGCGCGTAATGCGCCGCCATGCCGGTACGACACCGCGAACTCGGCGACGAGATCGCACCCCCGGAGCCGAAACGCTGCAGACACTGCGACGGTACGATAACACCTTACTATTGATCGCCGGCGCCGGCGCGCGCGGCCCTCTAGTTCACCAACAGTGTAACAAACAATCGCTATTCCTCTTCAGAACGTCTGTGAATCTACCGATAAGAGTGTCTGGTGGATCAGGCTCACCGACAGCTTTTGGTGAACTGGGGCTGTCACTATGTTATACTAACTCAACCGCTTGCTGCCGTTTACCCGATTCTTGAAGCTCAAGCTTAGAGTAGGCTGCTACGACGACTCTACTTTCTTGGTTACAGTTTTTCGAAATACCTCATCCACTAGCCATTCAATTTCCTTATTTTATTAACAAGCTAAGTAATTTTTTATGAATAATGAGGGAATTTTAAACTTTTCGGTTAGGCAAAATACCTAACGAGACTGCTTTTTATTGAGTACTTCCCGCTATCACAAAACACCCACCCCTTACCACACCCCTTCGTCCACACTGTTGAAGATCGAGCGGGAAGTACACCGTTGTTTTTTTTGGGTTTTCCTTAACTGCATTAATCATGCTCCTGTGAAGCAACAACACTGTGTACTATAAATTATTTATTGTTTGTGGTAAAACCAAAAGCAATAAAATTAGTGATTATCTAAATGGTTCAATGAGTTGAAACCTGGGAGAAGTACAAATAGGTTTTATGGCATATAAGCTATTTCTACATGAATTTTGAGTTTCTTTGGAATCCATGGCGATGGAGTCCCATTTACACATTTATCAAATAGAGTGTAATTTTCCATCATAACTTTTCAACGTCGGAACTGATTATGATGATTTTTTTGGCCGAGCGCGGTAGTTTAAAGTTTAGTAACCGCCTAAGCCGCCTCGAGATGGAATTATACATGTTGCAGAGACTGAAAATAATTGTTACAAATAAGTTTGTGTTCGCGAGGTCTTCTGTTCCCAGAACTACTAGCCTAAAATAGTTAATAAACCCTAAAATTCCTTGCCTCCTTGTAATAATTAATACCTATTGATATCATAACTGCTTAATAAATGGTTTATGTTCATCTCTGCCAGACGTAATTATGTTGTAATCTACCTTAATCTAATCTGTTGTTAACTAACTTTTACGACAAAATTCTTGAGCCACGTATATTAGAACGTGATACAACTGTTCCACAATCGATGAGTCTTCTAACGCTAAGTAAGTTTTAAAGGAATGTTGCCTGAGGGAGAGGCCTTGAAATGAAGATTTATAGTTCGTTTATATTTGATGGATCTATTTGATTATTTCATGTACCTGTAGGAATTTGGTTACATTACGTTACATTATCAGCCAGAAGACGTCCACTGCTGAACATAGGCCTCCCCCTTAGACCGCCACACCGACCGACAATGTGCCACTTGCATACACCGGTTGCCCGCAAAAAAATTTACTAATATTTTTTCACAAAATTAATTAATTATTATTATTATTTAATAAATAATATTAAATAGGAATTTGGTTCCTTGCATGTAACCATTAAAATAAAATTCAGTGCTCAGAAGGCACCTACTGATTCGATAAAGTTAGAAGGAATAAAGCTAAACATGAATTGTTCCTGAAATCTTCGTAAAAATCATGTCAATGATGGAATTAACCTGGAGAAAAATATATTTAGCCCTCCCTTAGTCACTGGAGTTGTGTGCCACAGTGGCAGTATGGAAAGTGCATATAAATAGTAGTCTCTTGTGTGCACTGGGCCAAATTCTTCGCCTTATGCAACTGTGCGCTCGTAAACAAACGCGCAGACAATGCACTTTCGTGTTAACAGCTCGTAACTGTCTTAGATATGCATAATTTTGTGGCGTGTCGATTCGACTTCGCCACGCAGTTTTATGCGTTTGACTTTTGTTTGGGACGTGTTTTCTGAGGAAACCTGTCGCTTTTCAGACAGATAAAAAAAATACTTAAATGAAAACCCCTGTACTTATCCATATCTAAATATTGTAAACAACACATACCAAATAACCAAATATCTATGGTACGTGTATCTATATCTAATGTACCTGTAATATTTAATGATTGGCGCAAATTGCATAAACTAATTTTGAACTGCACAATCGTAAGCCTGGCCAGGCGCGATGTGTTGAATTTCAAAGAGTTTTTTTTTTCTATAAGCGCCGTCAAGTGGTTTTATCGTCTTTGTAAAACAATGTCGCCCGATTCTGTTTCCTTTTTGAATGCATCCGTTTCCTTTCCACTGCTTAGCTAATTTTCACGAGGTTTTCAGCAATCAATGTAAAACTTGAAACCGTGAAATTTACATTCAAAACGTACGCTTTAAAAAAAAGGCAAACGCACAGGTGCGAAACCGGGCGGCACTTTTATTAATCTCGTTCCATATATTGACACTACATAATATATATCATATTCATCCATATATATATATCTTCTTCTATTGATACTAGGTGGACCGACGACATTGTGAAAGTCGTGGGCAACCGCGGTGGATGCAAGTGGCACATTGTCGGTCGGTCTGGCGGTCTAAGCGGGAGGCCTATGTTCAGCAGTGGACAACACAACAAAAAAAAACATCCAAATCGGTCCAGAAGTTCTCAAGTGATGCTCCGTCGTACATGTAATTATTGATTTTTATCAATTTCAGTAGTCATGATTGTGAACAACTTTACTACGGACAAACCCTGAAATAGAGAAAAAAAAACAGCTGTTCCATACATTTTGTGATGATATTTTGTGATATTTTTCTCTCGATTTCAGGGTTGGTTCCATAGTAAACGTTGTTCATAATGATGAGTACTATGAGCCCTTTTCAGCTTAGCCTACCCTTTCCTTATAACCCTGTATAGGTATAGATTTTATATTTGACAGCCTATGTATTTGACCACAAATTCATCTGAAGTTCAGTGACGGCGTGGTCGATGATAGTAAACCTAAACTAGCTTCAAGTGAGACTGGAACACCGCTGATGCTTGGCGATTGATTTTCTACTTGAAGGTAGCCAGCCAGCCGAGTTCTTGAAAGTATCCTACCACCGTGCTATGGTTTCCTAACAATGTTTTTCCAACAAATAATTTCGCCGGTAGCTCAAGCTCTTTGTTGGGAATTTGAACCCATAACCTGAGGTGCATCCAAACGCGCTAGCCATTGATCTATCATCGCTGCTAGATAGTTTTAACGGCGGCCTGCTTACTCGCTTACTCGTTGCTGCGAACCTCGTCACCTCGTCTAGTGGAAGGTGTGACCTTACGTGCTGTTGTTGTGGCAGGTCCACCGTCACGCGTGACACGTCCTGGCCACCTCTAGCCAGTCTGGTCAGCTCAATTAATTACCGTGCGAGACGGCCCCAATGAAATCATCGATCATCATTACAGCTCCAGCCAAAATACACATATAATAACCGAGTTTTACTAATTAATCTTTGTACATTTGGACTGGTGCTATTAGACAACTAATTGTAGCGTAACATTAATATTGTTTATATCTTTATTAGCATTCTACTTTGTACTTTTAGAGTGATAAATCATAATGCTCTGTGAAGCACTGCACTGGCATATAGAGCATTATGATGATCATTTTGTTTAACGAATATACATACAGGGTTATAAGGAAAGGGTATGCTAAGCCGAAAGGAGCTCATAGTACTCATGATTATGAACAACTTTTGCTATGGGAACAAGCCTGAAATCGAGAGAAAAAATCAACTGTTCCATACATTTTGTCGAGTCTCATTGAAATTTTTCTATGGAACAGCTGTTTTTTTTTTCGCGATTTCAGTGTTGGTCTCATAGTAAAAGTTGTTTATAATGATGAGTACTATGAGCGACTAAAGACCTTATTAGATTAACAATAAGTACTGTTATTTTAATAGGCAATTTTAACGATGTCATAGTTACGAGTTTTTAGCACAAAAAGCTATTTCCAATTCATACTAGTATGTTCTATCCAGAGATCTAACAAAGATTATACCTATGCTAATATACATCCCTCGTATGCGATGATTTTCCATTCAAGCTTCTACCACATTCTAGTCTACGAACATAGTGGCTAACGACACGTTACGTTATAGGTATGCCAGTAGTTTTCGCGGACTAGGGCAGTTACGTTACGCGAGTGGCGCCCACACGTGCGCCAGCGCATTTCGCCCGCCCGCCCAAGCGCGCCGCATACGCCCGCCCGCCAAACGGCCACTACAAACTTTCTACGCCAATAAATCAAGTTAATTCCCTTACCTCGATCGATCTTAATACGTAACGACCGATATTATATTATGTTTCTTTGATTCATGGATGGTACGATATCATTGATTCCGGCGCAGTATTATTTCACTATCGAAGTTTTATATCGTGCTTTAGTATTGACGTCACTCGTGCAGTCGTTTGTCACGTCATAAATATGGCATGACTTCATATTCGCTAAAATAAAGTGGTGAATTTCCATCCAAGAAATGTGTCTATTTGTACACCGGGCGTCGGCGTTACGGTGCCGCCAGTGTTGTAGGTCGCACCGCACATAACAACGGAATGTGTTGTTTGGAGGAGTCGCAAACAAACTCGTAATTATTACGGAGAAGTGTAACTCGCTTACAATGTGTTGTTAAATCGGCATCGTCTCTGAGGAAAGTCTCGATTTCGTTCACAGGATTTCTCTTTCCTCGACTCCTATATTCTGGTTTCAATTGGTGCTCAAATTCTGAATGTCCCTGTCGATTGTTCAGTTGAATAACTCACTTGTTTTATTTTTCTTAATTATTTTTATGTATAAAACCAGTTACAAAAAACTGGCTTATCAGCTTGAATCTACAGCACATTACTTAAATATGTATCAATAATGGCAACTTCTAGATTTGTAATTGGATTGTATCTGCATATACAACTGTTGTACGAAGTATGTACCATGTGTGTCATTACGTCACTAAATAGTTTAATCAGGTAATTTGTCGCTGGAATAATAAACAATATGTGATTCGGTTGTAAATCGAAGCTGTTGTTTTTAATGTTGTTTTGTTTGATAGTGTCGTTACGGTTCTCAGAGACAGTGGCTATTCGACAGTTTATGGGTGGCAGTTAAATATACCCGACTCGGTTTGTCGTCACAAATAGAATTTTGGCACTGACTGGATGTGGTTGTGTAATTCACGTATAAACCACTTGTTGATTTCGAACTATCTGCTCACATTAAGCCATAGCTATAGGTATAGTCTGTATACTTATAGCTGTAGTGTAACTGACTATGACGTTATTTATTAACATTCCTCCGATATATCGATCGGATATGACACCCTTTAGTAGGTCTGGTGCCAACTTGAGTATATTTTAAGAAAAGGCAGTAGGGACACACGTCTCGTCTAATTTCTCTCGACCTACTTAACGGTTTCCGGATAAGTGATATTCACAGTTGTTCGAGTAGACGGCTAATTAGAAAAATATGTATCTATCTATACACCTACCTTACGTGAAACACGTCTGATTTTTAACGTGTGTGTCCATTTCATTTTGTGTAGTTCTTTCATCTTTTCTATTTATGCTCCAAGAAAGGCCAACAACTTCACCACACGCATTTTATTTCTAAGAAAGATGTTCAGCAAAAAATACCGTGTCCCAAATCGATTGGCTCCATCGTCACCCTGGGGATATTTTCCATAGCATATGCGTATTGACATGGTGGGTGGGTAATTAGCGGACCTGTCCTCGTTCTAATTCCCTACCTTGACCTCGTTGCGTCGCTTTACGATCTGACTCTGCAATTATAATAGATTCTTTCCTTTGTACACATATCATTAAAATCTGGTGGAAGTTTCACCAGAAAGTAATAATCTGTATTATTTTCGATCACTTGTGAACAAGCGCGTAATTCAAGCATAATAAAAATAACGCTAAGTTAAGCTCTATCCATACATTTCCGGGTAAGGGCCTTTCGAGTACCGGCCCGTCCGGGCTCAGAGTCCCGTCAGGGACGAGGCATCAGTTACTCGTCCAGGAACTCAGACCCTTCCCCGGAAATGTGTTGATAACGCTTTAATTATCTAGTACGTTCCGTCGTGAAAGAGTAATGAAACGTTTTGTTCTCGAAAGTAACCGCATTCCGGTGCGTCGAATGCGAGTCCTGCTCTCAGCTGCTGCCAAATGCATTACCAATAATGACATGAACTTATAAGCTAGATATGAGTCACGTTGGCTCCCGGTGCAGGTTATGATTAACGTAGCGTGACGCGATGTCGTCGAAAGCTATTACTTCTACGACATACTCTGGGCCCACATGGACCATATTACCATTATCTCCAGACAGTATCTTGGATCGGTTTCAATTGGACATGGACGTAGCCTACGCACTTTCAGTTTCTTTATAATTATGCTCCATTATCAGTCTGAGCTACGGTTGTTTTCACGCATCAATAAGCGCCATCCTGATCCTGTCCTGACGTTCCTGCATATGATTCATATTGCTTTATTTGTTTATCAAACGCTCCTACACGTAACTGTATTGCGTAAATAGATTCGCGCGCCGAGGGTTCCGTACCACCACATAATATAATTAAAATTATTTATCAAAAAGTTATTTGTACTTTTTACTTTAGAGTATTACATACACCAAGTTGGCCGCTTATTTGTCTTATTACTCTTTTTGCGATAGAGCTAACACAAAAGCTAAATAAAATACGTTTTTTAAATAGGGAGCCTGCCATTATTATTGACTTTTATATTATTTAGAAGACAGTTAGTCTCGTTGTAAACAAAAACAGACAGGCGATTTATTTTTACGTTTTCGGTCGCAGTCTTAAAATATGAACTGTGTGTTAATTTACAAGAACGGTGAAACGCCATTAACTATGCCTCGTGGACATGTTACGGCCGCATTTCAAAATAGTCCAAGTGGAATCTCCGGCGATGTTTCTAAATCATATATTTTTCCATTCCCGAAAATATATGTGGGATATACTTAATTTACTGTTTTTTTTTTTGTTTCAATAAAGCCCCAAAAACATATCGACGTGATTGTTTCTAAAATTAAAATTATAATTTCTTAAAATTTTGATGTGATTTCCTTTTCATTTTTAAACCTTTTTCGTATATATTAGAATATATAAATAAATGATCATAGGATCTTTCATGTTCTATTTTATTTATGAATGGCAGTCGACGTTCGAAGTCTCCATAACTAATTAACAAGAATTTTGCTTTTGCGACCGAGGGCGTGAAGGGATTTCATAAGACAAATATGTTAAATTAATGTGTTGCCCTGGCATCCAACATTCCCAAATATATTCCAAAATAAAGACTGTCTCAGACTATACGACATTGGGTCGGCCACTAATAGGATTAGTTTATCCGGTGCGTTTCGAGTCGCGTATGTATCAAGGGTTATAAATTTTCTCGTATTTATAATTTAACAGCTTTATTATCTTTTTTGAGTTTTATGTTCGTCAACTGCGATGATGCTCTCATTATTTTTAGACGATTTCTTACCATAATGTTATTTTTACGAAGGAAATCGTGGAAACTGTAAAGATATTGTAAAATTTTAGCGCATAGAACCGGAGTTTCCATTGGCAATTACTCGTCAGTGAGAAATACAGGTGTTAGTCGAGTTTTTCTTTCAATAGTGAAATAAATTTTTGTTTGACGTAAGAAGGCAAAGTAGTTCGCAACTACCATCTTACCGTTTTTACGTCATTGTTTATAAAATGCAAGAGTAGACGGTCGCTCGTTCGCTTCATTCGGTGATTCATTGCATAAGAATTTATTTTTTGCAATTTTCATTCCTATTTCGCGTTCGCAATCTCGTTTTGGCAAACGCGTAAATTCGGTCGTCACGCTGCCGATGCTGTGCCCATACCTCATTCAACTGAATAATTTGCGTGGAAATAGATGCTGCGAATTGTTGCCAATCTGTGCGCCGATGACAGCGGACATGCTAGATACTCGTCGAGCCGGTGCATCCTAATCACATCAGCCAGAAGCCATGCCATCGACTATGTGCCATGTAAATAAATAAGGCAGGCTTCATCAACTCGTTTGTCAACTCTACCTTGATAAACCCGATTTAATTCATATTTCGAAACATATACTGTTAATTAAAATTGAACGGGAGCAAGTGATATTTTGTGATGTATATGCGGTGCAGCTGCGGGTGTCCGGCCGATTTTGCACATTATTTATTCCGTACAAATGAGTCAGGAGCGAAGAGCGGCCAAATTACGTAATATTACGCCCATTCATGGCGCATCATCGGGGCCGCCGCCCTGCGTGAAAGTACCCACAACCACGCCGTAACCCTACTTATGGTCTTATGCATTTTGTTAAGGGAATAATATTAATTATGTCAGAACAGAGCACATGTGTCAGCCGGAAATGCCTGATTTGTTTAGCTTGCGGATTTATTTCTGTCTGCGCACCGTGTCATCATCCTCTGCAGCCGCGAACAGATGCAGCCCGCTTGGCTCTTGTCGATGCAGATTTCGCAACCGCTTACAGCGGAGGTGCTCCATAGGATTCCATAGGCGGTTGCAAATTAATTATTTGTTTAATCAGACTTGTACCAGATGTGACATAGAATGTTTAGTCAAATAGGTAATAAAGTCTTCAAATACATGCATAGGTTGTTGCCCTGGCCTCCCCAATACTAATTTTTGATGAGAATGTACAAGGAAATTAGATGTTCATTTTAAAATAATGATCTGCACCTGTCGCACTCTCTCGTCCAAGATCAACAGTGAATATAGCGCAACTATGAGCTACAACAATGTAATAAAACGCTTTTATGTGCGTCCTCGCGCCGGCTCGGTAAAAAGTAGGAAGTTTTTCAGTCCATAACTATTTAATTGGTTCCATTTTCTTTATAATTTTGAAGCTGTTATAATTTGAGCGTATAATGTGGGTAGTTACAATGTAAAAACTGCCGGATGAAATGCCCCGCGCGAAGTTGAGTCCCGATATGCCCATTAGTTAGGGCGGCGATCGCGTTCCTTGGTACACCGCCAGATTGTACGATCCTTTTGGCTTGTAGATAGGCTGGTCGTAGCCCGCCGGCGAAAATAATGTCAGTTCAGAGATTAACGAACTTCAGACGCCTGACCTATAAAACTGTTGCAGGTAAATTCATAAGGTGCACGCTTCGCCGACTGCTATTTCGATGATAGACTGAATTCATACTGCTCTATTAATAGATACTGCCTTTCAGGTTCAGGAATTCTTTTCGTCTGTTGTCGCGTCTGGCATATAGTGATGTCGCTTTTTCATTATTACATTATTGTATGCGATTTACATGAATCAGCTTTTATTTTCACCGCATTACCATTAATTGTTTTTCGACAAATTTCTGTTATTGAATTTGGCTATGTTTAGCGAGCCCGCTAGTAACAACGTTGTGATAATGTTTTCTTTGGGGTTCTTTTATGTAGCCGTTCTGCGCGTGGGAAGCAGGCGGTGCTGTCAAACATGTTTACGAACTTTGTCTATTTGCGTGCCACCAATTACTGTTTTTTGACAAACGCATTCAGGCGTATCTCTTTTGCCAAACGCTAATTTGCCTCATTGTTTAAGCTCGAAATTAACATTTAAAATTGACAATTTTCTAGATCAGCCCTTTGTGATTTTGAAATTAAGAATATAATTTACTTTTAGAACATGTAATTACTAAATTGAGTCATAAAGTACACATAGTTAGGCCTAAAATAAAATAATAGAGCTTATAGAAACAACTTCATAGATTCAGAAATAAATTTGCGAAATGCTGCTACGAGTGTATGATTTGTTTAGCAGTCTATTTTTTCTCGTCGGGCTTAAATTGACATTTCAAGCTAATGCAGTGAATGTTTTAACGTAGTTCACAGAACTAAGTAATTAATCTTGCTATTCCTAAAACTGATGTTTTATTACATTGCGTCGTATAAACAGTTTCGTAACGTTCACAATATGTTTATCAGTATAAAATATATTGCCAAGTTTTCTTATTTCACAGTTTTCAGCGTGGCCGGTTTAGTGTTTGTTTACATAATATAAACATGTTCTTGTGCGGTTGTATTTGCTTCCACAAACTTGGTATATTGGTCTCGCTTATATACTAATTGTTTATTTTATATTTTCAGGTAATTAACCTTCACATTCCTCAATTCTGAACGCCTAAATGTTTGGCAAATCCACAAAGTTTCGGTGGGTCTGCTCGGGGACAAACTAGGTAATTAGCTGCGCTCGAGCCATTAATTTATTTTTGTATAAGGCATTCGTAAAACTAAAACCAATTAAATTAGTATATCCACATTTGCTACTTGGCAAAAAAGAGGAAAACAAGACCGAAACCTCAGAATTCTCCCTATTATTTTACTGAAACCTAGAAACCTAAAAACTATGACTGCTAGAAATTCGTTTCAAAAATTCCAAAGAAGCGAAGGCGTTAATATATAGCCGAATTAATGAAACATAAGCTTCGGAAGAAAACTTCGGAACGCAAGATAAATGTAAGATGCATCCTGCATCTGCTTCTTTGTAATTTTACTAAGCCCACAATTCTTTCTTTTATCGCTAGTCGAATTATATCCGTAGATCAGTTCAGAATGTAGAACATTTTGCTTTATTTATCTGGTCGCTAAGCGCTTTTACTTCACCCACGCTTGCACGCAAGCCAAATTCTCATTTTTACTTCGTTGATCATTTCTCACAGTGCATTTTATCTACTTTTGAGATCCGTCCAGACGTGCTTCTTGCATTATTCATAGCATACATGTTTATGGCTAATCTACGGTGCTTATACTTTTGCTTTTGGGTCATGGTCTTTAGACGTTTTCCAGTGTTGTTGTACGGCTGTTAAGAGATGTCTAATAGTTTAATCATTTTAATATCGCTAAACACTTTGCCGGCTGTTGACAGCGTCTTTTATAAAATCATGCAATAGGAAAAATCTGTGGCACGAATGATTTTACTGTTAATGAATATTTTAAAGTTGTCTGTTGCTCTCATTAATGTCTAGTGCTTAAACAAGCGGTAATTTATACTAAGTGTAGCTCTAGCATCTTTCAATTTAAGTAGTACATTGAACTCTACCATATATTTCAGAAAGTTTTACGTTACTTACGTTTCCACAGAGTGAGTTTATGTTTTGAGCTTGTGAAGGCAGCGTTGCATGGGACTGCGCTTTTTATTAATGTTCTTACTTTAGGCGGGTTATTACTCTTTCAAGGTTCCGTTTGCTTTGGTTATGATGAAGATAATTGAAACTCTGACTTAAGTAGAATTATTTATTTCATCTAGATTTATTAGTTAGATCCATATAAAACTGATGTTAGTTAATTGGTTATACTTTCTTGGCATGAAGAATAAGTTCTCTCCTAACTAAATCACATAGTCCGCATACCAAACATTAATTTCCCTGGTAGAAGGTCCTTCGAAGATTATAAATTCACAGATATATTGATCGTGCTAATCATATTATGAAATCTCGTGCTGGCGACTGCTATCAATTTGTTTGGAAGGAATCATGTGTCTACAGAGTTTTTTGTAATAAATAATAACAAGCACCCATCTAACATACACATTTAACGATGTAGTTTATTTTTTGTAACCGAGCGGGCGGCATATTTCGTGGCGGCTTGTTTTTCGCGTAGCAGAAATAGACTAGTCCTCTTCTTTGCTAAATAATAAGAAAAATCTCGGGATTGGCCGTGTACGAAATGACCATCCTCATCAATCAGCTGCTTGGAGCGAGTCCAAGATTTTTTCCACGTTTAGGTTTCGTAGTTTAGTTCGATAATTCAACTGGTATCTTGTCGCGCAGCCGCGCCGCTCGGAGCTATGCAACCGGCGACTGGTCGCTATTGTGAACATTGTATTTAGCGTCCGTTAGTTGTACATTACGCAATGGAACTATTTTATTATTGTCATGTGAAACAGTTAATGGTTCAATCGTTTTGTAGACGATGCCAGATTTTTCTTATGACGTTGGTTTTGTTCAATTGTTTATTACCTTGAAATCATTGTCGCTTTTTGCTTAGACGCCGATGAATGTAGTAGTTTACGGTCTTGGTATTTATGATCAGTTGGCAATCTTTGGACTCTCTTGATTATTCTTCTGCAGTTCTCTATATAATTAATGGTCGCTGTTCGTAGGTTTCTAATAGTTTTCGCCCTCGTGCGATGTAAACGAGCCAATGAATACAAGCAGGTATTTTGAAAATGCCGAGCTATTTCTGATGTTGTTGACAGACAATAATGGTATTTCTGTACTTTCGTTGTGAAAAGTTCTCAGAGACAGTTCGAATGAAGTGTTCACGACACCTTTACGCAATTCCTGTCTCACGCTTTAACGCTTGCCAAGGGGCTACGTCATGCGAGCTTCTACCCTACTGGCCAAAGCAAACTGCTCTTCCAGACATTTGACATTTAAAGCTATATTTGTATGCTAAAAGTTCACGCGTACACGGGATCACAAATAAGCAGCGATACAGGTGACATTATACTGCTACTTGTGCTGACCTATATAACGTCTTGATATCAATTTACTTTTCATCAAATTGCGTCTACATTTGGAATGTTCTCGTTAACGTCGTGGAATGAATTCACCTTTCAGGTCCTGCATTGGGTCAGTGTTATCTGGGTAGCAATACGGAGCAACATTAGCTGAAAATTAATTGTCCTGTTCTATTTTAGATATATGTTGGCCTGAAAACATTATTTTCATAAAATCTGACTGGACATTATTTGGACTGCTGCCGTCAGATTATAAAAGTAGACACTTGTGACAAGACCCATGCCTGATGTTTTTGGACGATTTCTTCCTTGTCCGACGAGGCGGGCCGTTGAACTTTTGCTCCTTATTTAGATTATAGAAGTGGATACGACGACCGACGCAATCGGGCCAACTGGTCTGCTCTGCAAAATAGGTACGAATGATCACTTCCGCAATCTACTGCTAATCTATGGTTTTTTCTCGATTCTAATATAATTTGATTTTAATTTCGTCCTGCCAAGTGAACTATTTCGTATCCATTCATTAGTGACTACGACTATTTGTCCGTTTGTTACGAAATTGTCAAATTGTCACGACGAGGACTGCCTTTGCCCGACTGTTGTTACAACTTTGCAATGTCCTGTTCCATTCTGAGTCTAGTTTTTAAAACATTTTAAACTGTCTTATAGCTCTAAAGGAAATTATACCATAATGTACATTAATTCAATTCAGTTTCCAAAATTATTTAGTTTAATTACTAATCGAAAAAGCAAAACATATATCAAAAAGGTGATTCCTAAAGATCCAAGCAAAAATTACATAAGTTTTGGAAACTGAATTGAATTAATGTACATTTTGGTATAATTTCGTTTAGAGCTATAAGACCGTTTAAATGTTTTAAAAACTAGATTGAGAATGGCACAGCACATTGCAAAGTTGCAACAACAGTCGGGCAAAGGCAGTCCTCGTCGTTTAGTTTAGATGCAGTTCAGAAATAGACCACGGAAGCGTCCGACCGACCCGTTTGGTATTTGTTCAACGTTGACCTAAAACAGTGCTCGTTTTGCTCGTTTGTTATTCGCGTGGCCGACTTGCCCGCCCCGATCATTTCGTTCGGCAACGGCATCCGCCTATTACAAGATACTGAAACACCAGCTTCTTCATCTACTGAATACTTGAAAAAAGGTTTAACAGTTTATATACTTTTGTTTGTTGTCGGCTCAGCAAGCGAACGCCTAGAATGGCAAGCTGGTAAACAACATCTTTCACGTATAGAATAATTTCCATCAATTGTGCCGTGTTCTCGTCACGCGGCAAATTGCCAGAGCGTATCACACGTGGAACATGACGGATGAATGGGCTCGTCACGTGAAGACATCACCGGCACCGGTTCAGACGCTACTGATTTTTTTCCCAGATTTCCCGTGTCTCGTAATGTACGGAAATTACAAAACTGTCAACATTTCTATTAATCAATTTACAAATTATGTAGATATATTAAATGCCAATTCCTTAATATTCTAAGCAAAGATAAAAACAATTATTCAAAACCAGTTTTTATACGGAAGATAAAGACATTTTTATTCGTTCAGAGTCAGAGAAAGCTACTGATAAAGTCGTCTAGCTGGTACGGGTATATTTATGTATGTAGGGAAATTCTCTGTCGACTTATAACTATAAATGTTGACGTAAATCATTGCCAATTTGTCCTGTGTGTAGTGCTTATTCGTTTCAAAGACAATAAATAAGCCCATCGATCTTTTAGAGGAGAGTACCTCAAGGTAGAATTCGATCGCCTGTTGTCTTTAGTCTATTCATCTTAAACAAATCAAATCGAATAAATCATATTACAAATTGGTAATTTTATTTAAAATAAAGAAAATAACTTTGTTTTTGTAACGTTATTTGGTACTACAGCTGCAACAACTGTTTTAGTTTTTTCACAAATCAATGCAGGAACCATAAATCAAGACACTTTGCTTCGCCTCTGACAGTGAAACCCAATGAACGGCTTGTTTTTTTGGACAGTACTATTTGTCTAGAAAGACACGTTGCATTTGTCAGTTCTCGCAACCTAATCTCTCATTTTATGAGTAAAGAACTATTTTTTTAATTTGATTTTTGTAAAATTCTTCTTCGCTTGAACAAAAATATCAGTAGTTTTATTATAAATAAATAAAAACTGCTCAAAATATTCTAGTATTACTAAAACTTTCTGTTTGTCTTGTTGTATATTTAAAAATTTCCGTAGATTCGAAAAAATCCAAATTAAATGCATACGTAATGAATCACCATGATTTAGACAAACGACTATTAATTTGGCACTTTGTTTCATAGCATACTGTATGAGGCTCAGACTCTGCCAAGGAAAGTTTACTTCCCACTGTCTCCCTGAGACAATTTAACAAGTGTTTCGGTTAATTGTCTAGTAAGAGTTGTGTTCTCTTGCCAATCCCTATAAATCTAGATTAATAAATAATCGGTCGACGCAGTTGTCTAGGCTATATACCAAATTACCAGCCGGCGCATGCGGATCGTCAAGGTTACTATGGAGACTTCAGTGTTGTGATTTAACCCGTGCTGAAATTGCTGTAGCACATATAAAATCTATATTTACGTATAGTTTTTTTTTTAAATATGTATGCTAACAATCATAAGTAGGTTCATAATTCTAAAATTACTGCTGACATTTATGTGACTAGCGACCCGCCCCGTCCTTGCACGTGTTACATCTACATATTTTACCCTAAGGCGATAAAGCAGCTAAGCCTTATTTCCAGAGAAATTTGGCCAGCCAATAAGGAACTCTTATAAGTTTGTCATGTCCGTCTATCTGCCTGTCTGTCTGAATCCTTTACAGCCCTATAACTTCCAAAGTTATAAACGTACATGCATGGAATTTTGCACAACGATAGTCTCAAGTATAGACCTCCAGTTCAAAAAATAAAAATATTCACGTGCTTGCAAATGCGTGCGATGCATAGTTTAGAAATGGCAGGTTATCTTCCATGTTGCTGATAAATACTTCAAACGTTCTACGCGCCTACGGAGCCCTACTAAGCATGGCCCGACATGCTGTTAACACTAAAAAAAAATTGTCATTGCTTTATCCCCTTAGAACCTTTCCTCTTGAACACTTTTATTTATTGGTAAAAACTGCAACAAACTCTGATTAATTCAGGTGACTTTGTATAGTGTAAACACTTTCCTATTATTATACGAGTACAAAAAAGGAGTGCTATGATTTTGATTGATATTTTGCGCAGTATAGAAAGTTATTATGTTTAAATTTCAGGAAAACATTTTTCTTTAATGAGGCGTTTTCCAAAAAAATAAAATCCTTGTAATAAAAGTACCCAATAGATGGCGTTAGATGTACCTTGAGGTATTTCTGTCACTGTCAAGACATGAAAGACAAAAAAAATTGCATGTGCCTTTTTTTTCTCGTGTTTTTTGGCTCCACATGTGTATTTAGAAAATTTTAAGTAATGTAACTTTGTATTTGACTTCATTTGAAATATTACAATAGTTGACACTGGCTAAATACACAACGTATGAAGCCAAAATTTACGATTTAAAAAATATACAAAATATTTCGACAGAAATGACAATGACAGGTAAAACGATAGGACTATTACGCCATCTAGTAAGTATTTTAGAACAATTTTGTTTTTTTTTGGAAAACGCCTCGTTGTGACTAATTTAAAAAAACGGCGTAGGTAAGCATTGGTGCTAATTGACGAGAAAATAAGGACGTAGTTCTCTAAACCTTATTTATAGCCTTAATGGACATGCAAAAGTAGTTATTAAGAATTCTTCAGTATTTGCGAGATTAGTACTTAGTCACGTTTTTCAAAATAAAAAGAATTTCAAACCACTAGTGGACGGAATTAAATTTGCTCTATAATTTATGTGCAAAGATTTGCGTCAGCGGAGAAACATTTTTAGATATTTTAGCTACCATTTCGTCTTGCTTTTTTTCAAGTTTGGACATTAATATTAAGCGAATATAGAAATTATTTGCGCGTGAAAAAATCAGCTTCGTTCGAGACTGAAATTAAATCGACCAAATTTAAATAAAATCAAGGTGAATAATAATTAATTCGCCCGTTACATACTTCAAATACTTAATACTTTAATATTCCCGTGCTACTTTTACCACGAGTACATACAAAAAATAAGTTGATGAATTCTAATTTAAATAATATTTTTCTATTATTATTTTTGGCAAAAGTTTTAGGATGAATAGCACCGTAGATATATACATTTTCTGAACTTTTTTTTAATGGTTTGTGTGCGTGGAAATGTTTATATCTCCTGGGAGTGTAAATGTCGTCTATAATGCGTATTGCGTAACGCCTATCTTTTTGTGGGTTTCCACTTTTACATCTTCAGGTTTATTTTAATGCGAATTTAAATTTCTGGCATTCTCAATCGCGAGTGCTTACTTAAAATTGTCGTTTTATTGCTCTATTATTTTCATCGTATAATATTATTTTGTCTTTGTGCGAGTGGTATTTGTTTAGCGCTTTCTTTTGCTGAACAGATATCTCTACGTTTTCTTTTGTTTTATTATTGCATTTTTAATAAAAAGCATTTAAAATTATTCATTTTTTACAAGCTTTTATTTAACTTTCAATCAAAGTCAACTCTTGCATTTTTTTTTTCTTGTCATTTTTAGACCAGTTCTTCTTGTTCAATTGAGTTGTAATTTTGCATGCCTGTCAAGTTCCGATGACAATACAATATTTACGAAAGCGAGCTGATCTGATGATGGATATGGAAGGTGAAAAACGGTAACTAACAGTAGATTGGTGAAGTTCGGACATATTTTGATCAGCTTACAGTACCAGTAACGGATTTTATAAAAGCTTGTCTGGAAAAATGATTTTTTCCACAAAACCTTTTTTTATGTAGTATGGGTTTGAGCTTGTAATTGCCTTACCGAGGGCAGACCTGCGGTCTTATTATATAAATCTTCGCTTTGAAGAAATACAAATCGGGCTTTATAAAAGCCAGACTGGGCTTCTCGGAGCTTAGACTGGGTTTCATGAAGGCATTAGTGAAAGCGAAGACCATTACGGTACCATCTAAGGTGGAGCACAATTGGCAAAAAGATACCTATTCACTCTTCGTTTGAAGATCCCCAGAGTTCGTTCGAGTAGCTCTGTTATTGGGTGATTGATTACATATTAACGCGTTTGCGTTCTTTTGTTGTCAGCGTTAACTATTGTTACGTAACCAGTGCTATCATTGTGTGTTTATTGGGTTGGTCAGAAGTGGTGTGATTCGGCGTGTTTTACAGCTGCATTTCGGTATAGTCCCAGCCTGGCTTTAGCTCCAACTGTACCCCGACGATAAACAGACGGCCCCTGTTGCCGACTAGCTGAAAACATCCTTTTACGTCATCGGCCCGCTATGGTTTCTGCCTTGAAATGTTTCTATAACGCGCTATGTATGACTTTGTTTGGTCAAAAATACTGAAACGGTTCTGTATTCTGATTAGATTTACTGAAGACTGTTGCTCAAGTAGTAAACTGTAGCTTCTTTTTCTGTGTCATTTTACGAATCTATTTAGCAGCGCAACTCGATTTTGTCACGTTATTCTAGAGCAACCGTAAATTTTTTGGGGATAAATATTGGCGGGTATTTAAGCAATTCGCTAACCCATACAAAATTTCATACAATTATTTCCAGTCGTTATGTTATGGTAGATGACTTAGAGCAAACATACAAAAAGCTTTTCTAGATTTTTGTTTTCAGAAACACTAATCGTTACTGTGTTTACCTTTCGTTTCTGTATTATTTTATCATTTGAGTAACAAGGATTTAATCAAGCTTTGGATAGACTTATACCAGTACAACTGGTTTCCAAACGAGAACAAATAATGGGTCTTTATTTGCAATTGCAACATATTATTTTAAGTTTTATCGGTTATAAAAGTTCCCAGAATCCAATATCTGGTGTTTAAAGGACCACAATGTACGCCTGTGTATGATTTTATGAGCATCTAATAAACCTATTTAAAATGTAAGGAATGTATTATGAACAGCCGGTTATTATGAACAAAGCGAGTTTACTTAGTATGATTTAACAAAGATCTTAAAAACTAAAGATTCAATCCACGGGCTAAATACGAAAATTTCATAGGCAGCATGCACGCCCATTACTCAAAGTCGCGCATTTTAAAAATGACTCGTAACGTAACAATATGGTTGGTATTACAGGATGGTCGTTTGTTTAAAAATCGTTGCCACAATTTCAACATAGACTTAATTGTAATCCCTATGATTTTCAACAAGACTGTTATTGGATTTCTCAAACTATTAAAAACAAAATAGTATTATTTGTTTATTAAGATTCAGGTCTGTTAAAAACCATGAAGTTCATCTGTTGCTGAGTTTTTGGTTGAACATTACAATAATCATATTATTATTTTTCCACGTATTTATTTTCTTTCTTAAACTTCTTTACAATACTAATATAAAAACATAAATGCTTTAAAAAACCTTAACCTAGAGTCACGCCGGCACTGAGGCAGGGCTCAAGCTACCGATGGTTAGGGCTGCAGAGTGAGGAAGCTCCTGACAATGCGCGCCGTGTCAAGGATGACTGCCCTCTGCATCTGGCCCTTCAACCAACCGTCTAGTGAGATCTTCTTGAGATGTTGGTCGAGGATATTCGCTATAAGGCCGTTCGCCGAAACGACTATCGGAACAATGATCGTCGAGTCAACACCCCATGGCGGTAACCTCGTGATCCAAGTCAAAGTACTTGCTGTGTTTGTCCTTCTCGCCTTTCACGAGATTCTCATCATGCGGGATGGTGATGTCGACGAGCACTGCCAGGCGTTGGGACCGGTCGACTACCACGCTATCAGGCTTATTGGCGACAATAGTCCTGTGTAATACAATTATTATTTTGTTTTATTCGATACATCTTTTTATTTCAATTCAAAAGTTCAAACGCTGATTCTGACTGAACTAGTAGGTAACTCAACAGATGTTCGTAGCTTGGTTAAATCATAGCAGATTAACACAGGTAAAGTGGGCACGCAAATACATCATGCATCATCGTAGAACAGCGAGCGGTGCTGTCCGTCAACAAGTCCCGCAGGAACTTCGTTCAACATCTTACGAAAGTCAATTGAAAATCTGAATTTAGCCCAGTCGAGATTCGGCAAGCCAAACTGAAATGTGCATTAGATGCAAGATTTTATTAAACATTTCTTCACGTCTTCACTCAATGAATTTGTTTTTGGAGTCGAGTCTGTAGGAGTATCGAGTATTGCTGTTTATTCGTTTCTACAGCCTGAACCTAAAATGTGGTGAAACATGCTCACCTTCAGGCCTTTTTTATTTTGAACCACATTTGTTTGGTACAAATATTTCATTGCCCGCACAAACTGAGGGATTGATATTGCTACGAGAAATATTTATGTAATACGCCTTGTTCGTTGTTTCGCGTAAATAATTATAATACCTTTCATTGTTGTTTTTTGTTGAAATGTGTTCCGTTGGCTATCCATTCTAATCCTACCAATGAGTCATGCTTTAGAGTTTCGTTGCCCTTTACTTGAAAGATTCCGGTGTTGATCTTAACTCTATGACGAGATGTACATAATCAAACTTCATTCGCAAGCAGGAAATTTTCTTAGTTGTCAAGCTCTGAAACATCCCCTTCTGCTAAGACGCCCGTTATTGAGTCCTGGGACCTCTACTAGACCAGATGATTACGCACGGTGACTGCTTCTACTCATAATCAACTTTAATGCGTGGTTTTTGTTTTGGAACTCTATCTATTATAGCCGTTTTCCTTATTTTCCTGAGGATTTGTATCCAGAGCACATGAAATGAAAGAAAAATTGTACACGCTTTGAGTTCATACAACAAACTTACAATGGTTATGGTTAACCTTTTATCTCAAGGCGAAGAATGTTAAGTGGTCGTCGCCACTTTCCATGTTTTTGTAAGTTTCGTGGCAGCTTTAACACGAGAAGGGCGGACCTGCGTAAGTGAACGTGATGGACGACAGAACGAGGTCAGTCGCCAGCTCACCACACCACTTTGTCGCCAGCTCGGGCTCGGGCGATGCGTCCCACAAATCATATTTAGCCTAGCACTATGGAGAATTGCGACTATTGCTGTTTGTCTTGGAATAGACGCGTTCATGAAAGCGGGTATCTGATACACGACACGTCTGTCTTAGCCTGACCTAAATTTTTAGACCGAAGCAGATTTGCCATGTTGATTGTCACCTGTTTTTTCCTCTGAAGTGGATCAAAAACTTTCCGAAATATAAAATCAGTTCTGCGAATTTAATCGTCATTTCACTGTTTCATCTCAAAGTATTTCCAGGCGAACGTTTCGTTTGGTTATCATTTGAGTACGCCTTGTACGAAAATCAAACCGGTCTTCGCACTGATTGCGGTTGCCGCTGTTTTTTTACGTTTCGGTCTGCGCCCTCGTAAAACTTCGACCCGCGCGGAACATAATCATAGAGCGTTGTCTAATGGAATCTAATTAAAAGTATCTCAGCACATTAAAGCATGCGCCGTCATCTGTAGTTGATAAACAAAGCGGCGTGGGTAGAGGGAGACAGGTGGCTGCGCCCACGCCGGGCCCAGGGCCGTGTGCACACCTGACGTCACCTCTAGAGCCTCCAATGACGCAGGCCCTTGCGGAACCCGTCCGAGCCGCCGGCGCACAAAGAATGTTTCGTAGGTTGCTGTTACAACTTCCTGTATCTTGTAATATCCTACATTAACTTGTGGACGTTAAAATTTAGGCCATCAGGCTAAAATCATTTTGAAAGTACAAAACGTGGGTCGTGCATTGGACACAAGCGCCTGCGCATCCGTTGACATGTTGATTGACGTGTTTCGCTACGCTACGAGCATCACGCGTGTGACCAAGTTAATGTGTGTAGTTTTATTTTATTTTGTCGTAATTCTCCACTTGAATAGCTTGTAGACAGACTTCAAAGGGGCAACCCTGACCCACATGCGCGATACAAATCAAAGTTTTAAATGTTACTGAAAGAAATAGATCGTCGCAAAGCTAAATTAGAAAAAGATGCGAAATTAAAAAAATTGCGCTTCCTGCAAGTTTTTACAGAAATTATTATATTGAAATGGATAAGACGCTCATGAAGTGCCGGAAATCGTAAACAATGTCGTTCTGAAGTTATTTTATTTTACAGTTATAAAACTGTTCTAGAAAGAGTACCTAATAACCGATTGACTAAGTAACCTAGTGGTGTCGTGTGGTACCGAATTATGATACAGCCGAGCGTGTGGGCGTCGGTGACACGAGACAAATCCGACTGCGCTGACTACCACGCGGTAATAATAGAAAAACACCTAATAAATATGCACCTACCTGTTATTTACGTCGGCTTTTATAACACCGATAAGAATTTTCGAGGAATTTCCATCATAGTTTACTAAATTAAATATGTTGTAATTTATTTTCTCGGTCCTGTCCTACCACGCATTTGAGACTAATAAAATATGATAGACCGAAGTGTCAAACTTGGAGTGTATGGGTTATAATTTTGAAGCCAAAATCATATCAACAATGACAGATTAACATGAAATGAATGTAGGTTTGATTTTCTCTATCAAACACGAAAGACATTGATTCTTCGAATACATTGATTCTTCGCTAGCCTTGGATTTATCAACAAATTGTTCTGTAAAGACTAAGTACTGTTATTGTAAGGTTTAATTGATCTTTTTGCACATCTGCCGCTATATTCGACGCGTGCATAATTCGTCGTGATTCATCGCACGCGCACGTGCTTCACTTTGTTTACATTATTCGGTAACATCGAGTAACAGGTTCGAATTTAACTCTGCATTTAGCCCCGTGGCTCGCAAAATCAAATTTGTATATTTATTACAACTTTATTAGGAAATTGTGGGCACTATTACATTACTTTGTACGCAATGGAGCCAAGGGATTCACGAAGCTTTTCCTTGGGTAACCAGGCTATCGTAGGGCGGCAATACCAGGGGACTCCAGTCTCTAAAAATACTAAAATTTGAAGCAGTCTCCACTTCACTATAATAGGTACATAAAGTCATAGATTTTATAGATACGAAACTGTTTGAATTTAACATCAGAATTCCATTCACGTCAACTAATTTCTAAATGTTTAAAAAAAAAAACATCACTAGTTGCTAGTCCCGAAATGTGACCTCCTTACCTATATCTTCACAACCCTTGGACCGATTTTGCCCGTATTCGAATATGAAAAATGTATTAGCACATAATAATATTTGCTTACAAAATGTTATGAAGTTGGATTAACCGTACGCAACTTGTCGTCAAACAATGATAGATATAAGCGCCAATTTGATCTCTTAAACTCTGACTTTCGCTTACCTAGGTCAACTAAATCAGACTGCGAGGTATTTATGAATCCCAAGCTAAACTGTATTTGTCACGCTTAACCGAGATTCAATTTTTTTTATTCCTTGTTCTTGTTTATACCCGGATTGATAAAGTGTTCTCTTTTGGTGCATGATGCCTCTGAATATATTGGCGGCTTCCAAATCGGTAAACATCGTTGGGAAATATCATAAACAATATTGCCCCATTTTTTACTGACATATACATTTTAAGCTTGCATTTTTGTACGAATTGAAATATAACTGTGTCTTAAATGTTAACGTGCGTAATTTCTATAAAGAGCCATATCTAAATGTACATAAATTCATGCGAGTATTTCTGTTTACAAAAAATGCACGCTTGTTTTATATTGTAGCCACTAGCTGAACCTAGCAGCAACCTTGTACTGTCGTATGCTATTACTAGCGATATGCAGTTCCTATAGAAATATATCGATATATACGATTTTAAAGTCTGCATTTGTTTACCTTACTTTTAGTTTTATAATGTAAGTGAGTCATGGACAGATGTTTTATTTTCAGCTCTTATTTTCTTTCCCTCGTATATCCAGCTTTATGGAAGCTCCGAACGTTGCATAATACTTCCCCATCTCTCCTCGCCTATGGAAATTGTTAAAACGTTGCTCTAAATTTCGCATATAGCAATCCTTTCAATTTACGACTTTAAGGTTACAGCCGTTTTTCATGCTCTGTTAAATGGGAATAAACGAAAATTTGTTTGCTTTTGAAATAATACAGATAGACGTCAATTGCTTTAAGTATTGTTGATGGAACATATATCTAAAACCATTTTTACAACTCCGGGCAGTAATATATAACAACTAAAGTAGTTTAGTACTAACACTAATATAGTATGAGCTTTAGAACAAAATCGTTGCAGGATGTAGATTTTAGCGACAGTTGAATACTGAATCTCTACCGCGATTCGTTTGATAGTGGTTAAGTGTTGTGAATTAGTACTGCTTCCGATCCTGCAGACCTATATAAATCTGCAGGTACTGGGATAATCTGTGGTATTTAAAGGGCACCTATTATCAAAGACTCGATAGCCTTCCAGAGGTCTTAAAATAACCAGTAGTTAAACTTTAGGAAAACGGTCGCTCCTAATGATCGTAAAGCGGGCCTGCATAATAGAGTTCTCACGTACTGCACAATGAATCAAAGCCCGGGTTCCGTGGGCTTTACATTTTAATGTACACTCGGGCGTAAACCTAAACACGTACAAGGTCACAAGACAATCAGGGCGAAGAGAATGATAACTCCGTGATTGTTGGCGCTGCCTCGCCTATCCCATAACATCGATATCGGGTCGGCTATACTCAGTACAGAAAGTTTGATAGTTTCGCAGATGCTTCTTTTACTAGAGCGGCCTGTAAGTACCTCTAGCCCTATAGGAAGCATACTCGAACGCTGGAAGCGAAGCGACACCGAAAGTGCATAGCAGGCACAGCAATCGAACTCTGGGCGGATCTTTAATACTGTCATGTGTGGAGACATGTTGCTCAATATCCTAAACAGCTGTCCGCGCCTGTTATTGTAATGTGTACGCACTTCCGATTGGAGTCGGTCTCTACGCTGGGGTCGGTGCGTCGTTATGCATTAAATTATTCTTTCAATTTTACGGTAAAAAATCGAGTCTCTAAAAATTCAAAAGTTTCTTAGTATCGATGCGACTGAATGGCAAGATGTTTCCTCCTAATTTTGAAACTTGCTACTAATTCTAAACGAAATAAAGTCTCCTATCGGGTTTTTTTTGTACATTCCCAATAAGGATTCTATTATCGTTTATTTAAAGAAATTTATGGTGTAATTGTATACTGAAAACTGGGGGAGAGACTTATGTAAAGAGTGCTTGGCCGTGGCGGGATCCCGCCGAAGCCACTGTTTATCGCCTATCCTACAGTTTAGTAGCTACAACTAATGACGTCTGATGCCTCGCGCCATTCCGCGCACGCCTTCTTCTTAGCTTTTGTCTTTGTCTTAGCCTTGCGTGACATCCGATGTGTTTGTGTTCCAGAAAGCAGTTTACCTTGCGGTGGCGGCGGCGGCTCGTCAGGCTCGTCAGGTCGGGCGTCGTGGCGCGTGACGCTCGACCACGACCTGGTGGAGACACTGAGCGCCATCTACCCGGAGTGGTTCAAGCCACAGCACCGGCGCGAGCACAGCCGGCCTGCCTCGCCCGGTTCACCGCCTTGCACACCGCACACGCCGCCTTCAGACGACACCTTCAGGTATCTCCTTCATTCAACCACTCAGGTCGATTTCAAAAGATAATGAGTTTCCTTCACTAGTTTGATAAACCACTGCTAATTTTTTAACGTTGATTATATAGAAATTTTCAACTCCACACCAAATGGAATCAGGCTTTTCTTGGACGTGAGAAATGGACACTACAATGTCGTCTCGTACTGATAGCCAACTGGGTCGTATCCATAGCCAATTAGTAAGCTTAGTGAATACAAAGTCTCGCTCGCCTAGTTTCTACCAATAGATTTAAAAAAAAAAAGTTTAGTTGTAATGTATGAACCTGTCCAGTCCTGATCAGACTGTCCAGTTAGGTAAGTCCAACTTCGACAAAGAGGTCACCCGAAGAATCCAACTCGGCTGGGCAGCGTTCGGGAAATTGCGCGATATCTTCTCGTCCAAAATCCCGCAGTGCCTGAAGACGAGGGTCTTCAACCAATATGTGCTGCCAGTGATGTCATATGGAACTGAAAAGTATTCCTTAATTGCTGGCCTTTTGGAGAAACTCAGTCGCATAGCGGGCAATGGAGAGAGCTATGCTCGGAGTTTCTTTGCGCGATAAAATCCGGAACGAGGATATTCACCGAAGAACCAGTCACCGCTAATAGCAGTAAAGCTTATACATATAGCGATATAGATATGTTCAGCGGACGTCTTCTGGCTGATGATGATGATGAATGTATGAATCTTTTCTTATGATGACGACTCAGTATGCAGCAGTGAGTTTAAATCTAAAGCAAAATATTACTAAACTTAATAGAATAAAATTTTCAATTCGGTTGATTGTAACTAGATACAATACCATAAAGATAAAGTCGAAGTATTTTATTTTGGTTAATATAAATTTACAAGTCAAATATAAAAATATTGTGTATAAAATAATAATATCTAAACTAGTTTATAACATTGTCATGATGTTATCGCTTCAAAAGAAAGGGTATATTCCTTAGCAGAGTGATCAAATAAATGTTTTTATAAGTTGGTATCGTGGCGCAGAGGTGTGATATTTTGTGTTTTCGCTAGTTCTGGTGCGGAGGAAATGGCCGGCCGTCAGGCTGGCAGCAGCGGCGCCAGCGAGCCGTCGAGCTCGCCGCGCGTCTCCCCGCCCAAGGTGATCGTCGACGACAGCCCGCTGCAGCCTGCCATGGGCAAGCACAAAGAATGTGAGTTCTTCTTTTACCACCTAACAAGACGCTTTAGTTATCGACTTATTTATAGTTGGCAAAATGTTGGAACTAAATTCATAGAAGAATCAAACATTCTGTGGATTGAACTGCTACAGGCAAGCATGTTTGCATATAGAAAACAGTGGCCAGTCACAGTCTTTATGAACGTGCGTTTCTTTTAAGGCCGACATTAGGAGAGGGCGGCCTGAAAGCCTGCCTAGGGCGCAAAACGTGTTTATCTTTCAGGCGTAGACGATTAGATGCTTCCCTACTTAGCGCGACGTCAAATCTCTTTTTTCAAGCGTCACCTTTGACACGAAAGTTTTCCCAGGGTTTGAAGCCATCCTGACTGTACACGACGCGGACGGAGAGTGATCTCGAATCGAAATCTTTCCGTTTGAGCTAAGATTAACGGTGCTGGAATCTTTAATACAGGACAAAGACAGATGGCTAAACATGAGAAGGGCTTACGCACATCATTGGGGTCAGGAAATGGAGACTATTTTGAATAATAATTTAGGCTCCGTATCTAATAATAGTTCTCACACAATTATGGTAGTGTTAGAGATTCAAAGGGTTTTCCAAAAATCCACTCCTAAACAGGTGAAACCGCGAAGCGAAACTAGTTTTTCATAAATACTAAATTATTCCTCCGTTGGCCTAGGTGTTCTTATTATCCTAGTGTTTAATTTTATTTGTTTAAAGGCTGTTTGGTTATCCAACTAACTAAAATAAATAAATAAAATAAATAGGCATGTCTATTCTTCTGCTATGCTTATTAAACAATGATGTGATCAGGCGGGCAGTGCCCCGAGTTCTTTGCGTCTGGATCGGGCATTAGTATGCGAAGACGTGCCCGCTCTTCCGGCGATGTTTGTTTCGGTCGCATTATCGCGTCGCGAATAAACAACACTGGTTGCCCTGTTCTACAAGTACAAGATTCCTTTTAAAATGTTTTAAGTTTCTTTGTTGTTTAGGTTATGGTATTCTTTCGGTCTTAATGCGAATGATGTTCCTTATCTACATATCAAGGAGGTTGAATAAGTCCCAGGCGGTTGTGTGCAGGCTCGTGCAAGGCGCCCAGTAACCCACAATATTCGGCCCACTGGTAGTGAATGTTTCGTCTGTATTACGGTCGCGGCATAACACTAGTTTCCTTGTGCAGTGTTTATTTATGTTGGCGGCGCGCCAGCGTTGTCCGCTCATCGCTCGGGCCGCGTCTACTCGCCAACAAGAATAAAGCAGCGAGCGCCTACGCCTCCACCGTCTTTTATCGATATTATTCTTTGGATATCGATCGACGTATCGACCGCGTCGGCGCGGGCGCTCGCTCGGCCGCGATGCTACGTCAATGTCCGTCACCTGGCGTCATAACACTATTAATCAGCTCGACATACCGGCTATTCAATCACTACTCATTGTTGGATGCAAAAGGTAGTCCTATAGCACTCTCTAATATCGGACTCATGACCCATGGCACGGTTATTTATAACTTTGTAAGAGGAAATATGCGCTAAGGAAACTATTCAGTGTACATACAGGTCGCATTAGAATAATAACATATTTATTGTTTGTTTACAGCTTTAAAAGTGAAGTTGATGATGCGGCGTCCCATCAACCAGCTCGTAGCGCAAGGAATTATGCCTCGTAAGTGCTAGAATCTACTTTTATTTCGCACCATATATTGAAAAATTGCAATAAGCGTCGAGTATGATATATGTTTAAGTGCGTGGTGTGTTACTGGGGTGACGTTCGTCTCTCAACTAGTCGCGTGGGTGAAAGAATGTTATTTACGATCTAAATGTATCATGACTAATGAGAAATTTCAACTAAACAATACAAATAACATGTGTCTTTTACGAGACATTTTGAATAACGCAGTGTACTTTTCTACTTTTTTTCATTTGTTAAGCGTACTTTTTATATCATCCGCAGCATCTAAAACACCGCCGGCATATTTTGAACAATGCAAGCAACTAGAGAGAGCGAAGACCGGGGATTTGCTGAAGGCGAAAATTCAGAGGCGGCCCGACCGCCAGGAACTAGAACGTAGACATATTCTAGAACAGGTATTATATACTTATTCAATAAACAGTATAGAGTGACGTTGTAACTTTTTGCAAGTGAAGGCAACTGAGGTAACCACGGGAGGAAGAAGTAAGCAGTAATTTGTGACTGAGCGAAGCGAAGGTCTCAGTCTACTGGAACAACTCGGCAATTTTATGTATGTTTGTATATTTGTCCTATGATAAATTGCAAACCGTTGATCGGATGCTCATGCAATTTTGTATGCTAGTAGTTTAGTTAAACAATTTTAAAGTTCGAATATGATCAGAATCGGTCCAAGGGTTTTGAAGGGTAATAAGGGTCGCGAGATCTCAGTCCGCCGCGAACGACTAGTATTAGAACAGATCATTTTGCCCTTTTTATTGCAGCGGCATTTCTAAACATCAGATAGGATGTGGTCAAACGCACACCTATCGAATAAAAAAACCCTTTCCATCTAGTCATAGGTCGCTTAATAGGGTAGCAATATTTCGGTGTAATAGTATGTGTTGTGTGTGCCAGGAGAGCCATGTGGACCCGAGTCTGGCGGAGAAGCAGCGCATGCTCAAGAAGGCGCGTCTCGCCGACCAGCTCAACGACCAGCTCTCGCACCGACCCGGCCCTCTCGAGCTCATCAAGAAGAACATACTGCACACCGAGGAGACCATCGAGACTGCGGTCAAGAGCGGCTCGCTCGCCTTCAAGGCGACCAGCGAGGGCGCGTCCGGCCGGCCGCAGCACCCCTCGTCCTACTGCGGCCCGCCCGAGGAGCTCTCCCCCTCCCCGTCGCCGCCGTCCACGCTGTCCCCGGTGAGCGTGCACTCGCCGCCGCAGCACCCCGCGCCCGGCAAGGAGAAGCCGCGCAAGAAGAACTGCAAGAAGCAACAGACGCCCAAGGCGCGGTTCAAGTTCCACGAGTACAAGGGTCCGCCGAATGCGCGCGCCGCGACCGCGCCGCCCGGCTCCGTGGAGACGCCCTACGAGCTGCTGCTCCAGCAACAGCAGCTGCTGCTGCAGCTGATGCTGCCCGCGTCGCCGGCGCCCTCCTCCGCCGCCTCGGACTCGTCGGAGGCGTACGGCGCGCCGCCGCCGCCGCCGCCGCCGCCGCCCGCGCCCGCCGCCTGCGGCGCGCGCTTCGAGGACATGAAGGTGTCGGACCTGCGCGCCGAGTGCAAGCGGCGCAACCTGCGCGTCTCCGGCCCCAAGCCGCAGCTGATCGACCGGCTGCGGCAGGAGGAGCGGCCCAAGTCGCCCGCCTCCGTAGCCTCGGTCGCGTCCTGCGGCTCGCCCGAGGCGCGCTCCGACTGCGACCAGTCGGAGGACATAGTGCGCTCGCAGCAGCGCCAGATCGAAGAGCTGGAGCGCAAGCTGGAGGCGTCGCGCCACCAGCTGGAGGCGGTGCGGCGCGAGGCGGCCGGCGCCAGCGACCAGAGCCGGCGGCTGCTGCAGGCGCACCTGTGCGTGTCGCAGCTGCGCGCGCAGCTGGACGCGCTGCAGCAGCCGCCGGCCGCGCCGCGGCACCAGTACGTGCTGGCGGCGCCCGCGCCCGACTCCGCGCCGGACCGGCTCGTGCGGCTGTTCGCCGTCGGCTCGCCGGCGCCCGCGCCGCCGCCGGACGGACACGCCGCCGACGCGGCGCACCTCAAGCCGCCCAGCAACGCGTATATCCTGAACGGCGTGAAGGTGGTGCCGATCGCGATCCTGCCGACCGCCGCGCACTACGAGCCCGAGCGCGCGGCGCCGCCCGCGCCGCCGCCGCCGCCACCGCCGCCGCCGCCTCCGATGCCGGAGCCGGCGGTGGCGGCGCTCGTGCGCGACTCCTCCGAGGAGAGCCAGATCATGGACGACGTGCTCGAGATCCTGGTGGAAAACGGCGAGCTGCCGCTTTCGGCCGTGGAGCGCGCCGACGGAGGCGGGAGCTCGCCGTCGACCGCGCCGGAGCCGGCGTTCTCCCCGGAGGACGTGCTCGGTGAGAGCGCGGCTGGGTCGAGACTCGCGCGCGACTCGCTCGCCGCCGAGGAGCTACAGCGCGAGCTCGACGACATACAGAACGAGATCATGAGCCACGCGGACATGCAGGCGGGCGGCGCGCACGCCGGCCCCGGCCCCGACCTCGACCCCGACCTCAGCATGGACCTGCTCTCCAACGGCGACTTCCACGCGGAATTCGCGCACGACACGAGCGTGCCCGACGGCGACGACTTTTTCGAGCGGTTCCTTTCGGGGCACGAGCGCGCGACGCGCTCTCCGATCGCGATGGACATCGGGGACGAGGCCGACCGGCTGCCGATGACGCCGCTCACCAACGGCGACATCCTCGAGCACTCGCGACACGGGTTCGACTACATCGACGACCTCTCGCTGCCCTCCTTCCAGAGCGAGGAGACGCGCCACGGGACCTTCGACGAGCGGGGCGAGTTCGAGCCGCGGGACGCGGGCTGCGACCTCGTCTCCATGAACGTGGACGGCGACGGGTACGACCTCATGGAGACGGACCTGTTCCCCAACATGTTCGGTCGCGGGCACGTGCCGCAGTGCGACCCGCTGCTGGGCGGCGTGCTGGCGCGCCCGCCGCCGCGGCCCGCGCTCAAACACTACTCCTGGGACAAGATCGAGTTCGACGCCACCTGACCCGCGCCCGCGCCCGCGCCCGCGCCCTCACGCCCCTCCCCCGCCATGATCTCCCGCGTCGACCGCCGCGCTCGGCTCTGCCTGTGAGCGCCCTGTTCGTATGACGAGCGCCGCGAGCGCCGAGGCGCTCGGCCGAGCACTCGGTGGCCGGTCGACCGCCGAAGCTAGTCTAATCCCCAGTGACTCGTTCTTCCGACACGGTGACATTGATTTAGTGATAAGTATATCGGGAACACAGAGTGTTCGATGGACGACATGGTTTAAATTATAATGTAACATTGTACTTAACTTTTAGTACGGAAATATTTTGTGTCGCTAGTTGATAATTTAATATAGTGTAATTCGTTCACGGTTTCATCGTTGAGTGTCGACGGCTCACGTATCGAGTCCATTTTATTTACTATTTATAGATATTATCTACTTATGTATATATTGCAAGTTTAATACTCAACATAGTTGTGGATTTCTGCATTCCGCCCGATGACTAAAACTTAGGGAAAAATTTATATCGTAGGAAAAGTTGTTTTTGTGTGACACGATCGAGCTCGGACGCGCCACGCGCGAGCGTCGATAACTGTGAAGATATATTCGAATCGCTGAAGGCTGATGTCGTGTCAATTATAACTTTGCGTACCGTCGTCAGACGCGTGAATAGCCTTTCCCAAATCAATAAGTGACATTCCAGTCTTGTTGAAGTGCAAATTGGGGCACTGAGCTCTCGTCTCTCGCACTACACTCGAAACTCGACTAGATTGACCAAAATAACGAAATGAGTTTCCACTTTACATGTGACAAGTGCGAGAGTGAGGTGCACATTCACAAGCCATCGTCATGGGTGGGACCAGCTTGGGAACAATGTTAGATATGGTTCATTTAGTTAACTTAGGGAGCCGGCTCCTGCCACTCAAGCAATTATGCAAACAATATAGTAATTTAACTCACTTGTTTAACTGAACACTCGACTTTATTATTAAAGCCTACTTGGAAGTTAGCGAAGGGCTCTATGATTGATTTTAGTGTGTACTATGTATGCAACTATATTATTGTTTTATTTGAAGTTAAAATTTTCCTATAAGAATAATTATAAACAACATAACATTCTTGAAAATGTATCATTCCATTGTATTGTCTAAAGTGTAGGATAGGTGCACCATTATCAATAAGCTGAACTTATTATTTATTCTCCCTAGTGCCTGTAGAGTGGATAATTTTTTTATGAATGCGATTCAATTCTAGTCTGTTTGCATAATTGTTTGAATGCGTATTTATAAATTTATTTATTTTACTCTTCCATTTGTACTTACAGTCTTGTTTGTTTTATATATTTTATTAATGTGTGTGTTTTTTTACTAATTTAATAGTAATATCAATACCACGTGTTATTAATATTTAAGTCACCGTTGCGACAGAGAAAGCTTTAGAGCAGAGAATTTGTGAGATCAAGTTGTATTGCCATTATTTGCATTTACGTTTTATTTAATATTTGAATACTTGTTGCTACAACGAATTATTACGGCTCCACTGCCCCTCACGTGCCAATACAAACTTTATTTTTTAAACTCCTCGACGGGAGAGTACATAATATTTTATAACACTAAATTGGAATTATGAAATTACACTACGTTTTCTCTGATGATTGTACATGAATGTTGGATGTTAGGGAAGGTGTATGTGATAGTACTTTAAAAATGAAACGCATTTAAAGTACGATCACATAAGGATTGGTGCTATTATTTAATAAACTAAGATGCGTAGTATATATTCTAACAAAAAGATTAATATTTGTAATTGGATATGCGTGGCTATAGAATAATAAACACTATTTAAAACTAACGTTTTTTGGGTAACAACTTTGCCACCAACTTTAAACAGCCACACGACAAATAACATTCAATTTAAAACGGGGCTGATTAGGAAAATATACTTGCTTTTTAATTTAAGTATTATTCCATTAAATTATATTAAACCTTTAGATTTAAATATTTATTTTAAAAAAAATATTTGCTCATTATTCGAAATTGCACTTTATTAACACGATTTAAGATGGTTTTTTCTTTTGCAGCCAGTTTTTCTTAGAAGTAAACACTGACGGTGGACTGGCAGCCGTAACTACTTAAGAGTACATTGTACTAATATTTATTCTGTGGCGATAGAGTCATTCATCACTTAATTTTCACGTGTTACTCCGCAAAGTTGCAGCCTTTTTGACATCAAACTTCAATAATACAAGACCGACCCGAACCTTATTGGCAAAGTTAATAAAACAATTTGATCGCCTATGTAGAAAATCCTCTTAAATGCTCACTGCGCCGGGTGCGGGACGACGTAATTAAGAGTCCGCTAATTCAGAAATCTTGTACGCACACTTAAAAAAAAAAAATGCGGAAAGATTTCGAGATTTCGAGAATAACAATGTAAACGTTTTAAATCAATTTTTATTTTAACGATGTCTATTTTCACGAAGAAAGGTTTTTTTTTCTTTTTCTGGCCTTTTTTTCTTCTGCATTGCAAAAATATAAAATAACATTTTTTTACATTATCAGCCAGAAGACGTCCACTGCTGAACATAGACCTCCCCCTTAAAAGTAACATTAAAATTGCTAAACATTGGTATTGTTATTCTAAAAAACAGCAGTTTTTTTTAAATTTCTGCTTAGTATTTTTTATTTTAAAAAGGTGAAAAAGTGCGTACGAGATGGAGAATAATCAGAGAAGCTTAATCGCGCTTAAGGTTCATCGTTTCGGTCATCGCGCGAAATTCAAATTTTCTTGCGTTTTTTGTCAATTACAGCTTATTTACTCATCGTGGATTTATTGAAACCAATTTTGCGCCAATAAATAAGTTGTTTTAAGAAATTACGGGTAAAATGATCACCTAGATAACATTTTTTTAGCTACGAATCTCAATAAGCTGATTTTAATCTTGGTTTTTGGTTTAGTTAGTAATGTACATATACTAGCTTTCAACTTGAATTTTTGTTTGGACTAATTTCTTGGAACAATCTATTTATTATCGCAAAATTAGTTTTCATGAACCTACGATGAGTAATTAAGCTGTAATTGACAAAAAACGCAAGAAAATTTGAATTTCGCGCGCTGAGCGAAACGTTGCACCTTAATTAATCACGAATGCGTCCTAGTAAATGCAAAATGTTAATGCCCTAGGGATCATTAATGACGAAACGTTGCACCTTAAGGTTGGGCGTCTCAAAATGAATTTATGCAATTTGCTTCTAGGGTTGGCCGTCTCGAAGAGCCAATCATAGGCGTTTCGCAAGTTTATTCTATCTTACACGTAATCTTAGAGTGTCTACACACGAAATGATTTGGTCCGTCCCGACATAGCTTGAAAGAGATGGCTATATATAAGTTTCTGGGGAAGCGAAAGGGAGAAGCTATAACCTTCATAGTTTGTTTCTTTTGCTCCCGTGAAATTCAAATCTAGCTGTCCCTTTCACACGATGTCAGGTCGGGCCATGTGTAGACACCCTTATCGATCAGCTTTAATAGGCATGCTGTCAACTGGTTTTATATCTATCTTTAGTTATTGTAAACTAAGCATTATTCAGCTAATCTCGTGTACAGCAGACGCCAGGCCTATTATGGTGTTTAGCTATGTATTTACTGCTCCAGAGTTAGCATATTAAAATATTTAACAAGATATTAAGTGAGATAATGTTTTATATTAGAATATTCTACTTATTATACTATACTTCGTATTTGTTATGTTACTGTTGTATATCATTTTAGGAAAGTTCTAATATTTGTTTCTTAATTATGTTAACAGAACCCGAAGTGAAATATTTTTATGCTGGATTGTATGTAAAATTAATTTTAATTCTGTGCTCTCTGCAAATGAGTATTTGTATTGGCTTCTGACATTTTCTAGACCTACTGCATTTTGTGCGTAAATACAGTGTGTAACCTAAGTTATGCACCATAAGTTATATTAGCTAGAGTTGCAGTTACAATGTTGATGGCTATAAGCCCGTGGTCTGTTGCAGAGCCGAGTATTCAATTTGTATGGATGTGATACATAGGAGTCGTTTATTATTAGTGTAACTGGATAGTTTTTTTTTACCTTGCCCTGTAATTGAAGCCTTGTAAATATTTACCAAGCTTTTATTTAGCTTAAGAAAAGAATGTTGAATAAAAAGTTTTTGACAAAATCTTGTTTCATTTTATTATTTGTGAAGCTATGTCGCGTTATCACGGCATTGTCGTAAAAATTCCGTCTTCCAAAAATGAAGGAAGTTCTCAAATCGACTGTTTTTACCCGACTACGCGAAGCAAAAACTCCTTTTTGCTTCACCACCCTCCGGTGATGATTTTGATCGGCATGTATGATCATGTGATCCACAGATTCTGTGATGTGATCCCTCATTCAAACTAATATTATAAATGCGAATGTAACTATGTCTCTGTCTGGGTCTTTGTTACGGCTAAACGGTTGAACGAATCGAGCTGAATTTTTGCATACTATTATTACTTTTTTTCCCTCGTAATAGGATTTTGGCGTCGCACGTCTTATGCATTTGCCAGTGTCAAGTATACATATATATTCTCAAGTTTTGTTAGATATTATAAAACAAGTCATAGTCACGGTCAAAGTCGAGCAAAGCAAGTCACGGTCAAGTCCAAGTCATGCCCCAGTAAAGTGGTGAACACTTTACTAGAGCCTTCTATGGAGTTTTGGAAACAACACGAAAATTCACGTTTCACATTATACCATTCACCACCACTCGTGCATGTACACGAACACTTAACGGGTAGAAATTCGTTTTTACACATTAACACTCGAAATAACATAAGTTTTGGAAAATAATAAAATGACGCGAGGTGAATTCTTCACGTTCCCGCCAAAACTCTTATTATTACTTCGTTTGCGTAGACATACAAAAAAATAGGTAGATAAAGGCCTCGCTACATGGCCTGACCCCTATAGGCATGTACCGATGTCAGGCCATGTATAGACACCTTTATTAGCGTTTCGCCCGACCACCTCCGGCAACCGTTTCAGTTGCCGGCTACGGCTGCTGAGGCACTTTCAAGCATGTATGTATTCATTTTCTTAGCGATGTGAGCTTTGAGTCCCTTTCGGCATATTACAATAGTTTTATGTAGCTTTGGCCATTTTTTGTTAGGGTGCCTATACATGGCCTGACCTGACATCGTGCGAAAGGGACAGCTAGACTTGAATTACACGGGAGTAAAAGAAACAAATTATTAAGGTTATATCTTCTCTCTTTTGCTGCCAGAAACTTATATGTAGCCATCCCTTTCACACGATGTCAGGTCAGGCCATGTATAGGCACCCTTATTACGAGGCATTTTAGAGATTTTTAAAATAGAGCTTGGGGTACTTTACTCTAGGTGGTAAGGGTAAACCTAGTATACATTCATCTATGGGGTAAACACTTTAGGACTTGGCAACCCTGGTTACCTTTTTGTTTTGCATTCAATTTGTAATTTTTGTGTTGAGATATGATGTGGTTCAGAATTTTTAATCCACACTTGCTTAGAATGCTGTGAATTTATTTTAAATTAATTCAGTAAACCATACGTAGTCACCTACAAAGAGCAGTAT
Organism: Apocheima hispidaria; assembly: GCA_947579745.1. Lineage (NCBI taxonomy): Eukaryota > Metazoa > Arthropoda > Insecta > Lepidoptera > Geometridae > Apocheima > Apocheima hispidaria. Next base: position 6,255,771 of record OX388157.1, on the reverse strand, counting down.
TAAATTAATTGCGAATCCATCGAATTCGTTTTAGTTATGATATTAGCTGAATCGGTGTTGTTTGCGCTATCATTGATCGATAGCGGTGCAATATTATTTCTTTTAGTGTATTATATCATCACGTTATCTGATTTGGAGTGCGATTATTTGAATGCACAGGAGTGTTGTGCAAAACTGAACTATTGGCTGCTACCGAAGTACATCGCTCACTCGTTCATCACATTTCTGCTGGTTCTACACGGACAACTTCTTATCTTTGCACTCAATGTGCCGATGTTTGCATGGTTAACATTTGAATACTTTACCATACCGAAAGGCAATTTAGGCGCCTACGATCCTGCTGAAATCCTAAATCGAGGCCAGTTAAAGAAGCATCTACGAGATGTAATGATCTATGTTGGTTATTATCTTATTTTCTTCTTCATCTATCTGTACTGCTTTATACTATCTCTATTGAAAGGCAACCCTATACCACCTCATTCTGATGAGTATGTGACATCAATGTACTAAAGAAAAAGTATTAAAATGTCTTCAGATAGTGAAAGTGATGCAACAAATGATCTTCAAATATCAGAAAGTGATGATGATAAAGCTTCAAACACATCATCATCAGATGTAGAAGAAGTCTCATCTCACTTGAGGCCAAGAAAGAACAAAAATGCTCCGAAACAAAAGAACTTGTGTATGAAGCTAATGTTACCAGAGCATATGGCAGCATTTATGGAAGAACGGGAACTAGATCGAGATTTTGAGCCTATTGAGTGCAATGCAGATATTATAGAAAAGATCTTTGGAAATTATCTTATAGTTAAGAATATTTTGAGTCATTTGCGATGGCAGGAAAAGCTGATTTGCAAAGACGTTTGCCCCCTTTGGAATAGTGCTGTAAACAGACTGGAGGTAGAGCAGTTAGGAGCTGTGGACTTTTCACTAAATGCAGGTTTTCAGGCCATAAGAGACGGGGTGGTACTGTTGAAATCGTCCGAGTTTTACACAGAGCCAATGGCAACATTTACATTCTGCAGTGCTATGGCTTATCATGTGTGCTCAGTTGCTTGCCAAGCCATCATGCCCAGTCCTTGTTCACCACCCTGTGATGAGGAACACAGTAGTAAGTTACCAAAAGTTCATAAGAAACATTTGAAATACTTACCTACAGAGCATACTTTACTAGGTATCTATTAATGTCAATTTCGGAGGTATTAGATGATAGAACTGAACTAACTCAAGGTGTAAACCAACTTTTAAGAAACATTTTGTCACTCCACTCGAAAATCACGTTTATACAGTGTTAACATAAGGTCACGTTTGGCAGAGCAAAAATATGCCATTTAGCCAAGGTTGCACGAAGTTGAACTTTGGTTTTTAAGTTTTCTCATATTTCTCCTTGCAAAAGTAAAAGCTATAAAATTCCATTTGGTGTTCTAATATCATATAATAATAATAATAATAATCATTATTTATGAGCTTTTTTTGATAAAATATATTTGAATCATTTGATTATATCTCTTACCAGTTGATGTACAGTATGCACTTGAATGCATTCCAGGCTGTCTAATTATTGCAATTATAATCTGGTTTTATATTATTTTGATTTTATACTTAATAGTACTTCAGTAAGGTTTTGGGGCATTCGATATTTTAAATTGTATAGCTATCGCTCTGTTTCTCTTACGTGCAATAGAGGGAGAGTGAATTTTCTGAATGTATTCAAGTCGCCCACTTACTGTAATTTTTTAAGGGTATATTAAGTATTGTTATTTTTATATTTTTTCAATTTCTAATACCATACAATATGTTCAATTTTAAAATAATACTCGTACCAATTTCATAATTTTGGGGTAATCATAAAAGTCCCGACCATAGGAAAAATATTTTAATTATTTACTGCTCATGTTCAAAAATGGCCAAAATTGCGAACCAATAGATTAAAATGAATATGCAGTATTTCTGTATGTTTTAAACAAGTTTAGTTCTTTCAACTGGAACCTTCTAAATATCAGTTGTATCTCTTCAACAATTATTCATCTTATGGTAAAAATAACCCTTTTACAGTGTTAGACATCATTCATCAAGAGACGAGTGCACCGAGAGATTGTATGTACACAGTGAAAGCGAGCTGCATGTCATACATGCCATTACCACACTCGCTAACTATGGAGAACACCATAAAAAAACCAATGCAAGGATCTGACGCAGCCTTTTATGGAATATACATCCCTAAAATTCCAGGCATAGAGTTTAAAATTATTAATATCAATTGTTCAAATGGCATTCAACAAGACTTAATGCCGGAGATAAAGAAGTTAACTGAGAACTATACTGTTAAGGGAGTAGTTGCTTGTTTAACTGAAAACTACTTGTTGTATGTGAACGAGAATAATGCGGAATGCTTAGCATTCCTTAATGCAATGTAAGTGTATCTAACTCTAATTCTAACTGGGGTGATAAGACCTGCATTGATGTCCCGCTTGGGGTGTTTTGTGCATTAACCCCGCTGCCAGCCTACCCAAACCAGCCAAGCTCCTTAAAATAACAGAGCATGGCCTTGGGTCACTGGCATCCTGTTTCACTCCTATTTCGTCAGATGATATGGTATTGGAGACTTGTTGAGTTTCTTGAAGGAGTCCCGACCTAACTTGTATGTCCTCTGTGGCCTTGCAGTGCAGTAGCGTATGCTCCACGGTCTCATTTCCCTGGTCTATTTTTTTTCCTTGAAAAAAAAGAATGAAAAAAAAAAGCTAAGCCAATAAAACTGTTTGTGTACTAACCGTAAAAAAGTTTAATGTAAAAAAAAAAAAAACAGAAAAGCTTAATAAAATTCATTACTGGTACTGTAAGCTGATCAAAATGAGTCCAAACTCCATCAATCTACTGAGTTACTGAGGAGTTCATTATCAGCGCGATGCAATAATATTCTATTGTCATCGGAACTTAGCAAAAACAAAAAAAAATAAAAAAAATGCAATTGAACAAGGGGAACTGGTCTTGAGTTCCAAGATTTGACCTTAACATAAACACACACATACATACAAACATTGCAAGTTAAATAAAAGCTTGTAATAATAGAGATAGGCCTGTCTCAGGATTTTTCAAAAATCAACCTCTAATCTAAAGAGATGAAATGCTATCATGAAATTACTGTAGCTTATGCGAGCAAAGCCGTACAGGCAAGCTAGTAACTGTATTCAGCCATCAGCATACTCTTTGTCCACCAGCTTCCATTCAAATGTCATTGTAAATTTACTTGTTGTTGAAGTGACTCATTGTGAATAGTTGTCGACTAAAAGACGTCGACCTTAAAGTACTGAGTACTGTACAGTACTTGAATGTACTTTACTTCACTTCAATATTGCATAATTTAGTACAGATAGAACACCTTATCAAAAAAAAACTTTCCAAAAAGTCCAGTTTTTGGTTATTTCATAGCTGCTATATTCTGAACCAAATCTCATTTACGTGATCCTGAATGTAACTTAAGGAGTTCTAGATCTCGAATCGAACCTTTCCGATTTTTTTGAATCGTAAAATGTTGTTCTGTCCCATACCTTTTCAGAAGCCATTCGGAAAAGATTCGAATTCTACACCTGTCTCTGTCATTCTGTACATTCTGTATTATTCTCGAATCGAAACGCTTGAGTTGAGAATAAGGAGCTGAGGACATCTCTACAACCTTTTTTAAATTATATTTTCAGGCAACCCGATATACCATTTGCATTTGGAGGTTGTCTCGTCGAAGACACAGCTACCGAGGTGCAAGACCTGGTGAGCATCGTCGACTGTGTCAACAAAGGCAAGGAGTTTGTCAGTGGCAATATAATGTCACTTGGTCTATTCGTGACACCAAAAGATGATACCTCAACATCAGTTAGAGAACCTGGACACAATTTCGAAGCATATTCCTTTGTATTGGAATCGTCAGAGTGGTCCAAACTGAAGATATCGCAGGCCATTCAAGAGGTATGCAAATTTTTGTTTTAATAAAACGGGAATACTCGCGTTAAATTGAGTCGGTTACTCGTTTATTCCGACTATAGTAACCGACTCAATTTAACGTGAGTATTCCCGTTTTATTAAAACAAAATGTGTCAAAACCACTTCAGTTTTCGTAGGTATGCAAATTGTTATTATTTTGTTATGCTGTGTACATTTGATGGATCATATAGTTTTCAAACTCTGTCTTCAACAAATCTCTATTGCTTTTCCGTTGCGAGATATCGCGTCTAGTACAATAGGAACTAACCCTTATCCCTAAACTACTGTGTCTGTGTCTGTGTGTGACACAGTACTCTAGGGATGAGGGTTCATTATTGTACTAGACGCGATATAGTAGTGTAAACACACCAGAGATTTTTTGAAGATGGACTTACGCAAAGAAGCGCCTGACAATCAACTTTCATATAGTTTATTGCAAGTGCCCCAAAATATACACAAATTACCTACTTAGCCTACTACAGAAAACGTTGAACAATAAAGAGTTGATCTATCTATACAATACAATACAATATAATTTTATTATACACCAAAAAGACAAAGTTAAAAAAAAATGAACAATAACATTAAAATAATAATATTATTATTATGATATCTATCTATCTATAGTCAAATAAAAAACCGAACTTTCATGTTTCAGTTCTCGGAAAGCGTCCCGCGCTTCGAGCACAGCATAGTTATCAAGTTTTCGTGCATGGGTCGCCAGCACAAGCACGAGGCGGAGCAACACTGCTTCCGGATGTATTTCCCTCGCACGCGGCTCGTCGGCTGCTTCGGGAACGGCGAGCTGGGGGTGAACCACCCGCGACGCGAACCGCGGACCGCTAACGCCAAAACCAAACACTCCGCGAAACGCGCCAGAGAATATCTAGCCTACGAAAAAGTTCACTCGTATTCGACGGTTTTCTTTTATATCGGCTGGGGGAAGATTATCGAAGAGGCTGAACGTGATGACTGAGAATTTGATGGAGAAGATGTAACTAACTATCTATGCGACCGTCTATTCCATACAAAGGTATTTCCTCCCCTGACACTACAGAAAATATTTTTTTGCCGTAAAATGTATATACATATTGGTGGACATTTTTCACACACAGCCCACTGGCCACTTTCAGCCCACTTTCATCACTGGCCCCAAACTAAGCAAGCTTGTACTATGGGAACCAGTTTTTTTTTTTTTTTACGTACATAAAATACATACCAAAAAAAAACAACAGTGATAATTTGTTTTTTTAAAAGTAAAAAAAAAAAGTAGGAGCATGACAGTGACGGATATAAATTTCATGGTTAAATTCTAATGATTCAAACCACTAGTTGTGTTAGCGAGTGTTAGCAAAAATGCGACTTTTGTTTGGGATTTCTTCCGAAAGTCAGTAATTTCGAATGATACAAGTAATATCGTACGAGCCATTCAAAAATGGAGCCTCAGGCCGGCCTCCTAAGCTGTGTCGCACTGTAGGTATAATCGCACCTTTATTCTATTGTTTGTGAGATAATTATGTATTTAAGAGAAAATTTGGTTTGAATTATTTTTATTAGCGTTGATGTTAAGTACAGCTTAAGGTGCAACGTTTCGTTCAGCGCGCCAAATTTATTTTTTGTTGCCTTTTTTTTCATAGTTACAGCTTAATTCTCATCTTGGATGTATTGAAACCAATTATAATCCACGATAAGTAATTAAGCTGTAATTGACAAAAACGCGATAGAATTTGGCACATTTGGCTCTTTCGCACATTTTCAAAATGTTTGAAGATAAGAAGTCAATGCGTAGAATTTAAATAATAATTATCAGGCATTATCTTTAGAATAAAATTACAAAGCAATTTTTATGTTGATACTTTATATTTTGTTTTGGGGGTCTATTTTACCCCTTTATAGGTGGTATTTAGCAAAATCCGTTACTATTGTTCACTTAAACATTTGCGGACTCCTCAAATTGGGTTTAAATTTCACATCTCTATCGTAATCGTTTTGGTCTGTGCGTTGATTCCTAGAAAAGGGCTTGTTCTGTTATACATATACAGGTTGTTTTTTTTAATGGGTCAGTATGAAGAAATCCGAAACCATAGGAGATAGGAGATACAAGAAAACTGTCTTTGGAACCATTAGGTATTTTTTTGTAAAAACCATTTTAGCATACAATTTTTTTTTGTCCTTGATACTTACTGAGTCAAACCGCATTAAAAAAGACTAATTTCTATGGGGAACTCACGCTTAACCAAAAAAATAACTACACCAAAATCATTTTCATACTAATGAGTAAATTGTTCACAAGACAGTTTTCCCGTATTTCATAAGTTTCGAATAAACTGTAACAGAAAAAAATAAATAAAAAAACTGTACCTAAATAGATACGAAACGTATGTGTAGGTATATAGTAGTGGCACAGCTATCTCACTCTCTCATTTCCAAGTTTTGTATATAATGTCGATTTCAAAAACTTGTTGTATCTTTCTATCATAGCACTAGAAATATTAAGAAGTTATTCGTTTTTATATTTTTAATTTACCGAAAAAAAAAAAAGTGTTTTTTTTATTCTCTTCTGTCTAATTAATAGAGTCATAGTACCCAATATAGTTATTTTTTTTTCGAAATTCACATTTAGATATATTATGTCTTCAATCATGTGGAAATGCACGAGCGTGATGCCTGATCATTTTCTGTATACTATGGGCCTTATCGCGTGTTTTAGAGAATGTATTATGCATATAAATATTTAGTAAATGTATTATGTAATTCCATCATAATATCCTCACTAGTGCCGGTGTCATCTTGTGTGGCGTGACACAGCGTGAATCTTCGATCAATTAAAATGTGATTCTCGCTATCTCGTAAGCAGTGTTTCAATTTTTTTAATGTAAATTTTAAAGAAGAAAATTATAAATGGAATACCATTGCCAATGTTTTTTTTTTGGGAGAAGGAAAAGGAAAAAATCTCGTAAAAAAATGTTTTTCCATTCCTTCGCTTTATGCTTCATTATTTTATTTTTTTAAATTTCTTCTTTATTTTTATATAAAAAAATGTTGAAACTACCTGTGTGAATGTTGAAATTAACTACTACCGAAAAAGAATTCTTTACGTTTACGTCATCGGTAGAAAATGTATTAAAAAAGAAGTTTCCATTTAGGCTGATCAATTTTTCATACATTTTTTCATCGAATACGCAGTTTTTTCGGTAGTAGCTAAGCTATAGGGATGCTGAACAAAACGCTATAACGACTTAGATACTATGTCACTCACATTATATCACTTTCCCCCGAATACTGAAACGCTTGTTAACTTTGACAACAGATTAATTCTAATGCTGCCTTTGTCTGGCACTAAGCAACAGACATAATCTGTCGTCAAACTTAACAAACGTTTCAGTATTCGGGGGTTTGTACCTTAGCTTTAAATTTTATTAAGTGTAGATGTACATGTTAAGTGCATACCTTAGTTGGTATCTATTATTAATTGTACCTAACGAATAATTTATGAAATAAAGGCAATTTTAAACATAATGCAGTAATTTTTTTGCAAAGATTTTTCTCTCTTAATGTGCAACGTTTCACTCAGCGCGTCAAATTCAAATTTTCTTGCGTTTTTAGTCAATTACAACTTTATTACTCATCGTGGCTTCATGAAAATAAATTTTGCGATATTGAATAGGTTGTATAAAGAAATTACACCAACCAAAAAATCAAGTTGAAAGCTAGTATAAGTAAATTTCTCACTAAACCAAAAACCAGCATGAAAATCAGCTTATTGAGATTTGTAGCTAAACCAATATTATCTAGGAGATAATTTTACCAGTAATTTCTTAAAACAACTTATTTATTGGCGCAAAATTGGTTTCAATAAATCCACGACGAGTAATTAAGCTGTAAGTGACAAAAAACGCAAGAAAATTTTAATTTCGCGCGCTGAGCGAAACGTCGCACCTTATATTTATCTGGTCACGCAGAGTGAATTTCAAGGCTCTTTTCAACCGCTCTTCCCTGCTCAATGACGCAGGCGCGCGTTGAAGTCAGTCTACTAACAGCTACAGTTAAGTGATCTATTTTCAGAATATATGCATCACTTGACGATACAACTTTGGAGTCACGAGATATATTACAATTTTTGGGCAAACAAAAGCGATTCATCGGTAACCTCTTTTTTTTTTTTTTTTTTTTTTCCTCCTAAGAGGATTTTGGCGTCGCACGTCTTATGCATTTGCCAGTGTCAAGTATACATACATATTCTCAAGTTTTGTGAGATATTACCAAACAAGTCATAGTCACGGTCAAAGGCGAGCAAAGCAAGTCACGGTCAACTCCAAGGCCCCAGTAAAGTGGTGAAAACTTTACTAGAGCTTTCTATGGAGTTTTGAAAACAACACGAAAATTCACGTTTCACGACATTATACCATTTACCAACACTCGTGCATGTTAACGAACACTTAACGGGTAAAAATTCACCGTTTTTACACATTAACACTCCAAATAACACAAGTTTTGGAAAATAAAATGACGCGACATTAATTCTTCATGTTCCCGCCAAAACTCCTAACCTCTTTTATAAAACTGGTTATAAAACTCACAGTAGTGTAGGCTCAAGCCGTTTAGGGTAGTAAAAGTGTAGTAGTTTAGTAGTAGTAGTAAGTAAAGTAGTAGTAGTAGTAGTGTAGGGAGTTATGGGACACAAACATAATTACATACACCCCAAAAATATTAGCCTCCTTCTTGGGCAGTCGTGTAAAAACTTTGATAAAATAAGTCGACTATCATCTATCAGTATCAAATTAGCGAGACTCAAAAATGTCTCTAGGCGGTCTCTCGTCGCATCTAACGAGAAAATAATAAGAAAATTGTCTTGTTAACGTGATGATTTAGGTATGTGAAAAGTGTTTTATAATGTAGGTAGGTACTACTACCTACCTTATTCTTGTAGATAGTCAGGGTCTTATTCTAGGCGGGTCAACAGTACTCTCGCTCGCGTATTCTTATTTTATTGTAAATAATAAGTGTACATTTCTAAAAATAGTATACCTGTGTGATAAGAATACAAATGTTTGCAAGACACGTTTTTACTAACTCAGTGCAAGGAACCTTTTTTTTTTTTAATTTGACGAAGCAGATTGAAAAAAAAACACGAAAAGATAATTTTATGATCTTTTTCGTCGCTTTCGTTTTATGAAAAGATATCAAAACGATAATTTCTTTAGAATATTCACAGACAATATTGACCGAGCGAAGCGAGGTCTCAGAGTCTACGGGAACAATTCGGTATTTGTATGTTTGTGTGTATATTTGTCCAACGATAAATTATACCTAAGTACGTATTTGTTAATATGTTGTTATAATTGTAATAGACAGATAATACATACAGTTTATTGAAATTGAAACTTTTTCTATCTACAAAGATTTGCAAATGCGCGAATGTGGATATGGTGCTTCTTAATCGGCTAGGGAGCGGATGTGAGGGTGTTGTATGCAAAATAACGAACAAGTTTTGTTCTACGACTTTTGAAAATTCACGGAAAAAATATGAGCGGTTCCATGCAAAATGTTCGTGGATCTTGCAATAAACGTATCGTACCTACAGCAATTTTTTGTGTATTTTCAAAAGTCGTATAATAAAAGTTGTTCATTATCTTGTATAAAACATGCTCACAACCACTCCCTACCAGATTAAAAAGCACCATGTATCATGACTTAAATTTACCTATGTTTGTAATTTTTGTTGGATTTATGTGTACATAAATTAATTAGTCTTTACACTGCTGTTTTGCCATCATAATCAACGGCACAGGTATTTACAAATTAATTAGCAATAAGTTGACTCACAGATTTATTGTACTTTCATGTTGTAGTTTGCCGCTCGTTTCTTCTTTAGTTGCAGCTTAATTACGGAATTAAAATGGCAATCAGCATAAATGTAATAGTTTTTCAAGTGGTTTGAAAATTGTATCCCGAACAACAGACAAAGAAAATAACTAGTGGATTAAGCAGTAAGAAATATTCTCTTTTAAATAAATCTTACCGCGTCGGTAATACGTAATAAGTAGGTAATACATTGTGATCACGACCGGCTGGGTCAAATTCGATCATGTCTTTTGCTGGCTCTCATAGGCCCGTATTAATAAACTGTCCCCAAGTAAAGCCTGATCTTCTTTCAGGTGAATATCTACTTAGGCATTGATTCAAAACAAGTCAAGTGCCTGCTGATTAATAAACTACAATCAGCCCTCAAGTTACGAATCCTTTCTCAAAATCGGTTCTTGGGTTCAACGGTTTCTGCACTGAAAACCATTTATTCCGAGTTTAAATTTGACGCTTAGTTATTGTTTTTTTTTTCTCTCCTCCTAAGAGGATTTTGGCGTCGCACGTCTTATGCATTTGCCAGTGTCAAGTATACTTATATATTTTCAAGTTTTGTTAAATATTATCAAACAAGTCAAAGGCAAGCAAAGCAAGTCACGGCCAAGTCTAAGTCAAGGCTAAGTCAAGCCCCAGTAAAGTGGTGAAATTTTTACCAGAGCCTTCTATGGAGTTTTGGAAACATCACGAAAATTCACGGTTCACGACATTTTACCATTCACCAATATTCGTGCATGTTCACGAACACTTAACGAGTAAAAATTCACCGTTTTTACACATTAACACTTGAAATAACACAAGTTTTGGAAAATATTATGACGCGACATTAATTCTTCACTTTCCCGCCAAAACTTCTTAGTTATTGTTTATTCATATAGTCTTGAGTAAAGATACTGCTGAGCACTACAGCTATGGTAGATTTGAGATTTGACTACTAAGTGAAGTTTATTATAAATATAAAACGTTACTTGAAACAAGTTTTAAGACTAGTTTTGAGTTTGAGTTTACTCTATTTATTTATTTATTTAGTCTATTTATACGGACCTAGACCCTGTCGATGGTAATTGGTCGGGCGTTTTCGGCGTCTGGGGATACATGACGGCGCACGCGCCGCTCGCATCGCCCTAGGGCCGCCACTTGGTCCAGATGATTTGAGCTTTTTATAGTTGTGAGAGAGGAATAGGTATGATTTGTCTACTGTTATGTGGTCTGTGGTTATGCCAACGGTTCATCTGAACAATACAGACGGATTGGAATCGGGTGGTGCGACTGTTAATTTGTTTTTATGGATCATTTCTAGGGAATCGCGTGTCGAGCCGCACGCAATACGTTTATAAAAACTTTGCACGTAGCATTGGCATCACACTGTTTCGGGTCGACACATTGTCAAACAAGCTGTGTGAATTGAGTTATTGGTATTTGGTACCTTATAGTGACCTATATTCATCTATGCCTATAGCATAGAAAATGTCTCTATGCTTAAAGTATCGAAATCGACTTCGGGACATATACTTTAAGTAATCACATTTTTTTTGTACGTTTTGTTAAGGATTGTGTTTGAAATGATTTCTTAGTGAGGATCAGGGGACGCAAAATTTCTCGTTTTTCGATGGTAGCCGTCGAAGCCGCACACTCGTATTCTTATTTCAGCTCTAGGAAAATAACCACTAAGTGTGCAGGTAGGGAAGGAAATAATATAGAAAAATAAAATGAAGGTCGAATAGTGCTTTTATTTCATGGCCTAACAAGCCTGATATTTAATATTATTAGACATGACATGACATTGACATGTTATATGACGGTTGATATCTTAGACGAAGCATCATACAAGATCCTTGGTTGATATTGTAATACCCGCAGTTGCCTAATGCTCACCATCCATCTTTTGAGCATAGGTGTACGCTGAAAATTAGCCCTGCGTGACCCTTCGGGAGCACGCCCTATTGCACGCCCTATTGCCAAACTCAGACGTAATGGCAGTCAAACGCAAGCCTATAAATGAATAAAAAATAAAAAATATACTAGTGATTGCTTATGCTGCCGTGTCAATTTTTATTATTTTTGGTTTCGTTTTTGGCAATAAATATATTCTTATTCTTCTTATGTAGGTTGTAAGTAGAGATCGTCATCTTACTACAATATCAGTCATCTACAAATTTTGCAGGAGTCCTTAAGCTACGGTTAGATTAATATTCGTGCGGACTATGTTGCACCGCTTGCTTGATACAAATTAATAGGTACCTATTCCATTAAAAAATACTGCTCTCAACTGTCGACTTTCCTTATACCAGAATAGTTTAGTCTAGGTCGATTCTTCGGCTGATTTCTCCTCTCTGAAACTTAGGTACAATACCTAGTCAGTGGTCTCATCCCTCAATACGGTTGAGTGTCAAGGCGACTGCTCTCTCCGGGGAGACGAGCAGACGTACCGAAGCTGGCTTGGCTTCAGTATTTCTCCGCATGGTAGCGAGACCGCACGCCTCCCGCTTTACCGCGCACATTCCAAACGTACGCACGCGGTAGAAAGTCGCGCTGCACTCCAATATCAAACATTAGAAATATTCTAACAAATAAAAAACATTCAACGTGCTTCGTGACTGGAAACTATTCATTAAATAAATTTTATTTCTACCAGGTAAAAACGTGTACTTGTATATTATGTATATACTTAGTAAATAAAAGAAGGTAGAAGCTTAAAAAAAAATATTGATTTATGATTTAAACAGATCTCCTTGAAATTCAGGCTAAAAAAAGAGTGCGGTAATTAAAGTGCAGATTGTTTATTCTTTTTTAATTTGCTGTGTAATGCGTGATGAGAGTAAAAATTAATTATTATAACTATGTCAGTGTGAATAAATAATTTTATAAATAAATAGGTTTCTGAAGCATCACGCATATTTCAAAGCGTAATAAAGCGTCTGTTAGACGCATTACGTTACGCAGAAAAATTAATTAAAGTTCCGTTCATTACTATAAGATTTACATAATGGTATCGCATTACGGCGGGTCCGCTTTTTATACATGTCAGTGAAAGCTCTGTCTGTAGGCGCTTCGTAAATTACCACTATAATACAATTTCTTCAAAGTAGTTTTATGAAAACGTGAATGAGTCTGCGAAACATTAAAAAAATGCGCACGCTATTGTTATTAAGCTCTGACAGCTATTAATGCTAATGTAGCGTAGTTTCCACCGGCGCATCTCGCGTTCACTTTCTCCACGCAAATGTAACCGCTGCCAAAATAAATTTACATAAGGTTAATTAATTAACGTCGTGGCATCTTCATGGGCCTTTTTGTGCAGATTTTTATATCATAATAGACGTAGACTGTAGAGTATCTTCTTTTGACAAATGGGGTAAAGAATGAGGTAGTCAAGATCATAAATCTTCTCTATACATCATTATGTTTGCTTTAACAATTGGTACGCATTTGACAAAGTGTAGTGAACGTTTCAAAGGTCATTGAAAGTCTTTTGCCTGATTTGTTTTTTTTTTTTACTTAGAAATAATGTATCATTAGTAAAAAAAAAAAAAAAAATTTTTTGGCTAACTTAAATAACATTAAACAGTAAATAAATTGAAATAAACCCTAAGTAAAAATTAATAGGTCTATAGTCATTTAGATTCAGTTTTCTAAAAATAAAAATAACTAGCAAAATACATCACATATTTTTTTTTATGCCTACCAAAATATTTTAGAAGCCGAAACAAACTCCTTGGACCGTCTAAAACGTTTGAGTGAATTGATGTAGACCAAGTGAAGCTGTGGTCAATACAGCACGTCCAGATTGAGTGAAAGTTTGTGGGACTACAAGTGAAAAGACAAAGTATAAACTGTAGAACAATGGATCACCTATTCCGCCAACGTCGGATAAGCGTGCCCAAGAGGTAAGGAATATATTTTTATACCCCTAATTGCAGAATGTATCCTATGTCTTGTTCATGTTCATGTTTTTATCAAAACAATATTTACTATAGACACGAAATGTATAATGATTCTGTTAATAAAACTACAGCTGCATGTCGCTGAAATGCCTACATTATAGCTATTACTGTCTAGGAGAAATAAATTCGGACTCCCATAGATACAGCATCGGTGCAAAATCGGTAATTGAAAAGCCTTTCACGAACCTTTCTCCTTTCTAAACGTTACCTGGGAACGATTCCCTTACGATTTTCACATTTACTTTGCTTTTACTTTTTAGGGTTCCGTACCAAAATAGTAAAAAGGAACCCTTATGGTGATATTGGTATCTGTTCGTCTTCATATCACGGCCGATTTTCTCAGAGATTGATACTCTTGAAACTTGATACTGATCTTGATAACGTTTGCCCACACATACGTATTTTTTTCTATTTTTCTGCTAATGGAACCTGTTAAATATTTGTAATATGGTCAAGTTCATATCTTTTTGGAATGTCCAAAAATGTGAAAAATACGATCATTCGCGTTAGATCCAGGAACCCTATTCCTGTGCGCTCGAGATTATCTCGGTCACTCTCACTCCCATTAAATTCTAAATTAAAGAGACAGTGACCGAGATAATCTCGAGCGCACAGGAATAGTGTCCCTGTGATTCATAATAGATCTATAGAGAATAAAAAACAAATCTTGATATATCCATACAAAATGAGATCTAACTAGAAGAAAAATTCACAATAGATCCATCGAGGAATTACCGATAAATGTTCTTGATAGATCCATAATTTTAAAACGGGATCTAAAGAGCAAAAATAATCTCTTTAGATCCAGCTAGAGCACTAGCGAGAGATTTCTAGCGAGAATGATCCGAAAAATATGAAGTTCCCATCTCTTATCATAGATATTGTCTGCGGAAAAGGCTGTACGAAATAAGACAAGTAGAACACTAGCCAAAGTTGCTGTTAAATATAGAAAAAATATAAGATATTTCGAAAAATAAAAGATTTCGTTAACTGTACGGAATCTTTCATGAGCGAATTTTACTCACGATTGGGCGAATTTAAAAAAAAATAGATTGATAGCCTGCTAACTACTGCTGCTCGAGTGCATAGCCAGAACACCTAGAGGCCGTGTAATGATTAATGTTTGTGTGGGTAGGGTAACAGTAGCTAATCAGTTAGTTATGGAGGTATTCCATACACAGCCATAAAGTTATGGTGATCTTACTATTCAAAACACAAGCTTTGTTTGACTCGTTCGTTCGTATGATTTATGTCTCCTATGTTGGGAAGAACTAGGAGTATGAATGCGGATACGAACGCAATAAGCATACATAATTCTGGATTATAATACTAAATTTGGACAGGTTTGTATGTCTTTATGTATATCGTGAGAAATCTAGCTTTACTATAAAAACTTTATATATAAATATTTTTGTTGTTTTTTTGCTAGGTAAAATGTAAAAGTAGTTAAAAAAAATATGATAAAAACAGTTTTATACAGAAAAAAAAAAATGTAACATGTTTACTCAATTATTAATACAATGAATACAAGTAATACAAGTATTTAGTACAACGTCATATGTCAATGTCATTGTATACTTGGTGTTCGGTTAGTCGACGGACATGTTCTAGGATGTCGCTGTACTCATTATTATGAAGAACATTTACTATGAGACCAACCCAAAGTTGCGATTTTTTTCGCAACTTTGGGTTGCGAAAACCCAACTGTTTTCTCCATTTCATCGAGGATTAATGACATTTTTCTATGAAACAGTTGATATTATTTTTCGATATTTCAGTGTTGGCCCCGTATTAAAATTGTATAATTCTGTAGTGAAGTGATGTAATACATGCATCATTTTGATGATAAGACACGATAAATATACTATGAAAACTAAATAGTTTCGACAAATTTTATTTTAATAATTTGTGAATAGTTCATTTATTTATTTTAGTGACGCTTATTGCTTAACGTAGTAAGTAAATTGAGTCAAATGTACTGAATAAATGTATATGTAGTCGGAATACAAATAACCGTATTCATTTAATTCAATTAAATTAACGTAATTTATAAGTTTTCTATTCTCTTGTACATTTTCAGTTCTTTATTTTGGTTTTGTGTTAGTTTCAATTTGTTCTAAATTTCTTTGTATAATATCTTCCATGGTCAATCAATCACAATTCCACGCGAGTATTCTCGTATTATTAAAATAACACGATTTAAATAACTTGAAATAGATACACAATAGAGTCAATAATAATAGAGAAAATTGGATATCTTGCTACTTATCACATCAAACCAGAATGCATTAATGCTTTGTCGGCAAAGAAATGAAGCTGGTTGAAAGCCCCTCGTGCATCAACAATAGTCAATAGACGGAGCTACTAAGTAGAAAGTGACGTTGTTGCTTATTCAGTAAACGCACAGGTTAATCTGTCTTTATGGGCTATTTAGTATTATTGTACACGCGACATGCAGCAAGTGAGAGGTCTTTGTCCTGATGTAGACTTAATTAAGTATTCTGCATCTTGTAGAAGTCAGGTAAAACAGATATAACTATGACAAGCAGGTCTTTGCTTCAGAGGCGGTTCCAGAATGTATTTTTGGGAGGTGCTGCGTTTAGGTTTCGTCGAGCTATTTAAGCTATACTAACCAAATTCTAGATATAAAGTAATAGTTGAAATATAGAGCATAATAGTATTGTTAACCTGTAGTAGAATAAAGGTTTTTTTTATATATATTTATATATATATTATTATTATTTTGTATTTAACCAAATTCTAGACTTACACGTAAGCTGTAACGGTTGCGTCTGTTAAGGGGTTGAGATTTGTATTTTAAAGAATATCACTTCTCTCCGTCGATACGTTTATCCAAAAATATTTATGGTTCGGAGGGGTGGACCTTCAGCCACCTAGCCGTATATCCGCCACTGTTTTGTTTAACTTTTGTTATAAACGGCTTATTAAAATATTCAAGAACTCTAGAGATCAACGAAACATTCTACTGATTCTTAAAAAGTCTAGCTAGGTTGTTAACCAAACATTTGTGGGAAGTACACGTAAGGCAGTCTATGATCAGATAAGCTCGAATGCAAGATATTAAAAGCTTTATTATTTGCTTTTTTTTTTATAAAGCTAAAATACAATAGTACTAATTCATAGTTTTTTTTGTACTTAACATACAACAATACCTACTCGTAGGTATTCCAGATATACAAATGCAGCGAGTAACTATGTTCTTAAATCAAGACCATGTCACCGTAAAAACAGAAGAAGCTAGAAGCTGTATGGAGTTAGGGTGTGTTCAAATGTGTTATTTGTTTAAAGAAATTAAGTTTAATTTTCGTAACTTATTTTGAATATTCTTGAATTAGACATTTCCGGTGGAATTACCGCACGTAACGGTGCTGCCTCACCGGGAGCATTCGCCTGTAATGTAACAATCCAAGATTCGATTCTAGGCATTACGTTTTGTATCGATAATTATTATTAGAGATGTAAACAGCGATTTCTTCAGGGTGAACGACACGGCCACAGACACTGCACGTTTTTGCAGATATCGCGATTGTTAGCTGACAATGGCGTCAACTCAGATCTGTGCTAACCGCACCTGATCGTATTTGAGTCATGATTGTGGAACGCTTTCTTTATGACTAGCTTCTTGGCAGTATTCCACTTTTGGCTATGTGCTCTATTCTATGACATCTATGTCATGTTTGAATGGAAACAAACAAGGCTAAATGGAATATGCAGGAACTTTTTATTGACCGAGACAAGCGAAACGATTTGTATAAAATCGGTGTTTGTATGTGTTTGGGGTCCGGGGTCCGTGTCATTTGTCAAGTTTATTTTGTCAACTATTGCTTTTTCTTATTTTTTTGATAATATGTAAAAAAAAACAATCGAGGGGTCGGGAAGTTCCAGTTCAACAACTAATACCAAGTCAAACTTTGCAAAACTAAAGTATATCTCTTTTTTAAAACCTGCAATTTTGAGACTGAGGGAGCTCATCTCTTAATTATTAAATGATCGATATAAGTATATACAGGGTTTATTTTTTTTGCTCAAAATTGTTGGTCAACGAAGTTATCAAGCCAAAACCAAAGAAGGACGGGCAGCAGCGTCGTTTTCTTAAGCGGTAAGCGTTCTGCGATCCCCAAGCTGCCTGCCAAGCATGGGGCTTATGTCAACCCACCCCTCTTTCCAAGGGAGAGGCAGTTCAGCAGTGGATTTCTTGTCTGATATGAGATGAGATGAAGACATTACTTGAAATCAGAGAGCGTCTAATATCATACTTTCTTCCTACCTAAAAGACTATAAGTTGCCAAGTAGGTACATACTAATTTCCTACCAAATTCCAATGTTTTTCATGGCGCTTAAAATATCCATAATCGTAAAATGTTAAACCTAAACAAAGCCTATTTGCGCCCGTGCCATACAATATTTCATTTTTGAGCAGCTTGTTTGCATTTCACATTCACTCTACCATTTTATTAGACTCGCAGTAGGTTTATAAGGCAGGTTATAATAGCTTTAATGCTCTTGCGTTTCTTAGAAATAATAACTGTCATTAGCTTTCGAGGAAAGATTCTTTTTACGTATGAGCACTTATGTTTGCCATTTTTATTTTCTCATAGAATTCCATGTTGACGTGGTGCTGATTATTCAATCTATTTAACAATATTTAATTACCAGTTTAAATTAATTCAGATTTATAAGCATAAACGGAGTAAATTATAGTTGTTATTTTTTTATAAATAATATTATTAACAATTAGCAAGTGCTTATAATTACAACACTTCTGTTATAGCTAACTGTCCGGAAAATAATTTTAAGATATAGATCTCGTTTGTTTAAAAAAAACTAATTAATTAGGAAGAGCGTTGACAGCGTTTGATCAAGAAATCGTTTCAATCGAGTGGATCAAACGTGGTTAATACTGTCTCTAGAAATTTCTTTCATGCTCCAGTTATAGCTGTGTTTAATACTTGCGATGAAGTTGCATCTTCTTTTACGTGTCTATCAGTCGCACAAAAAGAGATGTGCACATCGTGCATCGCCGTTCCGCTCTCTGCCCGACACTCTAATAAATATATACCGTCTTCACAGACAGCTTGTCCACAAATTCTGCAACTTTCTCCGAAACCATTATATCATGTTACGACGAAAAAATCGATAGCAAATTATGTATCTGCGTCGAGTTCAGTGGAATGATTGATACGGCTCTTACACATGTGACTCGATTACGTAACTTCCACAAGTTCCACATTCCATTACACGCTTGGAACCGCTGCAGCTGAAGTTCCTCTCTATTCTAACTGGTCGATTTGCTATGGTAGACCTGATTCTACGAATTGGGCAGTAGGTAAGTGTTGGTTAGGTTGAATTAAGATTCTGGCGAGTGTGTCATTGTCTCGAATGTAATGGCCGAGGTGTAGTTCGTCGCTCTTGTTCGCGGTGGCTGCGGACAGTTATCGGCGCGCCGCGCTTCACTTCCTACCCTCAGTAACGGGTGCACTGGCTCCTATCAATAATCACTCCACTGTCTCACGGTTAACATCTACTCTAGGCAAATTATTTGTCCATTTGCATTTCCACGGACATTAGCTTTACATCCCGACCATATTTCTATAACGAAAAATTATTTCCATTGCAAAATCAATCTGGAAGAAATCGCTCTAGGCGATAAAGATGCCCATTATAAATAAAATAATAAAGCATATTTATTCTTTAATTAGAAATTACAATACAATATTAAAAAAAAAAACATTTTAGGTAATTTTAATTAAGCCCATTTACTGCCAGATAATTTATTATTGGTTAGTTTATTTTAATTTTATTTACGGTGTCTAATAATGTTATATATTATCCTCTATACTGTATGTGCGCTACATACGAGTACACAATATTTTGTTGAACATTTTCTCACAGTATAAAAATGCAGTTTATTTTAGCAAAGTTTTTTCTATCACGCAATACATCATTTTCAAGTAAATTGATAAAAAGTCTGCATTGTGTTCTTTGTATTGCATCGCGCAATAAGAATAATTCCTTTGTATTAGGTTCAGCAATGCGAAACTTAAAAGTCCATTCATGTCATTATAACAAGGCTCGTATCTCGTACGTTGGGATACCTACATGTTGTTAACGAACTAAGCAGACTCGCAACAATGGAATTGCTTGGATGGATAGGAAATCGCTTAGAGTAGGTACTTGCTTCCAATACTCCTCGACCCAGAAAGTTAAAAGCTGTTGATCTCATTTTAACACGTTGGAAATTTACATTTGGATTCTTTCCGTTGTAATGGGTGCTTTTGTTAGAAACATACGTGCACTGAGTCCGAAAATTGAGTAACGAACAGTTAGATAATTTCGTTCTCGGGGTCACATGAATCTTGTTTTTGTTACCGCGGGAGTTACCGTTCGATATCCGAATGCTAGCTGCCGGTTATGATGTCTGTTTAAGAGTAATTGACTTCACATCTGTGTAAAACTTGGTTAATGGGTCAACGAGGTTATCACTTCCGTTCGAGAATTAGGCGTTAAAGTAAATGACTCAATAGAAACTACCTTCGCAACCAGAGAGTACGTAACCGGTTGACAAGCTCGTACCTATTCCCCTCTCACGTAAATACTATGCCCAAAACAAAGTATTAAGTACTCTCACAACATGAATGAAATGAAGCCGCCTAGTCGTAAGCGAAATTAACCGTAGCGTAGCGACCGTCTATTCCATACAAATTTATTCTACTGTTTCCTCCCTGAATAATGACACTAAAGAAAATATTTTTGCCATAAAATGTATGTCTACCACTGCTATGTTCCTATGTTTTTATTTTATTACTTTATTGAATAAATAAAAATCGGAAACGTGGCAGTATAGTATATATTGGTATAGATATATATTTTATGGAAGAAAAAAAACCGTGTAGTGTCTCATTATTCAGGAAGGAAACAGAGGAATACGTTTGTATGGAATAGACGGTCGCGTATTAATACCTCTTAATTATCTCGTCCCGAACGTAGCTAATTGTGTTTGCCTGGAAGTGGTCGCCTTTAGCGATAAGGTCCACCACTTGTTAACAAACTGCACTGCACTTGTTGTTGCATTATTATATAAGGTTGTTCTGTAGGATTTTAATTTTCTGTTGTTCACAATAAAGAGTTTCTATCTATCAATTTTAAAGAGTATTTTCTTGCATGCTTGATCAACTATTTTCATTATCACTGGTCGTAGCCATCAAGCTCATCATTTTTATAAAGTCGTTACTTTCTTGTCAAAAAAGACCCGGTAATGGCGTGAGAAAGTAAAATTAAGTTCGAATGTGTAAGAGCTTGAGGTGGAAATCTTATATGGGTTGATTTTATCAGTAAAGTGTGGCAGCAGGACATGGCCGTTGTCACGCGCAAGAAAGTTTTGATTTTTATTGCGCTTACCCGCTAGTATTTAACTGTATACTACGTGAACTTTTGCAGAAGCGAGAGTTTTGACCGTCTTATGCCGATCTAGGTTAATACTTAGTGCCATATAGGCACTAAGTATTAACCTAATTAAAATTCAGACTTTCAAAACGTAAAAGTTTTAATTGCACAATAACTTTCCATATAAAACAAATCAATTGAACACTCCGTTATTTCTGTTAGTAAAAGCTAAAAAAGCAATTTTGCGCAAATACCTTTAGTTATACCAAATACTCTTTAGTTTTTCTTAACAGTTTCTACAACGTTAAGTTAACGAGTTTCACGCCGAACGGTTGAAGTCAATGTGAATAATAAAATCCTACTGGCTTGAAGAAAGTGGCTCATGTTACACTTTTATTTTTTGCCACAATAATATTCTAGGTCAGGAATAGTTTCCCGTGAAAGTACACGATTCTGTAACAGATCTATTGATATGGAAAATTTGTTTTTTTAGCTTGCTCGCCGGTCAATGGTCAGCGACAAAAGAGTGGAACTCGATTTGTAAAAAGCAATGATACGGGTTTTTTAAATTAGATTGGGCTGATGAGCTGGATGGAGTCCGTATTGATGGTCCTAGTGTACGTAGATAATGAAAACGACCATTGAAGATCTCAGCGAACTGAGATCATTTATCGATATCAGAAAAATCCCAATAAAAAGAGAATGCAGCAGAAGGCGGATGTCGATGTAGATTACTTGATTGAGGTTACATTTATAGCTGTGCGTCTTAGCTCTCTTTTTGCTGACAATTGAAATGCGATGATCATATTCATCATCATCAGCCTGAAGATTTCCATTACTGAACAACTCCCTTCCTTAGAAAAGAGTGGTTAGAAAAGAGTGGGGGTTGCAATACTATCCACGCTTGGCAGGCGGCTTGGGGATCGCAAAACGCACACCGTTAACTAAGAAGACGCTGCTGCGCGTTGTGATACTTACAAGCCAATGCAAACTAGAGAATACTGTTTGCATTTCTCTCTAATTATATTGCACGTTACTCATAATTTATGTCTAGGGTTTAGTAAGAACATTATATTAATGAATAAGTTTCCGAGTACGAGAAATACAGACGCTCTCATAACAGTGACACATATCTAGAATAACCGTGCAACACAATGGCATTCAGCAGAAACCGCAGCGGAGCATCACGATGGCTGTGATTATTTATAATACTTCTTATTTCTTCAATCCTGAAATTTAATTTCGCAAGTTAGAAAAGACACTATCAACCACAACCTAGTAAGACTTCATTTTGCGTGACAAAATCCCAGCCTTAGTTTATTTAAGCATCCGTCTTATTTATTTATTTATTTAAGTATACATTGCCACATAATGCGTAATGGTAACATTTTTCAGAATGTACTAAATTACACATTATACCCTGTTATAGAGTGTTGCAAACAGTATTGTTGTCTACATACTAAAAAAATAGAAATACCTATTAATAAATATAGAAATACATAATAATACAGAAAACTTAGACGACTTATAACTAAAATTTATAAATTTTTGTCCTCCAAAAATTCTTCTATATTATAGTAGCTTCTTTTGAAATTTTCTAGGGTTTATCTCATCTCTTATCTGTGTTGGTAGGTGGTTAAATATTTTATCATTGTTAACAATCCAATTACCGCGATTATTTCACATAGCTCGTCTTGACAGTGGGTAGAACTCTACACGGTTATGAGGGAAAGGTATGCTAAGCCGAAAAGAGCTCATAGTAATAATAATAATATTTTTTTATTGGTACAATTAATAGTATGATAAGGTACATAGTATTATTGTTTTCGTAGTATCATCATAGTATCATAATAATTTTAGTTACAAAATTTGTTGTTACAAATTACATTTACATTTGGTATTATCAGTTAAATTGTCGATACTAGATACTCATGATTGTGTACAACTTTTATAATGGGACCAACCCTGAAATCGCGCAAAAAACAACTGATGAAAAACTGCTGTTCCACACAATTTGTCGAGTGTCATGGATATTTTTCTATTGAACAGTTTTTTTTCGAATTTAATTATTTGTTTATTACTACAACACACGGTTCACAAATAATATGCATACAGATTTAAACTATGAAAACTTTAAATTTACAACTTACAAACACGCTGGTATGACAATGCTAGCGTACGTCATAGTAATTTTAATTTGCATATACAAAAAATAGAAAAACAAGTAGCAAGGTTTGAGAAGCAGTCCTCACTAGGATGACCCGTGTCGAGTAATTCATGGTTGATCCCGTACTAAAAAGTTATTCATAATGATGAGTACTTTAGCAGCCCCTTTTGGCTTAGCATAACCTTTCCTTATAGCCCTGAATAGTAAAGTAGGTAAGTATGAAAATTGCGTGTGGGGTAATCAGAGCGTCACATGAGCGTTCACGGTGCATCGGAAGGTTGCGTAAGATATATTAATTAGTTAGGTCACAGGCCGGTGTTTATTGGTTTATAGTGTTTATTTATTATGGACTAAAATTAAACTAAGATTGACCTTTTTTACGATAGAACAGATACAAAATAAAGGTTAATATTTTTTTTGTTTCTTCAATTTCTAACGAAATTCGCCATAATATATTATATTATAAATAATATAAAATATAGCATTATAGAATTCCTTGATAAAGGTCACCGAATGCGATCGAAACTATACTCGGAATAACAGACTCAATTAAACGTGAGTATTCCCGTTTTATTAAAAATTTTAAACAAAATTATATAATATTATTGTTCAAAAGATACATCACAAAAATAGATGGGCCGGACAGCGGAGTATACTAATTTATATATTTACAACTATTTATCAAAAACTTACAGCCTAAGGCAAACATGTTTTTGAGACAAACTTAGGAAAAATTACATAATTTAGGTATATATCTAATACAGTTTTGTAATATAATTCTATTATTATACTGGGTTACGCAGTTGCAATTATTTGCTTGATCGTATTTTATTTAGCGACGACAATGATAAAGTTTCAGTAAAATTAATGTCCAATACATTTTGTCAATCATGTTAGTGAAATTAAATAAAAAGACCCTCGTAAATATCTAAATAAACAAATATATATAAAAAAAAGTAAAATATCACTAACAAAAAATAGTCGTGCTAAGCGTTATGCCAATACCATACAAAGAGTTGCCCATGAATAAAATACGAAAAATGATATAAATATGAAATTCAATAAAAATGCAATTGAAATGCAATTAAAATTCTAATTATTATTTTTTGTGTGATTTTAATATTATATTAGTGTGATTTTTGTTTCGAGTGAGCGCGTTGATGTCTTTTGTAGGGATCCGCGTGAGGCGTAGCGTTGACGTAGAACCTATCATAATTATGTTTGTATGAAGCGCTGTGTGACTCGGCTGGATCAGATATCATTCAATTCAAATGCAGCGGTTGCATCGAGGGCCCGGGGCTTTATTTTTGAATCGCTCGTTTGAAGTTTCGCACGAAAATATATAATGGAGCTGATCTTATGATAGCGTTTCCGTGCTGTTCCTAACTGTATTGGTGGTGTTTCCTTTTAAAAATTGCATCTGGTTTATGTAAAATTACGTGCCATAGGAGCACCTAAGGAAATGATTTATCATCATCATTATCATCAGCCAGAAGACGTCCACTGCTGAACAAAGGCCTTACCCTTAAGAGGGAGTGTTGCCATAATCCTTATGCTTGGCAGGCGGCGCCAGTAAGAAAACGCTGCTACCCGTTCTCCGGTGGTTCTAGTCGCAGTTTTAGGACATACACGTATAAATTATTTGCACAAAATAATAAGTATAAATAAAAGAAAAACAAAAACCCGACTGCAAAATGTAGACTAGAATACTCCGGATATAAAGGCGAATTCAAGTTTGCATTGCGAGGTGACCTTTAGGCGGTAGGAGGTCACATTGGAACAGAATATATACATACTTTTACATAAAATCGAAAAACATTACCCTGCTTATGTGTAGTCGGTTAGCTATTATTATATGGTTGTTTATTGTTACGATAAATCAGTCGGTGAATATTTTTACATTTACAACTAGAAAATCGTAGGTGGGTATGCAGAACGTCGCGCGTGCGCGTTAACTTTCCACAATTATAGCGTTACGCGTGCCACTGACTGATTTTACTGAATCGTTGACAATTAAACGACTAGCCATTACTATAATCAGGCAACGTGTCAACATTCAGCGAGGCAACGCAATGTCCTGCAGGCTTCTTTAAAAGTTTCTTTCTTCTTTTTTTAAAAGATGTCTTTTTTTTTGTATTGTTTGACGAGATGTAATATACACAAGATGCCCGACTTCTTTGGGGTGCAGCCGGGCTATGTAACTTATCTAGGTCCTACCTTCCTGCCTTGGTGCTTAACCGAGGGCTCCGGGATCTCCAAGGGAACGCACCGGAGCCTTCAGCATCGCGCTTCCGCTCCTCCCGGGATAGCTACGAGCTGTATTGAGACGCCTCCGCCTCCGACAACGTCAGCCACTCAACGATGTCCTCCCGTGCTCGTTTAGGTAGATTATTAGAGCCTCACCTCTACCTACCCCCGAGCCCAGAGGTTTAGTAGACTCTTACTACAGGCACGGGATACCGATGCCGTATTCTAGTGCCCCGGAAACCAAGTGCACTGCGTCGAAATCTTCTCTACTCTTTTCGTTTTGCTAAAACAGGACACGGCTGCGATTATGTATACGATCATCTCATTTTAGCATGGCATGAAGAGCAGAGAAGATTTTGTCGACACGGCGACACGCCTGTTACTTAAATTAGACGGTTGTTTTTTCTAGATTTCATTCCAAGGGCCTTTTTCGTCATCTCAAAGTAATCTTGTGACTAGCTACTTTCCGATTAGTGCTACTTGGCGAGTAAAAGTCCCAACTAATTTAAATTACGTTGTTGTTCAGTTTGTGTGACGGTAGCACTACTCCGACATATTGGAACTAGTGCTACAGTTACTTGCCTCTTTAAGCGGCGAGTGGAGTAGTTGGAACTTGGAGATGATGAAACTAAGTCTTGATCGATAACTGTGACAGTTACAGGTATGAGAATGATCTTTGCTTTCACTAATTAAGAAGAAAACAAAACCGATTCAAAATTAAGCATAATTATGACAATTCGATAAAAGTAAATCTAACGAAACCTCCCAATCCAACATCTTAAAATTTACTTTGGCTACAGGACAATTTTGATGAAGTATTCAGGGAAACTTCAGATTAGCCCAGCGGGTGATCCTGTGAAGTTTGTACCCATGCGAAGCCGGTGCGGGTCACTAGTACATAATATATCCGATAGGCTGTTAGCAATCATGCCGCCAGATCTATCCTTTGTTTGTAATTTTTAATCTGTCCCGAATAACATTAGCCTCCTTCTGGGACATTCGGATAAAACAATATGGTGTTAAAGAAATCTGTCTGGACCAGCCTGGCTAATGGTAATAGGTAGCCGGTTCCTATTTAGCATTCCTATAAAGGGATAGTTAATTACTTACCGTGTAAAGGAATACGTTTTGCTAAGTGTGGAAAAGCAACAAAAGCAAAGCAGAAGTAAAGTTACTTTACGGTTGTGTCGGAATGCTGTGATTTAAATTTCCAATTAAATTATAGTGTACTTAGTGAATCACGACCGGAATACCGATTTTACATAATGAATCGATAGATATGTGTGGAGAAGGCCTTCTACAAACGGGTCATCAATTAAAATAAGTGATCTGGCCCGTATAGCGTACTTTCTACCAAACAAGTATTTATTAACGTAAATGAACCTGGATTTATTCGTATTAGTTTAATGATTCACGCAGTATTGGGCTTTTTAATTGTACTTACCTATAGGTATGAAAAGCAGAATTAAAGTCCGATCCCACAGCTCACGCAAACAGGAAATATTCAGTATTTGGTATAGGCGTCGGTTACCAAAGGCACATAATCATCCACCGACCTCGCCGGCGTGGTCGAAAAATCCCAGGATCTGTCCGAAGATCGATTAGTTTATCTCCAAATAATCAATCAGATACAAACCAAACCACTAGGGCCCCAGGGCACACCCCTTCTGGGTGCCAGGGCCAGTTTGATATCCCCCTCCCGGGTGACGGCCCCTGCCAAGGTTCGTACCGCATTCGGTGCCCTTGCGCTGGTCACCCTCGCGTCGTAAAAATAGTTTTAGGAACAGCGCCTATTGCGTTCGCCAAAGTCCGGTTATAGCTGTAGAGGCCAATAGAGACCAAAAGCATCGTCACACAAAAAAAAAAAAAAAAGGTTAAAGTTTTGGAAGTTACGTTACTCAGGTTGAGTCGGTTATTCCGACTATAGCTTCGATCACATCCGGTGATCTTTTCGTTAATTCGAATGAATACGTTAAGGAATGCTATAAGAGAGACGTGCACGAGACCAGAGCAGCGCCGTCTAGCGTCATGTACATGGCACTGCTCTTACTTCATACAAATCATAGTTAACGTAAACGTCATCGAGTATGTAAACGCATTTGGAAAAACTCGCACTACTGCTCCTGCCGTTCACTGCGTCTATATTATAATAAAATATCTGAAGACGTCTTTTTAAAATGTATAATGATTTAAACCATTTTTATTCTGTAATCAAACTATTTGCTTCCACATAAATAAACATGAGAAATTAACTTAATATTCTGTCTCTTTGTCTGGGTTTGTCGCGTTATCACGGCTAAACAGGTGAACTGATCGAGCTGAATTTTTGCATAGATATAGCTTGAGGGTAGGAGACGTGTATACTTTTTTTTTGTATGTCCTCGCAAACGAAGTTGCAGGTAACAACTAGTAGACAGATAAAATAACTATGTATTCTTGAGAAGGATTAGGCTAATCTTTAAGACGAATATAGATCGTTAACGGTTAAGAGGTGTTGTTCATCACACCAATATTATAAATGCGAAAGTTTGTGTGTAAGTGTGTTTGTTCCCGTTCAACTCTGTAACGGCTGAACGGATTTGAATGAAATTTGGCATGGAGGTAGCTTACTCCCAGGACTAGGCTACTTTAATCCTGAAAAAAATATTCGGTTTCTGTAGAATAGCGGATGAAACCGCGGGACGCAGCTAGTCTTAACTACATAGGGTTTTTTGTTTTGATCTTGTCCATTATGTGTCAGTTTATATCAACGAATAATATTTTCTAAGCTATATTTGATTCGGCGGACTTTTTGCGCACCAGGCCGCTCGTACAGAAGGCAACACCGTAGCTATGCGGCGATTTTCCGTGATTCGACTAACGTCCGGTCAGAATCATGACCAGAGTGCATCTGTATCCGTTTGTTGCCCGTGGTACTACCAGTATCACCAAAACGTCCAATATTTATTTATTTATTTCATAGTTTGACGCCTGTCACTTTGACACCTGTCCCTTTGAGACTTGTCACTATGACTTTTGCTGTTTAGAAATTTCCCTACCTTAATATACTGGTGTGAAGGCTCTGTGCGAAGGTGTGTCAACCGCGATCATTTTAAATAAAGTCCACTATCGTGATCCTATAAAATTACGTAGTACAGTTGTCGCCTTATGTACGAACGAGCTAATACACCTCGCGTCATGTCACTGTCAGGGACCAGAAAAAACTGGCATGATACCGATAATTGTAGCACTAACCTGTCATTATTGAACTCATCCACTATATTACTCGTCGTACTAAGTACAACGATTCTCAATTCTTTCACTCACAGAAGAGGATATTTTTTTTTACTTCTCTCTTCTGTGGTTTCACTATTAAATATTTATATTTTAATTTCCCACTTGGTTGGATTATTGTAGAAATTGTTAATAACTTATTAAACAAGCAAACATCCAAGTTAGGCGATATATTATTTTATTTTATTTGATCAATTTATTAAGAGTGCAATCAATTTATTTATTAAGTATATATTTTATAGGTAATAGTTTCAATACTTATACGGCCAGTAAATATTAAAAGCCACTTTGGTGATCTTATTTCACAACTGCATAAAGATAAATAATGAATAGCTTTGATCGCTAGTCGATTTAAAATGACTATTTAAATCTAACTGAGCTTAGATTAGATTTCTATCTCATTCAAGCGCATCTCAAGTTTGCGCTTAGTCGTATTATTAAAGTATCATTAATAATAAGTGATTGATGGATAAGCTTTCGAACACTTAATTATGCTTAAGTAGTAATTTATAATAAAGCCATTAATTTAGATCACATTTGTTAAAGTAATTTCTATATTGTTTGCTAATATCCACTTCCTAGCAAAATTATTTTTGATTGGATGTTAGATGAATAGTTTTTTTTTACATCAAAGTAACCTTTAAAAATAAAAGACTGTTTGCTATTAGAATAGATTGATCTGGTCATTCTTCTCTCAAAATAAACTATAACAAAAGTAGGCGAGTGCCGGTAAAAAAAGTACAAACAACAAGTTGATTAATTTGAGCGGTTGTGTGTGTAATTGAGTGTGGCAAGATATAAAGATATCAGTGATACGATCTCTTTCCGATGGTATTCCGATGAGCTAACAATTTGTTTAGGTCCGACTCAAACGGACCGCAAAAGGGCAAAAAAACGGGCGTTAAAATTAAATGTCAATTCGTCACGGGACCACAGGTTAATAAACAGTCGCTTTGCACTTCACGCTTTGTAAATTGGTTATAAATAGATAACGGTTAGAACAAGCACATTTAAAGAGTATTTCAGTCATTCCTGCAAAAATCTAGCTCGTCAATTTGTGAGGAGCCGTGAATAACCGTCTCCAAATGTTCTCAGATAAAGTATAATTCTTGCGTGAATGTATCATATTTAAGCTAGGGAAATATCTACGGTTCATTGTATTCAGATCCAGAAGGTTTTATTTTTATAATTCTACGTATTTATTCATTCCTGGCTTCTTCCCGCGGCTTTTCCTGCGAAGGGGTCTGGGAAACAATAATGGCGTTCTTGTCAGTAGGGACGTACTTAAGTATTTCAAGGTTATTAACTCTATAATGCAGTTGCAATTTTTTCGGACCTTACGCGTGGTCTAGAAAACAAAACGTCACTTTAAAAAAAGTAGTATAAGTAGTAGTTCGGTGTATAAAGTAATTTAATTTTAATCCATTGAGTTACTATGGAGGTTCATACGTTATACATATCATACAGAAACTATACATTTTACCGGGATAAAAATAGCTTATGTGTTAATGCCATAAGCTACCCCAAAACAAAATTATATCTAAATCCGTACAGCCGTTATAAAGTTAAGTAGAAACAAACATACTATCATCAAAACTTTTTTTTTTTTATGCTAACGGGACCTAATTTTGAAAAAACTATGACACCCGTATCTTTTTGTTTTCCTGTGGAAAATCCATTAAGCTATTAAAATAAATTACCCATTAAATTATTTTAAATTTGGTATCAATCGATCCAGACAATTAAAAGTTTCATACAAATTTTAACACCCCGTTTCACCCCCTTGGAGGTTGTTTTTCGAAAAATCTTTCTTAGTGTGCGTTTACGCCCCTCAATAAATATACTATCCAAATTTTAAATCTCTACGTCCAGCGGTTTAGGCTCTAGGTTGTCTATAGGCCAGTCAGTCAGGACAAAGCCTTTTACAGGTGTACAGAATGAGATTGAAATAGTTGTGTACTTATCGCTATCGGCTCTACCAGTAATTTTTAAATTAATGGTGCAGTATTTTAATATCTGAAAATTATAGCATGCGTGGAAGACGCTCTCGTAATTACTAGAAAACTCGTACGAGTAAAAACACGTAACTACAATCATGGTAACAGGTTAGGACTGTAATACATAGAAATTAAGAGTAAATATCCATTAAATTCTAAGTCAGTAAATTCTTAATGTCCGTTCCTCAGATTACAGGGACCTTACTGCCATGTGATTACAAACTTCATATTTGTTGTGTAGTTTAATTATCTTGCTCTTAGGAACTCGACTTGGGCGGCGAAGGTTCGTTATTAAGGCGAGGTCCAATCGCAAAACAACAAAAAGTAGCATTTTTCAGCGCTTTGTTCGAAGTGATGAGATTTCTTAATCGGGTGCAAAAAATACTGCAGATAGAAAATAAAACTGAAATTACGTTTAACCGAATAAAATTTCGAAAATCTGTCTTAGTTACAAAATAACAAATCGCAAAAACCCTTCTGAAATCAAATGCTCTGAATTTTCAAAGGTAACTACCATTTTTTTTTACAAATTAAATATCCAGGCTAGTGGTTTATACGGCGAACGAGGTAGTTTTTTTATTTAATTTGTATATTTCCAACAATCGGCAAAAAAGCAATGAAAAACTACAATTTACCGTTTTCTCATCAAGTATGATTTTCAACTTTAAAGCTTAGAACTTTGAGCGGGACAATACTCATTTCAAATCACGATCAGTCCTCGCCTTAAGTGTTCTATTTCATTCTAGAATTGCCTTGTCCGCCTAGCTTGTACTTTGAGTGCTATATTAGTTCATCTACATTTAAGATAAACGAGTTTTCATGCAAGTGCTTTTATTAACTAAACAAAATACAAACAGACTACCTAAACAATTTAGCCTAATACGTAAACCGATCAGTTGGATTATCCAAACACCATTGAAGATGTAAAGATGACCTAAATGTTTAAGCTCACTACCAGTTGGCAGCGTACCTGGCATGGTAGCGGTATTTCTAAGCTGAATGGCGATGGTTACATAATTTATATATGCGTTACAAATAAACGCCATCATTTTGGTCATTTTAGTTTCGTGTACGGTTTTAGAGGTCAATTATGGGTTCATTGTAACGGAATACTTTAGTTATCGAAGGATCATTTGTACAAATAAATTGCACCGGAAACAAGGCCATAATTGTTATCATTGACGACGGCGTGTCTACTGCAAAATATGTGGTTTGTTACCGCACGGCGTGAACATACAATAGTAATTGGGTTTAAATTATACCTTAGCGAATGAGGTTCTAACTTTTTTAATCTATTTATCGATTATTGAAAAAAGGGCAGAAAAAAAATGTAGTGATGTATGTTAATGTTTCCATAATCGTATGTGTCTATAATCGAGTACTTCCAAAGTAAATTAGTGTGTGGATAAAAGTAGGCAAAACTAATAGATCGTGTTATAACTTGTTATTTTATTACGTGAATGACCAGTTATATATGTTTCAGGTCAAGAGGTTTTTAGAAAGAGGCATCTACGTAGGTTATATTGGAAATAACTACGTCTTAACTTAATATGTCATAACCGAAAATACGAAGTCCTTATTTGGCTCTTGCTTCTTATACGTATACGGTACATACGTTACTAATGGTATTAAAGCGCTTTGTACTTGTTGGAAGATTAGTCAACTGTCTTCATGGTTTTTAACAAAGCAACTGTGTCAGCGAGCAGGTGGTTGCACATAGCTTATGGTTATCTAGCATTGCTTGCGTGAAAAGACAACCATGAACGTATGAACCATATTGCCGGCTTGTGTATGCTAGGAAAAAAGTTTATAAATATATTTTATTTTAATGTTTCTGAGTGACGAGACTAGCAAGTCGCTCGCCTGATTGTAAGCGTCACCCTTATCCATAATAGTCCCTGAACTTCGCCAAGAATTTTGAACTTCAACAGTTTAAAACCCTACGTGGCAAAGTATTGCGCTCGTCACCCAGAAAAAAAAAAGTAATTTCCGACGATTATCGTTATATTCTAACAGTATAGCCCAGTCAAGTTACGGGACTTAATAAGGAGGACCCGGATATAATTTATAAAATAAATATACAATTGTGTTTTGTGCAATTTGCTGACGTAGAATATGAACTACATTGCAAAATTTAAAATTTGAGTCTGTTTAGGAGAAGTATATTATTTAATGATTGTATACAATGTCGCCCATCGACAAGTGACCGCCCAAATAGGGCTTATAGTACTCATCATTATGAAAAACTTTTACTATGACCAGGGACCAACCCTGAAATCGAGAAAAAAAAACTGCTGTTCCATACATTTTGTCGAGTGTCATTGACATTTTTCTATGGAACAGCAGTTTTTTTCCTCGATTTCATGGTTGGTCCCATAGTAAAAGTTGTTCATAATGTGTGTAGTTGTTCATATTGTGACCCTTTCGGGCGGTCACTTGCCGATTGGCGACATTGTATTAATATGAAAGGTTGGTTCTACAACAATTTACAGAAAAAAAAACTGTTATTTGTTACTTCCGGGTCAAACGTTAAATTGACTGGGCTACTACGTAAAGATAGGTACTTATAAAAATGATCGTATGAAGTCTGAGAGAAAGATGTAAACGATAAAAGGCTATGAAACTTGCTTACGTTGGTGTAACATAATTGCATGTTACGATCATTCCATCATGAGATGGCAAATTCATTCCAAACTCGCCGTCTTAACTACAGAAACATTACACAATAACTTTCCAAGTTGTCTAAAAAGTTCAACACTTATACGGTCATAGTCAAAAGTGACATCGTTTCAATGCACTGCTCGTTCATATGATGTCATATTGTGTTTACTTGTTCGCTTGAGAAGCTGTTGAAAGTAAAAGTGGTTAGATTGGGCGCTCGGTTCCTCGATAGAAATCATAAGGCGGTTATGTGTCCCACGGACCCAAGAAAGTGAGAGCACGAGTAAAGCGACGTAAAAATCTCATGATCCAACACCGTACGGCTTACAGAAGTGAAGATTACCTGCTTGATGTTATCTAGATCAGGTTTAGAAAGCTGATTATACAATGGACTGGAATAAATGGTCTTTTGGTATTGGGGCTCAATATCTAGGCGTTGAAGGAGTCGCGCCTGGTTTGGCTATTTCGATTTGCATTTTATTGCTTTATGCAAATTATTGCGTGGGGCTTGTGCGTAACAAAAGCCGTTTTTATATAACATAGCAATAATATAGCAAATATGTATAAAATACGAAAATAAAATAATAAATTGGACCAGATGTTAAGCTGACTAATACCGGAAAACGAAAGCTGGATATGTGATACTGTGGGTCAATGACTTTAAAGGATAAAATGCCATTGAGTTTCTTTTAAGGCCTCGATACACATATATTGGTCATGCGATGGCTACGTCCTTTAACTTGTATAATACTAGCTGTTACACGCGACTTCGTTCACGTGGACCTAAGAAAAAAAAAGTAGGCAATGTCCGTCTCCTAAGCCCATAACCCATAAGCTATATCTATGCAAAAATTCAGATCAATCTGATCAGCCGTTTAGTCTTGATAGCGCGACAAACACCCAGACAGATAGACAGATAGCCAGAGAGACAGAGTTACTTTCGTATTTATAATATTAGTTAGGATATAAGTATTGTCAGTGTTAGTTACTTGTTTTCATATCCGAAGGCGAATTCGTGATTAATGAATGGCGGCTAATTAGCTCGACGAGATGCTACGCAGCGTACAAAGTTTAAACAGCATCGAGTTGTATTGAGTTGTGGTACTTCTCCAGGCGGACTCTGCAGAAGAGCCCTACCACTACCAGTCAGTGAGTGAGGTCAGGACAAAAGCAGGCTACATTCTTTCAGCTAGATTTCTCATTGTAGCTAAGTTCTTAAGTCTTAAGTTCTTTACTACCTAATTAGATGATGATAAAATAAATGTTTTATGGCGAAGTCAGTAATTAGGTACAAATTGGAAGTAAAGAAATGCAAAACTCATTAAAGTCTGTAGTCGTTAAAACGCAACTTTATCTTATAATATATACATTACTAGCTGTTACACGCGACTGCGATCATGAGGACCTCTAAAAAAAAAGTTGTCTATGACCGTCTCCGACCCTTAAGCTCAAAAACAGGTCGATCTGTTCAGCTGTTTAGCCGTGAAAACGCGACAAACACCCAGATAGACAGACAGACAGATAGACAGAGAGACAGAGTTACTTTGGCATTTATAATATTAGTTAGGATTAGGATATGGAATTTAATGACGAATTTTTATTTATTTATTTACATCATCAGCAGCGAACACGAATCACGCTAATGAGAATTAAAATTTACATTATATTACTTTACATGACAAAACTAAAAATAAACAAATGTGAAATGTACTTAAATTAAATCAAATTACGTCAAATTAAATGAAGAATAAAAATAATACACTGATTAAATTACAGATAAATGCAAAGTAGAATGTAGCAAAAGCAATGTATTTTTATTTAATGTAGATACCTTTTTCGAGTATGCTAATTTTGATTCAGAAATGCAAATAGTTTCACACACGACTGTCCAAGAATGAGGGTAATGTTTTCGGGGTGTATGTATGTATGCTTGTGTGTTCTTTTATTACCTCCTGTAGCCTAAACGGCTTGACCGATTTTGACGAATGAGGTGTCGTTGGGCTTGACTGACATAGGCTACATTTTGCAGTTGTATATTTTGTTTTTCTTGCAATAATATTACTTGTTTCATTTTGAATTAAAATAAATAAGCAACTTTACAGTTTATACCAAAACGGTACTCACTTAATTAATTAATAAATATAAAAAGTGACAGTATAATTAACAAAGCACAAAACAATAATTTTTTTTTCACTATCGGCTCCCTTATCGCGCTCGCCTGCGGTTCGCGAATACTAAAATAACAATAATCGGGGTAATACAGCCCCGAGTTTATTGATCAACATAGCCTAATGTATGTAGAAACGTAGAAACCAAAGAACATTTTTATCTATCGCAGAAACCAAATAAAATTATTATTTATGTATGGTAGAAACTAAACCTATTAAAATTAGGACACCAACATATTCTCCATATCAGGCATTAATGGGACGTCATATGCTATTTATTTTCTATCATTAATAAACGTAAATATTATACATGTATAAACTATTACAGATAATATTACATGAATATTACAGAGGTCAGGTACATAGTAATAGTTAGTATTCTTTAGCACAGGTCACAGGCAAGGTAGGTACCCAAAAGGTCGACGAGCTACCTCGTTGAATAGCAATGACTCTGACCGAGGTAGCTACCAGCTCTAAGCTTTTGACAATTTTTTAACACATTTGAACAAGATAATTAAAGCAGAGCTGTAGAATAAAGTTAACCGTCTACATATGAAAGCGTGATTCAATTCACGATTTCTCGTGACATTCACCGCTTACTTGCACTCACATAAGCATCAAGTAGTTATTGTCCAATAAAAAGCTAAAAGCCGTTAGTTGTACATTTGACCTTACACTAGTTAACGCTTTCATTTGCCCATTACTGAACGCCGGTGCAGTTACTGGAGTGGTTAATTCGACCGACATGAACACAATGGTTAATAAGTGACCCTAAAGTGAGAACTTTAGCTTGTTATGGTCTAACTAGAAGGCCATATTAATTTATATAATTTATACACGTAATATGTCATGTATTCTTCAGTTTTTTTTTATTAAGAATAAATAATAAATATTATTGTATTAATTTAATTAATTATTATTTTTTGCATCAAAAATAAAAACGGAAACGAAAGCCAAGGAAAATTAAAAGAATACCAATAACAAAACAAGTTTACCCGGTGTGTCGCTGTTTAGAGTTTTGCTCACTTTGGTTCGTAGTTTTATTACTATTCCCCTTTTCATATTCAATAATTGATCGAGAGAGCGAAGTCTTTCTAATTTCTAGTAGTCTTTGGAACTACATGGCAAAATTTTCTTTCTACTGTCTGTATGGATGGATGTATGGACTGTATGGATTGCGTACAGATCGTATTTTTCAACGAATCTTGACGAAACTTGATATAATAGGTTCTACAATTTCCTTTTTTTTTGGTCTTCGGCAATTTTTGATTGGAGGGGAATTTCCCGCAAAAAGGGGGAAGTTTGCTGCGACGCCATTTACCGGCCGATATTGACAATATTCGGTACTCAATTCTAAACAAGAACTTCAAATATCAGCAAAATCGGTCAAGATGTTGTCAAAAAAGACAACATTCGTCCCGATTTGAAATTTAAATAGTGCAAAAAAGTTTGTGCTCGCGAGGTCTACTGTTCGCTGAATTACTATATAGTACGTATGTATATTTATACATATGTAGTGAAAGGCTTTTAAAATCAACTCTTGTACGTCCACCATCTCACCAACTAAAGTCAATGCGAAACATTTTATGTTTTATTAATGTCCAAGGCAACTATGATTATATTATATTGCTTCTAGGGACAATGTGCATGATGGCTTCTCAGATATCAGAAAGCGCAGCATGGAAAGCCAGCGGGTTGCGAGTCGCAACTCGTTAGCTGCACCCAACTTTCCAAACGCATCTAGATGCTTCGATTTATCAAGAGCTTTCTACGTCTGGACTTTATTGGGGACAATTTTCCAGAATTTAAGGCGATTTTATCATAGAACATTTCTACAATTCATTACCATAAATAATTATTTTACTTATAATATTAATTTATTATAAATCACTTGTCCCACGCCTACTGCACGCTTATCGTGAGATAATGTTAAATCGTGAAAGTAAATCCAGATCTAAATCTACATTAGCAATACTATTTAGCGACCAATACGCCCATTGTGTTCTGATTTTAATTTCATACTTTCATGATTTATATTAAACTAGATTATCCTTTTAGTTTATGCATTTCGATCAGTTTCAGAAACAATTGTACCGTTTTTTTAGAAACCGATTTTGAAGATGAGTAACTTTTTTTTCTTCTACTTTCATTGATAACATATTTTTTGAGAAAAAATATTTAACAAAATGATGTCTATTATTTAAAAAAAAAATTAAACAATATTAACTAAACTCAAAACTATTATATAAACTATATTGTAATCTAAACTTTAATGTATAAACTAAAACTACAAACAAAATTAAAATAAATACTTAAATAAATTAAATCTAAAATGTTTACAAATAAAAAACCGCATTTAGGTCGCTGTCTACGGGTAACGTGCCCAAAAAGCTGGCGACATTACCTCGTTGAATTGCCAAAGTCAGCCTTTGACCGAGGTAAGCGCCAGCTCTTTGGTCACCTGTAACTTCGACGAGGCACCTGGACAACTCCTTTACTAAACTACGGGCAGCCGGACCCCAAGGTCCCATGGTCTCAACCCAAAAAGGATGGAATATCACTGTATCCCTCGCCAAGCGATTCATATTTCTTTCGTTTGAGGTTTTCCGCCATTTCCGCCGCTGCACCAGCCGCCCTCGAAGAAATTTGGAGGTGAGAGGATGCCAGAGTATCTGCACAAGCTGCATCTCATATTAATGGTCTCCCACGACTCCAGGGAACTAAAGTCATGCCATCAGGTCTCTTATCACCGTCGCATGAACCGAGGAGTTCTGAGTCCTGGTATAATGGAATAATTTCCGAGGCCGGGCCGAGTAAAATGGCCATAAGCATCTATGTTGTTTAACGAAGCAAAGTGCAAAGTTGTGAATTTTCAACCTTGAAATACTTCGTGCGAGACACTCCAGCTGCTCGACAAAATGAGCTTTTTGCGCGTGCGACGTTACCAAGCAAAAAATGTACATCAATATACCGAATTGGTGTCTTTAGCTCAAATGTACCTACTACCTAGCTACTCGTAGATAAGTAGGCAGGTAGGTATAACTATTAC
This sequence comes from Apocheima hispidaria, assembly GCA_947579745.1. Lineage (NCBI taxonomy): Eukaryota > Metazoa > Arthropoda > Insecta > Lepidoptera > Geometridae > Apocheima > Apocheima hispidaria. Next base: position 6,217,027 of record OX388157.1, on the reverse strand, counting down.
GTGGTGATAGAAATTTGGTGAAGCGTAGCGGATCCCGTGGTGTCTTGTAATTTGAGACTTAGCTTTTTGTCAGCAAGTAAATTTTACTAAAAACTGTTACTTAAGTTTGTACTTGGAGCTGGATTTTCAGTCTAAGCCGAATGTTTTTTTATATTGATAAGTTATGCTTGGTGGTTATTCTTGTAGATTGGCTTAAGTCTCTACTAACTACGTCGCACTGCAGCGTGTCTAAACATGTGAGATGTATGTACGTACGTGTGTGAGAAGCTCTTGGGAGAGGCGCGACGCAAGGCTCGCTACAGCTATAGTCGCCTTTAACTTTGACTGAGTTCACAGTGGTTCGTAGTATATACCTGTAATTGTAAGCACCAATCATTTGAAATTTATACTCGCCCGTTCCTAATGAAGTGCTTAACATAAATATGTTTCTATATATACCTATATCAATGACTATAAAGTAAATGACGCGATCGTGTCGCGCAGACGTAAGTAGATAATTATGCAGCCACGAGTAACTCGTCGATGTCGCGGCGCGTGTATAAACTCGATTTTATGATTTAATCATACATTACTATAATCTACTCCATCATTTCTCAAACTGGGTGCAAGCGGCATATTATATTATGGGCACTGGGAGAAATAGAGACGGCCGATGCTTTGATTTTTAGATCTACGTAAGTAAACAGTATTTTAACAATCATACGCTTATTTAGGTTATTATTAGTTATTACATTATTCCTAAAAAGGAGATCCGACGTCGACTCTGTGTTCGTGGTTGGACGATGAATTACCGAGCTCAAGAGGATGCTGCCTCCCATTGTAAGCGAATAGACACGTAGAATGGTGGCCGAGGAGCAACAAGAGCAGTGGGCAGACCACCAGTCTAATGGGAGAAAGATATCGTCAGGGCACAGTACAAGACGTGGTATAAGATCGGCGTGGTATAAGGATTCAGCAGAACTGAAGAGAAGAAGAGGCATATGTCCAGCAGTGGATCGATAAGGACTGAAATGTTGTTGATGATTACGTGACATATTCGATATATTACATACACCGTCATCATATTATATGTTTAAAGTAGTTATACATTTACAGAATTGTTGATACTAAAATAAATTTAGGTGGATTAAGGTCAAAGTAAATCGATAAGATGCATTTTTTCTACGCATTACTATATGACTCAATACTACTCAATGGATACTGAAAAGTTTAAGAATGATGAGGCTCTCGCGGTGAGGCTACTGTGCAAGTTTTAAATATACTATGAGAAATATCTGTATAATTATTTTTTCGGCATTTTTTATAAAAGCACTGGTTCAAATAATAGGGGTCTGAGAGAAAAATTTGCTTATAATTATTTTCCGCTAAAGGCATACGTAACTGGGTAATACCTCGGACGGGACGGGGACGTGACGTGAATAATTCATAAATCGTTTTTTCAGGTCCCGTCCGTTTTCTCGTCGCATGTATTTGGCTTACTCCCGAAATCCCCTATGGTTATGCATCATCTACAGAAATCGAGCGTAACCAATACAATGCTTAACTGACTATTCAACTTCCGAAGCAGCTATTAAATTTGTCTGAGCTCATCATTTGCTTACTGATTAGAGGTTTATTTCCTTAGTGGGAGCATCTAACACGCAGGCTTTCGGTTGTGGTATAGTTATGATTACACGGAATTTTTGCATAAGTTAGGTTTAATGATCACTAATATTTTGTCGATTTCAACCAAAAATTATATGAACAGTGGATCGGTCATGCAGACAAATTCTCTTTAAAATACAACTCTCCACCCTGGGCGCTGAATCGCGCTTACGATTAGGCGGCTCAAATGTATTCATGCAATTTGCGGCAAGGACTGGATTGAAGGAGAATTGGCTCAAAAAGCCGGCCGACCATAGGCGACCTAATTGGCAAGAGTGTGGTATTTTGTGCTTAATATTTCCGGGGCTCGCTAATAGGTACGATTGCAGTCAACCGGTTAATTGGTCTGTGATTTCAACCTATCTTATGTATCTACTTTAATAAGTAAAATTCTGCAGTATCTACCAAAGACAAATAGGGATAATTCTGTGGTATCTACTAACCTAACTTCATAATTTATGGAAATGCATAATAAGCTACGCTATTAGAAATACGAGTAATGACACTATAATAGAGAAAAGTGCTGCTAAAATGATACGTTGATATTGATGGCGATTCCACCACACAGAAACCAATCTAATAGGACTAAATTTTGCCTGCGTCTCTTTTCATTACAATGCGTGAGAGAAAGATGGCAACAATTTTATAGCTGTCAAAAACAGAATCGGTGTCATTGATGTTGATGAATAACAAACTGTCATATTTTATGACTGTATCGAAGACATCACGGCAACAATATCGAAATAGCAATTTAAAATTCGCCCATAAGGTTTTTGTGTCAAGACATGTATGTCAGTTCTATGTTTAAACAATTATTTGGCCTTATTTATAAGGAGAATTCAGCGGTGTGGACCTTTCGAAATAGAGTCACGGATGGTGCCTAGTCCGTAAATCGCAATTTACTCTTTGGATCACGCACCCTTCGTCGTGAGTCAACTTTCTATTTTTATTTCCTCGTATCTATATACTTATAAGGAGTATATATCTGGTTGAGTATAACAGCATAGGCACACATGGTTACGGAAGGCTTCCTCTGTTCCTCTGCTTAATTAGAAAATATACACCGATTTATTTATTTATTTACATCAATTAGCACCGAACACGAATTACGCTAATGAGAATTAAAATTAAAAAAACATGCGAAACAAATGTCAAATATACTTAAATTACATAAAATCAAATCAAAAATATGTCAAAATATGTCAAGTTAAATTAAAACTAAAAATAATAATAATAATAAAGACAAACCGATTAAAGACTAGACAAAAGATAGGAAAAGCTACTAATAAATTTTTATAAGTTTTTAAAAGCAACGAACGAACGACGACTAATACCCACCACCTTACAGATAAAATTCGCAAGATCATCGTGGTCGTCAGAATGAAAAACAAACTCTACCTCATGTATGTAATTAGATACGTGAGATTGCCCATTAATATTTAAATTATTTAACCTAAATATGCGACTTGTAAGTGTGCAGTAGAGATGAGTCTATTATTATTTACATTTACATGGAAAGTAGTATCTACTCAAATATTTATGTGGATAACGTAACGGCAATAGACAGTTGTAAATGGTTATTTTATCCAAAAAATATTTGAACAATTATATTGAATATAACGAGGATACCTAGTTAACTAACTTTCTTGTAGTGGTAGGGCTCTCTTGCAGAGCCCGCCTGGGGATGTACCACACCTTTGCCAGTTATTCAACCTCCAAGCAGTAGTGTGCAAACATTACTGTGTTCCGGATTGAAGGGCAATGCTTCCAGCGTAATTACTGGGCAAACAGAGATTTAACATCTAATATCTCAGGGTGACGAGCGCGGTGCGTTGCCGCGCAGGGCTATGAACTGTTGAAGTTCAAAATTCTAGGTGGCACTGAATTGTTAGGGGCAAGCGTAACACTTGACATCAGGTCAGCGACTAGCTCGTCTCGTCACCGAGTACCAAAAAAAAAAAAAATGCTGTACTTAAGTTAATTCACTGTTTAAAGATTTAAAAAAACTTTGCATACTTTTTATTATATTTACCTACTAACTGTTTTAAAAATTTCAATAACGCTCTGAATCACGACTAATTGTAGGTGCTTGAATGCCTTTTTATCTCTGTTCTAGCTGCTTCGCTGTTTTATAAATCAATCCCAGCAGCATGTATTTTGCATGCTGCATAGATGCATGCAAACGATAAACAACACCCTGTAGTCAGAGCCACTTATCCTAATGAAGAAAATGGCATCGTGTAAAAAACTTTTATTTTTAATACTACTTTTAGCTACTCAACTCAATACATTCTCGCATAGAACGATCTAAATACAATCTCAAATTTGAGTGCAATATTGAAATTGGTTATAGCATTGGTTCTATATATATTTTTATAGCTTTTGAATTATAATTTTTTGGAATCATAGACTTCAAGTCTACGTCAGCGCCATTGTATCGTTGTATTTCAAGGATACTATACTACTATATTACTATAGAAGAAGGGCCACAAAGTTTTGTTTGCTCACGTCACGCTTGCGGCACGTCGGCCATGTTGTGTATCCCAGCCAAGCTAGTATGTTAGCTGTCAAAAACTGTCAAATGTTAGGAAATTACTAGTGAAAGGGGTTGTGAAAGGGTTGACGCCATATTGTGTATTCAAAGTGCCGCAAATGACGTGACTTGTAACAGGTCTTCTTTTTTCTTTCGTCATTGTTGTATTTACATACGTAGATAGATAGATAGATACCTCTTTATTGTTCACACCAGAAATGACATGCATAAGACAAAAAAACATACATATTGTCGTGTTGTTGATGTCTTCGTGGCTATCTTACTAGTTACAGCTTAGACGAAGCAACAAGATCCTTGAGTTACAGTCATATTTCGAAAACCGTCACACTTCAACGGTCAATCATCCATTAATCTGACATTTGTAGTGATTGTTGCACAACTGTCTATTTGTAGAATGTGACATTTCTATTCGTTTCCGTTACACTATAACTTGTTTACTCGGAGATTTTTCACACGGTTGCTTCCTTATTGAGTGTTAACGTACTTCTTTCTACAATTAGCGACATATTTGCTTAGATGTGGATCTTTAGATGAATATTTATTAATAGATTTTGTCCGTTGCCAACCCGCGCTCTGAACTAAAACAGACTAAGTCACTCAGCTTTCAACTTTCAACCAGTGAAGGAATTTTAGGATCGGTTCAGTAGTTCCAGAGATTAACCCCTACAAACATAAAAACATAATTACAAATATTACCTTTATTATATTAGTACAGAAGTATAAATATTATCTAATACTATTTTAATTTTAAGTATTATTATTACTATTGACATTTATTTTAAGCCTACAAATGTTTGTAAGGTTGATAATTTTGTGACGTTTTGTTTATTTAACCTAGTTATACCTAGTGATGACTATCCATAAGAGTATTTTAAATACCTATTTGGAAATAAAGATGAATTGAATTGCACAGATTTAATTATATAAATATGAATATTTGTAAATATTTATTATTATAAACATGGCCCCTCACTAAAAAGCACATTTATAAAATCCGTAAAATACACAGAGCTATGGAACGGGCCATGCTAGGTATCTGCTTGGTAGGTCGTGTCCCAATCATGGAAATTCCAAGTCGCACTAAATTAGAAGGACCAGGCTAGACGTGATGTCAAAAGGTGGACCAAAGCAGTCACCGAGTTCTATAGCGAAACGGGCGATGACGTAGAGGCAGACCACCAGCCCGATGGACAAAGACATCACAGATGGATTGACATCGTCAAGCAATTTGGAACACAATGGATGAGGCTCGCGCATGGCCGAAAAGGATAACGTGAACGGGAGACGTATACACAGCGATGGATGGATAAAGGCTGATTAGATAGAAATTAGAAGAAAGTGCTCAGTGAAGTGAAAGGATAACCTAAACGGTACTTTTACATTCTCTAAAGGGAAAGGAGAAAATTTACAATAACGTAGCTTACGGACAATTAGAAAGGGTTTTTGTGATCGTGTACATAAAGTAGGTACATTGCGAGAAGCTGCTTTTTGTAAAGACGCAAAAACTTAGAACGTGGCTTATAGCCCTTCGGTCGTGTACGAAACCGGAGCTTCGGAGGCAGTTCCGAACGAAGACTTTTTCGTCCTTGTACGAAACCAGTTTCGAACGAAGACTGTAATTTTTTGTGTAACCAGTTGCGATCGAAGTTTTTTTGGGTAACCAGTACAGTCAGTTACCAGTTGACTCGGAAGTAAAACGCTTTCCTAACATTAGGTACATTACGTAAAAAAAAAAACAGTTATTTATTTATTTAAAGAAACACCAACAGTATACATATTAATTATTAACTATGGGGTAACACTTGCCAACATTGTCCCTCATACGTAGTATCTCGTAAGTAGTATGTGTGTCCCACTTCTGAACATAGACGTCCCTCATTTGTTCCATTTATTCCTTTGCTTTCCTGTCATTCACGCAGAGTGCATCTGGATCGTCTCGCCATCGTTTGCAAGGCCGCCTCGCCGTCGCTGCCCGTTTTATAAAAAGATGAGAAGAATCTATAAAATATGGAAATTATATAAAATTGTATTTCGTTCGTTACAGGACAAGCGAGCTGGTCGCTCTGGTGGCGGTGTCATGCACGTTGTTCCTGTTCTTACACACTCGAGAGCTGAGCACGAAGCTGCGGCGCATGCAGCGGCACGAGGATGAGACGGGGCCCAACCATCTCGCTGACAGTGAGTGTCCTTTACGATTCTGCCTCATAAGTCAGCGGTAATAGACCGACTTATTATTGAGACGAACTTTATGTTTTTCCAAGAATTTACGATAAAAGTTAATTGGTCAGTAGGTTTGATACGCGGTGTTTAGATTTCGAGTTTTTTTTTTTTTTTTTTTTTGTTTCTATTTATAAATCTTGAGCAGTTTCAATCTATCAAACCAAAGTAATCGGGTAGTTTGCCACTAATCACACTTGGCAACATCAAGTCATATTTTCAGTATTGTATTTTATGTTATATTTTAAATTTCCGAAAGTGTATCCTAGTGTACCTTAAATGAAAAAAAAAAACGATAGCAATGCATTTTAAGAGCGTAGCTCGAGAGTCTACAGGCTAGGCTAGTCCTAACTAGACGTCACTAACACAGAAGAGCATTATTTTTTTCTTGGATCACTTTCGAGCGAAACCGGTATGATATTTATTTAAACGTGCGAGTAATGCCAATTGTGTCCTATTTCACAGCTCCAGCTACCAACATAAATATAATAAGTAATTCCGTTTTCATAATGAAGTGGGCATCATAAATTGTGTTGCTTCCGCTGACGCAGCTTGATATCACCATTACTCTGATGAGGCTATAAGACGGAGAGCCTTCTTACACACTCACGTCTTAATCTACAGTGATCAAGGTTTAATGGATATTAGCCGTTTAATGAACGGTTCGCACTTTACGTAATTTCATATTATTATTACGTAGTGATTTATAAATGCCCATTACGTACCCACTAGTTACCTTTGCCCGTGGCACCGCTAACGAGTTCTTTGACTTGTACTGATTTGTCTAAACTGCTGCATTATTCATTGAGCACGTAGATTTCTTACTGTTAACAACTTTATTAGCACGTTCTAATTGCTATTTTTTACTAATGTCTTCGCATAAGAAATAAACAAAATTCAAAAGTTGTCAGTTCTATTTACTCTAAAGTCAGATCGAAAATTAGTTTCTATTAAAACCAAACTCTTACCTAGGCACCCTCCAACTAACCTGGGGGCAGTGCTCCTCCAGCGTCCTACAACGGCAAAGAAGCCGATGACGAGCCCGGAGGAGGCTAGGTAGGCAAAGTATCTACTAAACTTGGAGTAGACATTAAAATGGTTAATTTTGATCTTTAAAAAATTTCATATCTTTATAATTAACTTTAAAATAAGTATAATTTTAAAAATATAAAATGAAAATCACATAGAGCGTGAAATTAAAAAATAAATAATGAATGTTTGGATAGGTTTAATTAATAAAAACATCGGTGCTCTGTCAAAAGATTTTGCCATGGCTATAAAATACAACAACGCTTGAGCACTTTGTCAAATTAAATGTTTGAAACCGTCCCTATTATTGTTCATGAGGTTTAAAGTGGTTGTTATTGTAACAAAGGTGGTATAATTAAAGAGTTTGTCTACATGATTCGGCGATTTCGAGTAATTGAGTGGAAACTAAAAACTGACCGCAAGTCTTCGGCCTTTTTTTTGGAAAGACATTAAGATTGAACGAGGAACTCACTCGAGCTACCGGTTAATAACTTGATAATGACATCTTAAGATGTGCAGTTGAAATAAAAAAGAAGTTAAACTGAATAATGACCGTTCTTGAATTACCTGCAGTATTCCGGTTCGAAAGCCTGTACGCTAGGGAAATTTGACCAGAAAGCTTCGAGTTTTTTCTCTCATCGTTTATTTTAAAACCGGTATGAGATACGTATGATAGATACTTCTGTCCAATGTCAAAACACAATGACCCATAAAATAAAACTGGAGTTACTTGAAAATTGTCTTTTCTAGTCGCGTGACGGCACTTCATTGCTTATACGCTTTACATTGTCTGTGCGTGCATCTCCGGCATCACGGGATTCTAAACTTTCACTCGATAAGAAAAAAAAACTTTATGGCGTCTCAGTTCCACGGTTTATTGTGATACCGTTCACTGCCTGCCGCCTTTTATTTTTGAAACAGTTCCTGCAACTTGGTTTAAGGTAGCGTTTAGATTAAGCGATAAGAGAAGCTGTTTTATTCTGGTATCAAAGGGAGTTTCCGATTCAGGATAAGAACCACACTTTAAGTTTCACTTGGCTGGACTGGTGTCCAAGCGTTGGAAATTGAGCTGATCAAAATTTTTCCTTGTACACTAATTATGATGATGCCAGAATGATCTGTAAATGCGAAGATTTACATTATTTCATAGGCTAGCTTTTAATCAAAGTTCAACATTTCATATTTCAATTTTGAGTGAACTCGAGGCCAAAAGCGTTATTTTACAAATGTACCTGTCAACATCCAAGCGTCAGAGCTTTGAATATCATTCGCACGCCCGATGACTATCGCGTCGTCCGAATGCTTTGCATCCGTCACGGTTCGGTGTGGCACGAGAGTAATCGATTAAATCGCACGGTCTCGAGCCTGCTATCGTTCCGAATCGATGAGTTATTCGGTACAATTAAGCGAATTGCAATCTTTGGAATTATAGCTTTCTTCGAACCGTCAAATAAGTTTTGAGGACTTGTTTCTCGAATAGTATAGATCAAAAAGCCGAGAAAAACAAAGAACTTCCAAACGGTTTGTGGCGTGGCGCCACTGATTTCTATTTTAGGCATATATTTTACTAGTAAATACGTTATTATAAACGTCAGTGCGTGGTGCACACAAGTCCGTGGCACGTGTGGTCAGGCTGTAAGAATCCGTTTACACCACCATCGTAATCGCATGATCATTTTATATCTATACCGTGGAAATTTGTTTCGGGTTCAAACTTAAAATGTAAAAAAGGCAGATTTAATTATAGCCATGTCTTTTACTATCTTACTTTTTGCACTCTTTGGCGAAACTTGGTTGCTAGGTTACAATGAGCTGTAAACAGGCTGCAGCGAAGCCGAATTCCAAGCGCCATTTCGACGGTAAAATCCTATCTTAAGTAAAATAAGACCATACAATTAGAATAATCTAAAACTAACTAACATTTCTGTAGTTGCAAGAAAATTGAATTTAACCAGCATCAATTAATTTTAAATAAAAATATGTATCTTTAACGGAAAGGATTTTTACGTGTGAGTGGAACACTCTTACACGCACATTTTCGTATCAATGTTTGAATCGATGGCTCAATTAAAACGTATTATTGTGAAAGGTTGGATATTTATTGTGAAATATTCTGTCGTTAACGTCCCGTTAACACAGGTTCGTACATAATATAGGCTTGTGTGGCGACCACCATTGGCAGCATTACATTGCAAGGAACTATTACGAATTGTGGCTTGTTATTATTAATGTAATATTTTTTATGCAACTAAGTGACGAGACAAGCTAGTGGCTTACCTGATGGTAAGTGTAACGCTTGCCCATAAAAGTTCAGTTCAAACTCCTGCGCGGCAATGCACTGCGCTCGTCATTCACATAAAAGTTCAGTGCCACACAAAAAATTGATAGTACAATTGTTTAAAATCAATCGAGGCACTGCGCTTGTCGCCCTTAGATGTTATCTCTATGCGCAGTAATTTCATAAGAACATTGTCTTTCAATCCGGACCAGAGTAACGTTTGCTGTTATCTAATTATTTATAAAGTACTAGTTGTTACCCGCGACTTCGTTCACGTGGACAAAAAAAAGTATCATCAATTTTTGTTCATTTTTTGACGTTTTGTATGGCTTGACAGTTGTAATATAGGGAGTTCTAAATCGTGCAAGATCTCCGGAAGTTCCTCGTGAGGAACGTATTCATTTTTATAACACGAAGCTTTATTGCTCCTGATACGACTGCGGCTATATTCTTCTGAATTATAATATTAGTTAGGATATATTTTAAAATGTAATATTAATTATAGTTAGGTATACTGCATAAACCATAGTTCATACAGGTAGGCAGGTAGTGTACTTGCATATAAAACAGATACATGGACTTGGACAGGGTTTATAGTGGTACTAAGCCGAAAGAAGCAACATTTGACAGACTTAATGGTAAGAGACCAAACCCCGAATCGGATTAAAACAACAGCTGAAATATTGAAAAATTTCATTCACACTCACCAAAATGTAATTCACACTCAATTAAATGTTGTTCTGATAGAAAGTACCATGAGCTCTTTTCGGCTTCCGTACCGTGGAAACCTGTAGATTACTGTATATAATATGTCCATGCGTTGATTTTCTAATGGTTTAATCAAATTAATACAACTACGAGTTGTCTAATAAATTCGGGTAAATATGGGCAACTTTTTGTAATGACTGTCTAGCTAGATTTTCAGGATATAGAGCAGATACTTGTATTGCAAGTCATCGCTAGAAATTTAGTATTAGGAGAAGAAAATGCCTACGTAAGGCTAATGCCTACCTTAGCAAATGCTTTCGGCGAGTTCCCACGTGGTCTAGCGCGCGCAGGATGCAGCGGTTGCGGTGTTTCCACGTCACCACTTCCTTATTGGATGCTCCAGATTGAGACTATTACGTGAATAGCCAATTGTGGGCGTCTGTAATCGCAGCTTTACAAATATGTGCTTACGGAACAGACTTTGTTACAAATATGGAATGTACCTGATATCGACTGAATTAATGTCAGTCCAGTGCCTAATCACGTTTAAGTACTAAAGTAAGTACTTTCATTAGGTTCAGTTGGATCGGGAATGTTTATTTTAGAACGAACTATGCATTTGTTTTCGTTGGGCTCCTTTTCTAGGGAGAGGCCTTTGTTCAGCAGTGGACATATTCTGTCTGATGATGATGATGGTGCATTCGTTTGACCTCAATCTCAGCTGATGGGGATGATGTGGTCGAAGATGTAGCACGTTTTCCTATGAAGAAAATAGATAGCTAAATAATTCTCTACTAAAAACCACTAAATATGTATAACTGTAGATAATAGACGCAGAATAGGTTCATAATAAAAAAAACATTGACATTGACATTGACATTGTGAAAGTCGCGGGCAACTGGTGGATGCAAGTGGCACATTGTCGGTCGGTGTGGCGGTCTAAGGGGGAGCCTATGTTCAGCAGTGGACGTCTTCTGGCTGATAATTTATTTATTTATTTAGGTTCACCTACACTGTGCACACCAATACAATGTCAAAAATATACACAAATAAAATAGAACTAAATGTCATACTTACAGGTGAAGACAGCATGCAATAATAAAGAGCAAGGTACTATAATTATAAATAGAATTAAGTCATTACATAAAAGTCAAAAATTTAAATTTAAAAGTCAATATATGAATTATCATCATTGGTCAGATAGTCAGAGACCTCAAAGTCTTCCTAAATATATTAATATGGTCACCAAATATGTCAACATCGGCTGTCTTAGACAGAGTATTATACATACGCACCATTCTAGCCATGGGTGCATTTAATCCCACGTTAGAGTGAGACATCGCAGTGGAAAAAATATTAAAGCGTGTTACTCTAGGCAGTGTTCGAGGATTCGTTAGAGATAATTCGAAGAGCAAATCCGGGGTATCCAAAATTCCATTAGCGAGTTTGTAAAGAAATAAAAGGTCAAGTGTGCGCCTACGATGTGTGAGCGATTCCATCTTAAAGTACTTAAGTCTAGTATCATAGCTCATAAGCTCTTTCCCGAGATAACACGAGTAGGTCAAATGCCACATAAACCTTTTTTGGACGCCCTCCAATCTTCTATTGTGAACGTCATAAAAAGGATTCCAGACAACGCTACAATACTCCAAACCGCTACGCACTAAGGAGTTGTAGAGCATGATTTTGGTGCTGGCTGATTTAAAATCCCTACAATTTCGCAGAACAAAGCCAAGACACTTAAACCCTTTAGAAACAATATTGTCGACATGAATGTGAAAACGCAGCTTACTATCTAGTGTTACGCCCAGGTCCCTAATTTGTTCCACGTTAGAAATTGCCATATTTTTGATCAAGAAGGTAGGGCGGTCCATAGGTTTTATTTTCCTACTAAAGCGAATAGCGAAACATTTGGACACATTCAGGCTCATGCAATTCTCGTCACACCAGGCGTCTAACCTGGTAATGTAATGTAATGTAAAAAAAACATTTTTGATCAACTTTTTGAAAAACTGACACGCAGGTAATTAATTCTTCATCTCTGCAATTCTGACTAAAAAGGTGCAATGGAAACACGTTTGAACGAAATTTATATCATAAGGGTTACTTATGGAGAAAGATCAAAAATTTTAAAAAACTATGTGGTGGCAGAATATACAACTCAGCCTATCTCATCTGTTAAAAACGATGCACGATTGTACTTACATCCAACACCCGTCAAAACTAAAGCAATTACTTGCAATTTTTTGCACTAATCGCTTAAATTTTAAAAAGCTCTTGTCATAATATGTTCACTACAGATCTGATCTACAGCAAGTTTTTGTTTACCATACATATACGGCACAAAAACTACTACATACGAGTAATCGACTGCTAAACTGTCAGACTATCAAATTATCTGATACCTGACAGTTATCGCATAAGCGGTACAATTATTACTACTTGATTGATAGGTTAACTTTGTTGAGAACATATTACACCTCGTACCTTACCACAGGCGCCCATAGCAATTAATTATACATATTATATTTATAAATGCATGCATGCATGCTGTAAGAAAATCGGGTGACCTTTTACCCGGCTACCCAAGAAGGAGGGGGTTTTTGAGGTGTATATAATAATTTAAGTTTATATAATATAATGTATGTTTATGTGTTCCTCTACTATCTCCTGTCTTGACCGATTTTGACGAGTAAGGTGTCGTTGGATTGCTCTTTATGTTCGGATGGTCATAGGCTACAATTTGAAATCCAGATTTTTGTATTTTTCTTTTAATAATAATACTATATACTATCTTACCGAAAGGAGGAGGAGTTAAATACAAACCCCACAAAAATGTGTGAAATGTGTGTGTTGTATTTACTACAAACTGATGGTATATTTTTCATCTATCAAGATCTTCCTTACGTAAGATAAAGGAAATAATAAATGCGAAGTAACTACGCAATAGGCTCTAGTCAATGTATCTATCACGCCCTAAGTTTTCCGTTTTGGTAAAAAGGTCACTTATATGTGTTTCCAGTTTTACGACATTTTTTTAACGATAAAAGGAAGGCCTGCCCTTGCTTTCAGCACAATCTACTTACATTCAAAATTGAAGGAGTCGATAAAGGCTACCTTCAAAGCCAACATCTCTTATAACATACAAAAAAACCCTTGCCCTGAGAGCCAATGACGTATTAAGGCGACATCACTTTGTTTTTTAATTTATAGGAAATCTAAAAAAGGGTTAAATAGCATTTTTCATTTTCTTATCTAGTACTTCATCAACAAGCTTAGCAGGCGCCTTTGGAATCGCAGAGCGTTCACCGTTTACAAAGACGCTGCTCGTCCTCCGGTCGTTCTGGTCGCAGATTTACCCACCCTTGTCCGTAATCCAAGGAAGCAACTTAGGTTAAAATTCATAAAATAATAAATACTTCACAATCGTAGCTCATCACTAGGTTTACATTTGTTAACGAGGAATACACACAAAGACACAGACAACTATCACGCAGAGTATAAAAAAGTAAAGTAAAAAAATACATTGTGATTTTTTCAATTTATTGGAGCAAACACGTCACAATAATGTGTAATAAAGAAAATGAGATATAAAACTTATCTTAATAATTGAGGCTCCAGTACCATTTACCACAAACTACTAAATGTTGGTAAGTAAAGTATATACTTAAAGCTATTGAAAAGTAGGTAATGCTAACTCTAAGATAAAAGTAATAAGATAAGATTTTGACTAGACATGATATTTGGTATACGATTTCAAAGTTTGTAAAATGCTTTCTCAGACAATTAAGAAACGGCTTGACACGGCGTAGCGAGCGCTCTTACGACGCGCGGCCCTTGGCGTTCAAAGGGTTAATATGACATAAGCACCTACCTACTCTAAATTAGTAACTATACTTATGCAGTGAGAAAATACGCGTGTAAAGTGGTGTTCTAGTTCTTGCAGTGGCTAGCTACTCTATTATCAGTTGCATAACCCGCGGGTCATTACGGTAATGCTGTGTTATGAATCACTATGAAAGAGTTTATTTACGCTGAGAACCAACAGACGTGTTATTGAATAGACACTGACTTAAGCTCTATCTTACGTAATCAGCAGGTGTAACCAGCTTATAGGATAGAATTACTGATGCTAATTCAGTTAGCTAGGGGTTCAAAGCCGTGAATTATTTTGATATCATTGAACACAAAAGTGGACCTGGGTATGGCGACCACTGGAGGATGGACAGCAGCGTCCTCTTAGGTAAATACGCTGAAGATGACGATGAACCAAAGAATACTTTTATATATTGATGAACAGAGAAGTAGGTAACAGATAGAATCAAAATCAGAATATTTTTATTGCAAAAACTGTGTACAAAAGGTGTTCTTAATAATAATTTTTATAATTCGTTTCAACAGCTTACCCATTGCGGGCGTACAATATTTAACATTTTAATAAATGTGTTAAATATTTATCTATGCTAATACAATATAATACGTACAATATTTAACATTTTTATACAGTTTCTTTGGTATTAGCTACTATAATTTAATTATTATCTTAACTTAAACTATTAAACTTAGTATAAACATATTAACATTGACATAAATTCTCTATTGTCTTTTGAATGTCAAATTTAATTAGTAGAGGTAATGTCAAGGATCTTGTATCACACTGGATAGAGTGATTCGTTTGGCAGTGTGTCCACTTTCTGTTCGCGCGTTTAGTGAGTAGGGAAGTGAAAACTAGTGCAGAATCTATCGATAAAAATGTACACAGTGTACAAAACTAAGAATTTGTAAATTAAGAACACAATGTTTGCAAAAATATGTACTTTATTGAACATCGAAACTCGTAATTGCCATGTAAATAGTACGAATATATATAATATATATAGTAACTATGAAAGTTAATAAGTATCTACACCGTCTCCTAGTTTCTTTTATTCTTCCTAGTTTTTTAATTGACAGCCCAGTCATAAAACTAGATTTTTCAAAATGTTTTCAACAAAGTCGAGAGTATTTAGGTGGCTCCCAGTTTTCGCGCCTCACAGCCTTTATCCACTGATTTCTGATTTCCGGACATTTTGGAAACCTATAACAAAATGTTTTATTTTAATTAATTGTTTAACCATGACACAACATTGTTACAAATTATCATATATTTCAAGCCGCGAAAGCTTCAAAAAGATTAAAATTAATTATCGATAGAATACGTATCAAGCCGATTAAACGCGGAAAGGAATTAACAGTTCATGTTTCACTTAATGTAGTATATGTATGATATTACAAGAATATTATTAGATAAATAACGACCAAATATCGACAAAGTTTGAAACGTGCAGTGGTACTTCACTAGCAGGAACACGTAAAACAATGCATTTATTTATCTTAAATTAATGCTTAAATTCATTACTAAATAACACTGCGTGATAGTTGTATGACTTCATACATGTATATTCTTTAAGTGAAACGAATATTTAGCTTTGATTCTGGTTATTTTAGGTAAAAAACGCTAAAAAGACTTACGCATGAAATGATAATTCTGGATCTTTTACTCCCCCTTTCGTTGTTCTCGATGCACAATACACAGCACAACACGCCATAATGCCACTATGTATAACAATATTAAGTATTCACAGCGATATTTTGATCCAATTTGCTTTTTTAGTAAGACGGGTCGCAATGTTGTGACCGACTAGTCGGTCAAAGTGGACACAGAGTGCGAGGTTGCCAATCTTACAATAGCTCTCTCGCTTACTCTATGCGACGACCCGTGAAATAAAAAGAGAAACATGACAATGTGAACGTCGGAGCGGCAACGTCTCATGGGTCTGTCCAGTATGATGCTTCGTCTAAGGGTAATGTATTCTATCTCTTTGCCACATGTCATAAAGATCCGTCCAGCTGTTTAATCGTGAAAAGTAACAAACAGATAGACAGATGGAATTATTTACACATTTGTCATATAGTGTTTAGTGTTTAGTGTTTAGTTAGTCACGTTTAGTGTGATATCTATTAAATTTACTGTCCAGTAAAACTGTTAATCTATATAACCTGGATAAGTTAAGTTTTACTCGTCATTCCAATGTCGCCTTTCATCTGGCGGGATATTGTAGCGGTCATTGGAGCTCGCATCAACAGTAAAAAGTTACGATAATTTGACTAAGAAAAGGCATAGCTAAGTTATACGAACTGTTTGTGAATAACTATAGAAATGTACCCCACTTTGAGTGATTCTTATACATTGAGTGCTATTAAAGCCTTCTTTGATTGCGGTTTGCTGCTTAAAGACAGCTTTTACCATACTAATATCTATCATTCCGGCAACTTTACCTGCCATTACTTTATAATAGGGTTGGTCAATGGTCATAAAACCTCTTCTATTTACTTTTGATCGAATAAAGCATTCGATGCTTCTACAAAGCTATTTCGTGTTAAAATTCCAAAGTAGTTACTCGACAGCGCTTCGAGTAGTTTGACTAGTCGAATTGAATTAGAGTAGGGTCCGTATTTGATAACATTAGCGACCGTGTCCATTGTCGAGTCAGGTAGAGTCCCGTTAAATGCGTGCTACGCGCCCTACAGCCTACCAGACACTGTGTTAGACCAGAGTGACATGAATATAACATCTAAGCAAAAGATTAGCGACTTAGAGCAACAGCTTAAGTCTGCAAATTGTGAAATCGAAAACTTAATTTTAGAAAATGGACAAATAAAGAAAGAACTTCAAAAATGTATGAAGCTAAACGATATGTATAAGAAAATCGAGTATGGAGATGTACAGAGTTCACCGATTTTAAACAAAAAAAGAAAACAACAAAAAAAAACTTTGGACGCCGAAATAACTCCGATAAAAGGAACTGCTTTTACAATTGAAGACCAAAATAGATCAATGTGTCAAAGACATCAAGAAGAAATACACAACTTAAATATACAAATTAAAGACTTACAACAGTGGTTACAAGAAGAAAAAACTAGAAATAAAAATTTTGAAAAATATAAAACTGGTATAAAATCGCAGAAACTGAGATACAAGACAAAAAACGTCACCCATATAACTAGAGCTTCGACTCTGAAAAAACTGAAAACTTTTACAAAAAAAATAAATAAGATTCACAAGGAATATATCCTTGTTAAACATGAAAACGAGCGATTACAGTATAAAATTATAACATTGACAGAAAAAATGCAATACAATAAAAACAACTTAAATATGAACACGGAAAAGAATACGGAATATAACCATTGTGACATACCTATTTCGTCCAACTTAAAACAGAGAAAAATTATCATTTTCTCGGATATTACAGGACGAGGATTGGCGTCTGATATACTGATAAACACAGACAATTGTGAGGTTAGTAATTACTGTCAACCAGGGGCCAGCTACAACAAGATTCTAGAGGGAATTGACACAAAGACACTTCGATTAGTGAAGAATGATATTGTTGTCATAGCAATGAATAAATATCAAGAGGAATTCAATCATAAAACAAAAAGACAAGAATATATCTCATTATTAAAACAAATCACGGGGAAAAAATATAGGCCTTTTAACATCATAATATGTGGACTTCAATACGATAATACTTATTACAATCATCATATATACAATATAAACAGAGAGATAGCACACTTAGCGTCAACCACAGAGAACATTAAATATGTGGATCCAAATGTGAGGGACAAGCGTGATAATATCTACAGCTACAATAAATTAAAAGAACTAATGAAAAGTACTATAATGGCAGCAGTCTCAACAAACAGCTTCCTAAGCTCTTCTGCGTTACGCTTTATAAAACTGTCTGAAGAAAATATAAGTAATGAACCCGATAAAACTACAAATTTTCAAGCAAAACCAGAGTCAATACAGAACAGATAATAATTCACGCCAATGTACAAAGCATTAATAACAAATACTTAGTTATCGAGGACTTTTTAAACAATTATAAGTGTGATGTATTGTGTTTATCAGAGACCTGGGGAGAAGACGATAGAATACACACTATGGTCATTCCCAATTTTGAGCTTGCCACCTATTTTAATAGAAAATTCTTTATACACGGTGGTACAGCTATTTTTGTAAGAAATAATTTAAATTATAAAATCAGAAAGGACGTAAATAAAATGGCTTTTGAGATGAACTTTGAGCTAGCAGCGATAGAATTAAGACATAGTAAATTAATTATAATATCAGCATATAGACCTGACAAAGACATTGATCTTTTTTTCGAAATATTAAACAAATTGCTAAATAAATTATGTAAAGAAGGTAAAAGAGTTTTAATTGCAGGAGATTTTAATCTTAATGTGTTAAAATTAGATAAAAATGTCAACAGATTTTTAAAAATATTGAATAATTATAATTGTAAATGCTTACTAAATGAACCTACTCGGGTACAAGGAACAAGTGCCACATGTATTGATAATTTCATTATAAATTTTGACAATTGCGCAGGTGTTGTACTGGATATTAAATTCTCAGACCACAAAGTTATTAAGCTCACATATATTGACGATTCAACTAAGAATGATGAAAAAACTTTAATGTATACAAGAAATATGTCAATTAATAATTTTAATTATTTTCATTACCTGTTTAATAGAGAATATACAAATTTAAAAAAACAATTACTGAAATGTGATGATGCGAATGTAAGGATGAGTATATTACAAGATGCTATCAAATTCTGCTATGACGCAGCTTTTCCTACAAAAAAAGTCACAAAACAACTTGTATCTGTAAAGTGGTCGTCGAAAGGAATCGAAATGTCTAAAAATAACTTGGCTAAGATGGAAATGTTACAGGAAATTGATCCGAATGAGCAGAGGGCGAGAAAAATTAGGAATTATAGGAAAATCTTAAGAAAAGTCCTTATTTCCGCCAAAAAAATTCAATATAGTCACAGAATTACAGCTTCTAGTAATAAATTAAGGAAGCCTGGAAAATAGTGAACGAGCAAGTAAAATTCAATAAGAAACAAGCTAATAATAAAATGATTTATAAAATAAAAACAGAAGATGGAAACCAGCTTACGGAATGTGAGGATATTGCAAATTCCTTTAATGCATTTTTCAAGAACATTGGTCATAAACTAACGCGTAATACACTAGTAAATGTGCGGATTATCTAAAACTTGGTATCAAATTGACGAAAACCATACAATTTTATCCAGCTGATATAAAAGAAATAGTGACAATTGTAAAAAACATGAAGCAAAAGAAGACCCCAGATATAAATGACATGAATACTAAGACACTAAGACAATTATTGTTGACAAACGACTATCTTTTGGAGCTACTGTATCTAACTATAAATTACTGTCTAGAGAAAGGCATATTTCCCGACTGTCTTAAGCCCGGAAAAGTGATCCCGGTATATAAAAAAGGAGATACTATGGAAATTGGAAATTACCGCCCGATTTGCATTTTACCAACATTATCAAAAATTTTAGAAACAATTATTAAAAAAAGAATATTAGAGCACTTTGAAGAAAATAGCCTGTTCACTGCGGCTCAGTTTGGTTTCCGGGCAGGTAAATCGACAGAAATGGCAATAAGAAAAGTTGTCTACTACATTCTTGAGTCATTAGATCAATCACAAAAGTGTGCTAGTATATATTGTGATCTATCTAAAGCATTCGACTGTTTAAGGCATGACATTTTGTCGCTTAAGCTCCAACATTATGGGTTTGAGGGCATAGAACTCAATATGATGCGAACATATCTGTGTAATAGATCTCAAATTGTATCGGTGAATGATGTAAAATCATCTGTGAACCCAATGGATATAGGAGTACCTCAAGGCTCAATATTGGGTCCACTGTTATTCTTAATATATATTAATGACCTTGTGAACGTTATGCCAGACTGGACTTATCTTAGCTTGTTCGCAGATGATACCCATGTGGGAATTAAAGACAGGCTTCAAGATAGATTAATCACTAAAATTGACGAAGCTATGAATATCCTCAAAGACTGGTTTGATGCCAATGGTATAACTCTTAACGTGGATAAAAGCGTAATTATGCAGTACCATTCACGGAAGAGCAGTAAATATCTAATGGGTGTTAAAGAAAATGTCTTTCTTGGTTACACGATGGATTATACATTAAGCCATACTGCCCATATTAAAAAACTGTGCAGGCAACTGGCTAGTGCTAACTATGCACTACTTAAACTAAAGCCATTGCTTGATAAGCCTGCCAGTCTCTCCGTATATTACGCTCATATACAATCACGCATAAGGTATGCTGTTACTGTTTGGGGCAATGGAGCTGACATGTCGAAGGTTTTAAGAGCGCAGAAAAGAGCAATTAGAAGTATGTTAGGTTTAAGGAAGCGCGAATCAGTTAGACAGCATTTCAAAGACAATAAAGTTATGACTGCCATTTCATTATATATATATATAACTGTATTCTAGAAATTTATGACGAAAAAGAAAAACTATGTAAACCCAAAAACAAGTATATGCGCAAGTGTCGAAATTATTATGAACTGTGTAAACCTTTTAACAGATTAACGAAAGTACAAAAGCAAGGAATATATAATAAAATCTGTATGTTTAACGACAATAAAGTTATGACTGCCATTTCATTATATATATATATAACTGTATTCTAGAAATTTATGACGAAAAAGAAAAACTATGTAAACCCAAAAACAAGTATATGCGCAAGTGTCGAAATTATTATGAACTGTGTAAACCTTTTAACAGATTAACGAAAGTACAAAAGCAAGGAATATATAATAAAATCTGTATGTTTAACAAATTAAATCTGTATGTTTAACAAATTGCCGCAAGGTATAACCAAACTACATGCCAATGATTTTAAAAGAAAAATTAAACATTTCTTTGAGGTGAACCCTTTTTACACACCAAATGAATTTATGAAATTGCGTCTGAATGAATCTTCGTTTTTATTTGATTAGAATGTTATATGTAGTTGACATTGTTATAATAATTATAGCTACTATTTTAAAATTTATTTTAAAATTTATTTTTATGACATTAATTATTATTAGAATTTAAAAAAAAAAAACAATATTTATTTATATTTTATGGGAGTGGAACTAGATTGACATCATTATTATTATTACACGTGCCTGATATTGACAATAATAATTGTTTAATATTGTGTTAGTTAAAGTTTAATATGTAATAATTGTACAATGTTGTAAAAAGACTTGCCTAATATGACAAATCAGTTATAAGGCCAATAAATGATTCTATTCTATTCTATTCTATTCTACATCACAATTTATTGCCTTATGTGCATTATAAAATGATTTTTCGCTCTTTATACGTGTAAAGAGTTCAATATAATTTATGAGTAAAATTTGGTGTCATTCGTTTTTTTTGGAACATAAGCTGGATTATATGTTTTGTACTGACCAAATATACACCACATATACTTTTTAGAGTTCTAGCCTACTACATTTAATAACAGTTGGATCATCCAGAGACCAGGTCTATATATAATCCAAATGTTCAAGCCCACCAATTGGCAGCATACCCAGCGTACTGGCGGCATTATCACGCAGAATGGCTGATAATTCAATTTTTTTTATTATGAAGGAAAAAAATTAAGAAGATGTCTAAAAGAGTGTAATCAGAATTTTTGTTTACGTCATGTTTCCAAAGTTTTTGCAAGTTTAAATTTTGAGAAATCCTACAGGGATTGGCGCTCACACCCAAGCCGTGTACGAGCGGATTAGTGCCATCTGGCCCGGTGGCCCTGCTCCGGTACCGGGGCAGATGGTAAAAAAAAACCATCGGCCCTAGGAATACGAGCGAATGCTCTAGAAGTTGCGAATTTGTTGCGAGATATAATATATTTAATAAAAGTAAGGCAGGCAAAGTAACAAACATTAGGTAAAATAAGTACTGGTGGAAATTTACCCAACCAATCTATCAATAATTTATTTCAGATAAAACAAAAACAATTAATATATAATAGCTATTTTTTACTAAGATAAGTGTTTGACATCGAGTTTTATATTTTTTCATGAGTGGTTTCAGTAAGGGCAGTAGATGACGCAAATTTCTTGTAATTAAAAATTATACCCTCGAATTCATTAAAATCGACAAGAAACTTAAACATTTATTTTATCATGTTAGTAATATCTGCAGCCGGTTCCTCAATCGTCGAGTGCGACGTTTTCGCTCCACAAAGAGCATTTAAAATAAAGATTAAAACAAAAAAAAAACAACTTCAATTTGCATATTAATGCTCACGAAAAGTATTAAAAAACTAATTTTGCTATCCACTGACTCGCTGAATAAAATAGGAAAATTTGTTTTTTTGTCGTTTTAAGTACAATTAATGACTATGTAGTAAAGCCATAGAGTAAAAAATTCCTAGGAATTTTTCACCTAGGAATATCTTTTTTGATAATTTATTTTAAGAGTATTTTTGTGTTTTTCGATCGGTTTCGGTCTTTTGAGAAAATGTTTCTGTACTCTGACGCAGTTATTCAGGTTAAATATTATGATAGTATTTACAAAATTACACGCGCTTGCAACTCATAATTACGGGATAGAACATTACGCAGCCATTCTCTGCATAATTAACACACATTTCTTAAATTTCACTGATAATTATGCAGTAATTTCAAGTCCCTTTTCGTTTATTTTGACCCTCCCTTATCTTCTGGCTCTGGTTATAAAAACGGTTCTTTTTTAGTATAATTAATAATGAACTCACGTACTTTATGTTCTGTTCAGTTCACGTGTGGTCGTTTAGTTATAAGATGTGAACTGAATAAAACGCATTGCAAAAGATAAAGAAAAAACTGTCACCTTCTCGTAGCTATAAAAAAATCTAAATAATTATTATCTTACGCTCGGCGTGACATTTATCAAGATAAAAAGTTAATAAGGTGCATGTCATGTTAGCTGTAAAATATTTGACATTTAATCATAATTATATTTTATAGATAGTTATTATTTATTATAATAATATTCTACGAGAAGTGAGTGACCAACGTGTATGTAGACTTACGTGGGAGAAACACAATTGGTTTTTGAGAAAACATTGATATATTATTAAGAAAATGAAAATTCTCCAGTTAAACTTTTCTGGATCACATTTGGCCACTTCTACAAATTGATATTAGAAATAATTGGTTGTATGTTTAATAAGATTAATATTGGATACCTCACGTATTGTATGCACGTAGCTTTATTCACTTATTTTTTTAACCTCCAACCAAAAGAGCTGTTGAGTGTGTCTGTCTGTGGCGTCGCGTAGTTTTAAACACGTAGACCTATATGGCTGAAACGACCGATAGTGTTTACGGCGTTTCCTTGACTTGACTAGTAGGATAACAACATGAGCAAAAAATAAAACAGTTTTCAAGTCTAAGAGGTTGAAAGTTTAGTGAAAATTAAGCGCCTTCAATAACCAAACCTGCCTTAAATAAGACCACCTTAAATAATATTTGAAAGAACGTTTCAATGAGATAGTTCTTGGATATTTTTTATGAAAATCTGTCCAACTGCTTAAAAGTTATGAGCTGTTTTCCGATCTAATAGTTATATTTTTAATGTAAACTTGTTTTTTTTCATTTGGCAAGTGGTTAGCAAAAAGTAGACTACCTAGGTCCGTGATAGTACCGTGAGGTAGCTAGGCGTATATTTCTAGCGCATTGATTGCACACAATGAAACAATAATATAATAATAATAATAACCATAAACAAGGATCGTTTTGCGCAGAGGTGCCGCGAGCGTTGATATTGAAATATGCACACTGCGCTTGAGTAAACATAGAACAACCTGTAGTATGGAGCAAAGCCACGAGGAGTACCTGTAGTATGGAGCAACTATTATAATCGTAAATAAAACTCCAGTGACTACATTATTTGTGCTCGTGCACGTTAAGTGTTTGGTAGAGAAGGTATTGGGTTTACTTATAAAATTCAACATCGTCTATACCCTCAAAGTAGTATGTCGTGGCTCTCATAAAAAGCTCGATTGAGATATTAAAAAGGGCTGGAAACAGAGAAGAGAATTTTTTTTTTTACTCTTTGAGTGGTTGAAATATTGCATTATAACAAATGAAAAAAAACTCGAGACTATTTCAATGAGTGTTTGTTTTATGGTACCATAGCACTAGGCATAGGAGTAATATGACTCAAAGAAATATTCTTGCAGAAAAAGATGTTTATTGTTTCGAGTCCACTCTTATACTCATAAATTCCCTTCAGATCTCTATAGCTTTCGCAGTGCTACATACGCAGATATACATTCATCATCTCTCACTACCGTTTTCTCATTAATTATTATCATAAAAAGAACGCGCAATTGAACACTTTCAAAATTAAGATCAGCCTGTACTATAATTGACCTTCATAACTTTGACGATTGATCTCCGGATGCATTAAAGAACACCAAGCCGCAGATAAACAAACAGTTGGTATAGAACATATACTTAGATTATATGCAAATTTATATGATATAGAATTAGACACATATCAAATTGAACTTATTATGGGATCTGTCACAGAAGAAGCTTTAGGGAATCACAGCCAGAAGTGCCCTTAGAGCGCCACACGGAATGAAAATTTGCAATTTGCCTCCACCGGTCGCCCGCGACTTTTAAAATGTCGTCAGACCTGGCAGGAGGCCTATCTACGCTGCCTCTTCCAGTATGTAGGCGCCATTCAAGAACCTTTCTTCCCCATAGGTTATCGGTTCTTCGAGCAATGTGGCCTGCCCATTGCCACCTCAGCTTGCAAACCCTGAAAGCTAAGTCTGTGAATTTGGTTCTCCGCCGAATATCCTCGTTCCGGATTTCATAGAGCAAAGAAATTTCCGAGCTATCTCCATTGCCTGTTCTTTCAAACTTTAGGTACTTCTAAAGATTTTCCAGATTACTTTATGTGGTTGGTATAGAAAGGCAAGAAATGGAGCGATCGCTTTCTATTTAAACATCATCTGATATCGGTGAATGAGTGCTCTCCGAGACGAGTAATATGATTAGTGCAAGCGTCTGTAGCGCACGATCCCGCAGCTGAGTGTGGAGGCTAATTCATCTCATTACGACGATTTAGAGACTGCCAATGGTAGGTAAATGTAATTACTTCTTAGGAATGACTTTTGACATTGATACTGAGAGACAAGGTGAGCAAGTCACTCGCATGATGTTAAGCGTCACGCTTGCTTATAACAGGTTATTGCAACCCAGAAGTTGATCTTGAACTTTTAAAACCCTTTTGAATGACCGAATGAGCGAAGCGAACGAAAGGTCTCAGTTTTAACTAGAAACATTTGCTTTCACCTGTCCGTATGTTGGTCTCGCGTACAGGTCGTATTTTTTAACCAATCTTGACGAAACTTGGTATACAGGTTCTATAATTTTATCCTTTTTTTTTTGATGTCGGTGATTTTTGATCGGAGGGGTATTTCTCCTAAAAAGAGGGAAAAAATTGCTCGATAGAATTGGCGCGACGGCCGATTTTGATAATGTCCGTATATTGGTACTCTCGTACAGGTCGTATTTTTCAACCAATCTTGACGAAAAGAGACTACTACTACAAACCCAATAATAAATATCTGACAGCTCACTAAGTACACATTTTACAAGTGTTCCCAGTTGCACGTTCACAAAATACATATATATCTTCTACTCAAAGGTAACAAACGATATGTGCGGGACTACGGCTCGTAAACTTGATTTTACACGGAGAAAGTTAAGATGCTTATAAATAATACAATCAAACCACAAATCATGCCTAGGAGTTATGGCAAAGATTGTAAGGGTGTTAATAATAATATTATGCGGAGATGAACGGAGGGAGAGCAGCCCTAAATTTTATTTGCCCATAAAACAGCACAATCTTTACTATCTAAATAAAGCTTCTATCTTATGTTTATATAATTTTGTTTTTATCATCATCAGCCGGAATACGCCCACTGCTGAATAAAGACCAGGGTATGGTACTTTTTCTTCTTTTTTTTGGTTCGCTCTGAGCGCAGAGCGGCCCATCATCATCATCAGCCATAAGACTTCCACTACTGAACATAGGCCTTAGAGCGCCACATCAAACAACAACTTGCCATTGCATCCAGCGATCGCCCGCGACTTTCACTTTGTCATCGGCTCATCTAGTGCGAGGCCTACCTACGCTGCGTCTTCCGGTTCGTGTTTGCAGCTCTAGAATCTTCCGCATCCTTTTTTATTAATTTTATTTTTGATTGTTGGTATTTCATTGATGTAAGCTTTATATCTACTCTACTTTATTATTTGCAAAGTTACAATTATGCAAGATCTTGAAGAAAGTTTTATTTGTTTTCCAGACCATTTGGGTAGTCAAAGGTAGTTAGGTAGTTTGCTAGATACTCATATTTTAAATAAGTACCTGAGATCTTATCACGATTTAGCAGCCCTACTCTAATTATACCCATAGCAGATTATGATGTCTATCTATTATCCCGCAACCTTCATATCATTTGTGAAAGTTCAGCAACCTTCTAAAGCCCCAGGGTTTCCGCCCCAGCTAGCCCAGAGTACGGAGTACGGGAAGCGCACAAGGTCGTGACTCTTCTATCGACCCCCGAGCTAAGAACACTAACATTGTCTTGTCGACTACACCTTATAAGACTAACGTTTGAATACCAATACCATAATCGTACTATGAGATTCACTGAGGAAGTCTTCCCGACTGACTTGTGTTTGTTTAACGTACATTTAGTTCGGAGATCGATCCGACAAAGACGTTCCGAAGTATGGCATAGTGTTCGTAAATAAAGCTGTCGCCATGCTCCTTTTATGTCGAGATATTGATGAAAAGATTTTTGAAATAATTTTGAGTCTACGTCTAAAAAAATCTGAGGTTTGAAGGTTTAAAGGTTTGATCTGATTTTATAGCTTTCTCAGTTGTTAAGGGCCTTATAGTGGCGCCACAAACATAAATACCAAAAACTGTGGGTCATTAAATTAAAAATTAATTATTAATTTATTTTTTTACCGTTTAATTAGACAAAAGAGATTGAAAAAACTAGTTTTTGTTGTTTTTTTCGATCTTCTCCGTCGAACTAAAGATATAAGAACCAACACTTTTTTGAAACATTCGTGATCTTGTGATAAGCAGATGCAACATAAACTTTTTTTAAATTCATTCCTAGTGGTTTTTATTTTCAATATTTGGAAATGCGCGAGCGGGACCACTGTGGAGATTAAAGGCTTGATTCAAAGGCGTTACTTGATTAACATTTATTTCGTAATTTAGAACTTGTGTAGCTTGTAGTTCTTTAACTTAGAGCGGCTATAGATATCATTGTATCACCTAGCCTTCGTTATAAGATAACATTACATTAGTGAACTTTGCCGCTGTCACGTCGTCTTGTCGCGGATTTAACAACGTCTGGAAGAGAGACCAGTGTTAACGCTGCCCTGTAAAGCAGGCTGCTATAAATCGTGCCAATTTGATCAGGCGATAAATCGCGCTGAAACATTCTCTGTAACGTTCGGCCGTGAACCGTACCGCTGTATCTGGCGGTGCGGAGTCACGCTTCTAATGTCATTACCATGGAACTGACGCCAGGTATGGAGTTAGAATTTATATCAATTATTTACTTTGTTTATTTATTAGTTTCGATGTTTTTGTTCAGAGAATTATACGTTACTTACCTTTCTGAAAATGGTTTCTTGGGAAATCGTAAATCGATCTCTATTAGCACAATAACCAAAAAGACGCTCGCCTATAAGGCCTCCTAAGACGCTGAGATCAAGATATACATTATACAAGCTACATATCAAGATAGCTAAGGTTTCAATAATAATAGATCACCCATCCTGTATCGCGGGGGCCTTAACTCACCTGCCTAGCCTGAATTCCTTAATCCGGACCTGCTAAGCACATCAACATCGTCTCGTTTGTACGTGATTCTCGCACGGGTCCCAAAAATACGCGTTTTATCTCGGCTGATACGAGTTTACGCACGTCGCAACCTATCAACTGAAGACAGGTTTCCCCGCTCCTGAATGTAAGAAGATGAGGGAAAAATCAAGACTTTAATGTACAGTGTGTACACAATCTTACATTAAATTACTTACTGTAGTTTAATCGGCATTTTGTAAAAGGAGGCAAAAACGAATGCGAGTGATTATAAATTGTTTTTTCTATTCAAAATTTGCAAATTCATAATAGAGTACCTAATCCTAAATACCTTATCCTAAAGTTGCGTTTACTTTACATTAAAAAATATATAATAATACTACCTGCGCCCCGCGGTTTCACCCGCGTGAAAATCCCTCAGGGACCGAACATTCTCCAAGGATAAAAAGAAGCCTATGTCACTCTCCATGCAAAAAATCATGTCGATCCGTTGCTCTGTTGCTGCGTGAAAAAGGAACAAACAAACACATTTTCGCATTTATAATATTAGTATGGATTTAGTTTAGGACTTCACAGTTTCTAGTTTTTTTTTATGGTACTCGGTGACGAGACGAGCAAGTCGCTCACCTGATGTTAAGCGTTACGCTTTCTAGTAATCGGTTATCTCTACTAATGATTACATAGACGACCGCGCAGACGTGTAAAATTTAATCGATGTTATACGTAGGTTTGTGTATTACTGGATAACGTCTTCCTTTGTCGAAAGAATGAAAGCCGATAAAAAAAAACAGCTTCACAGTTAAACTGATCTAGCAACGAAATATCATCGTAAGACCAAATCTGAAAAAATTGCGATGAGGATATTCTGATATTCTTTGATATTTCATGAATGCTCAATGCTAACAAATATGTATTTACAAAGAGCTAGTATGTATACTTAGCTCTTAATACTAACAATGGAGCACGACAGAGCCCTCTTTAGGGCCTTGTACCTCGTTAACAGGGCTTGATCGGTTAACCTATCTAACCCCGGATTTACGTTGACCCTGACATTGCGTCGCTTTAATTCGGCCCTTATTTTAGTGATGGGCATCTAAAACAGATTGAGCGAACTACGAAAATGAATGTGTTTGTTGGTGTGTATTTATCAATTCATTTAAAAACAAACATAAATATATGAAAAATGTTTTTAGAATCAAATTACAGTATCATGAAGGTCTGTTATATACATACGAATTTTGACATATGTGTTTTTTTAAATATTATTTTATTTAATTTCAAATCATGATATCAAGTCGGCGGTATGCTCTATTCTTAGGTTATGATCAGACTTTTTCTTTCATTGCTCAATTTATTAACAATAACCCTCTTTTTGGTTAGTTACAAAAAAATTATGGATTCACTTGTTCATTCACTTTATATCTACAATATTCCTAAAATAGTAGTACAATAAAAATTGAAATTTTTTGCTCGATAACAACCCTTCGGCTCTATGCGCCAAGTGCAAGAAGCTCTATTATGACATCATGTATTCGTTATGTCATTTAATAGCCAGCTGAACTTGTTTTACGTTGTGTTTTTCCACGACAAGTTGAAACATTTTATGGTTATGCAAGTAAAAGAATATAATTTAACATTTACATACGAATTTTCCTGTTGAGATAACACGATACCAGTTTCAATTAGAATTCTTGAAAAGATACGGAAGAATACAGCTTACTTAACTTGTGCGTAACGCATAAGCTACTACTCCTCCTCCTCTCCTCTCAGAAAATAGTGAGTGTGTGTACAAACAACGGTGAGTGTTTACACACACCCGCAGCGGGCGGGCAATCTTACTGGGCTAACACACACGTATGACAACTTGGTTGGCGGCGACCGCCACGCCGCCTAACAAGATATATAAGATAACTAACGAGAGATAAATTTATTTAATTTTATTTAAATTTCTCCATATTTTATATCGTTGTCGTTTTTTTAAAACTTATTAAATTTAATTTTTTTGACTTGTATTTGTCCTATTCTACCTATTTGCAATTTGTTTATTGACATTGACATTTTGTTCATGAATAACTTTAAGTTAAGTTTTTTTGTTATGTAAAGACTTAGATTTTATGTAACAATTTTGACGCGATAATACTACACAACTACTTATACAACATTTGCGACATTTTTTAATACATTTTAAAATTAAAATAAATATAAACAATAATACAAAAATAAAATAAAATAATAAATGTTGAAATAACAATTTTATAAAAAAAGATAGTACTTATAACATTTTTATTCATATCATTAAACTTTTCATAATTATGACTACATTAATGTTTAACTTACTCTATCTAAAAATATCGCAAAACTTAACCAAATAAGGGCGATAGTAGGGGGAGTAATAATATAGATAGTATACACATTCAGCCGCCGCCGCGGCGCCGCTGCACCGTGTGACTGAATCTATTTAATTTTGGTATGCGAATATAGAGTTATTGGCGAGCACATTTTGATGCCCGTCGATGCCTGTACATATGTTGAACAACATATGTAGTATGTATGTAGTAAACATGTCCAGTAAGAGCTTAGGACACAAGAGCCGAAAAGTCCTAAACTGTTATTTCTTATCAACATTTTATCAAAAATTCCAACAATACATGGCAGAGTGTATATATTTTTAGTAAGCATAGCAATCTTTCTAGTTAGCCGACCATTCATTTCGTCGTACTAAAACCGCATTAAAATGTCGTTACTGAAATTACACTTTTTATAAGTCTGTTTAAGAAAAAACATTTCCTTATTGTACTGTAAATACCTACAATTATTCACAAGAAATTAGGCAAGTTAAAAAGTTAAAGTTTTTTTTAAATCTGTATGGCATTTAAGTCGATATCACAGCCTGTACCACGTACCTACTTGAAATAGGTTAGTGCACTTTAGAACCCTGATCTGGTTTTTGTATGGTAATTTTTTAAATGGATTATGGTTATGTTGTGTATGAGTTTATCTATATTATGTCCAGTTCACTGACATATTAAGCATTTCATCCGTTTTTTGTTATCTCTATTAACGCGAAAAGTAGCATTAAAGTCGCATTGAGCAAAATTTATGTGTCGAATCAATAAATGTAAAAAGCAAATACTTAAGTATAAGAGGTATAAAAACCTGAAGTGCTTACTATTCCCATCTTAAGCAAGTGGTTGTTACGTAGCAAAAAGTGTGTAAATTGCGAGCACATTTCTACTTTTGAGGCCTACCACAATTTCAATACTTTTCGTAATTTAATCATACATTGAATTTTGTCTCACTCTCTTAACATTATTAGGAGAGCAGGATACAATTCTAGTAATGTTTTTGAGTTTGTGGTAGGCCCCTTATCCGAAGAAGTTGATGGAGCCAGCGGCATTAGGCACTTTACTGACAGATTCATATGAGTTGATTATACGATATGCTTCGTACACTTAATAGGGCATCTCTTTTTTTGTGTGACGGCAAAATGACTACAATGATGGCAGGATGCGCTGTTAAACTCTTGAATAAACCAGGGATATCATAAATAATAGGTGTTCGGTTACACGACTAAGATATTCTAGGGTATTATTACACTCGTCATTCTGAACAACTAGTAATATGAACGAACCAAGTATTCGCAAAAATAAGACTTTCGATAGAAAAAATATTTACCTTCGACAAAATGTATACAAAAATTGTTTTTTTGTTCTCTCAATATTAGTGCTGGTCCCGTAACAAAACAAAATTACAAATGGCTCTATATTCTCACCAAACTAGAATTTGAGTGCGTTAGCATTTCAGCAGAAACTTGATTGCCACGGCATAAAGCAGTAAACCCGTTTCATGACAAACTCAAGATTTCTAGCAAGCTATTCCAAGTTAAGATAATATAAATAGTTCACCATAAAATACCGAAGCGAAATTGCACAGCATCGGAACATAATTTAGTTCAATATACTAGGATAATCTTGAACCTCGATATATAAATAATGTTCGCTTGCGATAGGTACTCGACCCGACATTGCCCTGAAGCGATGCAGCGGCTTCACACTGAAACGAATTTTACTTTTAATATCAATTTCGAATTTAAAAAATTGTTGTTTTACACTCATAACACTCCCTCCAAAAACTATTTTAATTAAAAGTACAATTTATCTTTAAAATGAAATTAAGAACAAACAAATTTCCAAAAGCCACCAATCAAGATCCAATGACTCTAGTAAAGTTATTTCTAGTAAAACCGAAGACAAAATAATTTAATAAAATACGGAGAAATGTCGAGGGAATGACGGCGCTCGTAGTATTTGTCAAGCTTGATTTAGATACCTCTGCTGAGGTCGCATTCAAGTTTACTTCAAAAACAATAGGAATTATATTTAGCCACGCGTCTTGGGTTTTCTTTATATATATATATATATATATATATATATAGCTATAAAGAAAATCTTTGCTATAAATAATCTATAGCTATAAAGAAAGCTGTGAAGTACTAGTAAACGTAGCTATAGGTACTTCATTTTGCATACCATGGGGTGAGTATACATGTGTTTTACTGAATTTTGGCTACCCCGCATCAAGAAAGTTTGTGAATATTTTGCACCTATTCAAATTTTAAAGAATATCTTTATACAGGTACCAAATATTCACACACTTTATTATGCTGTGTGATGGCGCGACAACGAAAAGCACGTATATGGATACATTGAAAAAGGGTAAGGAGGCCTTTGCCCAGCACTGAGACATGACTGGCTCATAATAATAATAATAATAATGATTTAAGTAACTACCAACGTTAAGGTTCAAAAGTCCCGCTGTGCTTTTTCCTGGTGAAAATTACTACTAAGTGTAAAAACCTCTACCGAGTATTGCAAAGAAGACCCAATTAAGAAGATAGCCGAGTTTCAATTAGAAATCATAAAAACTCGACTCAACATCCTTCGCAGACGGAGTACTTGGTTACTCAAGCCACTGGTAGATCATGTAGCATTTCCAGAAACGTCATGATACTGCAAACGAGACGCGAACACATATTTTTTTGCACAAGTGACTATTAATATGTCGCTATAGAAAAATAATTCGAGAAGAATGACAATCTCATACATAAAAGTGTACCTCCGAAAAAACATCATAAAACTAAATGGCGCTTACGTATTTTGTCAGCTAATGTTCAAACCGTTATAAAAATATGGTTATTATAGAAACTAGTATAAGTGTATGTCTACTATTTAAGGTTTGGTTCAAATCATATGTATATTGCAATACACGACGTAATAAATG
Source organism: Apocheima hispidaria (assembly GCA_947579745.1). Classification (NCBI taxonomy): domain Eukaryota; kingdom Metazoa; phylum Arthropoda; class Insecta; order Lepidoptera; family Geometridae; genus Apocheima; species Apocheima hispidaria. The sequence continues at coordinate 6,183,490 of OX388157.1, read as the reverse complement.
TGTTTCCAAAAATTATGTTTTCACTACTAAACTTATACTAGATATCTAATATCACCTTCGAAATAATAGTCAAATTATAACTAACTGTATATAACTAGCTGTTACCCACGACTTCGTTTGCGTGGACCTACAAAAAAAAAGTAACCTATGTCCGTCTCCTACCCTTAAGCTATATCTTTACAAAAATTCAGGTCAATCCGTTCAGCCGTTTAGCCGTGATAATGCGACAAACACCCAGACAGAGAGACAGCTAGAGAGTTACTTTCGCATTTATACTATTAGTTAGGATTAGGATTGTCTTGTTTAGTTTTATAGACCTATAAATAATAATAAAACATTGGTTAGCTTCGAATTTCATTACCGTCTCTCAACAAACAAACAGCCTCTCTGACCTTAACTTTGAACAGGATCCTGGCGACTCGTTCGTCTTGTGTGGTCTAATTGCTTACAAATCACAATCAATTTCAAGTTCGTGTACTATAAACATGAAAATAGTAAATACACCTACCATTACACGTAATTACACGGAGATAAACTTATATTTATCTAAATCTAACTTGTAATGTAATGAATAAAGAACTTGTAATTACGAGCTCATAAACTTCAGTTTAGTTTTATGCTCTCATATTTATTTTAAAGCTTTTCTTCTTGTTCTTTCAGTTAGATTAGATTAGGCTATTAGAATGTGATAGATGAGGTAGGTCATTGTAATGTTAAATCCTCAAGAACCAACGTTTTACACCCATGTCTATGTCTATAAGAACTACTTCATATTAGAATTCAATTCATAGATGCTGCAGCGATGATAGTTCATTGGTTAGTGTGTTAGGATCGCTCGCCGCAGGTTCAAATCCAAACAACAAGCTGGGGCTACCGGTGAAGGAAAACATCGTGAGGAAACCTTATCATGGTGGTAGTACTTTCTGGTACTGGGCTGGCTAGCTAGTTGAAAATCTCTAGCCATGCATCTATCCGTGTGTTCCGGTAGGCTCACGTGGGAGCCAATTCCCATTCCAGGCTAAGTGTGTTTACCATCTTCGACAACACCGTCACTTAACATCAGATGAGTTGTTGTGTAACGGCTAGCCTGTCAACCATAATCAAAATTAAGATTATAAAAAGAGGTTAGTAAACAGAAGAGAAGAGTAAGAGAAGTGGGGGGTTTAATAATCTCTCGAAAGTCAATATATATATATATATAAGAATAAGCCCTTTTCTAGGAATCAAGGCACAGACCAAACTGCTGATAGAGAACCCAATACTCCTCAAATGGTCTCGTCTAGGTGAACAATAAAATCGGGTTTTAAATTCCGCTTTTAAAGGGGTAAAATAAACTCCCAAAATTGTATGGAAATAAATATTTTTAATACGCTTAATCAATGGAACTTTTAAAAAAAAAAAAAAAAAAAGAAAGGCATGTCTCAGGATTTTTCGAAAATCAACCCCTAAAGGGGTGAAATAGGGTTTTTCATTTACTGTAGCCTAGGTGGCCTGTAGATGAGCAAAGCCGTGCGGGCAAGCTAGTAGTAAAATAAATAAGCCCGAGGGTAATCGCTGCGCACACTTTTATAATTTGATGACTATTGGCATGCTATGCCCATCCGAGTTCATGGTGTCGTATAATACAATTCTCCAACTGATTTATTTATTTTCTTATAATATCATCCATTGCAATACATACCTACAGGTTGGTATTTGTATTATTAGTTACTTAGCGGCTAACCAGGTAGATTTTTGGAAATGTATATGGACAAACAAACCCAAGGACGCCATAATTGGCGGGAAACATTACCGTCCTTCTTGGGCAGTCGGGTAAAAAAAGCACCGAGTGTTTTATAGTTTAAAGCTCCAGCGTAATTCAGTACTGCTCAGGAAGGCTTTTTTTTTCGGATTAATTAAATTATACGAGTTATATTATATGTTTGTGTGTTTCTTGTGAGCTCCTACAGCTTATAAGACTTAACCGATTTTAGATTGCGAGGTGTCATTTGATTAGTCTTGGTACAGTCATAGCTTACGTTTTGTAGTCGGTTTTTTTTAAATATTTTTCTTTTACGTGTTACGTGACGCGAGTTACTGATTTAAATTATAGCTTAGAGACTAACATAGAGCTACTCGGCACCGGCCCGAACAGCCGGAGGCCAGTGTTGCTTTATGCCTATAGAAAAGAAACAGCTATCAAAAAGCCAACTTCAAACAATCAGGGAAGGGACAAAAAGAGAGAATAGAAAAAAACGTTAATTACGTAGGTAGTTGAGTAACAAATAAACAACAGTAATAAATTAAAATTTTAAATAACTCTGATGTTTCGGAGAAGAACTGCATGAATGAAACTTGCTTTGAAATAAATAAAAAACCGCATTAAAGTCGGTCTACCCGTTTCAGAGTTATACGACGCCACAGACAGGCACATAGGCTTCAAACTTATATAGCGCTCCGCTTTTTGATATGGACTTAAAAAATCTGCAGGACCAGCTGATTTCCATGTGCACTCAAACCTTTTTATATTGTCATGTCATACGAGTACAATTATAAAAACTACTTTACACGGCGGCTTACAACGTGACGAAGAACGCAACTGATTGCAGTGATTTGCGAATCAAACGTTTTTGCTATGATCGAGTTACATATAATTTTTTATAGTCAATGAAACTTGGGAATGCTAATGCTAATTACGTTTTATGAGCTCATACAGTATGTGCTAGTTATTTATTGGTTTTATACGCTCATTATTCTCGTTAATTTTTTACTCACCTATGCATGTAGTTGACTATTATTTACGCCAATTTATATTGCCAATTATGGTTATGATCTTAGAAATACCTATACATAGGTATAACGGCAAAAGGGGTAATGATTTTGGCAGTTTATGTATGTATGATAATTTTATATCTGAAACACGTATGTAATTTTTACTGTACAGAAGTTGTGATGTTGGCTAATAATTTGTTTATGTTGTTGCAAATGTTGTAGTGGTAGGTTCTTCCGCAGAGTCCGTCTGGAGAATTATCACACCTTTGCCAGTTATTAAACCACCAAGCAGTACAGTGCAATCATTACTGTGTTCCGGATTGAAGGGCTATGTTTCCAGCGGAATTACTGGGCAAATAGAGGTTCAACATCTAATATCTCAGGGTGACGAACTTTGAACTCTTGAAGTTATTTGGCACGCCATTGTTGGATAAAATATTATTTGATGATCTTACTTATTTACTTTCCTACTTAAATCAAATTAGATTCTAGACAAGGTTCTTAACAACAAGTCCATCGCCTAAATGGCAACGCTATGGCAAGCATTAATAGACAAACAAAAGCTCAAAGACACGCTGACATATTTAGGACAAGTCGACCCTAAGAAAAAAACATAAACCATTAATAACGGTTGAGCTTTATCACTCATTTTTTAGTTAATAAATCGTGACCTCACGACATAGGCACCTTCTGCCGGATGCACTCGCGGTCTCTCATCAATCCGCTACACTTAATACATTATTCTTTCGCTTTTTTTTTACTTTGTCAATATCATTATACACATATCAAAGCTGCCGTCTTATTTATTTTCCCATTCGCCGTTATTATTCCGAATGAAGATGTAGTTTTTGCGGTTCAAGCAGTTTATTAGTAAGGTTCACGGTCTAATGGTAATCAAATGGCTTTTATTCGGCTTCTTATTATTACTTGCCGTTAGATAATGGTGTCTTAAAAACATGAACAAAGTAAATAATGATGGGCACCAGCTAAGTATTTAACTTTCTACTTTATGTGTATGATGGTGTTATGTTTATGATTTTAGTTTCTAGCTGTTGATTATTTCCTGTTATTTTTCCTACTTCAGGCCCCAATATTTTTAGAAAATAAGGATAATAACGGTGCTAGTTTAGATAACGACAATCTAAAATCTAAGAAATGTGGCATCAGACAAGTTGTGAATAACAAAGTCATTTTTCTTTGTCAACTGTTGTAATATTATACAATTGCATTATAAGCGTAACGGTTTATAGCTATCTTTTCGTAAATCGGAATTTTAGGAATTTAGTGTCCATCAGACACTGCATAGCTGGTTGATAGCTCGTAACTATTCCCCTCTCACGAAATCTATAACCGAAATAGCATAATCTCTCATCAATTAGATCGATGGGATGATGGGCCGGCCCGAAAATTTTGGCCAATATAAGCGCTGGGCCCCTATTCGGAGATATGACAAATTGATGTCGATTTCGAATTTCCAATCTCGACTGTCCCTCATCTCGATTGTCTCCGACCACTCGTCTCGCACGTTAGCCATCGTGAATATCTCGTAATACAACATTGAGAATAAGAAATCTCGAAGTACGACAGTTTTGTCGAGACGAGATTGAATCTCAGCTTTTGAGAATAAGGGTTGAATTAATTTTGAGGCGCCTCATCGTAAGCCCAATTAATTACCGCCTGGTCGTACTGAGCATACAGATTTTTTTACACGCACTGTCATCTGCTTTTATTATCTTTGGTATAATTATATTGTCATGATCTCTACATTCCAGAATGTATAATAATTTCTCGTTTCAACAGTAATATTTTGAATTGTGATGCGACTATAAAAATAAATCTGGAATAATGTTTTAAGAGACAGGTCAGCAAGTGGTTTGGTAAATGTCGATATTATCTGTACAATTGTTATTGTATCAGATTTTTTCCGTACTCGGGTTACCGGGCAAATGAACTATACTACGACGATCAGATGGCATCAGATCGCTCCATTCACCTTGTTCCGTTTGACTCTGTGAATTATTGTGCAGAAGTAAAGTGTTTTTATGGCGTGCATAGTTTTAAATACAAAAGGTCATTAAGGTAACGCGTGGCGTATCGAACAGGATCATCAACAGTTGGGTCCGGAGAAAGCAGCCGGAATTAACAGCGATATCTCGCATTTCCCGCATAATGTCCGCACTCGGCAATACTGCACCATTGCACTGCAAAATGTAGGTCCATTAGCCCAGTTTTCACACGATCTTCGGAAGTCGCGTCTCAGTAGTTGCTAAACATTATCTTTATAAAAATAACTATGACTTAATGCATAGCGTAGTTCGAGGTGTTCGTAACTGATTATTATTATCAATTTTGAGCCGTTCGAACCATGGATGGGTCACCGCAGGTGGCATTTTCAACTGAGCGCTAACTAGATTTGCAAGCTGAAGTGGCAATGGGCAGGCCACATCACTCGAAGAACCGATAACCGATGGGGAAGAAAGGCTCTTGAGTGGCGACCGCGAACAGGAAGTCGAAGCGTAGGCAGGCCTGCCACTAGGCCGGCCGACGATATTGTGAAAGGCTTAGGCAACCGGTGGATGCAAGTGGCGCGTTGTCGGTCGGTGTGTCGGTCTAAGGGGAAGGCCTATGGTCAGCAGTGGACGTCTTCTGGCTGATGATGATGCTATCTAGATTTAGATGAAACGGTAATGGTTGATCCCGGTTGTTTGTATATAACAACAACCGCTAAACTATGTCAGAGGCCTTCAGGTGGACTAAAAACTCTGACACCAGGGCTGGCCACTTGGACTATACAAACATACTTACATTATTATAGCCAGTAATATTTTTTTTTGGACGGACAAGTGTTTTATTACGTAAATAGATACAAACTACAATTCCACTAAAATCCATGTGTTCCAAGTGCTCAAGTCCTCTACCAGTGGGTAGTGAAGTAGTACGGTATATTTTCATCCGTGATGGAGGCTGCTAATTTTGTAAAAGCGTCATCAAGAGGCTTTTATCACGCGATAATTTTTATTGTTGTTGGGAATTTTAATTGGCCATTTTGCTCTTTGCACTTCCTTTCTGAAATTAAGAAACCATTCACATTTTCTCTTTTGTTTGTTTCTTAGCTTTTTAAATTCCAGTAATTACTTTAAGTTATCAAGTTGCGTTCCGTAATTCACTTTTTAGTTAATGATAGCGATATTTCCTTACCGATTCATATAAAAAGACCGCATTTTTAGCGACAATGCAAGCTCCATTGTTAACAGCTAAAAGGAAGACCGTGTTTTGTAAATAGGTAGGTACTTGTCGATTTTTCTTTTTCCAAATCCATCAACTAATACCGTATTGTGTCCAATTTTGTTTCGATTGTTGTCCGATCTAAATCTCCGTGAGATTGACAAGGTGCGGTAATCGCACACTCTACAGGTAATTCCTTGCCAGGATTTTGCAGATCTACAGTATTAAAGCATAGAACACCCTGAGCTATTCATATAAATCAATAATTTGACCAGTATCTATATCTATACAGGGTGTTACCGAAAGATAAAACAATATTGAAAGGTATGTATACATTTTTTCAAGTGTCATGGACATTTTTCTATGGTACAGCTGTTTTTTTTCCGCGATTTCAGTGTTGGTTCCATGGTAAAAGTTGTGTTTATGATGAGTACATACATACATTTCAATATTGTTTCACCTTTCTGTAACACCAACTCACAAAAGAACAAGCCTTTTTCGAGGAATCAACGCACAGACCAAACAGCTCTTGATAGACACGTGAAGTTTTGACCCAATAATATTCTTCAAATGGTCTAGGTCAACAATAAGAACGGATATTGCGAAATTCTATCTGTAAAGGGGCGAAATGGACCCCCAAAGTATTTATTGAATAAAATGTTTTTTTCATGCTAAGCCAATAAAACTCGTTTTATGTAATAAGGATACAAAATAAAAATAATGATGACTAAGGATTTTTCGAAAATCAACCCCTAAAGAGGTGAAATAGATTGTTTCATTTATGCCTAGGCGATCGAAGCCTTGCGGAAAAGCTAGTTTGAAATAAAATCTTAACAGGAATAGTACTAGTTTTGAAGGTTGTTAATTTAAAAACATGTTAGCTAAGTTAAATAAGTGCCCACCCAACTAATGTCTATGAAGCAGCATGGTAGCTGCAGCCGCGCTAGTTTTGGTCAACGCCACCTGGTGCGTGATAACCACAAACGATTGAAGCTAGAAACAGTTATGTCATGTAAAGCACAATAACTGCGTATTATCGATTCGTACAAGACAATTTATAGCATGCGGAGTAAATGTGGCGACCCAAGTCGTCATTATCGCATAAGGAAATAGAGTCGAATCTCGATGAGACAGGGAGACAACCCATCAATATGCTTTTATTGGCCGAGCGAAGGATAGATCTCAGAATCAGAGAGGAGACATGTTGGTGTTTGTATCTTTGTATCAAATCAAATATCAAATATTTGTAATGTATGTTTGTGTTTATATTTGTCTAACAATAACTTGCGAAGCATTGATCCGATCTTTATAAAAACTTTGTAGGCAAGAAGTATATTTCAATACCATTTTTAAAGTACGATATGAACAAATTCGGTCCTGGAGTTGTAAAGGTATAGCGATCACGAGATCTCAATGAGGCGCGAACTATTAAATATAGTATAAGCGAGATGAAGCCACAAAAAATTTAGCAGTGAAGCATGAATGTATTTATTGTAAACAATTTTCATTTCGACTGTCCAAGAAAATAAATCGTGGCATAACGGGACTTTTCGGTGGGTATTTTTTGACCGTGTCACAGCAGGACCTGTGGCATACGAGGATTAACCCGAAAAATACTGATGATTTTGTTTCAGCCGAGAACAGTTGGTTGGTACGTAGGTAATTATGACGAGATACTACCTGTAATTACAAGTGTTATAAGTTTATCTACCTATCTAGGTCTGTTTATAAGAAAAAACCCCACGCGTGACAACTCTGTATGGTTTGGGACTTCATGATTACAATTTAATAATTCACCTCGCTACGAAGCTTGTATTACTGTTGTTTTACCCTATCATGTGCCTCGCATACCCGTGCGTCCTACCGCGTGCCTAACTGCACCTTCATATTGTCAACAAGCCTTATTAGCCCAACTTCAGCGTAAGATAATTTCACGATGGACATAAAAGATAGCGTATTCTACTTGACTTAGACATTTAGATAGTAAACAGACCTTAAGTTTATCAGTAATAAGGATCTCAGTTGGTAAGCATTATGATTTATATTATTGTAAACCGTAAAGCAGCGTGCTGCGGTTTCACCCGTTATCCTATAGCAGGCCTAGCTCTAGGTGGAGACATTTTATCTTTTTGTAAAATGCGCAAGAAATTTTAACTACTAAGATAAACTTTATCACTTTTTGTTTTTTAACTTTTAACTTTGTCAGAGGACGGTGAAAAGTATTATGTCTTATGTCAATTTTATCTAAGTTTTTTCCGAGTCCATGCTATGAAGCGGGATATAGTGTCTACGACAAACGTCATTTGTGGAAACATTTTTTCCCTTTCCCCAGTTGCCGTGCTTTGTTAGGTACATAATATAATTATTTCTACTGACAAGTGTTAAAGATAATTTGTCTTCGCCGGGTGAAGATACAATATGGGTCCTAAATATAAATCCCAAAATAAAGTCCAATAGTCCTAAGTCGTATACCTAGATAAATATTCTAGGTAAGCGTTCTCCATCCATCCACTTAGTTGTTTAACTCAGGCAGGGGTGGTCTAACGCAAATATAAAAGAGGAACCGTTATTTTCTCTGGATAAAAAGAAATATGGGAGCCCAATGTCATCCAAATCCGTTCAGCCTTTGAGTTAAGAACAAACATACTCACAAATATTCATTTATTTATTTTATTTATTCTACTATACGTAGATTATAGTATAAATTATTCAGTTAATCCCGCAAAATTAGACTGAAGACTAATTGAGACGATAGTTTTCAGTGGGTTTCTATATACAGTGAAAAACTGTATGTTTTCAGCTAAAAAAACAAGTGTGAAACAATTGTCAATGAAAATCAATAAAGCTATCATATTGCCACTAAGAGTAACATTAGTACAAAGTTCCGACGACCGATACCGATTAGAATTGACGACGGGTTGAGCTAATTGGAAGCGCGTCTACCTTACTAGCAGCAGGTCACGGTTTCGATTAATTTTGCTCTGGGTCAATTTTGTGGGTCGGGGAATTAGTTGGCCTTGTTTTGTGTTTGTTTAATTGCATCCTTGACACAGGGATAATCGTATATTCCTAGGGATGGGTAGATGTTTTTGACGTGAATTCGGCTTACTCCAGAAATCCCCTTAGATAATCCCCTGTGAAGGAGATTTCTGGATTTTTGACCATTAATCCCCTTAGCATCCCATTTGTGATGGCGAAGGGGATTATTGGCCAAAAAGAACAGAAATCCCCTTAGCCATATATTTAATTTTGGTGAAGGGGATTATTGGACATTAAGTCTAGAAATCGAAATCGAATCTATGACGAAATGAAACACCGACATCAATCTCGGACAGAGAATATCAGTCCTGCGTTCAGTATTTTACCTGGTTATGTCGTTATAAAGTATTTTCCGCTTGTTTCAGGAACTGAGCGAACGGAGCACGGATACGCGTCAGCGTTAGAATTCAAAGAAGCGCTCGACGCGATACGAAGGAATACTGGAGTGGTGAGTTAAATCCTTTCTTCCACATACACACACACACGCACACACTCACGCACACGCACACACAAAATACACACAAACACACACTTATCCACAAATATAAAGTAAATACTATCTTCTGATTTTGGAACCCTAATGTATTTCGGAGGTGGGCGTTGCTACCAGCGACGCAGTTTTTTAACTACTGCAGATAGCGTCGCTCTCTATGTCTTAGAGATTAAGTTATTGTTCTAAACAAAGAAGTTTAATTTGATTTTTGATTTGACATATGTTTACGAATTGTACACCCACACTTTAGAGCGGGCCACTTTGGCCTAATTATCTAAATTTCGGAACCTATACTAATTTCAAATCACCAGGAGCGAAATAAACCTCAACGCACATTGGAAGCGGAGCCTGAAGAGACTCAGGAAGAGTCTGAACAGACCTATTTGGACGAGCTGCTGGTGCCAGAGCCGTGGGAGCTGAACAACACTGCCAGAGCAGGGATCGATATTCTGTTTTTCAACAGAGTGCCCAAGGTCGGCAGCCAGACCTTCATGGAACTACTACGGCGGCTGGCTATCAGGAACCAGTTTGGTAAGCACTTTTTTATACAATTGAATGAAGAAACGATATGATCGCCTGATTGGAATATGTCATTAAAAGTTGCAGTGCTACCAATAAATCATAAAATAGCACTAAAGTTTTCGTAAAAACAAACACAACATTGCCAAGCTATGCATGGCACTGTCAAAATACGCAACGGACGAGAGAGATAACCAGTCAAACGTTTTCAAATAAAGAAACAGAATAGATCATTTAAAAATCCCTACTAATATTATAAATCGGGAAGTGTGTTTGTTGGTTTGTTTGTTCCTCTTTCACGCAGCAAAAGATCAACTGCTCGACCTGATTTTTACATGGATCTAATAATAGGGTCGGAGAGTGACATAGACATCTTTTGTTCCCGGTAAAATGTACGGTTCCTGAGGGATTTTTCAGGCGGTTGAATCCGCGGGGCGCAACTAGTACAAGATAAAGGCGAGAATTAAAAAAGTAAATTCAATGCATGGAACAATGTTATTTAGTAATTTCACAATAAAATACCGTTTTTATTTGTCACCAACTAACTAAAATCTGTACCTACTCAATTACCTACTTATTGGCAGCAGAATAATACCTTTCCAGATTCATAGCTCCCCACTAGGATTCCTAGTGTCGGGGATGCGTAATCGAACACACTTCGTCAGGGTTTTCCGCTCTTTTCTCCCGTGGACCTTGGCCCATACCGAGTATTGCGATGATTGTTAGGTTCAGCCGACAACGCTGCACAACCATATACCTTATTCCGCGGCGATACAGTTCGTGGTAGCGCAGCGTCGTCGGCTGAACCTAACATCATCGCCCAGACCTAGAGCAAAATATTCAAATACAACATTCAAACATCTACCCGGCCGGGAATTGCCGCCGGGACTTCCTGCTCATAAGGCAAATATTCTACCATTGAGCCAAACAGGTCGCCATATTAATAATCAATGATAGATAATTAATTACACATTAAACAAAAAAATCCTAAAAGTATCTTTAAACAAAACTAAAAACTAAATGAATTTGGTACCTACACGTTTTCCTACACGAGGCAAGACAGCTTAGGTACCATTTCTAAATTGGTACAAAAAATAAATCAATCGCCTGCCAAGATACACTATGTTATTATCTACCACGCTATTTAACATCGTAAAGTTATAATGAGGGTAATTGCAATATTTAACCTACCATAGAGTAATAGCATTTTTATTATAACAAAACACTCCAAAGTATCACAACCGCAAATTATAGTTAGCACCGCAATTTTCCTTGAATACGCCATCCTCATTATTTACACCTCGATTATCAATAAACCCGCACAATAGCGTGTACCTGTCCCTGTCTGTTCCCCATCACAAAAATGTTACGTGCAAAATACCATAGACTCGCCAATACTACTACTAGTATTGAATATACTACTATCATGAGGAAACCTGCATATTTCCGGAGAAGAAAACCGATGGCGTATGTGAATCCGTCAACCCGCACTGGGCCAGCGTGGTGGATATGGCCTAATCACCCTTCGAGGGTAGGCTGATATCCCGGCAGTGAGATGTTTAAAGGCTGATATAGTCGACTCGCCAATACTAGGCGCAAACTGCTTTTATTTCCGATGATTGATTACACAATAATATTTTTCTTACTAATGGAGTACCGCCAAACTACAGTAAGTTTAACGAAGTATCCACAATCAACGAATCAACACAACGCGCTGACGAATTTAACACAATAAAAATAAACGCATGGATTAATTTGAGTTGTCCAATCGTAAGCAAGATCAATTACCTCGTCGCGCGCTCGACACGGTGAGTTGTATTAAGGTGCAACGTTTCGCTCAGCGCGCGAAATTCAAATTTTCTTGCGTTTTATGTCAATTACAGCTTAATTACTCATCGTAGGTTCATGAAAACTAATTTTGCAATAATAAATAGATTTTTTGAAGAAATTACACCAACCAAAAATTCAAGTTGAAAACTAGTATAAGTACATTTCCCACTAAACCAAAAACCAAGATGAAAATCAGCTTATTGAAATTTGTAGCTAAACCAATGTTATCTAGGTGATCATTTTACCCGTAATTTCATAAAACAACTTATTTATTGGCGCAAAATTGTTTTCAATAAATCCACGACGAGTAATTAAGCTGTAATTGACAAAAAACGCAAGAAAATTTGAATTTCGCGCGATGAGTGAAACGTTGCACCTTAAAAGAGTTTTTTTTCTGTATGAGTTCAACTGTTCATTAAAATATATTTAATTCCTGAAATTATGTCCCACGCTTCCATAAAGCATGTACAGATTATCTCTAAGCAAATTAATAAATTGTAGCATTCATTACGGTACTACATAGTTCCAAGTGTACCGCAATTTTGCGGAAAAATCACGCAAAGTTTTTTTAAGCCCGTGTGAGGACATAAATTACTTTGACCAGATTTGCAAACAAGGCAGCTAATTGTGGTTAATTAGAACTGACAAGTGGATACGATCGTGCCCAAAGAAGGGAGAAGGAAATTGTTTTTCTGCTCTTACCCTGTAGTAAAATTATCATTAGTGGTGTTCGAAACTAGACTAAAATAGTTATTGGCATAACATAATCGTATTGAAATAATATGGTAGGTTGCTTCATAAAAACATTAAAATATATTGTCAATGTCCAATTAAAAAAAGATTCTCGTCAAGTCGCAATAAAGTTAATTTTAGCACGCTTATCTTATCTACCCGCGATAAATACCTACAGGCGTACAACACGTGCGAGAAGGTGAGAGTGGCCGCTCTGAAACTATCGTACTCGTTAGGTTACATGTTAAAGTGACCTCCTGTCGGTCTGCAGGTTTCAGACCAAAACGTTTCTCGTTTACAAAGAGATAGGCCCATTTGTATAAGAATAATTATGGTTCTTTTGTGTCATCAGGCTTCCACCGCGACGCAGTGCAGCGAGTTGAAACGATCCGGCTGGCTCCGGCCGACCAGCAAGTGCTTGCGGGTCTGGTCACCGCGCACACTCCTCCAGCCTCTTACATCAAACACGTATGCTACACTAATTTTACAAGGTAAATCATGCAACTATTGCTAAGCTTTTACTTATTTTTTTGTTGGGGGGAAATACATATCACACTAATATTATAAATGCGAAAGATCGTGTGTAAGTAGGTAAGTATGTAAGTGGGTAAGTATGTAAGTATGTAAGTGTGTTTGTTCCCGTTCAACTCTATAACGGCTGAACGGATTTAAATGAATTTTTTAGAGTGGTGGAGTTAGCTTATAGACTGGATTAATACATTGGCTACTTTTTATCCCGAAAAGTTTCACGGTTCCTGTAGGATAGCGGGTGAAACCGCGGAGCGCAGCTAGTAGGTATATATATATAATAAAATAAAGCATGCGCGAAATAAAATTACCCACCTTCTAGGGCATTCGGGTAAACAATAAAATACCGATGTATATATAAACTATATTTATTCGAAAAATGCTAGTGTACTATTTGTAAAAACAAAGGCTAATATACTACTAGAGTAGAGCCGAATTTAGATACAGATTTTGTCAGACCTAGGTCGGTATTAAGTTGCGAATTTATCAACATTGACTTTTGCGTTAACAGTTTAAATACTTCAGGTTTCGGAGTTCAGACGAAGCAACAGTGAACAGTGTAGAGTTGCTTTTTGCAGCGCAAATGTCGACAAATTTGCAACTTTTGCACTGTATAAGTCAAATTCCTATCTTTCATTTGCTTTAGAGCTTTAGCTGCCGACTGATCAATAAACCAGGCCATTTTCTATTCGGTTTCGTTTCACTTTTCTAAGATTTCCTATCTAAATGTGCAATTTGCAAGTCAAATATATATTCTAAAAGATTTAATGATTTTAAAATTTTAATTAGATCCCTCTTAATTATAATTAGGCATAACAGTTCTCAATAATCGATACAGTATATCATCAATGTTATTCGCAGTCCGTATTTTCACTTCTAGTGTTTGGTGTTTACTTTAGACCGGTCATTAATTTGATCATTATCTCACATCGCATCTCATCAATTAAAATCAATTAAATTAGGTTCCAATCAAAACCTAATTAGATAAAAGGTGCCGGTTATCAAAAAGTGATTTCAGTTTGTCTACTTGCAGTATTTTATTATTTCTATCTTTAGGAAATGTGATATCATTTCCGCTGTGCACCAATCAAATAGAGGTAGGGTTTGTCTCTACTAATTTTGCTTCAATAATACCACAGAAGAGGAAAAAATTTTACCTTTACTTCTCTCTTCTATGAATAATACGCTATCAACGCCGCAAATATACGTTTTTTTTAAATATCATTTAGCGGAGACTATTTAGTATTTTAGCTACGTAAAGTAGAGTGATACTTAGAGGCTTCGAAAATTTACGTTGATTATTTTTTTTGCTGTAAGGGGGTTTTTAGGGTTCCGTACCCAATGAGCAAAAGATAATCCTATTGCTGTCGCTCTGTCGTCTGTGCTGAGTTATAAGCATGAGAATATTATGTGTAAAATGTTTGTCCGAAACCGAATATGTAATTATGTCTTCAATTATTTTCTGCTTCATTTTTTGCGTGAGAAATTCATGAGATCTAGGCAATGACATTGAGTACTTTATAGACATATTGTTTCTTCAAAGCGAGGTTTTTATACCATTTTTGCTACAGTCTCTATTTTAAAAAGGAAAATAATTAGGAATTTGAAATTTTTGTATATCATGTCCTGTATACTTGCAGTTAAAAAATATCACGAAAACGCCAATTCATAATGTAAGCTCTGCCCCAAACAAAAAGAAACATATTTTTTTTGGTGCTCTTGCGACGTCTCGCAAGCAATATATTTCATAATTTGTAAACACGTCGTAACACAAATACATCGGAACCTTCTCGCAATTAAACGGTTATTATTTTATTATATTAATTTGAATGAGCTAAAAATCCATTAAAACTTTCAGTCCAAACAAAACATCAAAAAATGCACAAAACGTTGGATCAACGCCGTCTGGCGACCTATATATAGGCAGTTACTCTGTCTCTGTGTCTGGATGTTTGTCGCGTTATCACGGCTAAACGGATCTTGATAAAATTTGATAAGGAGTTACTGTTTATCACAAAGACGGACATAAGATTACTTTGACTTGACTTACTTTTTTTATGTCTACGCCAACGAAGTCGCGGATATATCAACTAGTGTATTAAAAAACGAATGACTTGGCAGCCCTATGATTGTCGGTATAGTTCAAAGAGCAATGAAGACGACTACTAGGAAACTACTACCCGTACCACGTATGGACATTGTGATTAATGCAACACATTAACCGTAAGGCGCTATACATATCACTTGCTATCTGTAATTATAGCAGCCTGCCTGCACAGCTGTAAAAACTGTGTTAATTGCACCATTGTCTAGTCAGATAAACTTAGATTGTAAGCCGATAATTATCGGAGTAGAAATACGTTTTGGAGTACAAATAAATTATTATTTTACGTTCTATTGTTTACATAAACATTTGAAGATTACAGAAATTAAAACAGCGAGAAGGAAAGGAAACGGTGTTTATTACATTGTGGTGTGGTTATTTACAATCTTGTAACAATGTTTTCGTTCTGTGAGAACTTACTCGTATCTTAATGGATCGTACTTTGTTATTTTCACTTATCAACTTAAATTATTTTTATTAAGTATGCCAAAAGAAGTGCCCAAAAATTCAAATGTTTGAAATTGGGTTACTTATCACATCTAAGTTCTTCATTATAAAGGAATATCAGAGAGAGATACACAGAGATTGTTACTTATTTTGAACCGACTTCAAAAAAAAGGAGGAGGTTCATAAGACGACTTTAAAAAAAATGTTTTTACCTCAGAACTCCGTCATTTATAAATCGATATGGAAAAATCTTTTTTTTAATTTGAAAGAAGATACCAGATTGGTCCCATTTTTTATCAAAATCCAGTTCTGATAATGGGATCCATGAGGAATTGAGGGAACTTCTCAAATATTATAGGCATGCATATAGCGATTTTGGCATTTTCATCAACAAGTCAAGCATTTGCATTAAGAAAGTATTATTTGGTGAAGTAGAACTGATGAAGAAGATCACAGATTGCCACTCTATAACTCCTCAATGATACGTATATTTCACGAGTAGCGCCAAGATAATCTCAATTATAGGTAGTTAAGCGACTATGACGAAGCAAATTAAAATAAATGGTTCTGATGAAGTAGTTTTTTATTTATTTTTTTATACATTGCAATTTCCCGGAAAGAGGGCAATCTTTTGCGAGTTTGTTAAGGGTTGTTCCGTCTTCGCCCCAACAGATCTCATCCCATGACGTTTTCTTAAATCAAACCCACTTTCTATTATTGACTCGTCCCACATCTATTTTTTTATTTTTCTATTCTCGAGTCATCCCAATTTATATTACCTGCTATTAATAACTCATCCCGTCCCGACATTTTCAATAAAACAGTACAGTGTTGGGTACAGTACAGTTTGCAAAATGAGTATTTATGAGTATTTTACCTCTAAGAGTGGGAAATATAAAAAGATGAACTACTTTCAATAAATAAATAATAATTTACTTACATTAAATTTAGAGTAATTAGACTGTGCCACAGGTACGTCATCCTGGCGAAATACGACTCACATTATGGCCTCTTAAGAAGCTATTACAAAAGATAGATATGTTTACTGCCGTGCATGTGGTCGGGTCTTTAAAACCAAATTACATCTAGCGAGCCACATCAGGAGTCATGTTAATGTAACTGGTTTTTGCCGTTTAAATAAATAAATTTAATTAAAAGGCATATTAAACAATTAATACATCGTACCGTATTCCAGATTCGGTTACCCGTCTCCGATCTACGTGAACGTGGTCCGCGACCCGGTGGAGCGCGTGATCTCTTGGTACTACTACGTGCGGGCGCCTTGGTACTACGTCGAGAGGAAGCGCGCCTTCCCCGACCTGCCACTGCCAGATCCTGCCTGGTTGAAGAAGGTAATCATAATAATATTTGTCAGTGTGCTGTATAGGTATCGTACCTCAATGGTGCGCTGATATAAAGACACTGAGTGCGTGAATTTCCAAAAAGCGACAAAGCGATATTTTTGAAAAAACGCTTAGTTTTTTTTTAAATATCAGGTGTCGTATATTTCCTGTTTATGTCCGGAGTGACACAGATTCAATTTACATTTTTCAGTCGGGTATTTTGTTTTTCTTTTAATACTATTAAGTACTTGCTGTGTGATATAATTCTAACTTTTTAATTTGTGGGGAAACACAACCGCGAACCTCTCTGCAGATTGATATACTAGCCCAGTCAATTTAGCGTTTGACCCGGAAGTAGCTAATAACAAGATATTTTTTTCGGTATATAATTGTAGAACCAACCTCTCATGAATATGCAATAATTAAACATAACATATCGCAGTGTGTTTTTTTAAAGAGCAAACTTTAAAATAATAATAACTTTATAATAGACACATTAAACATTACCGTATGGAATTTCGCAATTATATCAACATCTAAATATAAGCTGATTGCAGCAACTATGATTTTAATGAGATTGCAGCGCACGAAGCATGGAGGAAACTACTTTATCTGGGAAAGCGTTTTATTGCAAATAAAATATTTTATTGTAACTGCGCAGAAATGTACCTACCTAGAAACAGCAAACATCTAATAAATAGAGATCCCATCTCAAAGTAACCTACCCAGTTCTCATTCAGCGCAGATCGCGGTTATTATTTAAATATTATCAAAGAAACAATTTAAATTTTAAATCGTTAGAATACCAATAAAAATTATAGATGTTCGATCAGACTGAGGACAAATTCTAGGCTAACATTGTGATAATTAACAATTTTTACTACAAGACCATTAATGAAATTGCGAAAAAAAAGCTGTTTCATACAAAAATAACATACGCCAGCGGCGAAAGCTGATATAAATTATTTGCCATATATATATGTATATATATTTTATATCTAATTCTGCAACAGCGAAAGTCACACTAATTTAAAAAAAAAATATAAATTTAAACAAATTGTATATTTTTTTGTAGAAAGAGTTTTTTGTTTTATTATTTTCCCAATAACGACTATACTTAGGTAAAAATTATTGGACGGCACGTCTAACATTTATTTAGAAAAATGGTACGTTGATTCATGTAGGTTCGCCATCCCTGTCCTAGATTATGAACCTCGCTTCGTACAATCGAACACCTACTAGAAGGTGCCTTCAATAATTTTGTTTTGAGTTTATCTATCAAAACGTAAGATGGATGGTCAAGGAAGTCATGGGTCAGCTATCAGTCGTCAATTTACAATGAAGCAAATGGCACGTGGTTTACAATGGGCACGTGCTGCACAGAGGAAAAAACCTGAAAATCGTTGCGTGACGATGCTATTATTGCGTAGGAATTATTTACCGATAAATACCTTAATACTTATCGCTGCATGTAACGTAATTGGAAAATCTCCGTGTTCATTGTGACCGCTATGAAATAGCTCGATTGAAAGCAGTGCAGCAATTTTTTGTAAATCTTTAAAAAGCGAACCTTTATTTTTAGGCTAAGTATTTCCTAATACAGAATGGTTTTAAGGTTAATTTGCTCTCATGAAAAGTTAGGTCGATTTGAGAGAACAATCCGATAAACCAACGGAATAAATCATAATTTGTATCCAACTTGACCTAAATATAAAAATCTCACAATTTTGAAAATAATTTGAATGGTCACGGAAGATCGGAACAGACCGGATTTTGTTGATCGATTCTCATCGACTTCGTTTCGGCAGCTCGATTTCGGAAACCGAGTGTGACGCGTTCCGTTATAGCGCCACGCTATGCTTCCATAGCTTTTCTGACTACTAGTGAAACTATGGTCGGATTGTTCCATATATTTTCAACTATTTGCTAATCTGTGGCTCCATGGTGAATCCTACACGGTCAGGGGTTCAGATTAGCGAGTCACGAAACACGATTATGATTCTGACACGCCACGATTCAAGTTAGCGATCACGATCTTCGGCAGATAATGAGATGAGAATGGAGGCAGATTAGATTCCCGATTGATGTGGTTAAACAGCTTTTGTGGAGCAGCTACTTTTTATGCTTGGCCTTTGCATGCCTCGTAATACGTGCAGATAGTATTCTGAGACCGTTTTTTAACATTGTTTGTTTAAATTTAGTAATAAGTTACCATCTGCGCTCCGCGGTTTGATGGAAAAGGTACATTAGGTAGGTACATTTTCTCGGGCTAAAAAGTAATAGCCTATGTCACTGTATTCCATGCCAAAATTCAATTCGATCCGTTGATCTGTTCCTGCGTGAAAGAGGGACAAACAAACCAAAATACAAAATTATTTATTTCGACATGAATTCAGTGTTTACAATCAGTGTTGATCTATAGGCTCCCGAACTAGTCTAGGACTGTATGTCGGGTGCCAGTGGCTTCTCCTACGTATGTATTAGGTTTTAGATTGAAGATTGTGTTAAGTTAAAAATGATGCCAACAAATACACAATATAGGGATAGGGTTGCCTCAACGAATAAAGAAGGTTGCCTTAGTCACAATTATTTTAACCTAACAACAGAATCACTGGCAAGACAGCTAGATTTCGAATAAAGTATCAACACATCCGCTAACTATAAAAAAAAAATATTTTTGATTTATTTAATTTTATATTGCCACAATGTCAAAATTATAATTTAAATTATAAAAAAAAAAAAAAATATATAAAATTATTGTATTTTTTATGGCATGAGGTTCTGGTCGACCTAACTTTGAAGAAGTAGTCTTGTATCTTCGCAATACTCTACGAATTGTACCATGTAATAATAACGTGTAATAGGTATGAGGATATTTACCTATCTGCCTACTCACTCTCCTGTAGATTCATAGTCGATGCCTTATGAATCTAGTTACTCTTGCACGCAAAAAATAAATTAGCTTTAAGGCAACAAAAACGTTGACATTATAATTAGTTTCGGGCAAAAACCCACCCTGTTTAACAAAGTTTAGTGGGATCGGCCACTCGATATACATTCCTCATGTAACATGGAACTTGCAGCCGGTAATGGGCTACTAATAGATAAATTGCGTGACGATGCGCCGAGTTGATTGAACTGATTAAATAAACAGTCGATCAAGGACTGTTGAGCTCATTAAAGCAACGCTCATGATTTTACTATGAAAACGGACGTGGTCTCGACACATGTTATTTTAATAAAACGGGAATTTTGTTCAATTCAGTTTGAATTGAGTCACGCTTATAGCATTCCTTGATAAAGATCAGCGAATGTGATCGAAACTGTAGTCGGAATAACCGAATAAAACGCTCATGATGTTCGTGTGATTAACTGAGATTATAATAATTAATTAATTATAATTAGAAAAAAAATAAAGAAAAGAAGGAAATCTGGGTGAGGGGTGATGACCACATTTATATTTAATTGGTATTATTTGATAATTTATTCTAAGTAATGACAAGAATGTTTTATTCAAAATGTGCGTTGAACTCGTAGAGTTTCGTTTGACTGACTATATAGTAATGATGTGCTATATATAATATGAATATGATGTCATTGCTACGGTGTAGCACGGTGTAGGATTATCCTGTAGGTATGGTATAATAAGTTTTTGTGGAAAAATATATTTTTGCAGGCAAGCTTTTATAACTAACTAACTAACCCTAACCTGTAAGCGGTGTAAAGATGCCACCCTATAATGCTGGCTGCGTTACCACGCTGAATAGCAACTGAAACTTAATTTTTGTAACATCAAAAGAACAAAAATTCCTCTAATTTAACTATAAAAAGTCGAATTATGCACTTACGTTGTGTGTGTAGTTCAAGTGTATAGTTCGCCCTTCTATCTGGATCAGTCAAACCATTCAATTTGTAGCAATTTTGTAATAGAACTTTTAGATCGCTCTTCTTATGAGTTTAGTATACTACTTACTGCATTTCTGTAGGCAAGTATAATTATTAAAGAAAAACAAAAACCTGATTGCGTCATGACCAACGAGACCTCACTCGTCAAAATTGGTAAAGCCAATTATTAATTAGGCAACAGCAGGTAATGTATAGGAACACACAAACATATAACTGTGTAATAAGAACGAGGTGCTGCGCATAGTAGCTCTGCGCAGACGTTGGAGAAGCCGATTGGGCTGAACTTCGCTCGTACAAGTTCACAACCGCCATAAAGTTTGAATCATATTCTACCTGTTGATGTCGTGTTGTGTGTGTTATGTGTTGTATTGTATTGTATTGTACCTCCTGTGGTTTTATATTCCAGGATTTCGAGACATGCGTGCTGAGCGGCGACCGCGAGTGCCGCTACATCGAGGGCGAGACACACGAGGGTATCGGCGACCACCGCCGGCAGACGCTGTTCTTTTGCGGACATGAACCCAACTGCACGTAAGAACACATTTTATACAAAATATTCCTCTCTTTACCTTGGATGAATCAACACATTACGAAAATACTAACTTCCACTCATATGGATCATTTTTAAATTCAACAAAAACCTCTCGCAGGCAGCTTCCTTACATCATACAAGCGCTAGTTTATTGATCATTGTTTATTCGATAAGAATCAGACTTTAAGACCAGACAAGAGAGTAGGTTTTCGCCTTACTGAATTGTTTATTTTTCTTAAAATAAAATAATGCAACTACTGAACTTTTCAGAAAAAAAAAAAAGCTTATTACATGCTACAGCTTATATACTACAGAAGCACCTAACAATGAAACTCCACCCCCCCCCCCCTGATGAGCTGAGAATGTTCCAGGCCGTTCAACACCGCGGAGGCGCTGCAGCGCGCCAAGCGCGTGGTCGAGGAGCAGTACGCGGTGGTGGGCGTGCTGGAGGACATGAACGCGACGCTCGCCGCGCTCGAGCGGTATGTGCCGAGGTTCTTCAATGGCGCCGCCAGTCTCTACTGGGGTAAGTCCGTCCCTAATACCCTGGTGACATGAGGCTAGTTTTCAAGCTCGAATATACGAATAATTAAAGTATTCTTCAATTCTGAATAAACAACAAAACGAACATTCCCTTAATTCATTCGTATATCATTCAATCACAAGTATCATCATCATCATCATATTCAATCATCTTCTAATCAATTTAAATAAGCATTGCCATTCAGCGTGGTAATGCCGCCAGCATGCTGGGTACGCTGGCAACTGGTAGTGGGCTTGAGGATTATCTATAGACTTTAAATGGTCTCTGGATAATCCAACTGATATTTTATGTAGTAGGCTAAGTAGTTTACATAGTTGTAGTTTGTATGTATTTTGCTTAGTTAATAAAGGCATTAGCCCGTAAAAAAAAAGTAAATGTAGTGGTAGGACTCTGCAATTTGCCTGGGGAAGTACTACACTTTTTGCTATGCAGTTATCCAACCGCGCGTCAAAGATCTATATGTCTATTTATAATGACTGTGTGATTGAAGAGTTTCCAGCGAAGTTTCTGGGTACAGATTTAACATCTAATATTTCAGAGTGATGAACGCGCAGTGGATTGTCGCGCATGGTTTTCAACTCTTGAAGTTCAAAATTCTGGGTGTCACTGAACTTTGTTATGGGCAAGCATTACACTCTACACAAGGTTGCAGCTTGCTCGTCTCGTTATAAAGTTTATTTAAAAAAACTATATCTATTATTAAGTAGGTACTATGGTGCAATTTACCTCTTTGAATTCTTATCAACAAATGGAAATACAACTTCTCAATCTTATCATTTATATTTTCAGACGAGCTGAACACCTTCAACCGAATTAATCGCAACGCGTTCAAGCCGCCTGTCTCTGAAGCGGTTAAACAAATAGTTCGCGCCAACTTCACGCGTGAGATCGAATTCTACGAGTTCTGTCGACAACGGCTGCATCTGCAGCTGCGAGCCTTGAGGGACCCCACCGTTACGATACCCACCACCAGGAGCGCGAGAAGACGGCGCGCGCAGAGGAGATTCGGAGGGGTGTAGCTGTAATGTAGCGTACCTAGGGCGTAAGAACTTTTTAAAGACAGCTACATTCCTGATGTAGCGTATTGAAATAAATTTGCTAAAACAGGTACGCCTCTGTGTCTTGGGTACCTTTATTACAATAATTAATACAGTGCGTTCTGAGGAGGCTAAGAAGCCCCCTCAACGGGTGTTGCTATAACGTAGAGCTAGGCGTAAGAACTGTAATGTGTAGGCAAAGACAGTCAGAAGTATTTTACTGATGATTAGAAGTATAAACAAGTAATTTTTTTTTTTTTTAAAAACCCGACTGCAAAATGTAGCCTATGTCATTCCGGAGGACATTCCGGTAAAGAGGATCTAATGACACCTCACTTGTCAAAATCGGTCAAAGCCGTTTAGGCTACAGAGGATATATGCACAACATACGTACTTAATACTTACATACACCCTTAAAACATTACCCTCCTTCTTAGGCAGTCGGGTAAAGGGTTAAAAAATACAGTAACTGAAACTGTCAGCATCATAATATTCCTACAGCGATAAAACAAAATGTGTTGAGTGAGAGTGAGAGGTTGCGATGACGCATAATTTAGCAGCTCTAAAGGTTCCAAACTCTTCACTTTTTAAATAAGTGTGTTAGTGGATAGAGAGTGGACCGCACTCTAACCACTCTGTGTGGTGATGAAAGGGCCAGGCGAATAGAAAGCTTGAAAGGGAGCTCTGTAGAGATGTAGCTAGTAGTAAGTAGAAATGTTTGTAAATAGTTGTAACTTTTATTAACTTTATTGTATTGTACACACCTACAATATAATACGACCTGTTTATTAAGGTTTGCCTAAATTAGGTTTATTTAGCTTCAATTGACTGAGAGTGATAATCAAAATTGCTGAATCACCGTTTGACCTGTCTCTATCTTTCTGCCTCGGCATTAAACATAGGAACTAAATAACTTATATCTAAATAGTGTACGTACTTACCTGCTTCAATTTCCATTGTTTATTGAACTGTGAAACGTAGAGAACGGAGAACGGACAGGCTTACGCAGAAAGATCCGAAAGGATTTCACTGTACTCATGATACACAACTTTTACTAAATAAAGAAATCAGACAAAAAATGCAGTTCGATACATTTTGTTGAGTGTACATAAAATTTTTCCCATTACTATACTCACGGGATATTTACCACGATTTATGTAGTAAATCACCAAGAAAGTCTAAAACAGTGATTTAATTTTCCTATAGAATATCTGACTTTTTTCCCGCGATTTTTTTGTTGATCATATACTAAAGTTCATAATGATGAGTACAATGAGCATATAGTGTCCCGCTGGTGGGTTTAGGGATCTCGAAGGAATCCCCCTCAATCTAATGGTGGGTGTACGGATCTTGAGGGATACCCACTCAGACCACTGATGAGTGTACGGGTCTTGACAGATTCTCCCTCATCCCACTGATGAGTGTACGGGTCTTAACAGATTCTCCCTCATCCCACTGATGAGTGTACGGGTCTTAACAGATTCTCCCTCATCCCACTGATGAGTGTACGGGTCTTAACAGATTCTCCCTCATCCCACTAGTGGGTGTACGGATCTTGAGGGATTCCCACTCAGACCATTGGTGGGTTAAGTAGGCACGGTCGTGCCTGGTATTTCAGATCCTAAAATAAAAAAAATGTAGATAATGTTAAAATGTAAAACAAACCTTATTATATTAATAATAAGTTACTACTTACTTTCTTTGCAAGTTAGAAGGTACATAAGTTATTCCTGTAAGCAATAATTTTAGGTTAGGTAAAATTAAGTAAAATTAACTTATAATAATTAATTTATTTGTTAATTATTATTGAATAATTGTCATATTGTGATAATGTATCGCTTGACGAAGCGGTAACTATACCTAGACAGAAACATAATAAAGCATCCTTTATTAATTAGCTTTGATGTATTTTTTGGTTTTGATGCCGTTTGTAGTTGGTTTACCTACATACTTGACTTTGATGTCAGGGAATATTCAGATTAGCCCAGCGGGTCATCTTCTGCAGTTTGGTACCCGTGCGAATCCGGGGCGAATCGCTAGTATCTTATATATAAACTGTAAGTATGTATGTTCCCTATAGACTCCAAAACGGCTCGACTTATTTTGATGTAGTTTTCAGGGAATCTTCATATTGCTAGGGGGTGATCCTGTGGACGTGTAAAAGCTCATAAGAACAGGAAGGTATCTAGTTAAGTACTTTGGTTTCATTTGAAGTCACTATTTCAAAACCGCTTGCATGGAGCTTCTACTTACTCGTACTATAGATGTCTACCTCTACACAGGGTTATCTTTGTAGTCTTGTAAAAAAACTGTTGTATCATACAATCCAGGACCCTTTGGGACCTTATAATAAAAGTACTTTATACCAACTGCTTACTTACTTTAACTTTTTTTGTAGTTGGAATTTACATCAATTGAGGAGGTATCTTGCGCTAAATTAAATCTTTTGTTTGAAATTCTTTGTTTGTTGTTGACCACTTCTTAGATGCCTTGTTCGACACCAATAGCATAGAGCCAAGAGTAATAAGTCGGCTTTCGTTTGACTTAAAGCAGTTAAGGCATTGATCTCGATTTTATTTTACCATTTTCTTAACTATATTTGGCAGTGTTAAAATTATAGTCACTCCCACCAGACGTGCAACAAGCAACACCCCCCTGCAGGCCTAGCACGGGCGCCGGGATAAAGTTATGTCCACCCGTTTTATCTTGGCGTCAACGTGACAAAGCTAGAATATGGATACATCTGTCTCTTTCTCGCGGGATAATATAAATAGGCCTGCTGGTGTTGCTTGTTTCACGTTTTGAAATACCGAGAGACGCAGATAATTGGTTAATGCTATTAGATATTGTCGTCCATTTTGTTACCACTTACTAAACCAAATCAATGGGCCAGGACTAAAATTATCTGCATGTCTTTTTATTAGAATATATGAAAAGGGAATCTGTTAATTTTAGTTTAGAAAATGACACAACAGAATCAACATCATTGAAAAAATACTAAACGTAGTAACGCGTAACTATTAACTAATATTGCCTCAGAGTATTTATATCAAAATATTTAGTTGCTTATTCATTTGTATAACGCGTATTTTTATAAATTGATAAAGCTCTTATATTATTGTACCTATCTTAATGGGTTTATCGATTTCTGTCTGTTAATTTGCATTATCTTGATCTCTGACTTGACCTGTATAATTTGTACAAGCAGTATCCAAATTATATAGGTCAAGTTAATTAAATATAATATGCTCATAATTATTCTTGAACTATATCTTACCTCCAAGAAGATTTTGACAGATCCAGGAATGATGTTGCGAATGAATTAACGGCCTAATTTGATAAAAAATTGATTTATTTATGTCCAGTGCATCTCATTATATTTTTTTGATTCTGTCACCTAGACACCTGTCACATAGAGGGAAAACATGATTAGGTACATAACATTTTCTCGATAACAAAATCATTGAAAAGACCTCGATTTACACGCATTTTTGCTCGTGTTATACGCGACGCTGCTTAATTTTACGTCTGCCCATACCTTTTACGCTAGCCCACTAGCTCACAATCATACCCATGCAGCACAGATTCATCTGTGCCATGCAGCAAACAATCTTCTCAAACCAAAAATCCCAGAAGAGAACTAGCTCCATCAAACTCAGGGCTTCCTACCGTGGGAGCTATTACCCAAAAACGAACTATTTTTCTTGTCATGTAAATCTCTCTGAGGGTAGATTTTAAATGTCTAACACTGTTTTTACACATTATGTAATACTAATTCTAATATGCATGCTTGAAATGACTAAGTATATAAGTTACTAGCTGTTTGCTTCCCGCGACTTAGTTCGCGTGGACTTACAAAATAAATGTAGCATATGTCCGTCTCCCACCCTGATATATCTATGCAAAAATTCAGCTCGATCAGTTCAGCCGCTTAGCCGTAACAACGGGACAAACACCCAGATAGAGAGACGAGAGTTACATTCTCATTTATAATATTAATTAGGAATAGGATTATCATTAAATTAAATACTTAGCTTAGGATGTCAATTTGGTCACGTAATAAATAATTACTATTTTCGCTGGCGCTCGGAACCCCTAGTGTATATTCAAATGATTATCACACTAATAGTGACATAATAATAATATTTAGGATTGCATCGAACAGAGTTTTGATTGATTTCCTTAAGGGCTAGCATGCGCAACGCGACATTTTTTTCTAAATCAACATTCAACTAGAATGTATCATTTAACATATTGTCTGCCTGGAGTCAGCAAAATTTAGGGTTTTTAACTGGTTTTTTGACCCTTTTTGAATATTCCAAAATAACAACATAAAGTCGCTATACATCAGGCGAAAGGATTGCTCGTCTCGTACCTCACTATCACAAAAATAACTATAAATAATCAGAAATTCGATTTTATACTGCACATTAATTTATTATTATGTAGGTACAATAGTTATTTAATAAAATCAGGAGTCAAAAAGAGGAGTAACAATAATATTCTATAGGAGAGCAGCGAAATCGCATGCAATAGTTAAATTAATATGGCCACATTTCAAGAATTCAGGTACATACAAAATAGAAAACGGCCTAATAGGTAAATTACATATTACATTATTGCTTACATATTAAAAATAATTTAATTTCGTAATTTCTAATAGTCTCATGTAATAAAATCTCAAAACCAAACGATTCACTAATTT
Organism: Apocheima hispidaria; assembly: GCA_947579745.1. NCBI lineage: Eukaryota > Metazoa > Arthropoda > Insecta > Lepidoptera > Geometridae > Apocheima > Apocheima hispidaria. The sequence continues at coordinate 6,155,755 of OX388157.1, read as the reverse complement.
ATCAGTTCTGTATGTCATGACTTCGTGATTATACAAAAATATAAAATGTACGTAATATATTATTTATATTCAATTCATAACGATTATATAGTTCAATTTTAATATAAAATAGTTTAGTAATATTCGCTTTTATATTCATTTTCTCAATTAACACTTGTTACACTTAAGGCTTTATCTTCTAACATCTGGCCCAGTACTTTGACGTCCTTATTGCGATGATTGTCAGGTTCAAGTTCGTATCGCGCGGCGATAAGATTCGCGGTCGCGCAGCGTCGGCGGCCGACCCTAACGATCATCGTATATTATGGACGTCACGGTACGGGCCCTGATCAGTCAGACATGAAGTTATCTACACTTTAACAATTGAAGAAACTCTAATAATAAATCTAACAAGATGATGTTGAGTCATCACGAATACTATAATAACTGTACCTAAAACTATCAGTAAAATATTATTTATCTACAGTTCAATTTTATAACGTAGGTACCTAGGTAATAACATGATTTAAACTCTAAGCCTTACTATAAATAAGTGATGTATTCGTTCTTACTTTAACATAACGACTATTATATAAAGTCTAATAGTGTTTGTAAAAGTTTTATTAAAATATTAATATCATTCAGAACTCGTATCTCTCTATATTTACAACAGCAGGGGTTCGATCGGCAATGCCGCTTGGCCCCACTCTACTCACAATCACAATTCATAGTCTTTCATGACAAGCTACCGAATAAAAGATTTCGAAATAATTAAAATTCGATTTAAAATTATTTCAAAGTTGATATTATTGCAGATGGCACTCTGAGAACGAGCGTTCGGCTCGTTTTCTTTATCCTACAACAAAGCTATAGTTTATATCACAAGACAAAAAACGACAACTGTAAAGCCTCAATAATTCGGGACGCTATCGCCACTCGTGTCCGTGCTATCTCTCGCTGTCCTCCGATCCCGGGTGGCGCGGGCTGCGCCTGAATGAGAAAGCGTGCAGGCGTAAGTGTCCGTCATCGCGCGTCCGCGGCACGCCGCCATCTCGATCGCGACCGCTCTTCTATCCGAAACCAACGCTTGCGTCTCTTAGCCGCATCAGTAGAACGATGGGTGCCAGTCCACGGTGGGGTGCAAAGGCCCGTTGGACGCTGGTGACGCGACTCCTGTCAACGCACCCAGCGCTAGGCAGTCGAAGCAGTAGTTCGCTCCATTATTATTATCCCAGAACTGCTGGCCTTTACATTGGAAGCGGACGGCGATCTCGAGCCTTTGACCAGATAATATCGCAGGCGCGTATAGCACGAACTGGAACCTGTCGCAGAAACCATCACACGAGCCCGGCACGTAGTTGGCCTGCAAGTCTGTATACGTCTTCCATCTGTTCATCGTGTATCGCACGTGTACCGTTTTATGGAAGTCTAGATTGCGCACGCGCACTGATCCGCACACTGTGACGTGAACGCCGTCACAAACACGTGCGCTCTCGAGGCAACAGTTGAACGTCTCCAGCTTGCTGGTGAGATCAGTCGGCAGCTGGAACAGCGGCACTAATGTAAGCGCGCCGAGCCTGGGCGCCGCGCGGACGGGCGGGGAGCTCTGCACGTCGCATCCGGTCAGATCATCATAAGCAGAGTTAGGAATGACGGGAATTTCATCCATGAATGTTTTCACATCCGCTAGATCTAGCCCGAGCACGTCTGCGAAGCGAACGATTTTCTTCCGTCCTGGAGTTCCTGGTGGTGTTTTACCGGTTTTCAAAGAAGAACAACGACGAACTCGTTGCGGGAAATCGTCTTCTACTTCATTCTGTTCTTTTTCTTCTTCTTTTTCAGCGGTTAAAGCTGTTGACTCTACATCTGTCGCTGTAGATTCGTCGGTAACATTCAATGTACTTTCCGTCTCGACAAGAACATCACTGGTTATCACTAGTTCTTGTTCGTCTTTTTCAGTTTCTGAGGATTCGCATTGCATTTGTTCTTCTTCAACGGCTACTTCGATTTCTTCATCCGGAACAATTGCAACATCTAAAAGTGACAGATTCTCCGCGCTGGGCGATACTTCTTTGTCAAGACTATTTTCGATTTGAAAAATTTCATCATTGACATCCGACGGTTCACTCTTGGCGGACTCAAATTCTGAATCACTATCACCGGTTGACACGCAACTCGCTAAAGGAAGACACAAACGTTCGTTATCAAGAACTGGGGACGGCCTCGCTATACTACAGTCTATTTCATCTTGACTATTTTGTCGCGCACATCCTTCAAACGTCATAGCAGAATACAGCCTTTTATCCGAATGACCGTTTTCTCTCGGCGCCGGCTGCAATTTTACCGGCGAGTCCGTATAAAAGGACGTCGAAAATCTGAAGCCGTTTTTCGTTTTGTCCGGATGCTGAAGGAGGAGTTTGGCCTGCTCTTTGACGTCTGCCTCCGAGTCGACATCGTAGAAAGGCGGTTCTTGGTCCTCTGCTGGTGACCGTTCAGTGAAGGCGTGGTCGAGTTCGTCGACGGGGCTGGAAGGGCTCTCGCACTCGAGTTCAAAATCGTAAAATGTGTCGTGGTCGCGTTGGTTGGTGGAAGTGGAAGAGATGGCTCGGTGCACAAGTGGCGGGGCGGCGTTGTCGCGCGCCAGCCAGCTGCTCTCCGAGTCGTCGTCGTGTGTGGTGCCGAGGTTTCTCAGTCGGCTGTGCAGGTCGCGCGCGAACGCAGCAGCGCGCCCGCGGCACGACATAGGCAGCAACGACGTGAGACCACACTGCGGCCCCGCGCGCTCACCGTTCATCTGCGTCTGAAATGTAACACAAGATCTCGTTAACCAATGTGGTCGGTTATCCAAACTATCATACGAGTACCTATTATTCATTATTATTGTAGATAGAAAGTTAAAGAATTTAATCGTCTTCTATTCTTCCATTAAGTTTGATTTTCCTTTGATAGTAATGCAATACTCAAAGTCAAAAGTGAACGACCTCGATAAGATAGCTAAATTACATGCTCGTCGCTCGTCTATTACCATAATATCATACCACTTTTCAAGATAATTCATTAAACAAATAGGTATTCAAAAGTCATTAAGTAGGTATAACTCTGATAAACAACAATTGTTTTAAGAGAAAAAAATGTATTTAAATTTTTAAATAAGTACCTACGTACTTATTTAAAGAGTTCAAATAAATATATTTGAAACAGCAACAGTTATCTGGTTGTAATAACGTCACCATTGTTATTTAAACCTAACTAACAGAAAGTAAGTTTGTAAACTATATAGCAAAACTTGAACGACCTGTATAAAAACCACTTATGAAATATTTCAAAAATGTATATCGTCACATGACGGACGGCGAAAACTTGGCACAGAACCTATGAACCTACGCACACCACAGCCATGAATGCAATCTAAAAATATTCATATTTATTAAGACTTATTTATTTGTATTCAAAAGACGCCGCGATTTTTAGAAGCGTCGACTGTCTTGTCGCAACAGGCGGGAGACACCTCATACATGGTGACGCGAATGATTGAAGGTCGGAGCTTGACCCATTTAGAAGGTAACACTTGCTCAAACTAGGTCGCCTGGATTCGACTTCGCTGAAGACGTTAATGAAAAACTATTAGATCTAGAATATTGGAGGACAGTCTAGAATAGGACGCAATGGTGAAATAAAGTATGAGATTTAGGCATATATAACATATTATATTATGTTAGAATAGATATAGGTTTAGAAGAAGTCCAATCTGGTATTTTGTACACGAAAAACAAAACTTTCAGAACGAAATGTTTGCACCAACGTGATTTTTCGAATTGTTTACACATGCAAATTTAGCACAATGCATTTAACTGCCAGCCGGCCGTATTGCAGCGCTGTTCGCGCATACCAACAGAGGTCAGGATATTTAAAGACAGGCAGACATCTTTATACTTATAAAATGTGATACTTTGTAAGCCAACCCTATTGTAGATCCTAACGAGTTTACGACCAAAATTGATCTAAATCAGTTGAGTACCAACGCAAGGGAAAAACTAAATGGATAACATATTGTGACAACCTACGTTTCTTATCAAACACAATCGAAAACGCTACGCCGCCGTCTCATTATCCTGCTGTTCTCATTTTCGCGTCTACCGTAATAACATGAATGATGAAATCGCTACGTTCTTCTGCCATAACATAAATAGTGAACGACGCCAAAAACAACGTCATCAACGGAGGCAAGTCCAGAAACATCCCATCATGATTTGGTCTTGATGCATACTTTTTATACTTAAAAAGCATTATAGCGTAACAGGGACGGATCGTGAATTTGTGGGGCCCTGGGCTAATACTACTCAATTATTCAACTAATTGTCATTTTGTCAGGAAACTGTTTTCTATAGTGTTGTAGGTATACGGTATTAGGAAAAAAAAATGGGAAAAAACCTTTTAATTCATTTAAGAGGGTATTTCGAGAGAAAGATTGCGCTATACACTTTTGCGCGCATTTGAAAAGAGATGACTTTAGCGCGCACTAGTCAAAAAACCAGATAATTGCTAATTACATCAAAACCAGGAAATCAATAGAAATTCTGTGCCTTGCAAACCTCAATATTTTTATTACATCTATTAGTGTAATAATCACTTGAATATACTCTAGGGGTTCCGAGCCCCAGCAAAAAATGTGTGTAAATTGAGGCCTTATCAATGTTTTTTTTTTTTCGAGAAATTGTCATGTATTCATTTTTTCCCGCCATGAAATACTAGATGACATCCCAAAATAAGACTTTTGATCTACATAACTATATAATGAGGTCCACTAAGTAGAAAAATCACATTTTTTTATCTAAGTAATATGATTTAGTGTTTATGTATAAGGACACCGTGTACGTTGTTGTATTGGGGGCCCCTTTGTATCCACGGGGACTTGGGCTGCAGCCCAAAAAGTCCTTAAGACCCGCCAATGATCTGCAGACATCAAAAGACCTTTATAGTTTTCTTATTAAAGATATTGTGACAATGGTTACAAATCATGCCTCGTGCAATCTGATGGTCTCACCAGATAAATATAGTTCGGTCCTACGTCCTACATTATCCAATCAGTAGGAGTAGCGATCACCGCTCCGGCCACACCACTCGTTATTGTTCATAAATAAACCGAATCCGTTCCTCGAGTGTTATTACGAAATGATTTGCGAGCTGCAACACCAACATCCGCTAAAAACAATTCTACAGTCTTATTTTACTTGTGAGATCATGCGGCCATAAACTATTCCTTATTTTAGAAATTTGATCTACTATGTCAAATCGAAACGCAGCACCAGCAGCCTAAATATGCTAATCTCGGTATTGGTTGTACCTATTTGAGCTGTTTGGGGGTTTAGGTTTGAGATTGGGTCGGGAGCACAACTCATTTTCAAAAATCTATCAGAGCGCCCTCACTCCTGGTTGATGAGACGCGTGAAAAAAATGCTGCAGCGTATATATGTGATCCGGCACAACGTATAAGCATTGCCATTTAGCGTGGTAATGCCGTCAGCATGCTGGGTACGCTGCCAGCTGGTAGTGTTTGAACATTTTGTTTATCTTTAGACCTTCAATGGCTCAGTAGTTTATATTGTTAGCAATTTGTTTGCATAGTCATTTAAACAGACTTCTACAATACAATCACGTAATAATTTAAGGATTCAAATCATCTCAATAATTAAATTACATGAACACATAAAAACCCAAAACCAAGTTCCATCTTCTGAAGCTCCAGCAAGAGTCAAAAGCCATACGTCACCGATTCCAATCTCCCAGAGCTTCGCTTTTCAAAAACGTTATCCGTCAACCGGCCAGTATTGCTTAGACTGCAGGTTTTCTTGGTGTTGCCAACAGTATATATTTTGTTTAGTAAAGAACAGCAGGGCAAAAAAAGGGCTATCAAAAAAATTGTCGTTTCATTCCGATCGACAGATCCGCCAGTAATCTATTTAGTACCATATCGTAGTAGTATACATATCGCAGTAGTTACGATGAGAGTTTCGGTATGCATCCTTATCGTGACTCATTATCAGGACGCATTATATATTTATAATTGCATTACTTACTTGTAATCATTGACACTGATATGTCAAAAACATGAGTTATTGGTGAAAATATTCAATAACAGTGTATATTTTTATTACATCATGAGAGATGTAGTTTGTAAACACTAGCCGATGCCTTTCACGAGTGATTGACGTCCAAGGTGACTCGATGAAAATAAAGAAAGTACTCATGATGATAAGTTAATTAACCAAAACAGAAGAATTTTGTAATAAATAACAATGTTATTGACTTGATATTGGAGTTCAACTACATAGATTAATTTATGAGCCAAATACAAATAAAAACTAAATATCCGACTGCAAAATGTAAGACTCCGAACTCTAAAACATCGCACTGCAAAATCTATCGAGCTGTTATAATCTACAACTACTTAGGCACACATGAAAAGACAAACATACATCCTCACAAACATACATCCTCACAAACATTACCCTCCTGAGCAGTCGGGAAAATAGTGTGGACCCAGCATTGTACAGCCACATAATCGCGCCAAAATTCGTATCGAGCATTATATTCGGCCATCGGCGGACTTCTTGTCTACATTAGCTTCAAATCGAATGACATTCTAGTGCAAAACTTGATTCCATATTCAAAACCCTTTGATGCGCGCCAGTTTACCGACAGTACTGCGATAAGCATTAGTGTTCGCCCGAATACATCGCAATTCGGCCACAAATGTAATTATTAATATAAATTGAATTGAATATTTACTGAATCCCGATAATGTGGCTCCAGCATAAGAGGACATTGCTGCCCGGCCTCCGGTGATAATATAGCACCTTATACCGTGCGTAATATACACCACACAGACATACCAAAATATAGACATATATTCAGACGCGATTTGTTCCCGTAGACTCAGAGATCTTCGCCTTCGCTTCACTCAATTAAGAACTTTAAATAAAGACACAATGTAGCAAACAAATATAAATAAAAATTATCTATTAGAGGTACGTAGTGGTTATTGTTGATACATAATAAATAAAAAAGTGACCCCGTTGACGACACTTATCACACAATCAGACGATATGACGTTTCAGAGATAACGTTTAAAGAAAAAACACGCACAAGGACGAATAAATACGAGCAGGCAACTTTCTACATGATATCTCGCTCAAAATGGTCCATATTTTATCAACATTTATCTAATATCGCAGAGTGACGGGCGCAGGACAGTGCCACACAGTTTTTTAAACTGTTATAGTGCAAATTTCACGCTACACAGTTTAATTAAAAAAAAAAAAAAACAATACAAGGAAAATCCACTAGAAAATACATTAAATAAAAAGCATGCATGATTTGGCGCTATAAATAACTAATAAAAGATTTTTGTATTAGAAGTGATATTCAAATTCAATCAAGTTATTCAATATACCGGCTACATGGAACGGTATGGCACTACGTCGAATTGAGCTCATTGTATTCAGCATTTTGAACAACTTTTACTAAAGAATCAACACTGAAATCGCAAAAGAAAACCAACTGTTTCATACATTTCATTGAGTGTGTAACACATTTTTTTTTCTATGGAACAGCTAAATTTTTTCGCGATTACTGGATTTGGTCCCTTACTTTCCTCCTTTCGACTTAGTACCTACGTTCCAGATAGCGTCGTCATTACCTGCTGTTTAATTTATTATAAGTGCAGTCTGTGGATACACTACAGTGCTTATACTCCAGTAACTCAAGTACTGCTAGTACTAATACACGTTAGAGTTGGTTACGTCACAAGGAGCTCAATGAAGAAGCTCGATAAGGCGGTCATCGAACCGCTAGATAACGCAAAATTGCTTGCTGATATTAATAAGTGCCGTATCAATATTGCCAATGAGCTATGAGTGAAGCCGTTCCACTATCATGGATTTTATTAGGAGTACATTATATATCTAAGCTACTATGCTGCGGCCACACCGTGTATTTAGTATTGCCACATTATCGCGATTCGGCGTATGTTCGCATTGTAGCCTGGCCGAGATATCGCGGCTCGATCTTCTTGAAGAATCGCGATGTATTCCGACGAACACGAATGCCTATCGTGATGCAGTTGGAGCAAATCAAAGGGTTTGAAATAAATTGCACTAGACTGACATTTCATTGGAATCTGAAGTTTAAAAAGTTCGCCGATGGCTAAATATCAAGGATCTTGTGCTTCGTCTAAGCTAAATATAGTGTTTTTATAGAGACATTTAATAATACCATTTAAAAAAAATAGAAGTTACAGAAACGTTATTGCAATGGAAATTGATAGTATCTGCAATCACAGAATCGTTGTTTTATGACTTTCTTCTCAAAGAACTGTATAAAGCGGGTTTTCAACTTAATAGAAGAAAAAAAAAAAAACGTCTAGACAACTTTTACAACGTCCTTTCATCTATTCATTCTATTTGATATAGGGTCGTAAAGTTCAACTAAGTAAGTGTACACTAACATTATTCAAATGTTTTTGACCTTTTTGAATTTATATTAGACACGAGCAGATTCAAATCGTTACTACAAGAAGTTACTACAATTAAATAAAGTAAAACTGTAGTCTAAAGTAAAGACAAAGACAGTAACCTTGACCGGTACACAACAGGAAAATAACATAATATTAAATAAATTATACTCGTAGCAGCAGATATTCACATTTCTTACCTATTATCAGTTATTTGACAGATACTACTCTCCACATGACTTTGAAATCAAATGCTTACAAGCCGATATAGGATCACCATAATAATTATTATTCTTAAAAAAGAGAAAAAAAACTTTCTGCAAAATATAGCTTATGACACCCCGGACGTAAAGATTAATACAACGACATCTCACTCGTCAATATCGGTCATGCCGTTTAGGGGGTAATATAGAAACATACATGAATCCTAAATACATTACCCTACATCTTGGGCAGTCCGGTAAAAATACGCAATACACAATCAAGATGGACTTATATTCTGTAGCTCTATCTACGAGTACACCTTCTAAAGATACCACACAAGGTAAAGTACCGAAAGATCTAAGGAACAGCAATTAGTCAAAACAAGAGTCAAAGAACGATTATTCAAGGCTATTTAAAATTCGTAGCTTCCACGTGTCCATTACGTTGATGACAGTTATACCAATTCATGAGGCTCTTTCACTAAAATTTGTTAGCACGGAGACGATGTTCACTGAGGACAAATAGCGGTCATTCGTGTGTTTACGCCGTCTCAACGAGGTGCCTACATCGCAGTGAGTTGTGCATTGTGCGAACACGTTCCACCTATCAATGAATCTACACAATAGATGTCAGTTAAAGTAAGCTACCGGCTTGCATTATTCTTAAAAACGCCACGGCTTGCTTACAAGATACATTTACGTAGCAAAGTTGTTCCCAAATTCAAAACAATTTGAACACATGACAACACGTTGCGCTCGTGAGAGCATTCTGTGTCGTCGACATACCACTCCAGAACACGTGGTAACTTTCTGGCAATGAAACAATACAATTAGGTGATTACCAATCCAAAATTGAGTCCATCAATCATCAGAAGATCTTACGATTACATAAAATTAAATGTCCTATTTTAGAATAATATATTTAGCGATCATATTGTCTCTGTGAAAGAAGTTGCAGTGTTTGCAAGTGCAAACATCACATTGTAATGGAGAACAATGCGTAATAAGCTCTTTTATGAGACCGTTAAATGATGCAAATACACTGCCAGATATTCCGTATAAGCTATTTGAGTCGTGACTTTCACTTTGTGTTCTAAAATTATCTGTAGACATATCCAGACGTAGTTAGGTATAAATAACTGATGATCACGCCAAGCGCGTGACTAGTCTAGCGCCATGACTCCTCGAGCTGAACCTTTCCCACTCAGGACACGATGGGAAGTTATCGTGAAAACAAAATGCAAATGTTATCTGTGGCATGCGATATATTGAATTAGCATGCCAACGTTATCAGGACATGCAGACTTTTATATCTACGTACTCGTACTCGTAGGTACTCCTAAAAAAGAACAAGCCATTTTCATTGATCTGTGAATCAATGCACAGATCAAACCGCTTATGATAGAGACGTGACATTTGAACCTAATACTCCTCAAATGGTCTAGGTGAACAAAAAGAACGTATTTGCGAAATTCCACGTCTAAAGGGGTAAAATGGCAAAGTTTATTTATTACTGAAATCATGAGGCAATCTATATAATATATATATACACGCCTGACGCGACAACCGCCTAGTATTGGAAGTCACGTTGCACTAGTACTTAAAGGCTTTTTAAGATCTCGTCACACATATCTACAATATTTTTAGTCTACAATATTTTTTTATAGTTGCTCTAGTATTTATTTTGAAATATAAGAATACGGCTTCGGTATCTCATGCATATTATAAGATCCAATTAAAAGGAGACGTTGGGCCTCGTTGCGGTTAGGTTAGTTAACTGAAAGCAACCCCGTGGTTTCTCGGCTTGTCGTGGCGAAGGGGAATAGTAACAGTGGCCTGGTTATTCACGGTGAAACTAAGAGGAATCCGCTTGAAGCCCATGTTGAAGCGGACACAGTAGGTGGCGGTGACGTATGCACAGCACCGCAACTGAGGCGGGCTACAGTGTCGTACGGGAGGCACTGCAGCTGAGGGTTGGAGGCTGCGGCGGGAGAGGACTGCTGGTGTAACGTTGCAACTTTCCCTTCCTTTCGCGGCCTCGACGGGGCCGCCACCGTATCATGGAAGCGGCGGGGTCGCAGGGGAAGAGGAGTGCCAGTAAGGCGGTTCACCGCTCTCCTTACCTTTTCGATCGAAGTGGCAGGCGGTGGGGTTACTCAACTGACCCGCCGCAAGGTTTGGACAAGGACCTTGGGCGTTCAGACACGCGGTCGTCTGACACCCATCGGCTGCCTTGGTCCCCTGGGGGGCGTCCTAGCATGTCGTGACGGGGGGAGGGTGCAGCACTCGACCCCGAAGGAACCCCTCCTTCGGGGTCGGGTGCTGCACTTGACGTCGAACGGCCGAACGGAGAGCGTTCCCGTGTTCCTGCCACAAGCGGTGGAGGAGGGACAACGTGGAGTTTTAATGGGTTGGAATCCCACATCACCGCACTGTGCGTACGCATTTCTCCACGTATAAAAAAAGGTATAGCATGGAACATGTGCCCTTTTTATGAACATTCGTGATTCTGATTGTGATAGTACGCCATCTCGTTCATACCAACTTAGTCGCACCATGCGAGGTCCTGCTCGCGCACGATCACGATCAAGAACATTCATAATAAGAGGGATGCTCTCAGCATTTCCCGAGAATGTTGCAGGATGCAACGTGCCGCCTTTGTGTTAGGTAAGATTTTTCCGCCATCACCAAAAAAGGTCTATAATGATATTATCTATACTTTGTATAGTGAAATAGTGACATTAAAAGTTTTTCTTTAACTTACTTTGTGAAATGTTTATAAGTGATCGCACCATTGTCTTCAATGTCCAATGATCGAAAGAAAAAACGTTCATTCGATTCATATTCAATAGAGGTATGTGAGTCGATAGCAGGTTGATATTTGTGTCATGTTCCCACATTGCCAACATTGCACTGCACAGTAGAAGTCGATTGTCAGAGGGCGACCGGTTCCGTAGAAAACTCAGTGCGCTTTCACAACGCGACATTCGGTGTCGCCAGAGTTTCCCGCAAGGAATCTCTATAATAGAATACCTATATCGTGATCAACCATAACCATAATCTATTATATCCGTTCAACTTGTTTCAACTGTGCCAATCATCTTAAAAATATACTGCCTTAAATTGCATAGGGAGCCACTTGTAAATGTTTTAACGATCAGTAGAAATATTTTTAACTTTCTTTATTCAATTAGTTGAATCGGCCATGTTGGTATATCCAAACGAACATAATTGAAAATCATTGGGCAATAACAAGCAGTACAGACCAATAAATCGTATTTTAGGTATCGATCGAGTTGGTAATGTTGGTATAGGTACCGCTGCTGGCCTGCGTATTTAAATATTTGATCGATTCGAGTGTTCGACGCGCGCGATTGTGAATGCATACAGAGAGCGTTCTCCTTTCTGTTGTGTTTATAAACAGGCATTGAAAGTTTGACAAACGACAACACACACTTATCTCAAAGCTGATGTCTCGAAAATATTCACTGTGACATACTGCCCTTGCTTGGTACTTACAGTCAATAATTTTATCAATACTCTACCTTAAATTATTCTCTTGTATGCATAGCCCTCAATTACAGATAATTAAAAAAATTCGCTAATTTTATTTAATTAGTTTGCCTTCAGAGTTATAGATTTCTTTTTGTAACCTGATGCAACCTTTTTGAGTAGATTTTCTAATGTCAATCCATGTTCGCAACCAATTCAGGAATAAATAAGTCCTTATCTTTGCTGAAAGTATTTAGTATGTATGACCAGCAGGGCTAGCATGCGCACCGCGACAAAATCTTTTTGTTATGCAAGAACAGGACACGGCTACGATTATGTATACGTTTGTTTCATTTTTCAACGTTTTTCACGGTTTGTCGCGGCGCGCTTGCTAGCCCTGCAGATCACACAAAAGAGAAAGATAAATAAACAAAAATTATCTTCTGTGGACATGATAGTAATCATAATATTTTATATTACATGCATCCCGTATCCCGTTGATGTTAAACATTATTATTTTAATATTGCATAAACTGGACATTAATTTCTATTTTATAGTTGACTTCCGAACAGATTTGCGTCAACTAAGTTCTGCCAGCATTCCGGCGAGCACGTACCAAGGTATTTATTACACGTCTGATACGAGGGAGAAATAAACAGACCTACGACTGCGCGTAAGGCGCGGGCCGCCGCCCTTGACAACTACCTGCATTCCAGGGAGCGTCTTCAATTTATTTTAACTTTATCGGCGCGGTCTTTTGTCTGCCTATCCACTGGTCTTATCAATATACAGTGGCGTCTGACTTTCACATCTCAATTGAGATAGCAAATACGGCAAAAGTTCGAGCGCAGAAGTGCTGACTCCGTATTATGAAGCCGGTGGATACCGGTGAACTGTTTAAAACGATGTCAATAAGACAAATAAAAGGAGTTTAATTTATATGGCCTATTGCCGTAGTTAGATTTTGAAATCAATAACCAATAACCGTTCCAAATATTGGGTAATGTTTCAGGTCATAGAGTCAAGCATTATTATTTATGTCGTACACACGTCTCTGCCAATAGTTGCAAGAGTTATTTAGGCTTCCATACAATTTGTGATACGTTGAAAACGTTGTAAACTTCTACATCGACTTTACCCAAAGTATGTAATAATACTTAACGCAAATCTATTTTGTTAACAAGTGAGCAAATGAAATGTTGTGTTAAGAGTACATTTTTACCGACCCTCGCTCGCAACTTCAATATTTTTATGAATATAAAGTTACTGAGGGTGATATAGAAAAATGTTTTTGCAAAATTTTCTTATTTATAAAATTTAAGAAATCTTAAAAAAACTCTCATGATGAGCCATAAATAGGTTTCCTTACTTTAAATGAAAGATAAGGTGTTTTATTTCCATAATATATAATAAAAATAAAATATATAATTAATATATATACATTATAGATAAATAAGCAAAACTACCTAACTACCTAAAATACTTAGCCTCCTACATAAAATAACAGTTGGATTATCCAGAGACCATTAAAGATCTATAGATAACCCAAATGTTCAAGCCCACTACCAGTTGGCAGAGTACCCAGAATGCTACCGGCACTGCCACGCTGACAGGCAATGCTTATGCATTGCGCCAAATAAACGCCAGCATTTCGCTTACGCGTCGCGTCAACCAGGCGCTCTGATAAGTTTTTGAAAATAAGACGGTCCCCAAGGGCCCAACATCTCTACTCCAAACAGCTCAAATATGTAACCACTACCGAGGATAGCATACTTGCGCCGCTTGTGCTGCTCGGCTGAATTAGCCGCTGCGCCAGCTCTGCTACGTGTTTCAGAAAGATGTGACGGTGCCATTGCGTCAACTCAAGTTGCGTCCCACACAAGGGGCCGTCACATCTTCCAGGGCAGAAATGTCATACCGTCAGGTCTTTTACCATCGTCACGCGCAAGGCCACTCGGTTCGAATATAGCTGCAACAGTGGCGGTGGAAAAAGCTTGGCGTATGATGTCATTCAGGCTAGCGAGCCGACCAATTCGCCCAGCACTTCTTGAGCCGGAGAGACCGTGGTGACCGATCTGATCAACTGCAGTACCACACTGGCAGCGGTAGCCCTCAAAGCACCTTGCACCCAAATGTAAACTGACGGCGAGACGAAATGCAGTCGGGATCTAAAAGGCTACCTGTGTTAAAAGAAGGCATAGCATGTAACCACAGCCCGGATAGACCCATACCATAACAACAACCCACAACCCATACAGAGAAGTCATAGCCCTGGGAAAATCGACAATTTTTTCTGGGAAATTTGGACAAGCCAGCCTCCAGGCATTCGTGGTCTCACTTGAATAAGCTACAACTACATCGGAATGGCCTAAAGATGGTGCAAGGATTTTTTTCCATATATTTTATACGAACCATAATGGAGGTCAAGAATGCAGGTAGCGCTACACAGGAAATGCTTGCGACCACGTCCTGTCACTCATCTCAACATTCAAAACCTATATTGGCGCGTTTTTACAACATTGTCTAGGCTCAAAAGGAGCTCACTATGTTTCCACAGTGGACTGCATCGTAAAGTATATGCAAATTTGGAAACGAACAAACAGTTTCTCATAATTGTAAAAGCCATGTGGTCGTTAATTTTGAGCAATCTGCCGAAATCACTCATGAAATTTTGGATATTTCCTAACAAAATAATAAATAATACATTTCATTAAATATTCATAATATATATATTTTAACAATACACTAATTAAATTGTAAAAGATCACATGTTAAATGATGTAATAAAGAAAATATTGCAAAGATTTTTTTCATGTTACTCTTAGCAACTGGTTACTTTGTTGGTTTGTTTGTTCCTATCTCATGCAGCAACAGAACAACTGATCGACCTGAATTTTGCATTGTGTATATGTAAGGCTAAGTGATTTTTCACGCGAGGGAACCCGCGGGGCGCAGCTGATTTTATATAAATAAACTAGCTTGCTTGCTTGCTTCGCTTGCATAGGCTACAGTACTTTTAAGACCCCATTTCACCTCTTCAGTGGTTGATTTTAGAAAAACCCTGACACGCCTTTCTTGTGCACAAATATTTAGTTTAATTCACGTAATATGAAAAAAAGTTTTTATTTTTATACAAACTTATTATGAGGGGCAATAAAAAAGAAAAGCCATAAAAAGCCAATAACCGCGTTTTGCTAATTTCATGGGTTGTCCAATAGAAAAAGCTGTTCATAATGATGAGGACATGCATACCCTTAGATATTGTTGCACCCTTCAGTAACACCTCGTATATAGATAACGTTGATTGAGCGAGCGAGAGATCGCTTACTATGTTAAAGCAGCCAAATAGATTAGAAATAAATAAAAATTATAATGACTGCGCTATCTCTTCCAAACGAACTTTGTATTCAAGGAATGTTGTCAACCTCAACAACATGTGATTATTTTAGTAAGCGGTTCTTTGTGTATTACTGACTAGGACCTAGGCGAACTAATTAAAACATACATTACAGTATACGATATTTAGATAACAAACTGAGATAGCGTACTAATTTAGTGTAGTGTCATCATCAACTGCTCAACAAAGGCCTACCACTTAGAGCGCCACACAGAATGACAATCTGCCCTTTGCATCCGTGGGTTACCCGCGACTTTCAAAATGCCGCCGGTCCACCTAGTGGGAGACCAACCTGCGCTGCGTCTTCCGGCTCGTGGTCGCCACTCATGAACTTTTATTTTCCATCCGTTATCGGCTCTTCGAGCGATGTGGCCTACCCATTTCCACTTCAGCTTGCAAACCCTGAAAGCTATATGCGGGGACTTTGGTTTTTCGGCGAATGTCCTCGTCCCGGATTTTCTAGCGCAAATAAATCCAAGCATAGCTCTTTGACTTAGTATCTCCAAAATGCCAGCAGTTAAGTAAAAGTAATATAATAATTATTCTTGGAGAAGATTAATTTCATGCAAACTAAATTAAATAGATAGATAGATAGAAAGTGTATACGTGCTCATCAGAAAAATCAAAATCACAAATAGGGTATTGAATATCGTTTAGTGCAATGCCCGTTTGATTGATGACTATAGGTCAGTTATTATCTATCATACTTTGTCATTATCTATCTTTATTATGTTTTATTTAGGATAGGTAGACACTCTGTTTACGCGCATAGGTCAGTGAAAATCTATCATACTTTGTTATTATCTATCTCCATTATGTATTATTTAGGATAGACATATTGTTTATGCGCCTAGTGTTATCAATTAGCCTTCCGTCCTCGGAGTAATAATTGAATCTTAGTCAATAACAAGATGGTCTCTAAATACAGTGCCGAAACCGAAAAGGGGTTATTTATGACACAAACCCTGACGGCGTAAAATTATTTCTGGTCCAAAGAAAAAGCTTTTTGACTATTAAACAACGTATGGAATAGCTTCGCAGCTTACCGAGAATCAGATCTTGTTTATGTGAGTAACAACGAAGCAAGTACTTATTTACATTCCGACCAGCCACGGGCTTTAGGAAGCTTATCACACCTAATTTAATCATAAAAATAAAAACATCAATCTATTTTTGTACGAAAACATAATTAAGACGATGCGACAATTATGAAATGATCACGATGTGACACACCGCATGTCCAGATAACACGCAGGGCACCCGGCCAGGGGGAACCAACGTGATCGTGTTGTTGTAAACTGTCTTGTTATTCTACATCCGGTTTAACTGTAAAGCCAGCCATACCCCATTCCATGCATGTAGCATGGTGCGGGTGGAGTATAGTACAAAAACCCGGACAAGTGCGAGTCTGACTCGCGCGCCGAGGCTTCCGTACTTAATTTTGGCACTTAGTTTTGTATTTGATTTTTTTTTCTCCAATAAATCGTCACGGTCATTTCTCCAACTACAAATTTAAATTTGTAATCGCAAAACATTTTTTTAATGTAATATAACTACAAATACAAACTACAACTACTGTACATACTACTTTACAAACTACTGTAAATATAACTACAAATTACTAATTTTCAGATTTATTCCATTACTTGTGCTGTAAGACTTTGCTTCTATTGCCAAACATTATTCTAGGTCAACGGGAAGTACCCCATAAGTTTTGATTTACTTGCAAGTGACACTTGTGTTTTATTATCGCGTTCGACTTAGCTTAGAAGCTTGATTTTTTACAGCTCCAAGCGACCGAAGACCTTTGATATTAATTTTAACTTGTTATCTCCACGTGTTCCTGAGAAAAAGGTTCTTAACAGACAGATGGACAGACAGAAGGACGGACAACGAACGGTATATCGGGTAGTGGGTAACGGACTATATGGGTTCCTTTTTTCTTTTTTCTATACGGGACCACCAAAAAGACCAAAATTTTCAGATAAACTCAATCCGTGAAGGCTTTAGCACAATTTTTTATTCGACTCCTTTTATCATTCGGAGTGGAATAAGAACAAAAAAAAACGAAAGTGTCAAAAGTGGATATGTGAGGTTTGATTCTCACGTCCTCAATTATGAATTATTTTTATACAAATCACACATACATACAACGCCGACACTTGTACGAGACCGAGCGTATATTCGTCAGGAAAAAGTAATGTAAGTAATGTATTGAGAACCTCTACTCCTCTACTCTTTTTCAGGCATCTAATGAGTTTTAACAAAAATAGACAAAAATATAAAGGTAAATAGCTTCCTGCGCAGTGAAGTGGCCTGTCCCAGCAGTGGGACGAATATAAACCGACGATACCGACGATGTTCAAATAGAAAATATTTTAGCCACTGGGCAAACTATTTCTAGAGAGTTGAACGACCGCGCGATCTCTTCCACACAATGTGACTTCAAATGTTACAATTGTCATTAACATTGGACTACTGACATTTTATTGGAAATTGGAATAGTTTAATTAGGGCAGTTGCATAAGCGCGACTTATTGAATACATTTTACGTACAGCCAAATTCCTAGTTATTTATAAAGCCGAAAAAAAATATCATTATGTTTAGAATATTATTTCGTATTGTATTTTTAAAGGATTTGGAATCACATGACATCTAGACAACTATAGTAAAATAATATTGATATTAGTAATACTTTTTTTCTCTTCAAATTACTAGTAGTTCGCGCTGAACTGAGACCTCGCGAACCCTTTAACTTCACAACCCCTTGATAGATTCAGCTCATATTCGAACTTAAAAATTGTATTAAAATGTACTATTTGTCTACAAAATTTCATGAAGATCGGATCAACGATTCGCAAGTTATCATCGGACAAATATACACGCAAACGTACAAACTTACAAACATACAATCATACATACAAATGCCGATTTGTCCCAGTAAACTCTGAGACCTTCGCTTCGCTCGGTCAATTATTTTATACATACGTGTAGAATGCTTAAAATGTAATGTATGTGTGTATTCAACCGTAGACTCACACAAAAAATGTACACTATGCTACAAGAGGAAAAATATGTAATGTACAGCTCCGATGCATACATATTGTCATTGCTCGGATCCTTTTCTAGTAAGTAGTGTAGTAGTTTTTCGTTTTCTAGGGCTCTCTTGCAGAGTCCGACTGGGGAAGTACCACACCTTTCCCAGTTATTCAACCGCCAAGCAGTAGTGTGCAAGCATTACCGTGTTCCGGATTGAAGGGCAATGTTTCCAGC
Organism: Apocheima hispidaria; assembly: GCA_947579745.1. Lineage (NCBI taxonomy): Eukaryota > Metazoa > Arthropoda > Insecta > Lepidoptera > Geometridae > Apocheima > Apocheima hispidaria. The sequence continues at coordinate 6,136,897 of OX388157.1, read as the reverse complement.
GTAATTACTGGGCATACAGAGATTGCATTGCCGCTCATAGTTTTGAACTGTTGAAGTTCAAAATTCTGGGTGGCACTGAACTGTTATGGGCAAGCGTGACGCTTATCATCAGGTTAGCGACTTGCTCGTCTCGTCACCGAGTAACATAAAAAAAAAAAAATAGTGGCATCTCTAGTTCCAACGAGTATCCGAGAGTAAGAGAGTTTTGTCGATATGATTACATGCGGGTGGTAGCAAGCCCTAGAGTCTCCACTTATAGACCATAATAACTGGACTACAGCGTATAAATCAGTGAAGAGCGTGTAATAATTTACAGGATAGCCCTGGAACCGGTGTCGTTCCACTGAGAACCCACTGCATACAAAATTGCGACGCTTGTAAACTAGCTATGAAATTACAAATTTATGTAAATCGATTCGCGTTCACTGGTGAAGAAGAACATACGTAGAAGTTTTCACACGCAATGTCTAAGGACAGGTGTCCACCAAAGTTTTATATGTTGTAACTAGTCGTATGACTATTTTTAAGAATCCACCACACCAGTAGAAGTACCACACCTTTGTCAGTTATTCACCCGCCAAGCAGTAGTGTGTAAGCATTGATGTTTTCCGGATTGAAGGGCAATGTTAAATTACAGCAGGCCTAGCACGGGCGCCGGGATAAAGTTATGTCCACCCGTTTTGTCTTGGCGTCAACGTGACAAAGTTAGAATATGGAAACATCCGTCTCGTTCTTGCGGGATAAATATGGTGGACAACATTTAATCCCGGCGCCTGTGCTAGCCTGCTGAGCATAATATGGAGTGCAGTGCCTTTCGGCTCTTGGTTTTTTGAACAGTTGAAGTTGAAAATCGGACTTAGTTAATTAAATACCGGCCCTAGAGGTTTAACAGCAGTAACAAGTATAGATCAAGTTAATGGAGGAAAAGCTAGGCAAGCATTACTCCCCTGGAAATGAAGCATTAGAAGCAAAATGAAGCAGAAGCGGTTTTATATAACACGCTGTTAAAGGAAATAAATTAGATTCATTACACAAACAAAAAATATTAAATCGAAATAGGACGGAAACGAACCGAAATGTTTACAGTTCCATTTTACTGGGTTTTATAGCGTCTGAAAACAACGGACAGAGAACCAACAATCTAAGTACATAGTATAAAATAAAGTCGCCTTCCGCGTCTGTCTGTATATCCGCCTATCTCCTAATACCACGCAACTGATTTAGATGCGGTTTTCACCTTCAGTTAGATAATGTTTCACTGATGGTTTAAATATATAACTTTTCTAAATTACAGCCATGCAAAGCCGGGGGCTACGGGAGGCTATGTTCAGGAGTGGACGTCTTATGGCTGATGATGATGATGATGAAACCGGGGCGGGTCGCTAGTAGAAAAAAAATGGACAATACATTGACCTATTCTTCTGTCATTTGCTAGACCGCGCGCAGCGATCCGTATCCGTAGGTCTTGTAAGGTATGATAGATGCCCAATTTCTAAGTAAAACAACTAAAATTGGGCCTAATTTGATTTCACTAAAATGGGACGCGAACTGCTACTGACAATACGAGAGATTCATTAGCCCAATTTCCAGGATACCGTTTACTAGGAGGTTTTTATAATACTGAGTGACGAGTCTACCATTCACTCACTCAGTCACTCACTTGTTGTTAAGCGTCGCGCTTACCGGTAACAGTTCAGTGTCACCCAGAATTTTAAACTTCCAACAGTTCAAAATCATGCGCGGCGCTCATCACCCAGAGATATCAAGCAGGTGCACAAAGTTGCAAGATTTATTTGCCGACAAAGAGCGAGTTTTTTCGTGAACGATAGCGGCCGGCGTCGTTATGCGTTGCTGCGCTTGCATCGCTTCCAACTCACGCTAAACGAATTAGCGACTACAAGCATGATGCTAAACTGCTCAATGTTACGCGATGAAAATGTAAATTAACTTTATAAATAGCGTGTTAATTATCTGGAAAGTCTTGACTGATATGCTTCAATTTTTATTGAATATTAATCGCTCAATACGATTTTATACGAAATTAACTTTTTTTAATATTCTGAGGGTGATTTAGTAATGTTTTCAAGTAGTCATAGAAAAAACAGTTCTTTTAAAACCTTATTTTGCTTACTTAAAAATGTAAGGAGGATTTTCGATAGCAATAAATAATATATTATTATCGTACGACTATTAGCCAAAAAATATTAGTCTATTTTTTTTAAATTACCTTCTTCATCAAGACAGGAATCTGCCGTTCCAGTGACATTTCAAACTCGGAGGAACTCATAGGGATCCTGTCACTGGGCACTCAGTTCATCAATCACAACCTCAATCGCGTTCCACATACGACGATACAGATTTATTAATTATTTATTATATTTACTTATTAAGACACTAAAGATAACCTTCACTCGTCCTTCTTTTGATATTTTTTCTTTGTTTATTGTATTTTTTTTATTATTGTTTATTACGTTTTATGTCACGTCGCGCAGCCACTCAGCGCATGCGCTCGGTGCGAATGAGCGGCGCGGCGCGGGGCAGGCGGGCGAGGGCGGTGCGCGCGCGGCCCGTACTAGCTCGCCCCCTGCACCACCAATTTCAGATACAATATCTATGCACTACTGTTACGCCTAATTAACTTCTGTTTGTGTAAATTATAGTAAAATATATTAATATTGCCGATGGAGAGATAAACTATCACCTACACGGATTTACAGTAATATTTACATAGAGTAATTATAAATAAAGCGCACGATGGCGCCGCGTGACGATCACGCGCGGACGGGTGGCGCCGCCCTCGGAGCAGCCGCGCCGCCAACTACGTGAACGCGACAAATAAATATTTTATAAAATCAAGGCATTGCAACACCAGAAAGAGGTTCGACAGGCTTTTGACGATTGCACGGTAAGATCGCATGCTTTTTTCAACAATCTCATCGGAAATCAGAAGGTTGTTTAAAAATGTCAAAAATAGGTATTTTGTTTTATTAAACATGTTGGTTGACCTACGTTTTCCTTTATTGGAACTTAATATAAATTTAAAGTAATAATTATGGATCTGTTGAACAATTAAAGCCAGTTAAGAGTAGTGGGTACCTACTCCAAATTAGTAAAAACATAATAATCTTTCATTAGTTCACAATGTAAATAGGTCATTTTAACCTTTAAAAGAGTTAAATTTTAACTATCAGTATGAAGCTATTGTTTTATTTAACGTGTTGATTGATCTCCTTTATTTGGAACTTAATTTAAATTTAAAATATTAATAATTTTGCATCTGCTGAGCAAGTTACGCCCGTAAAGATAAGTAATTAAAAGTAGGAAAAATACTAATAATCTTTATTTAGACTATCAGTATGAACGTAACAACGATGCTTCACCAATCATGAAAACGTGCAAGCAGATGTCAATAATAAACAGGGTGTAGTAATCTCAAATGTCAACTAGAAATCAACTTGTGCTTCCGAAATGTAGGTATGCTGCAACAAACGCATGGTCGTAATAACGTACAATATATAAAATGTAATCATCAGCCTAAAACCACACTAAAATTATCAAAATAAAATAACCCACATACGTACTGCTACTTATAGACATTTTAAGTGTATCGTGAGTGTATTATAGTGAGTAGTGTATTATAGTATTATAGTGAGTGTGAGTGTATTAGAGAAAAGTTGTCCCCACTTTTCAACACTAATTACATTTATGCAGTAACTATCTCTTTTACCATTTATTACCTTGTTGACCACGAATCGACATACTTCTGATAAATTCAGTATTGCAAATATTAAAAAAAATACATATTTTAATTTATTCTCTTACATCAGCGCTGTTCCAGTGTGCTTAATTTTTTTATTAGCCGAATATGATACCGATATCATCATCATTAGCCGAACATGACACCTGAGCCTACAAATGTGCAAAATTTGGCTGCCAGATGCGCTTGGACCCGGGTTTGTTTTACTGTGACCAGACAGAATAACCGGAGAAAGGGCAGCAGCATCCTCTTAGTAAACGTTAAGCGTTCTACAACCCCCAAGCCGCCTGCCAAACGTGGCAATTATGGCCACTTACCCTCGCACCCTTGCCCATAAAAGCTTTTATTTCCACTCAGGAATTTTTATATTTTAAAATGTACGAACGAGATAGCCGACGACTCTGGGGCTTTGTTCAGCAATGGACGTCTTCTGGCTGATGATGATGATGCGCTTAATTTATAATACCTTTTCCTCATTGATCAGAATTTTCTATACTAATGATAAAACAGTTGTATCCTCAGTTGTACCTATTAAAACTACATATTATAATTTTGGAATTATTTCTCCTATTCTCATGCATTATTTTCGAACTAGGACTAACTTAACTGTAACTTCGAGGAACTGTCAATCGAGATTCTGAGCGCTGTCACCGTTCAGCTTCCTAACACTGGCGTTTTTAGGCCACCGATTAGTATTTTTAGTATCCAGTTGGGGGCACTGCACTGAGGTTTCCTGATGAATAACTAAATAAAATCAAAACCTGCATAAAACGGTGTCAGGTTTTGGACTTTGTACTGATGTTTACAAGAAATGAGAGCACGCGTGATCGATCAATGAGATTTTAATGGATAATATGGGTAAGAAAGCAAATAAAAATGACTTATATAGTGACGCAGCCTGATCAGCTTATTTCAACATTTAATTAGATTACATTAGATAACTACGTAATACTTATCTATTATACTTAGTCATTATTGCGATTAGATTAAGTCGCAGAATTGTCTGAGAATTCCTAATACATAATATAGCTATTTTAAAAAAAAGCTTGCGACTGGACAGCAAAATTAAGATTGGATAGAGAGTAAATGTGTGTATACGTCATACGCCTTTTTCATGTTTATTTAGTTCTTGGTTATTTTATACGTGATAATGGTGTCAATTTTGTCGTTCCATTTTCTGGACTAAACTAGAAAATTAAAAAAACCTTTTTAAATATTGAAATGGTCAAGTGTCAGGTCAGGTCAGGTGGACATTTTGGTCCTGTGAGATTAGTTCAATGGGTGGTATATATACACAGAAATAGAAAACAGACTAAAACGAATACTTAGCTAGTAAACTGCCCGCAGCCAGCAGGCATTGTGCCCAAAATGCCTGCCGAATAGCTTTAGCTGCGTTGTAGCAAGATAGATTACATTCCATTAGATGCATTTTGGTCACGAGATGCTTACGAGTAGATCACAATATTCTGAAACGTTGACAAAAAAATACTGATAGAATAAAACCACTATAACGACAAACCAAGTACCGTACTATTCACGAACCAAAGAACAATACAGTACAAAAATATATAAAAATAATGTCAATTCTGTTTTGCTATTTTCTAAACTAAATTTGACAGCTCTAAAACCACCACTTTTCACATATTAAAATAAAATGAGAGGCAAATAATTTTAGTTCTGTCGGATTAGTTTAGAGAACCAACGCCAATGGTAGGTAATTTTGAAAAAAAAAGCCTCTCCCATGGCATCAAAGATAAGCACCCGCGCAGACACCACTGTCTACGACAGCTTTTTCTTATTTCTCATGAATAATGCATCGACCATAACCATCTAAACTACGAGCACCACAATTTAAATTAGACAAAAAAAAGTATAACTAATCTATTCTTATCCCCTAAAAGTTATAAACTAATCAGGAAAATGTAAAAAAAGACTATTCTTTAAGTTATAATAAGAATAGAATAAGAGTATTCTTTAAATGTTTCTGTAACAGATCATAAATAATAGGAATCGTAAAGACCGATTGGGACCATTTTTTGTCTTTTTACAAGAATAGTGACGGGACATCTTGGAGGATCTCAGTCCCGTTGTGGTAGATGAATGTATCGTTGGGTGCGCAAGCGCAACCGTGCCGGTTATCGAGCACTAAATTATTCATAGATTGTAAGCATGTTAGTTACATTTACTCGAGATATTTTGACTACAATACTATAGCGGTGTGAGACGGTACTCACACGGCTCACACGTATGGCGTAAAACTATAGTAAATAGACTTCAAACGTCGATAAAAGTCTGTATGTGCTTACGAAATGGATAATTTTTCTGACATACTTATTATTTACTTATGTATTTTTATTAAACGTTTGTAATATTACTAGCTATTAACCGCGACTTCGTTCGCGTGGACCTACAAAAAAAAAAGTTGCCTATGTCCGTCTCCGACACTTAAGCTATATCTATGAAAAAATTCAGCTTGATCCGTTTAGCCGTTTAGCCGTGATAACGCGACAAACACCCAAACAGAGAGACAGAGTTACATTCGAATTTATAATTTTATTTAGGATTCAGTGATAAATTATGTACTAGTAATTTCTTGTATTCATTTTCAAAATAGTGGCCACAAGTAGACTGCCCATTCCGGAAAACCAAATATAATAAAATTACTTGACAGCTCATGCAGAAAATTTATTTTCAAAGTACAACTCAAGGCGCGGTCGCCGACTCGGTTTGAGGACTTTGAGATAATCGCACTTGTGATTGAGAGGCTCAGTATTAATTCATGCAACTTGTGCATAGGATTGGCTAGCTCGAATAGCCGTAAAATGATAGGCGAGCTTACGATATTTTTCGCGTAATATTTCCGTGAGGTTGTCCTCCTTACAAAATTATTACGCATAATATAACATGAACAAACTGGCTGTCAGCTACATTACTATTACTACTCACGGGGTATTTACCACGATTTTTATTTTTGGTAAATATCCCGTGAGTTTGTGGTAAATATCCCGTGAGTACTAATAGTAATGTAGTAAACCACCACGAAAGTCTAAAGCAGTGGCTGTCAGCTTATTAAATACCTATTCCCCAATAGGTACGAGCTGTCAAACAGTAGTGTGGTCTGTGCCGGAAACTAATAGCTTGACCATAAAAACGTATTTTTATTAATTTAGAGTAATTTATGTAACGAAAGAATTCATTTAATACGACTTAGTAAATCGTTTCATATGTTCATAAAGTTATAGATTAGAAGTGTAGATAATTTTATAATACTATCGAGATACAGCGGAAAACTTTGTGAAAGTCGGCTTACAGCCATTGGCTACGTTTTAACTCCCATGAATGTATAATATTGTAAAGTTAGGGCGCGTTTACTCGACGCGAAAACTTTCATGCGGTTGCCGCGCGGCGGAACCCAAAACGGCGGTACGTACAAAACAATCTCTTTTTAGCCCATTTACCTGACTATTATAAAACCTGTCTATTACAAAATTACAGAAATAAATAGTCCCTTGATCCCGTCTAGATCGTTAACTCACAATACTCGTTTATAACGTAATTAAGCGACTAACTATTCGAATAGTATGTATTCATTAAATACCAAGTTTGAACTCTATTTTAGTAGGCAACAATATTCAAGTTCCTCGCAATCACTGAACTGCGCGGCTGCCGCAAAAATGTTTTCGAGTCGTCTGTCGAAGCCCTAAGAAGCGGCTGCACCACAAAAACATACCTAATTAAATTTCAACAGCATATAACTGCGTAGAGAGCGTCTAAAAGAAAGAACAAGAACAACTGATTTATTCATGAAATTTAACACTAGACAAATAAGAAGCGCAATTTTGTGTAACGATTTATCGAAAAATCTCATTTATACTGATGAAACAGTGTTTTGATTTTTGGAGGATAACATGCAAGATACTATCTAACCATTCAAAATGTAGAACTTCAAATATTGGTATAAAACAACGTTGTCTTATCAGATTAAAAAAAAAATTAAAGGTTGAGAAAAATCATAACGATTTTTTTAAATAGATACATTTAAATAGATTGGTACAAATGCGTACTCGCATTTAATCAACAATTTAGTGATAATAACCCAAACAAAAATATCAAAAACTTTGCCAAATGTATTTCCAGACTACAGACAAGCGTGGGATTTTCTAAAGAGTACTTACGAAACAATCTCTCTTTAGCCCATTTAACTGACTATTATAAAACCTGTCTATTACAAAATTACAGAAATAAACAGTCCCTTGATTCCGTCCAGGGACCCTATTCCTGTGCGCTCGAGATTATCTCGGTCACTGTCTCTCTAATTTAGAATGTAATGGGAGTGAGAGTGACCGAGATAATCTCGAGCGCACAGGAATAGGGTCCCAAATCGTTAACTCACTATACTAGTTTATAACGTAATTAAGCGACTAACTATTCGAATAGGCCCAATAGTGATTAATGATATCAACTATGAATAGAATATATTGGTGTAAACTTGGAGTAATGACTTAATAATAATAAATATCTGGGTCATTTTTGCACACACGGTCTTTTGACCCCAAACTAAGCAAAGCTTGTAATATGGCTGCCAGAGACTGATATACGTACATATATATTTTTAAATACATACTTATATAGATATTAACACCCAGACATAGAACAAACACAAGTGTTCATCACATGAATGTTTGTCCTAGATGGGAATCGAACCCACGCCCCCAAACACAGAAGGTAGGTTCACTACCAACTGAGCCACCGGGGCAGTCAATAATTTTAATGAGCGGTGCGTAGTTTTGGTTAATAATAAGATTGTAGTGTCAAGTTAAGCTTATATTGAATTGAGGACAACTGTTTAGCTTCACTTGGAAATTATATCCCTGAATAATATGTACCTATTACCTAGAATCCTTTAAAAACATGAGCTATCGCTGCTTTATGTAATGTTAAGATGACCTGTTTGGTTTGTTTGGCTTTGTACTATTTGTTCATGTCTTTATGTGTTCCATGATATCCCCGACACAGGGAATCCCAGTACGATCGCAGTTCGAAGTTACTTGTTTTATGAAGAAAGTTACATATTTTTTATCTGACTGCCCAAGACAGAGGACACAGACAACTAACATCCAGACCCAGAGTATAAATTTAAATTCACCAATTAAACATCCCGGGAAACCAAATATAGCAAAATTGCTTGATACCTCATGCAGTTTTTTTTTTTTAAAGTACAACTCACGGCGCGGGCGCCCGCTCGGTTTGAGGATTTTGAGGTAATCGCACTTGCGATTGAGAGGCTTAGTATTCATTCATGCAACTTGTGCATAGGATCGGCTAGCTCGAATAGACGTAAAATGAGAGCAGAAATTTAAATTCATCAATTAAACATGTGATCGGCTGAGAATCGAACCCACTCCTCCTACTCACAAGGCAGTTGCGCTACGAACTAAGCAGGGAAGGTACTAGATGAGTAAAGCTTTGACGTTAACAAAAAACATTTAATAGTTCTTTGACTTATTCGTGAATTTAACAAAATACTAATAAGCTTGTATAATAACTAATAAATGCACTAATCAGCCGTTTTTTTTTAATTTATCTACCTGACTAGACAAGCTAGTCGCTCTCATGATGGTAAACGTAACGCTTACCCGTAACAGTTCAGGGCCATCCAACGTTTTTATCTACAACAGTTGAAAACCGTGAGCGGCAATGCACTGCGCTCACAACAACAATATTATAATTATAAACACTCAATTAACAATATTATAACAAGTAATATTATGAAAAGAAAAACCAATGAGCCCACTGCAAAATCTAGGTTACTCTGGGCGTAAAAAAATCCAACGACACCTCACTCGTCAAAATCGGCCAAGCCATTTAGGCTACAGAAGGTAATATAGGAATAAGGAACACAGAAACATACATACTTACATCATCATCGGCAGCTTATTCCGCCCACTGCAGAGCATAAGCCTCCTCCATATGTCGCCAATCTACCCTGTATTATACCAATCTCGTCCAAGTGTTGCAGCAAAACATTTGGATGGGTTCACGCTATCGCTGAATTGTTCTTCCAGGGCTACCATCACGTGGCCACCATTCTGTCAGAGAACAACTCGACCTACTATCACCACATCTAAGTGTCCTGCCCACCGCCACTTGAGTTTGATCGATGAAATATCTTCCATATTGGTCCTTCTTCAAATTACATTACATTATCAGCCAGAAGACGTCCACTGCTGAACATAGGCCTCCCCATTAGACCGCCACACCGACTGACAACGTGCCACTTGCATCCACCGGTTGCCCGCGATTTTCATAATGTCTTCGGTCAACCTAGTGGGAGGCCTGCCTACACTTCGTCTTCTGAGGTTCATTCAAGAACCGTCTTCAGATTTCCGTATTTCGAAGTCGATCGCGTAACGTGATGCCAACTTGGCACGCTCCATAGCAGTTCAGTTTTGGAGTAAGCCATATTTACATACTTTCATAAAAACTTACATACTCCCCCAAAAACGTGAACATCATTCTTAGGCAGTCGCGTAAAAATAACACATGTCATGAAACACTAATGTAATTTCTCTGAACGGATAGTATAACACAAATATTGCGATTACATCAACACCAGAACATCGCAGACATGTGCGTCAAAGTTCTTTAAATAGCTCTTGCAAAAGACATCAACGCGCGCTCTGCATCTCTATTTAAATGTACTCATACCTATAAAAGTCTAGTATTGACATCAAACTCATCACGGCTCATTCTGTTAAGAGTGGACCGTTTGGCGGTCTATATAGCCGATTGAAGAAGGTCGCGCAATTGTTGTCGAAAGTTCGAAGCGCGCATTTGAAAAAAAAAAACAAGGAATAATTATCACGATGAGGAATTGCAATAGTAAATTATAATCTATAGAGTATGTATTACATTATAATTGCTATTGCTAAATTGCTACTATAGCATTTACATGAGATCCATGGCTTTATGTCGTGTTCTAAAGGTTGTATCCCCGATTGTATGCGGGAGCTAGAGATGTGGTCACATTTCCGACAAGTTTGAATCTGAAGTTTGACGCAGAAATTCTCAGCACGCCCCTTTTGATATAAATTGCACGCGGACCGTTGCTCAAGGCTCGCAATCAACCGAAAGTGGCTAATATAAGCTGTACAAGGATCAATGAATTTAGTTGTCATTGTGCCGACAAAGAACAGGGCCAGCTCTTGCGGTCGGCCTGAAATAGGCTGCAATATTGAACGACGGTTGCCGAACGAGAACGATCAACGTAACGGCCTCTTCAGACTATACTATGCGATGAATATATAGCAATAATATGAATATTTCTACTTTAAACACCATTGTAATAAATTCATATTCGTTAACTTCTCTTACACAACTCGTGCTCTGAACCCCAAAATACAGGCAGAAAACTTACATTATACAATTTAGATTTTACCAGCGATCCCCAAACTAGACGAGAATTCGTCTAGTTTGGGGATCGCTGGTAAAATCTAAATTGTATAATGTAAGTTTTCTGGTAATAAAATTGTTATTGTTATTGTTATTATTGTTATTAGAAATAATATGAATATTAGCAACAATATTCAAATAAAACTTTACACCACACTTAATATTATAAATGCGAAAGTATGAGTGTGGAAGTATGTTTGTTCTCACTTAACTCTGTAACGTGAACGGATTTATAAAGTATGGAAGAATTGGATTGACACATTGGACCTTACAAATAAATGCTTACAAATCTCTGTCAACTTGTGGCTGTACATGTCATGCGCGAAAACGAGACGGAGCATGTTAAGCATTGATTAAATGTAAGCAACATTTTACGTTTAAGGTTGATAGAATTTATATCAGGGGTGCTCAGACTTATAATTTTGTCAATCTACCACAAAATTATTTTGCAGCAAGTGATCGACTTTCAACCTACTACTACAAAAGAAATAAGCGTGTTTTTCTTGGTTTACACTGTACTTTAGAATTAAATTGGTACTCACAGAGGAAGGTATTAACATTTTTTCACAAACAATGTAAAATGAACTATCTGCTCGTCGCATTTCGTTATCGAAATCACACGGCCCCAGTGAAATAGAATGAATAGTTTTGTTTGTTACCTAAGTACACGTACCTATCGCTTTTTGTTTTTTTGTAGTGGTAGGGCTCTCTTGCAGAGTCCGCCCGGGGAAGTATCACACTTTTGCCAGTTATTCAACCGCCAAGCAGTAGTGTGCAAGCATTACTGAGTTCCGGATTGAAGGGCAGTGTTTCCAGCGTAATTACTGGGCATCTCAGGGTGACGAGCGCAGTGCATTGCCGCGCATAGTTTTGAACTGTTGAAGTTCAAAATTCTAGGTGGCACTGAACTGTTATGGGCAAGCGTGACGCTTAACATCAGGTGAGCGACTTACTCGTCTCGTCACCGAGTAACATAAAAAAAAAGAAACTGTTGGCCTCTACCGGCCTCTACAGCTTTACCGGACTTTGGCGAACGCATATGACGTTGAGCATTGGTCTACCGCATATTGGATCTGGAGGGGCAACATTAGTATGTGGATGAATTAGGGTGTCGAGAAGTGTGCTGCTACTGCACTGTTACTTAACGTTACTCGCGGCTTTACCATTTCCATCCTGGAGCTTAGATCCTTTAAGATCCGATTAAAGTAATTCGGGGGTCAGGAGTCTCATTTAGCCCCACGGAATCGCCACTCACCGATAGCTCGCCACAATGCCGCCCCTGAGAATGTATATATATTATTATTATAGCGTAGTCTGAAGCTATAAACATTGCTTCGAGATATAATAGCTGGTACAGATAAGACTGGCATGCTAACCGATACTGCATGCCGGCCTGTTTTCTCAACAGTCAAATGATAAAGTTGTTGATAGCTTCAATACCTGTAACGGCTAATTCAATTGTCTTTTGCAAAGTTATTGACACAGAAATATATTGTTTATCTTGTTCTTGTTGTTGTGTATCTTGTCTTGTTTGTTGCGTTGTGTATTCAGCACAACAGTTCCGCCTTTCGAAATAGTTTAACTGCAACGTCTCATTTTAGTTTCGCATAAAACAGACAATTTGTATTTCTAAAAGCACTCAGAAATATCTGCAAGATAAGCTAATGGAATAGTTTGCTAAAACTAATTTGACGTTGAATTACTTCAGTTATGGGCTAGTACATATTGAATAAGAAATTATTGTCAGGGTTATATTCGTTAATTCTAAGGCGAGGTCCAATCGCAAAACAACAAAAAGTAGCATTTTTCAGCGCTTTGTTCGAAGTGACGAGATTACTTAATCAGGTGCAAAAAATACTGCAGATAGAAAATAAAATTGAAATTACGTTTAACCGAATAAAATTTCGAATATCTGTCTTAGTTAGAAAATAAAAAAATCGAATGAAATGAAAAAATTAAAAATCTAAAGTGACCAAACTCTAAATTGACGCTGTTGTATAAACTTCAAAAAGTCACCAACGTGCGTTCCATAGATTGGTGATTGACGAAAGGTAAGAAGCAGTTGATTCTCTTATTTCAGGATCGGACAGATAGTAAAATTTGTTCATACTGATGAGTTCAATGGCTTTCAAATTTGAAATTTATCGAGAATCTCCCTGTATGATACTAAAATTTAAGGAATGTACTTATTTCTGCAAGAAGCAGTTAGGAACATCATCGAGGCAGGCGGTCTCGGCTGGTATGCGTCGGGAACCGGTCGCAGCCACACGCCCCGGACACCTTCGAAATGTACACTTGAATAATCTTACTATGCACCTATAAATTGCTGGAATGCACCAGTAAAATGTTAAGTTCACAATCGAGTTAAAACTAAGCCAGAATTGCTCTATTTATCTATCATGGGGCCAGAGCGAAAATCCAATAATACGAACCCAAATAATAGATTATACATTTGTCATGGTCGGAAGCCTCCATTATCTTATTTTAATGACTGGCATGATCTAGTATCTAGTAACCTGTCTTTGTATAACTTTGCAGGAAAGAAGCTTATTATGAAAACTGACGTGGTTTTGATACTTTGATTTACGTAATTTTGTTGATAACCGACTCAATTTTACGTGAGTATTCTCGTTTTATTAAAACAAAAAGAAGCTTATTACAATAATATGTTCAAGCTTCGGTACAACCTTCGACCAAAGTAAAATGAATGGATGGACCCAAACCACACATTTTCCTTAAAAATAACAAGTCTAAATAATCGAACTTAGGCTACAATAAGTACGTAATTAAAAGTATGTATAGTATTTTTTTCACAGAAAAGAGATAGCGAATATAATATCAAGTCATATTTTTGCGGATATTTTGCGGCCGTCCATTCATTTTATTTTGGTCGAAGGGTACAACGATATAAAGTCAGTCTCAAGTGTGTGTGTCAAAATGTAAGTATCGCTGACGTTCTACGAGTCTAACCTCGGGATTTTGGCACGGAACCCGGAGTCCGTGGAGCAACAAAGTAAAAAAAAAATTCGGGGATTCTGAAACGTTTGTTAACTTTGACAACAGATTAAGTCTCTTGCTGTCTTTTTCATTTGCTTAGTGCCAAACAAAAGCAGCATTACAATTAATCTGTTGTCAAAGTTGACAAACGTTTCAGAATCCCGAGGTAAGCACATCGGCAGTTGTATGTACGATGCATGTATATTTTTCCGACGGTTACTTGAGAACCTATAAGACAATCTTCATGAAATTTTGTTGACTTAAAAATATTTTTTAGGTTGGAATATGAGCATAGGGTTTAGGGTATTACGGTCCCGAGGTCTCAGTTCGGCGCGAACTAATAATTTAAAATTAAACTTTAGTTCTTTTATAAAATTGTCTTGCCCGTTATTTAAAGCCGATAAATTTCTGATTTTTCATTAACTAGTTGGTAGGCAGACGTCTGCCTTCTGCGCAATATGTCACGGCACGGGTTCGTTTCCCTCAGACGGGCAGATATGAATTATTTGATGATTCGAGTCTGGGTGTTAGCGACTGGCTCTCTTTGTGGTTCATCACACTAATATTATAAATGTGAAACTTGTGTGTAAGTATGTTTGTGAGTAAGTAAGTAGGTAAGTATGTAAGTGTGTTTGTTCCTGAATTGAACGGATTTGGATGAAATTCGGAATGGCGATAGCTTATTCCCTGGAATAACACATTGGCTACTTTTTATTCCGATTTTTTTTTACCGTTTCTATAGAATAGCGGGTGAACACGGGGGCGCAGCTAGTGACATATAAATATTATATGACCCAGGGAAACCTAGTGTGAAGGTAAGTGTGATAATTTAAAATAAAGAAACTTATATATAACTATAAAAGTATCGAAAATTGTGCTAACGAAAAGATAAATATCTCCCTTACATCGATATACGTCACGGCCACAGAAGAGGAATTTTTTTTACACTTCTCTCTTCTGTGGTCACGGCCAATTCTACAACCACAAATTTAAGTTTGTAATCGAAAAAAACACTTTTTGATTTGATTAATTACAAATTAATAATTTTTCTTTACTTGTGCATTAAGACCTTGCTTCTTTTCAGGGTTTGAAGGTTTACGAAAAATACTCTTGACAGGTAGACAGACGGACAACGAAGTGATCGTATTAGGGTCCCTTGTTTGACGTAAAAAGATGCATATTTGTTAACACAAGCACGCAGCAGTAACGCGATCTTTAGGAGCTTATAAATAAACTGATCTTTTAACAGATTGACGCAACAAGATACGAGTACATAAAGTTAAAGGAAAGGAAAGGAAATCACGTCATCCGAACATTTGCGTGCAAATAAAAACCGCTAAAACCAATAAACTCGCCAAATGTTTACAATATCAGCTAGAATCGGTAAACTTATCGCGTTATATTGCAAAAAAAGTGTTAACACTGTTTCCATATGAAATTAATATTGACTTATCACTGGAAGAGAAATATGAAGAAAGTTTAAATTGGTGCGAGTGATGTTATATGTACCCCATATCTGCTGCCAAATTCGCAGTTCAAACGGAAAGGTTTACGAATATTCTTCGTCTCAGTGCCGAGTCGCAAATGCTACGGGCCCCGTGCCTACGGGGGCCAAAATAATTACTAAGTAACATAGGTTTGTTACACCAGGAATCACGAAAAGTATTTTTGTAATCGTGCTATTTTATTTTTTATTTTAATTTAATTTAATAAACTAGTAGTTCGCGGCGAAGTGAGAACTCGCAATCCCTGTATCTTCACAACCCCTGGACCGATTCAGCTCATATTCGAACTTAAAAATTGTATTGTAATATGCTACTTGCCTACAAAATTTCATGAAGATCGGATCAACGGTTCGCAAGTTATCATCGGACAAATATACACACAAACATACAAACAAATGCCGATTTGTCCCAGTAAACTCTGAGACCTTCGCTTCGCTCGGTCAATAATTCAAATCAAAGGCCTCTTGTTTACATTTGCTACGGGCACTGCTACTTCTACATCTACAGTAAGGATAACAGAGATTTATAGAGAGTATATATGTCGAATTTAACCATTTTCGAATGGCTTAAACGTACAATATCATGTATATAAACTTATATTAGTACATATATCATTAGACAACTTAATAGTGAACTAGATAAGTATTATACCGAATGGAGATTGTTATCAGCTTAAAGCAGATGTATTCATATGGCACCAAAGTAGGCAAAGCCTGTCTCTTGGTCGCCCTAACTACGAGTGCTAAATATGAGGGCTGAACTTGTTTTGTGTTTATGTGAGGTCTGTTTCGGTCCCACATCACGCGTAAACGTCTCATAAGAGGTCTTTAGGACCTCTTCTGCAAGGAGCGTGCAATAGCAAAAACTGCCAACTTAAAATTATTTTACTATATCAGCCAAAACTAAGCAAGACACACAGTGAATAGTGAAATACGAAATCCATTTTTCAACGAATGCTATTAGTTTACTGGCGGACTTCCGACATCGTGAACTAAATTATGTTGTGTCCATATCAGATTCCTAGTCCAAAGTTGCCGTTTTGGCTCCAGGTTCAACTATCAATGCACGTGTGCCCTCGGGCGCGGTACCCGACCTAACTTATGGACCTACCACGACTAGTGCTGCCCGGTCAGTGTTGGATAAAGATTAACCACGGTTATAATAATTGCAAGTTTATTATCTCCAGAGACGAGAACAATATACCTACAATGGCCCTCAGAATAAATAAGGGCCACACTGAACATTTTTATAATCAGTATTTCTGAAAGTTTTAAAATCGGATTGTATTTATTACGTTTTAGAGACTAATTAATTATTTTTAATTGTTTTTTATTAAATGCGCCATATGTACATTCCCGACGGTGAAAAAGAGCTTTAAAGAAGAGGCCTATCACCTCTGAAGGCGCGTCCATCGAAAATAATTTTAAAAAACAATATAACTAACACTAAATTGATTCGGTTCAGTCAGTGTAACAATGTAGATTCGAGTATTATTTAATCTTTGGTGTTACGTTTATATGGACCCAAATCCGCTATACGCGTATAGTAAAGACGTATACCCAACTAAAGTTATATTTAAAAAAATCTATACACGAAGAGCGTCTCTTACAGAAAAGAAAATAAGCAAGTGAAAATTAAAGCCAACACTAGAACACGGCATATCGCAAGTCTGATAAGTGATAACCTATTCCGCAATTAATTAGTACCGTCCTGGCCTTCCACGATCTGTATGACACTGAACTACGAGAGACATGAAGAAAATATTTACCTATGGTAGAAGTAATTATATACACTTCAACACAAAGATTACGGGCCAGAACATCAATTATGTCATCACTCATGTATGTTTTTCAGCTGAGGATAAAAGCCTAGCCTGTCGACCACAATCATTTTCGCAAAAAAAAACCGACTTCAACAAAATACTCTGAAAAAAATTCACTATCGAGATGTTCTTGGCGCCACCTGTGAACTGCTTATCATTGAGAAGCTCCGGTGGCCATCTGTGGTCTTCATCAGTTACACGTCAAATGCTTGACTTGTTGATGAAAATACCAAAATCGCCTATTAATATTTGAGAATTTCCCTCAATTCCTCATGGGTCCCATTATCAGAACTGTATTTTGATAAAAATTAGACCAATTAGGAAATAATATTCCAAATCGGTTTAAAAATGTTCTGAAATAAGAAATATAAAAAAAAACATTCGACTTGAGAACCTTTTCCTTTTTTTTGGAACTCGGTTAAAAATAGGCTCATGTGTGGTATAAAAAAAAGCAAAATAAATAAGCACCATTAAGGATGCGTTCACTTCTTACACGTTCTCTCGCTCGCTCAATACACATTTTTAATTTAATAAACTAAATGTTTTATTGAAATGAACTAGTACTAGTAAAATACTTCAATGAGGGAGATACTTAAATAAATGGCAACATTTTCTTTACGAAGACATTATAATGTCTTCAATACTCAAATTCTTCAAATTCTCATGTTCACTCATGCAAGTTTTTATTTATTAATATGAACGACAAGATATTTCTTTTATTGCTTAGTTATCGTAGTTCGTAGAATTATTATCCACTTTCTTAGTAAGGACAGCAGAGGTGTGGAACTCTTTACCTGCGTCTGTCTTTCCGAACAAATACAATCCGGGGCTGATAAAAAAAAAGAGTGAATCGGTACTTCCTAGGCAAGCGTGCTACATCTTCGACCACATCGTCGCTTTCCATCAGGTGAGATTGTGGTCAAACGAATGCCTAGTCCGACGTAAAAACAAAAAAAATTGAATTAATAATTAAACTAAAACTAAAAACGTAATAAAGAAAATGTCGCAAAAAATATTATTATTATTATTATTATATATATAAAATTTGTATGCCACCTTCAGTCATGTTATATGGATAACAAGGAAATGCACATTGAGCGAACGAGATTGTGTGTATTAATTACGTACCTAAACGCTCCCATAGGATGTATAATTTAAAAAATCTGACTGCTAATTACTCATCGAGAGAATAATTATCGTGGAATTCAATTCAATTATTGAGTGCTCGTCAAATGTCACTTAATTTGTACTGACTTTTAGATTTCAAATTGTTTACGTCAATAAACAAAGTTTTATTACCGCCTTATCACCAACGAATGTAAACATAAACTTTCAATTTATTTTTTGTAGACACCCAGTACCAAAAATAAACATCTATTTATTTATTTTTCAGTGCTCCGTATTACGTATTTGGTTAATGAAAACGCTCGGTGAATCTCGTGCTTAATTGGGAAGGATCGTTGACCTGTTAACGGGCTTGTTATTCGGTGGGCGGGCGGCGCACGCGCATCGCGTTTGACCTTCGATGACACTCGCCAAAATAAACTGTGGATTACGACTTTTCATATCTCTTCTTTCTTATTAAAACTTTTTAGATCGCTTTTTATCGTATGTTTTAAAACTAAAATAGCACCTACATTTTGATGGTACAAAAGCATAGAGTTTAAGATAAACACGTTAGTTACGTTAGTCACGTTAGTCCGGATAGTTAGAATTATTTACCTACTAGGTTGCCCGCACGGCTTCGCTCGAATAGGCAATTTAAACACTTCACCTCCTTAGGGGTTGATTTTCGAAAAATCCCGAGACACGTGTTTCTTCATTTCATTTGGTCAATATTTTCGTATCAATAAGTTTCGTTGGCATAGAATAAAAAAGTTTTTATTTTCATACAAAGTCAATTTACCCTTTTGTCGCAAAATCTGTTCTTATTTTTCACCATTCCATTTGAGGAGTATCGGGTTCAAATTTCACATCGCTCTCACAAGCGTTTTGGTCTGTGCGTTGATTCCTAGAAAAGGGCTTGTTCTTTTTTTGTATAATGTAGATAGTATATTGGCTTTCGATGTCTGAAATGGTTAACACAAGCCAAAAAAGTCAGCATAGAACAGGAGTTTCTTGCATTAAAATTTGCCAGAAACTGCTGATTGTCTAGAATACGATATCAGTGTCATAGAACAGTGGACCGAAAATGTATGCGGTAGACTTATGCGTGCTCATCTGGGTGCACTCGTGACGCGGCAGCACGCAGCGTGACGGCGAGACGCACCCGGCGTGACATAGCAGGTCCTCGCTCGACACACTTGCACACTATTTGAATGGGGATAATAGAAGCGTTCGTTAATTACCATGAGTGTGGGCAGATCGTATAAAGTGTGAACTTTGTATTTTCGTGTTGTTATCAAAACACTGTAGAAGATTTCAGTAAAGCTTTCACCAATTTACTGAATCGTGACTTGGACTTGACCTTGACTGTTATTAGGCTTGATTTAGGCTATGTCAGACTGGTTTATAATGTGAAATTATGCTTTATTTGAAAATATTACAAAATTTGATACTGGCTACACAATGTGTGGACTGCGGAGCAAAAACTTAAAAGAAAAACAGTTTTCTTCTTGAAAGACTAAAATATTTCATTCTCCTGCAATAAACCGCTATATTGTGCAATTCGGACTTTATCATTGGTACTGCGCCACACAGTCATATCATAACAAACACTCATATAGACACATAGCTACATGAATTTTCTGTCTTTAAGTAGGTATCTCTGCATCAGCCTTTTAAAATCCCTTGCTGGGATATCAGCGTACCCTCGAATGATGATTAGGCCATATCCAACACGCTGGCTCAGTGCGGGTTGGCGGATTTACTTACGCCATCGAATTTCTTTTCCGGAAATACGCAGGTTTCTTCACGATGTTTTCCTTCACCGAAAGTATAAGTAGGTGTAGGACTAAGTTTTTAAAACCATAAGGCTGAAAGTTTCAATAACACATAATTTGTTATTCTTTAAAGCCTTAAAATATCGCCTAATTTTTCACTTAATTTTTAGCCTCTGTTATATACTCGAAAACAAGAATTAGTAATTAAGTAGGCATATTGTAAGCCCTTTTCACCTTCAGCAAGTCACTTCAGGCCAAATAAAGCCTGACGATAATAAAGTGCTATCACCACTCGCGATCTTCGCAGCACGAATATAATTCGGACAGATACGGTAACACCACCGCTCTCAAACCAGGAGTCAGAGCTGCCTGCTTGGTAGGGCCATATTTGGCGTCTATGTCTGGTATCGTAACAGAGTATGCATTTCACTATTACTTAACATAATATGCAGCAAGCAAGCAATTTAAAAATCCAGATTTAAAATAACCTAGTAACTAAACTTATCAAAATATATCTTCGCCCCATCTAAGTTCCTTAATAAGTACCTAGACATAAGTCAAATTATTAATTCTTGCATACGCAATAAAAACTGTTCCTTAATGTTCCGCAGTCAAAGAGATCTACAGACGTTTTATCGAACGAAAATATTGTATAAATAAAAAAGTTAAATACTGGCTGGTCAGAAAGGCCGCCGCACCGGCTGCATTTAAAAAACATTAGTAATATTCTTTGATTTCTTCTTTTTATTTCCCAATATCATAGATTTGTAAAGTTTATTTGTCAATATCAAAGTATTTAAATATTTTCCTTTTGGAGTTTTGGCGGGAACGTGAAGAAGTCATGTCGCGTCATGTGTAAAAATGGTGGATTTTTATTCATTAAGTGTTCGTGATCGTGCATGAGTGTTGGTGAATAGTATAATGTCGTGAAACGTGAAAACTCCATAGAAGGTTCTAGTAAAGTTTTCACCACTTTACTGGGGCATCACTTGGACTTGACCGTGACTTGCTTTGCTTGATTTAGACTATGACTGAGACTTATTTTAATTGTGAATTATTTAATATCACTTGAACTATTACAATGCTTGACACTGGCTAAATACACAATGTGTGGAGCCAAAAAATAATAGGAACTAATAGGAACAATTTTTTTTTCTTAGAAAATATTGACAAATATGTCAAAGTCTATGAAACATTTTTTTATTCCTTGATGCCATGATCAACTCCCAAGTCAGTGTAAAAGCGCCTCTGATCGCTGAGCAAGTAATCACTACGTCGTTTGATTTCTTTCTTTCAAGAGGATAAAAATTTAAAGAATTTTTAAATTCTTAAATAAAGTTGAATCCTTCATTGTGCTCAAAATTCTCTACTCTAGAATCCATCGCTCCGCACTCGAATAAAAATAGCACCCACTTAGGCCCTTGTACTATGTACTATTTCAAATGATTTCAATGGATAGATTGCCGGATCAACAATCCTAATAAACAAAACTGCATAGACATCCTTCTTGATCAGCATTAAACTTATCTACATCTTTTTTCATACAAAAGCATAGCACAAGCAAGCATAACAAATTTTTAGAGTTTAGTTTACAAAAAGGTTTAGTACAACAGAATAGAAGTCTATGTTTTCATATTATGACGTAAACTAAACCTGTTCAGTCAACTTACTAAGTTTCTTATGCGGTCCAATATAGGCGTGGATCTGGGCAGCCAGGACAACGGGCCAACTCCCATTCAATTCCACCCTGGAACCGCAAAAATAATGGTAAATATTTAGGTCTCTTGCCGGACGTAGCGAGTATCGTTGTATACAAAAATTCAGTAACTTATTACACGCGACGAAGAAACGGACCGGACGACACGTGAAAATACGATTTATGAACGATGGCCGTCCCGTCCCGTCCCGTCCGTACCCCGTTACGTATGCCTCTCGAGACCTTAAATTACAGTACGAATATTGAACAGCCAAAACAAATTGCTACCTCACCTTTATTTAATTTCTTGTTTATGGCTAATCAGTTAACTATTTATATTTATAATTTGATATCTGAATTAGATTAGCTTGCCCGTATGACTTTGCCCGCATAGCTACAGCAAATACAAATACCTCTCTCTTTAGGGGTTGATTTTCGAAAAAACTGAGATATGCCTTTTTTTTAATGTTACTCGGTGACGAGACGAGCAAGTTCAATACATAAACAAGAACGGGTCAATAAGAACACAAACTGTATTGGTTTCAAAATTCACG
Source organism: Apocheima hispidaria (assembly GCA_947579745.1). Lineage (NCBI taxonomy): Eukaryota > Metazoa > Arthropoda > Insecta > Lepidoptera > Geometridae > Apocheima > Apocheima hispidaria. The sequence continues at coordinate 6,114,232 of OX388157.1, read as the reverse complement.
TTTCTATTAAAGGCGGTTTGATTTGTGCGTTGATTCTTTGTATAGATAAATTATCAACTAACGACATTGTATTGACATCATACTGTCAAAAGATAAAAAATAAAGAATCGAATGGGGTTCGTTTTACCCGACTGCTCAAGAAGGAGGGTAATGTTTCTGCGGTGTATGTAAGTTGTTTGTTCGTGTGTTCCTATATAACCTCCTGTAGCCTAAACGGCTTGACCGATTTCGAAAAGTAAGGTGTCATTGGATTCCTCTTTACGTCTGGAATGACAAAGGTTACATTTTGAAATCGGGTATTTTCTTTAATAATAACACTTGGTCAACTGATTAATTAATAATTGGCTTGAACATTTGAATTTTTAGAATATCACACTCATTTATTTTAAAAATTTTAACAGTGTAAAATATGCGAGAGAGACCACTGTAGAAGGGATTAAAATAAATTATTTTTGGATCCTTAACTTTGAATAATTTTAAGTAAATATTAATCAAAAGACTGCGATTTTTAAATATATTAACATCATCACCAGTGAGTTAATTTATAAAAAATGTACACGACTGTAAATAGATTTGAAATTATACAACTGTTTTCTTCCGAATATACTCGACTAAAAAAAAAAAATACATTTAATGAATTGACTAATTCAGTCAAGTCATCGTGCGGGTTCAGTTTGAGGCGGGTCCATTTGTCCAAAATAGCCTACATCCAAACCAATAAAAGCTAGTCGATAAATAACTTGCCAAGAGCATGTCGGGACATGCTTAGTAGGGACCTTTATTATACAAAAAAGTTTTTTTTTTTTTAATTTGAGGTCTATACTTAGACTATCGTTGTGCAAAAATTCTTACATGTACGTTTATGACTTTGGAACTTATAAGGCTGAGAAGGATTTAGACAGACATTAGTGTCAATTCCACCGTGTACTCACTAAACGCAATTAAGTTATGGCTGTCTTTTACTATATAGAAACACAAGATAGAGATAGCAAGAATTATAGTGCTGTCAAATTAGTCAAATCTTAGTTCTCCATACAAACTTAGACAAGACCGTAGCGGGTGCCGATTTAAAACAAGTTTTAGGTGTCGCTAGTGTACGTTTTTCTTCGCGCCTTTAATCGGTAAACTCGTTTGACAGAACTAAAATGCATGCTATCTTTATTCTTTTATATTAGTAAAAGACAGCTATTGCTGAAATTTAGGCCTATTGACCTAAATTTGGTTTAGCGGGAATCGACATCATGACGCACTTATAAGGGTTCCTTGTAGTACTACGGAACCCTAAAATACCAAACGAAGATAAATACAGCACTGTTATATCAAGCATCCGCTGCACAACAGTTGTTCCGTCATTAATGATCCCTAGGGCATTAACATTTTGCATTTACTAGGACGCATTCGTGATTAATTAAGGTGCAACGTTTCGCTCAGCGCGCGAAATTCAAATTTCCTTGCGTTTTTTGCCAATTACAGCTTAATTACTCATCGTAGGTTCATGAAAATTTTGCGATAATAAATAGACTGTTTCAAGAAATTACACCAACCAAAAATTCAAGCTGAAAGTACTTTTGTCACTAAGCCAAAAACCAAGATGAAAATCAGCTTATTGAGATTTGTAGATAAACCAAGGTTTAAGGTCTAAGCGATAATTTTACCAGTAATTTCTTAAAGAACTTACTTATTGGCGCAAAATTGGTTTCAATAAATTCACGATGAGTAATTAAGCAGTAACTGACAAAAAACGCAAGAAAATTTGAAATTCGCGCGATGAGCGAAACGTTGCTCCTTAAATAGGTCTGTTATGTATTCGTAATTGCAAAGTTTCATCGAGTATATCGGTTTTCGCCGAGAATAACAGGGCGTTTATCATCTGCAATGGTAATAAGGGTCCGTTTTAACGAGCGTTATCTCAAGAGAGATGACACATGGCGTTTAGTCGCCGCTACTTGTCCCCTTTACCACAAAAAGATAGTAGGCATTGAATTACTATGTAGTTATACTAGTTTTTTTTTTTAATTTTGAAAATATTGGCGGACGTTTTTCTCACACAGCGCCACCTAGCCCCAAACTAAGCAAGCTTGTACTATGGGAACCAGATAACTGATAGAATACATAAATACTTTTATTGTTGTAAATACATACATAGAATACATAGAAACGTCCAGACAAAGAACAAACATCCATGTACATCACAAAATTGTTTGTCCTGGGTGGGAATCGAACACACAACCTACAGCTCACAAGGCGAAAATCCTCCCACTGAGCCACAAGGCTAGTTGCCACACTTCACCTCAATGTTCCATTCCGGTCGAGCAACCTTACTTAAGGTAGTTGATTGATTCAGTTGTTACGTTGCGGAAATTCATTATATTACTAAATAAACAACTTTACATTATTTTGTTACTTCAAATTATTTCTTACAGTCAAAAGCTTACAAGCAACAGAATCTCATGCTCATTCGTTTTTCATTTTCTGTTTCAGGAATTAAATAATAAATAGTTTCTTTCTTGACAGATCTTGACAGTCAGGCTAATTTTGAACCTTACCTTCACTAAGTCACTGGCTAGCCGTTCGTCTACTGACTTAAAAATAAACTTATCTTGTCTTGGAGTTGGAATTTCTTTCCATGCTATGGTTGCCCGGAAGAGATCGCTATTAGCGATAAGGCCGCCACTTGTGGCACTAGTTTATAATGTTTTGTTATTATGTTATTATTTTGGTGTACATAATAAAGAGTTTCTATCTATCTATCTATTTTTTCTTCTTTTGTACAGTAAAACAACAATCAATAATCGTAAAAATTGTGGTAAATATCCCGTGAGCACTAATAGTAAGTTCTAACTATACCTATACAGGGTTATAAGGAAAGGGTATGGTAAGCCGAAAGGGGCTCATAGAAATACAAAAAATCCAAAAACCCACCCTGAAATCTGAATTTTAGGCTTATATAGATACCATTTCCTTATAACCCTATATTAGCGTAGTAGTAGTATCCTGTAGTAGTGAAGAGTCTGACAATGGTTTCTATTCTGTTGTGCCATTTTCTAAACTAAAATAAATTTGAGATAAATTAATAGAATAATAGATATAATACATATTGAGATAAAATGGATTGTGAAAAGAGACGTAGATAATTTTAGTCCTGTCAAATCAGTTTTGTTTAGTGTGGGGTTCAACAGAATCGACACCAATGGTACCGCGGCCTTATGATGAAAGCTAGTGTTGTCACTTATCTATGGAACTACAATAAAATTGTGATCTAGATTTTCTAAGCTTGACGCAAGACAGCTTTTGTTGTTTCTACCCGACTACGCGAAGCAAAACGGAGGTTTATGATTTTGACCGTTATGTTTTACAAAACGATCATAACGTCTAAACTACTTATTATAATTTGACAAATGAGGTATTGTTGGAAGCATCATCGTCGTCCGCTAGATATAGCACAATTATGTAAAATTCGGACACGATTTGATTCAAGACTTGAGACACGCTCGAGTGTACGAGCCCTCACGAGCTTCGGTCGCACGGTGACCTGTGGGTCGGATCGCATGATCTATTTGCTAATGTCTCTCGAAGACAGATAACAGTGTTGAGAGGTAAACAAAACTGATTATAAATGATAGGGTCTGCCTCCACTGCCGTAGCAGGAAACGATGATGTAATCAAACGGTTGCCGAAGGTAATCAAATCAATTACCGGAAGGGTCTCAGGGCCATTAAAAATATATAATAATATATATATATATATATCACACTAATATTATAAATGCAAAAGTTTGTGTGTAAGTGTGTAAGTATGTAAGTGTGTTTGTTCCCGTTCAACTCCGTAACGGCTGAACAGATTTGAATGAAATTTGGTATCGAGCTAGCTTAGACCTTGAATTAACACACAGGATACTTTTAATTTCGGAAAAATATTCGGTTTTTTTATAGTAGCGCGTGAAACCGCGGGGCGCAGCTAGTATATCATTTATATAATAACCTGGCCCCGTTATTTTTTTTATCGCATTCAAGTCCGCGTTTGACCACCAACTCGTCTGTCACCTTCATTCAATTAATTTTTTTTTTTTTTTTTTTTAAATCCGTATGTTGGTACCCGCGTACAGCAGCGCTAGCATGCACACCGCGACAAAATATTTTTGTTATGCAAGAACAGTGGACTTATCCCGTAACTCTGAAAGCGATAGAGAGAGTTGCGCGAGCAGGACCGCGCATAGTGCGACTAAGTTGGTACGAGCTAGATGGCATGCTCTCGCAATCAGAATCACTAACGTTTCAAAGTTAGAGGATAAGCCCGCGTGACACGGTTACGATATGTATGTATACGTTTGTCTCATTTTTCAGGACATGATGAGTAGAGAAGATTTTGTCGCGGTGCGCGTTCTATAGCCCTGCAGGTCGTATTTTTCAACCAATCCTGACGAAACTTAGTATACAGGGTCTACAATTTTATAGAATTTTTTAGTCGTCGACGATTTTTGATTGGTGGGGTATTTCCCCCAAAAAAGGGGAAAGTTTGCTGCGGCGCCATTTACCGGCTGATTTTGATAATATTTGGCATAAACAACATTCAAGTATATTCAGTACTTGATTCTAAACAATGATTTCGAATATGAAGAAAATGATGAAGAGGATGCTGAGGTTGTCAAGATCTTGAGGTCTCAGTTCGAACTGAGAACCGACGACATTATATTGACTTTGACAATCTCTTGGCCGATTTTGCTCATATTCGAAATTCTTGTTAAGAATTGAGTACCGAAAGATTATGCCAATTATGATCAAAGTCGGCCGGTAGCGGGCGCCGCACGACGCAGCAAACGTCCCCTCTTTATGGGGGAAAAACCCGACCAATCAAAAATCACCGACGACAAAAAATTCTATGAAATAAAGTAATTGTGCAAAAAAGTTTGTGCTCGCGAGGTCTACCGTTCGCGAACTAATAGTACTTAGTACGTAGTATTAAAAAAGCGAAAGTAGCTCTTTCTCTCTGTCTGGGTGTTTGTCTCGTTGTCACGGCTAAACGGCTGAACGGATCGACCTGAATTTTTGTATAGATATAGCTTAAAGGTTGGACATAGGCTATTTTTTTTTGGTGGTCCACGCGAACGAAGTCGCGGGTAACAGCTAGATGTTTATAAAGATAAAAGACTACCAGAATAGTACTTTCCGTTACGGAAAAGATTTGGTAAACACAAGAACGTAGATAGCACCTAAAATTTGTTTATAAGGCAAACTATGGCAGAACGACCAAAAAGACTTTCGATTACGAGTTATGGCCAGAAAGAAGACAGAAACCGTCGCACGTATTCTATGCCAAATAATAATAGTGTTTTGCGCATTTATGTTATTGTTAAAACTGTAGTTTTTATTATATGTACCTACTAGCTGATGTCCGCGAAGCTCGGCCTTCGGTCTCGCTAAGCTCTTCATACAAACCTTGTCCTCACAATTACGAACACAACAAAAAGAAATCATCAAAATCGGTCCAGCCTTTCTCAAGTTATAGCGTGACCAGAAAAAATAGTGGTTCATTTTTATACACATAGAATTTTAGTTTTAAGGTATTTATGATATGGGCCATGTTGGCTGGAAAAAAAGAATTATTATTATTTATTTTAAATTTTGTTTTTTACCACTAAAATTATTTATTTATGCGTACGTGTTGGGTGGGTGGTTAAAAATGGCAATATATATTTTTTTTTACTATTTTTCTGCATGTCTTTGATCTTCAATAAACACAATTCAGCAAAAAAATACCTTATTTTATTTTTAAAAAAGTTTCCTGCGAATCTAAGGGTTAACCCAACCCAGAGGCTGTTCTAGCCTTCTACCGTAAAATCATCTGTGCGTAAAATATACTTTTTTGAAGTTTTTGCAAACTTTTTAAAGAATAATTTCATTAGTAATTTATAATGTATTATATCAGTTGCATACCCAGTTACTGGGTTTATCAATGTCTAGTCTAGATCAATATGAACATAATAGATGCTCTAAATATATGATGCACATAATCACCGAGATACCCTCAATTTTAGATAACAATAATAAGTTATCTTTTATGTCTGCGTCACATTATATGTACTTAACTTTTAGTATGGTTGCTGACAAAGCTCTTAGTTTATCATTAACTAGCTTGCCCGCACGGCTGCGCTCACGTAATCTTCTACTCCACACTACTTAAAAGAACGCTTTACCTTCTGGTATTCCTCTCATTCTTTACCTCTCAGTTCAAAGGATAACTTCTCCTTGAAGACCCCTTCCGCACGTTCTGAAACTTTTTATGGTAAATCGTTTGCATTCCAGGCAGTCCAGTTGTGGAACGCATTGCCTGTGCCTAATACATGCTCCATCTGTCGCTGTTTTCAAAGATTATTAACATGTTCTTAAAACAGCGACAGGTGGAGCAACGATAGACAACTAGATGGACAATGCGCTCCACAACTGGACTGCCTGTAATGCAAACGATTTACCATAAAAAGTGTCACAACGTGCGGAAGGGGTCTTCAAGAAGAAGTTATCCTTTGACCTGAGAGGTAAAGAATGAGAGGAATACGAGAAGGTAAAGCGTTCTTTTAAAAAGTGTTGAGCAGATGGGTTGAATAGTCAATTATAGAGAAGAGAGATGATGTGACCATTCCGACTAAGGCGAATATAGCCACTTGAGCTTTGCACGAAATTGGGAAACGTGATTATATTTGTGTAAATCAAATATAAATCTAATACAATAATTTTGGACGCGCTCAAGTTTTTCTAGCTGGTCTTCTGTGAGGTCAAGATAGCAGGCGTCAGCATAATCTAGGAGGTCGTAAGGTTTCGTAAAATCAGTTCTTATTATTCACGGTAGAACATTGGGTTCAAATTTCACGTCTCTATCATAAGCGGTGTGGTCTGTGCGTTGATTCCTTAAAAGGACTTGTTCTTTTATATAATATATATGAAAAAAATAAATGAAAAATGAAAAATTATTTATTTACTGCAAAAACATATACAAACAGTTACCAGCTTATGTAATGGATATTATAACAGTACATTTATTGGTTTTTGCATGATAGCTTTACACTTTTAAACTATTGTCTATCGGTTCCCTCACTAGGCAAGCCTGTATCGAGGAAACCAGGTACCCAAGGTAACAATTCAAATTAACTAAACCTCACTAAACCTCACTATGTATATTAGTTTGCAGTAGAATTGAGTCGAGCGCCACAGAGAAGAGAAAAAAAGGCTTATAATGCTAAATTATTATTGATAACCGCCTCACCCGTGAATTCATCCCATCCGAGAGACACATATGCACAAAACACGATACGTTTATTGCTGTGATAAACACAATACTGTTTATCAGTGTGTATGTACGAATAACGGTTAGTGCACGACCGATAGAGGCGGGTGCGCAGGAGTGCGTCGCGAAGGGACTGCGGTCACCCGACAGGGCAGAGCTGCGAGGACCTATCCGAAACCGTCCTACGATAGAAAATTACGCGACACTGATGTTGTTCTGTGCACTTTACATAGACATGTAGCTGTCATCCTGTTACTTTCTCTTTTGCTCACATTAAAAGCTGATAAACAAGACAGAAATAATCGACTGCCACAGTTGCGTGCAGACTGTAATACTGTCACGTCGCGAATTATACAAAAAATACTGGAGCGAACCAATATCTGTCCCTAATCTTTATAACAATCGGAGTGCTAAATAAATGCAATAAATATAGCTATTCAAATGCAATCTTACGCTATGTTGCTATGTACGCAGCCAGCAAAGTATCGAAGGTTAACAATTTTGGCAAAAAATTGTTAAAATTGTTTTTTAAACCGCTTTATGGTGTATTCTTTTGTATCAAACACTAAATTAAATCAATCCGACAGCGCTAAAATAATACATTTATTATTGGTCTTCTTATTTTTTGAACAATAAGTTTTAAAAAAATTACAACAATTTTAGAGGTGTCTCAGTATTAGAAATACTACAACGGAATCGCCTACTTATTAAAATACACTTCGTACTCAAATAATTATGTCAAAGTATATAATAAGCATAAAAATGGGTTAATGTAATGCGATAATATATGTTTATGATTCTTTACAACGTTTGATAGCAGTGACCGGGACACGTCGGAAAGCCATCTGATGTACTGCGACAGCGTACAAGGCAGCACTTCTCGGCTTATCGCGCTGGGGTTAACGATTTCCGCATGGAAAAGTACCGGCAGTACTGCTAGTAGCAGTCTGCTACGATTACATATTCTTCAGGTATAGCTTAGAGTAAACCAGTAGTTCGCGCCGAACTGAGAACTCGCGATCCCTATATCTGCATAACCCCTGGACCGATTCAGCTCATATACGAACTTAAAAATTGTATTGAAATGACCTACTTGCCTACAAATTTTCATGAAGATCGGATTAACGGTTCGCAAGTTATCATCGGACAAATATACATACAAACATACATACAAATGCCGATTTGCTGTAGTCCCAGTAAACTTTGAGACCTTCGCTTCGCTAGGTCAATAAAACAATGGCGTCGATTGTCCACTCCCTTTGTGGATTCGAACCATTTCTAATTTACTTTCTGGTGATTTAAGGATACCGAATAGATAATTTGAATTGAGTCCACTATTATCACCTAGAATACCTAGATAATTACATTCACGGGTGATCAACACCACTAAAGAGTCGCCTATGATTACCCAGGTGATAGTCATAGTCCATAGTGGAATGGACCCCCTAAACTAAACTAATCTAATTACCTGCGTGTCTTTTCATTACAATATGGGAGAAAAGGATGGCAACAATTTTGGAGCTGTCAAATTCAGTTTAGTCTAGAAAATGGCACAACAAAATAGACACCATTGTCACATTTATCTATTAATAGTCGGTGCAGAATGCGCGGCGCGGGCAGGGCAACGATGGCCCTCGACGCGCATGCGCTGAAATTTGGCACAGCGCACAGCGCGCTGACGCTTTTTACTCGCATCTAAAAATGACACAATTTAATAACCAATATCTAATATGCAATGAAAAACATTGACATCATATCCGACGTTTTATAAAACCATCGTTGAATCACACCGATAAAGAACATAGGCCGTATTTTGTTAGCACCAGCACAACATTTTCATATAAGATGCGTTACTCATTGTTATATCCCCAACAGAATAAATACTAGTAAGTACAAGGCAATTCCAATGTGGTTAAGCTAACGGCTAATGAGTTTTAGAACATAATAAGGCAGTTTCGGCATAATCAAGATTCGCTTTACGGGTTTATCTAGAGGTTTACTGAAACAAATAGTGATAGCATAAGGATTTGGTATGAGCTTGCAAACGAGAGAACCGACCATGATATATTTTAAACGGCACTAATTAACACATTATATGTAGTCAGGCTTATATGTAGAGATTGCAAGATGAAGTGGCAATGGGCAGGCCACATCACTCGAAGAACCGATAACCGATGGGGAAGAAAGGTTCTTGAGTGGCGACCACAAAAAGCGGAAGTCGAAGCGTAGGCAGGCCTCCCACTAGGTGGACCGACGACATTGTGAAAGTCTCGGTCAATCGGTGGATGCAACTGGTACGTTGTCGGTCAGTGTGGCGGTCTATGGGAGGACTATGCTTAGCAGTGGACGTCTTCTGGCTGATAATGTAATGTAATAATACCATTTAGTCAGGTGATTATTTACATAACCTTGTACTATTTATTGTGCGATATTGCAAACTTGCACTGTAGTGATTTGCGATTTGATTATGGGACGTTTTTATTTCGTCTAATTGAATTGAAGTTTCTGCTTCAACCATTGAGGAACTCGGTACCGGCCCGAACGGAACTGACTTGCTTTCATCTGTCCTAGGTACTTAGCGTACAGGTGGTATTTTTCAACCAATCTTGACCAAACTTGGTATACAGGTTTACAGATTTATACTATTTTTTTTGTCTTCGGTGATTTTTGATTGGAGGGGTATTTCTTCAAAAAGGTAGGTAGGAAGGAAGTTTGCTGCCGGCTGATTTTGATAATATTTGGCAGAAACATTTGCTAATATTCACAAGAATTTCGAGTATGAGAAGAATCGGTGAAGAGGTTGTCAAGACATGTTTTTTTATCTCATATAAAAAATAAAATATCGATGACGACAAAAAAACTATGAAATTGTAGAATTGAACTTGTGGCATTGCTGTTACACAGAGAGCGACATAGGTATTCCATTACCTGCATATTTGAATTCGCGAGAAGCTAAAATCCTAAGAATATAGGACCTACTTACTTGTTATGTGTGCACAGACTTGCAAACACTGGACAGGCGCAAATATTGACGTGCAATGTGCAATGGAGCTTACACTGGAAGTGCCAATTGCTGTGGAGAGACGTAAAAAGTAGAATACCATATCGCGTTGTTTTTAAGGACGTGATATTCAGTTGGAAAGACTTTTGAGACATCATCATCAGGCAGAAAAGATAGAACTCCCCCTTAGAGGCCTTAGAGCACCTCACTCGACAATCTGCCATTTGCATCCACCGGTTGCCCGGAACTTTCACAATGTCGTCGGAGGCCTACATACGCTGCTTCTAGACTTTTAAGAGATAAAAATTAGTTATAAAAGAAGCATAATATTCTGAATGCGAAAATGGAATAGCTCGTTTTGATTATCACAGTATTTACAGTAGTTTCGTGACCGTTTTTTTTTTTCGATACTATTTACTATTATAACTTTTTTTTACTATAACTACTCATATTTTTTAGAGACGTATGAGATATCCAAAACGTCTGTAATCGCGATTTTTTTTTTGAAACTATCTCGCTAGTACATTTTTTTATCTATGGAGTAACTTTCAATAGAGCGGTTTTCATGTGTATAAAACATGCGACTGCAGCGCCACGTATTTATTTTGTTTCAATGTTATTATTGGAAGTTGCAATTACATTATCAAGGAAATGATCCAACTTGGTACATTGTGCCGTTTGACCTAGTAAATAATGAAACGTCTGTGGTATTTATGTAAATGTATTTAAATTGGAAAAAACTAATCAATATTTTTACCAGTTAACAAGCAACAGTAAAATAATAATTAATATGGGACTGTAATGAAGTCGCGAGAAGCAAGAACCCAAGGAGTGTGGTCAACCGCACTCTGCCGTACATCCAGAGTAAACATGATACCACTGTGTATCTGTCTCTGTTTATCTGTCTGTAGTCTATCTTTAGATTTGCTCTATTATTGACTTATCTCATTGTGGGTACAACTAAATACTCAGGTAGGTTATTCGCTTAAGGGCCCGCTCCCCTAATTCAGCTATCTCCTTTGCAGTTTTTCAATTTCTGCCTTCTTGCAGTCAGTTCAATGTCTTCAGGCTGTTGATGATGATGACACATAAGACCAGTTTTTTATTATTTTAGGGCTCCATCAAATATTTCGTTCTCCACAAGGGTTCCATCGCCAAAAAAGTTTGAGAGCCGCTGCTCTAGATGTTTGCCGGTCATTGTACTAACTATAATTCATAAATAATTATTTTAGTTTTTAAATAACGTTTTATTATTATTTTTTGGCAGTATTTTTAAACTAAGACATCATTTAAAAAAAACAGTTTTAGAAACCTCCTAATGATTTTGAATTTAAATTTAGATTTTGTAGTAATGTGTTTGTTGTATGTACATATATACCCTATTAAAATGTTATATTATAGTCCTTATATTACATAGTCTCTGAATAAAATTCTCACTAACATAATAAATAATTATGCAATTTATAATGAGATTTTTATCCATGAAGGTAAAATCTGAGATAATAATCTTTATGTAAAACAATATTTATGTTTATATCAAAAGATTGCTCCCTCCTCAATCAGTGGTGCATAATGAAATAACTGACGTGAGATTAGCAGCTGAACCGCGAGCGCCGATGAACAAGCTAAAGAACGTGGGTGTGGTTCTTATGAGACATGCACCACATAATAATCAGGTCTGGACTGACACATCTATAAAACGGTCAGGCGACGACATACTTGGCAGGTCAAACGGTATAGGCCTGCCAAACCAAGGTTCACTCTTCTGATCCGAAGATAGAGGTAAACATCCCTGCCTAGGTGCGCTAGTCTATCAACACAGACTTCCTCCTATATATACCGCATTGGAGATCTTTGCTGAGACAATATCCAACTTTGGCATGGCGTGGGTTACGGGTAAGGAACCAAGCTTTCCCATGGGCCATCTCAAGGCATGTTGAATGTGTTTTGACTGATGCTTAGTGCGCTTGAATCATCCTGAGTGCGGAGTCTATACAGGGTAGGTAGTCTGCGTACGCCAACAATTGATAATACGCGTACTTAGCACCTTCCCAGCCATTTAATTCAGATTAATTAGCACATTGTTTGCATCTGTTTAGAACGGGCATGACAACATCTTGGCATTCTATTAGTTTTACAGGTTGGGATGCAACACTTAAAAACTTGCGGATTTTGAACAGAGTATTATTAACTGTGGTCAGCGGCTCCGACCGCGTTTTATAAAATACTTTAATTGTCCATCAGTCATCGTGCTACACTACTACACTACTTCCTTGCCAAATGTTTAAAAAAAAATACAGACTTTTAAACGTGAAAAAATGAAACTAAAGAATAAAGTTGACATTTAAACCTACAGACATTTAAAATTTAGTATGAGCAATTAGTGACTAAACGAACGTACCTTAGTGAAGTTCTATTATAATTATACGTAGCACTTCGTCCGAAGAAATTAGTATTTGTAGGTTAAATACTAATTAAAATACTAGTTAAATAATGTAGCACAAAAAATAGTTTCACAAATTTTATTTTGACAATCAACGATTTGCAAAAAACATGGATCGCCTTTTTATCCTTTTACAAGGATAATACTGATATTACAAATAATTAATTTATTAAAAGAATTGCTCGTTTAGTTCTCGTTTTATAATATGTCACTTGATAAACGCTTTATTTATTATTTGTGCTACTTACTAAAACTATACTTGTCATGTAAACGTTAACATATTGAATTATCATATAAACATTCTAATAATTGAAACCGTGCTGAAAAACAACTGTAACATAATGTAGTGGCTTCGAACATTAGGTTAGGTTATGTTTGGATTGCGAGAAAAAACGCGATATTATAAAACAAATCAAAAATACATGAACGATAAAATAACATCTGACACGTTTGTAAAGAGAAGTTGTAAAAAAAATCTGAAATTATTGTTTATAAAATGAAGCATTTGCGGAATAAGGTATTTGTAAAATGAATAGTGTGTAAAATGTTGTTTGTAAAGTAATATTTTGTCAAAAGTGTGAAACATTAGGGAACCATAACATACTAGTAGTACCACATGTAGTTTCGCCTATGTGACACCAATCTTGCATTATGTTGATAGAATGTAGGTAGAAAAAATATATACCTGAGGGTAGATGCAACTTACCTCGTCATTTTATCGTTGTCTCATTTTCAATTTAGTGCTCAACCGCTCCAGTCGCCTTTGAACTTAAATTAAATAAAAACTACAAAAGTTTTATTTTGTCATTAAAAAGCCTTAGAGAAAACGTTCACACCACGTAGAAGACAATTTAGGCACTTTAATGCGTTTATACCTTTATAAATTTTTTTTCTATCTTCATTCTCTCAACAAAAATGCAAGAGTGGTGTCACTTAGGCGAAACTACATAGACAATAGACAACGGTTTATTTGCCACAAAAACAAAACAAAATATAAACAAAACTTATAAACATGTGTAGACTATATCTACAAATACTAATTTCGAGGACGAAGTGCGCTGTATAATTCAGCATAGTATAGAAATATCTGTGAGTGCGATGTAGGTCCTAAAAAGTAACCAAACACCAAAAACCCTCGTTTTTCGTAATCGGGTAAAAAGGGGAACCTTTATTTAGGATGTCTATTCCCGAAATGTCGAAATGTCTGCAACTTCATCGCAACTGTAAAAAATTCCTCTCCTTCTTTGGACCCGAGCCAATAACAATTTACACAGGATTTTGCACAGCTATATTTACAAACAAACTCTGACAATATTTTAAGCTTCGCACATTTTCTAAATAATGCGAACGGCTACGTTTAACTGAGCATTCCAGCGAAGGTTTCTTATGGTACAATGGTATGATTCTTATAGTATTTATGGTGTATGGTGGATGCCAGACGCTATTTATCATGACCCATTTCACGATCCATAAGTATTTCTAGGCTACATGCTGGAATCTGTATCACGATATTCACGATCCATGGGATCGCGACAAAAAGAAGCATCTTGCCTTCGTATATACAGAATGTTGACTGTTGAGTTGAGCCCTGTTAAGACATTACGAAAAGCTTTTACTATTTGAAACGACCAAGGAAGGAGCGAAGGAAGGATTTAAAGGAGCGACCATGAAATCGGGAAAAAAATACGCAAAGGAAAAGTTCTCGACAAAAGATAGTTAAGCGACTATGACGAAGCTTTAAATTTTCTGATGAAGTCGGGTTTTATTTTTATTTAAAATTATTTTTAAATAAAAATAAATTTCGATTCCCTTCGGTGCCACAGAATAAATAAAAGGAATCTAAATATTCAAAATGTCTTGTAGTCATCTCGGCTAGGTCTTGGTTGTAGGATAGCTGTTTTACGGGGTAGTGATGGGTGTGAAATTGGACCTATGCATGCGCAAGTATGCATTTCATCTCGAAGCAATTGCATGGCCGTCTCTCGCGCAATACAACCTGCCCGTAAGCACAATTTAAATTAACTTTCGCGTTCACACAAGTACCTTCCTATCTCATAAATAGCATGACTGATAAATTGAAATTATGTACCTACATGTTACCCACATTAACTAAAGACAGGACCGCGGCGCCGGGGTTAGAAAGTCTCTGCGTTAATTCTTAAAAAAAGACTTGTTGTTATATAGATTATAATAATCATCGAGTTGTTATATATATAGTATACTTAGTAATAATAACTTAATGATCAATCAATTCTTTTGAACGGAACGATCCGGTAATTCCGTGTCAAAGTAAAATTAGAAAAATGTTTGCGCATACTCGGAGTGCTTATTTCTATACATAGGTGGTTATGGTTTATAGATCTCACCTAACTCAGTATGCTAAGAGTTAAAAAAATACATAAAAATATTGATACAAAAAGAGAGGAGGTCAGTCACACCGAATGCGGCTTTAGGTCTTCGAGGATCAATCATAAGCCAAATGGCCGTACTTACACTTGAAATGCACTTTAATTCATTCCGTAGACGGTTGCTCGTATATAAAGGTTATTGCACAACCTACATCTGCTTACTGAACTATTGCTGATGGCTAATGTAGCCTCTTGTAGGTACTTAGGTACCTGTTCCTAAGAGGACAAGACAATAATTATTATCGTCGAAGATATAATAGAGACTGATTACATAGAACTAGCTTATGCCCGCAGCTCCGCCCGCGCTGCTCTAGTAAAAACGTAATGGCGTTCTTGTAAGTAGGCTATTTATATTTTAGGATGCTATTGTGAACGCTGTAAGTGCTTAATTATTGACGATTGGTTTGACTCAGTTGTGGATTTCAATTCCCAGCCCGGCAGATTTTTGGGGGGTGAATTTAAATTTTGGGATGTTAGTTATTTCTAATTCTATGCAGCCTGTTACGCGCAATTTTATCCTCTATCAGCTTCGCTGTTGTTCCTCGCGGGTACAACCTCGAAATTAAAAACGTTTACTTTTTTCATATACCTATTTGCCGAAGTAATAATAATAATAATAAATATCTGGGACATTATTGCACACACGGTCATCTGACCCCAAACTAAGCAAAGCTTGTAATATGGTTGCCAGAGACTGATATACGTACATAGATATTTTTAAATACATACTTATACAGATATAGAACAAACACAAATATTCATCACATAAATGTTTGTCCTAGATGGGAATCGAACCCACTCCCCCAAACACAGAAGGTAGGTTCACTACCAACTGAGCCACCGGGGTTGTCTGGGGGAAGTGGGCTGCTAAGAGCCAGCAAACCGCAGAACCTAAAAAAGACGACTACTTCTCCCGTTTAACACTTTAGCTTGAATCACGCTCTCGCAGTTTGCATACGACCCAAAGAACTGAACATCCTCGAGAAAAACATTTTCGTAAGACACAAAGTATTAAAACCGCGCGATCTCATGAAAAAAAAAATTTACTGATTTCATTCAATACTTAGGCTTCAAACACAACTTCGCGGGCCTGCGACCCAGCAAACCGCGCGATTTTAAAGTAAAGTGGTCGACTTCTCAAAAACGCTCTATGTGTAAGTTTTTTACGCAAAGAGATTTTTTGAGAAATAAGTCCTGTAAACGAAAGCCATGGTTAAACAAAATATTAGGAGCATGTAGGTAATAAACGCCATAGGAAAAAACCGACGACACTCTTCTGCAAATACCAACATCAACTTGCCGACTGCGAGGAGACGCCGGAGACTGAATCATTGACATATTATTATGTCACACTCACAGAATTCTCCTTATAAATAAGACCTCTACTATACATATTGATATACACACAGAATACGCACAGAATATTATATTATTTATTTTACGTTTATTAACTCGAGTGATTCTGTAAAGTCATCTGAAGTAAATGCCTAGGTGCCTCATTCACATTGTAAACCAAACGTTACTAAGTGTGCAGTCAATTGAAACTTCAATTTACGAGAATTGAACGGACGATTCGATACCCATCGCCCACACGATGTGGTGGCTAACTGGCTTCCCCAACTGCATCTTTGATTATAATTTACGATGTAAAAGTCTCGACCCCTTCCTTTTCTCGTTCACTGAATAGAAACAGCAATCACGATTGCAATCGTTGATAAATTGGAGTGTCGTTGCGTCGGTTGCCTTCGCCCAGGGCCATATTCAATCTTGCCCCCGTCCCAATAATAGTTTTTAAAAAAGGGAGAGATTTGGTTGAGCCACCTAAGTTTAAAAAAAAAAGGGTTGAGATTTGGTTGAGCCACCTATTGAGCGATTGAGCCATTCGTCGAAGAACCAAAGTCACCGATAAAGCTCTCAGGGTTTGCAAGCTGAAGTGGCAATGGACAGGCCACATCACTCGAAGAACCGATAACCGGTTCTTGAGTGGCTGCCACGACCCGGAAGACAGCGCAGGCAGGCCTCCGACTAGGTGGACCGACGACATTGTGAAAGTCGCGTGGAACCGGTGGATGCAAGTGGCAAGTTGTCAGTCGATGTGGCGCTCTAAGGGGGAGGCCTATGTTCAGCAGCCGACGTGTTCTGGCTGATGATGATGATGATGCTTATTGTAAAAATGAGCGAACGTAGCGAGCGTAAAGATGTACTTAGAATAGAATTCACACTTTATGGTGGCTGTGAAATTAGAGCGAGCTGTGCAATAGCAAAATAGTAGTTGTGCATGTACAGGCGTTGGAGAAGCCGATTGGGCTGAGCCTCGCTCGCAGAGTCGCCATAAGGCTTAGCAACTTCTACCTAAGCTTTTCTTTTGCAATGTACCTAAGTACCTCTGATATAAGACATGATATGTATGAGATAAGATAATTTTTTACTTAAGTACATTAATATTATTAGGTACGTACGTGACGAATCATAAACGTACACAACGAAACATAAGTAGGAAAGCGCAAGCGAAGTGAGCGCTGAACTTTTCAGAATTGTTTTCATTGGTAGTTTTTTTTTTTTTTTTTCAATTTTAATACATATTTATTTAAACAAGACATGATAACTAGATGAGAAAATTACAACGAGCTTCCCAAGCGGTATCTATTTGCGAGGATAAATTTAAATAGGGTTTAAACGGGCAGATCATCATCAGCTGGCCCCATTACTTGCTTGCCATCTATAGTTATCAATGTCATCAAATACTCGGGAATGCGTTTACGCGCCTTGATCAAGACAAAATTATTTGACCACTTGCCCTAAAGCCGGTTAAGACGCCATAACTGACCATGAGAGGTAAATCAACAGTCACAAATAGATGCCCAGGTAGGTAGATTAACCAACTCGCCTTGTGCTTATTACCCGAGTTACAAATTATTTCCTATGCCTAACACTTAGGTACTACATACAGGCAAATGTATATAAGAGAACTTACTTATTTCAAATAGTTAGTGTAGGTATTTATTACTTCACGACTCTCATTTGAATCATCCTAACTAATGAGGCGTTTTCCAAAAAAAAGAAATCCTGGTTATAAAAGTACCCAATAGATGGCGTTAGATGTACCTTGAGTTTTTTCTGTCACTGTCAAGACATGAACGACAAAAAAATGTACGTGTGCCTTTTTTTTCTCGTGTTTTTTGGCTCGACATGTGTATTTAGACAATTTCAAGTAACGTAACTATGTATTTGACTTCATTTGAAATATTACAATAGTTGACACTGGCTAAATACACAACGTGTGGAGCCAAAATTTACGATTTAAAAAATAAATATAAAATATTTCGACAGAAATGACAATGACAGGTAAAACGATAGGTTTGTTACGCCATCTAGTAAGTATTTTAGAATTAGTTTTTTTTTTTTTTTGAAAACGCCTCATTATATATTTGAATGTAACTCTGTCTCTCTATCCAGGGTACCAGACCCATTACGACGGACGAATTGTTAAGTTTTAGTGGATTATACCCAGGTACCTTCGCAAATATGATGTGCTTATCAACCTGGGACCCTATTCCTGTGCGCTCGAGATTATCTCGGTCACTCTCACTCCCATTAAATTCTAAATTAGAGAGACAGTGACCGAGATAATCTCGAGCGCACAGGAATAGGGTCCCAAAGCTCACATTCTCTCACCGTAATTTTTTTGTTTTTGCTTGGAATCTCCATAAGCTTTTATAGCTATATAATAGGGAGAATTCTGTGGCTTTTATCAATGATAAAAGATGACGACTGTAAAGAGACCATTTCTGAATCTAGCTATCTATCGACTCCTCATTTTGTGCAGTGATTATTTCTTGCGCAGTGCATTTTGTCAGAATCGGCGGTGTCGTTTAAGCTGTAGGTTCGTATGCAACACTCTCATATTCGTTAACTAGATTTGGTAGGTGTCTACCTACCCTTCTTATAAAGTTCTTTTGGCTTCACTATTGTCGGATAAAAAATACCTAAGAATCAGAAGTAATAACAATTTATACCTAAACCTAGTAACTGAACCATTATTTGTATCTAGGTTTAAGGTATTATGTAGAGGATTCTACCAAGACGCACTGAGTTAGTTATGTACTACAGTACCTACATACATACTAACTTATTGCCTATATATACAAATACTAACATGAGTAACAAACATAATGGATCTAGGTCACTGATGTCTAGGTGCATAGACGTCAGTGATCTAGGTACCTACATACATAGATAACAATCCTACATACCTATGTATTATGTAGAGGATCCTACCTAGATGCACTGAGTTACTATGTACCTACTACAAAACCTACTCAGTTTATAAATATAGACGTCTTTTCATGCTTATTTACGAATATTAATTAAATATTACTAATCCAGTAAATACCTAAGTAAGTATGTCAATCACACTAATTTTATAAATGCAATAGTTCTTGTGTAAGTGTGTAAGTATGTAAGTTTATTTGTTCCTGTTCAACTCTGTAACATAACGTAACGTCAATACATTCGATCCAAATATCCGCAACAATATACCATGATAATTATATTATGATACTTGTCCCTGTAGAAAGAGGGACGGTAAAATTTTGAGGAGAAATACAATTAAACTTATGTTATTTCAGGAAATAAGCTACCTCCATACCAAATTTCATCCAAATCCGTGCAGCCGTTACAGAAGTGAATGGGAACAAACACACTTAAATACTAACACACAAACTTTCGCATGTATAAGTAATACTAATACTACTACTGCTGATTATATGCGCTCCCTTATTTTTTTGTGACAAATGTACTATACATACTTTTAATTACTTATTGAAGCCTACGTTCGATTGTTTTGACTTGTTATTTTTTAAGGAAGTTTTTCGGTTAGGGCCCGTGCATTACTTTTTTTTTTAGTCGTAGACCACAGATGATCTATTCATCTGTGTCGTAGACCTTCTATTAAATTCCAAATAGCGATCCTTCTTGACCTTTCCGGACAATGACCTATAGCAGGGGTCAAGGTCGCGACATCAAAATATAGGTATCAAATCAAATGTGAATACAATAACTGAATACTACACAAATAATGAAGATAAGTAACCGAAATAGAATGAGTTGGAGTGCTGTTGTTATGTTTATTTTGAATTTATCTCGTGGTTCTAAACTAAAAGATCACTATTCAAGGGTCGTACTTGTGTTAGTTTCGTAACGCATGCCAATAACAAACCTGTTTTGTCGCCAATAGGTAAGTATTTTCGATGCACTACACACCGCTCCCGGTGCACATGACCACGACACTTCACGTTAATTTCTCACTGTCGCGGATGAAAGTCCGAAAGCGAAAGTGTTCTGTTTCAGGTGCTGTCGAATGTTTACATGCGTGGCGAGGCGGCGGACGCCGTTGACTGGCGACGCGGCGCGATGAGGACGCGGGAAGGTCGCCCCGAGACGCATGCGCGCTCACGACCACTTTGCCGCCAAATACCGCCACTGCAGCTGCCAACAGTAACTGCCAGCCACGGTGCAGCCACGCGACCTCACTCACTAAGTTTCTACTTCCGCTTATCATATCACTATCAACTAGATAATATAGGGCAGTTAAAGGAAAACCATCATAATTTTAGATTGCAGTGCAACAGATAAGAGCTAGTAGATGATTAATGCTTTTGAATAAAAAAAATCGTAAAATACCCTTGTATTACAAAGGTAATACAAGGTATTACAAAGGACATGCTTTAATTTATTTGGAAAAAATAACGATTCTCATGCATTCGCTGGATGTTTTATTATACTTAGTTACTTACTTAGTAGTACTTAGTTACTACAAACTACCTACATTTATAAAGGTAGTTGGGTTATTTAACAAGCGTCAGTAACACAGAATTCATCTGTAGTCAGTAATTATTATTTTTCTACTTATAAATCTATTTAGGAAATAACGTCAATGATATGTTTACACGTATTGAAACGAGTTTTTATGATGAATTAGCATATAATCAAATAATTTAAACAATGGGATCATCATCATTACGGAAATCAACTCAATTAAAAATAAACTTATTTTTATGATAATTAAGACTAGGACTAGTAGCGTCATCTAGCGGAAGCGATCTCGGAAGCTCATTCTACACAAACCGTTTACAGCCCCAGGCTACTACCACAAAAGAAATTACATTCCGAGAGTTTCTTTTTCAGCGTTATGGCTTTCCTCTCGCTTTGTTTACAAAGAGATTCAAGATTCATTTATTTGTCAGAACATGGTTACGTATACACATACAAAGTAGAATACAGGGCCCATACAGTTATTGCGATTATTGTTAGGCTTAACCGAAGCCCTGTGTGCACTTGCGTAGTACTAAGAGTGGCTATACATGGCCTGACCTTTAGACACCTTTAGCCTTATTCAAGCGACTGCTTATTTTTTCTATCTCTTCCTATATTCAATGGTTTAAGTATTCGACCAAACGAGAGAATATTTTATTCTTAGAATAAATCGGCGTTTTGTCTTATTTTCTATAAAAAAGTTGTCAAACCGTCATATTTTCCCACCATATTATGGTATGGTATTGATGTCGATTCTGTTGTACCAATTTCTAAGCTAAACTAAATTTGATAGCTCTAAAATTAAAGCCATTCTTTTCTCCAATATTGAAATTAAATGAAGATACGCAGATAATTTAAGTCCTGTCAAATTAGTTTAGTTTAGGAAGTGGTACAACAGAATCGACACCATATGGTGCTAACAGCTTTACCACATGTACCAACTTGGTTAGCACCGACCGCCGTCTAACAAACGAGAGAAAAAAAGATAAATATATGTTCCTTTTATTTTCTCTCGTTGGTCTGCGGTACGTCGTTGTTTATGTGTTAGTAATACTACTTAAAATGAATAACAAAATGACTAGAATGTACTATTTACCTAACTTAAGGGTACTTTAACAAGAGCAAAATTTGTGCAAAAAACTTACCAACTTAATAAAATATCACAAACATGAGCATAAATCATTAATAGTGGATTTTGTCAGTACATAATAATGACATTAATTATTTACATAATATTACTGACTAACTGATGCCCATTAAGGCTCGGGACTGCGGGCTTATCTTCTAACTTTGAACCGTTCGTGATTCTGATTGCGAGAGCATGCCATCCCGCTCGTACCAACCTAGTCGCACTATGCGCGGTCCCGCTCGCGCACTATCACTATCGCTTTCAGAGTTTCAGGATAAGCCCCGTTAAATCAAAATATGTCTCCTACGACAGACCCTCTTATTTTTCAAATCTGCTTTCGCACTCTGGCGAAACTTGGTTGCTAGGTTATAATGAGCAGTAAACAGACTGCAGCGGAGCCGAATTCAAAGCGCCATTTTGAAAGTATAAAATATTATTGTGATTTGGAATGGATTTTCAAAATTCCTTTCATAGTGCTCGCCTACGTTATATAAGGAGCTCCTGTGCAAAATGTCATGTTTGTAGCCCCATCGGTTTAGGCTGTGCTTATAGTGGCTATACATGACCTGACCTCACATCGTGTGAATGAGATGTCTATATATGAGATTCTGGGGAGCGAAAGGGAGAAGCTATAACCTTAGTAGTTTGTTTCTTTTGCTCCCGTGAAAAGCTGGCCCTTTCGCACGATGTCGGGTCAGGTAATATAGCGAGGCCTTTATATGTCAGACAGTTGTTAGATTTTTGTCACTAAAATAAAATTACACCAAGGCAGCTACTGCCACATAGCCCATTAGTGCCATTGTAGTCAAAATTATCTATTTTTGGCATTCAATAAAAAAAAATGCTTGTACAATCTGCCCTATGTACCTATTTGGAAAGATTCTGTCACATCTATTAACCCTCATGGGAAAAGCCATAGGAGTATGGCTTTTCTTGAGGGTTAAATGGCGCTTAAGCCGATGAAACATTGGGTAGTAATAGAAATATAGTATTTTCACTTCCCATGCTCGTAAAGTTGTTGTTTACGCCCGGTGTAAGCAGACTAAACCAGCTTTTTATGGTGTTGTGCACAAAAATAACTTTTTTGCCCTACTGCATAAAAGTAAGCTGAACCTCTTTAAAATTGTTCACAATGTTCAATTTGTAGTTTTTATATTACGGAATCTGAGCTCAGTCATATTAATGGATGCCTTCTCCTTCTAATATGCATAGATAAAATAAATTGAAGTGATAAAAAATCGAAGTGAATAGCAGTGAATCGAAGTGAATCAAAGTGAATTGAAATTTTTCATTTCCTCGCAATTGAAGTGAAAACCTTCGACTTAATATCAGCCCTCGCCTTCGGCTCGGGCTGGTAAGTCTAGGTTAAAATGGATCGTTTTATGCACTAAGTAGTTGTACAATCTACTATAGATAATTGCTCTATGCCTGAACCCAGTTGGATGCATTCGAGATGCATTGGAGCTGGATTCGAGATCTCTCCGTCATCTACCGTCAGGATGACAGAGACAGACATGTGTAGATTTCAAATCGGATTCTTTCCTAATGGATCGAGGTTACATGGCCTGATCTATACATACAAATACCACTATATAACAATATATATAATAACACTATGATACTAGACTAGGTGAATGAGTAACTTGTACAGCCTATTCCGTATCTCTTTAGTAGCGGGTGATCTGGGTGTGCCATTTTCGACTGAAGGATTCGCACACTTTTCCAGTACCTCAATGAGAACTGAAGGAGCTTTAGGTCCAAAGAGTAGGCCCGGCACCATGACCCTCCCTGACATCACCCAACCAAGAAATATCCGCTCACAGACAATCTGAAGGTTGTTGTTCACAACCCCGTTCTGACATTTAAACGTTATCAGGTTACAGAATGATCTGCAATCTGACAAGTCACAGTCGCTGTGTTTTTTACAAGGAGCCCCATTTGATGTCATCTTATTGACAATGGATAATGGATGAACAGAATCGAGATTTAGATACTTGATCTTTTTAAAATCATCGGTAACACCGAAATGATTCATTTTCACATCACAGATCAGCATCGGCTCTGGAAGCTCTTCGTCTAAACGAATTATAAAGTCTAAAATCATCAACGAAATTTTAACTCGCTTCTGCCATTCCTTTTGGCTATCATACAAGGTCATGAGGTGCCAATAACCTGATATTGAGTCTAATTTCTCAACAGCGTACATTGAACCACAAGTTCCGAGTAGCTTTGGAAAGACGTCAAATTTTTCATACAACGTCAAAGCGAGATATTCATTATCAAGTATAAGGGACCATACATTTTGCATTTCAGTGTATCTGTTGCCCCCTGGCTGACTGAATTGCACATATGACATCCTTTTACCATCAATGTCATTAATTGAGATATTGAATTTTGTTTTGATTACAGTTCTAATCATCAAAATGAAATCACTTTCCATGAGATAATCATTGTTAGAGGAATCCAACTTCTTAGATAGTTCATGGTTGAGAACAGGTTTGGTAGATTTGAAAACAGCACTATTGTTCATCCATACTCCAGAAAAGACGGCTGCCTTCTCCGTGCTGAAACTGTGGCAGGAGATGGGTGTCGACTCTCTTGACTGGCATAGCGTTTCACACAAGTTTCCGATTGATTGTCCATTCTCGAAACTGGTACACTGAAATATAATTTGAATAGGTTTGGTCCACTGCCATAGTTAAGTTTTGTAGATGATGTGTGATTGTATGTTTTGTGATGGTTGAATTGGTTGACGATTGTTTATCTTTTTTCATTTCTTCGTTGTAAGTAGGACGGTATATAGTCAGGCCACAGCTATCTCACTCACACATTTGCAAGTTTTTGTAGCTGTAATCTGAACCTCTATGTTTTATCTGTTTACCAATACATAACATCAGAAATATTTAATGTTCGTTATATGTATATCTTTTAATTTGATGAAATTGATAAATTGAAAAATGAAAACATTATTTTCATTTTTTGTATAATCTGCATCAGCCTTTTAACATCCCACTTCTGACTTATCGGCCTACCCTCGATGATTGGGTCATTTCACCACACTGGCCCAGTGCGTGTTGGCGGATTCACATACGCCATTGAATTTCTTCTCCGGAAATAAGCTGGTTTCCCACGATATTTTCCTTAAGGGGTAAGCCAGTGGTATATCCGTACGCTAGTTCAAAAGAACACATTGATAAGGCCCCGCCGGCGGTTATAACCTGCGACCCTACGAATATGAGGCGAGCGAGCCCACTGAGGTACCATGACTTTAGAGTATATTGGCTGCATATTATTACTTTGCATTAGACAAACTAACAGGGCAAATAAAAATAAGATTTTCATTATTTTTTTGGATAATTAACTACAGCTGTCTGCGATTATCCGATACCAAACAGACTATAGTATAGCTGCACATTATTATAGGGAATAAACTTACCACACGGGATACATGCCACCTTGGTTGCGCATTCAAACATATTAATCTCCATTTGAATATAAATACAACAACGGCAAGGATTAACAAAATAACAGATGCTCTGCGTTTTAATACTTTTATGATCCTGGCCAGTGTCCATGCACAACAATAGATATTGATCATTTTCACAATATCCACATCTGAAAAATTTATTAAATAAATGATACTAGAGACACATTCACACATCAGTCACACTGCGGGCTTATCCTCTAACTTTGAAACGTTCGTAATTCTGATTACGAGAGCATGCCATCTCGCTCGCACCAAATTAGTCGCACTATGCGCGACTAATATGCTCGCGCAACTCTCGCTATCGCTTTCAGAGTTACGGGATAAGCCCACTGATTCTGTAGTTCACAATTAGATGCTCTATATATATATTAGACTACATGCTTTGCAATTTGAAGATATCTCCCTGGCTTAGCTGCTAGAATGTCTGCCTTATGAGAAAGAAGTTCCCGGTTTGATTCCCGGCCAGTCAGATGTTTGAATGATAAAAATGATGTGGGCTGGGTGTTAGTTGTCTAGCTAAGCCGTGTCTTTGTGTGTCATTCCATCCGCAACTGAGAGAAACCCAGTGAGGAGCCTTAGGATGATGAGTGATGTGGATGAGTGTGATGCCTTATTGGCTGAGTGAATCTTTGTGACAACTGGCAAAAATTTATTTCATAATTATGTCCATTGGTACTCGCATATAGGTTTCTACTTGCATTTCTTTTTCAAACTTCTGTCCATAATACCAAGGTTGCCTGGAAGAAATCGCTTTAGATGATAAGACTGCCCCTTATACTGTTGGATATTGTATAATTGTTTAATTTAATTTTAATTATTTGTATTTTCGGTGTCTAATAAATTTATATTGTATTGTATATAGGTTATAATTTTCATCTGATCTTGACAAAATTTGGTGCAATTACATTGTTTTTTTTTTGTCGACGGCGATTTTTTTTTTTGGAGGGGTATTCCCCCTAAAAAAGAGGGAAGTTTGCTTCGGCGCCACTTAGCGGCCTATTTTGATAAAATTTGGCAGAAACATTTGGTACTCATTTCAAAATAAGAATTTCAAATAGGACCAAAGCGGTCAAGAGTTTTTTCAGATATAAAATCACGAGGACAAATTTAGATTGTACATAGTTTGTGTTCGCGAGGTCTACTGTTCGCAGAACTACTATTTTATATAATTATGTAGGTAAGCAGTTCATGCAAATCTTGTACAAAAATACTATAATACTTCTTTTATCAAGGTCTACAAGAATCTTACATCGTTAGTCAATACCAACACTTTTATCCTTATAGTGTTACTAGAGTGTAAATGTGTTACAGTGTTGCTAGAGTAAAAATATGGTGGTTCTGCACTATTACTACAGTAATAAAGGTGCAACGTTTCGCTCATCGCGCGAAATTCAAATTTTCTTGCGTTTTTTGTCAATTACAGCTTAATTACTCATCGTGGATTTATTGAAACCAATTTTGCGCCAACAAATAAGTTGTTTTAAGAAAATATGGGTAAAATGATCACCCAGATAACATTGGTTTAGCTACAAATCTCAATAAGCTGATTTTAATCTTGGTTTTTGGTTTAGTGAGAAATGTAGTTATACTAGCTCTCAAATTGAATTTTTGGTTGGTGTAATTTCTTGAAACAATCTATTTATTATCGCAAAATTAGTATTCATGAACCTATAATGAGTAATTTAGCTGTAATTGACAAAAAACGCAATAAAATTTGAATTTTGCGCGCTGAGCGAAACGTTGTACCTTAACTAATTCAATTACAGTGCTCATTGCCATAAATATTTTTGTTATGTATAGAACTTCAACAGTTCAAACCTTGCACCTCAATGCACTTTGCTCATCACCGTAAGATATAAAATGTTAATCTCTTTATGCCCAGTAACGTCGGTAAGTATACTAATATAGTAATGTTCGCACACTACTGCTAGGAGGTTGAATAACTTACAAAGGTACACACTACACAAGAGTCTTACCACTACAAAAACCTAGACTGTACCTATAAAATATAGTTATTCAATGGATACCAGATAAGGAAAATGGAGTTCTCACTTCTCGATACAATATTTGAAAAGCTGGAGAACTTACTCTGATATTCCTCTGAGTATTTACAGGCATTTTGATAGTCATTTACTACTAAAAAGATGCAAGACAAAGATACTCTTAAATACAATGCTTTTAGATAGATAGATAGAAACTCTTTATTGTGTACACCAAAATAATATTGAAACACGTACAGTACTATCTTATAGGCTAGTGCCACAAGTGGCGGCCTTATCGCTAAAACGATCACTTTCAGGCACAGTATGTTGTTATATATATCTTCTTTATAGTATGTTCCAAAGAGCATAGATAGGTATTCTGTAGCGAGAGGTTTCGAGTACTACCTGTGTTATCAATGTTCCTCCTTGATGACCCTCTGCATTGAGTGGTTACGGAGTCACCATGCAAACAATTGTGAAGATTGGGATTTGTCCAATTTTATTCAAAGAAAATCCTATGTAGTGAGTATTCTGTGTTTAAAATAGATGAGCCGGGACGTAAGAATAAATAAAAACATTAATAATTATTTTTGTTTACCTTTGGTTACCAAGTGACAGCGAGACTGGCTGACACTGACAGTAGATGACCGCTGTTTTTTTTTTCTATCCTCCTTTTTTTTGCGCTATCTGCATGCTAGGGCCATTAGAGACATACCGACCGCCATATGTTTTCCGTTTTTTCTTCCTTTTAGATTTTGGCAACGCACGTCTTGTGCATTTGCCAGTGTCAAGTATTGGAATATGTTCAAGTTTTATTGCAAATATAGTCACAGTCATAGCCAAACACTGTAAGTCACGGTGAAGTCTAAGGTGAAATTTTTTTTTTCTTTGAGAGTATTTTGACGTAGCTCATCTTGTGCATTTGATAGTAAGTATCAAGACGTATTACGCAGCGCGTCCACCAACTACTAGAGCCCTACAGCATCATGAAAACGAGCCGTGCAGCTATAATAATGCGGTTTTACAGGGGGTAATCCGCGTGGAATTGTGGACTCCTCATACCTGGCCTCGTCTGATTTTGGGTAGAGGATAGCTCATAAATAGCGGAGACAACTTGACTAGACGGCGCCTAATCTTACTAATATTATAAATTCGAAAGTAACTGTTTCTCTGTCTCTCTGTCTGGGTGTTTGTCGAGTTATTACCGCTAAACGCCGGCTGAACGGTCGAGCTGAATTTTTGCATTAATATAGCTTAAGGGTCGGAGACGGACCTTAGCTCCTATTTTTTGTAGGACCACGCGAACGAAGTCGCGGGTAACAGCTAATATTGGATAAATTAATCCAAAGGTCTGTTTCTACATAAGTATTCTGTTTTTTACCTCCGTAAAATTCATGTACCTATAGTTTTCTTTTCGGAAGTGCCTCCGGAGTCTTGTACACCATGCGTTGTACAGTGCGACACCTGTGTTCATGCTTTAGTGGCATTACTTGCTGTTATGTATTTTAGTTGTGTTGAAAAGATTCTTGAATTTTTCTGTTGTATCGGTGATTATTAATCTCTTACCTTCCCAAAAAGTATTAAAGGTAGAGTAGCGGCAGAAATAACTTTTTAGCTAGACGTATAAATCAAAAAGGGGGCAAGCGCCGAACAGACCGCGCTAGCGCTGTTCTGTTACATGGGGGCGGGAACTATCTGGGTAACCGAAAGAGCTTTTACTTTAGTACTCGGGTGCTACTAGGTAATCATATAATAATGTTAGTTCACCATTATGCCTACTACCTATTAACTTTGACAACATATTAATTCTAATACTGCCTTTGTCTGGCACTAAGCAAATGACAAAGGCAGCAATAGACAATCTGTCGTCAAAGTTAACGTTTCAGTATTCGAGGGTTAGCCAGTTATTCAAATATTAATACTGTATTCCGGATTGAAGGGCATTGTTTCCAGAGTAATTAATTACTGGGCATAAAGAGATTGAACATCCAATATCTCAGGGTGCCCCGCGCAGTGTTTATAACTGTAGCAGTTCATAATCCTGGGTGGCACTGAACTGTTATGGGCAGGCGTGACGCTAAACATCAAGTGAGCGCCTTTTTTTTTTTTTTTCTTTCCTCCTGAGAGGATTTTGGCGTCGCACGTCTTATGCATTTGCCAGTGTCAAGTATACTTATATATCTTCCAGTTTTGTTAAATAATATCAAACAAGTCATAGTCACAGTCAAAGTCGAGCAAAGCAAGTCACGGTCAAGTCCTAGTCATGCCCCAGTAAAGTGGTGAAAACTTTACTAGAGCCTTCTATGGAGTTTTGGAAACAACACGAAAATTCACGTTTTACGACATTATACCATTCACCAACACTCGTGCATGTTCACGAACACTTAACGGGTAAAAATTCACAGTTTTTACACATTAACACTCGAAATAACACAAGTAATGGAATAATAAAATGACGCGACATGATTTCTTCACGTTCCTGCCAAAACTCAGTGAGCGCCTTACTCGTTCCGTCATCAAGTTCCAATTAAAAAAAAAAACGTTATTGAGCGGCGAGAGGGTTGAAAAAGAGCATCGAAATTTACTCTGCGCGATCAGAGAATTTGTTATAGCTCCGCAACGGAAAGGGTTACACGAGTCATTTGTACGTCGTCGTGTAGGTATTGAGAATTTATAAAAGGTGAGCGAAACAGAAAAATAACATGTAAAAAGTTGTACCGGGTGACAGGCTACGAAACGTTCAAAAAATGCTACTTTCAGACAATGTACATCAATATCAGGAATGTTCAGCGCCGGAGGCAGCGAGAAAAAACGATTGCATCGGCCAAAATGTTTATCTGTGTGAGTTTTATCGACGACACAAAAAAAAAGATAGTGTAGCGATACTACCCACCCCTATTTCTTTTTAAAACACCAAGGGTCCACGCATTCCTTAGAAAAGGGTTCTTGACAGACATGACAAACACAGACGGGCAACGAAATGATAATATAAGGGTTCTTTTTTCCTTTTGAGGTACGGAACCCTAAAAATTGATAACGCAATAGATAATACAGTAGTAGATAGGTATATAATCATATAATAAACGAATAACTTCTATATATTGAATTGAGGTATAACGGAACACAAAAACGATTGCAATGCAAATACCTGGCTTAACCTGATCCAGGAAGTTTTAACAGTTCTGTATCTGTATAAGGGAATCAGTCGATATTTCTTACTTTGGCCAAAGTTAAACATCTGGTAAGATGCTAGGCGGTCTAATAGGTCTTACTTTATCTTTATTCTTCATCATAGTATTGTCAGACTCGCATGAACAGCTTTTCAGTTCAGTCGTCGATTTTTTTTTGGTTTGCAATCGTATGGGCGTACTTGCTACGCCTCTAACGTCGTACCTTGCCGACCTCCTTGTGTTTGTAGACGCATCTTTGTACTTGGCATTATGTAAACCACAAGATGCACAACTGTCTCTCGGACAAGCTGGACAACTACTCGACCGCTTTCGTTTCGACCGACAGATAGAGTTGAAAGATTTCGCCGTTTGAGCCATATCACGTCTAATATTTTCATCGTCATCTGCATCTGACTTAATAGATTTACTAGATTTCAATTTGCTATCCGAAATTTCAGTGCCCGTGCCTGTGCTTTTACACGATCTAATTGTGATAGATCCACAAGAATTGCATTGAGTTATCTCGATTTCTTCATCGGATTCTGCATCCGCTTGACATTCATTCGACTTCGTTGATCCGTCTTGAGTTGTCGTTGACTCAATGGATTCGGGTATTTTATTTGTTTCTTTGGCTAACGGTGACGTGCGAAAGATGTTTTTCAAGATTTCTACTACTTTGGGATTTATTTCAAGTTTATTCTGTGTTTTCCCTTCGTCCTTTCGGTTATGCGAGCTACTCTTCGATGAGGGTGGGATATTATCTATACAGGGATGCATTGAAAAGCTGGGACAGCTTGTACAAGTGCCAATTTGGAAGCTAGTTCTTCTCGGGTTCGATGATTTGTTTCCTAAATTACTGGTGGAAGTTCCGACATCTCTTGTCACAGCATTTGTCGCAACAGTTTTGAATCTTGCAAAAGCGGGTTTATTTTTTAACAGGTTTTTTGGACACGTGCTGAGGCCACAAGAGCTATTCTTGATTTTTGTAGCATTTCTACATCTTGCGCGACTTGTTAGCGGAGAAGCACTAGAACCTGCCCTTCTGTTCTTTTCTCCGCATCTTTCAGTCATAGTGCTACTGTTTTTTGTATCCAAAAAACTTGATTTAACGGACGGTGTACTTTTAATTGACAATTCGTTATAGCTCCCACTGCAAGGGATCCTATGTCTATTAACAATTGTTCTTTTACAAGAGGAACATGAACGCACTGTCGGTTCTGCCATATGATCACTGCATCTATTTTGCTCTGATTTTGTTACTCTGGGTCCAGCGCTATGGCAACTACGGCATTCGTGACTTCCTCTAGATCTTTCACTTTGCCGATTATCGAAAGAAGGTTTACATGGACTCCGTTTCTCGGTACGAATAGTTATCACTTGTTTCTCTTCGCATATAGTGCCATCAATATTTTGATGCCTGGTTACTTTGATCATTTCTTTAAATTCATTCTCGAAAGTTCCCAGTTCAGTTCCGGGGATAGAAGTTTTACTAGGTTGTTGTTCACATGGTTTGCGTTCAGATTTCGTACTAGCTTTAGATGAAGTTTTACTTGGACATGGGCTTCCTACTTTTAAATCCGGCGAAGAAGCTTTTTTGCTTAATTCACAAGGCGGGGATTTAAGAACAATTTTCGAAGAAACTTTTGTGACGATGTTGGAAGGAGTTTTTTTTACAAGTTCCTTGCATAACTCACAAGGAACTATTTTTGGTTCAGACGGTAATCGACGGCAGTCTACACTACAAGGTACCTCACTAGATTCAATCTTTTTTTCAATAACATCAATCGTATCACCAATGCGATCCATAAGGTGATCAATAATCTTGACATCATCCTTTGGAGGTTCTTTGGAAGGAAGGGGAGGGTAACAAACAGGACACTCATGTTTCCCATAGTTTGAATCGAATTGACAGAAACATGTCGCACAAATCGTAGGTTCCTTTTTATGTTTAATTTCCTTTTTGGCACTCCTTTGAGTTTTCAGTTGTTTGAATCGTTTTAGTCTAAATGTATCTTCTCTTTCTTTTTCTTCTAGCTCTGACAATATGTACCCTACGGTTGCTTTCAGTTTTGGTACAACTACCCTTGCAATTAACTGTTTTTTTCTGAAAATAAACAATCAATATGTATTACTGCTTCCAAAGACCATATATATTCATTTAGATTCTTAATCTCATTAGATTAATCCAAAACTAAAGTAGAAGTTAACAGATACCTCCCTTTGTCTCTTTAGGGTTTTTGAAAAAAAAAACGGTGAAACGTGTCTATTTTGTTTTTCTTGGTATATTTGTAAAGTTTTATCAGTTTAGATTGTTTCTTTTAGTTTTTAAGAAATAAAGTTACGCCATACAAACTTGAATAAAACCAACCACTAAATGTGGAGTTCTTTAAGATGCTAATAATAAAAAAAACAGTAAAACGTTTCCTTATTAGTTTCTCATCTACACGTAGTTAAAGTTTAATTACTAGGTACTTAAATAGTTAAAGTTTAAAGTTGCCGAGCGAGGTTCATGGGGATGAACCTCGCTCGGTGTTTGGTTTTCAACAATATAAACCACCAAGTTCAATAATATTATTTGCTTATTTAACTTGTGGCACTAGGCCACTAGAGCATGGGAAATGTCATAAGCTCTTAGTTTTTGTGCTAATTTCGCTTGCTAATGTTTTAGCAAGCAAAATTAGCACAAAAATTTTACCTATTACATTTTACCTACTACTGTGTTAAATAAACCGCGGGTAAAAATATAATTTAATTTTGCTAAAATAAAAAAAATATTTAAAATGTTATTTCGATTACATATAACCTACATACAACCCTAGAAATGAAATATTACATTATAATTATGTAGTTATTATTTTATTGAAAAGTTTATAGCGCTTTTTTAAAACAAGTACCTAACGACTTACCACAAATTAACGAACCGCAAACATTTTCAAATAGGTATGTTGTCGATTACTATGAAGCAGATTCGTTTAAACTTGATTTAAACATTCAGGGCCCTTATTTTCTATTGACATAACTAGCTAACGGTATTCTCGAAGGGTGTCTACACATGGCCTGACCTGACATCGTGTGAAAGGGACAGAGTAGTAGAGTCTAGAGGTAGTAGTGTAGTTATTCTAAGCTTACCCTGAGTATTTATTCTAAGCTTACCATTTTCATTTCATTATAATTTCCTAGGAAATTTATAGAACGCCTAGGTACCTTTTGTATGGAAATACTTACATTTCAAAGGCTTGGCAGGCGGCTTGGGGATCGTAGAACGCTCACTGTTTGCTAAGTGGGTGCTGCCTGGACGCAGGCTTATGACATAGGACCCGGATTTTGTTTATTAGATACACATTATTGGCTACAAGTTTGGCAATACATAAAATGCCTAAGGATATACATATTATTATGTGATATAATATTTTATTTAGGCATAACTGCCTGGCCGTTTTGGACATTGCATATATTATCTAGGCATTGTATATAATACCGAATTTGATACATTGAGATATTATTAAATTTATGTTACCGAAAATGTAAAAATGATGAAATTTTATACAATGCAAATAAGAAACTATTTACATATCATATATCTATTAGGAAATGTATAGAATGCCTAGGTGTTAAACCAAACTATAGTTGTGATTTATACGTATAAAATGCCTAGCGGGTGTCAGGGAATTTATGAAATAGACAGGTTTAAGTTAAAGGTTAATATAATAATCTGGACACCATCCTTTCTGATGACAGTACCTAGATTCGGGCCTTGTTGTGATACCCTTCCGATGGCAAAATAGAGTCGGATGACATAGTAGGTTCAGGTTTTTTTTTTGTGATAGCCCGGACAATGTCATAATATCATGTTACTCATCTATCTTTTATCGATTTTATTGGTTCTAAAAATTCCCGGTTACGAGCTTGGCATTGTATAAAATCGCTAAGGAAATAATTATGTCAAAAAGAATCTACTTAAACATGCAAGTGTTGCACGCATTATCTAGGTATTGTATTTAATATCGAATTTAATACATTTACGGGAACATTTCTACCAAACCGAAAAACATATTTGCGTATGATAATAATCTCACAAATCTGCTATTTTCATCGTAGCCTTTCCGTTTATTACCCGACTACGTTTTCTCATTAGCACCTTTTAAACATATAAAAAAAAACACTCACTCTCCGTGTTACAAGTAAAGTATTTTTAACCAATCAGGTACTTATTACCTACCTACTGCTTGTTATAATTTTCATTTTTTTTTTAATTTTAAGATTTGCTTTTATGAATCTTTTTTATCATTAACTTCATTTCGAATCAGTTGTATGGTCGTTTTTATTACTGTCTATGGATTCTATTGTTTTATAAGTGTCTATGGATTTTAATGTTTCGTCATTGAGAATATTGTGTAACTGAATCAATTCTTCAGAATCACTGTTGGATACTAAAATGTTTCGTGTCTTCTCAAACGTCGTGTTGTTGCCGTCATTACTAAAGAAGTTAAAATGTGTACTGCTCATAAAATCAGTCAAAGAGTTGCAACGTTTTCCGGTAGGATGCTCCTTTGGTTGCGGCAAGGGTAAATTCAATGATTGAGCTCTTTGTATATTTCTCCATACTTTAGTTGTACTCAAAGTTACAACACCAATAGTCTTAGTATCCTTTGATGTATTGGATTTATTAGATTTAGTTGAATTTGTACTCGATGGCAGGCGCAAGCTTTCGCCTTCGTTATGATATAGGGGCGCTCTTCTTTCTTTCTTTCTTCTTATAATTTTTTTCTGCTCAGTAACTGTACCATCGTTGTTTTTAGTTCGAACAATTTGAGTTATTTCTTCAACCTCAATCTCAAATGTACCTAATTCTAGACTTTGTAAATTTTTTCGTGGTTCTGCCTTTCTGATAGATTTTGTCGTTGTAATCAATTCATCTTCCGGTATTGCAAGCTTGGCTATTTCGAGTTCTATCATTAATACTGGGTCCAATATATCACCGTATTCACATTCGTTTGCTCTAGGTATATTATCTTCTACAATTGTAACTGATTTATCTGCAGATGATTTGCAAACGATACATTCTGTTTCTTCTGTTTCAATCTTCATTTCATTCTGATCTTTTTGTTTTTTGTCTCTTTTGCTTTTATATTTGTTTGCTAAAATCTTTTTTATTCTATAAAAGGCTTCCCTTTCCATTTCTTCTAGCTCGTCTAAAATATAATGTATAGAAGCCATGGTTCTTGGTACCACCACTCGTGATAGGATGTTTTGTCTCCTGTGGAAACATTTTTATCTCTCTTTATCATTTACTTCTTTGATTTTTAAATTATTTGCTGCCGATGAATCTCCTTCTATCGTAAGGACTGTGCGGGATTGTCTTAAAATATTTTCATTTCAGTATCTTCGTAGAGTATGTCTTCGATTCTGTTTTAGTTGCATAGTATTTAAAGCCAAGCTGACGATGAACTCTATTGCACCTTTTATGTGTAATAAAAAATATTTTATTTAGTATTATATACAATGTTTTACCTTGTTATTACCTATCTAGTACCTACAGTTTTATACTATTATTTATCCTGTGCCACAGCGGGGTGCTCTCCCTAAATAATAACCTTGACTTTAGAACAACATGATCGTGTCACAAACGAGCCCCTTGAGCTTCATTATCGAACGTGACCGCATTTCAATGTATCTAGAATTATTGGATACTAGCTGTTACCCGCGACTTTGTTGCGAGGACCTACAAAAAAGCAGCTTATGTCCGTCTCCGACCCTTACGCTACATCTATGGAAAAATTCAGGTCGATCTGTTCAGTCGCTTAGCCATGATAACGCGATAAGCACCCAGACAGAGAGACAGATAGACTGAGTTACTTTCGCATTTATAATATTAGTTAGGATTAATATAAAAACAAAAATCCAACTGCAAAATGTGACCTAAGACAACCCTAAAGATGCGGATCCAAACATAAAGTCGAACTTAAAAATGTGGATCCAAACATAAAGACAACCCTAAAGATGCGGATCCAAACAAAAAGACATAAAAATCGGCTCTTAGAAGGTTACATAGAAAAAGACAAACATGCATACATTCTTACAGACATACAAGAAAAAAAAGACAGACACTTCACATTTCAAGCGTGTCACGCGTGATGTTGCACTTATATTTATTATTTAGTTTTAGGGTTTTTGAACTAAACGTCCGTCCAGTACTCAGAACGGAAGGGTGAGTTCATCGGCAGCTAGGCCCTAAACGGGCTTAAATATTATTAGTAGGTACTAACGAAGTGCCAAGGCCGGCAAATATCTTGAAAAGTTACATCATTTGCGCAACAGTCCATCTTTAGGTCACTTTGGCAAAGCGAACGTTGTGCGGGATCCAAAACAACTTTCCAAAGCAAACTTTCCCCTCACTATGCTGCTTTTTGCTCAAGATATTTGCCGGACACCAATTATATTATTATAACTAAGAAACAAGAAAACAAAATCTGCTGAGTTCGTGTCGTGACACGCTCGACGCATTTTTGGTTGGTTACTGTAGCATTTTTTGTACTTTAAACTTAAATTCATCATTGGTTCGAGTGTGCGAAACGTGCCGGCAAAACGTGCCGGCAAAAACATCTTTGAACAATAAGCCGGCCTGTTTCGCCCGCACGGCTTCGCTTGCGTATGCTACAATATTTTCGAAACCCCACATCACCTCTTCAAGACTTAATTTTTGAAAAATGTTGAAACTTTTTTTTTTTAATTTTAAGTACATGCACCAACCGAGTTTAAGTACCGCAGCACGAAAAAAGTTTCAATTTAGGGGTCCAATTTACCCGCTGAGATGTGGAGTTTGGCAGGATACGTTCTTATTGTTCACATAGCTTAACCATTTGAGTAACCTTGCATCCAAATTTCAGGTTTCTATCATAAGCGGCTTGGTCTGTGCGTTGATTTCTATAAAAAGGTTTGTTCTTTTATATTAGATATAGCTACGAAATGCTAATGAGCACGTCACGACACGCACTAGATAGTTATTTATCTTCATTGATGCTGAGAATGTATGCAAAAGAGATGGCTCTGGGCCCCTATTCGGAGATATGATAAGTTGATCTCGATTTCGAGATTCCAATCTCGATTGCCTCCGACCACTCGATACATATCTCGCGGTAGCCATCGTGACTATAACGAAATAAAGAATTGCGGATAAGTTCATCACGAAGTTCGATTTTTTTTCGATACGAGATTGAATCTCAGCTTTTAGAGAATAGGGGTCCAGACCGAAGGCGCGGCCTCGTTGTATTCGCGTTGTATTCACACTGGCACAATCTATAGTGTGAAAGCGATTGCTATAGCTTTACTTGATTTATGACTTACTTTATTGGTGTACGGTTAAACGACTGATTAGTCATGTATATAATTGTACTTATCATTATGGACTAAATTAATTTACTATGAAATTAATATCAGGATTTGTCCCGTAGTAAAAGTTGTTCATAATGACGAGTTCAGTGATATCCTAGAATAGATATATCGTCTAACCGAAAACCCAGTATACATATAATTATAATGAGGATGATATAAGAAAAACCGTGCGAGTGCGAGAAACCGAAAATTAGTTTCTTGCTCGATCAAGCTTATCTGTTTCATTAAGAGAATAGTTCTTCCGCGAGGTTTTGGCGTATTCGATATTTGAAATTGTATAGCTATCGCTCTGTTTCTCGTGCGTGCAGTAGAAAGAGTTAATGATTTTTCCTAACTTTTTGATGAAATTAGCGTTTCGGGGGTAGTCTGTTATCAACCCCTAAATCATAACAAAATCTTTTGTTTTTGGTGTCAACGGCTTGGATAAACCATAATCTATGCCCTATGTTTTGTTTTTTCAAAAAATGTTTACGGTGTTCCAATAACAACTAATGACAATTTAAGTGCCTTTAGCAACGAACATTATTGCGAAATTTAAAATAAATAAAAAAAAAAGAAGAATTTTCCACGGTATAGATAACATATAAAAAAATCATCGAAGTCGGATAACATATTAGGGGTGGATATCAGACTACGCTTTTTGTGTGAACAAGACGGCGGTATACACTATTCTTAAGGTCTCTATACTCTATAAATCCGCATGATCTGATTTTCTGGAAGAGGCTACACATTTTGATGGAGTACATGGAAAAAATGGAGTAAAACGACCTCTAAGGTATACCTAGTAGCAAAGAATATTTATTTTATCTATGCCAGTAGGTATCTTTTACTCCCTATAAATTCATGAATTCGAAAAAAACTGGCCTATGAGACCAGCTTTTCAGTGTAACATATACTTACTTTTGAGCGTTCTTGTGTGTCGTTTCCAAAGTCGTAAAGGTGATTCTATCTTGACACATACGAATTATGTTTTTGAGTATTTCTCGCCAGCACCTTTTAGCTGCTGATACAGTTTCGCCTCCCCTTCCTAGGCCCAAATGGGCGTAGTTGTCGCCAAGATTCTGTGTAATGTTTAGAAAATGGGTTCACCGCGGGGTTTTGATGTGCAAGCAAGGCTAGAACTTCACACAGAGAAACACACTTCAAACTTATGCTTGTTTGTTACATTAATGTCAAATTAACTGTGTTCGCTTAACATCTATTCACGCCTTAATTAACATTAGAATCGATCTTCATGAAAATAAATGAAATAGGTAGTATCTATGCATCATGGGGTCCATGATGCATAGATACTACCTACATACTCCTACATACTCGTGATATCATTTTGTAAATTCTACGTTTTGGGAACTCCACCATTTACCACCAGCTGCTAAGTTTAGGTCTCCGCTTCGGCGCAGTATTTCTATATTATTAACATTCTCCTCTGTATGTCTGCTCGCTACTTTTAAAACTGAACAGTTGAACCCATCTCGATATAGCATCTTGCAAAGATGTGGTGAAGATTTAACATGACTCATCATGTGATGGCAAGTAAGAATAAGTACCTACTTGCTATCCCAAATAAAAACAACTATGTCATCGATGTCATCGATGAAGAACTGAGTGACAAAGTAGCCCAATATCGGGAAAAATGGAGGGAGGTTAGGGAGGAGGCCTTAGCCCTGCAGTTGGGCAATTTTAGCTCATAATAAGTAATAGTTAAATAATATCCAGTAGTAATGTCTACTTACGTCGATAATATGCATCTGCCGAGTTCTAACACCAGTGAACGATTTGGTCGTCACTGAGATTTTAATATTGGCCTGAAAACAAACAATTGGCAACTAAGATACATTTTCCTTTTTTTTTTATAGGGACATATTGTGAAAGGGTTCGTTATGAGAAATAAACACATTACGAAAGGGACGTTTTGCTAAATCGACATTCTGCGACGAAGTACATCAGATCAAGGATATGGATCTGAGCGAAGTATAGTTGAACTTACTTCATTTCCCACGTTCTCTAAAACAAACTCATTGAAGTAGGGGTCGGAGTAGCGCGCCCGGGCGAGCAGTATGAAGCCCTGGCGCATGTCCTCGCGAAAGGTCTTGTACGATCTAGAAAATAGGTAAATTAAAAAAAAACTTGTTAAGAGCATTACTATTAGTACTCACGGGATATTTACCACGGTTATTGTTTTTGTTGAGTTCCCGATATTTCATTTTAGTTCGTGAACATGGCGCATGCAACTGTGCCAAAATATCGGGAACTCAACAAAAACAATAACCGTGGTAAATATCCCGTGAGTACTAATAGTAATGTTGTAAGCAACCACGAAAGTCTAAAACAGTTGTTAAGAGCATGTCGAGCCATGCTTAGTAAGGTTCCGTAGGTGCTTAGGACGTTTGAAGTATTTATCCGTTTTTACCGCATATCTCAAAAAGTAATTATCACATGTTGCCCGAAATAATTTTAACAGAAAGTTTTTACTAAGATCTATCAACATGGAAGATTACAAGTTTCTGAGACGCATAATTTAGAAATGACGTTGCAAGCAACTTTGTCGGCCCATATTTCGCAAGCGGTACATCTGATAAAAAAAATGGTGTAGGAAACGATTAGTTTATTTTAAAAGACCTTTTCAATAATACCCCACATGTGGGAGGCATGCGAAAAAATCTTTTTTTCCCCACTTTACATGCCATTACACGGCCACCCTATTAATTTAAATTATGATTTTTTTGATTCTCCTAAAATTGCCACCGTTCAACCGCCAAGAACTGTTCAACGACACCCCATATGATGGGATTCAGCGAAATTTGATATGACGAACTCATAGGGGTCCTTTTAGTACTACGGAACCCTAAAAAGTAAAAAAGTTTTATATAGTTTGTGCCTAGTGCGAGTTTACCTATTCGATAGCGTTATGTATAAACTTATGAAGTGAGAGCAGTGCCACCTAGATGGCGCTACTCTTATTAATCATACAAACGATCGAATTTTTAAACAAATTTGTTTTACACATTAAGCTATTATGTAATACTTAATAGAGACGACATTGTCCTTCTTAATTGTGGTCATTTTGCCAATTTTCAGTAAATCAGTCGCTATTAATAAAAACCTTATCTGCATTAATATGCCCGGAATGCCCCGTAGTAGGTACACACATCCGGCATATTATTACAACACAACGGGAGATCGCTAAGCGATTTCTACAAGGTTGTTCTACGCAGTGCATAATAATAGCTTATGGTTTAACCAGGGCCCGTACCGTGACATCCTTAGCGCAATGATGTCAGGAGCAGCCTCCGACGCTGCGCGACCGCGAATCGATCGCGGTGCGATGAGGTTCAAGCGCGCGTGCACTCATGTCTTTTGAGTGATTGTGATGATGGTGATGAATAGTATTATAGACGTAAACGCGTAAATCGGATAGGGGGCTGCGCCTGCGCCAGTATCGCATTTTCCTTATTGTTCGTTATGTTGCCACTCGGCTGTCAGTTACTTGAGAAAAACTTGTCAGTGAGGTAGCGTGTGCCGAGGGTGAGCTGACTTTTTACAGGGCCCGTACCGTGACGTGCGTATTGCGATGATTTTAAGGTTCAGCCACCTGTGCTGCGCGACCATGAATCTTATCGCGCTGTGATACGATTCGCGGTTGCGCAGCGTCGGAGACTGAACCTAACAATCATCGCAATAAGCACCTCACGCTGCGATCTCAGGTCTGAACTTTGACTCAAAAGCTCAAACCTATGTGACCTATTTATTTGAACCAGATCAAAGATGGCAAAACTTTTTTTTTTTTGGTAGTTTAGTAACTGAAATTATTTATTAAGCTATACATCACATGGTCTTACTATATACATAAACACGTCTTACATTTACTTAAATGTATATATATTATTCTAACTAATATTATAAATTCGAATGTAACTCTGTCTCTCTGTCTGGGTGTTTGTCGCATTATCACGGCTATACGGTTGAACGGATCAAGTGAAACGGATGAATTTTTGCATAGATATACCTTAAGGGTCGGACATAGATTACTTTTTTTAACGAAGTCGCAGGTAACAGCTACTTTTGTACAATTTTGTCATGAATTTCTATTCATGAGGTTTTATTATATTATTATAATATTTTTCATATTATATTTTGTGAACAAACACATACATATATTTTAGATCATTATCACATTCTAAGTATTAGTTGTTTTGTCACTAACTCTTGCATCTCTTTGGCCAGCTTCCTCAGTTCCCGCCCGGTGGCCAAGGCGGTCCACTTCATCAGCTTCTTGCCGGTGTACGCCAGGTGGAGCCGGTTGCGCATCTGCTGGAGCGCCACCAGCGACGGCATACAAGGATACCGGGTAGCAGTGACGCCGCCGGAGTCATCGTCATCTGTTACCAAAGCACAATCGGATTCCAAAACGAGTTCACTTTTATAGGCAACATTTTGCGACATCTCGATGT
This sequence comes from Apocheima hispidaria, assembly GCA_947579745.1. Classification (NCBI taxonomy): domain Eukaryota; kingdom Metazoa; phylum Arthropoda; class Insecta; order Lepidoptera; family Geometridae; genus Apocheima; species Apocheima hispidaria. Next base: position 6,071,677 of record OX388157.1, on the reverse strand, counting down.
CCGCATCAGTGACGTGACGTGACCCGAGATCTCAAAAGGTTTCTTATAGCTCGTAAGGCCCGATTTCCACATAAGCAACGTGGCGATTTTGATTTGACATATAACCTACCCGTAAAATTCTTATATATACAAATATCAAGTTTCAATGCTATATTCCTATACAGGATTATAAGGAAAGACTATGCTAGTGCGTAAAGGGCTCATAGTACTCATCATTATGAACAACTTTTACTATGAAACCAACCATGAAATCGAGAAAAAAAACAGCTGTTCCATAGAGAAATAGTAATGACACTAGACAAAATGTATGGAACAGCTGATTATTTTTTCTCGGTTTTAATGTTGGTCCGATATAAAAGTTGTTCACAGTCATGAGTACTATGAGCCCCTTTCGGCTTAGCATACCCTTTCTTTTTAACCCTGTATTATATTCTCTGAATAAACAGGTACCTACAGACGGATACGGCGAAACTATAATAGTTCCTTAGTTTGCTACGAACTCTAAAGTTAGGTATTTTTTATATGTATATACTTTTTAAATTATAGTTCATACAAAGTCGAGTAAAAATTTGGCGCACTTTTAAGATTCTTAAATTTTCACCCGACTGCACAAGAACGAGGGTAATGTTTTTGGGGTGTTTGACAGTATGATGTTTTTATGTTCCTACATTAGATACCTCCTGACGAGTGAGGTGTCGTTGATTTCCCTTTTACGTCCGGACCAGACTACATTTTGCAGTCCGGTATTTTGTCTTTCTCATCATACTAGCAGCGCCCCGCGGCTTAACCTGCTGTCCTATGAGAATTATATATATACTTCGAGGATAAAAAGTAGCCTGTGATAATCAAGGGTATAATAGCTACTTCGATACAAAATTTCATCCAAATCCGTTCAGCCGTTTCAGAGTTCAAGGGAAAGGGAACAAAAACACAAAAATATTCGCATTTATAAGTGTGATGTGCGATTAATTGTTCCTATCAGGGACCCTATTCGGAGAAATGACATTTTATCTCGGTCACTGTCTCTCTAATTTAGAATTTAATGGGAGTGAGAGTGACCGAGATAAAATGTCATTTCTCCGAATAGGGCCCCAGTTGTTTTGCTGGCGTTCATGTAGTAGGCTCAGAATACAGAAATAACTCTGTATTCTGAGATAGTAGGTACCTACTTCAGTGATTTATCCACTGAATTCTCTTTATATTGGACTAGCTCCTGCCCGCGGCTTCGCCCGCGATTCTTAATTATACTTATCACACAGAAACTATATACTTTACCGGGATAAAAATAGCTTATGTGTTAATCTATGCCATAGGCTACCGAAACCAAATTTTCATCAAAACATGCACAGCCGTTACAAAGTTAGGAGCAACAAACATACTATTACCAAAATATATTTTTTTTATGCTAACGGGAGCTGATTTTGTGAAAACTGTGATACCCGTATCTTTTTATTTTTCTTGCAGAGAATTCATACCAAGTTTGTTATCAATCGAACCAGAGAATAAAAAGTTTCATACAAACTTTAACACCCCATTAGAGGTTGATTTTCGAAAAATCCGTTCTTAGTGTGCGTTTACACCTCAATAAACATACCCTCAAAATTTCAAATCTCTCAGCGGTTTAGGCTGTACGTTGTCTATAGGTCAGTCAGTCAGGACAAAGCCTTTTATAGGTATAGATTTCTCGCAATTTTTCTGTAGACAATATGCAAAAAAACTAACTAATCACCAGCAAAACAACAGGACGCAGCTAGTAAGAACGAATACCACTTACCACCATCTTCACCACCGAACATATTGAAGTATACACTTTATTATTATATTTTAGATTTTATTTATTTAAGTACTTATTTAGTTTAGTATAGTTTTAGTTTGTACATTTAAGTTTAGATTATTTTAGTAAAAATGAAATTTATTTGTTGCACATTTGTTTAGGCAATCGCAGCTGTAAGCACCGTCGCATAACATTAAACTCAGAAAAACTTTATTATTGTAGTATATTTATTGTAATGTAGGAATTGTGCACATATTATCAGCTTAAATTACTATGTAACACAGCACATTTTTGTGGTATTTTTGTTTGTTTTTATTTTTTTATATCAAACTCAATTTATCTTTTACATTGTAAAAAAATATAATATGTTTTTAAATATGTACATAATGTACACAAAACAGTAACTAGCGTAGCATTATTATTCTCTTTGACAATAACCGTCATTGGTACAAAATATAGGTACTGAATACTTTTTGGTACAAAATAGTCCATTATTTGTTTGTTTGTTTTTTATTTATTTATTTAAGACCAACAGCACAATCATGGCACAATCATTCAATAATGAACAGAAATACATTTAAAAAAACAGTCAATTATAGATCTATTCTGTTCTTTATAACATATATTTATATTCTCTTTGATATACAATATCGTTAGTAGTTTTTGATAATACTTTTTTTAAGATAGCTTCCGTAGTAGTTAGCAAAGAGGATAGAAAGCTGCTTATTCTTATTTTATGGCATTTTAAGGTTTTATAGCAAAATCAGGAACCTTTTATTTATATTTACTTTGTTCTGTGTCCTTCTTATGTCACGGTCTTTTTATGACCCGTCTGCCCAAGAAGGCGGCTAATGTTTTTGGGGTTTACGTAAGTTTGTATGTTTGTGAGTTCTTAGATTACATCCTATAGCCTAAACGGCTTCACTTCTTTTTTTTCTGTTTTTTGAAACTGTAGTCTATACTTTGACTAAAATTTTCAATTTGTGCAAAATTTCATGCATGTAAGTTTATAACTTTCGAAGTAATAAGGCTGTAAATGATTCAGCCAAACAGACGGACATGACGAACTTATAAGGGTTCCTTTTAGTACTACGGAACCCTAAAAATTGGGAAGGAGGTACTTATTACCATTTACCTGTCGCTTTTTTTTATAATCATCCCACAAAAATACTCGATTTCTGAAGGTTAGCGAGTGGAACCGTGACGCGCTGGTAGTAGATATCCAAAAACCAAAACGAACCAAAAATAAGGTAGATACTAATTACCGACGTAGGTAACGTTGTGTAAATGTAAAGGAAGACAGGGTAGGTATAGTGGTAGTGTGACTACCACAGATACAGTATCCCAGCTTTATGTGATAAGTATAAAACGTATAAACCGTACAAGTAACGTGGTCAGGTTACCGTGACGTCATTTCTCATAATATAACATGAGCGACACAATGTACCCAACCTACTCTTGCCACACAATAAACTGCGGGAGCAGCCAGATTCCTTTACAATAGTTTCCGGCCTCGGGGGCCCGCCTCAGAATGCTTCAGGTCGGCGCGGCGGTTTGCAACTACAGCAGGATTCAAACTTAATGGCAGCATTGAAATTAGAACGAGGCAGCGAGGCGCTGCGCAACAGCGAAATAGTAGTTCTGCGCAGGAATTAGCGAAGCCGATTGGGCTGAGCCTCGCTCGCAAGCAGCGCACTTCACAGCCGCCGTAAAATTTAAATCATGTTCTTCTATGATCTCTAAACATTTTATACAACCAAAATTAAATGATAGTAAGCACACACATAAGTATAGGTACCTATTTATTTCGTTGATTCCTAAACAACGCGATAAAAAATAAAAACCCGACACAGAGACAAATATAGCTAGTACAGTAACAAGTAAGTACTTTTCTATAATATTAAATTTCTTTTTTTTTTTGTTATCTATCCTCATGCTTGACTTGCCTAAATTGTGGTCAATATTTTCACTTTCTCGGAAACCACAAACATATCTATACTTATAATAAAACTGACGAGGGGATTACTGTACCTACATTGAAGATATTTTTGTGAAACGTGGTCATACATGCGTAAGCCAAATATAAACCTTATACAGAAATTTTGAAAGCACTCAAGTTTCTTAAATTGGTCTTCAGTGAGATCCAGGTAACGGACGTCGGCGTAATCAAGAATGGGAATCAGGGACCCTTTTCCTGTGCGCTCTAGATTATCTCGATCACTGTCTCTCTAATTTAGAATTTAATGGGAGTGAGAGTTACCGAGATAATCTCTAGCTCACAGGAATAGGATCCCTGTAGTGATTGAGCCAGCGCAATTCTGGTAGTAGTAGGGAGAAGCAGCCTCATCAGTGAGCCAGCCGCGGCGTATAATTTTCTACTGGTGGCTTGAAGCCACGGAGCCCAACTTATACTAACCCATATTATACCTACGTTTTTGATTGTAGTGCTGTATGGAGTGGTGATATGGATATACTGTTTCGGAGATTTATCTGTTCGAATCAACAGGTTCTATTTGTAAGAACATAGAGTCGAAACTAGGATTAGAATTAGGAATAAGAATATCGCAATCGCTATCGTCCCGACCGGTCAAGAAGCGTGAAAAGCACAGGAATCCTTATCCTAACTATTACTATAAATTCGAAGCAATTCTGTCTCTCTGTCTGGGTGTTTGTAGCGTTATCACGGATAAACGGCTGAGCGGATAGAAATGATTTTTTGCATAGAGTCGGAGACGGACATAGGCTACTTTTTTTTTTGTAGGTCCACTCGAACGAAGTCGCGGGTAACAGCTAGTAAACGATTAAACTTGATTTTTACCGGGGGCCTTCCATAATTATGATACCCTACTTGATCACATACGCATATGTTGTCCCCATTTCAGGCCATATGATTTTTTGCTTTGTTATGCAAAATATGCGTAACAAAGCAAAAAATCTATAAGGAACAAAACAATAAATATGCAAAATATACCATACCTGGGTCAAACTTTAAATCGATAGTTAGCATTTCTAAGATAGAGATGCAGAGTTCCAGAGATAAATCTAGAGAATAATTCAAGTTCTATAGAGAATATTAGCTGTGACCTTTGAGATTCTGGTTAACTTCTCAAAGGCTGTGACGTCTCACCACATGGGTGCATTTCACCATTTTGGTACGGAACCCTAAACACGTTCTTTGCGTCAAAGTTATAACTCGCCTCGTTTTTCGAGGACGGGAATATCGGCTCAGCCATTTAATCAAGTCAAGCCATGAAAAAGTATTTATGTAGGTTATATAGGTACTGAGATCACTAGAAATCGTTTGGTTTTTATAGAATATTTGAGCTTTGAAAATGTAACCTACGAAAACCTGTACGGAACGCCGATACCCTATCAATAAAATAAACCAAAATAACAAGCTCGTTTCGACATTTTATTCATGTAAATTTGCAGATATAATTAATACAAATTATGTTCATGTAAATTGGGATCTAACATAAATAATAGGTACTTATTTAGCTGGTTTAGAGGACCGCGTATTTTACCGCCTCCGATGTCTTACGACGCCCAGCCGTTTGATCACTTTGACGAGTCATAAAATACAAAAGGCAGTCTCGGAGGTGTGGCTTTTACAAATACTGTCTTAATCCTAAGGTTTACAATATGAGATTTTTGTGATAGTGATAAAACACAAACTTAAACTATGTGAATGTACTACATCCTGAAGGCTACAAGTATGCATGCATGAATTTATTAGTTAAGGGTTTCCACTCTAAGTTGTTGGTGCAGCTATGTATTTTGATTATGTTAACTAAATTCCTAAGATTTATGTGACAAACCTATATTGTCTACAATGTCATACAATCACAATTTTTCCTAAAGCTATCTTCTGTACAGTAATAGGATTGGATTAATTTAGGATGTCTAGTAAAAGGCCTGTGTTTATTATTTTACATGAGTGATGCCACATATTGAGCAGGTGTTGGTATTAAATACTTCACTACTATGTACTAAACAAGGTTCTCAGGTATCCAGCAGTATATCAACATGAGTAGGAAGTTGCACTCAATTTATCCTCTCTAAACAATATCAATAGCTAGTTAACAAAATACTCTAGATACAAAATGAAGTTATTCACAAACAAATCCATAAATAAAGTTTTATTAAAATGTGTAAGATTGAAATACTCTGTATGTCAACACTACTGATTTCATGAATGTAAAGTCATTCATTTCAGAGAGAGCAATATTTTAATCCTGGGATTCCTCGTCTTGTTCAAGCTTGCTCGGTTTCAACCACGGGTGCTGAAGGCACTCATATGCAGTTGCGCGCCGGTTTGGATCAAAATCTAACATGGGTTTTAAAAAATCGGCAAATTTTTCTGCATCTGTCTGACTCCACTCATACTTTTCTGTAAGCACGGAGACTAGCCCCCAGGGCTTGAGACCAGTTATGTTTCTCAATTCACCTTTTTTATTGAAGTATACTTTGGAGTATTTTCCTGAAGCTGCAATCCTTTTAGGAATATCTCCAAGTAGTTCTATAATGTGAGCTAAATGGTCTTCATCTCGAGTATACCCATCACCTGAGTGGGGCTCAAACAAGTAATCTCCAGTAGCAAGCTCAAATGCCATGCATGCTGTACTCCAGATATCTGCAGAGGTTCCATAGCCTGCACTTAATAGCACTTCTAAAGACCTATACTGTCTGGTCTGGATGTCTTCTGTAAAATGCCGGTGCACCCAGCAAGCGTTTCCGAGGTCTGCAATCTTTACTTCTATGTCACAAGCATCAAATGCGGGATCAGGTCTCTTTTCAAAAGATTTCACCATATTTTGTTGAGAATTGAAAGATGGGGGAGTATCTGTCATTTCTCCTTCAGACATGGGCGTGCCAGTGTCATCTCCACAGCCATATTGTTTATTGCGGACCTGCACAGCATCTGCATCAGCATCAAATACCTCATCGTCAGCTCTTTGCAGATCATTGCACCCGTTGATGTTGGAATCATTATCAGACCGTGTGTTGTCCATGACACTTGTCTCTTCTGGTGTCTGCGGTGAGTCATCATTGTCGTGAGACATCGGAGCCGATTCACTGTTATTTTCAACCTTCATCTGCTCCTCAATTTCTTCGATTTGTTCCATTTGTTTTTTGAGTAGCATGGACTGACGCTTGGCTTTCTTTTTTAGTTTTTTCTTTTTATTTCTGCTCATTTTAGCAGTTACAACTTGTTCTTGGAATTCCTTTGGAGCAGTACTTATTAATGAGTGGGGCAATCTGAGGCCCAGGGAATGTAGCTCGGTGGCCTCCGCTGCCAGTTTGCGTATATATGGTTCATCTACGCACACCAACACATTTTCAGGCTTTATATCAGTATGAATAATCTTACATTTAGTATGGAGATAATCCAAGCCTTCCAGAACTTGGCGAATGATAGTTTTAACATTCTCTCGTGGAATGCCCCTGTAATTGGATCTGAGTATCAGCTTCAAAAGGTGATGCCCGAGGACTTCAAATACCATACACACATGGGTACCATTCACACCCGTGATTTTAAAATCGTTTAACAGCTGCACGGTCTTGTTCCTTTTAGGGTCGGAAGGATCACTGTCGCGCACAGCCCTCAATATCTTAATTTCGTCAAGAGCTGTCTCAGTGAAGTGAGGAGCAGACTTGACAACTTTTAAGGCGACAAACCTTTTGTCGACGAGATCCCAGCACAACCACACGGTGGAGAAATGGCCCCATCCCAGTTTCCTAGTGACGTGGTAACGATTCAGGAATAGGTCGCCAATTTTGACAGGATGGTATCCACCCTTGCAGTAATCGGCGCTGTCTTCTTGTTCCTCGTCATCGCTGCCGTACTGCTCGTCCTCGTCCTCTTCGATCGTCTCATTGGAAGAACTATGCGTTGGTTCAAGACGGTTTTGGTTCTGGTTGCGCAGACCATTCCCTTGTCCACCAGCCCCGTGATCCTCCTCGCGGTTCTTCTTCTTACCGAGTTTGTGTCGTTTCTTTTTCGCCTGAATGGCGAGTACCCTTCTATTTACATCTGATTTAGAACTCATTTAGTAAATTAAAACACTCAACAACTTTTAATGAATAAAAATTTAACTTTTCATCTCAAATCTTTTTGTTTGAGTATGGCGGCCGGTCGTAGAACAAAATGCGCTCGAACACGACTTGAAGATGTTGCCACAACTAAAAACCGTTTTTTTTTAAATAATATTCTACTGCATAACGTATTTAAAAAAAAACTATGAATATAATCGTATACAATCTTTTGACCAACAATTTTAGTCCTGTGAAACTGTTAAATATAGGAAGTAATACTTACCCCATAAATAGAATAATAAGATATAGAAAATATAATTCACGGTAGGCTTCGGAGCCGTTAGTGTAAAAAAAAATCGGAAAATCTTATGGACTCCTCATAACACTCACGTCTATAATACTATTCGCTTCTAATAAAATAGAATTAGCACGTCGGCTTGTATCTCTTAAACCTATTAAGTCGGGTCCCCAATAGGGCCAAGCTTCTGTCCAGCAAATTAAGTATATTTGCCTATACGGCTTGACCGATTTTGACGTGTGATGTGTCGATGTATCCCTCCTTACATCCAGACTACATTTTGCAGTAGGATATGTATTTCTTTTAATAATATTACTTGTATTGTATACTTAACTATTAATTGAAATGGATATTTTGTCAAGCTTGTTTAATACACATTTTTGAGTGCAAACGATTCGCCGAACCTGGGCCCCTATTCGGAGAAATGACATTTTATCTCGGTCACTGTCTCTCTAATTTAGAATTTAATGGGAGTGAGAGTGACCGAGATAAAATGACATATCTCCGAATAGGGCCCCAGGCCTTCCCGAGTAACGATACACTGTAAAAAATGTTTTATGAGCCCGATTCACTCTATCCCTAACGAATGCTACACCTAATAACTTTACTCCGAAACCACCGAAGCCTGATTCATCTATCTTTAAAGAACCGCGAAACCATATGAATTCTAACAAGATCCTAGCACAACCACACGGTGGATAAATTACCATTATCTCTAATATCTGTAGCTCAAAAACCTCGTTACATCTTATCACCGTAGACAAAACATGTCATGTAAAAAAATGTATGCAGAGACGATGAAATTATTACTTAGTACTTAGTGACATCAATGATATAACATGATTCTCCCTGACATGGTTTGTTTTAGGAATACGGTGATTTGATATAACGTTGTTCGAGCTACGGATGTTTGGGATACCGTGCTTTAAAAGTATAGTGCTTAGAGTTCATGTCACACTTGCTTTTTATGGACTTGTAGAAAATACAGTTTTACACCCTATTTATGATTTACACATTATTTTTAAATTAGCATTAATTTGAGGTTCAATATAAATAAAAATTCTAAAGTTGCACTTTATTTTGGTTGTCTTCTAACGGCAACAGGCGCGGGATTTTGAGGTACCCTTGGTGGCGGTACCATTCGATTTAGCGATTCTTGTTCTTTCTTTTCTTCTTTTTCACAGATTGTTTTTATAGGTAGGAGACATAAACCACTTAAAAAAATAAAAAAACCCGCAAAATAAAACGTGTAAGAAAAACCAAACATGGTTTTAACCAAGCTTGCTGCTGGAGTACTTATACAACATGCTATTCCTTGAAACAATAACATCATACCTGTTGCGTTTGTTAACTTTTCCAACCCATACAACTCTACCAACACCATACTACGGAGGCATGCTATACTGGCTATAAAAAAACCGAAAATAGAACAACATAAGTATTGATAGTAGATATTAAATGATAAATTGGACAATGCCGTTATAACTCCCGATATTAAACTTGAAACTGTAAATAATTTTAATGGATCTATTTTACACGCCAATGCTCCCAGTGTCAATCGACCTATAGCATTAGAAAATCCAATTACACTTACGAACCACGTGCAGTGCATCTCATCAATGCCTGCAGCTCTATTGCGATCTTGTACAAAAATATATGGTACTAGATAACCTAAGTAGACAAAAAAACCACTGACACCGAACATTAAAAATGAACATTTCTTCAAAAGCTTAGGGTCCATCATCGTAGCAAGAATCCTTCTAGCTGCTGTAGTGCATACTCCTTTTTTTTCTTGCAAATCCACTGTTGTCACTGCCCGAGATACAGCTAATTGGTACTCAAGACCGGTTTCCTGCTCAGCCGTTGTATCTAACCTACTTTTTTGATACACTGGAAGGGATTCCAATTTTCCATCGAAAAAAACGTCATCTCGGTACATTGGGCGTGATTGTGGAATATGTTGCTCCCAGTGACAAATCCTTCTCCAGCAACCAACTTTCTTTTTTGGTGGTTCCTCTGCTTTAATTGTCAATTCTCTTTTTGTTTTATCCTGAACACTTGTTCTCGATATCATGGATTGTACTTGCTTTAGCTGTCGTTGGCTGATACCACCTTTAGGAGCGTGGGCTGTTAACGTCAGTTTAGATACAGGTGATGGAGATGTCGATGGTCCCGGCACTCCTGACTGATTGCTAGAATTGAATAATATACCCTCGTCAACGACGGCTGCTGCTGTTGGAAAATTGTAATTAGACACTGCACCAAATAATTTTTCGGTAGTAGTGGGTGAAAGGCCTTCGGCTCTTATCCGCGATTGTGCTGGTCTTACTGTTTGTGTAGAAACACTCGGCAAATAGGCTACAGTCCGCGTGGGATCATCTGTAGTTTTTGTAACTGTTAAAGACAAAAGTGGCTTAAACGTCATTCCCAAGAAATAGACTATTCCAAATAATCCGGACTGCAGTAAAGTGAGTGTCCGCCAACCAGATAACTTGACCAAATACGTATTCATTGGAAACATTACCATAATTCCAACACTTGATCCAGTTGTTGCTATTGCCAAAGCAAGCGACCGCAGTCTTTCAAAGTAAAATCCGACCACTAATGCTGAAGACATATTAATGAAGCAGTACCCCACTCCAGCAAAACCACCGTAAAATAAACACAACGCAGCAAAACTCTTAGCAAAATATGAGCAAAATAGGGCAAATGAAACTATAATTGATCCAGACATAATAACTGCTCGGAATCCAAAGCGATTGATTAATGCTGACGTAAACGGACCACAACTAAAATATAGTGATACCGCTATGGAATTTATTAAACCAATTAATGATTGTTCCATTTGAAGTTCTTCTGTAATAGCATTGAAAACGCTTCCAAAAGTGTATGCAACGCCGTCTAGTATAAAAATACTAAAAAATGCAGCGGTCACGACTACCCAACCCCAACCTCCTTCTTGTGGAAGTGTAATTTGAGCTGCAATTTCAGTTTCTTCACCGTCTTCTAGATCTATATCTTCAGGTCTGTTTCCTCTACTTGGTACTACTATAACGCTATTTCTACGTGCTGTTTTAGTTGATGTTAGGTTGGGTTGTTTTGGTAGCGTGGTATCTGGTGGTTGCCTTGTGTTATTACCCTGTGGCCGCCTTGTCTGCATTGTTTGCACTAATTAATAGGTAAAAAGATATTTCAGAAAGACACACATTTATATCAGTGAAATCCTTTAAATTAATTTCTCACATTTCTTGCAATGTGAAATATGACAGAAGTTGGACAGCCCGAACCAAAAAGAATATCATCACTATAGCGAGAATCAGAGAGCCAGATGACATTTTCTAGTGTCGCTAATATTAATCGAGTTTTTGAGTTGGTCTGCTGTAGTAAGTATGCGCTGTATGGTTTGAATATTTTTCTGAGGCTGTATGGGATCCTCACTCGTAGTGGTATACCACTTCGAGAAATTGTAAAAATGTCTGGGAACGTAATACCAGAAAATCACTGTACAGGGGCCCCTATTCGGAGAAATGACATTTTATCTCGGTCACTGTCTCTCTAATTTAGAATTTAATGGGAGTGAGAGTGACCGAGATAAAATGTCATTTCTCCGAATAGGGGCCCAGGTACCGGCACAGTTTAATAACGCTAACCTTGAATATGCGGAAGTCGATTTTTAGGTCTGTGTCTGTGTATGAATTTACACTTGCGCAAAGCACACCTCCAGTTTTGCCGAGCGCTATTAAACCGTGACGGGACATAATTATACCAACTAGTAGTTATCTTATCCCATGTTCTACATTTGGTGTCGTGTTGCGCTTCCAACGTTTGTGGATGTGATATGGAATTGGACAGGTTAAAATAATAATTATTATTCTGTGGGATAAATACACAATTTGTTCGAGCATCAGCAAAGAAAAATAAAAATTGTCGACATCTAGTCTGACATTGACATTTTCGTTTGCTGGTATGACTTTTTTCACTTAAATTACGGCTACACATATAGTGTATTTAGGCAGTTGCACGTTTCAAATATTTCAGATTAATAACCGTGGAGGCGTGCTCGTCGCATCCCTTGCCAGTCCGGCTAGCACATAGATACTTATTATTGTATCTATTGAAGTATGTGCTTTCAGAACTGCAACTCCACATAAGGTGGTGGTAGGAACTCAGCCTATAATTATATTTTCTACTCTTTGGACCTCACAGTTCGCCTGGCTTCACCCCTGAAAGAAACTGATGGCTTATCCCCTAACTTTGAAACGTTCGTTTAGTTGCACTATGCGTGGTCTCTCGCGCACTATCACTATCGATTTCAGAGTTACGGGATACGCCTACAGTTCATCCTCAGGAAAAGGCCGATGTTATTAATGATTTTTTGTTTGTATCTTTGCACTCTTCTGTTTTATAGGCGCACCAACAACGTGCAAAAAAGAAATAACTTGTTCCAATATCGTCAACTTCAAATATGAATGTAGCCCAAGCGGCCGGTGCAAATTAGTGAACATTTTTTAAATGTCTGCACTCTACTGTTTTATAGGCGCACCGACGAGCAAAACAGAGATAACTTATTTCAACTTCAAATACGAATGAAGCCGGTTTTTGATGGTAGAATTTAGTGATCATCATCATCATCATCAGCTATAAGACGTCCACTGCTTAACACGGGCCTCCCCCTTAGACCGCCACACCGACCGACAACGGGCCACTTGCATCTACCAGTTGCCCGCGACTTTCACAATGTCGTCGGTCCACCTAGTGGCCTAGTGAGGTGGTGGGAGAATTTAGATATGTACCCATGATATAGTACGAAACAATAAATCGATTTTAAACTAAATAATTCGTTATGGAACCCAGAAAATAACGCCTTCTAAAAACATATTTTTTTTTTTAATAATAAACTGACGTGACTTTTTACCACTGCTCACTGGTGTTAAGTAACGTTACATGTTGTACATAATAAATTTATTTAATTAGGCAAGCCAATAAATAAGGAAATAAAATCATATTATTAGATTTTCCTCTTAGACAGTTATGGCCTCGCTCGTTCCATGAATTTGTAGACACTGCGTTCACCCCGTAGGTATTAGATGCAAAAAAGTTACATGGCACCTATACTATAATAAAGCAACCAAGACAAACTAAAAAATCTAACCTGTAAAAAGACAAGTTTTGGTTATACTCACTTACTCACGCACGCCATTTGTTCTTGCAAACACTACGCTTGTCACACTCGTGAGTTTAATAAGAAATTTGAAGAAACCATTGTATATTGTGATAAAAATGTCACCAATCTGGTGACGCAATTTTTAAAAATCGCGTTCATTCAACAGTTCATTGCCCCGACTCCATTATTTTCATTCCTCCAAGTGCGACGCCAAAATCTTCTCAGGAGGAAAGAGAAAGAAAAAGTTAAAAGTCTTTTTTGCAAGGATCTTGTATCACACTGGATAGAGTGATTGCTTTGGCAGCGTGTCCACTTTCTGTTGTGACGTTTAGTGAGTAGGGAAGTGAAAACTAGTGCAGAATCTATCGATAAAAATGTACACAGTGTACAAAACTAAGAATTTGTAAATTAAGAACACAATGTTTGCAAAAATATGTACTTTATTGAACATCGAAACTCGTAATTGCCATGTAAATAGTACGAATATATATAGTATATATAGTAACTATGACAGTTAATAAGTATCTACACCGTCTCCTAGTTTCTTTTATTCTTCCTAGTTTTTTAATTGACAGCCCAGTCATAAAACTAGATTTTTCAAAACGTTTTCAACAAAGTCGAGAGTATTTAAGTGGCTCCCAGTTTTCGCGCCTCACAGCCTTTATCCACTGATTTCTGATTTCCGGACGTTTTGGAAACCTATAACAAAATGTTTTATTTTAATTAATTGTTTAACCATGACACAACATTGGTACAAATTATCATACATTTCAAGCCGCGAAAGCTTCAAAAAGATTAAAATTAATTATCGATAGAATACGTATCAAGCCGATTAAACGCGGAAAGGAATTAACGGTTCATGTTTCACTTAATATAGTATATGTAGGATATTACAAGAATATTATTAGATAAATATCGACCAAATATCGACAAAGTTTGAAACGTGCAGTGGTACTTCACTAGCAGGAACACGTAAAACAATGCATTTATTTATCTTAAATTAATGCTTAAATTCATTACCAAATAACACTGCGTGATAGTTGTATGACTTCAAACATGTATATTCTTTAAGTGAAACGAATATTTAGCTTTGATTCTGGTTATTTTAGGTAAAAAACGCTACAAAAGACTTACGTGTGAAATGATAATTCTGGATCTTTTACTCCCCCTTTCGTTGTTCTCGATGCACAATACACAGCACAACACGCCATAATGCCACTATGTATAACAATATTAAGTATTCACAGCGATATTTTGATCCAATTTGCTTTTTTAGTAAGACGGGTCGCAATGTTGTGACCGACTAGTCGGTCACAAAATGGACACAGAGTGCGAGGTTGCCAATCTTACAATAGCTCTCTCGCTTACTCTATGCGACGACCCGTGAAATAAAAAGAGAAACATGACAATGTGAACGTCGGAGCGGCAACGTCTCATGGGTCTGTCCAAGTATGATGCTTCGTCTAAGCTTTTTTGCATGTTGTTGCGCCCTTAAAAAATATAATAGTGCAGCCATACAAAAAAAAGGCAGACTAGTAGGTTCGAGGATTTGAATCTAGTCACACTGGCTGGTCTGTTGGTTGACACTTGACAGATTGAGCCCGTTGAGTGAGGCGTTGAGCTACGCGACGCTCTAGTTTTGGAGGGAAAAAGACGCGGTCGAAATACTAAGAAATCATTTAATTTTATAAATGTGACCAAAAATTATCTCCAGAAAGTTTACAATCAAAGGAAGATGTCGCAGACTTCTATCACATCATATTTTAATAGCAGAAAAAGGGCGGCTACGGATGATTTTTTATCATCGAAAAGCAAGGTTCCCCATATCGAACGAAGTCAAGAATGTGGTCGCATTTCACTCAAAACTCAATTGGTAAAAAAATGCCAGCTCCTCAAAGATGTAAAGCCGCCTCATGTGCCACCAGCTGAACTCAATGGTGTAGATGTGACAAAAACTGAAAATTTATCAGGCGACTTGCAGAACGTAGCTAAAACGGAACATGTACCGGAGTCACCATCTCAAAAGGCTGTATTCGCGAGGAAAGTAAACGCATCAAACATAACTAAAACAAGTGAAAACTCCAAATCTGAAGCAACTTCTTCAGCTCGACAGGAATTAAGTTTGGGGGATATTAGAAAGAGGTTAGCTGGCAGCTCTAGGTTGGCTGAGATCAAAGCTAATGCTGAAAGACTTAGCAAGGGCATTCAACAACTTAAAGAAGCCACTGAAAAGAGAAACCTCAAGGAATTCAAATCTATCGATGTGGAAGTACCATCCAGGTATGCAACTGGTTTCTTGATGTTTCTTGTTCAAAGCCGGTATTAGATACATGATTAGCAAAGTTTATCTTGATGTGGTTTTTGTTGTGCTTAACTTGAATATAAGTCTAATAACTCAATTTTATTTCAGTCCAAGCCAGAAACCTCAGTTGCAGAATGAATTCCTGTCTCCCCAGAAGAAAGCCCCTGTAGCTGCCCAGAGACCGCTCATTTCACCAAGAAAAGTGTTTGTCAGTCCTGTTAAAAGCCCTAACAAGGTATGTCTATGTAACTAGAAATTGTGAAATGATAAAATGCCTTGGTATTGCCCAACTGATTTTATAAACAAGTATGATACAAATTTAATTTCATAAATCTGCTAGGAAATTATAGATATATTGTTTATCTGTCATTATCTTTATTGTTTACCAGATTATATAGGTCAAATAAAAACTCATAACTAGTATTACAACTGGCAGCCATATCGATGAAAGCAATCACCTTCAGGCAACCCTAGTTAACCAAGGAAATGTATGTATAGCATTAAAATATACTATTAAATTTTAATGCTATACTGAAATGTCCCCGTTCGTATAGAAAACGCCTCTCCGCGCGGCGTAGCGGCGGCGCAGTTGTATAAGATTCCCACGCCCCAAAGTGAGTCGTAGTGCAGTGTTAGATCCGCCTAAATGATCTCGATTTTGTTGTATCAATTTCTAAATTAAGCTATATTTGACAGCTCTCCAAAATTGTTGGCATTATTTTCACATATTGAAATGTAAAGACACAAATTTATTGACCAAGCGCAGGGAGGTCTCATAGTACAGGAAAATTCGGCATTTGTATGTATATTAGTAAGTTGGTGGATATATTTGTCCGATGACAGCTCACGAACCATTGCTCTGACGTTCATGAAATTTTAAAAGCTAGTTAAGTTTAAAACAAGTCTCGCGATTCACAGGTACCAGCATACATCAGACATGCTGCACTTGCCACAAGCTCCAGTAGTCTGCCGCTCCCTCATCACTACCGGTTCCTCTCAGAGCTGTTCCGAGGTATGGAGACTGTTGTGTCATTACTCTACAACCGAAACGAAAAAATCACCTTCGCCAAACTGAAGCCCTCCGTACAGGAAATGCTCAAACGAACCTTCAGTGAGAAACACCTTGCTCAGATCAAACACCTCGTGCCTGATTTCTATAACTTTGAAGTGCAAAAAATCAAGAACTTTAGTGCCTCGTCACATAAGGAAGCTTACGAATTGATTATCACACCAAATATTCCTAACAACATAAAGATGATGAATCCTACTGTGCTGTTAGAGAGACGTAGATATTTCTACGACACTCTTCTTCAGCTGGTGAAGAAGCACCATACTCAGTATCTGCTCACCTTGGACCCACCGATGGTGATACCTGACGACAAATTATCCCGCTGGCATCCCGAATTTGAGATTGAAAAAGTGCCTGAAGTAGAAAGTGCCAAAATTCCCGAAATGCCCAATGCTGAAAAGTACTCTTCAGCTCAAGACGTATTGTCCAAAGCCAGAGAACTTTTTAAATGTAATACGAAAATGGAGAGGGCATTAGAAAAATTAGCTCAAGCTGAAAAAAGAGGATTGACTGAAGAAGAAACGGCTGCTACTGGTGTCAGCGCCGCCACAAGTGGCACTCAGACTAATCAGCCTTCTACCAGTAATGTCACATTACTGAACCCGGCTCTACGTAATTTGCCCGCATCATTGTTGGAGAAAGTTAAAGCCAAACAAGCGGCCAAGGCTCTCGAAGCCATGACAAGGACTCCAGACCATAATAAGAAGTATTTAATCTACAGCAGGTTACCAGATCTAGCTCGGACTCTTAGAAATATATTTGTTACAGAGAGAAAGAATGTTTTAGCTCTCAACATTATATTATCCAAGGTAGAAAGTAGCTTCAAAGCCAACATATCATCGAGTGATCTACAAAGAGACATCAAAAGCCTGATCGAAGAAGTGCCGGATTATGTAAAACTTCACGAAATTAGAAACAACGTCTATTTGAAGTTAGATAAAAATGCAGACCTGAAGAAAATTACTTCAAAACTAGAAGCTTTAGCGGCCAAATACAAACATGACTAACTCTTAAGTTAGCAAATTTGACTCTGCAATGAAGACTGAGATTCATTTCAAGTATTTATTAAGTAATAATTAATTTCAAGTTAAAGTTGCAAAGTTCATTCATCTACCAATTCTACTTATTAACAACAGTTATCTTGTTTCCTTCTTATTTTTTCTAGACTGTTTTTTTTATAAAAACAATACTTAAAGTTCAAGAAGCAGGACGTCAAATGATCCTCTCTTATGAAGTACTGATGGAGATAATTTTCCTTGACATTATTCTGTTGTTAAAATAACTGAATTTGACAAAGATCTATATTAAGTATTAAGCGGACATTTTCATTGTTTTATACCATATATTTTTTGATAATTATGAATTTATCAAGACATTCTCCAAAGCAGAACTTTTTAGTTTATATCAATGTACTCTAAGTTAAGTAAGTAATTTAAATTCTTTCTTTAGTACTGAGTGGTATTTCTTTAAAAAAATAAAATAATCACAAATTAATGTTGTGTTCCTCATAAAATGTGCTAGTAAAACGTAAACAACTTAATTAATCGTTATGTTTAAATTAAACTTGGTAATTAGATTCTGTAAATTCTATGGGTACTAATGAGAACAAAATCACATTAAGGGGCTTGTTGGAGAAAAAGATAGCGCTATACATTTAGGCGCGCAGATGAAAAGAGATGGCTTTAGCGCGCGCTTGTTAAAAAAAACAGATAATTACTAATTACAACTAAACCTGGGAATCGAATCAATTTGCTATCCTAGAAATGATTAGTGATTGAGTGATTACCCCACTATTAGAATGTTATTCTTAAGAATCTGGCCAAGATATCTTTTTCATTAATAACAACTCTGTGCTGAAGTACATTTAGCACTAGCGTGAACCCAGTCGCACGCAGACTTCGTTGGTGAGACGTCGTATTAGAAAGCGATGGGATGTAATTAGTAGAGATTTCGACAGATGGAACGAAGTACATACTAGCATAGAAGAACTACACGAGGTACTAGACATACTGGGACGCAAATGTTCGGATTGGCATTTCAAGGGAGGATAATATTTTTGGGGTGTATGCAAGCATGTGAGTATATGTTTGTGTTCCCTTGCCTATAGATTTTGACGAGTGAGGTGTTTTTGGATTCCTCTTTACATCCGGAGTGACAGGCGTAAGTGACGTAAAGGTAAAGACTCGATGGCAAACCATTTTGGAAAATTTGTTACAACCAATAACAGCGGGACTCGAAAAGTCTTTTTAACCCACCTAAATAAACTTAGTGAGTACCTATCAAGGAAATGTCCTACTTCTATCGATGACATAATATGTAACTTAATTTTTAATTACTCAACGTACGGTGTTATAAACGATGATTCTTCAATAAGTAAAGTAGGTGAAACGTGGAAGAGTGCGGTAGTTGAGGCGGGTCGTGACCGTGAGTCAGCGTTATAATACACGTGCTGAATGTTGACCTACTCTCTATTAGCCAAGTGACCGATATAATTATGTCCATATAAAAGCCATATTGACTCCTAATGAGCGCCTAATTATCACTAATTAATTTTTGGTAGTAGG
The DNA here is from genome assembly GCA_947579745.1 of Apocheima hispidaria. Lineage (NCBI taxonomy): Eukaryota > Metazoa > Arthropoda > Insecta > Lepidoptera > Geometridae > Apocheima > Apocheima hispidaria. The sequence goes on along the minus strand of OX388157.1, from coordinate 6,052,470 downwards.
CTCATCTGCTGAGTCCGCCTGGGGAAGTACCACACCTTTGCCAGTTAATCAACCGTCAAGCAGTAGTGTGCAAACATTACTGTGTTCCGGATTGAAGGGCAATGGTTCCAGCATAATTACTAGGCACAGAGATTTATAATCTCAGGGTGACGAGCGCAGTGCATTGCCGCGCATAGTTTTGAACTGTTGAGGTTCGAAATTCTGGGTGGCACTGAACTGTTATGGGCAAGCGTGAAGCTTAACATCAGGTGAGCGACTTGATCGTCTCGTCACCAAATAAAATATATATATATATATATAATATTTCTTTATTTTGTCCTTACATTTTGTCGAGGCTGAAAGACAATTTTGGATGGTGCAGCTTATTTATTTTCGCGATTTCTTTGTTGGCCCATGGTAAAAGCTGTTCATAATGACTATCCGATACGAGCCTAGGATATTTCCCGAAGAATCGAAGTCAAAAAACGTATAAATGTAAACTATTTTTTATAGGTTTTTTTTGATCGATGCGTATTGTCTTGTTGAGATTGCAGTCTATCAGGAACCCTATTCGGAGATATGACATTTTATCTCGGTCACTCTCACTCCCATTAAATTCTAAATTAGAGAGACAGTGACCGAGATAAAATGTCATGTCTCCGAATAGGGGCCCTGTGCAGTCTATCTGTGGTGTGTCGGTTCCAGTAATTCGTCTTTGCATAGGTATTGCATGACTGACGTATAGAACAAACGTAAAACCGCGCTACTTGAAGGATTGACTATTAATACTCAATATATGCCAATAACATAATGATTTATTCCATGAAAAAATCTTACATAACTAAGTAGACATAAGTAGTGTACCTATTTCATAAAATACATTTCACATTTATTTTTACGTTGATAAACACCATAATACTCAGACGAGGTAGGAATAATACAGTGTTAGCATAGAGAAATTATATTAGTAATGTAGTGCATATAATATTCCCTGCAAGCCTAGCATGCGTGTCGGCGTCGCGACAAGATCGTGATGTCACTTTTTGTCGTGAGAGAACGTGACAGGCTGGGGCTAGCACGCGCACCGCGACAAAATTTTCTCTACTCTTCATGTCGTAAAAAATGAGAAATGTATACATAATCGAAGCATGTCCATTTTTTGCATAACAAAAAGATTTTGTCGCGGTGTTCATGCTAGCCCTGCTGGTTTATGTAAGAGCATGTCTTCTCCCACGAAGAAATGGTCGACAAATTTTGTCGCGGCGCACAGCGCGGAGTGGTTTATTCAGGGGGGTTGATGACGATGATGTAATGAAAGTCCCTACAGTATTTCAGACTAGCTGTCGAGTGGACTATCGGCTTAGAATATTGTAGTCGGGCTTTCCTCCAGTTTTGTAGGGCTCCAAGACCTTGGCTAAGATGTCTTTGGGTACCAAATACGGGCTCACAGCTGGGTCCTCCTGCATGTTGTGTAGGTACTTGAGCTGAAAAAAAGTTAAAGATTTATTGACTTACTTACTTAAAAAACGGGAAAAGGTATAAGTTTTTTTTATTTAGATATATACAAGGTTTTACTGTAAGGTGCAACAATACTGAAAGGTACTCATAATTAGGAACAACTTTTACAACGGGACCAATAGAGAAATCGCTAAAAAATATAAGGTGTTCCATAGAAAAATGTCAATGACACTTGACAACAAACTCGAAGCTTTATTGGTCCTGATACGACTGCGGCTATATTCCTACAGATCTGTGTGATCTGTGAATATTAGTTAGGATGAATATGCCCGATGCCCAGACACGCTTGTGTTCCATGTGCGTCGACTAAAGTATGTCGGCTGCGCATTCCTGTCTAGTTTTCAAGGACAACAGTTCGCAGACCAACGAGAGAAAATAAGAGGCAAATATATTTCTTTATTTTTTCTCTCGTTTGTTAGAAGGCGCGGCGGTCGGGGCCACCCAATTTGTGACGTGTGTTAACGCTCTTAGAATTTTGTAATAGTTTCTAATGTAGGTTCCTAAATCTAAATTATATTGCCAACTAATACATATTCTAAATGAATTAATTCACTGGGTCTATCGATTTCGCGACAGCGCTTGTGTGTTAGTGGCCCGTATTCTTATTGTCTGTTATTATATTAGCAACAATCGCCAAAAACTGTTTAGATACACGGTACTCATTACCACACCGTGTCAGCGCTGTCGCGTTATAGCGGATTTGACAACAACACGGATTTAGAACTGTCTTCGTTCTAAAACCAGCTTTACTTTTGTAAAACGGAATCTTACCAGAAGCGCATATTTTTCAGGTTTGATTTTAAACTTGTCATCGATGTCCAAAGTGATGATCCTCTCGAACCAAGGCCAGATCATGTAGTCGGCGTATCCCGGCTCGCTTCCATCGAGGAACTTGGAGCCGCGGTTCTGGAGCTGGCTTTGTATGAAGTCCAGGGCCTTGAAGTATCCTTTGATGTTTTCTTCCGTTATCGCGTCTGGCGACTTGACAATCTTGAAGAACAGGGTTTGTATCTGAAATGAAAAGTTATCCTTGAAACCGTAAGCTCATAAAATGCCCAAATCTGCCCAATAAACTTATCATAGTCAAATTATATCTAAACAGATCACACTAATATTATAAATGCGAAAGTTTGTGTGTAAGTAGGTAAGTGTGTTTGTTCCCGTTCAACTCAGTAACGGCTGAACAGATTTGAATGAAATTTGGTATGGAGGTAGCTTACACCCTGTATTACATAGGCTATTTATCCCGGAATTATATTATTATAAAACTATGTCGTGTTACTGACTGACAATCAAAGCACACTCGAGGTGATAGAGACATGGAATTTTCAGGGTAGTTTGCTATGGTAATGTAGTGATACATGACAGTGCCTGCAACCGCCCTTCTGATTCTAAGTGCCAGTATAGCCCGGTTAACAGGCGCAACCGAATTCGACCTTGTTCCCCTTGGCAAGTCCGGGCTACACCTAAACAAAAAATATTTTCAATTGCAGCATTTTAATATATCTATAAAAGGCTTTGTCCTGACTGACTGACTGACCTATAGACAACGTGCAGCCTAAACCGCTGGACCTAGAGATTTGAAATTTTGAGGGTATGTTTATTGAGGGGTGTAAACGCACACTAAGAAAGGATTTTTCGAAAATCAACCTCTAAAGGGGTGAAATGGGGTGTTAAAGTTTGTATGAAACTTTTTATTTTCTGGTTCGATTGATACCAAACTTGGTATGGATACTCTACAAGAAAAATAAAAAGATACGGGTATCACAGTTTTTACAAAATCAGCTCCCGTTAGCATAAAAAATATATTTAAAATTTTGGTAATAGTATGTTTGTTTCTCCTTAACTTTGTAACGGCTGTGCATGTTTTGATGAAAATTTGGTTAAGAGGTAGCTTATGGCATAATTTAACACATAAGCTATTTTTATCCCGGTAAAGTATATAGTTTCTGTGTGATAAGTATAATTATTAACCGCGGGCGAAGCCTCGGGCAGAAGCTAGTTAGTAATATTTATTAAGTATAAGTTGTAGATATTATCTATTCTGTAGTATAAGACTTATTGCTTACAGGCCCGATAGATTCGACAATAATTTTGTCAAACGCCTTCTTCACAGGGTCCTTGGGGAGTAGGGGTCTTTGCGGGTAGACCTCGTCTATATATTCCACTGTGACCAAACTTTCGTAAATCACTTCACCCTCTTTAATTTCCAGAGATGGTACTTTTCCTGTAAAACAAAGTTTACAAATAGTTATGATCGCTTAGGCCCTTCGTACACAACGCTACGCAAGTCTCCGATACCCGACGGGTGACTTTAGTATCTAGGCGATTAATTATTGCAATGCATACATGCTTTGTACACAGGCATACAATAGGTAAGTAATATATGTACAACAAGTATAACATTAATATCATTATTGGTATTTTATTTAAGTTTAGATTGTATTACGGATAAATAACTTTGTTAGTAGATTATAAATAAATATTCAAAGTAATATTAGAGTGTCTACACACGAAACGATTTGGTCGGTCCCGACATCGCTTGAAAGAGATGGCTATATATAAGTTTCTGGGGAAGCGAAAGGGAGAAGCTATAACCTTAATAGTTTGTTTCTTTTGCTCCCGTGAAATTCAAATCTAGCTGTCCCTTTCACACGATGTCGGGTCGGGCCATGTGTAGACACCCTTATAAATCCGAAACTTTGTGTGTAAGTATGTAAGTGTGTTTGTTCCCGTTCAACTATACAACGGCTGAACGGATTTGTATGAAATTTGATATGGTGGTAGCTTATACCCTGGATTAACACATAGGCTACATAAAAAAACCCGGAAGAATATTCTAATAACATTATTGCATTCTGTTTTGTATGTTTATATGTATATAAATAAATATTCGGTTTCTGTAGAGTAGCGGGTGAAACCGCGAGGCGCAGCTAGTACTTACTTAAATAACCACATCGACCCCAAACACATTACCATCCTTCTTGGCAAGGCAGTCGGGTAAAAATACCCTTTATAGACATACACGCCTACGGGCGTGGTACGCGCGCGGACCTTTTAGCAAACGAGAGAGAATACATATACATTTACGACATATATTTTACTCTTATTTTCTCTCGTAGGTCTGCCGTCCGTGGTTTCCAAGTGTGTTAGCTATTTAAAAAAGGAGAGAGAAAGAGAGAGACATATTTTCCTCTTGATTTCTCTCGCTGATCTAACATACCATCTCCGCAGGTTTGTTACACTGGGACCCTATTTCTGTGCGCTCGAGATTATCTCGATCACTGTCTCTCTAATTTAGAATTTAATGAGAGTGAGAGTGACCGAGATAATCTCGAGCGCACAGGAATAGGGTCCCTGCTATGAGTTGTGGAAGGGTGCTGTGCGTGTGGAATGCTTTAGTACATGGTTAGTACCTATCTATGTTTACTCCTTTATCTGCATAATTAAACTTGTACTTGGGCATCGCAGCTTATACGGACTAGACTAGACATTCTAGTGAAAATCTAGATCCTTACCAAAAGCACTCTTAGAAGTCAACCACTCTGGTTTATCGATTAAATCGATATTAATAACTTCATAGTCGATCCCCTTCGCATTTAGAGCCAGAATCGTCCGCTGGGCGTAAGGGCAGAAACGCATATTGTATACCCGCGGCTTGCCCGTATGCGGCGGCAGGGAATCGCCTGAAACAAAACACATGTGGGCTTATCCCGTACAGTGCAACCAACTTATCTGTAAAATGTAGCGATGGCGCCACAATCGAAAATTTTGCCACCTATTACAAAAATAAATGATGTTTCGTCCAAGAATATTATAAATAAATAATAAATAAATATCTGGGACATTATTGCACACACGATCATCTGACCCCAAACTAAGCAAAGCTTGTAATATGGCTGCCAGAGACTGATATACGTACATAGATATTTTTTAAATATATACTTATATAGATATTAACACCCAGACATAGAACAAACACAAATATTCATCACATAAATGTTTGTCCTAGATGGGAATCGAACCCACGCCCCCAAGCACAGAACGTAGGTTCACTACCAACTGAGCCACCGGGGCAGTCATGTCATCATCAACAAAATGACGTTTTCAAAATGGCGTCAGTAGTTCCGCTTTTGGCCGTTCTACAGTTGGTGGTACTGTAACTTTGACCACGCATAGTGCGACTAAGTGGGTACGAGCGAGATGGCATGCTCTCGCAATCAGAATCACGAACGTTTCAAAATTAGATGAAAAGCCCCCTGCTTTGTGAAATGGTACTATTATTCTGTATTTATACATTATGCTCCCTCAACCAAGGAATTTTGAAGATGTTTTAGGGAAATTTAGGGATAAACTAGGGAAAACAAAGATTTAAAGAGGAAGCACTGCTATGGGCGCACACACAGGTTTTGGCGGGATCATGAAGAAGTCATGTCGCGTCATTGTATTATTTTCCAAAACTTGTGTTATTTCGAGTGTTCATGGAAGTGTACGAGTGTTGGTGAATAGTATAATGTCACGGAACGTGACATTTCGTGTTATTTCTAAAACTCCAAAGAAGCTTCTAGTAAAGTAGTAGTAGTAGTAGTTACTCAAACAAATCAAAGCAAACAATGGAATGAAAAAAAAATACGGAAGACTAGGAAGTACGGCCTTAATTGCTCTAGCCTACCCATTGGGCGAAAAAACAGCACACACACTGGCACAGAATACCTTGGAAGAAGAGTTTTGGCGGGAACGTGAAGAAGTCATGTCGCGTCATTGTATTATTTTCCAAAACTTGTTTATTTCAAGTGTTTTAAAATGGTAGATGTTTATCCGTTAGGTGTTCGAGAACGTGCACGAGTGTTGGTGAATAGTATAAAGTTGTGAAACGTGACTCTTCATGTTGTTTCCAAAACTCCATAGAAACCTCTAGTAAAGTCTCCACCTCTTTACTGGGGCATGACGTGGACTTGACCGTGACTTACTTTCGTTGACTTAGACTATGACTGAGACTTATTTTAATTGTGAAATATTTGACTTCACTTGAAATATTACAGTACTTGACACTGGCTAAATACACAACGTGTGGAGCCAAAACATAAGAAAAAAAAAACCTTGGGAGAAAAAAAGAACTGCATGCAAACTGCAAAGTATGGCAAAAAGAAGAGTACTTTCTATTCACTGAATTTTAGGAATATCAGGAAGGAAAACAAATAACCAACCTACTTAGTAACTGAACCGTTTGAACAAGTTGCATAGATATCAACAGCCTTCTAACGCACCAAATTGAAAATACTGATTACGACTCACTAACCTGTTCTTAGATGTTTGGTGTTAAAATTAACGCTGCCCTTGACCGCTGCCATGTTGCTGTATGGTAACGCGTAACCCAACAGTCTACCAACGACACGAACACCCTGGTACGATGAGAGAATTAAATGCATCGCAAAACTTATAGTACTCGTTATCATTCTAATCTAAATGGGAAAAAAAACACTTGATAAATATATACCTCTATCGAGTTATGATAACGAGTGACTGTGCAGTTTTGTACATAGACCTACTACTCCGCTAAGCGTGTGTTATAGCAATGCTTGGACGAAACATCAAAAATCCATGTAGCAATGTGTTTGGCCGTCAGGGCCCCTATTCGGAGAAATGACATTTTTATCTCTCTCTCACTCACTCCCATTAAATTTTAAATTAGAGAGACAGTCACCGAGATAATCTCGAGCGCACAGGAATAGGGTTAATGCTTAGAGACGAGATGAAAAACAAGTATGCTAATCTATCTAATAATGCTTATCATTTTGATGCCTTGTAGAGTTGTATTTAAGTAAGTTGATACGGTGTCTGTAGTTACTTAATTTTGGGCATGTCAACATTGAATATATTGATTTTAATAATTTACTGACTGTGTGATCGACAGACCAACGCAACGGCTACGCACCAATTGAACGGCCAATTGCCGTTCAATTGGTGCCATATATGGCACCGTACGACGCTGACGCGGTTAGTGCTCTGAGTCAAGTGATAGTGTTAAAATTAAAAGTACCCAAAAATATATATATATAAAATGACAATTTGCGCGGTGAAATCGTGCCAAAACAAAACAGAAAAGCAGCCTAAGAGTTCTGGTGTGACATTCCACAGGTCAGCCATGAATTTTCTAGCTTAAATCGTCATAGATACCTAAAATAGTGAAAACAAGTTACCCAAGACCTACCCAGTCTCAAAGTGGCAATACATGAACTGACCTGACATCGTGTGAAAGGGACAGCTAGATTTGAATTTCACGGGAGCAAAAGAAACAAACTATTAAGGTTATAGCCTCTCCCTTTCGCTCCCCCAGAAACTTATATAGCCATCTCTTTCAAACGTTGTCAGGTCAGGCCATGTGTAGACATCCTAACTTTTGTCCTTGCATTAGTCAAAATTCTACTTAAATCTTTTTACCTCCTTTCAGATGCTTTTTTTGCAGTCGTGTTTTATTTGTTTTATTATAACTTAGATAAAAACACGTTAGTAACCAAGATCCATGTTAGTAACTATTACAACGTATCCGCACCGTCGGTACAGCAGTATACGACTTTTGAATAAGATTTTATAAATACCGGTAGTTCTTTGTAAGTACATAGGGACGATTAAATTATGCACTTAATGCGGTATGGGCATATCCTTACTTTAAAATCAAAGTATGGAAAATATTTTGCCAATCAACCAAATACCCAACTTTTAGAGAGAACACATTTTAAATGGCCACATTATGTTTGCGTCTGTGTGCATGACGAGTCAAGTAAGTACACATAGCGAATTTGTAGCTTGCGTTTTGAGAAGGCGTTGTTTGTGGGGGGGGGACCTACTTTCTTTATGTAGTTCTTCTAAGCTAAATTGATTGTTTATTTTATAATCCCCGGCTAGAACTAGAATTAGGCATCGGGAAATACGCCCGAACTAATGCTTGCATGCTGTGTATATATGTGTGTGTGAATAGTCGTAGGTGCTGAATGACGTAGTAAAAGTCGTTAAATTACTTCTGTGTCCAATAAATTTGAAGAAAATAAAAAATATCTTTAAATCTATTAAAATAATAACCGTCATGCGTCATTTTTTGTTCCACACTCTCGCCATAGAGTATTATGTTCTTGGTCCACACGATTATTTGCCTCTTATTGTCCCAACAAGTCATTTCGGTTTGTTTTAATGCCTCATTTATTAAAGTTAATTTTATAGACAAGCTTAAAATGTCAAGTCAGTTTATAAAAAAACATTGACATATTTCTAGAAGGCGATATTTTTTTGGGTTTCTTATCGAATTATTTGGTTTAAAATCGATGTATTGTTTCGTACTATATCATGGGTACATCACTAAATTCTACCATCAAAAACCGGCTACATTTGTATTTGAAGTTGAAATAAGTTATCTCTTTTTTGCAAGTTGGTGCGCTTATAAAACAGAAGAGTGCAGTCATACAAAAAAATGTTCATTAAATTACACCAGCCGCTTGCTTCGTTCATTATTTATTATTTCTTTTCCTATTTTAATTTCAACTTCATTTTAGTTCATTCATTCGACAACCGGGCGGCAAGCAGTAAACACTTTTCAGTCAAAAGTTCTAGCAGAAAATTCGGAATTTTAATAAAAATAATAAAATAATAATGTCTGAGAAACATTTGCAAACTGGTATTTAGATATTATGATTAAAATTTGTTAATTCCGCTTTTTTGTTGAGGTTATAATTTTAACAAATTGTTCTTTCAGGTGATGCGCTCCCCGCCTTCAATGGGAAACTTCGTTTATTTGCTATGAGATTTTGCCCCTATGCCGAAAAGAGCGTCCTGGTCTTAAATGCTAAGAACATAACTTATGATTTGGTGTTCATCAATTTGGACCACAAACCTGAATGGATTTTCAATTTTAGCCCGAAAGGTAAGGTCCCGACCTACTTCATTATTGTCAATAAATTTTTTTGTGTGTCGTGTCTTGTCTCCTACTATTGAGTCATAATCGACATACTTCTGTAATGTAGGGTAACCTTGATATTCTTACTACATATTTACCAAACTTCTATTTTAGAAAATCATAAATGTATTATTATGTCTTGTTACATAGGTACAGTCCCAGCTCTAGAATATGAAGAGGGCAAAGCGATCTTCGACAGCAACATTGTCAATGAGTACCTGGATGAGAAGTATCCAGAACCGCCTCTGCGAGCTTCAGACCCCCTCCGCAGGGCCCAAGACAAGATGCTGGTTGAGAACTTTTCTGGTGTAAGTAAAATGAGTGTCATTAAAACAATGATGTTTCAATCAGAAGAAGATGACTTCCTGATATTCAGTCACAAAACATTGGCTCTGATACTAAGGCTGGCTCTGCGCGTGATGGATGACACGCTTAGAGTGAGACACAAGAATTAATATTTTAATTTTATTATTATATTTTGTGCAAGAGATACAGTGATTTTCCAAGCAAAACTATAGTGTGCTGTTAGACTTAGTTTTGCTGGACAAGGGGCATCATGCAACTCTGGTAGCGATGGTCATCATGTGCCATTCCACTCGCTCCAACTTACTCGCACCATGCGAGCGAGCAGGATACTAAACGAAAACCATCACCACCAGAGTTATATGATAAGGCCTCTGCACTCAAAATGAGTCATAGGTCTTCTGTGGAAACTTGAGCACATTTTATTTTAATTTTTATTGTATCACTGTAATAAAATTAAAAGCAATATAAAAATGTTGCTACACATTCTTGAATAATAGTATCAGTAATTTTAATTTATTATAAACTCAGTCTCACCACTCTCCTCACATTGATCAGACTCAAAAATAAAATTGAGAATTGCAAATCTTAGATCAATCTTTCAACACGAAAGGAGTAAAATTTCAATGAATTAATTTGACCCAAACAAACCGTCACCGACTAACCTAAAACCACTTAAAATATTGTTTGTGTAATACGAGGGTGTAATACGTCAAAGCGGTCTTAAGTAAGTACTTAATCAAATTTATTTACCTACAGGCTCAATCAGCATACTACACTGCAGCTTTTGGCCCCCAAAATCTGCAGCCGTCACATGTTGAGAACTACCACAAGGCTCTTGAGGCGTTGCAGAATGAAATCAAGTCTCGCGGGACCACATTTTTGAATGGAGACAAGCCAGGCCTGATTGACTACACCATCTGGCCGTTCTTAGAGAGATTTGAAGCGCTACCGCTGATTGGCAAGACCGATTTCGCTATTGATGGTGCTAAGCTGCCAGAATTGGTAAGCACACTTTTGTGGTACAAAATATCGAATTAATATTGCAATTTCCCAAAGTAGATGTAGATACATCATATTTTTTATTTACAAATATAAAACCACTTTTAGATCTATAGGAAATTAGAGGATTCGTTGACTATATATATCTGATATGATAAGTATTCACTTAGAACTGCTTCCAAGTCCAGTCCGGTTTTTTTTGTAGCTCTCAAAACGTAACATAAGTAAGTGTAAGTGTAGTGTAACATTAAGTGTCCTTAACCGATCAATGAATGCCATGGTCAGTCCTTGGATAGGTGACTGCAAGTAGAATTTATGCAGCGTCGGATAGGATGAACGTTACCTTGCAGATTCCGGTTGTTTCTCCAATTACAACAACCACTTAGCTATTTCAGAGGCCTTTAGATGATTAAAACTCTAAAACCTGGACTAGCCACTTGGCCCATACAAACTAACTTTTTACATTGCCCAAGAAGGAGGGTAATGTGTTCGGGGTGTTTGTATGTATGTTTGTTCCTATATTACCTTTTGCAGCCTAAATGGCTTGGCAGATTTTGATGAATGAGGTGTCATTGGGTTCCTCTTCACATCCTGACTGACATAGGCTACATTTTTAACCGACTTCCAAAAAAGGTGGAGGTTCTCAAGGCATTTGTTTTTTTAAATGTTTGTTAAATGTACTAAAAAATGTAATGTGTGTAATGTTTGTTGTTTGTTAGTGTTGTGTCAGAACTCCATCATTTATGAACCGAGTTGGAAAATTCTAAATTTTAATTTGCCTTGCAGGTAGCATATATAGCGGCAATGAAGAACGTGCCAGCGGTAAAATCGTACTGTCTGTCTCCCGATACTCACGCTAAATTCACGGAGTCCCACAACAAGGGCGACGCTAACTACAACATGCTCGACACCAGCGCCGTCTGCTGCATGCGCCCGAGGAAGAAGAAGGAATAGAGATGACGGAAGCTGGGAGAATAATAGAGCACGGAGAATAAAGTACTGCAAAATTTGAAATTAGGATTTGAACTAGAACTGTGTAATGAATTGTTTAGGTTTCTGTATAATTTGGAAATTGCTTATTGTCCATTTACGTCGTAAGAGTATTGTAAAATGGCGTGAAGATTTTTTATTTTTTGTTATGAATAAAGAACATTCCGTTTTTTGGTTAGGTTACAACTATTTCCAAACCTTGTAACTTATTTGTGTTTTAAGTGAAACATAAGAAAAATACACATTATTTACTTGCAACTTTCTTTTCGTGTTTTTAATGTTTTTTCAAACGTTATCGCTAAGAAGTTAAGTAGTAATCAAGAAATTATATTATTATTTAAAAAAATATAATACCTGACTGAAATGTATAGCCTATGCCACTACCGATCCGTCCGGTCATACAGAGGAAACCAGCGACACCTCACTCATCAAGATCGATCAAGCCGTTTAGGTTACAGATATAGGTGTATGTTTATGTGTATAGGAACACATAAAACATACTTATTCCCCAAAAACATTACACTTCTTGGGCAGTCAGGTCAAAGAAAAAACTGCTAAGACCGCTTAGTAAGACACTAAAATGATTTAATAAAACAATCAACCCTCGTACTTTCCGGATTATCGGAAAATTTGCTGATGTCTTTTGATGTGGCCAGAGATGAGCGAGGCAGCAAAGAAAAATAAAGCGAGAAAAATTAAATAGACTAGAAAAATCAAGTAATCCTGTTGTTGGACTTCATAACCGAAGTAAAGTAGATAAACATGATTTAAAAAAAGTATACCTGTCTCACAGAATTCTCCCTAATGTTGGACCTTTCTATTCTTCTAAATACCTAAGAGTACATCCTTGTAACTTACTATGATATGTAGAAATTGCCACAAATTGTATATTATATTATTTGTGGTACCTATAGTTGATATAATGTTTATTTTGATACCTACATAGATTACGTATCCATGAATGCAAAATTCTTGCGGGCTGCGGTGACCATAATTGAGCGTGAAGTGAATTGGAAACCGCGATTTCCCACGCTACGGTCTACTCTACCTTACTACGAAAAAATTGTTTGCTTTGTAAACAGCTTCTAAAGGTGGTAGGTACATTCACTTTTAGCCCCCCTATCAATTTATTACCTACTGACTCAATTTAGAAGGTTTTAATTAAAAATGGTTATATTTTTTCTTTCACCGTTTCACACAATATCCGCATTATTTATAACTACACGAGCGCCTAGAAAAAGAAGTATTTATTTTTATCTTAATATTTTGTTTCTGGAGAGTCTGTAGACTATGCTTACATTAGTGGAAAAATGATCATGGTCCATGACGATGATGGATTTGTCCTGAATTTAGTCATCACGGCCGTAATACACTTCTTCACACATCACACCTCTAAAGGTTAAATGTGTTAGCCGTTTGCTATATTTCTACTAGCTGCGTTAGCCGCGACTTCGTTCGCGTGAACCGACAAAAAAATTGCCCTATGTTCGTCTCAGACCCATAAGCTATATCTATGAAAAAATCAGGTCGATCCGTTAAGCCGTGATAACGCGATAAACACCCAGACAGAGAGAGTTAACTTTCACTTTTATAATATTAGCTAGGATAGGATATACATGTGTAGTAATAAATGAATAACCCGTTACATAAGAGTGGAGAATGACATGCAACGAAGAAAAAAAAAAAATGTGCTGAAAAATTTCAAACTTTTCAACTTTTTTGTTAATTTTAGGCTCGACCAAAGTAAAATGAATGTAATGTGTGTCCATAATCACACAACTTCCTTCAAAACAACAAGTCCAAACAATCTTACTTAGGCTTCAATACATAATTAATGGTATTTATAGTACATTTGTCACAAAAAAGAGATAGCGAATATAATATCAAGGGATGTTGTTGAGGATTTTTGGATCGCATTTATTGACGAACGTACGTCTCGACTTTTCACAAACTGAGAGCGACTGAAGCAAGGTGAGCGCCGGCGCTCACTTTAAAGTCTTTATAATTGACTTACTCGGGGCCCCATCCATTCACTTTCCTTTGATCGCACAGAATTCTCCTTATTATTTGTTTGGTCGAAAATTTTAGGTAGGTACACATTGAAAAAGATTAAGAAAATGTTGAATAACTCGAAAACCGTGAGACTTCTACTGAATACAAATATTGTTTTTCTTAACAGTCATGATGTCCCCTATCCGCTGGTAAAGGTTTATCACGGGTACGGGTAATGTGTCCGATGTCCATACGCCTGTGCCATACGCTCACCGCGACTATAATATGATAGATTTATCCGCTTGCCCCCTTTCTGATTTCGCCATTTTTCTAGCCATCCATAGAAATTGTGGATCTTTGCCCCTACACCATGTTTACTCGCTCAGTTCGCCACACCATCAATACCAGTTTATTTTCTGCTGTATCATTCTAAGGAAATCTTTGTAGCCCAAACCTCAATGACGCGATTTCCACGTATATTCTCTTTGCATGTCATGGAGTTAGTGATTTCGTCAGATCTCAGAATGACCTAATCCGTGACATATCAAATTCTTGATAAAAAGTCGCTCGTCATCTTCATGAGGCCACGATTATTGATTAAGTATAGGGCGTGATTAGGAACGCCCCCAGCTGTTGTACGTGTATGAAGTGATGTACGGCCTTGGGCTCACAGGCCTTGGGTCGAACCTTGGCCTGTCACCTACAAGTAAAAATTACGTACTTCTATTCAAACTTTCATCCTCTATTTAACCTCCTTAGAGATGATGAATTAAAAAAAACCCTTTCTTAGGCGTTACCTACCAGGACCTCCTGAGTAAAATGCTTTAGACTGTCGGTTGAGGCTGTCAGTCAGTATTTAGAATTTTTATATAACGCTGGTCCCTTTCACACGATGTCTGGTCAGGCCATGTATAGACCTTAAGTCAACTAACCGGGGGCGGCATCAGTGTAACTTTGAAAGCGTATCTATATCTTGGAAACGTGACGCCGGTGGAGGTTTTGTCTGTTACAAACACTGAGCTACAATCTAGCTCGATGGTTACAAACCTTGTTCTTATTATAACGTTGTTCGTTCGTATCAGCCTCAGCTATCGATTCGTATAGGTTTTATGAGTGGCCACTACCTTGAAGAAAAAAACAAGATGGCGGACAGTAGGTATACCGTATTCGTACTAAAATATTCAGAACCCTTTTTCGATCAATCTTTCAAATCAATAGTTATTTTATATGTGTAACAAGGGGCCGAGGTAATATTTTGTTCCCTGATGGCGTTATTTTAAGACAGGCGTTCAGAGCAAATACTATTTTTCATTATTACCTATGAGTTCATGACTACCTTGGTGGTCAAACGCGGACTTACAGGCGATAAAAAAAAAATTTCGCCGTGGTCCAACGTCTTCAAGTGTTTTACTCGGGGAAGTCTTTGTTCTGTTTCGGTTATCTTCCCTGTACAAGGCATCAGTTGGTGTTAGGCATAATATTCTCCTCAAACACGAAAACCTTTTTGTATCCATTAACAACGGTACAAATTTTACCTCTTGCAGTCACGTCGTGCTATAAATTACAAAAAGAAGAGCAAGTGCTGATCTGTACAAACTTTTTTTTTATGCTGCTCGGTGAAGAGACGAGCAAGTCGCTCACCTGATGTTAAGCGTCACGCTTGCCCATAACGGTTCAGTGCCACCAATTTTGAACTTCAACAGTTCAAAACTATGCGCGGCAATGAACTGCGCTCGTCACTGTGAGATGTAAGATGTTATATCTCTGCATGCCCAGTAATTACGCTGGAAACATTGCCCTTCAATCCGGAACACAGTAATGCTTGCACACTACTGCTTGGCGGTTGAATAACTGGCAAAATTGTGGTACTTCCCCAGGCGGCTGTACTGCGATTATATAAGATTCTCCTCGTATTTATCTGTAAATAATCATGACTCCAGGCGATGTAGTAACAAATGAAGCAAATTGTACTTACTAGGTTGCCCGCACAGCTTCGCTCGCAATGGCTACAGTAATTCCAAAACCCCATTTCACCTCTTCAGGGGTTCATTTTCGAAAAATCCTGAGACATGTCTTTCTTTATTTTTTATGTTTAGTGCACCAATTGAATTTAATTGGCGTAGTACGAAAAAATATTTTCTTTCCATCCAAACTTTGGGAGTCCATTTCGCCTCATTGGAGGTGAAATTTCACAAAACCGTTCTTATTGTCCACCTACACACCATTTGAGGAGTATCGGGTTCAAATTTCACGTCTCTATCATAAGCTGTTTGGTCTGAGCGGTGATCAAGGGATTGTTTTTTCTATATATATATATTTCATTAAAAGACGAAGTATAAAATAGATTTTTTTATGTATTTCATAAACAGTGACACAACCTATTTACAGCATCATGTGCCATAAATTGTACAAGTAAGTTTGGCTTAACGAAGCTTGGTTAAAGTGCCTTACCACTGAGAATTTATTTTATTTGAGTCTTTTGAATTGAGTTCTGGGATATTTTCCGGTTGGGCTCGTCAAATCAAACGCAAATTGTGCGTATTCCTAGCGGAAAAGTATCTAATTGCACGACTGGAGTTTAGTAGATATTTAGAAATGTGTATGGAAATTTGAAATTGACGTGTCTAGCTATTTTTGAGATATTTGCAAAAAAAAGAGCCGCTGATGGAACATTCCGCAAGCGGAAATTGTTTTTCGTAAATACCTCAAAATTGTACAAACACAAATTTAAAATTACCACACACATTTACACGACCTCATGCTCTAAATAATTATTTACTAAACTCAAATCGTGAAATTCGACTCTTTTCCGCTAGGAGTACGCACACTTCCGCAGCTGCAGTTGAATTCTGTACATTCTACATTGAGTTGTATTCTGTTTCTCTGTTTTAAATTTCTACTCTGTGTTTTTTTTTATCTTCAACAAAAATCGAGAAAATGTGCGGAAGATGGCTCTGATAGAAGGATCTATCTGGTAGGAGCGCCCCTGATTCCGAACCAGACAGCCTATCGGACTATTTAAAGGCCTCGCTACATGGCCTGACCTGACATCGTTTGAAAGAAATGGCTATATATAAGTTTCAAGGGGAGCGAAAGAGAGAAGCTATAACCTTAATAGTTTGTTTCTTTTGCTCCCGTGAAATTCAAATCAAGCTGTCCCTTTCACACGATCTCAGGTCAGGCCATGTATAGACAGCCTAATCATTAGACTTAGGAATATCACTCAAAGACATAGATATTGTTATTACTTATCTTCCAGTTTTTAATATCACATTGGTACCATAATAAATTATTACGAAGCAAAAGCGAAGGAAAAACGTAATCAGACGAGAATAAGAAATTATGCCTCTGATAACATTATTTACAGAAAGATAAAATAACTCATAAGAAATAGTAAGTTATAAGTGGTATACGTTTACTATTTGCGTTATCTTTTATCTCAAATGCCCGTTTTCACTAAGCCGAGCAATCGCTTAAATCGGATGGCTAAATATTTAGGACCTGCCTAGGGGAAAAAAAACGTTTCAGCAATTTTTTGGCGATAACTAGTGAAGTTAGGGCGCGTTTACTCGTCTGAGCCCTTAGGCGTCACCTAAAGTTACGACACTGATTTGGGGATGCCTACTGATGGGCAACGCTTAAAATAACAGCCCGCGCCGCGCTCGGCTCGCCGCCCACTCCCTTAAAAAAGAAGACGTCGCCTAAGTCTTATTTTTCGTGGTTAGTGAACACGGCCATAACTCTCTAAGTGTTAAGGCACTTCACAATAGACGAGTTAACATGATTTACAAGTTTTTATACAAGTTCATTTTACACTAAAAAAACATACCTACCTTAACATACAAAACAATTTGAGATTCGGTTCTTATCTAAGAAATGAGTCAACTTAAAATTTATGATACACGATGAGGTTGATTTGTTGTTCTTTATTCCATTTCAGATGTTAATATGACGGTATGACGCAAGATTCGAATGTTTAACTAAGTAATGTCCTTATGAAAATGCAAGTCAGTATAATTTTGGCAGGCAAATAATTGTTATTTAAGCGTTTTAGCTTCGCCAGGTTTGGTTTATGAATATTACATTATTAATAAGGAAATGGTCAGCATACTACACGAAATAAACGTTTTTCTGATTACTGGTAAACGAAAATCTTAAATAATTTAAAGAAAAAGTTACAGAGCCGGTGACTACAGGGTTATAAGGAAAGGTTATGCCAAGCCGAAAGGGGCTCATAGTACTCATGATTGTGAACAATTTTTAGTATGGAACCTACGCTGAAATCGAGAAAAAATAAACAGCTGTTCCATACATTTTCTCGAGTGTCATTGTAATTTTTCTATGGAACAGCAGGTTTTTTTTTCTCGATCTCAGGGTTGGTCCCATAGTAAAAGTTGTTTATAATGATGAGTACTATGAGCCCTTTTCGGCTTAGCATACCCTTTCCTTATAGCCCTGTATACCAAGAACGTACAACTGTGGTTGTTTTTAAATTTTCCGAGCAAAGTACACACATGTGTTTTTTTCTACATTTTGTTACTACTTTACATTTATTACGTGAGCGGGTAAAAAAAAAACTTAAAAAGTAAGTACATTAATAAATTCATAACAATCACGATATGGATGATAAATATTATTGCAACTATGATATAATTTGTACTAAAACTATATTAAACTATAACTTTTAAAGTATAATAAATTATTAACATTATTATTTGCAATTAATCAATTTCGTAAAAGGAATGTATATTAAAAAAAACTTAAAAATCTATTTCTTTGTTCCTAACAATTTATTTATCTAATAAAAAAAGGAACATAAAATGTATTAATTTGCATACTTTTTGTTTTAATAAAACGGGAATAGTCACGTTAAATTGAGTCGGTTATTCCGACTATAGTTTCGATCACATTCGGTGACCTTTATCAAGGAATGTTAAGTGTGACACGCGCGCGACCTCGTCTTGCCTTGCCTTGCACAAATCTATAGTCGGAATAACCGACTCAATTTAACGTGAGTATTCCCGTTTTATTAAAACAAAATGTGTCAAAACCACGTCAGTTTTCATAGAAAAATGTATATACTTTTTATTTCCTTATCTACGATTGTTACATTCCTGGGTTAAAATAACAAATAAGTTAAGAGTAAGCTTCCCTGATTCATCTATTTCGTTCGCACTTTTTTAACACTTTTTAATAAAAAAAATATATGTATAACATTTATAAAAATTACTGATTAGATATTAAAAAAAATTACACTGTTTCTTGACAGTAACAATGTCTTATTTTAATAAAACGGGAATACTCACGTTAAATTCCCGCTATCCCGTATTCCCGTTTCATTCAAATAAAATATGTCAAACCCACGTCAGTTGTCATAGTAAAATAACAATGTCAATGTTTTAAAGCTATTTTTATGTTAACATTTTATATTTTGTCGACGAAGAAGGAATTTTTATTTTTCGAGTTTTTTTCCCTTTTTCTTCGCCAAAATAGTTTTAAAACATTATTATTTGATATTCTAAAAGAAATAAAGTGTTTTTTTTTTTTAAATTTCCAATCAGTGGTTTTTATATTCAATTAAAAAAAGTTGATGAAGTCCGAACGATATAGCGAGAATCGGGGAAACCGGGCGATAAATAAGCCCAGAGACCGTACCGTGACGTGCTTATTGCGATTACTGTTAGGTTAAGCCGTCTTTGCGCGACCACGAATCGTATCGCCGCGCGATAAGGTTCACTGTCGCGCAGCATTGTCTGAACCTTGCAATCATCGAAGAAGAGATCGTCCCTATGCAGTATCGATACCTATATAATAATATCATAGTTAAGTACTCTCACTTGGATGACATGACAAAGTATATCTGATAAGATTAAAAAGTGAAATAAAAAATATTGTAACTAACACTAACAGTGATTAGATAAAAAAAAAAAGCATTACAATTAAAATGATGTAACACGAAGTGGACAGATGATTTCCTAAAAGCGTAATTAACAGAGAACATTTCACTATTTGGGTAACTCTAATAAATAATAACAATAAATTCTACATAAGCATCGGTTTCTACAAAAACTATTATAAGGAAAACTGGTCGACGCGAGTTTTTATTCCAAATCCCAGATCACTCTAAATATGGCATTACGAGATCGTTGTTCAGACAAAAAGTCACAAAAGTTGGAGGAGAGCGCGGGTTGCACGCGACCAAGCTTTCTCGTTGGATATCTCTAGGTTACGCCTACTTGAAGCAATGAACCAATGACCGGTGTGCGGTGTGCTCGATCGTCCTGAGTGCGGAATCTAGTGTGATCTGGACCCCTATTCTCAAAAGCTGAGATTCAATCTCGTCTCGAAAAAAATGTCGAACTTCGTGATTTCTTTTTCTCTACGCTATAATTTGAGATATTCACGATGGCTAGCGTGCGAAATACATCGAGTAGTCGGAGGCAATCGAGACGAGAGATAGTCGTGATTGGAATATCGAAATGGACATCAATTTGTCATATCTCCGAATAGGGGTTATTTTTTCCAAATATGTACATAATGCGATTGGCTTAGCTTTGATTCTGATTCGATTCGATGGCCGTCGATTCTGTTATACTTTTTACTAAACGAATTAAACAGCACGAGAATCATCTGACAATTATGTGAAAAGACCAGCATCAATTTCCACAATAAACAATAGTACAAGCTTCGACCAGAGTAAAATGAATGGAAGAGCCCAAGTAAGATTTTTAAGACTTAAAAGTGAGCGCCGGCGCTCATCTTGCTACAGTCGCTCTCAGGCTATGCGAGACGTACCTTCGTAAATACACGTGAACTAAATATCCGCCAAAATATGCCCTGATATTATATTAGCTATCTCTTTTTTGGGACAAATTTACTATAAATAATTACGTATTGGAGCCGTACCCCCAAATACTAAAACGCTTGTTAACTTTGACAACATATTAATTCTAATGCTGCCTTTGTCTGGCACTAAGCAAATGACAAAGGCAGCAACAGACTTAATATGTCGTCAAAGTAAACAAAGGTTTCAGTATTCGGGGGTAAGTTCGATTGTTTTGACTTGTTATTTTTAAGGAAGTTGTGCGGTTATGCCCGTCCATTCATTTTACTTTGGTCGAAGAGTACAAATACAGAACTCACTCTGAGGTGACAAATAAACACTCTTGCTACTTCGCACTAAAGTTTATTTTAGCACGTACATTAATTTATATTATTTGTGCCGTATTGGTTCTCATTATCGCTGTTGGCATTGTTGGCGTGTTTCGGACCGCGTCCAGTACCCCTTTTTTGTTTCACCGGATCGATGAACAGTAACATCGAATGCCCAAGACGCGAAAACACACAACAAAGTAATTCGCAATTAAATTCATTTTGTTCGGTCATTTCATTCGTTCTTTATCACAAAATCACTTTTTTCAGTCTTACTTGGGTTTTCTCTCGGTCTACCTACAGCAGAGAGAGCAAGAGAAAGTTCCTTGTAACATTGACATAAGAACGAAAAGGGTATCCGACCGCGTTTCAGTCGATTTAATTATTAATTTAATAAAAACGTTATTACCCATTAAAGACATTCTAGTTCGACTTGTGAACGATGAGCCTTGCACTGACGATGACGTCCCTTTTCCATTGTGTATATCAAGAAATATATTTGCCATTATTTTCCTAACGCATTTGAAATAGTTCTGATTGTATTCACAGCAATTTTCTAGTCTTTTGAGTTCAAGGTATCAAAATGAGAAAACATACGCGAAAATCTCAAAGTTTAACTAAATACTGAACATACCTGAGTTTAAGTCTTCTTTTTGAATATATTTTGCAGGTGCATGTTAGTTTTAGAGTGGTGGAAGATCTGCGTGACCCGTCTGCCCACTTCTTGCGCCGCGTGGAGGTTGGAAGCGCGCGGGGGAGGCTCGGGGTGCGGGGCGTTACCTCCTACGTTGTGGAGGAGAGACTCTATCGCCGCCCTGTATTGGGCTAAGTTGGGCGCTTGGACGATCTCTTCGATTTTCCTGTGAAAATAATATCACATTAGAATATGAAGTTAGAAGTTTAGGTGTCCTTCTCGTTTCATATCCTTCACTTGTACACACTTTCTAAATTTAGTGGAAACCTTTAGAATTTGAATAATGTAGGAAAATCGCTCCCATTTGCAGACATCTGTTTTTTTTTTCAAATCGGATAAAAATAATCTTTTTTCGGGTTCTTAATTATCTTTTTGATTCTAAATACTAAATCAATTATTAGATTTGTTACTACAAAAAATAAAAAACATTAATTTTAGGTTTCGATAACTAGGTCTCTCAAAAACTTGTGACTTTACGTTCTCCTAGCTAGGAAAACGTAACGCAGGAGAACATAACGTGACAATATGGATAAATCAAAGATGTCATGGACGCGAATAAATCAGATCTATCTCTTCAGTGCTGTGGGTAGGTCAAACGCGTGCCATTATTAGATCCATCCCGCTCGCACGCATGGTGCGACTAAGATCAGAATCACGAACGGACATCCATAATGAGGCCGCTGGTCGATTGATCGGAGACCTTTGGCTTAGCAGTGGGTCAGTAGGTATAGACAAATTATATATACATTATTAGACAATTTTTTTATTTATTTATGGAAAAAAACAAATTGTACACAAGACCCAAAAACAAAAAGGTAGATAAAAAATAAAATAAAAGAGTTTTACACATTGTTTTTAACCACAAACCGGTTCCAGCTCAGCATAATACTGGTTGCGAACAACCAGTATTATTGTATTATTACCGGTATTGCGCCGGTCTTCCGCTGGAACCGTTGGTGACGTCACACACTATTACCGCAAGGAACGGTAAAAAAAAAAAAACAACAAAACATATGCATAATAGCAATAGCAAGTGCAACTTATTAACACACACAAATTTATTATTATAAAAAGCAAGAAGGTGAAAATATTATTATAAAAAGTAAGTAAATTTGAGTGTTAGTACTTATACAGGGTTATAAGGAAAGGGTATGCTAAGCCGAAAAGGGCTCATAGTATTCATCATTACGAACAACTTTTACTATGGGACCAACCCTGAAATAGAGAAAAAATATCAGCTGTTCCATAGAAAAATGTCAATGACACTCGACAAAATGCTACAGCTGATTTTTTTTCTCGATTTTACGTTGTTCATAATCATGGGTACTATGAGCCCCTTTCAGCTTAGCATACCCTATCCTTATAACCCTGTATAGCGCTGGTATAGTATAGTAGTAGTAGTGTCACCTGAGCGCCGGCAGCAGGTCGGGGTGGCGCGGCGCGTGGTGCGCGGCCAGCTGCAGCCCTGGTGTCAGCGCCGACACGCTCTCTGCGCCGCACGCGCCGAGGGACACCAGCGAGCACAGCAGCGACACCGCTGCCCACATATAAATAAATAAAATAAATATTGGTGGACGTTTTTCACACAGCGCCATATAGCCCAAATCTAAGCAAGCTTGTACTATGGTAATCAGATAACTGATAGAATACATAAATACTTTTTTTGTTGTTGTAAATACATACATAGAATACATAGAAACACCCAGACAAAGAACAAACATCCATGTTCATCACACAAATGTTTGTCCTGGGTGGGAATCGAACCCACAACGTATAGATCAGAAGGCGGAAATCCACTCACTGAGCCACAAGGCTAGGCAAATACATACATATTTATAAAGCACTAGCGACCCGACCCGGCTTCGCATGGGTGTAATTTAGATAAGTTATATATAAACTTTCCGCGAAAAATTATCTAACTACCTAGTAATATCGCATCAAAATACTTTGCGTGGTATAGGAGGAGTTAGCGGACAGACAGACATACAGACGCGGAAAGTGACTTTTCACCTCGTTAGGAGTTGATTTTCGAATAATGTTGAGTCATGCCTTCTTTATTGTTTGTGCTTATTACACAAACCGAGTTTCATTGGCTTAGCATGAAAAAAAAAAAAAGAGGTTTATGGTGAAAAGAGACCTCAAAAAAAAAAGTTTTTCGTCCGGCAGGCTAGAGCCATTAAGGACGTACCGCCTTGTCTGCTGTATTTTTTTTTCAAACATTTTTTGTGTCACTAAATTGGTGCAGACTTTAATAGAAGCTTCTTTGGAGTTTTGGAGTTTTGGAAAACAACAACAACAAGAACTTAATAATAACAAAGTGACGTTTTATGGCATTATACTATTTCCCAAGACTCATGTACTATCACGAACAATGGATAAAAATCAACACACATAAATAATTTTCAAGATCCCGTCAAAAGTAATAGATATTACACAATTTTGAAATGCAGAGTTCGGTACTCCGAATGAAATATTCCAGCTTCCGCTCACCTCGTTCAGAGACCGCGTGGCTGTCCGCAGTGGGGAGCACTAGGAGCGCCAACGCCTCGGCCGCCCTCACGCCTTCCCTCCCGCCGAGAGGCTGGTTCCCTCCCACGATGTGTTCCAGCGGAGGCCAACATTGCTCCTCGCAGGGCAGAGCGCGGATGAGGCAGGCCCGCGTCACCGTGCCCCAGGCCGTTATTGCTACTTCGCGGACCGAGCTGCAATATACAATCTTAGCTAAGAGCTTGCAACCGATATTCACTCGCACATTCAATGATATATATAAAATTACTATATTATATATTATATTAGTTTGATGAGGTTTTCCTCTACTCGAGCCAAGGCCTCGGTCTACTGAGCTCCCGCCCCGAGACCCCCAGGGAAAGGGTGTATTATATATATATATGATACATATAATATTATTATATTAAATAATGATATAAATAAAATTATTAAGGATCATAGTCATCATGATCCTAAATAATTTGCAACTTCGCGGACTGAGTTCCATAATAAAAGCTTAGATAAGTGCAGGCAACCGATTTTCGTTCTCTCTCACTCGCACATTCAATGTTTTTAATGATATCAAATTAATAAAAATTAAATAAAAAAAATATAAAAAAAAATTAATAATAAAAATTAATTTAATATTAAATTAATTAATTGGGCATAATATTGGGCAATGTTTTCGCAACATTTTTTAATCGGAACATCCTAACTAATTGACCGAGCGAAGCGAAGGTCTCAGAGTTTACTGGGACAAATCGGCATTTGTATGTATGTTTGTATGTTTGTGTGTATATTTGTCCGATGATAACTTGCGAACTGTTGATCCGATCTTCATGAAATCATGCAAGTAGTTCATTTCAATACAATTTTTAAGTAGGAGCTGAATCGGTCCAGGGGTTGTGAAGATATAGGGGTCGCGAGGTCTGAGTTCGCCGCGAACTACTAGTTATATAAATGCCAAAGTAACTCTGTCTCTCTGTTTGGGTGTTTGTGGCGTTATCACGCCTAAACGGCTGAACGGATCGACCTGAATTTTTGCATATATAGCTTTACAGACTGCATATTTTTTTGTAGGTCACGCGAAGTCGCGGTTAACAGCTAGTAATAAATATTATACACTGATTTTCTTGTTGATTCAAGCAAGTTTTCATTTATTTAAGCGAATAGCAAGATGTTTGCTTTACTGTTATGTTTAGTAAGTACAGTAAGAACTGGAAAAAAACCACACAAGTTAACTCACACGTCATCATCATGCAACAACGCCATAGCGGCCGGCAACAGTTGCCTCTCTATGCATCTCTCGCTGATCTCTGTGATGTTTAACAGTTCCGTTATCAAGTTGGCAATGTATACGCGAATGGAACTGCCGCTCGAACTCTCGCAACTGCTCGCTGAGACTGTGAACACACCAAATCATTATTATAATTCATATTATGATCAGCCAAAAGATGTCCACGGCTAAACAAAGGCCCTGGTGTCATATAGAGCTATTACGCTTATATGTCGCCAAAACCGATATCGTATACCAATGAACACCCAAGGTGCACGGGATGGGACTGCCGACACAACTAGAAGAGATCTCATCATCATCATCAGCCGGAAGACGTCCACTGCTGAACATAGGTCTCATTTTTTAACTTTTTAATGTTGAATCTTCTGCGAAATGATTATTTACAGGAACAATTTAATTATCCTGGTACAGCACATAAAGACAGATGCATAGTTTAAAAAGATTAAAATTTACTGAATGATTATAAATCTGTGATACTGATATACATAGCGTAAAGATCGGAGAGTAAGTCGGGAGTAATTTTCTCGGGAAAAATGTTTGGTGATACAGCGGGGCGGAGCTAGTTTTATATATAAACAAAATACACTTACTGACCACTAAAAGCTGTAAATAAAATTATTTTTTTGAAAATAAAAATAAGTACCGCCTTCAAACTTAAACTAAAAAGTAGAAAATTATATTTTAATTTCTCCAAATCAAAGAGCATTAAAGGACATACGAACTTATTGATACTTATATACCTATTTACAATTTATAATCAGTTATTTTGGAAGTCGGTGCCAGCCAGGAAAGGCAGTAGCCGCGCCGCCGCTCCGTGCCGTTCGAAGGTTTAATGCAAAGGCAGGATTAAACTGTCCTTCTTAGCTGGCACCGACTTCAAAAATAACTGATTATAAATTGTAAATATGTATATAAGTTATAGAAGTTAAAATATGAATTACTACTTTTTAGTTTAAGTTTGAAGTCGGTTTATGTTCTTTTTTTTCTTTTCTTTTTAATTTTTATAAAAAGAGCTTACATTCTCTAAGGTGTTGCAGGTAGAAATCAAGCGCGTCCGGTCTGTGTTCCGACACCCACTTCAACGGTATTGAAAATGTTTTCACTGGAAGACTTCGGATGCTGCTATAAACAACCCATCTGTGATAAAACATTGCAAATTTTATGAAATTGTAAAAAGTTGAGTTTGAGTAGCTTTTTTTTTCTTATATTTTGGCTCCAAACACTGTTTTCACACCAAACACTTTCACTATTAAAATAAGTCTCAGTCATAGACTATGTATCAGACATAGTTCTCTCTTATATTTTGGCCCCACACGTTGTGTGTTTAGCCAATGTCAAGTTTTGAAATATTTCATTTTAAAATACCTATTCAATGATGCCCCAACGTACTACTTACTTAGGTACTAAGGGCACTGAGGTACTAAGGGTTACTTGAACTACGGAACCCTAAAAAAGACCCCCTGTATAACTTACTTTTGTAAAAACTCTGCATGCTGAGTCTCATCTTCTAGCGCAGGCAATATAGTAACCAGATAAACTCCTACCACGATTGTGCTGTCCACATTTATCGTATGTAACTTCTCCATTTTCTGTTCCAACTCCGTGATGATATCCAAAAAGATCGGCCTCAGAACGTATCGAGTGAAAGGGACGCCAAAATTATCCACGTAACTTGTGAATAGAGACATCAGTAGTTCGTATATAGTAGTGTAGTGCAAAGCTTTGCTATTTGACGCCACTTCTAGTATTTCATTTATTCTGAAAGTTATAAGAAAAATTCAATTGTGAATAAAGTACAAAACTACAGGCAAGTAGAAGAAGACAGAATTGTATTTTAAATATGTGACAGTTAATTACTTTTTTTTCTGCAATACACGATAAGAGTGAGATGAAGAATTAAATGCAATGCCGGTGGTTGCAAGTGGCATGTTGTCGGTTGTTGTGGCGGTCTAAGGGGGAGGCCTTTTCAGCAGTGGACGTCTTCCGGCTGATGGTGATGGTTATGAATGAATTAAAACGAGTAATATCATCAAAAGAAGAACAAAATACCCGACTGCAAATGTTGCCTATGACACTTCAGACTTAAAGAGGAATCGAACGACACCTCGCTTGTCAAAATCGGTCGAGCCGTTTAGGCTACAGACGTCTTATAGGAACACACAAACATACTTACATACACCCCAAAAACATTACCAGGAGGGTTTTCTTGGGCAGTCGGGTAAAAATAAACAGGATTACACGGAACGGTGGTACTAAGACAAAAGGGGCTCATTATACTCATGATTTTATCAACTTTTACTATGGGCACAGAATATATTATAATCTATGGGGCCAATACTGACACCGCGAAAACAATATCATTTGTTCCATACATTTATTTGATTGCGAGTGGTATTTTTCTATTGAATTCGCAATTTAAAAGTTTTCGTAAAGATGAGTAAAATGAGTTAAATACCTAGTATACAGAGTAATTGGTATCGTAAGCAGCTTCCCTAAATCATAGCTAGCAATTTTTTCTGTTTTTTTTTTTATAAAACTTAATAAATTCATATATTTTTTAGTTTGTATTAAAAATGTTATCCTTGTATTTCTTGATGCAAATGTCAACTCCTAAGCTTCACCCAAGCCCCTGCCTTCCTTCTCATTTGAAAATGCTTAACGTTATTGTCATTACGAGCCCTAATTACAATTTTTTTTTTTTATGTAAGAAAAAAACGAATCATTAAGAGTCACGGCACAAACGTTGTTAAATATGATGCAGGTTAGCTGCCTTGGCTGTTGCTGCCAATAACTCTACACACAGGAAATAGTTTTAGCTAATTTTCTTTATAAATAAAGGCTACACAAAAAAAAAAAACAAGTAATTTCACAAATTATACTCACAAATCTATAAACCACGTGAGCTCCCGCCATCTAACATCCGGATTTTCCTTTATTACACTAGTCATCGCCACCAGCAGCATTTTAGCGTCGCCTTCATTCAAATAACATTGCAAATCAACGAAGCACTCCTGTTCCTCTAAGGGTATCTCTTGCAACTGTATCGTTTCAATATCACAGTGATCTATTACCATATCCTTAACTATTTGTACATTTATTACGTAAGCTAGTTTGGCTAGAACTAAAACTTTTAATATGTCTAAGTAGAGAAGTATCGTTTTCCATTCGCCATCGGGTGTGGATCTTAGATTCTTCATTATTCGTGGACAGAAATCTGTTGTGAATTTACCTGAAAAATAAACAATTTGGTCATAGACTAATTACTTGGTAAGGATGGGGCGAATGAATTTTTCTTATGGTACCGACTTAGTTGCGGACAAATATATATCCGCTTCAGCCTTTAAGCATTCCACTGCTGAGATATCAGCCTACCCTCGACGGGTGATTGGGCCATAGATAGATAGATAACTCTTTATTGTTCACACCAGAAATAACATACATATGAACAAAAAAAAAAAAAACTTAAAACTAGTGTAACAACTGGCGGCCCTATCGCTTAACGCGATCTCTTCCGCGTGCGGGTTGGAGGATTCACATACGCCATTGAATTTCTTCTCCGATATCAACATCCGTACATAATTTCCAAAGAACTCAGTGGTACGGGCCCGTCCGGGTTCGAACCCACGACCCCACGAATGTGAAGCGAGCGTGCTTTCACTGAGCTACCACGGCCTGTTTACAAATATATATACGTCGCTCCATTGTGAACTCAGTAACATGCCGTTTTGGAAGTTTAGGCGGGAACGTGAAGAAGCCATGTCGCGTCATCGCATTATATTCCAAAATGTGTGTTATTTTGAGTGTTTATGTGTAAAAAACGGTCGATTTTTATCCAACGTGCACGAGTTTTAGTGAACATATACACCCCAAAAACATTCCCCGTCCTTCTTGGGCAGTCGGGTAAAAATAAAGTCGTGTCGCCAAATTCTGTTAGGTTAAGTTAATAATAATAATAAATATCTGGGACATTTTTGCACACATCGTCACCTGACCCCAAACTAAGCAAAGCTTGTAATATGGCTGCCAGAGACTGATATACGTACATAGATATTTTTTTAAAATACATACTTATATAGATATTAACACCCAGACATAGAACAAACACAAATATTCATCACATGAATGTTTGTCCTAGATGGGAATCGAACCCACGCCCCCAAGCACAGTAGGTAGGTTCACTACCAACTGAGCCACCGGGGCAGTCCTTGAACTCAGTTGAAGTTAACCTTGAAATAGTAACCATCCTTACCAGCCAACAGAGCGCTTCTAGCCAGCACCGGCACGTAAACATTCACCGTATCCTTGACACACTTCTCCACTGGATCTTTCAGAAAACTGAACATGAGATTCTCCAACTGGGCATATTTGTGATCGGCCACCGGGCATATCAAGCACGCCGCTTTCAGGCCCAAGCTGCGTATTTCGACTTCGTTAGATTCACACATCATGACCACTAAGCTGAGTAGTAAAGACGTGCACAGTTCTATGGGCACGTATGGGGCTACCGCGACGCATATCTGACTCGCTAGTACGCGGCGCTCGGTAGACCGCGAGGCTAGGAGCTCCGCTATAGACGATAGGACTTCGCCGCTGCAGCCCCATTTCACTATGAGGCACGTAGCTGGAAAAGAAAAGATGAATATAAATCTTCGAGGTCTTTTAGGGTTCTGTAGGAACCCATATAAGTTCGTCATGTCCGTCTGTCTGTCTGAATCCTGCATTAAATATTTCACAAAAGCAGCTAGTTTTAATAGATTCGTTTTATTTTTTGCAGGCGTGGTGGTTTAAGGGCCGGCTTCCCTGATTCTCGCTATCTCGTTCGCAATTTCTGTTTTTTTTTTTTTAAATATTCAATTCGAGAAAGGAAATAAAATTATTTTAACAAAAAAAACCAGACTTCAGCAAAATACTCTGAAATAATACACTATCGCGATGTTCTTGGCGCGACCCGTGAAATACTTATCATTGAGGAGTTCTGTGGTCTTCTTCATCAGTTCCACTTCACTAGGTGATATTTTCTGAATTTAAATGCTTGACTTACTGATAAAAATACCAAAATCGCTACATGTATGCCTATAATATTTGAGGAGTTATTTGTTTCCTCATGGATCCCATTATCAGAACTGGATTTTGATTTAAAAAAATGAGACCAATCTGGAAGTATATCCTTTTAAAACAAAAATAATTTTCCATATTATGTTTATATTAGGTTTATGACAGAGTGCAGAAGTAAAAAAAAAAATTAAAACAATCTTCTCGAGAACCTCCACGTTTTTTTGAGGTCGGTTGAGAAAAACTGATCACGGAATATCTACTAGTCTTCGTATCGTGAATATATATTTGGCTCACAGTTCACTGTCAGTTACCGTCCCCAACTCTGGTAATTTGAATCGAGGTTATGTAAGTAGGTGCGGTACACAGATCACACCCTAGATTCTGCATTCAGGACGCTCGAAGCGCACCACGCATAAGTCTAAATACACTTATAAGAAATTACTCTGGTCGGTTGATTGTTAGGCGCGAGTAGGCGTAAATTTGAGATAACCAATGAGAACTCTTGGTCGCACTCCCGGCGACCCGCGCCTTCCTCAAACTTTGGTGAACAACGAATCACGTAATGCGGTATCTAGTGTGATCTGATCTCATGTGAGTTCTTTTTGCTAGCTGTGGACTCGACATGTACTCGCGCTTGATTTTTATCTACCGCCACTTGCTTATAAATGTATTATTTTTTCCAAAATTGGAAACGTTATTATCATACTCCTTATCGTATTATTTGTCAGTGTCTATATTAAATGTATATGTTTTTAAGTTTTACGTTGTATATGTTTTTAAACGATCCATAAATATTATAATTTAATGAACCACTAGGATTAACGTACACTAGTAATTGTGCTGATTGTATTTGTAAATTAAATAAAGACTTTTTGAAATTGAGTTGAAGTATGATCTGTGGTGCGGTACCTTCGCATATGGCGCGCGCCGAGGTCGGGTCCGGCTTCTTGAGCAGCGTGAGGAGCGCGTGAAGCGCGGGCGCGCGCCGCGCGTGGCCGGCGGGGAGCAGCGCCGCGCACGCCGCCAGCGCCGCCGCGCCCTCGCAGCGCCGCGCCACCAGCGTGTGCGGCAGGATCTACTCGCGACAAAGACAACGAGCGTCAGCTTCTAGTGAAGCAAAATATCGAATACGCCTAATTCTAATTCTAAATCTAACTGGGGTGATAAGACCTGCACTGACGTCCCGCTAAGGGTGTTTTGTGCATTTCCCCCGCTGCCAGCCTACCCAAACCAGTCCAGCTCCTTAAAGTAACGGAGCACGGCGTTGGGTCGCTGGCACAACTGTTCCACTCCCGTGTCGTCAGATGTTATGCTATTGGAGACTTGGTGTTGAGAATACGCCTAGACCATACAGAAATTATACAAAGAAGGGTGCCGGTCATAGACGGATGCGTAACCCGATTGTTGTAACTGATTAGGGCGTAACATGTCGCTCGCTAGTACTTTAAGCTGCGACATGATCGTCACAATTTCTCCTGGACTTAAAACAGAAACCTAAGCTAACTCATTCATAATCGTACGGACAAGAAACGCTAATTGAAATATTTTTGCATTTAGTAATATCAGTAAAATTATTAATTTTATATTTTAGTAGTTGTTACCCGAAACTTCGTTCGCGTGGACATACAAATTTGATCTAAAGTAAGTAAGCAGTAGTGTGCAAGCATTACTGTGTTCCGGATTAAACGGCAATGTTTCCAGTGTAATTACTGGGCATACAAAGATTTTACATCTAACTTCTCAGGGTGACGAGCGCAGTGCATTGCCGCGCATAGTTTTGAACTGTTGTAGTTCAAAATTCTGGGTGGCACTGAACTGTTAAGGGCAATTGTGACGCTTAACATCAGGTGAGCGAAAAAAAAAAAAAAAAAGGTGAGCGACTTGCTCGTCTCGTCACCGAGGAACATAAAAAAAAAATTACCCTGGGCAGAGTCTCAGCGACGAGCGTCAAGAAGGCGGGCAGCGTGATCGGCTTGTCGCTCGCCACTAGTTCAGCGAGCAGGTCGTTCGAGAGAGGTTCGTTCGTGTCGAACGTTTCACAGCACCAGTTCAGGATTGACAGTTTCAGGCTGTTGGGTAAGCCGCTGTGAACACACAATACGTGTCTTTGAAGTGTTAAGTCAAGCATATATTTGAGAACCAAGACATTTTTCGTTTCTTGGAACAATATACCGAGGATAGTCTAAGCTTTATCTACTTATTTAAAGTAGATAAAGATTGATAAATATAAATAAATTACTCCTTTTATATAAATGCGAAAGTGTGTTTGTTCTTTCTTCAAGCAGCAACAGAGCAACGGATCGGCCTGCATTTTTGCATGGCTATATCTTAAGGGTCAGAGAGAGACAGGAGTTACTTTTTATCCTGTGAAAATGCACAATTCCTGAAGGAAAATAGCTAGTAAAATATATAAAGTAGTGTCGCTTACACTCGTCGTTGGAGTTCCGGGCAACCTGTAGAACAGTATACCTGTCAATCCACATGTGTTTAGTGGGCGCGTCCATGCAGTCGGCGTGCAGGCGAGTCCACTCGGCGGTCGAGTTGATGCTGAGCGTCTCGTCGAGCGTGCCGGCACTCCCGCGCCGCCCGCCGCCCAGCGAGCTGCGCGTCGACCCTTCCTTGCGGGTACTGGAACCGCGCACATCGCGATAACACACACAAATACATCGATTAGTTAAATGTCGTCAACCTCGCCCCAGACATCAGTAACTTATATTATACTAGTTAAATTTTTCAGAAATTAATAAAACATAAATAAAAAACATAAAATAAATAAAATATAATTTTTATAAAACTTGGTGTGTGACGCAGGCCTGAGGCAGAAAATCGCGTGTCGTGGAAGAAACTGGAAGAGGTTTATGTCCAAAAATGGACGACAGGAGGCTAAAGAAGAAGAGGTATGTATATTTAAATCACAAATCACACTAGATACTTTACGAGATCGTTGTACCGACAAAAAGTCACCAACGTTGTAGGAAAGCGCGGGTAGAGCGGACTTCGAAGCGCTCTCATTGGCTTAAGGTCACACCTACTCGCGCCTAACAATGAACCAATGAGAGTAAATTATCATAAGTGTATTTAGAGAGACGCATGGTGCGCTTCGATCGTCCTGAGTGCGAAATCAAGATGTAATCTGTGATTTCAAGCCATCAATCTCAATCTCATTTATTAATAACCATTGGTTACACGTCAGTTTCTATTTGTCATATTAAACTTAAAAAAAAAAAAAAAAATCAATAGATAGTTGAAAATAAACAATTAAAAATTAAAATGGCAAATATAAGTACATTGATAAATTAATGTCTAATCAAATAAAATAAAAACAAAGAGACATCAAAAGCATGGGTATAATCTGAAAAGACGTATTTGGCCAGTCGACTAGATTCCTATCCAGCATCTAATTTATTTTGATGTTATTAAGGAAACGGAGTGCTATAGATAGGTGATAGATACTCACATTGTACTATTCTTTTCACTATCAATAATTTCGAACTGCTCTGGCGTCACGCTATGCGTGGAATTCCCGCTACCGTAGTGATTCTCAGCCGCCGAGTAAGTCAATGGTTGTTCAATTGCATGCTCTATCATCGCCCGAGTGGAAAGTATCTTCTCATCGGGTAGTCGAAGATCTAAGCCTTTGCTATCGCTTGTAGGACTTGTCAAGGAGTTGAGGCTAACTATAGCAGCGTCATACAACTTCTGGAAGTTTAATTTCTCAGTCTCAAGCGCGATCACCTTTTGTTTCAGAAGATCTACCTCTTCAGCTTGAATTAGGAGCTGGAAAAAAATAATTAAGCCATGCTGAAGTATTGTGCTTGCTGTGGTGTTACCATTACATAGATAAGTCGCACTCTCAGATCAGAAAACCAGGAATATGTGTTTTTCGACGATTACTGTTTGCGTTCTAATGACTACCAGTTACTGTTTCCTGCTGATGCCCGCGACTCGAGATGAAGCTCGGCCTTCGGCTTCACTTAACTCTCCATATAAGCCTTGTCTTTATGAATACAACAAAAAAGAAATCATCAAAATCGGTCAAGCCGTTTTTGAGTTTTAGCGAGACTAAGGAACGGCGATTCATTTTTATTTATATATAGATATATAGACTAGCAGCGCCCCACGGTTGCATTCACTAAGGGTTGGATTTTTTAAACTCTTTCTTAACGCTCCTCTACACTACCATAGGAAGCTACCCAGTAAATTTCACATCTCTATCACCCCTGCTTTAGGCTGATTGTCAGTGAGTCAGCGACACGACAGTTTTATATATTTAGACTAGCATGCCCACACGGTTTTTCTGACATAGACTACATTAAATTAAACACCCCATTTCACCACTTTTGGGGTTAATTTTGTGAAATCTAGACCATATGAGAAGTATTGGGTTCAAATTTCACGTCTCTATCATAAGCGATTGGGTCTGTGCGATTTTGTAGAAAAGGGTTTGTTCTTTTGTATACGTATAGTATAGATAAATCATTCTAAAGACATTGGCTATGGGGACAGACTAAGCCATATAAAGACTCGAATCGCAAACCAGTTTAATATGCATCACACTATAAGTGCAGTGAGGAGGTAGCATGCTTTTGCGTTTAACAAATCAAAATGCTATAGATTTCAACCTTGGTGCGACATTTATGTTATTAGCCTATGCTCTAGTTATTAGACATATTATAGTAGATACCGAGGAGTCCATAACTAACTATATTAGTTTTGAATCTTTTAAGTAAAGACACAGAGTTCATTTTGTACACATGACTGTGTAACACATTTCCACAAAGAATTTATTGGAATGACATATCCTTTATCTTCAGAAGTTATATGTGAGTTAAACTCATGTCAAAGTTATACTTTTTACTCTTGTTTTGTTTTTATCCTCACAACTCAGGGCAGCTGAGATTTATACAAATACTAGCTGAATTCTTGCGAATACATACAGGGTCTCAAGCACCTGCATCTCTCTTGCGACGAGTGATCAACAGTGACAGAGCGATCGATCTCGCCTCGCTCGCATTACGCGCATGTTGATATATTTATGACGAAAGATACGTTTTGATGTTGTTAAAATTAATTTTAATGCAGCAAATAGTCCTATTATTAAATTGCCATCTTTGAGTGTATTCCATACTTGTATTAATATTATAAATGTATTGTATTATTCAGTGGTAAAAAATCATATACCATATAAAAGTACCTCATGGTTCCAATCAGTATCTGCATCAATGGATGTCTGACAGCTCACGCACACATTGCCCTCATCAACTTCTGTCTGACATTGAGCTGCTACGCACTGCCAATCCATTTCAGTGGAAGCATCACACTTAGACGTGTTGAGAGGTGCACTTTTGCCTCGGAACAGTGACACCAAACCAGCAGGCCGTGGCATGTTGAGCCCTACATCATCCCAGTCTTCAAATTCCTGCAATGTTTTTACAAAAGTTATAAATCATACTACAAATTTTTGGAAGTTTTTTAGATACAGTACACTAATATTAAAGACGCGAGAGTAACTTTATCCCTGATTGGTAGCCTTTTCACAATTAAATGAATGTACAATTAATCTTGAAGCGGCAAGTAAGTAGTGTGCATCATGAGGACAAAAAAAAACCGATTGAGACTGTACTGTGCTATTATTATTATTTCTGAATACATATTTCTGAATAATGAACTAAAATCTATGATTTTAACTGACTGCCAAAAAAAGGAGGAGGTTCTCAAGTTGACTGTTTTTTTTTTGTTTAAGCTTTTTGCTTAGGTAAACTTACCTTATGAACACAATTACTAAATATTTAAAAAAAAACCCATATGTAGATTGATTAGTAGACTACATATGGTCAAAATTTTTTTACGTTTTTTTTAATTTTTTTTATATTTTTAATATACTCTTTGGTCCAGTCCACTATTAACATTTTTTCTTTAATAACAGGAAGTTAAAATCAGGGATAAGCAGGGTCGCATGGGTTTATTCCATAACTGAACAATGTTTTTTTTAGTAATAGGTATCTCAATTACAAAAAAATAAAATCAATGTCTGGATTTCTTAAATCAGATTAAATCAAGAGGAGAGGTTTTATATTTAAAAAAAAAACTCTCCAGGTGCATGTAGGACTCGTGCTCTGAGGGTTCCATACAACCACATATAAAATTTGTTTTCTTTTATTTGGTTACATATCCTAGGAATGATCCCAACTCAAACTAGGCTATTTTTATTATTTGAGTTTGCATTGTATAATCAGTTAATCACACCAAGTTTGACACT
Organism: Apocheima hispidaria; assembly: GCA_947579745.1. Lineage (NCBI taxonomy): Eukaryota > Metazoa > Arthropoda > Insecta > Lepidoptera > Geometridae > Apocheima > Apocheima hispidaria. The sequence continues at coordinate 6,015,794 of OX388157.1, read as the reverse complement.
TGTATAATTATGTTTTTTTTTACAAATTTATTACAGAGCAAAAATAAAAAAACACATTTCTATTTGGAGAGGGGTCCTCCTTAATTTCTTAATTCTGGTTAGAATATGCACCACATTAACACATTTTGTAAAAAAAATATCGAGATTTAAGTTTCATAAAGATTGGTTAAGCGGTTCAGTTGTGAAAATGTAATAAAATAAACAGAGGGAGACAGATAATAATTCTAATTACATGTTTTGTGGAGAGAGACTTAGATACTTTCCCTTTTATTTTTATAATACCAGTGTGATCTTACTATGTATTTTATGTTCAGTATGATATCTTTTACTACCTGATCGGGATTTTCATCAGAAAATGTGATTGAGGTCAGCTTGTAATCTTGTAGCAGTAGGTATTCATTGATGAGAAAATTGAGTGCCCTTTTTTCATGTGGTTTGAGCAATTGCTCATTGGTAATGGTTTTTGTGCTTTTCTCTAATGTTGATTCTCCATCTGAAAATGTTACCCATAAACGTTAGCTTTTGTTATTGAGGCAAACCATATAACTGGCAGACAGCTAGTGCCTAGTGCCCCTACACAATATATTTTGTGCAAAATAGCATTAGCCTAATGCAATAAAAAATTTAGCTGCATGAATTTGCGCAAATTGCATGAATGAATAATGTGATTCCAATGATAAGCGCAATCAATTTTCATCCTACACACGGCGGCTTATTCAAAAGATTTTTTGTGAATATGTGTTCAAGTAGTTTTATAATTTACTGTAACTAAGGTCTAAATTGACCGCAGCTTTGATAGGTACTTGATTTTGAATTATTCTATAGTATTTTATTAGTCTTTAGCAGTCTTTAAAAGAACTGTACCTGATGTACTTAAAATTGAACCAAACAAACATACCAGCAAACTGTGTAAGATTAGCTCTCAAAGCGTTGATAGTCTCCCTCGCTTTTCGTAATTCAAACTCCAGAACTGCCACATCTCCCCCACTGCCTCCCCTGTCTCCACCGCCATCTTCTGAGTACCGAGCTGTGTCGAGAGAGTCTAGAGTCGCCTGGCTCGGTGTGCGATCTGACAAAAATAATGCAAATTTAAACAAAAGTCTTTTACATAACAAAGAATTCTTTGTCTTTTGCTTTCTTTACAGTACTAAATATATTAACAAAAAAATGACCTACTTACGCATAGAAGTGAATTCGGTAGCTCTAGAAACATGCTGCTCAAAGTTTCCAGGATTTGAAAAAAACTCTCGTAATTGGGGTAGTTCTTTTCCACTTTCTACAAGTTCCGTGTGTAACTCTAAAGCAGTGAGGAAGTAGTGATCCTTAAGTAACTTCGTAGCTATATCCTCGTACGCTAAATGAGGAGACGAAACCAAAGGATTGTCTTCTTTATCCTTGTACGGATTCATTGTTGTAGACACAACAGGGGGCAGCCAAAAGAGATACACATCTAGAGCAAAAACTGCTTACGTTGTATTTGATCAAGGTCTGCCCATAAGGGCAACAAATAAGATAAATTATTTAATCAAACAAACTGTGAAAATAATGTTAATTTTATTTACTCAACACTTTGCTTGCGGAAGGAAAGGAAACGTAACTTTTGTTTGACTAAACGACAGATGTCGACGTTGACATTTCTTACGTTGTGACTGTGACATTGAAATCTTCAAGGTAATAAGTAGTTTTTATTCTCTTATGTTTTGTCTCCACACGTTGTGTATTTAGCCAGTGTCAAGTATAAGGTGAAATCAAATATTTTGAAAAATAATACAATAACGCGCATGACTTCTTCACGTTCCCGTCAAAACTCCCCTAATAAGTAGATCTGCGCTAATTTTGTGTATCCTTAAAAAAAAACAATAACGTAAAATAAAAAGGAGTTTTGATGCCAAGGAAAAAAAATCATATCACCGGATTATGGAGAATTCTGTGGTCCGGTGACCACAGAATATGTACACCACATTTGTATTATTTTACAAAACTATGGTCTTTCGAGTGTTATGTGTAATAATATCCAATGAGTATTCGTTAACGTGTAAGTGTGAGTACAAAAAATTATATAGGGACGTAAATGGTGGCTTTTGGTATTGTATCTAAACTCCGTAGAAGCTTACAGTAAAGGATCCACCATTTTAATGAAGCATGGCACGCCACGAACTAGACTCCGAGACACCGTACTTCAAAACTGGCTAAATACTATATGTGGAGCCAAAAAGTAAACAAGATGTCATTCATGGTTTCTGTATGTCATTTTACAATACAACAACAACAAACAAAAATTGTAAACCAAAATTGAAAAAATAGTTTTTTGATTTTATAATGTTTCTTAAGTAATTAATTAATACGACTTTAATTATGGAACCATGGTTTTATGAAGTAGGTACAACTGGAATCTACTTGGTACAGTGAATATGGGTGAGGCTTACTTTAATTTAAAGCGTAAGCTTGAAGATCTGGGCTATAACAATGTGTTACCAATAGATGCTGTTCCTCTGGTAGAATGTGTTCTGGCAGACTTGCTGCAGACTACACGGAGTCTGCAGCATTACATGGACTTGTCCAAAGAGGCGTTAATTCAACGCGACTCATTGCTACTGGAAGCAGAACCTTACAAATGTGATAATGCCAAGCTCATACAAGAGAACAACCACCTACATCGCGAAAATATGCATTTAAAAGAGCAAAATGTGAAAATAGCGAAAGAGCTGCGAAGAAAGGTTAAATCCTTGTCAGAGGAGTTGATACAGAAGGATGGCACAATAAGTCGATTACAACACGATGTACGAGACTTGAGCTTGAGAGGTTTGTGTACTGAAACTCTCAGCACTCGAAATAAAAGCAGGAGAAAAGAAAATGACAACATGCTTCCCAAAATCTGTGTGTGCTATGATAAAAAGCCTTCCACGGACAAAGATTTCACAGAAGTTAGTAAAAAAGTTACAGTGTTAGAAGAACAAAATATTAAACTGAAGGATGAAATAATGATTTTACAAAATCAGGTAGAAAACAGAGACCATGAAATAATTAGACTTAATATGCTATTAGAAGGTGGTAGACCTATTTCAGCAATAAATAAGGATTGCTGTAATCCAAACTCAGATACCAGACTGCAAAATTTGATGAAAGAGTTAAGGGAAACAGAAGCTGCAAACGAAGCCATTAAGAAAGAGCTGGACAGTGCACTTGAAAAACAACATGAAGCAATGCTCCGAGCTCTCAGTCTTGCAGAAAAAAATAAAGCCTTACAAGATGAGTTGCAAAAAGTTGACATGTTGGCATTAAAAGTTGAAGAAGACTGCAATAAACGCTTGGCAGCATTGAAAAATGATGTAAACTTCTTGCAGACTAGAATAGAAGGATTAACCTTAAGAAACTCTGAACTAGAAAAACAAATGACAGCACAATCTAAACAAAACTCACCGAATTTTAGCAAGATACAGGAGTCATTAAACATAGCAATGAAAGAAAATGATGCACTTCAAAAAGAGATAAAAGATTTAGTGGAACTGAATAAAGGTTTACAAGAAAAAATGTTAGTTTTGTCAAGTAGAACATCTGAGGTCAATAAAGACAGTGATTACAGTACTGATAAACAGAAATGTCCGACTAAAGATGAACTAAAGTCACTACTTGAACGTGAAAGGATTAAATATGAAAAACATATTATGAATATTCAAGAAAAAATGTCTGAAACCATTAGCATGTTTAACAGCCATTTACTTAAATGCAATAATAAAGAGATTAAAGATCACAATAGCTTAAACCATCGAAACTCCCATGAAAATGTTTTTGTTAGAGATTTACATAGTAAGCTTTGTGAAAGCGAACAAAAAATGTTGATGCTCAAAAAAGAAAATGATGAACTGCAAAGTAAAATTCTTGGTCAACGGGAAAACAACAAACAGAATTATAAAGATGTTATCAGTCAGTTGAATGTCGAAAATGCTGAACTGTCCAAAGAAAACATTGCATTGAGTCAGCAGCTGAGTCACTTTAAGAATATGAACTCAGATAAGTATAAAGACAGGGGTGACTATTCAAGAAAAGATGTTGACAGACTTAAAGATACTATTAGTGATCTGACACATGAAATACAAGTGTTGAAAAAGGACAAAAACGAATATAATTTAAGGTATAAAGAAGCTGTTGAAATTGCAGATAAGTTAAAAAGAGACCTAATTCACAAGCAAAACGAAATTGAGAACCTAGAAGAAGAAAATTCATCATATAAGATGAAGCATAGAAATGGTAATGCTTCTGCTGACAGACTGAAAGAAGAATGCAGTTTTTTGAAAGAGCAAATAAAGAAGATGCAAACAGATGTGATCAAGGAAAAAACATTAAATAGCCAAATAAAAAACATTCAGCTGGAGACAGAGAGAAGCAGTAATGAAGTGCATAATGAATTGTTATCTGTACAAAAGAAACTTAGCATTTCTAAAGATACAATTGATTCACTGGAAAGGAAATGTAAAGAACTACAAGCTGAAATTACTTCACTAAGAAATGATAAATCTAATTTGATAGATAACATAAGAAAAGTTGATCAGGAACGTGACAAGTTGGTGATAGAGTTAGATCATAAAACAGAGAAAATAAGTGTTTTAGAACAAAAAATAAATTCACAAAATTACGACATCCGCAAACTCGAAAATGAGATTGCAGAGGTAAAAAGAAAGCTTACTGTTAGTAAAGTGTCAGAACATAAACTGATGGACACCGAGTCCCAGCTGAACTTCTTGAATGGTGAAATATTAAGACTCACGCAACAGCTAGACTCTGCTACAATGGAAAACAAACATCTGCAAAATAGTCTTGGTGATGCAAATGGTAATCTCAAGCTTCTCAAAATTGAATATGACAAATCGAGGAGAGAAGTAGATGGCTTAAAGTCACAATTGCAACACTATGTCGAAGAGATAAGGAGAATAGAAGAAATGTTATCACAAAAAGAAGCAGAGAGATCAGACATGCTGGAACACTTTGCCAGTCTCTCTGTTGAAGCCAACATTTTAGAGAACACCAACCATTCCTTGGAGAGTGAATCTGCTTCAAAATCGATGCAACTGCAGGCTTATGTCACTAAAATAGAAAATTTGGAATCTAAGGTCATAGATAAAGAGAATATTATCGAAAATCAATCAACACGCATCGCTACAATGACATGTAAAATTACAGCCTTAGAAAATGAAATAAAATTAATGACAGAAGAGAAAATGGTACTTGAACAGAATGTGACTTATTTAAAACAGATGTGTAATAATTTGCAATCTGAAAATACAAATTCGATAAAAAGTGTTGGTAATGTAGATTCAGAGTTAAAATTGTATGAGAATCGAATCAAGAGCCTATCTAAGTCTAAAGCGAATTTAGAAGTGGAAAGAGAAGAAGTGAAGGATGCTTTGCTGACAGCAGAGAAGTTGCTAGCAAATGCTAGAAAAGAAATAGTAGATCTGAAATTGGCATTACAGGATGCTACTTCGGAAACTAGATTTCTGCAAGATAGACTGTCTTCTAGAAGGGAGACTGAAATACATGAGGTGTGTTACCAAATTTTATGTTATCCATTATGATTATGTTGTTTTGATCTGAGAGGGGTGACTGGTACAAAATGCTATATCATAAAGTCCCAGTTGAACATATTATGATGTGCTATAATTCATTAAATAATCTATTATAGTACAATTAATCTCCATTCTCAGCCATATTGATTTTTGATTTGTTGATAGATAGACAACTATTTATTGTTCACACCAGAAATTATAATTATACATAAGACAAAAAACGACTTAAAAGTAGCGGTCTTATCGCTTAAAGCGATCTCTTCCAGGCAACCACATTTGTTGATGATATTATAAAGTTTAATGTGATCTGATGAAAGGCTGATGATGGTTGAACTGATCTGGATAAAATTTAGCGTAGAAGTGTGCATGTCTGGAAGAATAGGGAATACTTTCTGTATTTGAAAGTGCCGGGAAATTAAAAAATCGCGAGATGCAGCTAGTATTTATTAGCTACTAGCTGTTACCCGAGAGTTCGTTCGCGTAAACACAAAAATAATGTATAAAAATAGCCTAAGTCCGTTTCCGAGCCTTAAGCTCGGAAGCTTAAGCTATGCAAAAGTCAGCTTGATCTGTTCAGCCGTGATAACGCGACAAACACCAAGACAGATAGACAGAGTTACATTTGAATTAATAATATTAGTTAGGATAGTCTATCCATTATGTAATTCGCTTTTTGACAGCGCAATGGAATTTAACATAAAGGATAGACCGTAGTCTGCACAATTTTAATAATATTTTAATTTTACAGACAACCCTGGTGAAAGAGCAATATGATCTGCCACTTACTCTGGAGGAGATACATGAGGTCAGTCATGAAGAAGACGAGGACAGTACACGCTATCATTCCGTGCATAAAAGACTTTCAAAGTACTCTCACAGTACTCTGTAGTACCCAAGTACTCCAAGTAAATTTTAATCAGATTGACCTTAATCACAATACCCCTAATCGGACGAGCAATAGAATAAATTCAAGACGAGGCGGTTTGATTTGCCCCGCCCTATTAAGTGCAAGGGTTAAGGGCGTAAAGCAGGTACTCCAACGCCCAGGGACCCTATTCCTGTGCGCTCGAGATTATCTCGGTGACTGTCTCTCTAATTTAAAATTTAATGGGAGTGAGTGAGAGAGAGATAAAAATGTCATTTCTCCGAATATCTCCGGGGCCCTGTCCAGTTTTATAAAGCGCATCACATACTAAAGACACTTTTGTAAGACATTTGTGTTACGTGGCTCAGTTTGTGTGAAGAAATGTGGTGTGTTGTCTATTAGCGTACTCGTATTTAAATGTAGGTCTACGATAAATGTTTTACATGGTGTAAAACGTTTGCAGTATTGGTGGGTGGTGCGCCTAACACGGATTTACATGGAGCCACATGCTTCGGTACATGGCTCGGGGCGCGACGCGCTTAGTTTAAAAGCGGGCTTCCTAGATTCTCGCTATTTCGTTCGCACTTTATATATATATATTTTTTTTAAATTAAATAGACAAAATTAAAAAAAAAATGAATAATATTTTTTTTCGAATTTATTCCTTCTTACTTTAAAATTTAATACTTTAAAACATTGGCAATGGTATTTATTCTGAAGATATTAACTGATTAAAGTGCGAACGAGATAGGGATAATAAGGGCATAGCAAGACTCCTGTCTTAATAACGCTCCCGCAGCAACGCGCACAATGAGGTCGCTAGACAGCTCGGGTCGACGCGAAAATGCGCTCCTTCGCTAATCGAACTCAACACCTTGTGTAATGAACATAAAGTTTCAAATAAATACTTTGTACTTAACGCCGCTGCTGTTTCAGTATGCTTACAGATCATGTATCCTGGTAACAGCTCGTGCCTATTTCCCCCAAACAAATTTATTATCCGCATTATAGCACATTTTCGAATTGAATGAATGAATTTTGAGCGGCATAATTGTCCCGTGCCCGAAGCGATAAGTTGTAATTTAAGGGTATTATATCTTCACGATTAATTGTTAACTTTGGTGTGAATTGAGGTTTAGCGCATGTTCCCAGTTTGTGAATTTCAGTTTAATGTTAAAAGGTATAAGCATGTGGGCTGGAAAAGATTAAATAATGGATAATTCCTAGATGTTTTGTTTTTTTCTCAATGAAATATATTCATTAATGTTAGTCTAAATAAGAAAAATGTTGACATGAAGTACGGGTTTGTAACTTTGTATAAATTAAGCAGGGTGATTCCTATTAGTACCAACTGGTTAAGCCCTTGTAAGTTATGATGTTATACCACTGAAGAAGTATACCTATGTTATAATTATGGAGAATGTTAATTTGTATCTATAAAGATGAGATGACTGTGAGTTATTGACTTAAATATTGAAATTATGGACCAACCACTTGTGTTTTATTGTAATGTATGCCTTCCTCTACCCTTTTTAATCTCTAGCTGCTACGTCAAAAAATCAAAACTCAATAAAATCAGAATCTAAAAAAATATATTTTGTCTAGCCACAGCCACCCTACCCGTACATTAGGGGGCGTCCATAAATTACGTGAGGTGTTTTTTTTTAAATTTTCTGTTTCCCCCCCCCCTCCTGGAGAGATGTGAGATTTTATTCAACCCCCTCCCCCATCCCCCAATCTCACGTGAGATTTTTCAAAATGTGGGTTTCTTACGTAAACGCGTTGGATTGTTATTGTAAAAAGAAAAAAAGGACCAAAATAGTATAATTTTTTTTTGTTTCAATCAGAAATAAAATTGCGTGATACGGGGGTATCACTCCTCCAACGTAAGATTAGATGAGATTTGACTCGACCCCCTCCCCCCCCTTAAACATCTCACGTATTTTATGAACGCCCCCTTTGCAAGTTTTATGTTGTAACAAGAAATGTTGGTAAGGTTCAATATCTTTTAATTTGAAGGAAGAGATCAAGGTCGTTTTTTCCTTCTTTGACGAGTTTTTTTAAACATTTGCAATCTTGACATAATCTGTAAGTATATGGGGTGTTACTGAAAGGTGCAATAACATTGAAAGTATGTATGTACTCATTATTAGGAACAACTTTTACTATAGCAAATCGCGAAAAAAAACTCGAACTGTTCCATACATTTTGTCGAGTGTCATTAACATTTTTCTATGGAACAGCACAATTTTTTTTCGGGATTCCTGGGTTGGTCCCATAGTAAAAGTTGTTCATAATGATGACTACATTTTGGTACATACAAACCTTTTAATATTGTTGCCTCTTTCAGTAATACCTGTATATAAAATAACAAGCCTTTTTCTAGGATTCAACGCACAGATCAAATACCTTATGATAGAGTCGTGAAATTTGGACACCTTTTATATAAACGAAAAAGCCTTTTACTAGAAACCACACAACGCCCAGCGTCTCGCTGAACGAGCCATAAGGAACTTATTCTGAGTCACAGATCACACCTTAGATTCTGCATTAAGAACGCTCGAAGCGCACCACAGATCAGTCTAAACACACTTATAAGAAATGACTCTGATTGGTTGTTTGTTAGACGCGTGTAGGCGTAACCTTGAGATATCCAATGAGAACGCTTGGTCGCACTCCCCGCGGCCCGCGCCTTCCTCAAACTTTGGTAACTTTTTGTAGGAACAGCGAATCTCGTAATGCGGTATCCAGTGTGATCTGTGTTCTAAGTTGATTAGTATTAAAGGAAATTAAAGGAATCGTAAGTACAAAATCCAAATATTTTATTATCTTTGGATATTTTATACATGGAAAATGTATTTCTCAACCCTATATAATGACTATTTACAGCATAACAAAGTAATCACACTAGCTAGCTACTAACTAGCCTTTTTTAACACAACTTGCATCTATATTTATATCAGCATACCGGAATATACATATGGCTTAGACGAGGTTGATATACCAAAGGACACAAAAGTAAATAAATTATTTAAAGGTAACTCCAAGGACATGCTTTATCAGTTCTCAACTTTATGACCAGGTGATAAGGCATATTTCTGATTATGCTCAATTCAAATCATGATAACAGTTCTCAAGGGACATCTACCTTATATTATATTTATGTGGCAGTGTCTGCTTTAGGTACTTACAAGTTATTTTTACAGAACATTGAAATAGTTTCTAACATAATGTACCACTACTGTGTTTTCTATAAAGCATCAAATGGTTTGAGTACAAGGACACGCTAAATGGAAATAATTTAATAACTGCTTTCTAACTTATAACTCATGCATTTTTTGAGCAGTTGATTCACAGATTAACTAAGCACATAATCAATTAACAATGTGCAATTATTGCAATTATTTTTCCGCCAGCTTATTGTAAAAAGCTGAACAGCTGTGTAGTTCTGATCACATTTGCTAGATTTTTTAAACATACTATTGTAGCTGCCTGCGACAGAGAAGTATAAAACAATAATGTATTCAATCTTTTTACAATTTTGTAGCTCAGCTCAAGTATAGAAAAGGAACTACAAAACATCGAAAATTGCTTTATAGTACAAATTTAATATATATCTACTTTTATGCTCTGGATAATTATTTTCATAGTGATGTTCTTTGTAAAATCACATTGACAGTAACGTGATAGCCCTTGTGATCAATTTCAAAGTTATCTACAACACATAAAAATGTAATCAGAACGAGCATTTTGTGGTTTTCATCAGAACAACAGCATCAGCAACAGCATCAGAACAACATTTTATATGAATTTACCATATGCATAATTAAAATAAAACAGTATAGGTGGATACACCATTTAAATGTTCAGTGTTGTTCATATTGAAACCATTTGTATTACAATTATAAGCCGCTATAAGTACACATTTTCTATGGACTGATAGTTCACACTATGTCATGCACTATAGTAATTATATTGAAATTCTATAATACCCTACAAATAAGGTATAAAAGGAAAATAAGTCCCCTAGAATGCCTGATAAAAATGACCGAATGTGGTTGATAGCAACATATTGTATTTCTCTGTTTCTCTCGTCGTTACAGTGCATCTGTCTTTATTTGTATATAGTTGACATGCGCACTGCGTCACTTCTCACATTGCTAAGGCCATCCTGCAACTCTTGTGATTGTAATGTACATCAAATCGGTGGGAATCTTATCTTCTAAGAAGGTCTATATGAAAATGTTACGTTTAATGTTAATTTAAAATCAATACAAGTGGAATGATTCATCTCACTTATCAATGATGTATTGTATAAGTACCGCATATTTAGAAACAAAGGACATGGATAATGTAATCCTGCAATTGTAATGTGGAGGCTTGGTATGTTTGAATTGCTCAGAACCGCAGAGAGAACAATCCCCAATTGGCAAAGATTTTTAAAACTATTGATTTAACAACACAAATAAGAAAACATATGACTAAAATTGACAAAAAACTGCAGCATTCACATAGTCATGAAACCTGCCTTATGGTCACGCATTATGATTGGTTTTCATCAATGCTATATTTTTATTTTTTTTATATCGATGGCTTTAGTACAGATTTATTTGTACACTTCTTTTCGAGTTAATATTTCTTTATGATGATTATTATCAAGTGTTTTGTGATGTTGAATCAGTAGTTTTAAAAATCTTTATTTTTTAACTGGTTTCGATTAATTTGACCAAAATAAAATTCACATACAAAAATGCCATGTTAATATTTTTACCACAGGACACTTGTATAGTTATAATTTTTTTTTTTATCAAAGTAATAAAAGTTCCTAACAAATGTAATAAGTAGCTATCACATAAAATAATATTACTTTACAATATTTATGTCAAATTTCTTATTCAAAACAACATATTAATAATATTAATTATTATATTTTATACATGCCATATAAATGTAATATTACAACTACAATCTGACAGAGGAAATGGATTATATTTACAGCAGGTGTATCAAAATATTCTACTTTAGTGTTAACAGACCTGCGGACATTGTGAGGCGGACCAATGAGAGAAAATTTGGGTAAAGTATACATCTCACTCCTCTATCACCTTTAAGATGGTAGTCCAGCAGTGCCATGTCCGCAGTTTTGTTAGGGCTATAGTAAGCATTCACTACATCAGTTACAATATGATAATTACAAGAATACAATGCAAATTAAATATTAACACTGGAAATAATGCATTAATGTCAGCACCTCCCTTGCGATTTTATTACAATAACAATTTTATAATTGACTCTGAATTATTTGAACTATTATTTATGATTATATTGCAACATATTCAGCTAATTATACTAGTTATATCAATTATTACAAAGTGGCTAATATTCTCGTGAAGCCCATGCCGGCCCCTAGTAAAGTTTGTCCTATGCCCCATATCATAGCATGTATAGGGGGCATAGCTAAGTTGGCGGCTCGGTAAATGAACGCTACGGCGGCACTACTCGCGACACCTGAAGTCACTGGTCCAACTACACCCATCACTATCAACAGAACAGGAAAGAACTTCCCATATTTATGTTTCCTCAGGGTGCCGAACGCGACCAACGCCGCGCATGTGTGTACGAGCACTGATGAGCACAGAGACCACAGGAACACTGGGTACCACATCTCGCCGAATGTGTCCAAAGGGTCTCCAGACGTCAATCTTAATATATCCACGAATGAATCGAATTCTGACACTCGGAACTCCGACAACATGTCATACATGTTGTCGCACGACTTCTTGGACTCACAGGCATGGGGATTGTTTTAATTGTAGATTTTTCTCACGATAGGAAGTCGGTAGAGTTGAACTACACCCTACAAAACAAGGACTGGTGATGGTTTTGTAGCACTTACTTTTTTTGTTCGATCACAGATACATCTTATGCGATAACATGTAGATATCGACTTAATTCACAAATAAATAATATTACAAAATTTCAGTTTCCTACTTCCTTGAAATTGACGATGGAAATTAAATTGCTTTGCTTTGCTTTTACTACCAGTGTTGCCGTTTTGTGTATGTAGAAAATGCTAGATTTTGGCACCTATATTGCTATAAATGTGCAAGATCTCACTTGTATCTCACTGCCAAAAAAAAAAATGCCATCTGTCAAATCTCGTCTCAATAACCTAGAATTTATTGAAAATATTTTTTTAGCCAGCAGCTAATGTAATAAAGTCAAGTGCTATTTTAAGATATTTATTCATTGAATATCATCAAATTCATCTTTTGCTTGTGATAGTTGTGATGTAGATGGGCTTTCTTCAGAAACAATACTTATTGGCCACATGTAAAACTCCAAAAATGCTACAAATATGCAATATGCTAAGAACAATTTTTTCATGCCAAATTATCGAATTTATGCCCAATTTAGCATTAAAAATGCAAAAACGGCAACACTTTTTTACTACTTGCTTTCCTTGTCATGTCACTGTAAGGTGCCTGTCATTTTGATTGTATTTTTTTCTCTCTTATGTTTTGGATCCATGCCTTGTGTATTTAGCCAGTGTCAAGTATTGTTATACTTTAAGTGAAGTCAAATATATTAAGATAAGTAAGTAAATCACTGTCAAGTCCACGTCATGCCCCAGCAAAGTGGTGGAGACTTTACTAGAGGTTTCTATAGAGTTTTGGAAATAACACGAAGAGTCACATTACACAACATTATTCTATCCGCTAACACTCGTGCACGTTCATAAGCACTTAATGAAAAAAAAACTCCTGATTGTATTTGTATTTCCGTATTTGAGTGAGAAAGGAGTGAGATATTTGAGACCTTGGAGGAAAGAAAAACGTTTGAGTTGCATTTGAGACAGTGACATTCACCAACTCACTTTTTTTCTCTTTTATTTAAGCTCCACAGTGTGTTCAGCCAGTGTCAAGTTTTGTAATTTCTCATGTGAAGTAAAATATTATAGTCTATGTCAGGAAATTAAATTACAGCCAAGTCCAAGACATGCCACATTAGAGTGGAAGAGACTTTACTAGAGGTTTCTATGGAGTTTTGGAAACAACACGGAAATGTCACGTTTCACGACATTATACTATTTACCAACACTTGTGCACATTCAGGAGCAAATAATGGATAAAAATCCACCGTTTTTATACTCAAATTATCACAAGTTTTAGGAAATAAACATAAATTCTTCACGTTCCCGCAAAAAATCCTAACATTATATTTATGGTTCGGTGTGACTGTTATTGAATTATATTCTCTTTGACCGACTTTGACGTGAACATAGTCATTGTTCGTTAATTTCAGAGTGATTGTTTGTTTTATGATTTTGTGACTTGGTGTGATAGAAAATTGCATTTTCTTACACAACTTTTTTCGATTAAGTCACATTTTCAGTGATTCCAAATAGATACGTGGTTAAATTTAAAGCCTAACAGTGTAAGTACGTGGACAAATCTTATTTTCTTACCAATATTAAATGACATGAAGATAGGCACGATTCGTCTGATCTGACATTTTCAAAAGATTTCGTGAGTGATCCTATCCTAACCTCATATTTCTTGTAAACCACATGATAAAAGTGTAAATAATTTTATTGTAAGATCTAAAGAGGATTGTTATAAATACATACACCATGGGGAAAGTGCGATCCGCGCCGGGTGCCCCCCGAAAGGAGGGATTCAACAAGTCTGGACATTCCATGAATCCTGATCGTCCCACTGAGGGTCTGAAAGGTGTCGGAAAGCCGAGAACAAAAGGCACTATTAAAAGATTGCAGATGTACAGAAACTTCAAAGCGAAGAGAGACAAAACCGGAAAGATCCTGACGCCTGCTCCCTTCCAAGGTCGATTGCCATCAGGTACTGTGGCACGAGTAGAACCTAGTCAGAAATGGTTTGGCAACTCTCGCGTTATTTCACAAAGCGCCCTGCAGAAATTTCAAGACGAATTCGGTGCGGCTGTCAAAAATCCATATCAAGTCATTATGAAACCGACAAACTTACCCATAACATTGTTAAATGAGAAAGCTAAGAATGCTAGAGTACATTTATTGGATACGGAAGGCTTCGACAAAACATTTGGCCCTAAAAAACAAAGGAAGCGTGTGAATTTGAAATTCAGCGACATTGGTACATTATCCAAGGCTGCAGAGGAGAGTGCAGATAAATATGACGAGGACAAAGATGTCGATAGAGTCCGTGACGATGGAGGCGTTAGAGAAGGACAGAGAGACTGGGTATTTGGTGCTGGTATGAGTAGAAGAATCTGGAATGAGCTGTACAAAGTTATTGACTCATCTGATGTCTTGCTCCAAGTTCTCGATGCTCGCGACCCAATGGGAACGAGAAGTCCTTATGTTGAAAAATTCCTGAGGGAAGAAAAACGTCACAAGCACTTAATTTTTATTCTAAATAAAGTTGATTTAGTTCCAAACTGGGTGACACAAAGATGGGTTGCAATTCTTAGTGCTGAATATCCTACAATAGCTTTCCACGCATCTCTCACACATCCATTCGGCAAAGGCTCACTCATAAACTTGCTCCGTCAATTTGCAAAGCTGCATATAGACAAAAAGCAAATCAGCGTTGGTTTGATTGGATATCCAAATACAGGCAAGTCTTCTGTCATCAACACACTGAGATCAAAAAAAGTTTGTAAAGTTGCGCCAATTGCTGGTGAAACGAAAGTATGGCAGTACATAACATTAATGAGAAGAATATTCCTAATTGATTGTCCAGGTGTGGTTTACCCATCAGCTGAAACTGACACAGAGAAAGTTTTGAAAGGCGTAGTTAGAGTCGAATTGGTACAAAATCCTGAAGATTACATAGAAGAAGTTATAAAAAGAGTTAGAAAAGAATACATGATCAAAACCTACAAAGTCGATGGTTGGGAAACGGCAACAGAATTCCTTGAAAAAATGGCTGCAAGAACTGGGAAGCTCTTGAAGAAAGGAGAACCAGACATTAATCAGGTAGCAAGGATGGTTCTAAATGACTGGCAGAGAGGCAAGCTTCCATTCTATGTTGCCCCTGAAGGTTTCGAAGTGCCATTATCTAAGCAACAAACAGAAGAACCTCCAAAACCTGTTGATGCTGCAGCTGCTGTTCCGGAGGAAAGTGAAAGCAAAGAGGATGTAGCAGATGAATCCACCCCACAACTTGACAAAGATGACTCTGAAAAACCAATTGTGAACATAAGTCAACTCATGATCGCTCAAGATTTTGCTAAGATCCGAGTTGGACTACAATTTGACAATGAGGAAGATAATAAACCACTGGAAACATTTGTAGTACCAGAAGAGCTCAAAGATATTGACGATGGTAGTGACAATGAGAACTCGAAATCCAAAAATGAAGATGATGGAGACTCTTCAGATATTAGCAGCTTCTACAGCAGTGATGAAAATGACTGTAGTGATGTAGAAGACTATTTGACAAATGATCCAGAGACAGTTAAAGAACTTAAGCGAAAGAAACTTGAAGCTGCTAGCGGAGCATTTACTGTAGAAGAGGTCACCCAAAAGGGAAAGAAACGGAAAGCAACTGGCGAGATTGTTGAAACTGGAGGCAAGAAAAAGGTTACAGCGAAGCAAAGAAGAGCTGTTGATAGAGCACAACGCCGCACCAAGACTGGAAGCAACTTTTATGAAGTATCCAATGTTAAGAATAGAAACAGAAATAAGAAAACACCCATATAACTATTATATTTTATTACTGTCTGTGCGAATTTGATCAATATAAATTATGCTAGCCAAGAGAAATGTTTTATTTTATTCCACAAACTTGCTGATAAAGTGGTTCTTATTACATTAACTTTAGGCTCATAATCCAAATAGTTATCAGGCCATTAGCTGGAGTCTGGTATTTCTATATATGACAGGGAAAATAGCATATGTTGCATTTTTCAAAAAATATCTATCTTTTTTTGTGAAAGACTATCTACTGAATATATTTGCAATGCGGCTACAACATAGGGACAAAGCAATGAACGGACGGCTTTTAAATCGTATTGATTTATGTGGAGTAACCAATGATATTTTACTATCATTGGGGCTAACTGTTTTTGATTTGCATAGATAAATACATATTTGCTCAAATATGAAATTGTCATTAGTAGGAGAATTTCAATTAAATTCTAGATGACATAGAATATTTATATATTCTGATGATTTATACCTGTTCTGAGTCTGGGTGCTATCTTGGCATCCCTAAGACAGGGAGGCCTATGGTAGCTATGACTGACGCGTTATATGAGTATCTACAGCCAAAATAGCATCACAGATCTTAGAGAATCTTAGATTTGTCTCGGTTAGCTATATTTTGTAGTTATTCTTTACGTAATACACTTGTTTAGTACAGGTTGGTACATGTTATATAATGTACTTTTTATATTTAGTAAAAAAAAGTTTGCTGCTAAAAAACAACTTTAATTTTTCAGATGTCCTCTGAAAGCGAAAGCGATGACGATTACGTACCAGAAGAACATCCAGAAAAGCTATCCGAAGAAGAATCGGCAGACGACGAAACAGAAAAACAGTACGAGAATGAAGTAGAACAGAATGCTAAGAAAAGAAAACTGACTGAAGAGAGCAAAGGCAAAAAGAAGCGGAAAAGTAAAATCACAAGAAGCAATGCTAAGGAAGCAGAAAAAGATGATGAACCAGAAGAAAAAGAGACAGCAGAAGTCGACCCTGAAGAGCAGAAGAAGAAAGAAGACGACTTATGGGCGATGTTCTTAGATGGAACAGATACAAAGCCCAAAGTTAAAGATACTCCAAAACCTGTCTTTACTAAAGAAATTACCAAAATAGTACCACCTAAACCACTAGTAAATAAGCCAGAAACAAACGCTAAAAGCGAAGACGCGAAAGATAAGGAGAAGCGGATATTTGAGTTTGCCGGCGAAACTATAGTAGTCGAAGATAATGTGATAAAAGAACGCATCAAAACGGGGGATAGTCCTGCAACAGGTAAATCATCACACCATAGACTTACAAACACATAGAGTGGTATTGGTTGGGTCGAGTACAAAATTCAGAAAAAGTGCCCCAAGATGAATATCGATTCATTTTTAGCAAAAGCGACAAACTAATTTAAAGTACAAAATTCAGAAAAAGTGCCCCAAGATGAATATCGATTCATTTTTAGCAAAAGCGACAAACTAATTTAAATCCATTTTAATTAATAGTCTAATTAGCTCGCTCAGATCACTTAATATTTAAAGTATTGAAAACTACGGTTTTAAACTGCTTTGGTTCGGACATTTTTGGCACTGATCCGAAATCAATAGTTTTAAATATCTTTGCTCGTAAAAAATGAGAAAACAATTCCTGTCTCTAAATGGCTGAATCGATCTGGCAGTCTGGCAGATGGCACGTGGAGGTAATAAATAGCGTTTACGATTGGGCAATTCAAAATTAATTCATGCAATCCCTGCTTGTGATTGGCCAGCTGTTAGAGCCTACAATCATAGGCGATCCAATTTTCGAGATTAGGGTTTTTTTTTTAAATTATTATTATTATCGTGAGTAAGGAATATGTATGGTATGTCTGTGGTCTATGAAATCAAATGATAAATAGCACGAGGAATTTCAGATTTACCATTGGTCGAAATACGCCATTTTGAAAAAAATGAAACAATATCGCAATATAACCTATATATTTAGCTACAGTTTAATGCTTTCCAGTTTCAAAACTGCCAATAAAAACATCAGCCGGCAGCGGCAGCGGTATTACCGGAGTTCTGGGAGCTCTGAACAGGAAAAACAAGCTATCTATACTGGAGAAGTCCAAGCTCGACTGGACCACTCTCAAGAAAGAAGAGGGCATCGAGGAGGAGATTCAAAGCCATAACAAGGGCAAGCAGGGGTGAGTGGCATTACAATAATCTACTAAAAATCTAACATCTGACTTACAGATAAAAAACAGACTAAAAGCCGGCATGGAGTTCTAGAAGCATGCAGTTTTTCATAGGAGTTTCTTATACAGGTGGTCCAAACGGTGACGTTACTCCGGACGCAAAGAGGAATCCAACGACACCACACTAGGCGAAATTGGCCAAGCCGTTTAGGCTACAGGGGGTAATATAGAAACTCACAAACATACTTACATACACACCAAAAACATTACCCTCCTTCTTGGGCAGTCGGGTAAAACACTCGCATTCATAATTTTAGTAGGGATGATTTGCAATGCTAAAGGGCGAGCCTCGGTCCCGAGCCCTAAAGTATGTTTTACAAGAAGCCAGTCGCTGGTGCTAGTCTAACCGGCGAGCTTGCTGGTACAGACATGCCGGTTAGACTTGCGCCAGCGATTGGCATTATGTAAATCAGCGGGAAGTCGCTGGCATCTAGCCTTGGGCACAAAAAATTTAGTTTAAGTACAGAAGAGTTCCGCGCTCGCAGAGGCTTGGGATTGAAGACCGTTATCGATTTATTCGTGACCGACTAATCATTAAGGTTTCGCCAACAGCCAACATTTAGCTCGCGACATTTTCAATAGTAGGTATCCCAGGCTCCTTAGTAAAATGTTATAACTCCTTTTAAATTTATGTTTGCTCCAGATACCTAGAGCGGCGTGATTTCCTCGAGCGCGCCGACTTGCGCCAGTACGAGATTGAGCGCGACTTGCGCATGAGTCGACGGAGCAACCGATGATCTGCTTACGTCATAACTACTTCTCGATCATTCTCCAATAAACAGCAACCCACCAGTAATGTATGAATTTGTTTTATTTTAACTTTACCTCTTTTTATATGTAATATCGAGGAAAAAATAACATAAGTAAGGTATTTGATGAAGAAAAAACATAAGTAAGGTATTCGATGAAAAATGTATGAAAAAATGTAGATTTACATTCCTAATTACGCCTCCTATAAAACATAAATGCAAACTATATTTTTCATTGTCGCTGTTTGATTTTTTGAACATTTTGTTATCGAATACATACCAGATTTTACGATGGTAAGTAGTTATGCTAGGGGTACTGTTTTACAGATAAACGTTATAAACGTCTTATATTTTGGCTCCACTCATAGTGTATTTAGCCAGTGTCAAGTTTTGTTATTTTCAAGTAAAGCACGGTATTTCATAACAAAAACAAGTCTCAGTCATAGTCTAAGTCTTCAATTTCAGTCACGGTCCAGTATCAGTCATGCTTCAGTATAGTGGTGGAAGCTTACTAGAAGTTTCAACGGAGTTATGGAAAAAATACGAAAAGTCACGTTGCGCGAAATTATACTATTCACCAACAATCACGAGCACTTAATGGATAAAAATAACATCGTTTCTACACATTAACACTCGAAATAACACAAGTTTTGGAAAATAATACAATGACGCGACATGACTGACTTCTTCACGTTCCCGCCAAAACTGTACGATTATCATTTATTGTGACCTAACACTTCATACAGGGTTAGACCGAACTGCTAAGTCAAGCCGGAAGGGAGGGAGTCTTTGATATTGATGAACACAGTATCTGTTGTTGTAAACGAAATTTGGGGGATCTAAGTACAATGGTGCAAATCGTTTTCAGTGCTGTCAGTTTTTTTTGTCAGATAGTTCAGCTATCTCGTTCGCACTTTTTCAATATTCTTTAATATAAAAATAACCGAGTGGAGCTGAAAAAAACCAGTTAATTTAAATTTAGAATACCATTAAATTTAGACACACAACAAGATATTTGTCTATTCTTATATATCGATTTCATAATCACAGAGAGATTACTGTGTGTTGTGAATGTGTATTGTGATTCACAGCACAGTAATCTCTCCGGTAAATCCGCACTCGGGCCCCAAAATACAAGCCTCGTGCTTAGTTTGGGGCTCACTGACCAATCTCATACAGAGTGTATACTAAGAATCCCAGAATCCCATTGACAATGTTTTATAGCAGTTAATAATAAATCTCTACATAACTGAAAGCATAGTATCAGTTCATTGTTCTGACTGGAATCGCCAATAATGTGCGCTTATCTAGAAATGTAGTCCCGAAAGCTATTATACTCGTATTTATACTGTGGCTGATGGTAAATTACTTCAAGCACTAGTAGCGAGAACTAGGTACTTTAGAGCTTCGACCAAAGTAAAATGAATGGACGGATAATAACCGTACAACTTCCTTATCAATAATAAGTCAAAACAATAGAACTTAGACTTCAATACTTAATTTATAGTATGTATAGTACATTTGTCACAAAAAAAGAGATATCGAATATAATATCAAGGCATATTTTTCCGGATATTTGTATCGACGAAAGTACGTCTCGCAATTTTCAGACTGAGCGCCGACGCTTCGTGTAAAGTTTTCAAAATTCTCGTACTTGGGCCCATCGATTCATTTTACTTTGGTGGAAGGTTTAGAGATGGGAATCTTGGTATTGTAGCGAACATTCGACTGCTTTTAGGTCTACTTAGGCCCCGCGGCGATCCCTTTGTCTTGCAATCTAGTGCTTCCTGTACGCCTACCAAAACCTCATAACGGCGCGGGGCCTCGGATATCGCGTCTTTGTCATACAAACGTACTAACGTTTTGATGTTCTAAGCTTCCTAGTATATTATGGTTCACTGAACCTACCATAATACTAGTACTACTAGTAAGTATATAATAAGTATATGATTTAAGTATATAATTTAATTATTAGGACTGCTGCTGTTAGGACGATAATTAATTAAAACGACAGATGTTTGGCAGCCTTTTTTCAATCTTGCAATACGTCTTCTCTCGCTTGCTTTTCTGTATAAAAAGCGAGAGAAAAAAGTAATAAAAAAGAAAAAAAAATGCTCTAAGGCACTTGTGGGCGATGGCGGGCCCGCGGTCTGGAAGCGGCCCGCTCTGGCATATGATTCAGCTCGCGAAATAAATATTTTAGGACTAATACGAGTATCGTGTAAACAGTATGGGTATAGAACGTCGGTTAGCGTGGCAGCACATGAGACAAAATATCCAAAATATTCTGTCAGAATCCTTGGAACTCTTATAACTTCGAAAGTTATAAACCTACCTATATGAATGTTTTGCACAAGGATAGTCTTAGAACTTAAGCTTAAAATAACTACCTATTCTGAGACCTAAAGCTAAAAATTTTTATTTATTTTTTTGTTTTATTTGGGTAGCTCGAATATCGTAAAGAGGGGTTGGAAAAAAAAACGCGGTACCTCATCATGTGGGGTGTCGTTGAATAAATAGGTCTTTTTAAGGTAACAATTTCGGAATCATAAATTTATATAGACGGGTCAAACAGACTGCAGCTGAGCCGAAATCTGAGCCAAAGCCGCCAAAGAGTGCGAAAGAAGATAAGGAATAAAAGAGAAATGAAATCTGTCCGTAAAGACAGATCCGGTTTTGGATTTAGTTTTGGTTTGTTTTGTATTTTTAGATTTTTGGTCATTTTAAGTACGGTAAAGTCGAGATCAGTTCAGTCGTTCAGTTTACCGCCTTTAAATTTTTTTTAAGCGATCTCCGCCGTACTGCCGTAAATTGACTGGAATTATACAGGTGTTCTTATATTATCTTATATCTGGTTGTTAGACATATACATAAATATAAAATCAGTAATTAAATCAGTCCAATTTTTAAATTGGCTATATAAATTTTATTTGACGGTTACTCGTTTAAACATTTAATTTTGCGGTAAATTCAGTTTTAAGCTGCTGATATTATGGAACTTCCTAAAGTTTTTCCTTTATTTTCTCACAGCAATTCGTACCTACCATATAGAACGCATTATTTTGTACCATCAGGTCAATACGAACAACTGGCCCGCAAGGCCCATTCTCTCAATCACAACAACGAGTGTGTCTTTCAAACCAATAAGTAACAATCTGCGTCTATTTATACGAGTAACGCAGTAGCAAAGCTCGGGATGGACACATAATCAATAATAGGCATATAATACATAACAAAATATAAATAGTTAAATAGACAAATAATTGTTTTAAAATGGGGAATGGACGTCATTACTGTCGTACAAAAAAAAAAGCGGGAAACGTGTATGAAAATTCATTGTTAACGCGCTTTTTTTTTAATTTGAGATTTGTGTTTTCGTTTTTTCGGTTTTTAAAGTTTTTTCGGCAAGTCCGCGCAATTATACTGCCACTTGCTGTTGAAAATAATTTAAAAATAAAATATCTTGCGCGGATTGCGTGCCATTCATTTATTTATCTGAGTTTTCGATTTGTTCTGTCTTTTATTTTTCTTGTAAAGTGTAGTGTAAAGCACAATGTAACACTCTAAAGAAAGTGCGATCCCTAAAAATATAACACCACGCCCTCGTTGTTAATCGGTCACTTTCTCCCTTCGGTGAACAATGTAATATTGTTTGTTTTTACATTACCTTGTATTACCCAGACGGCTTCATAGATTTTGAGTGCGAAGTGTTGTACAGCTATAAGGTGATTGTCAAGAATTAAGAGACAATTCGTTGGTGATTGTTTTATGGGAAACTAATTTTACAAATTTTATATCTACTTTTATAGGTATGTATGCGTGAATATAATCAACGCTGTTAATTATAAGCTTATGCATTGTTTTCAATTACACAGACAGCTGGTACAGTGTGCGATTCGCGTACGTCTTGCTAATCAAGCTAAACAGACTCTAAACAGTTTGTTTGCCAGCCGCGGTGTCACGTTGCCAGTTCAGCGCTTGCACTCGGGCTGTGCTGTCTTTGAGCCTTTGTATCCTATGCAGCTATTCAATTCGTGCTGATTACAACATTACACAATAATATCGTTCGTTTACTGGAATGTGATGAAATAGGTCGCAACGCAACATAATACGGGTGTGCATGGTAACTGTTAGTGCACAGAAATAGTACTTATCGGGTAGTAAAAACTGGAAATGACGACTTACGGAAGGTGGACGGTGTGTGATGGGCGTATGGATGGAGTTCAGGTATGTGCAAAGATTTATATATTTTTTTTAGGCAACATAATCAAATCAAATTACAAGTGCAGGTAAGTATTATGTACTCGTGTGTTCGACGACGAAATAGATTTGGTTATTCTAGATTTATTTGAAGTTTGTGTTGCTACATCACACTAAACGCAAAAGTTTGTGTGTAACTAAGTATGCAAGTGTGTTTCTTCCCATTCCACTCTGTAACGGCTGAACGGATTTGAATGAAATTTGGGATGGAGATAGCTTACACCCTGGTTTAACATAGGCTAGTGGCACACGCACTTTTTATTCGGGAAAAATATTCGGTTTCTGTAGAAAAGCGGGTGAAACCGCAGCTAGTAAACTATACATTTGTGTTGCTAATTTATACGATCATCACGTTTTTGTATGTATTTTGTTCTCAAAGAAATATAAACTGATTTACCTAATAACAACTTATTATGTACCGTAGGTACTAATTTATATTAGAAACAAGATGTATTATTATTAAAACAAAACAAAAATATCCTACTGCAAAATGTAGCCTCCGGACGTACAGAATCCAAGGACGCCTCACTCGTCAAAATCGGTCAAGCCGTTTATGTTACAGGAGGTAATATAGGAACACTCAAACATACCCCGAAAAACACTATTCTCCTCGAGCAGTCGGGTAGAAAAACTTAAGTTTTTCTTTAAATTATTCTTTGTTTGTTTTATTATTGTTTTAAGTTAGTTTTAAGCTTAGAATTTGGGCCTTGGAATTCGGGTAACCTGTGATGGCCAACCAATGGAAAATAAATTATAAATAAAACAAGAGGTACCTCACCTACTATAAAATTATACAATCTGCCTCATGAATGTTGTAGAAAATTAAATATCCGTTGTGCAAGCCGGAGTAACCTATCTACGTTCATTCAAGAAAACCACCCACGCCCAAAGCCATAAGGACAAAACCTAAGTACCTATTTAATCTTAAGAACATAGGAGAGTAGGTTGTCCGCACGGCTTCGCTCGCATACAAAGGTAATTTAAACACACCATTGTCAAATGGTGTTTAAATTATCAAAAAAATTAAACCCTCAAAAATTATCGATTATTAATTATCGAAAGTAGGGGTGACCCTAGGGTATGATTTTCGAAAAATCCTGCGACATGTTTCTTCACTTGTACTCTACATCATAATTTCATAAACAACTTTTAATAAGGAACCAAACCTAGTACTGCAAAACAAAATATATCCAGAAATTTGGAGGCCTCTTTACGTCCGGAGTGACATAGGCTACATTTTGCAGTTTTGCAGTTATAAATAGTAAGAATGAAGTATACTCATTTATTTAAAAAAAATATCCCTTTATTTCTACCATACTAACCAACGTCTATATAGAACAATGAAATGAAACTAATTTCATTCATGAAACCCACAATATATAAAGTTTGGACAACACGGTCTATTAAACCACGCTGACGTAATCTGGACTGGTAAACGCGGACCACGGAAAGGAAAAGTGGGCGCAGTAACCTCGAGCGCCTACGCTCCTCCACTCCTGCGCACCCTTCCAAAATTTGCAACACAAAGATGAAACGGACTGTCGGTGGGACCTAGATACATTAGTTAGCCGGCTACTAGATCTGATACTGGGCTGGTTTCATTCAGCTTTCCATGCTTGGGTAGCTAATTTATGTAGGTCGGTATCGAGCGAAATTATCTACAGGTGGGATAGCTAGCTATTTCAAACACATCGTAAACTTTGAACCTATGTACTGGTCCTGCTATTCATCTGTAGTACTGATAAGAAACGTTATCAAAAAAATACTACTACTAACTGACAGCTACTTAGGTATGCCGATTTTCGATGACTGATCGACGATGCAGTCTAAGCCGGTGCGTCTAGGGTCTAGGAGCATGGAGTTTTGCAGGAGTTCCTTATTTATCGTGGGTGAGTGACAAGAAAGGGTTTTTGAATTATCTCCGAGAGGGTTAAATGAGCCTTGAACCGACTCTGAACGCAGCACCGCGTACGAAGTCGCGTTCATCGACTAAAAGAGTAAGCTTTCTACGTATAGAAAAGAGGTTTTGGGTATGTAGATATGAGAATCGATTACATGCGATAATCGTTTGATTGACTGCTAGTTATTAATACACAGTATTATAAAAAAAATAAGTTTACTTACTTTTTTCATTAGAATTTCAAAATACCGAGTTGATCTTTTTGGTATTTTAGGTATAAACTCAAAAAAAAAAAAAAACAAGTTTTTTTGGTTGTTCTTTCAGAATAAGGTTGTCGCCTGTTACATTGTTTTTTTCTGGTCTTCAGTGTGTGGCCACCATCTCGCCCGATGGTGAGCTATATACTTTGTGGCCGGAGATAGAGACCGTCGCAGCAGTCTAAAAGAAATGTATTCACTTCAGTATTGATAGTGCCTAGATTGTAGAAGGAAACAAATATGTCAGAATGAAAAAGAGTATCAAGATATTTCAGAAATTATTATGTTTTTGTAATGACGTAATAAAATGTTTGATAAAAAATTAAAGCATGCATACCCGTCAATATATCCCCGTCATACCTTCCGGAGTTCCGTAATTGTGTTAAACTACTGAAATGGGTTCAGAACTCTCGTTAGTTGAGTTTGTATTTAGATTACCTTGCCTTTAGTTTCGTGCAATAAAAACTTTAAGATTGGACGTCGAAAGCGGACGGGACTTGGTAAACTAGTTAGTGAGATGGTAGTTTGACCCGTTACTGGAAAATGGAGAAGGGACAAAAAATCTAGCGAATCGCATGATCTCAAGCCAAACAGTTCTTATATTAAAAAAGTTTAAAAAAATACCCGACTGCAAAAGATAATGTCACTCCTTAAAGAGATATCCAACGAAACCTCACTAGTCAAAATCTACAGGAGTAATATAGAACCACAAAAATACATACATAGTTATATAGTTAGTTATACCTACATACACCCCAAAAACATTACCCTCTATATTGAGCAGTCGGGTAGAAAAAGAGAGTAGATAGCCAAACCAAGTCAGATGTAACCACGATTTAAGTTTTTTTTAGCTACAAAAAGATAAACAGGTTAATGTAAGGTTCAGCCCCTTGAGATTTCACGCAACTATTTGTTTTCACAAAATGTTTATGAAAAAAAAAAACAACTGCAACATGTGAATGCGAATCAAAAGTCACGCAAGTTGTTTAGATTTAGGAGGTCACAGAGAAACATGCATACATCCAAAAATCATTAAATCTTTTCGGGTAAATTTACTATAGAGTCGGACAAGCTTGTCTAATGGCGATCAGAAGCGCTCAAACAAGCGGAATTGCTCGATAATTGTCTGTCGATAACAACGGAACTATTGTCGACATTCCATAATATTTGCTCAGGTGCAGTGTGGTGTGATGTACTGTTGAATGAACCACGCGCGGTACGGTGCGACTACGCTTATAATCAAAGTCGAAGAGGGCGCTGATGGAGCGTTGTTACTGCGTCTCTATCTCAACACATTTAAAAAAAAAACAATAAAACAAAAACTGAAACACCAATGACGAGTTGAGGCGACGCTACTTTATTTTTCTGATTTACAAGAAATCTGTGAAATCTTTTGTTATTGCTTTTGCATTGCGTCTATTGGCTTGGTGTAAAGAGCACACTTTTGATTATTGCGCGGTCCTTGGCTTTCAAAGGAACTGATGCTGTAGTTCCACTTTTGAACACGTTTATAAGTTGTGTCGCGCCGTAGAGCCGGTGTATAACAGAGTAGTGACGTTAGAGTAGTAGTGCGCATGCGTACGGGCGTTCGATATCCGCACTACGCCCACCACGTGTCGGGAGCACGGGACCGTGGGGTTGCAATTGCAATTTCCAATTTACCAGATAATCAAAATCAAATTCTGTATTTATCCTGCCATTCACACAAGTTTTAAAAACCTTAATTCTGGGTAGGGTGTGTAGAAACTGTATTTGTCGAGAAAAGTGTCTTAAAATGGGGGAATGCTTTATCAATTATTCATCATCATATCATTCATTAGTTGAAACCATATCTACCTTTTTTAAGCAAAATACACGATTTGGTAGAGTATGGGGGAAATGAGCATTATTTTGTTACTTATCTGTGTTGTAACACAGTTTGTAGTAGACACTTAAGCAACTTACCAATATTTTATTTTTTACTTTCTTAGTATATATATATAAGTAGTAGCAAATTTTTGCCAAAGCCAAAGTGTGATGTGAGATCCTTACACTTGGATGCTCTCTAATGTCTAGGTTGACGTATTAGTTGGGTCAATTTACCCAGCTATAAAGCGGTAGGTAAGAGAATGGCAACACCATTTCATCCGAAAGGAGTGCTCCTGTAGGAAAGTAGGGAAGCTCGGAGGCTGCGTGCCACCCCGTGCGCCTGATCGTAACGTGAAGGCGGCCGCGGGTCGCGACAGGCCGCGAGCGAGCCGCCACCGGCGCGCCAGTCGCACGCTCGCGCTGCGCCGGGCGCCCGTCACTCGCGGTTTGACACAACCACTACGGCACATCGAATTTGTTTTTAATTTAATCCCCGATTGTTCCCCGAGCTGAATGAAGATCGCTTGGATTTAAGTGGAAGTGGATGAAACTATTGAAACAGTTTTAATTTTTATATGTAGAAAGATTTTCCGTTGCGTTTTCGGAAAAGTGTTTTTCTTGTTTGTGTGGGGGAGGACGGGGCGGGTTGGCGGCGGTGGGTGGATGGTGCGGCGCGGGCGAGCGCCGGGGCGCGGCCGGCGGCGCCGTTGACAAAATGTCGATACCCCTGGGCCGGGAGACTGGGCTCCCTTCACAGGTGAGTCGCTGTCTTATCAAAGAGATATCAATGCACCTTACGTCAATGTCATATACGAGCAATTGAATCAATATTGCCAGTTATTATTCGGAAAAATAAGTTGGCAAAGGTAAGGCTCGTACGATTGTTTTAGCTGTACACTGATAAGTAAACAAGTATTATTAAAATAAAATTGAAAATGCCCGACTGCAAAATACAGCCTATTTCACTCCGGACGTAAACAGGAATCCAGCGACACCTAACTCGTCAAAATCAGTCAAGCCGTTTAGGCTACAGGTGGTAGTATAGGAACACACAAACATGCATACATACATACTTACAATACACCCCAAAAAACATCACCCTCATTCATGGGCAGTCGGGTAAGAAGAACAAATAGAAGGGTTTGCTGGTTTTGTGATAACTAAAGCCTTACTATAACGATTTAAGAAGTATATATTTATCTCAGAATAAAGTTAGCTAAAAACGCTGTTTTATCTCAAAAGTTTGCTCATAGTTCTGGCCACATTTTATATTTAGTCCATTAACTGTCGATTGTATTTTATTTTCTTAGAAACGTTTTGAAATGAAATGAAATTTATTATCACCAAACGTCTTCATAAATATTGTACAATGTGAATATTGTTTTGTATATTATGAAATATTTTTTTATACAGTCCTGGTGCGAGTGACCAATGCACTCCGCATTGGTACCCATACTAGGAAAACCTGCGAGATGGCATAGATACCAATTCCTTCCCCCGAGTTGAGTAGGTTGATCAAATGACGCTTAAAAATTATAACATCCAGCTATTAAAAAAGACATGCAAGATTTGATTGACTAGCAGTGGCGGATTTACCATGAGCCTAGGGCGGCAGATTTTTGGGGCGGCAAATTTGGGGGCCGATTTTTATTTTTTTGCTACCTCATAGAAATCAAAAAGATTGTTGCATGATGGTTTTCTGATGCCTCACAGATAGAAATCTGCAACAAATTTTGCTGATGACTTCCCTCTCTCGCTTGTTATTGCACATTCCAAGAGTAGAAAACTTCCATATTCTGTAAAACAGCTAGTTCAGTTCAAAACAGTAGATGACAATTGTAGTGGCAAGGGCGGCAAAAACTGTATGCCTTGAAAATTTGTAAATCCGCCACTGTTGATGTTCCATAAGTATTCCCTATGTTCCTCGTCCAGGCACCGTGCGTGTGATTCGGCTGCGTGCGGTCTACGAACCCTCACGAACTATGTAAATAGACACGGTGATAGAATATAATTATTGATAATTGAAGTTGGAACCTTTTTAACCATTATATCAGTCCACTGCTGAGCGCCATTTTTGAATCACTTGATATCACTTGTATCATTCGAAATGACTGACTTTCAAAAGAAATCCTAAATAGAAGACGCATTTTTTAAATAATCATGTCACATCTACATCTATAATTTTAATTTGCAACGTTAGATATCATATATATCAATTATCTTCTATTACTGATTTAAGTCTATTGCACTAAATAACTTGGATAGGAATAGTTAAGCTTATAATTTAACAGTAATTGGTATTGCCATATATGCACTCATGGGGGAAGACGGTTTCCGAAATGCAGTGTTATGCTAGTTCGGGAACCAGAGGCTTCGAAACTTTTAATGTACCAATCTTACGTGTCAAATAAAAAAGTTTGATTTGATTTGATTTTAATTAAGCTTACGCAACGAGTGGTTTGAACCTTTCGAATTTGCTTCTATCAATAGAAATTCCTTCATTTCGCAATATTTTTTCGTACAAAATATCGTACCAACTATTCGAAAATGGAGTCCCTGGACATGGCGTTATCCCAAGGCACGCAACTAAGACCTATTAATTTTTAAAACTTTTGTTTGGTACATTGAATATGTAGCATAAATGATATCAGATAGTAATGTCTGGTAAGATTGAAAGTGTACTCTATCACAAATTATTTACAACCTTGACAATTTAGGTAAATATTTTATCATCTGATAACCCCGTGTTGCTAAAGTGCTACGGTAGGTATAGTTTACGAATCACATTATTATTTATGTCTTGATATAGGAAGGTATATATTTTTTCGTAGACCTTTCATGCTGTCGTCTACTAGTATGATACCAAATTCTTAGCCTCTACTTCTTACCTTACCTAAATGACAGTCTGTTGTACTTACCTTATATTACACGATAATATTTGTCTTTGGATTCCTTTTTACGTCCGGAGTGACACAGACCTACATTTTGTAGTCGTGTGTTTTGTTTTTCTTAATATACTATTATGTAATACTAATACTTAATTAGTATATTATTATTTGTTATTCAACTGTATAATGACTGAGGGTGAGATCTATTTTTGCAACGTTTTTTTACTTTGATGGTTGGAATGTTTTTTTTTTTGTTATGACTCACTCGTTTGAATGAA
The DNA here is from genome assembly GCA_947579745.1 of Apocheima hispidaria. Classification (NCBI taxonomy): domain Eukaryota; kingdom Metazoa; phylum Arthropoda; class Insecta; order Lepidoptera; family Geometridae; genus Apocheima; species Apocheima hispidaria. The sequence continues at coordinate 5,985,264 of OX388157.1, read as the reverse complement.
TGATTACGAGTTTATATAAACATGAGAATTAGTCTGTGTAATAAAAATGTTCACTTAAAATCTTTACGTAGTGGCAGTTTAAGCAATCATCTAACGTCTCTGAATGCGGTTGTATGACATTTTAAATATTATAATGTAGAAAAATGTTACAAAACATTTTTTAATTTTGTCGCCAGTCCTCAGTCTATATTATATCATTAAAATATCGAGTTTACGAGCAACCGTGAACGAAAATTGGTTTTCTGATCTCAATAAAGTATCGCATTTCTGACAAGGTAGGTACCTACAGTTCCTGATGCATCTATCCTTGAGATGCTAAATGTAGACTCTATTTTTAGCTCCACGTCACGATTTTACAATATAAAACAAACAATGCGGGTGATTACAATTCTACGAAACACTACAGCCGATAAGGCCATTGTTTTATCGATGGAGTAAGCAGTTTTTAATCAAAAATGTATTTTGAGTACTTATCTAATAGTAATTTAATACTAAGATATTTAATTATAAGGGAGTTGTTGACCTGAAGCCGTCGTCTTATTATGAATAAATTACCTATATAGGTAATTTAAAATTATAAAATAAATTTGTTAAGACTATTTGATTATACTTATAAGCTACTGTTATCAAAATGAACAATGTACTAAAATGACTCTTTTTTTTTTTTATTAGTCTCACCGTGGAGGCTGGGAAAAAAGTTCCATCGGCCCCGGTGATATTAATACTATAGCCAATAGTGATAAACAGAAGGACACCTAAGTACTGTTATAATTAACAACAGTATATATTATTTATTACAAAATCAAATTAGGAAACAAGGAAGCAAGACAAAAAAATAAAAAGTTTTGAATAAAATTATTCACAACGTCGTCGGTCCAACCTATTGGGAACTATATAGGGTTATAAGGAAAGGGTATGCTAAGCCGAAAAGGGCTTATAGTACTCATCATTATGAACAACTTTTACTATGGGACCGACCCTGAAATCGAGAAAAATATATCAGCTGTTCCATACATTTTGTCGAGTGTCATTGACATTTTTCTATGGAACACCTGATATATTTTTATCGATTTCAGGGTTGGTCCCATATAAAAAGTTGTTCATAATAATAAACAACCTCCCCCTATGAGCCGCCTTCGGCTTAGCGTACCCTATCCTTATAACCCTGTATAGTTGGACCGACGACGGACGGTGCTCTTTCTAGAATCGGACAGCACTTATTTAAGTGCTTGCTTGACAGCTATTCCCAGTTTTTAATGACACGCTGTCATGAAAAGGGGATATACTTTTCAGATTCTAGAAAAAACGCTCTCCTTGGGAGCTGCAGTGAACGAAAAGACGGGGATTGATGACAGAATATACTACACATGCATTAAAATAGATCAACAATCATTATGTTGAAAGCTTAAAAAAATATATTATATCTTATATCTACTTAAATACAAAATACAGGGTAACTTTTTAAGTAGTGCTCAAATTTTGTGTTGAAAAATAAAGGATAAGTAAGTACTTATGTTTTGTTTTTGTATAAAATTACCTTATACCTTGGTATAAAATTATTGAAATATCTTCAAATGAAAGTAGCTACAATGTAATCACGGTCGCTCTATTCGTGATTGTACTACGAACACCTACGATACCTATCAATATCTATTGATAGTAAATACCTACATCGCTTCTTCTCGCTCACTACAGCGAGAACTAGGCAGGTAATTATTGTATTTATTATTTTCTGACATTTCGTCGTCAATAAATTAATAAATGCAAAAAAGGTATTATTTATTGGATATATCTATTATTTTAATTCTAGTATGATATACGTTCTATTAACAATAAAGATTGCGTGATAAAAAATTGCGCACTACTTAAAAAGTTACCCTGTTTATGTTTTATATTTAAGAGTCGCACATGAAAAGCTCTTAATTAAATGCTTTCCATTTTTTTTACTACCTATATTAGAACTTATAGGTATAGTGATTTGTATAGTAGGGTAGGTACCTACATTGCTAAGTAGGTACTACACGTGTATACGTTTGCAAGAAGGATAAGTGTGATTAAAATTCACCACTTTGTCTTACCAATGAAGAAGGGCTCTATCTAATTAATTCACCTTTTCGGATTTAGCTGAGTTTATATAGGACTCGGCTACATTTGACTCTCAGAACAATATTCCTCATAAATATGTAAAGCTTTCCTTTGAGCCTTTATTTCTCTACGGTTCTCTTCCCAGAAAGAGGTTTAGGGAAATACTGACACAGCATTTTGTAAACAAATTTTATTTTTAAATAAACAAGCTTCAATTTAATCGCAAAATTCAACTAAAGTAGTATAAGTATTAGCATCGTAGCATGCAATGCTAGCTAGTCTTATAGCAATGTGAGTTAGTCTTATCGCAATGTTAGCTTGTCTTATAACAATGTGACCTAGTCTTATAAAAATGTAAGCTAGTCTTATAACAATGTTAGCTATATAGTCTAATAACATTTTTTTTTACATATGATCTGAACGCAAGTACTTACTAACAATTTACATCCTAAATAATTGTAGAGGTCGATCGTAAGTCACATTGATAAATTAGAGTATTCGGCCGCAGGATCTTTTAATAAAATACACTTTATTTAAGCTTTTATTTAATGCTTATATGTTGAAATTTACAGTTCAATAAAAATAATATTTTCTATTTATAGTTAATTACTATAATACTTTCCAAAACTTAAATTTGGGCTGTGTGAACTTGGCACTCGACTTTGGAAAAATTAACCCTTTTTTGTGTTTTCTGAAAGAGTTCGGTATGTAGTGGATAGTAGTAAAAATATTTTCGTTAATAGTAAAACCAAAAAATTAAAAAAAAAAAAATGTGTTCCCCCGAAAATTTGAACATATACTTTAAACACACCTGGCACTAATATCATAAATGTGAAAGTTTGTGTGTAAGATTATACTAGTTCCCACTCAACTCCGGAACGGAGCTTTAACCCTGGATTCATAAATGCGAAAGTTTGTGTGTAAGTGCGTTTGTTCCCACTCAACTCTGTAACGGCTAAGTGGATTCGGATAAAATTTGGTATGAAGATAGCTGGGATTAACATATGCCTAGGCTACATTTTATTCCAAAAAATATATGGTTCGTTTTAAAATAACCGAAAACTGCGGGGCGCTGCTAGTTAACAAAGTCAAAGGTTGTTTTTAATCATGAATGATAAATTGATTAAGTACTCCGATTTTACTTAGTAGGTACCTAATACGAGCGATCCCTTCATCATACCGAAATTGAAAGGCAAATCATTGCGGAATTATTAAACGGCGGTTTCAGAATCTCCAGCAATTTGAGAGCCAAGGCCCGCGAGGTTCCGAGTTCGTTTGGGGGAGAGTTCAAGGCTCTATCGATCTTGTGAGGCGAAGGCCTTGTTAGAACAATTTTCACTTTTCACCGCCATTTCAGGACGTAAGTCAACACTACCCTCCATTTATATCCAGCTTAAAGCTTATTTTAAGCTTTGTGAACTAAGTCTCGGTAAGCTCATTTATTTTAAGATTTAAGAGAAATGGACGGAATGAACTCGTTTTCTAGAAAATGTAGAAATATATTTAAGCTCTGGGTTTTCTGTTAACTAAACGTCTCAATTATAGACGAAGTACGAAGTCCGATAATAGACATAAGTAAACAGCAAGAACAATTGTATAGTTTTACTTTTACAAAACCCAGCCAAATGCGAGTCGGACTTTTGCACCGAGGGTTCCGTACCACCACACAATATACTTTAGTAAAATAAAGAAAATATACATTTGCGAATCTCGATTATTTCTTGAATAGTTACTTAGTGGTTGAAACTCTTAGCGCGAGTTTAAATCGCACTTATATACACCAAGTTTCACGTTTTGTTTTCTATAAAACATTGGCAATGGTACTCTAAAGATATTAAACGATATATATTTTTTAAATCCGTCTCTGTAATTTTCAACATTTAAAAAAATGTTGACAAGTGCAAACGAGATAGCTGAATCAGGGGAGCTCTAGCTCTTCAATCCCGAACATAGTAAATGCACCAATGTACATTACCGTTTTCCCTATATAAGTAGGACAGACAGACAGACGATGTAGGCTTAGTAAGTAATAGGGTACCGTTGGCACCCTTTGTGCACGAAAAAAGAGTACAAAAATCGTAGTTACTTACCAGACGTTATGTCTTGAAATCTTGAAATGGTATGGTCATTATCAGCACACCTCAAAGTTAAAAATATAGTCCAACATTTCGTCGGCTAAACAATGGCTATCTTAATGAGGTGTCTTAGGTAAATAGGGTCACACCTCACCGGTTCAGTGTCCGTATGTTTCTTGCGTCGTGGACCCATTCGCATAGCTCACGGATGAGTCACGCCCGATGCACGATGGTTCTGCGAATCGCATCTATGATACACTCTTGAGAAATTATGATTATTTGGTTACCCAAATTAAGTAGCGAATCCGGCTTTATTTGTCTTTGACGGTCGGAGACTCGGAATATTATACGACTGCTTTTTTTTAGGTGTTTTCATGAGTTCAAGATTTCTTATTTTTATGTGTTACATTTTAATTAGGAGGTACTAACAGGATCTTTACACGAGTTTGTTTATTTTTGAGTTCTGAATATTTCGGTAGCATGCGCCAACTCACAAAAAAAAGTCGTAAATACCCCGAGAAAATCTACAATCAATTTTTAAATTTGAACTATTATGAAATATTTCATCCTACAATCGTTTAACAAACTAGAAAATTTGATTTAGTAAACAAAGCCAAAAGTCTAAAACTGTAATAAGTGTATGTTTTATTTGTTCCGTTACAAATTTTAGGAGTAAAAGCCAGATCCTAAGTTTTTTTACTACTCTATTAGTAGTAAATAATCATTTACTACCTACTTGTATGGCACCGTCGCGCGATGACAGCGCCGCGTCTGGAGGACTTCTTTCATGAAAAGCACTCTACAAAGCGAACGTATTTGAGTTACCACTACCGATCTTGCTTTGGCTGCATCGTTCGTTCTCGATCGTAAGCATTCCCTCGCGTTCATTCGGCTTGGAATGTACCTATTACTATCAATTTTATCCTAAATAATTGTTAACAAGTACAAGTACAACAAGTTGTTAACATTTTAGAGACAATGTTTTGTTGTTAGTTTGTTTAACAGGCTATGCAAGGTCAGGAAACTAGGAAAGCGAACTGCAAGGTATAAAAATAAACTTTTTGTTTTTATCTCGCTAATGTTTGCATAAGAGGTTTTTATTTGGAGCATGTATTCCTTAGCCAAATACGACTTCTAGTGCAAACAGTGACTTGTCACTGTATAATACGACCTCCTTCCGCACTGCCTTATGTTAGCACACGTTACTAGGTTAGCGTTTCTGTTTATCTAATTCTCCTCATGCCATTGACAATTGATTTTTTGTAGTGGTAGGGCTCTCTTGCAGAGTCCGCCTGGGGAAGTACCACACCTTTGCCAGTTATTCAACCGCCAAGCAGTAGTGTGCAAGCATTACTGTGTTCCGGATTGAAGGGCAATGTTTCCAGCGTAATTACTGGGCATACAGAGATATAACATCTTACATTTCACAGTGACGAGCGCAGCAAACTTCATTTATTACAGGCAACCACAAACCCATAAATGTAAAAATAAAAACAATAAAATTACATATCCCTGTGTCAGTCAAATTACATATCTACAAATCAGTCAGAAAAAAATTAAATAAAAATCATGTCAAAATTCAAAAACAAAATAGTTTTAATACAATGTCAAAATTTTGCAATAAATATTTAGTCAGTTATACTTTCTCTTCGGCATTGGTCCTGCAACCTGCCTGTTGCAGCAATGCCGAAGGAAAGGGCAGTCTAGTCTGTCAGCAATCAGCGCCAGGACAGCGTTGGAGCTGGCCCGCACTCTTTGCACCAAGGACGCGTCCCGTTTGCCCATAGTCGCGTAGAAGCAGTCGGTTTTTTTTTTAAATTGATATATTTAATGGTCAATACAATAATCGAGATGATTCATTCAATCATTGTGACTTATTGAAATCTGTGAGCTAATAGATAATCTATAGATATGTACCTAAATGTTAAGAATTAAAGCTATTAATGTTATGATTCACGATTTTATTAATGTGCCTATTATTTTAGTCTCAATAAACTTGAAAATATAGATAAGGCCAGGAAAATTAAGTGCCTATTAAATAAATAATAAATAAATAAATATCTGGGACATTTTTGCACACACGGTCATCTGACCCCAAACTAAGCAAAGCTTGTAATATGGCTGCCAGAGACTGATATACGTACATAGATATTTTTTAAATACATACTTATATAGATATTAACACCCAGACATAGAACAAACACAAATATTCATCACATAAATGTTTGTCCTAGATGGGAATCGAACCCACGCCCCCAGGCACAGAACGTAGGTTCACTACCAACTGAGCCACCGGGGCAGTCAACGGATATCGGAGTCAATTGTTACGGATATACTCTGCAAGTAGCCGCTTTACAGTACATAATTATACAGGGTAACTTTTTAAGAAGTGCGCAAATTTTGCGTACTTAAATATTGTGGAAAAATAAAGGATACGTATTTTTTGGCTTTACTCACTTTGGTACAAAATTATAGAAATAACTTCAAATGAAAGTAGCTACAGCAAGAGCTATAGCCGCGGTCACTATTCGTGATCGTACTTCGAACATCTAGGATACGTGTAGGTACCTACATCGCTTCTTCTCGCTCGCTACACCGAGAAGTAGGTAGGTAATTATTGTATTATAGGTTTTCCGACATTTCGTGGTCAATAAATTAATAAATGCAAAAAAAAAAAAAATGTTCTATTAACGATACGTACTGATAGCGCGATAAAAATTTGCGTACTTTGTATAGTTACGTTCGATCTCCTCGGTTACTCGACTACGAAAAAAGGCGGGTTATGAGTTGGTATGGGCTATAAAGAAAAAAAAAAACATTCAGTTAAATCTAGATCCATGAGTTAAATACTAAAAATAACTGGTGTGCATGACACACCAGGTAAATGTTAAACATATTAAAAAAAACCATTAAACTACTAAAAAAAAATTAAACTTACTTTTTTTGGGGCCTTTTTAGTGTTTTTACGAGCGAAAAAATACCTTTGTCTATTAATTACTAGCTGGGCTCCTCGGTTCACCCGGTTCCTATCCTACAGCATCAGTTACATTTTTCGGGATGAAAAGCCTATGTTAATCCTGGAAATAAGCTACCTCCATACCAAATTTCATCCAAATCCGTTCAGTCGTTACAGATTTGAACGGGGACAAACACACACATACTTACACACTATAACCTACGAGTGAGAGAACAAAATCGGGTAAAAAACAACAAAAAAAAACAAAAAAGAACTACGTAAAACTCTACAATCAAGTTTTACTTATCTACAATATCTTGATAAAAATCGGTGTAGCTTTTAAGACAATCATGTTTATAAGTAACTAGACATGTGGTCTAAGCTTTAAACCGTTGTGATACCTACATATAAAGCAATAAAGCTCTATTTATTATCTTCAAGTAACTGTATAGAAAAAGAACTGTAATATAATCTTCGCTATAAAAAAAGAGAAACCCATACTCGGAACCCGGGTATGTCCTAAAACTGCGACCAGAACCAGCGGAGGACGGGCATCAGCGTCCTGTTAGTAAACGGCGGGAATTCTGCGATTCATAAGCCGCCTGCCAAGCGTGAGGACTAGGGCAACCCACCACGATTTTACATTTCTAACGATTCCGCTAGATATATAAAGTCAAGCTTAATATTTAAATGTAGCCATAATAGCTCAATGATCAGCGCGTTCGGATCGCACGCCGCTGGGCGTGGGTTCAATTAAAAACAAATACTTGAGCTACACGTGGAGGAAAAAATCTTGAGGAAACCATAGTGTGGTGATAGGGTTTCTAGTTCTCTGCTGGCTAGATACTGCCCTCAAGTTCCAGATTCCAGGAAGATCACATTAGCTGTATATAGTCAGTCGGCAAAACTGGCACATAAGTACGTGCATAGCTTTAGGTGCGTTGCGGTTGCAACACAGTGCAAGTGGCAACATACAACAACGCAATAACTTTCCTTTACTCCAGGCTATCGCTGCCGATATCGGTTGTATCGCTGTTTATCGCTGCCGATAAGCCCCGATAACGAGATAAAGACGGCCGGTAGGTACTGACAAATAAATGGACGTTCAATATTCCGCCTGCGTATTTTAAATACAATTTCATGAGTAAAACGTTTGTCATCTGGCTTTTCCGTAAATTTGTGGTTGTACGCGTGCCTACCTAAACGCACTCGCAAAAGCACTCACCGAATTTTGGTGAACTTCGGTGAGTGTCGTAATACTACAGTAGGTACTCCTATACCTACTTAATTTCAAATCTCAGATCAGGCGTAAAAAAAGCGGAAGCTACATTCGAGTGCTTAGATATCTTCTCAAGCATGCCTCCAACGCTCAAGAACACAAGCTGTCACAAGAAACGTCGACGCCTTTTCTGGACGCTTACAAAATCCGGATCCAAAACTCAAATTACGCTACAGCGTAAGGAATCCCGTGCGTGGTTTCGCAGAACCCGTGATCTTTAAATAACCAAGCCCAGTAGCAATTCGGCGTCTTGCCTCCGTCGGCCTTTGCGGCGTCCTTTGGCACTCTCCAGGGAATGCTCTCCACACCCTTATTAGGCTACATAATAACCCGTCGTTCCTGTATCCTCTTCGACAGCACCGATTGTTCGACCCAGTTTGGAATACGGTGGCATTTTCGAATCAGATTTAAAGTCGTTAAGGTTTTCTGTTTCATATTTATTACCTGCGCCAAAGATGGTTTGAGAAATTCGAGAATAATCAATACCATTTCCTTAGAAGACTTAGTTTAGTTTTAGCTTTGAAATGATACAATAAAAGCTTATCTTAAAACACTTATTTGGGCTGGCAACACGTCGACAACACTATTAGTGTTGCAGGTGACCATTACCTACATGCGGTTTGCTTAACATAGGCGGAGCGCTAGTAGCAGTGTTTGCAGATCAAATTTAAAAAAAATACTTTATTCATTGTGTCGCCTTCACTACACTCTGCCTTTGTTGAATGTCCAACTGTAACACTTGTTAATTTAAGCGCCCTGACATTTTAAACGGAATTAAGCTCATACGGGTTATGTGGACATGCGCGTAAACAATTTAGGGCTTGTGCCTAAAATACCTGGTGTCGTAAGGCGCAACGATGTGGTCGGCCGCCAGCGCCTTATAAGGCTGCGGCACACGAGGCCGCTCTTCGGCTAGCTCCACACGAGCTGTGCAAATATATTCAACCCTGTTAACCTTTCAGATCAAAGCCTCTCTGTAACCCACAATTTGCGCAGCGACGTCCTATCAAACAGTACCATCTGGAACTTAATTGCAGATCGTTGTCGAATATATTTCTTACATCCCCTTTTTATTATGATAACCTCTGATTATGATTATACTTTCCATATGTGCTATTTTTGTCGAAGAGGCGCTTATCGGCGATCGACACGGATTCATATCGCGTATCAATTACTCTCAGAAACTCCCAGAGATAAGACACGATGCGAAAACCAGCACAAATTCTTTTAAGAACAACCTCAGAACTCATGCGGTACTATCTTTAATCTAATGTGGACTTAATAGTTGCCTACACAGAGCTGCAATCACTTTATAAGCCGACACGGTCAGGTTTCTGTTTCTGCACACGTTGGACTAACCCGTTCCTAAAGGTCGTAACTTAACTTTCTTACTATGGACTCTATGCCAGATGATCTTAACGATAAAACATTATTTGCCGTGAACTTTTTTCACGCTTATGACGAATGCGTGTCCTCGGTGAGGGTATGTCAAAATAGGAATCATTTCGAAGTCAAGTGCTACCGTTTGTCACGGAAGGCTACTTGGAACTATGCGGATACAAAGTGGACTAATTCACTGATTATTTTATTTTTCGTTTTGTAAAACCTATGGAAATTAAATAAAAAACTGGAAATTGTCGTAAAAGCTTTGAATATTTGTTTGTATCGCTAATTACAGGCTGCTACGTTTGTATTTACAGTTATTTAGGTAATATTCAAAACTATTCATGGGATGTTACATCATGTTCGGGCGAAGGGGACCGGTTTAAAATCTCGCGTCACCCGAAAATTGTTTCGGTTATTTACTGGATGATGAACGCCCATCATCCAATTTGCGATTTTAAGATTAAGTTTATGTTAACTTTTTTGGGTGCGCAGTTGTCAGACAGGATATTATATAAATGAAATACGATTATAGGAAAGCAACCGTCGATGTAATCTCCACAATTACACAAAGTGTTGTTGTTAATTCTATACAAATATACGAGATTGGAATTGATACACATAAAAATAGGTTTGACTCACAGGTACACCGGAAGGCAATCACAAACAGAATGTGACAGTCGTAGACAGAGAAATCAATAGACGTCACGTACAATTAACATAGACATAGGCAAACATAGACACTACGTAAATAACCATGAGAACATAATAATATTTCAACACTTCCCCTTATTTTGTTCTTCATGGCCACATTAAACATCACAGAAAGAACTTACAAGATCATGCCATAAACATTTACATCTATTGGTACATGCAACCACCATTCAAATATTATTCTTATAAATTAAACAGCAGCCTACTTAGATTTAATATTCATTTCGTTTATAAATTTTGCATGTTTTATAAAGCTCAACGGCTTCGTGAGCACATCGGCTACCATCTGATCAGTTGACAAATATTTCACCTTAGCAAATCCATTTTGAATCAGATCTTTAACAAAATGATATCTTAAGTCTATGTGTTTGGTTCTTTTATGGCAGTATTCTCTGGCTTCTAGTAATCTGTGGGCACTTTGGTTATCATTATATAAAATAATTTCTAATTTCTTATCCAAAATTTCCGTTATAAAGCTTTTAATGAAACATAAATCCTTTAATGCCTCAGTGATTCCCAAGTACTCACTTTCAGTACTAGAGAGCGCTACACACTTTTGCTTCCGAGACTCCCAATTAATAGTATTCTTGCCTAATCTAATTACATAGCCAGTATAAGATTTCCTATCCACCACATCATTAGCCCAATCAGCATCTGCAAAAGCAGTTAAGGTTAAATTACAATTTCTATAAAAATATAGTTTATAATTTATCGTCCCCGCTAAATATCGCATTATACGTTTGGCCGCAAGCCAATGAGACTGATCAAAGCCATGGGTAAACTGACTTAGTTGACTACAGGCAAAACTCAAATCAGGCCTTGTACAAACACATAGGTACATCAAGCAACCCAGTAATTCTCTATACCTATATACATCTTCATCAAGGCATTTTCCTTGAGGTTTACACAATTTATTGCCTAGTATCATGGGAGTAGCCACTGCCTTACAATTTTCCATGCCAAACCGCAATAACAATCTTTTAATATAGTCCGACTGATCTAAAGTCAGTATGCCATTGTTTATATCATGAGTTACATTCATTCCTAGACACATTTTTAATGTACCTAAATTCTTTACATTAAATTCACACTCTAATAAACTAATTAGTTCGTTTTTAGTTGTGGAACTATTACTAAACAGATAAAAGTCATCTACATACAATGCTATTATAGTTATACATTTACCACATTTTTTAATGTACACACATGGTTCACATTTGCTTTGTGTAAAAGCATTTTTCGATAATAATTGATGCACTTTTAAGTTCCACATTCTACTAGCCTGTTTTAAGCCATATATACTTTTTAACAATAAACATACTTTATTACTGTCGGTACTGAAACCTTCAGGCTGCTCCATATAAATATGCTCATCCAACTCACTATTTAAAAATGCTGTTTCTACATCTAAGTGATCAATATTCATATTTAAGTCATTTGCTAATGCAAATAAAATTCTCATAGTACTGTGGCGGACGACCGGTGAGAATGTGTCATTGTAGTCTACACCTTGCCTTTGAGAAAAACCGCGCGCTACTAAACGCGCTCTGTATTTATCTTTACCCGCATTATCTTGCTTGGTTTTGTAGACCCACTTACATTTAACTACATTATGGGCCTTAGGCCGGTCCACAAGCTTCCATACTCCATTTATGATAAGAGCATTATACTCTTTTTGCATAGCAGCTTTCCACTCTTCACTAGTGGATGAAGAAATAGCTTCTACATAGCTCAAAGGGTCACATTGGCCCTGAACAAACAAAGACATATCATAATCGCCATACCTGTCTGGCTGTTTACCGCGGGTGCTCCTAACGGGTCGCCCAGTGACGGTCACTGAACCCTCACGACTAGTCACGGCTTCTTCCCCTGCAGGAGACCATCCCTCAGAAAGCGATGATGATGTGTCACCAACACCAGCGTTGGAGACCGGACTGAATGCTTCATCACCAGTTGCATACTCCGACTCAGGAGCTGAAACCACAGTTATATTTTGATCAGAAAAACTGTCCTTATCTAAATTGTCATTCATGGATGAATTATTACTATTATTAGAAAAATCTTTGTGAATAGTATTATCAATTTCATTTAAAATGTTTATATTGTCATTTCCATTATAACCATCCATATTATTATTTATTATATTACTATTAGACTGGTCATTTAAATAAGGCTTACAGTCATATTCATAAAATTTATAACTACTTGGTTTATAACCATCAGTCTTCAAAAATTCTGTTTCTAAAAATGCCACATTCCTTGCGAAAAATACCTTGTGGGGAACTAAAGGGTCGACAAGCCTATATCCTTTGGTAGTGTCACTATAGCCTACAAAGATGCATTTCTTTGACTTAGCATCAAGCTTCTTTCGCTTCTGCTCAGGTATCAGTGCATAAGACACGCATCCAAACACACGGAGGTGACCAAGTTCAACATTGGAACGGGTCCACACCTCCTCAGGCATCGATCCTGCCACAGCAACAGAGGGGCACCTATTCTTCAAATACATTGCGGTCATGACCGCTTCTCCCCAATAGCGCTGGCAGAGACCTGATTCCTGCAACATACAGCGCGCCTTCTCCATCAGAGTTCTATTAAGCCTCTCTGAAACACCATTTTGCTGAGGGGTAAAAGGGACTGTTACCTGATGAACAACTCCCTCATTTAGCAAGTATGTCGCAAACTTACAATTGCAATACTCACCCCCACCATCAGACCTGAGACACTTCAAGGGGTAACCAGATTGTTTCTCTACTAGCGTTTTAAATTGAACAAAAACTGACAGTACCTCAGATTTATTCCTCAACAGGTATCCCCAGCTCTTCCTACTGAAGTCATCGGTAAATGTCAAAAGGTATCGAGCACCGCCCCAACTGCAGCTGCTCATAGGCCCGCACAGGTCCGAATGCACCAACTCAAGAGGTTGTACAGCACGCTTCGCCCCAGAAGGAAATGGTTTAGCCACCTGCTTCCCCTCAAGACAAGCTATACAATTCTTCAATTGGTTTTCACAGTCCTGAAACTTAAGATTGTTAGCTTTCCGCAAATTACACATACCTGCGTAACTTAAATGCCCGAGCCTTTTATGCCAGATAGACGCTGGTAAAGCTGCGACCATCGCACTCTCTCCACCCTGCACTTCCGTTAGGGAAGGTATAGAATGCTCCACCTGCAAGACCCTGTTGACAACCCTATCAAGCTTGTAGATACCATTGACATTGCTAGCATGACCAAAACTATCCCCTATAATTTTACATTGCTTATAAAAGTGACACCCCAACGAGTCGAACACCACAGTAAAACCTGCTTTAGTAAGCTTACTTACTGACAATAAATTTGTGGACAGATCAGGGACAAGCATAGTATCCGCAACGGTACTATCATTATTAAATATTAATTTAACTTTACCTGAGCCAACACTGGACAACTTATCATTATTTGCGATACATACTTTCATTTTGCTAGGTTTAAAGTCCATTAAGTGAATTTTATTATTGGTCATGTGCGCCGTACAGCCACTGTCGACAATCCAGTCATTCGCAGTAACTAACGCCGCTTCAGTTGTAATGAAAGTTTTCTCCGCACTATCACTTTTTTTATCGCGTTTTAACTTGTAACACTTTGTTTTAACATGTCCAGACTTTTTGCAGTAGTGACAAATAACTTTACTTTTAAATTTTGCAACATATGCTGTATTATTTATATCACTGTTCACCTTACGAAACTCTTCTTGAAGTAGTCTCGTACGAACCAGCTCAGTGGTCAAGTTTCCGATGATACATGCTGTCTCCAAATTGGATACTAGGACATCATACTCAGCTGGTAATCCACTTAATAAGATTTCGGCAACTTCCGAATCTTCGATGGACTTGCCGATATCCGCCAGCTGCTGCACAAGTGTCATAATTGCATTTATGTACTCACTCATTGAAGAAAATTTGCAAAATTCTGTTTGATGCAGTTGACGTGATAGCAAAACACGACGATATAGCCCCTTGTCTTCAAATATATTAGCTAGCATAATCCATGCAGCTTTCGCCGCTGTGGCGTCTCTTACATATTGATACAATGACGACTGCAAACACATGCAAATACGAGCGAGTGCACGTTTATCCCGAATGGGATCGGTATCCAGACCTTCCACACATCCCCACAAACCGTCAAGAGTCAGCGCCATGCGCATTATAAATTTCCAATTTGTGTAATTAGTTACGCCTTCCAATTTCTCGATATTATACATTGTGCCTGATGCTTGGCACGAGACGTTGCTCCCCCGATGAGCTTCCATTGCTTAAATTGTTTGTTTATGTCCTGTCCGACAAATAAATGAAACTGCGTAGTAGTTTCGTCGCTGTGTCTGGGCCGTAACCTTTTGGGTGCGCAGTTGTCAGACAGGATATTATATAAATGAAATACGATTATAGGAAAGCAACCGTCGATGTAATCTCCACAATTACACAAAGTGTTGTTGTTAATTCTATACAAATATACGAGATTGGAATTGATACACATAAAAATAGGTTTGACTCACAGGTACACCGGAAGGCAATCACAAACAGAATGTGACAGTCGTAGACAGAGAAATCAATAGACGTCACGTACAATTAACATAGACATAGGCAAACATAGACACTACGTAAATAACCATGAGAACATAATAATATTTCAACAAACTTTCATCGGCCATCGACCGTGAAAAGATCATAAAAATCGTGATGAGACGATTAAAATTAACGTCTTCAGACAGCTTGATTTCTAGATCAGGAAGTATAAAATGCCTTATAATATTATTGATGAATGGTTCTTATTATATCTTGAGACTGGTTGTAAGATCTTGCCTTTGTTAATAGCTGCTCTTGCAGTTTAATATGACGGGTCAATTGATCAGACGCGGCTCAAGCGGTTTTGCTGCGCTAGACATGCTATCGACCTACATAAGCAGTGAGTACGCGTACCTACACTCCGTAGGTAGATACCCCGCTATTGGCTAAACACTAACCATAACTCAATTGATCGATTGCTATCAATCTTGGAGCAAACGGCATTACTCAGCTGTGACAAATAATTTCTAGGTGTGCGCGATAGAGGTACCTAGTAAATGTGGGTAATTCGGCCGCATGATACCTACATAGATTCGCTAATGGACCAACTGAGAATGGTTTGAAAATATCAACGTTTTGGAGCAAACGACAGTGTAAGTATACTAAGAAATTGACCAGCAGTATGAAAAATGGTATTGTTTAAAAACAAGATGTCGTTACACATCTCGCGACGGCGACAGTTATCGTATTGTCACAATTAGAGCGACAGCAAGAAGATAAATCGTAAGCAAGCGACTGACGACAAGCTATGACTCTGGCAACTTTCTGATTGCTTTTTAACTTGCCGTTTTCTGATCGTTTATCATTTGCAAGTCTGTGTTGAGTCTCTCAATGTATGTTGGAGACAAGACTGCGATAATTTTACTGTTATTAATGATTACTCCTTTTCTGGTGGAAATGGATCCGAGCTTGGCGAACCCTTTTTATCTTCGTATGACATTACCGCAACGTCAATTTCTTCATTGCTCTTTTTATCCACTAACTAAGTACTCGAACCATAACCTACCAAGAATTACTTACCTACCGTTTTTTTGGTGCCTTGTCTCTTGGTTAAATGCTCCCACATACATACCCTGGCTGCATTGGGGTTGCAGTCGGAATATGTGGGATTATACCCACTAAAACCCTCTCGGTGGCCGCCTGCTGCGCCCTGATTGAAGCACCGCGATCTTTACGAACGTAGCCTAGCTAGCACGTTGTGTAAGAGCTGGCTCCCCTGATTCAGTTATATCGCTTGCAGTTTTTTAACATTTTATTAATATTAAAATGACAGAAAGGAAATTTCAAAAAATATAATTTAATATCTTAGAACTGCTTAGAATTTCCAGTGTTTTGTAGCAATTTTCATGTAATTTATTTTTTTTGGCGAATGATATAATAATAAAATGAAAAATGCTATAAAACATTGGCGATGGTATTCTTAAAAATATTAAACGATAAAAAACCTCCCTATTATTTTTATAATTTTTTTTTTATTTAAAAGTGCGAACGAGATACCTCGAGATACGAGCCGGCTCTTAAGGTAACATTTCTGGAACATTGGTCCCTCCTCCAAGTACCAAGTTCTACGTAGAACCTATAGAAATTGAAGAAACTTAATTAGGGAAGAACGTTCCGTTTTCCATGTGAAGCAGACAGTTCAAGATAAAAACGTTTCTGCTCTCTTTTATAAAAAACAAAAGAAACCCACGCTCGGCAGAATTCAAGCAAGCGCCATGCAAGTGCCTTACCGATTGGATTGGCAACTGTACCGAAGGTCAGTGCTAATGTTTCCCGGTGCATTGACATTACACCTGAGTTGTTTAGTCTGGTCATCGACCTGATAAGTATAAAAAGTAACGAGAACCAACCAGGCGCATTACTGCAAATTGACTCCATATTTGTTGATAGCAACCTGCCATTGCCTTAGTAAGTGAAGTGGTAGATGTTTACTTAATCGAGACGTTGATACTTTGTGTCTTGACGCTCGTTTTCAATTATCACAGATATCCATATCGCAATAGATAGAAAAATATAAACTCTTTATATCGCACACCGCAGAAAATAAAATCGTAAACATAGGGCAAGCTTACAAAGTGGTACTACAAGGTGGCCTTATCGGTGAACAGCAGCCAAGAGCGACTCGTACTTACGTACCGAGGGCTCCGTACCAAATGAAGTTACCAAAAAAAAATTGTTTTCCTTTTTTTATTTCGGGATCCTTAGCGCGAGACCGACTCGCAATGTAGCTGATTTTTTTGCTGTTACACTGTATATAGAGCTTGCACTATAATCACACCAAGTTTGACGTCTTGAACAAAGCGGTATTACCGTTTTGCCGATTTAACAAAGACAAGAAATGTTGAAAAAAACAAGTTAGGTTTCCTATAATTTTGTAACTTTATAATTTTTTAATTGTCACAGATTCAGTGTTCCAACTGGCTTCTTACTACCGTTTACAAAAGATAGAGCCTTTGAGGCTGATTTAACAGCTATGCGGACTTATCTGCGCCTCTGCAGACAGTCGGCGGACGACGGGTCGTCGTAGACTTAGCGATATGAGTCCCTTGAGAGATACTTGGTTGAGACTCTTCGGGTACTGAACCCTAAAAACCAAAAGTAAAGTCAGTATGCAATAGTAGATGAGTTAATTATTGACCTGTTATCAAAAAGTCTAGACTGAAAATCGATGTCATTTTGAGGTTTACCAACCAAATTATCAGACAGACAAACAAATAACTTGGAAAGGCATATATGCTTAGTTAAAACAACTCCAAAAAAAATTAATTAAATGATTTTCCAAGAGCTAAAAAAATATTTATTGAGTAAGTTTTCCCTTCGCACTTACATGTTCCAATCCGAAGTTATTAAGCCGAAAGCGCTCGGATCCACTTCTATCTCTTAGGTCTTATCTCTCTTCGACGCAATGAACTCTGAGGATTATTTATTACGTTTCATTTGGAATTTCAGAATTTCGATATTAAATTACGCCAAACGCGATAACTGCGGCGTTGCTCCAGTATTGGGTGGTCTTTGATGCCACCGAAAATTGAATATAAGGTTCTGTTCATAATACTTAAGCATAGCTTGTATCTACTGCGTGGGTAACGATGAACTATTCGTCTATTCTAGGATATCATTGTATTCGTCATTTTGAACAACTTTTTACTCGACTGCCCAAGAAGGAGAGTAAGGTTTTTAGGGGTATATATAAGTATTTATGCATGTTTGTGGTGTTCCTTACATTACCTCCTGTAGCTTAAACGGCTTGACCGATTTTGACGGGTAAGGTGTCGTCGGATCCTTCTTTATCTCTGGAGTGACATAAGATATTTTCATTCAACTTTTATAAAAAAAAAAAAGACTTATACTACTCGAGGGATCCGAAATCACCAAAAAAATCATCTACGTCCATAGAAAAATGTCTTTCACCCTCGATGAAATTTATGGAATAGCTGTTTTTCCCGCAATTTCTGTTTTGATCCTAAACTTAAGAGACGGCTCGCCTGATTCAACTATCTCGTTCGCACTTTTGAACTATTTTTTTTAAATATTACAGAGAACAGAAAAAACAAAAACTATTACGGAATGTCTTAAGAATTATAATTTTTTACTTTGGCCGCAGAACATAATATAGTAATACTATCTTTGGCAAAGAAGAAAGAAAAAAAAAACAATTTTTTCGAGTTTTTTTTCTTCTTCGTCAAACTAAGAAATAATAACATGAAAATTGCTTTAACATATTGGCAATGATATAATTAAGGTATTCTGTGATATATATTTTTTATCTCTGGAATTTTATAGATAGCTGAATCAGAGCCGTAATTCTAAGTACAGTGATATAATAGTATATGTCCGTCGTCTAAACTAAACGATAACCCAGCATACATACCTATACGTGATTACAAATATGTTTCTGCCCTGCTTTTTTATTGTAAAAAGAAATATGACGTTCTTCGTCTTTTGATGGAGTGAGATCGTGGGGCTTGCTGAAAAGTCATTAACAATTTTCCATGACCGCAGAGCGGGCTTTGAACAATATGGCTCAGATATAAAACAAAACACACAGTACCCGGACTGTGACGACGCTCCATGACATTACGAGTATGCTGCAAATGTCATCGAGCGTCGTCGGACGACCTTACTGAACACGGCCCAGGATATGATTAATGAATGGCTATTTTTAATTTTAACCAGCCAAACTGTAGCAGGTCGCTTCCCAAAATCATACATAGCAACTTTTAATATTTCTTATTTTTTTTTGCAGCAGAAACATAAACCAAAGTATTAAAATTATGACCGGTAATGACGATAACATAACGCGGTTTCAAATCGCGGGGGCCCGAGTGAAGCTTAGGCATAGCTGGCATTTGACATTTGCATCAAGTTTATTAATGGAAATTCTAAGGGCGTGTGAACTTCATCTGTCACAAGTATTATTATTGAAAGTAAAACAAAAAAAAAACGACAACAAAATGTACCCTATGGCACTCCTGACATAAAGAGGAATCTAACGACACCTTACTCGTCCAAAGCGGTCAAGCCGATTAGAATACAAAAGGATAAACATACATAAGTACTTACACTCCAAAAATATTTAAAAAACAGAACTTAAAAGATGACAATCGTACCTGCCATAAAGCAACTCGGTACAAAGAGGCCCTATGCCCAATGTTGCCCTATGGATCTTCCAAGCATATTTTTCTGACCTAGATTCAGTAGTTCGGTTATTAGTCCAGTTGACCGAACTAATGAGACTTTTAAATCCTGCATATTTAGTACTATCTTGCTTGATTGATACCAATGACACGTAGCTTTAACACGCATATAAATCAGGTGAAGATTCGCATCATGAAAGCAAACGGTCGTGGCTCGCCCACGAGATACTATCGACCGTTAATTTAATCAAATGCACCCTTCTCACACTCGCCACTATCAGATCGCACTTTCACTGATCAAATTTTTGCTAAAAGCCGGTCCGGGTTTCGCGAAAGTGGTTGGTCTGGTGAAGGCTTTATGCCACCGCAGCTGCATAGACAACACTATATCTTTGTACAAAGCCTGGTACAATTACTTTCAGTTAATTCTACTACCCTGGTATCGCGGACGCAACTAAATGTCGTCGTGAATTAACGACTGGTGTTTGATTGTTGTCTGTTAGCTTGGAAAGTTAGATATAAGTACTGAATAAAACCGAGTACACCGAAAGTACTTTAATACTATGTCCAATAATACATTATTTGTTTGAGTAAGATAGTTTGATAACTGCAATTGAATTTCATAGACTCTCGCAAAGTCATCGTCATCTATAGATATCACTTAGGTACTAATGCTAAGGTATGGTATCTGAGTATATCTTTTTCTTTGGTAGGTATTTGTCTGACGTATCTAAGGTACCTCACATACATTCTCACACGCGTCTTACAAGTCACACACGTTACACGTCTGTCACAGGGTAATAATATAAAGGTCTGGTGTATGAGTATACCTTCGTATATGAGGTCAAATATTGACATTTAAGAGTACTCGTTTATTAATGTTTCATTTTTAAATTGGTATCTGAATTTTGGAATTCTTTCCAAAATTCAGAGAGGCAAAATATTATTTTCAAATAACACATTATAAATCAGTAACGATCCCTATTATTTTACCCTGTGGGTGAGCTCGCGTACCAGGGTACCAGGGCTCGTGTGGGACGAGACAAAAGGGGATTCGGGTTGTATATGCAAACAACTTCTAACAGCCCTCCCCCGGGCAGGGACGGGCCGGAACTTTCTCTGTGCCGGACATTATTCTGCCGTTCACCCATAACCGTGTTTTAGATAATTGAATTTCCTTGCGTTGTTTACAGCGAGGCCGTTTATTAGGAAGACTTTAGATGGGTATCCGTGATGATAGCCTCCGCTTACAAATTCCAATAAATGTCCCTACATTTTTGGTCCAATGTTTCCTATGATTCGGTAGGGTGTGTGTTAAGGGGAGTTCCTTTTTAACCGACTTCCAACTAAAAGAGGTTCTCAATTCGAATGTTTTTTTTTGTGTTTGTTACCTCAGAACTCCGTCATTTCTGAATCGATTTTGATAATAAGGTTCTTTTTTTATTTGGTATATCCTCCAAATAAAAAACATCTCCAAAAAATAGTTCCAGATTGGTCCCATTTTCGTCAAAATCCAGTTCTGATAATGGGATCTCTGAGGAATTGACGGAACTCCTCAAATGCTATATAGGATACATCATATAGCAATATTGGCATTTTCATCAACAAGACAAGCATTTGCATTAAGAAAGTATCATTTGGTGAAGTGGAACTGATTAGAAGACCACAGATGGCCACCAGAACATCTCGATTGTGATAGTTAAGTGACTATGACAAAGCAAATAAATGGTTCTGAAGTAGTCGGTTTTTTTGGTTAAAATTCCGTAACAAAATGATAAAGTAGAGAATGAGGCATCGCTTACCGGAAAAAATTTGAAAATAATTGTTTTAATTAAAAAAATACTAGTAGGGAAGCCTCGGCTATATACCATAGAGTTTCCAATATAATCAAACCTAGTTTGTTGCTTGTATATATTACCGTTTTTTTTTTACGATAGAGGAAAGACAAGAAAAATCGAAAAAAAAACCACATTTCTTTCATAATTTATACCGCCTTCATTTTGTACTTTTAATATTTTTATTATTTGTCTACAAGATGGAGCATTTTAAAAGTCGGACGGCCGACGGACTCACTTCGACTGTTTGGACTGTTGACACCCTTCGGGTAAAGAACTCTAAAACCTATGACCCTACAAAAAATACCCTTTCTTTGCCTGTCAGCGCAATCAGTGGTCTCGAGGGACCGAGTATTGGTTGCGTAAACCGGATTCACTAAAACCTATTCTTTAGTGAAAGTAAAAGCGTCAATGATCATTATCGGCACAAGTTCGGTACAATCTAACAATCGCCTAAATTAAATTTAGTTTTACGATACCTTCAAAAAGACAAAATATTATACGGGTTATTCGTATTTTTGATGTGTGCGACATTTATAAAGATTGGGCGATAGAGAAACAGACAATCGAAATAACAATAGATAGCGCTGTATGTACTTTCGCGTGGAGATAAAAAGAGATGGTTTTAGCGCGATGGCTCGAGCCTAAACCGCAAAATTGTGCAGCAGTGCATACACGCGAATTCAAAATGTACGTAAATAGTACGTAGGGTTGTTATTGTAGTTTTTGAAAGCAGGCAAATTTTCGCTATACCTAGATTAATGCGTAACACTGAAGCAAAAAACAAATAAGTCAGCGCAATGTCCTAAAACGGAATGAAAGACCGGGTCTATGCTCTCTATGCTTGGAAAAAATGATTGTGTAGCACCCCTATTCATGTGAAATATTGGCTTCCCTCCCTCGGGAGGTTATTCCCTCCGGGAGCCACTGATGCGAGCGTTCGAGGCCCCACACGCGTGCCGCCGCATTATATTCCGCGCACGTACGTTAAAATTGATATCAAGCGCACGATTTTAAGAAATGACGTGTATAAAAACACATTTTACGAACTCTATTAACATTTGTGAGCACCCTTAAATAATAAAAGGCTGGTGCACACTGAATGCGTAATTAGTTCGCCGCTGAGCGAGATGCGTGTAGAGGGCTATGAAATTCCAGGCGTCAACGTCTGTGTTAGATTTTTAGTCTGACTTTTGCTTTTCAATGTGAAAATGAATGTTGTCGCCTGGAGCCTGCGCGCCTGCTTTAGGGGTTCATTGCCTTTTATGTCCTTCAGAGGGCATCGCACGCGTAACAACCTTTTTTGAGGGTTGCCGAGTTTGTTCAAAGGCTTATATGTTAGGTAAAGGTTGTAGGGCTGCTAAATGTTTTACGCTAGTCTTTTGTTTATTTTTTCGCGATAGCCATCTGACTGCGTGTGTACTAAACTTGTTTTTATAGGTAGCTAGTTTAAGGTAATTTCTTTAAAGAGATAAAAACTACTGTTTTACTACATCAATTCGCCTAATACGGCAGTTATGAAAAGTTCGTGCTAGACACCATCAGATTGGCAGAATGTCGTGGTCGTGACTGAACGATGGTTCATTGTCTGGCTACCGTGGCTACTGTTACTTATGTAATACCGTACCGGAATGTGTATCTAGTGTCCCTAATGGTAATGACATAATTGTATCATAATAAAACCAGTTAGATTCGGTTCGACTTAGCCGGAAATGCTGCAGCAACAAGCGCCGTAACAATTGTGGAAAAAGTTGCGTGATGTGTCAAACCAAAGATTATAAAACAACATGACCGCGCTTGAAGAAAAAAATACTTTTAAAACACAACTTACATTACCGGGCGCGGAACGATGTAGGTGTAATTGATCGAGCTTACGATTGGGCGACTCTAAACTCTTTTATGCAGTTGTCAAGTTTATGCTATTTTGCACTTAATATTTTTAATTAATTTGTACGAGCAGTCTACCGGTTATATAGTTGGTGTCCAGCCAACGGTCTCCTTTTATATTGACCCTACTAATAAGTAAAAATACAAACACTCTACAAAAAACTAATAAACATTCTCCAATAAAGGACCCATTAGAACAAAAACACAGATTAGACTGCGTAACAAGTAATGTTATTAAAGAAAAACAAAATAACCGACTGCAATATGTTGCCTATGTCACTCCGACCGCAACGACACCTCTTTCGCCAAAATCGTTCAAGCTATTTAGACTACAGGTGGTAATATAGTTGGTAATATAGCCCACCTTCTTGGGCAGTTGGGTAAGAAATTATAACCTTCGGCCAGATACAACATAACTTGATAGACAAGCCAAATGCATAACGATCAAATCGACGCCAATGCTATTTAAAATAACACAGTGAAATATGCAAATAAAGAATTGATATTAGTCATGATATAACGCAATACGATACATCTGATGAATTATTCAACACTTGTCGGACTAATTTTAACGGTGTGCAAACTCGATACGAGCTAATGCAAGTCAACAATAAAAATGCTAAGAACAGGCGCCTCTGCCGCCGCCGCGCCTTGCCGGATAAGTGATTTCCATAAGCCTAGAGACATGAAGAAGTGCCGTGCGAGTGTAACCCGCATTGAGTATTATTTCCTTCTGTCATGTTTCTATTTTGTAAGGAAAAGTATCCAAGAAAAAGTACCTCAGAGTTTTCATACGCTTGCATATAATTTTTATTTATGTTAGGGTTCGTTAGTAGTATACCGCGTATGACACTTTTCCCGAAACAGAAATAAATGGGTGTGACAATACATGGAATCATTGAGTACAGTACCAGCTCAAACCCGGGTCGGCAGGAGGCCTGTGTTGCTCAATGCATGCTGGAATAGAAGCCATTACCGATACGGGAAAAATTGGTGCAATAGAATAGCAATAGAAGCCAATTTGAAATTTCAATGACACAGTTACTTTTCAGACTTTTTAATAAATTTTTTTGGGGCGGGTGAGTATTTGGGGTTATGTGAGTATGTCAGTAAGGTATATATGTTTTTGTGTGCCTAAATTACCTCCTGTAGCCTAAACGGCTTGACCGATTTTGACGCCATCGGTATCGCTGGATTCCTCATTATGTCATAGTGCAGTCGTTTTTTTTGTTTTTCTTTTAACACGAGTACTATACAATGATGGATAAAAAAACGCCATGGGCTTCTCCATATCCCCATATTTGTCGTAAGTAAACTTTTCTATTACGTTAAAAAAAGTCACCCGGTGTCAGTTAAGTCATAAAACATACAAATTGTATGCCGTTCTTTTGCAAGATGCATTTATGGAGCAGTAAATCGAGTAAAACTCACGTTTTATGCATTCAGGAGCAGTGCGTTATCCAGGTTAATTAGCCATTTGGGAAACGTGTAACGTAACATCAGCGATTCACTGTACAATTCGACTAACTTATCTGTAGAGTCGAATGGGGACGCAACCGTCGCATTTTCTGAACAGAATTAAAAGTCATCCGTAGAAAATTCATAATTCCATCATTTTGCCAACTTTTCAGATAAGTTTGTCGGTCTGTAATTACTGACTTCCAGTCTTATATATCCGTGAAGTTTCCCACTTTGTGTGTGCTTTACTTCGGAAATTAAGTTCATTAAAATTTCCCCAAAGATACCATCGAAACGCGTTAAGCATACGTAATTGTTTGACCTACTTTTCGACAATTTTATGTATTTCTGAAAATCTGTATGTAGAGATATCATGACATGACAGTTTAATTTAACTTGGTGCAAATATTGTCACAGACTGAGAGGCAGGTGTCTAGAGAAGTATCATACGATTTATGATTATTTAAGGCTTCATTCCACTACCTGCCTGTTTATGGCTGTAGAGTATGACGATCAGTATTTTCCGAAATTTGTCTATGTAGGAATTCAGAACGTAGAACAAAACGCGTAAATGCTGGTAGTGGTAGTGGTCTTGAGCATTCGTTTTTTTTTTTGTTACTCTGTGACGAGACGAGCAAGTCGCTCACCTGATGTTAAGCGTCACGCTTGCCCATAATAGTTCAGTGCCACCGAGAATTTTGAACTTCAACTATGCGCGGCAATGCACTGCGCTCGTCACCCTGAAATATTAGATGTTAAATCTCTGTATGCCCAGTAATTGTGCTGGAAACATTTCCCTTCAATCCGGAACACAGTAATATTTGCAGACTACTGCTTGGCGGTTGAATAACTGGCAAAGGTGTGGTAGGACTCTGCAAGAGAGCCCTACCACTACAAAACCTTACCCCTTACCTCTTGAGACCTTCAACTTAGGATTCCGTATATCAAATGGAAAAACGTAACCGTCTCTCACAGAGATTTTTTTGTGTACTTACATATATTCATAGAAAAAATCTGTGGTAGAGTCTGTTCAAAAAGTGAGTGGTCGTGGCGAAAAAGTGAACTAGCATTACGATTTCATATTTCAATATAATGTAATCATAATTTTCAGCCCGTAATCACCCACTGCTGGGCATAGACCCCTTTTCTTGTACACCACTTATCCCGGTCCTGTACCAGTCTTGTTCTGCATCAACCCGCGATTTTCACAATTATTCACCGTTTTCGCCATTTTCAAATTCGCGGAAAATATAATATTTTAATATAGTTTTCGAAATTACAATATCATTCTGATTACTCTCAGATCAATCTCAATCTCAGATGGACCAAGTAACTTAACACAGATGCGCTCTCAAATTTCATGCCCACTCTCTTTTTAACCGACTTCCAAAAAAAGAGGTTCTCAATTCGATTGTTTTTTTTGTTTGTTACCTCAGAACTCCGTCATTTATAAACTGATTTATTTTTATTTGAAAGGAGATACTTCTAGACTGGTCCCATATTTATCAAATGCAGTTTTGATAATGGGATCTATCAAAAATTGAGGGAACTCCTCAAAAATATTATAGGCATACATATAGGAATTTTGGAATTTTAATCAACAAGTCCAGTATTTGCATTCAGAAAGTATAATTTGGTGAAGTAGGGTATTTCAGGGGTGACGCTAAGATAATGTCAATTATGATAGTTAAGCGACTATGACGAAGCAAATTTAAATAAATGGTCTGTTTGTTAAAATTATTGTTATTTAATAAGAAAAATTCCGTGGATTTAGCATGTTTCGTCCAAGGAAAATTCTATTATAGTCACTTACCAAATTTTAGACAATTATTCATTTTCAGTCTAAGAAATTTTACTAAAGAGGTTGCAACCATTGAAGTACTAATTTGTATGATAAGTTTGTGTCACATGACGCCATTCACAGTCTGGATTTTATCTCATATTGTAGGACACTTGTATCTGTGTCGTAAAAACCGTTCAAGATTAAATTCATCGCAGTAAGTCAAGATGATTTAATATTCATTCGTTAAAATATATTTTAACCATATCAACAGCAACTTACTAAGTATCTATTCATCTCTGTCCCCTTCCAGACTATGTGCATGTATACCCGCGGCCATATTTACGTATTATTTACGTATCTAATCTATCTGGTACCAAGTTATTTTTATTTTGCCAATCAGAAACAAACAACAAGTACCAATGTGCGTATAAACTTAGGTAGTATATTTATAGGCATCAAGTTTTCATAGGAATGTATGTGATTGAGTCGATACAAATTGCTTATTTACGTGCTGGAGAACTATTAATCAAAGCTCTTTGATGTCTTGATGAGCTATCAAGTTATTACCATAATTTGATAGGTATTTGTTCAGTTAGTGGTATCTATTACGGGTAGGTTCTGAGTCTGACAGAAGTTATTTTTTTCTTCTGTGGTTCTGACTAATGTTATGTTCTTTGGTAATAGCCAGGTTTATTTTGTTTATAATGGCGTCGATTCGTTGGTTGGTCGACTATTTTCTCAAAACAACTATTTTTTTGGCTCTAAAATTATTGTTCTTTTTCTCACATATTGATATAGAGAGACGCTGATAATTTTTAGGGTCGTAGGTAAGGTTATAAGTCGTGAGGTAAATTTCGCAGTGCTGATTTCATACTATACTTAGGTATTTATTTGGAGATTTGTTATTAGTTTTTATGCAAATAATAGATGATAATTAGAAGCCCGTTTTGAGCGTGCCGGCTTTGATAGCGTCAAACCCTCAGTTAAAAACCTTGTCAAACCAAATGAATGAAAACTTCACCGAAGCTGGAACAAATATAGAACTTGCCATAGATAAGAATGTATACTAGAACAACTGTCTGACACAAGGATCTTGATGATGCTTCGTCTAAGGTCTGACATTTATGTGACAAAGTGTGTCACTATCTATAGTATTATGTTCCTTGGTCACTATAATTCGAAATCGTATACTCACAGAATTCTCCCTATTATATGCTTATACTTTTTAATTTAATGTGATACATCCAGAAGCTAAGCTAATAATAGGTCAGTCCAATAACTTTTGTTTTTATTGAGCAATCGACATTGACTTTGTTATAACCGCCAAGAAATTGTACCAACGGCAATTTGTTGCATAAATAAAAAATGTGCATGATTGTACATATAAATGTTTTGTGATACAGTTAAGTGCCGTGTTTATGACAGTAGTGGTTTAAACAGCTACTGGCAAGCCTAGCAATTATATTCAAAATAGCTGGCGCAGGCCGCCCATGTTGCTTCTGTCCGCTCCTCGAGACTCGGAAAATAAAAGAAAGTCACATTCCTGGATGCACTAAAGCAGCTTATTTCTGCTGCTCTCTGTCGTTGAAATTCCAGAGTTAATTGGATATTCTTATTTAAACGATGAGCTCCGTCTTAATTAAAGAATTAGAACGATTGCTGTGAGATGAGTCTAATTTTATTATCGATAGAGACAGGTAACAGGTATATCTATAATACAAATTCTTATGTTGAAAGGTGATATAAAGATAATATTGACAATATCACCTTTATTCTAATTATTTGGGGTAAGCATGTAAGCTCCTTCATTCGTCCCTATCATGCGCAATATCTAATTTTTTGAATTCACCTCCTGTTTAAAACAGGGTCTGATCGTAGTAAATATTTCAGAAGTACCTGAACCGGTGGCTTTTCGGAAACAACAAATGAATACCTACTTGACAATGGACCTCTGTGATGATATAAGTGTCTGAAACGACCTTCATTGCTGGAAATGTATCTGGAAATATTTCAATTTAACTTACGTGTACCGCATTGAAGCCATCATACCTTATGAGTTCTTGCGGAAAACAGCCCCGGACTTAACGACCTCAGTCAGATTCGGTAAAGTATCTCAGACATATTGCTATATGCAAATTTAATGACATGATGATATTTATTTACAACGTTATGACAGAAGTGCCCTGCAGGACGGAACATATCTTCAGCGAAATGATATAGTAAACGGTGCTAAAGAAAAAAAGCTACCGTAAGACCATAATAAAATTAACTTGTAAACATTTTTATCTTATCTCTTTATTGTTCTATAGTTGGTAACAATTATTATACCATAAAAGGTTGCTGATTAACAAAAGCCCAAAAGGTGTCGAGATATGCATCAAGAGCACAAACAATCTCACGGAGGCTTATCTCCTGGTGTATCCTACAGGAGCGGGGTCGACGACCTCCCAAATCACGTTTCTCTAGAAAAAGTCGGGCGCAATAAACCATTATAATACTTCTCATCTGTCATCTGATCTAATATCCTCCCTGCCCACCGCTGGCGCTTATGCCCTATAAGTTAAGGTTTACTGTCAAAAAATTAAAAAAAATACTGTTTATTGAGGCTTTTTATTGCAACCGTTAAGTCTGAGCACCCTTTGTGTGGAATACAATTTGACTTGTTATATTTTGACTTGAAACGATTCATATTTTCATTCATTTCTCTCAATGGACATTTATGAATTCTGCTTGAGTTGTCCTTTAAAATGTTCTTGGGCACATATTTTTAATTTTATTTTTCTTGTTTCAGGTGTGTATTGCTGATATCGGTCTTATGAGAAGCTTAAACTTGATCTGGTGAGTTAATCAAACTGCTCTCTGTGAATCCACCCTTTGTGGCTCGATGATTAAGCTGCATCAGAACCTATTAACAGTTATTAGACAGATCAAAGGACGCGCGCGCTTCTCATGGCTTTCACAATTGTAAAGGAGATGTTACGTTCTTTTTGCTCGATGTGCGTTCTCAGGTACCTACTACATACATACATATAGAGTTACGTAGGTACGGCCGCGGTGGCGTGTTGAAGTGTTCGCCGACAAAGTGCCCGTCGAGGCAGACAATCAAATCAGTCGCGACAATTTCTCCGCTCTCGCTGGCGAGATTGTGTGCCGCGTTATGTTCTCTCTGCAGCCTTTGTATCTCACATTGAGGCGACATGACTCGTGTTCCACGGGTTGCGTTGGAAGCGTCTTTTGTAACGTTTTCATGCGGCGCTAGCGTTTACAAAATCTTCAACCGTGAAATGGTTTAAGCTGGTCAGGTTTAAGCATTTCACGCAAGTATACATTTGTAAGGGGGAAAACAGTCAGCTCGTCATCCTCCGAACACAAATTAAATAATCATCTAACTTTATTTAGTTATACATACATACACTTTTTTCGACAGAAAATGACATAATGATGTATTAGCGCAAGCAGCCTTATAATTTTCGCTCATTTGAATCTTGCTCTAGAATCGGCTGGTTAGAAACATATGGCCGCACTTGCAAGCGTATGCACATGTGTATTTATACCATTTATGTGCCTACCGGTCGTTAAGTCAGATACTGCATCCGATAGTGGGTCATTTCCATAGCGTTAGGTAGGTAGGGTATAATGCTATCGATTTGGAGAGGGCGTTCAATTCTTTGCTCCAGGGTATTCCTGATCAGGGTTCGAATTGGGTCGTGTGCATATATTTTGTGGCATTTTATCTCTGCTATAAAAAGCAGGTAGATGCATTCCCAGAAACGTGAGGCACTTGAGGGCGTGTTGCAGGCCAGAGCTTGCGTAGCGCTTTTAATGATTCTACTGTTTTATAAAAAATGCTATTGACTTTTACGCAAAGTGACTTTCTGTGTTGAAGGCTTTTTGAGTGGAGCGATTTTTTGCCAAGTATTTTGTGATCATACGTTTTCTTGAAGTTTTCAAAACGAAACATGCGATATTTTTGCATAGTGAAGTTGACTCCATTCATTGTAATTCCTTGGAATTAACACCCCCATTCAAACTTTTTTTGGTACTTTTTTGTGGTGACCTTCGATCTCGAAGATGAAACAAAGCGGCATGCGGTTTCCATTGAAACGTGACTCTTTATGGGTTTTCGAATCCCTTGGTTGGTGGTCACACTTGCGGGTGCCGCCGTTAAATTAGAATTGTCGCCATGTGTGGATATTTATTAGATTTGATTTAAGCCCCGATTTTGAGAGGGTGTTTGGTATGCATTGGGATTCAATGTTTATCCTATCTGCTATGATCGGTATTTCGTGTGTTATACTAATAGTGATTATTTATTTTAAGTTATTTTATGTTATGCTGGAAGAATAAAATATCGACGTAGTAAATGACTTTAGATTCACCAAAAAAAGCACGGCTCCACAGCGTGTAGGCACTAGGCAGGTCCTACGAGTCGATGTCATTACTAGATATTTTAGTAATTTTAGGCTATTTAGTATCTACTTGCCGAACTCGATCAGTTTTGTCTACAAAAGAAAACCTGTTTGTCAACGGATGTCTTATATCAAATCTCTCTGCTTGTAGAAGGCTTGTCGTCTTACATCTCAGACGTTTCGTGACCCTCGCAAATATGAAAATCGGATCAGCGCGTTACGTCAGATTACAGAACGAAGGTGACCCGCCTCGAGGAGCCGTGAGTCAGCGGATCGAAGGGCCGTGAACTGGCGGGCCTTGCCGGAGGGCACCGCGAAAGTACACGAATGTACGCGCCAATCACGCCTTACTTGGTATAGTTTAACTTTGACTGTGCAATAAGAAAACTCACGCACGAGTTTCTTATTTATGATTATGAAATTTTCCTCGTGTTGAGTGATATTTTGGTGCGACTAAATAAATAAATAAAATAAACAACGCGTCACACTCATATATAGCTCCCCACTATGTTTCCCTATGTCGGGGATGCCATGACAAACACAAAGAAATGGACAACTACCACCCAGACCCAAAGCAGATATTTAAATTCATCATTCAAACATCCACCCGGCCGGGAATGGAATCGGAACCTCCTGCTCACAAAGCAGACGCGCTACTAACTTAGCCAGGAGCTCTTCAAATCGGAGTAGTCGGTGATATCTCATAATTTTTACTATCATCAACCATTTTCCTCACACTGTTGCGTCTATAGATTTCCTCTTCCTGCCAGCTCCGTCCACTGCTTACCATGTGACTACAATATTCAAATTGGTAAGGATTAGATGATGCCTACCTTAGATTAAACTTAATAGTACTTACCATAAAAGTGTACCTTCTCGTACCTACTTTAGCTTTG
Organism: Apocheima hispidaria; assembly: GCA_947579745.1. NCBI lineage: Eukaryota > Metazoa > Arthropoda > Insecta > Lepidoptera > Geometridae > Apocheima > Apocheima hispidaria. The sequence continues at coordinate 5,953,266 of OX388157.1, read as the reverse complement.
AATTTGATCATGTATTGCCTAGTGTATTGGTTGTTTTTTCAATCCTACCTAAAGCAATAATGTAAGTGCCTAATCTGCCCGTCAATATTCAGCAAACGTGTGGTAGGTATTAAATGCGAGTACCCAAAAACTTTTTAAGTAGAACATTGAGGTTTTTATCGTCGTGGTCAAACTTCTTCGGGTGATTGGCGGAAAAGGTCAGCCGAAAACTCTCGTTTTCATTTTAATATCGGCTTTACGGTAACGAGTGTCGATGCCTCTCTGGCTTGCGAAATTTTAACTGGCAACCATTGGCAGGGGAAAGTTTCATAGAGAAATAACAAATTTATACCTTCTCTTACCTACTTTAATATCTTGCTAATTGTACAATACATTGTATAAAGTATTTGATACTACATTACTTCCAAAGTATTTTTTTTATTAGTTATAAAGAACGGGTATGCTAAGCCGAAAGGGGCTCATAGTAGTCATGACTGTGAACAACTTTTACTATAGGACCAACCCTGAAATCGAGAAAAAAAAACAGCTGTTCCATACATCTTGTCGAGTGTCATTGACATTTTTCAATGGAACAGCTGTTCAGGGCTAGTGCCATAGTAAAATTTGTTTATAATGATGAGAACTATAAGCTCTTTTTGGCTCAGCATACCCTTTCCTTATAGCCCTGTTAGATAAGTACGTTTGTAGAGATCTGTTTTACTGTAGATTTTATTTATTTTTGTCGAAAAAATAATACAATGAGTTTTTACACTTATTTAACTCGGCTGTTATATTTATCATTTTCATTTGACAGTTAAGAGTCCCCAGCCAGCCACATTTGCAAACACGAATGAGCGCGTAAAACTAGCATGTAATATTTATTTATGCGTAAACAAACATTTTATTTTACAGTCTAAACTGGATCCATGGATGGTTTCGGAATGGGGACGGTATGTACAGCGTCTAGGGTCGTCTTGCATTCCTTGAATTAATGGGCAGTCTCTCAACTAGGCAATTGTTAATTGATAGCAGTCTTAATGCAATTTTCATCTAAATCTAGCTCGTAAAAGAAATTCTTTAAATCACACCTAAAAGCTACGAATAAGATAAAACATCAGTGGAGCACATGTACTGTGTATGTATAAGTTCTGCACGACAAAAGACAAAAGAACAAAAGACAAAAGCTTTTATTCACTTGCTCTTAGGTAGGTACATAATTTCCTTAATATAAGGTGTCCCTGTAATTTTTTTTTCATGATATAGTTAGATTAGATAAAGTTACATTTTGAACTTTATGTATGTACATAAATTACAAATGAAACTCTCAATGCTCGCCAAGCTGAAGTGAAGCTGGCCGACCATGTTAGCCGTATATCGGAAGAGCTTTGGGCCAGCGTGGCGCGGGCACCCAGTAGGCACCGTAAGAGATATGCCTACCGAAGATCGCCCTTAGATGACTTTTCAATATTTTCAAGTAATCGGGAGAATACTGCCAACATTTTCAAACCACCTTTCATAGAGGCTGGCATATATCATCTCAAAATCGTAAATACTGAAAAAGACGGCGGGAGGCCTTTGCCCAGCAGTAGGACTCTACAGGCTAAATTAATATATAAGCTAAAATATTTTAGAAATACATAACTCAGCTGTTAGAAATGTTGTCTCAGTTTTCTTAGAGTTTCTGAAACAGGCGAGCATTTTAAAATGTAAAAAGGCCTTGCAAAAACTTATTTTGAAAAGTCCTTTGTTTGATTTTCCTCAAATATGTTAGCACACTCGCTTACCCATAAATCAAGAGCCAATTCGTCGCGCGCCGTCTGGCCATTCGTTCCGGAACGGTGACTAACGCTAATCATGTAATCAGAGTTAAATCGGCTCATATTGATAACACTTCGCACTTCGATCGAATTACCGGTAACGGTGCCAGACGCCTTTATGGTCTCGTACCTAGTTACTTATAAATGTGATTATAGCCATATATTGACCGAGTGATGAGGCCAACGAAATTCTCTGCTTCAACTGCCAAAATTTGCTTTCATCTGTCTGTATGTTGGTACTCGCGCACATGTCGTATTGACAACCAATCTTGACGAAACTTGATATACAGGTTCAACATTTTTATTTGTCGTCGACGTTCTATTTTTTGGAGTGGTATTTCCCCAAAAAAAGGCTTGAAGTTTGCTGCGCCGCTATTTACTGGCTGATTTTGATAATATTTGGTAGAAACATTGTGTAGTCAATTCTTAACAAGAATTTTGAATATGAGCAAAATTGGTCTAGAGGTTGTCAAGATTCAAGGTCGTGTAGTCTCAGCTGGATGTCCGCAAACTGCGCACTGGGCAAAAAAAAACCTATCATTAAGAATAGTCCATAAAATAGCCAAAGAAGGAGGGTAATATATTGTTTTAATTTTGTTATAATAATAATTAATACTTGTGCCAGAAGCCTACAGAAGATCGTAACTTTATTCCAATGTAGTAAGTACTACTATAAATACATTTGTAGGTAGAGAAAGATTCTAGAGAAAAGTCATCGATAACTTAGGTCCTTACCTTTAATAACATTTCTAGGAATCTAGAAAATCTAAAGCCCCACTTTAGCGTAAGTGAACTGCTTATCGTAGAACTACGTGCTGTTGAATCAATAACTCGGAACACTTCACTGTTAACATTATTTAAAAGAGAGTATGTTCTTGCTGGATTTTAACCGATCGTGTCTATATTCGGCAAGGAGATAGTAATATTAAAAATAGGTACTATCGGTAGTTCAAAATATAAACCATACCAATATTATAAATTCAAAGACACAGTCGTAACAGGACTAAAAAAAGCTTCGAATACATTCGTCTCGAGCTAAAAACTTTGTTTGCGCGATTCAGAACTCACTTCATAAGAACTGTCGGAATACGTTCGTCTCGAGCAAATAAATTTCGTTTACGCCATTCAGAACTCACTTCATAAGAACTGTCAGTCTTACAAAACGCCAAAAAATACCATTTATCGAAGGAAGTAACATAGTGATTTTGATGAATTTGTATAGGAAACTAACTATTATTCTAATAAGCGGACGAAACTGCGTGTAAAAGTCAGTTACATAATATATTATACATCTAGATTATGACACTGTCTTGGGGCCTGCCCTTAAGTTCCTTTTACGCTGCGGATCTGTGTCACCTAGGACTTATATAATTATAGTCCATGTGAAAACAAATGGCAAGCAAAAGTGACCTTTCCTAGCTGGCACTGCTAGCAGGTCAAGTACAAGGTGTCTACCGGCTTTAGTCGAGATAACGCCTCTAGACGCAGGATTAAAGTTCAAGAGAGAACGGCTTCATAAATTGCACCGCTAAAAGCTTTTAGTTACACGCTACACGGGTGTTAAGATAGTTGACTTGCTAGATCTCTATCTACTACAGCTATCTTCATCCAGTCTATACTATAATGGTTGTTTTTCTGTTCAAAGTTAGGCATGGCTTCAATAAAATCTTATACCCTTTGTATTAGGTATTCTTAATTATTTTTGACCCGCAGCTTTACCCGCATATTTCGATTGAAAAATAATGTTTTTTTTTTCATTTTATAAAAGTAGGCTATGTCTATGTCTAAGTTCAGACTATAGCCATTACAATGTTCATCAACATCGGTGTAGCATAGCTTTAGTTGCGATAAGGTAACGAACGATAGGCAGCGAAGCAAACTTACTTTCTATAGGTTGGTAGAAGGCGTTGATCTATTATTGTGCATTTTTTTGACGTTTTGTACGGACTGACAGTTCTAATCTAGCCGAGTTCTGAATCGCGCAAACGAAGTTTTATGCTCGAGACCAATGTATTTATTTTTCAACCTCGAAGCTGTGATCCTATTATGCCTTTATATTTTGCTTTCTTATTATGATAGCGGCTTTAACATACCTCTGAATTGTAATATTGGTGTGGATTGGTATGATGATGATAATAGATATGTTCATAGATAGATATGATCATGATAATTGCCATGCCATGTTTTTAGCCAAAAACCCATTATCTGTATCTTAAACGTATGTAACTTAAACAACTTCGGCCAAAGTTAAATCGTGAAACGATTGTCTCCAAGACTTTCCTTGACTCTATAACCCACCATGACGTTTTCCACACAATGGAACCAAAATGTTGAATTTCCGTCATTGCTTTTCGTCGTAAAGGTTTCAGCACTTTCGACCGAGAGCGGAACAAATCAGCTCGCTCATATTTATGCACATCATGTGGCCGCAACAATAAAACCACGAGAATATGGACTTCATCTCCATCATGGAATAACAGAAATGTTAACATGGAATAGCCTTGCGTGACGCCTGATGTCACTACAAATATGAGCAGATATGCTCCTCAGCGGACATTCCTGCATAAATTTTAGGCCAGTCAAGATACGGAACTTAGTATGGAGGACCCGGACCTAATTTATTACATAAATATATAAAATTTTGTTTGCTATAATTTGCTGACGTATAAGATTATTAAATTAAATTAAAGATTTTGGAGGTGCGGAACAGTTTTTAAACCCTGAAATAAAGTTATAAACATATATTTTCCTGTAAGCATTTATGCTTGAGCCATAAAACATTAAACTACAAAATTGAGGTAAAACCACGTGACGCTTATTAACATTTTAATTTTGTATACTTGTTTGTGTTCATAAATATATTAAGTTGGAAAAATGTAAATCACAAAATATGTATTTCTATTATCCATTTTGGTCAAGGCACGTTTAATTTTGTCACCACAATTTGTTCACAAAATGTTTCCGTATTTTTTTTTAAACTTGTAATTGACCACGGTTTTTTTTAAATATCTTCAGGAATAACGAAGTTATGAAAGGTTTTACTCTCGTTTTTGATCGCGCGGCCGGTCGATCGATCTGTGATGTCATATGAGTATTTGCTAATGATGTTTCTTCAAATTATTGTTTTTTAACTATTGTGTGATTATTAAAGGTTAATTCCATTATTATGTACACAAAAATAATAACCTTGCTATTAAATAGACCCGGGTCAGAAGCTAAATTGACTGGACCATTTTGCGTCGTTTCGTAGATTTGTGCCTTTATAGCACATTTGGGAGCGGTAGTTGTCATATAAATATATACATTAATTCACTCTTTATTAGGTTTCTCTGTCGGGGATCCACATACAAAGACTCGGGCTATCAACACCCAGACCTAGAACTTGATTGTAAACGTTGTTGAACGTGATTCCATAAAGTTATGGGTTCGTTGATGAAAATGGCCATAAGATTACCCTTTCTTGCTACTTTTACTGACTAGATTTTACGTAATCTCTATGACGTCCATGCACGCATATGTTTAGTGCGGATACGGCGCCACAGATGGGTAGTGTTTGTCTGTTTCCTTTTATTTTCTAAACACTCGTTGCAAGATAATACACCGGGAAAGTGAACTCGTCGGTGATGCAGCTTACTGCAGTCTATTTAGAAACCGATTGGTCATTTTAACGCGTTGAACTAACTCTGTTCATCGTCAAACAGTTTACGGGGATGTAGAAACCAAAACGAGCGCACTGAGCGCTCGATTTGGTCAAGTAATAGCGCCAGATATAGAGCTCTGCGTAAACAAACCGTACAACAATAAAGCATATTAACTAAATGTTGAAAGAGTTTAATTGCGAGTAAGAGCATAAAAACCAAATGTTCTTTAGTAAGTATGCGCAAAGTGCGCTCAAATCAGAGCCCATTCAATTCACATAATCACATTCATTGTATTTTCATGTAGATATGCAAAAACACGACAAAAGCTAATTGAAATGATTTGAAATAAAATTTTACTTTGTTAACGATTACGTATGATTATGGATGGTATGGTTTTTTACCCGACTGCGCAAGAAGGAGGATAATATTTTTGGGATATATATAAGTGAGTATGTAAGTATTTATGTGAGTATGTGAGTATTTAAGAAAGTGTGTGAATAAAAATTGAATAAGATTCGTTGAACAGTGCTACAACGTATTGCAATAAACGATGTTCTTAGAATATATAAGTATTAATATTCCAACAGTGGAGTATATAGTGTTCCTAGTTTTAGTTTATAGTTTTTTTTTCGTAGGCTCCTAAAAAGCTTGACTGGTTTTGACGAGTTTGTCGTCGTTGTTGGATGGCCAGAGTGACATAAACACAGGCAACACTTTACGGATATTTTGCTTTCTTTTAATTTACTTGTTGTAAATAACGTTTTGTGTGATGTTCTCCTAAAATAGATTTCAAGGGAGCCTGGCTGCTGGGGTTGAGAATTATTAGTAATGTTTAAGGTAATCGTCATTAAAACAGAAATTAGAAAAAAAAATTGGCCATAAATTAAATTGAATATTACAGGTAAGTCACTTTTACAAAATATTATGTTTAGAGTTGAATTAGGCAAACTAATGAGTTATTTAAACAATTTAATAATATTGTGACAGGTAATAGGCATTTATTTTGATTGCTCCGTTTGTTTTTCACATAAAAATGTGGATTCCGAGAATGTCATTGACATAATAATATGTATATTCACTTAAAACCACCACCTAGAACAAGCACAAATTATTCCAACGCGATCTCACATAGATACCGCTGTTCCAATACACATTTCCAATAACGCCAGCTCGACCCTAGTTATAAAATAAAGCGGCTTCGCGTCGCTCGCATCCCCTGTCAATATCACTGATTGGAAGCGCCGCTCCCTGCTAGCTGTCAGTGCTTTATTGCCTTTATTTATTTGCAAGCAATAGCGTACCCGCGAGTACTCGTACGGTATACGTACGACCAACTTTACCCACTGCCCAGGAAGGAGGGTAATGTTTTTGAGGTGTATGATAGTATGTATGTTTGTGAGTTCCTATATTATCTCCTGTAGCCTACATGGCTTGACCGATTTAAACGAGTGAGGTGTTGTTTGATTCCCGTTTATGTTAAGAGTGACAAAGTCTACATTTTGCAGTCGAGTATTTTGTGTTTCTTTTAATAATATTGTCGCAGAGTTAAATGAGAGTGGATCTTATTTGTAAAGTTGATATCGTGCTAACTGAATGCAACTGACAGCTGTCCAAATATCATATAGCAGTTTTTTTTTGGTTCCGTACGCTTGCCAACTAAAGTATTAGGTGATATACCTAATAATACTAAGTAATACACTACTAGGTAATATAGTACATACTTAAATAAGAATATTACCTTCCTAATCTAGTTTAATATAAGTAAATCTTCTGTGTATGTAGTACTCAAAACGAGATCGAGGACGGTATCCTCGATCAATCAATCAAAGTTTTTTTATTTGACACAAAAGAGCGGAACATAAATATTTTCGAAACCTCTGGTTCCGAACTAGCATAACACTGCATATCCTCTACCGTCTACCGTATTTCTTACCGTTTATTGGTTTTCGGAAAAGTTACGTGCCATATCCATGTCAATAAAGGGTCATGCAGTGCAACAATTTATCGCGTTATTCGGTCGTGTATTACGGCCTTTATCCGTCCCTGTCCTTGCCTACGACTCCCTTCTGCTTTTATTAGTTTTTTACACTTACATGACTTGTTACTTTTGGTTACAATGAAATTGTATAAAAGTTGTGTGAATAGTTTAATATTTATAAATGCGTAAATTAAAATAAATTTTGTAGCAATAAGTTTTTAGATCAAACTACACAAAATATCGAAGCTTATAGAATGAATTAAAGACTAGACTGGGTAAGACTTTTGGAAGAGTCCGCATGGGGAAGTATCACATTTTTAAGTTATTCAACAGCCAAGCAGTAGCGTGCATATATTACTGTTTCGGATTGAAAGGTCTTTCCAGTGAAATTACTGAGCATAAATTTGCTCTTAAAAAAAGCAGATTTGAACTGCTATACTCACCAGCACGCCTTGCAGGCGGCTTGGTGATCACAAAAGGTTCACCGCTTACTATAAAGTGTTGCCCGTACTCTTTAGGCAGCTTATATGCCTAATATGTTATCTTAGTATTTGAATGACAAAGATAAAATCTTTTGGAGTGTTATGTAAATAAGGCTCGGCGAATATCGTCGACAAGATGGTTCTCCTCTCGACACAGTCTGGTATAATGTAAACAAAGGAGATTGCTACAAGTCTTTGTTTGGTCATCTCATATTGTACAACATTCTTAGTATAATGAGTGCTAATAATATCCACATTTGTATCCGCACTTTGATCTTATCAGCTAAATTATTATTCAGTGCTACCGCTAGATAATGTTTGTACCTCCTGTTCGGTGTACAATTTACGTAAATATTCCATAAACATTATTAACTTGTAATAAAATCTGTTGTGTATCATAATTTTGTAATACACTTTCGTAATTATGTGCTATTTTTTTGTGCCTTTGTGAGTCGAGCCAGTTTTTGTTTAATATTTTTTTGATACATTATATTATTTTATTTTTATATTTTCTTGAATACTTTCTCAGAGAGTATATGTATAATGGTATACAATATACAAACATTAGGTTTATTACTCCGGCGTTATTGACTCATAATACCAGGATTTGGTTTAATTTATACGCGCGTATAAATACATGTACGTACGTATATAAGTTGGTATCAAGAAATATAAAGTGTAATATCTTCTAAATGGCATTATAGTTGTCGATGTTGAACAGTTTAATAAACACATTCCTATCGTCCTATCACACTAGACGTGAAAGGGTCCAGAAGTGCAAACATTTTCCTATTAAATCACCAACGGGCCGAAAAGTGTCATTCCTTCCGTTCCGAAAACCATTTTTTACATCCGAAAAACATTCGCGGCCATTATGAAGTGTTATATTGTCGCGGGGCCGACAGCGCCCTATCTGCGGGCGGCAGAGGCGCGTGACCGCTCATCTTATTACATATTAATCCAGGGCTGCATTCAGGGACGAGGGGTTATTATTGTAGGGATACTTTAGAAACTTGAATGATAACTTAACGATGATCCTGTTAATGTTAGTTACCATTCCTTTATGTTTGATTATAGATAATGATAACTGTGACTGCTTACGCGATGCTGCTCGGGCTCGACACCAAGGCACGGCCATCGGCTTACGTTATACAAAGTAAATGAAGTAGTTCCATACAAACTTTCATTATTTAACATTTTCAAAAATCTGTCTGTCTGTTGTCTTTACTTAAACTTTTAACCCACCTTCCTACCTACCTTCCTCTTAGTTGAACCGCATATTAATTTTTTGTGACCTTTTTATTGAAGTTTTACTACCATAATCGAAATAACTTTTTAGTTGCAAATTCTAAATCATATTTAATTCAGTTATCTATTCTATTTCAGGCATAGTATGCATGTCACAATCACTATAACTTTCAAATCAAAATTTTCTCTAATAGGGTACTAACAGTACTGACCACACACATTAACATTGTGGTTTTCAAAGTTTTTTTTTTTAGGACATCGATGAATTTTTTAATTTCTTTTTCGCCCCAATGTTCTCCCCCTGACTACGCACCTGCTTAGCTTTCCGCCCGCCCTACGCCCTACGCCGCCGCACGCACGCTTCACAAATTTAACTTAATTAATGGCACAGCGGTTCTTCTGTTAACGCTATTGCTTAACGTTTGCCAAATTACTAAGGTTATATTTTTGCCGATGCTTAAAAAGATTAAGGGAGGATAGGTTGCCAAAAAAAAAACTCACGCGGGAAAGGTTCGCAATTTTTTTTTTAGGTGTCTATCATTTTAGTAATTTAATTTTCCGTACGATTGTTAACATGAAAATAATTCAATTTCAGAAAAAGTTAAGTCGTAATATATCGTATAACACTGAATTTATTATTATTATATTATAACTACAATCAATAAGAGCAAAACACAAATTACCTATATCATATATTTTTTTACTATGCATTATCATCTTCATCATCATCATCATCATCATCAACAGCCTCAAGACTTCCACTGCTGGACAAAGGCCTCCCCCTTAGAGTGCCACACTTAACATAAATTTGCAGTTTGCATCCACCGGTTGCCCGCGACTTTCACAATGTCATCAGTCCACCTAGTGACAACCAGTTCGTGGTCGCCATGTAAGAACACTAATACTATGCACATAACTATGCACTAATATTTACTATGTATATAAATAATTTTAACGAACAAGTTTTTTTTTATTAGCTACACAAAATAAAACAACGTATAATTCCAATCTACTTATAATTCGCCTACTACACAAAACCAGTCGTATTACCCAGTGACCGTTGAAAGTCTAAAGATAAACCAAATGCCCACTACTATAGTAGCGTATCCAACACATTAACAGCATTAACGAAAACAGGAAACATATATACTACCTGCAAGATACTATACCTTCGTATATGTGATTTTACACTAGGGTAGGACCCACCCAAATTACCCGAGAGTTCATCATGTTTGCAGTTAATTTTCGCCGTTCGTATGGTTCAACAGACGCCCCATTTTCAAAACACTCTTTGTTCTATTTATTGTTGCTTTTCATCTGCTTAAAAAAGCAGCGATCCCTATTTTTATCTTTTTGTTTTTATACTATCTTCACTGAACGGCGATAAGAATAACTCTTAAATTAAACAAAACAAGGCTTGACCTAGTTAAAAATATGATGACTTAATAATTCTTATCGAATGAACAACACTAAAACGAGCAATAGAACGGTGAATTGTATGCAAACGGGTCCGTAATACTTTCAGCTAAGCTGTTAAGCTTCTTAAGACAAGTCTTAGCACTTCTCGACATTAAGTTTTCAAGTCTCAGACAGGAGCGAGAGTCTCGGGCACATAAGTCTAGTCGCACTCACAAGCACTAAACATGAATCTCTGTGCATTTCTTTAGCCTTTCTCATGCAGTCATAGTTATAGCAACATTGCAATTAACAATTTATAAACGCCGGAACATGTTATTTGAGGCTTTAATAAAATAGCCTAGAGTCATCGAACAGGACGCGGAGCGTTAAAACAGCTATAAATATGAAGATTTACGCTGTTTAGTTAAGCCGTATTGATTGTGACTGAGTGTTGCTACATTAAATAATTTATAGATCTGTTTATTCAAGATGCAACGTTTCGCTCAGCGCGCGAAAGCAAATTTTCTTGCGTTTTTTGTCAATTACAGCTCATCGTAGTGATCGTAATTTTGCGATAATAAATAGATCGTTTCAAGAAATTACACAAATCAAAAATTCAAGTTGAAAGCTAGTATAAGTACATTTGTCACTATACCAAAAACCAAGATGAAAATCAGCTTATTGAGATTTGTTGCTAAACCAATGTTATCTATGTGATTATTTTACCCGTAATTTCTTAAAGCAACTTATTTATTGGCGCGAAAATGGTTTCAATAAATCTACGATGAGTAATTAGGCTTTAATTGACAAAAATCGCAAGAAAATTTGAATTTCGCGCGATAAGCGATATTGCACCTTAATGCACAATTTTCTAATAAAAATACTTATTAAATACCACAAAAACGTAGAAAATCATTTTTCCAAATTTCCTTCAAGACATAAGACATCAACGCGCTCTTGTTAAAGTCAATAAAAAATACATTTCGGTTTTACACTATGCTGCGCTTATTTTTAAAGGTTTTAATGAAAACTAGCATACACAATGAAGACTGATGTTGACTCAGAAGATGCTCACTCGATTACGAACAAACACTCAATTTCAATTTTAAAACATCTTTATTTAAACATTAAACTAAATACAATAAGTACTAACGCTAGTGTACATTTTTCCTAGCGGTACAAAACATTGGAGAATTAAAAAGAATATTGTTTCTCGCAAGCACGCAGGCTTATGTAAAACTTAAAACAGGTTTTTTTTTAAACATAAATAAAGTAATTTTTTACGAACAAAAACTGTTGTGAGTATAATAATACTATAACGCCCTTTATTACAACGCTTTGGCTACATTGCAGTCACAGCACTCGCAAGTTTGTTAGAACGTCTTCTGTTTCTCGTTTGCGAAACCAGAATGATAAAGATTAATGGTCTCTTTCCAGTGATTAGCACCGATTGTTAGTTGATGTAACATCGAAAACCTGTTTCTGGCGTGTTATTTGCAAAAAATTATTCGCCGATAATTATTTTATATCCGCGATCGTATGTCGTAATTTTACAACTCTCTCGTAATCAATTAGTGTCAAGAGGATGAATTTATTCATGGTGCATTAAAGACTAGAGATAAGACAAATCCAGACTTTACTTTCTAAAAACGTCTCTGCATAAAGCTAGCTGCGTCAGATGCATAGATAGTGCTTACAATCTAGGCTCGGCATCGCGTCAGCAATATTTACTAAGTAGACGAAAGAGTCGGGGTTAAAAATAGCTGCCGCGTCGGGGGATTGCGAAGCCCGCAGGTGTCTCCTCTTTCAACGATTGTCGGGATCTTTGCACTGATAAAGTGAGCTTTAGGAGGAAATCTTCAGGGTCTAAATTAAGATGTTGTGTCCAATCCAGGCTCGATGAGCCATTGTTTATAAATCTGATTTGTATCGGAGCTGTAATCTCAGTCACTGCGACGTCGTGACTACATTTTGCGTGTGTGCACCATAAATACAATCGATTTGCCTGTCGTGTTTTTTTTTTAAAATCATTTGAAATATGACGCAATTTATCAAATTACAATAATAAACGCTTATAATCGTAAGTCTCCAAAACATGCCTAGAAACGCTTATTAAAATTCCTACATGATTTGATACGGTACGTACTCGCTTACATAAACAAGTATGGATAGCTATGTCCTGCGTGGACTTCACGTTTTGCAAACGCCGACGATTAAAAAGATATGCGCAATCATGTAGACATGCACATATTCACCGCGTGTCGTATGAATAAACGCCTAATTGGACGTTTACGTAGTTTTGAGCGAGGTTCAAATGCGTTTCGCATACAATAGCGTGTTGGACATGTTGGTATGGAGCCGGCGGCTTTGCGCGGCGCCAACCGTCTTGCAGTATCTTTGTATTCGGCGTATCACATCCACTCTCCTGGCAGCAGACGGCCGACACGGCGATGACCCGCCGACCGACGCGCGAACAAGGTCTCGAGGTCCTCCCATATCTCTACCGGCGCCTACCACGATCCTCAGGACAATCGAATCAGTATCTTCGCCCAACATTCATTGAAGTCTGAATCCTTCGACATCGACTTATCTCGCACGCCAATAACTCAGCGCGTCGACTGTAGGCGCGTTCGTCCTATTTTAGGTAGTAAAGCATGCATCAATGACGGCCCTGGTACATGCGTCACTGCTCAGGCTATTTTGATCCTGATTATTGAGAGAAGCTTGGAAACAGTAGAGACGTGCGAAAAAATTGTCGCCCCGCTACTAAGCTTCTGTTTGAATACAATGTTAGGCCAAAAGTCGAGAAAGTTGTGCCCCATTTTTAGTTTTTTATCACTTTACTGTGATATAACGGGTCTATTTAATTTATAGAGTCATCTAACCGCGCCTTGTTTCGTATTTATGATGATTACGAAGTTAAATAACGCTTACTACTCAGAATGAGTCATCGATCAATGAACCTGTCAGTTTGGGTTGGGGTGGAAATTACGAGCGTCAATGTTGCATTATCTTTTTCACTTTAAACATGTTAATTCTTTTATTCAGCTTATGATTTTTGATAGGCTTTGTTCTATAAGATTGAATAAAATGAATGTTGAGTTTTGAACAAACTGACTTAATTTGACTTGATAGTAACTTCGACAATATCCTTCAACTTCGGCAACATAGTATAGAATTAGTTTAAGCTAAAAATAGTTTTCGCTTTAAATTCCTATTTGTATTAGCAGACCGATATGGCGAGTACAGCTGACCAACAACAGAAAAGAGAGGAAAATATGTGTGTCTCTCTCTTTACCTCTGGCGTTAGTCGGCGCGGCGGTGGGGCAGGTTTGCTATATTTATGTATGTTTCTTAATTTTCATTCAATCTGTAGTCAACTCTTTAATTATATTCTTTTGTATTTTGGCTCCATACATAGTTTATTTATCAAGTTTTGTAGTTTTGTTTTGTTTTGTGTTTTGTTCATTAAATGTATAAAAATGTGTATATGACTGACTGACAGACAACGCACAGCCTCAACCGCTATTTCCACATAATACAGTACATTACATTTATCGAAAAATGTACGTACATATTTTGTATCTGGCATTGAACAATAATCGATGGATGATAAGGAAGCAAGTGTTCAAAGTATCTTATTACGGGCGTTGGTGCTGACAACGATCATTTGTAACCTTGTCCCAATATTTTTTTTACTAACGTTCATTCCCGTCAATGCGCTACAAAACACTTCGACTTTGACAAAGTTTTAAAGAGACGCATGAGTCAAGCTACATTCTGCGTTGTTTTGTTGTGTATATCAGTGGGTAGATAAGCGATATCTCTTAATTATGGCCAGCTTGGTAAGAGCAGTATCCTGAGACGCTATAGGATAAGGAGTAACATTCCTTATTGCCAGTATTAGTTATAATTTGTTTTTGCTGAATTGTGAAAAAATTTCGTCAAGTTCGTCGAGTTCTATTAATTTTTTCATAAATAAAAGAAACCTATATGTCAGTCCAGTGTATGATGAGCTACCTGCATACCAAATTACATCGAGCTCTGTTCAGAAAGTACGGAAATTAGTGGGAAAAAATATAAACACAAACTTTTGCATTTAGAATATTAGCGTCATAATTATTCAAAACAGACTTGAAAGGAGTATTAAATTATTGTTTCTATGGAATTAACCTTTTCAAAGGTTATGGAACTTTACCTTTCAATTAAAACTTGTACTAAAATTACAATTTCTACTTTAGCATTAATTACTTGACTTTTATTGTCTTAACCTTATACTGTTATTTTAACATCAACGAAACATGGAATATAATTATACAGGGTTATAAGGAAAGGTTATGCTAAGCCGAAAAGGGCTCATAGTACGGTGGCCCGGTGGCTCAGTCAGTTGAACCTATTCTGTGTTTGGGGGCGTGGGTTCGATTCCCATCTAGGACAAACATTTATGTGATGAATATTTGTGTTTGTTCTATGTCTGGGTGTTAATATCTATATAAGTATGTATTTAAAAAAAAAAAACTATGTACGTATATCAGTCTCTGGCAGCCATATTACAAGCTTTGCTTAGTTTGGGGTCAGATGTCCGTGTGTGCAAAAATGTCCCAGATATTTATTTTATTTATTTATTTACTCATCATTATTAACAACTTTTACTATAGGACAAACCTTGAAATCGAGAAAAAAACAGCTGTTCCGTAGAAAAATGTCAATGACACTCGACAAAATTTATGAAACTGCTGATATTTTTTCTCGATTTCGTGCTAGGTCCAATAGCCTACTATGAGCCCCTTTCGGCTTAGCATACCCTTTCCTTATAACCCTGTATAAATACATTATAATGATATTATGTAAGTAGGTAGCTTGAAAGTTTGGAAATTCGGAGTAGTTCAGAAGGGTATCGAACAACCCCACACAAACATCGTTAAGCAGACTATGAGAGTGTTTATGACTGAATCCATTAACTTGGGTGTCCGCGCTTCGCGTAGGTGTATGGGAACTGGGATGGAAGTAATACGTGCTGGCAGAGGTAAACAAGGGGCATGAATGTGTTTAGTTGTAAAAGGGACCACCTTTAATGTTTCGGTTAGTATCTTCTGTAGCAGATAAACTTTAAGCCATTTTGAATACTTTGTCAAAATATATCTACTAGAATAAAAAAAAAACATCCTTGTATTTTGTCAATTTTTATCCTTCAAATCGACGTATTGTAAAATCTCCGCTAGGCAGTTTCTCTTTTCAATCCACAATGGAAACATATTTAATGTGTTGGTTGTATATATAGTATATTCATCAATCCCAAATAATCGCAGTAGATTATTTTCTGCTTTAGATGCTGTAATTTAAGTGTTCAAGGTTTTCTCCTTTGCCGATTTTTATCAGACTTAGACTTAGACTGCCGCGGTGGCTCAGTTGGTAATGAACCTACCTTCTGTGTTTGGGGGCGTGGGTTCGATTCCCATCTAGGACAAACATTTATGTGATGAAAATTTGTGTTTGTTCTGTCTGGGTGTTAATATCTATATAAGTATGTATTTAAAAATATCTTTGTACGTATATTAGTCTCTGGCAGCCATATTACAAGCTTTGCTTAGTTTGGGGTCAGATGACCGTGTGTGCAAAAATGTCCCAAATATTTATTATTTATTATTTTTATTTATTAAAATATTTATTATTATTATCCTTCGACTCGTCTTGTTGCAAACTCTCCGCTCGAGCTACGCGCAATTTTTCTCTTTTCAATCCATCTCTAACAATTTGTACACGTAGCCTCCTACGATCAGTTTGTTGTGTTCGTTATCGTATATCTGTACACCACACACCCCTGAGTACCATGATTCGTATTTTTACGTAGTGGTTCGGGTGAAATCTGTCATCAATCGTGACCGGGCGTGCCTAGACTCCACCCCGTGGGATTACGCTCCCTGACACAATTCTCAATGAACACATGCCTCGGCCGGGAGGTTTGTGATTACACTCCGTTTATTGCATTATTTCCTCCATTTGGGAGCGATGTTTTTTACGAGCGGCAAAAAAAATGCGACATTGGGGTGAGCGGGAGCGACTGTAACCCGTGTAACATTGATTCGAAAGTAGAGTGAAATATCGCGAGCTCGCTTAGCTGGCATTTCTAATTTGGTCAGTAGTGATTAGACTAATTCAAGACTGATTTATTACCTAACTATGTTGTATATTTTTGCCTTATTTATGTGACAGATTGAACACTGCTATGCCGTGTTCGAAAGGTTAGTTATTATTAGTTTTGTTTATTATTGTGGGAAAGGAGAGTTGGGTAGAAAGTTTACCTACTTGACAGATATAAAATCCTACGATTAAAATTACCAGATGTGGCTTTATGGCTTATTTCTGTGACTAGTGTCACAGTTCTGCCAATGGCCGTTTCATCCTAGCTTTGTAAACGGTATCTTTTAAAGTGCTTTTTAAATCTGCTAAGTTTTTTATCAGATCTCGAAAAAGCCGATCACTCAAAACTCTAGTTGATTTTTCTAAAACTAAAGAGACACTGACATTACTTTGAACGAACCTACAGAAAAGCTTGATAATATTTGTGTAATGCTGACTTTAACGCCTTATCCTTAGACATAGAACAATGCGGGATCTTCCATATTTTTATTAAGTTAATTTTTTTTATAAAGTACATCAGATAACCAACATTCGATTGTTATATTAATAGGTTCTACGTGACGTCAGGCTGCAAACAATGGGGCACCGCACATGCCATGCAACAAAAGCATATGCACACCCTTACATGTGTTGTGCTGCATTAATATTAATCCTGTACGTGATTGCATAACGATCGTGTTGCACAATGCGATTTCGAAGTGGTCACTGGATAAATCGTACTCTACACACTACTTATACTTATTACTTAATTGACCGAGTAAGCGAAGCGAACGAAAGGTCTTAGTTTTAACTGGCAAAATTTGGTTTCATCTGTCCGTATGTTGGTACTCGCGTACATGTCGTATTTTTCAACCAACCTTGACGAAACTTGGTGTACAGGTTCTACAACTTTGTAGTTTTTTTTTGATGTCGGCGATTTTTGATTGAAGGTGTATTTCTCACAAAAAGGGGGAAAATTGCTGCGGCACCATACAACGGCCGATTTTAATAATGTCCGTATGTTGGCACTCGCGTACCTACATGTCGTATTTTTCAACCAATCTAGACGAAACTTGTTATACAGGTTCTAAAATTTTTTTAGAATGTTTTAGTCGTCGGCGATTTTGATTGATGGGGTATTTCCCCCAAAAAGAGGGGAAGTTTGCTGCGGCACCATTTACAAGCTGGTTTTGATTATATTTGGCATAAACATTCAGTACTCGATTCTAAACAAGAATTATGAATATGAGCAATATCGGTGAAGAGCTTGTCAAGATATAAGGTCGTAAGGTTTTAGTTCGGTACATCGAACTCACGACCTTACATCTTGACAACCTCTGGACCGATTTTGCTCTTATTCGATATTCTTGTTAAGAATTGAGTACCGAAAGTTTTTTGGCGGGATCACGAAGAAGTCATGTCGCGCTATTGTATTATTTTCCAATACTTGTGTTATATCGAGTGTTAATGCATAAAAATGGTGGATTTTTATCCATTAAGTGTTCGTGAAAGTGTACGAGTGTTGGTGAATAGTATAATATCGTGAAACGTGACTTTTCTTGTTGTTTCCAAAACTCCATAGAAGCTTCTAGTAAAGTCTCTACCACTTCACTGAGGTAAAAACAAAATAGTGAAAAAAAATACGGAAGACAAGGCGGTATGGCCTTAATGGCTTTAGCCTGCCCAGGAATGGGCGAATAAATAAAAAAAATGAGTACCGGAAGTTTATGCCAAATATTATCAACACATACATATCAACAAATACTCTACCAATCAAAAATCACCGACGACAAAAAAAAACTGATGAATCTAATGAAATTTTATAATTGCTATTGTCCAAAAAAGTTAACGCCCGAGAGGTCTACTGTTCGCAGAACTACTAATTGATACAATCAAGTAATATGAAAGAAAATGGTTGTAGCCACTAATTTTTGTGTTGTAATGTTGTTTCTTCTGTGTTATAATGTTGTTTCTGTATTGTAGTCATTATTTTCTTTAAACAGCGTGGTTCATTGTGGGGCTCCCTATATATTGGACATTGAAGCGGTCAAGATGATGCTCATAGGAGTTATTGATCTTATTTACGTAGAGCTCTCTAAAAAGCTAAAAATCTTCAAAAATCTATATAAAGTAGCACACAAACTAAAAGTACTTTAGAATTACTAGTAGTTTACGAGATATAGCCGACCAAGTTAAGGTACAAAGTTGCGCTCAGTGCGCCAAATTAAATTTTTCTTGTTTTTTTTTGTCTATTACAGCTTAATTACTCATCTATTGAAACCAATTTTGCGCCAATAAATAAGTTGTAACAAAAAGTAACGGCTAACATTATTATCTAGATAACATGGATGTCAATAATGTATATAGTACCTGTATATATACCTGTATGTATACCTGTAAGTATGTATATGTAATATATTACCTCGCTCTATATTATTACATGGTGTCTTAACCTGTAAGTATTCTGACATTTAGTTCTATTTTACTTGCGTATATTTTTGACATTGTACTGGTGTGCACAGTGTAGGTGAACCTAAATAAACTAGTAGTTCGCGGCGAACTGAGACCTCGCTAACCCTATATCTTCACAACCCCTAGACCTATTCAGCTCATATTCGAACTTAAAAACTGTATTGAAATGAACTACTTGCCTACAAAATTTCACGAAGATCGGATCAATGGTTCGTAAGTTATCATCGGACAAATATACACACAAACATACATACAAATGCTGATTTGTCCCAGTAAACTCTGAGACCTTCGCTTCGCAGGGACAATAAAATAAATAAGCTGATTTTCATCTTTGTTTTTGTTTATTGACAAATATACTTAAACTTAATCTACTTTTTTGGTTAGTGTAATTTCTTGATACAACGTATCGCAAAATTAGTTTACCACCCACGATAATTGAACTGTAATTGAAAAACAACGCAAGAAAACTTGAATTTGGTGAGCTGAAAAAAGCATAAGAAAAAAATGCTTATGCTTATGTTCAAAAAAAACCGCAAAAAAAAATTGCATTGTTACAACTCTCTCTATGACGACCATTTATTAACATAGCTATGAAACTCTACCATAAGCATGTCACGAATCTTGACAGTTTTTTTGTAGTGTACGTTTGTGTTAATTATTTATTTATTTTATTTATTTATTTATCAATTCAATTCTTTTCCATTGGGTGAGCATTACAGGTTACTCCAATTCGCCCATGGACCATAATCTAAGTAAAAACTAACTTAAAACAACAATAAACAAATAATAATTTATAAAAGTAACATACTAACACTAATTTATTTTACTAACTTATTTCACTGGTTTCATCACTAGCATCTTAATGGTGTCATAAAAATCTATTGTCATTCTGCGAACCTCTGCCTCCGTACAATTAAACAAGTCAAGATCACAGTTCCTGGCCAGTAAGGCATTGAGCGTAATCAGTGCCTTATATTGTGTTACTTATATTGTACTTATTTTTTCTTTTTCTTTTATTATATCCACGAAACTTAAAGTGCATATATTCACGTTACATCCAATATGCTTCAAGGAAATGCAAAAGAACACATACACACACGAACACATACGAATACGAACATACACATATGAATACATTTCATCCTCTTTCGAAGTTTTCCATCTCACACTTCAATAAAATATTACGCAGCACCCCTAACGATTTGATTCCCCTTTTCATCTTCAAGCGGTTTCGAAAAGAGATATTGAAGTGGAAGCGAAGTGATTTTTAAGCTTTTATTTACACTGAAAGAAGTCGATTAGCAAAACAATTATTTAAAAAAAAAAGTCATCTGGTGTATACTAGTTACACACGAAAAAGTCACCGGGTATTTTTGAATCTTCTACACTTGCCGTCTTATTTTTCCTCGATTATTGAGTGTACCTAGGTATCTTAGTTGCTAAAAAAGTAGGTGTACCTATTTGCCTACCTACCACTTGGAAGACCACCAGTGTACCGCCGCCAAATATACCGTCATCTACCTATCACTTGGTATCTTGGTATGATACCTTCATCTACCTACCACTTGGTAGATGAAGGTATCATTTATACTTGGCGGCGGTGCACTGGTGATATTCTCCTCATGCGTTACAAAAAAATGTCCGTACCTCTAGGGTAAAATGCGTCCTGCCATCCTCTAGGTGTCACTGTCACTCGAGGGTGGTGCACTTGAGCGCGCGTATGGTCGGAGTGGTTGTCAATGTCACTTGTGACAGATGAGTGTCCCGCCTTGCCTCCCTGTGCGTGTCGATAAATCTCTTTAAATCCCTCCCTGTCTGTCCGCACCGTACTTAGGAAGCTGTTGAAAACTAGGTACAGCAAAGATAGATAGATATACAAATCAACTTAAAACTAGTGTAACAACTGGCGGCCTTATCGCTTAAAGCGATCTCTTTCAGGAAACTTTAGCATGGGGAGAATTTATATGGAAGAGATAAGGAAAGGGATAACGCGACAAATAATAATACAAGACTACATAACTATATACCTACTAAAACAGTTAAATAATAAATATATACTACTTACTAATACTACAGCAATACCTAAATAATAATAATATACATACATACATACATACATGCATATATATACATAATTATACTTATGTGAGCATGACGATGCAGTAGCTATTCCGAGATATAGTGAAATTTAACTCGACGACTCAATTGGATTCGACAGCATACAGGTACTGAGGAAGTAAATCAGTTTCCTCAACGCGTGTGTTGTGAGTTATATTATTATATTTATTCTTGACGAGTATGCATAATTATGGTAAATCAGTTTCCTCAACGCGTGTGTTGTGAGTTATATTATTATATTTATTCTTGACGAGTATGCATAATTATGGTAAATCAGTTTCCTCAACGCGTGTGCTGTGAGTTATATTATTATATTTATTCTTGACGAGTATGCATAATTATGGTAAATCAGTTTCCTCAACGCGTGTGTTGTGAGTTATATTATTATATTTATTCTTGACGAGTATGCATAATTATGGTAAATCAGTTTCCTCAACGCGTGTGTTGTGAGTTATATTATTATATTTATTCTTGACGAGTATGCATAATTATGGTGTGCAAATGTGCAAAAGTGTTAAATCTTGCAAACGTCAGATTGTCGTTCCCTATTATTATATGTTCTGTGGTTCAATGTGGCGCTCTAAGGCGCCTTTGCTCAGTATTGGACGTGTTCTGGCTGATGATCATATTAAATGTTTAATTTTTCTTCCAACATTGTTTCAGAAATTATGTAATTTTCTCACCGAGACAGTATTTAAAGGTAAGTACTATTGGTACTTGAATGATCCTAAATAAGGCCTTTTGCCTTTTGTGGACTACTCGGAGTATATACGCAAATCTATAATAGCACTTAGCTCTTTATTAGCATATTCGTTGGTATATTCCTTTTGTAAAGTCTTTAGTATTTATATTCCGTTTTAGTTGATAAAATATTTGTAAAACTTGATAAATGGCACGGACCCCGGAGTCCGTGGAGCAATATTGTAAATAAAAAAAAAAGGACTTTCGGCACCGACTGTGGCATATCTACTCTAAATATTTAATCGGCTCGGTAAATGATCAAAAGCTCTAACATATCATTATCGCATTAGAATGAACGGCTCAACGAGGCTTACTCGAGAAATCCCCCTGGGTTTTTGGAATTTTTGTCCAAAAATCCCCTTACCATCCACAGCATGAGAGGTGAATGGTATGGAATGGTATGGGCCAAAAAAGTCCAGAATGCTTCTGAGCCATTTATTTTGTTTATGCGGAAAGGGATTATTGTACAAAAATCCAGAAATCCCCTTAACCAGTTAGGCTATATTTAAAATCAAATAAAAACAAAGAGATAACATGAAATTATTTCGTCCCTACTTTAAAAATTAGTTTTGAAGCATGATTAATATTGTAGTTAAATAAACTTTATTATCAGCCTATTAAAAACGTAATTCTATAGAAACTACCAACACAATGAACTACGTAATCGATTTAAATCGTCCTCCGTCGCTGAATATCTTTTCCGATAACAGCAAGCCAATTGGAAACTTTATGGGCTTCGACAGCAATAAATCGAGAAATATCGGTTACATCGGTCCAATATTACAACGAGCAGCGTATATCGAATCGGGGAGGAAGTCTATCCAATTTTAACCTCAATAGGAAGTGGAGATCATTGTCAATGACTGCAATAATACAGGCAATATCCTGTGCTTTCTGCAACTGCAATTTGCACAAAGACATGGCACGGCACGCGGCTCTCCGGACATAGGTAATTTACATACAAACGTACCTAGTAGTTATTTCGGAAATTACTGGTCTGATTAAGATAAAACTTGGAATTCGTATATAAATTTAAAATATTTAGCTATATAAATATCGGTATAATAACTGCTTAGTTATTTATTTTAATAAACGAAAAAATATATTTGCTTGTACTAAGTTTCTTTTTACATTCATCATCATCATCATAATCATCAGCCAGAAGACGTCCACTGTTGAACATAAGCCTCCCCCTTAAAGCGCCGTACCGCCGACAACGTGCCACTTGCATCCACCGGTTGCCCGCTACTTTCACAATGTCGTCGGTCCACCTCGTGGGAGGCCTGCCTAGTGGGAGGCGTCATACAGTTCATGGTCGCCACTCAAGAATCTTTCTTCCCCATCGGTTATTCGGTTCATGTGGCCTGCCAATCGCCACTTCAGCTTTCAAACTCTGGCAGCTATATCGGTGACTTTAGTTCTTCGGCGAATATCCTCTTTCCGGATTCTATCGAGCAAAATAAATTTCAAGCATAGCTCTCTCCATTGCCCACTGTGTGACTCTGAGTTTCTCCAAAAGGCCAGGAGTCAAGGACCACGTTTCAGTTCCATGTGTCATCACTGGCAACACACATTGTTTTTTTTTTTACATTATTGTTTAAAAAAAGTATCGGTACAAGCTTTACCTAAGTAATATTTTCCGAAAAAATTAACTATTACCTTCGTATTACAATGACTGATGTTCAAGGGAGTCGGTTATTCCCTTCTAATATTATAATTACGAACAACAGGACAGCGGATCGACTTACATTTTTGCATGGGTATAGTTTAAAGGTCGGAGAATAATATAGGCATTTATTTTCTCGGAGAAATGTACAGGTCATTTGGAATTTTCCGCGCGGGAGAATCCGCGGGGCGCAGCTAGTAAGATATAAGTAAATCTATCGGTCTCAATAAGTACAGTTAAGTTGTACACACTAATTAAAAAATACCTCGGGTAGATAGTAGATAGCAAAATAGATATAAACATTGACAGCCGTAACACGACTTCTAACTTTTTACAAGGGATCACAACAATTCTGGATTTACGAGACAGATATTAATTATGTATCCCGGGCGAGAGAGACAAATGTGTCCCGGAGAATCCGGGACGATTGGCAACGTTTCATTAATCGTACAATAAGAGGAAACGCGGCTTGAAACATTCGGGTATACCGAACCGAGCCGCACGCAACGCCATTAGTTTGTTGAGCCGCCTCGATTGCCTCAATTCGTTATTATAAACGATACATGCGATCCTTTAATTTGTTACCAGTTTGTTTTACAGAATCTGCGATTGGTTTGAACGATATTTATGAGGCTATGTCGGCGGAACGAAAACTTATATAGGATTATTTTTAATAACCAGAAAGATATCGCAGGCAATTTCCCTACATCATTCATAACTTTTTTTCCATGACTTTACATAAAACCAAGTAGATAGCCCAAAAAAAATTAATGTTCGTAATGAGCCGTAACTTAAATGTTATTCTTTTGGAAGACCGAAAGGTGAATTACTAATAGTCATGCAACGGCGTATTCCCTGGTTCTCGTTGTCTCGTTCGCACTATATCGCCATTTTTTTATATAAAAATAACAGAGAAAAAATAAAAAAATATTCATGTCATTGACTTTAGAATACCTTCTTACTTCTTTTTTTGGCGAAGGAGAAGAAAAATACATTTGTTTTTTTTTTTTTTTGTTTTTCCCTTAGCAAAGTTAAAAAATAATAACATGAAAATTATTATACAAGATGTGCAATGGAATTCTAAATTTACTGATAAGACATTTTTTTTTTAATTTCTTCTCTGTCATATATAAATTAGAAAATGTTGATAAAGTGCGAACGAGGCAGCAAGAACCAGGGTATGCGCCCTCTCAAGCTTTTACGTAAGTACGAGTACTATGCAAGAAAGCTCCCTGCGAGCGCCTTAAAATAATCCTGTACATTCTATTATTTGTGAAGATAACATGTACAATACCTATATATAATAAATGACATATATAATTTATTGTTGATAGACGTACAGAAGCGGCGACACGACAGGCAATACATCAAAACGTCTTTGCGCATTACCCGTTTTGCCCAGAGACGTGAAAACAACTAACTGACTGCCTATGCTTTATCTTGTTGATTGATCTTTAGAATGTTCCTACGAACTGATTACGCACACGCATAATGTGTGTTTTTTCTTTTATAGTATCATAGATAGAGTGAAATAATATGAAAACTGTGGCTTTGACATTATTTTAATAAAACGGGGATACTCACGTAAAATTGAGTCGGTTACTTCGACTATTGTTTCGATCAGTTCCGGTCAACTAAAGTAAACTAAACTAAAGTAATAAAATTTAGTTTATTGAAATATATACTCCAATGCATGTATTTTTGATAAATTTATATAATTTCTGACAGCGAAAACAAACGTATTTTATACTAGCAGGGCCCCACGGTTTCACTCGCTATCCTACTGGGTCCGTAAAAAAAAACCGAGTAAAATATCTATATTTATATCCTGTGTTTATAAAATAGGAATAATATTTGAATAAAGCTTTATTTTCGATTTCAAATTTTCATGTAATTAAATGGAAAACTTATTGTGCGTGCCTTTCATATTTTTGCTCCGCTAAATCCGACGCAATCACAAAACATGCACGCGTTCGTTATGGTCAGCGTCTTAACTATCAGATAGAGCAGGTAAACTCATAACATTTATTATACGATAAATCCTTTGCAAAATGAATGATTTTTCATACGAATGATAATCATCAAAGTCTTACACAAAAATCTACAAGAGTCGAAATTGAAATAAACCCTATGAGAGTTCATAGTAGGTCTCACCTGTTTGGCTCAATTAAGAACAAAGAGCTCTTTAGCACTCAGAAAACAACTGTAACACATGTAGTAACTTACATTTCATTACTTGCATATAACGTTACCTCTAATTCCTTCGCAATAAGGTTCAAACGACTAGGCATATTTATATAAAAGCTGACCGTATCCTTGCGCTTAGCTTTATTCCTCTTGTGATGGATCGGGGGTGAGTTCCCCGAGACCGCGACCTAACCCCGCATTCTACCTTTAGTTGTAAGTAGGTATTCGCATTGTTTGCCTCCATTAGGGGAGAGAAATCGTACAGTAATGAAAGCTCTTCATCGCTACAAATACATAAGTATCACGGGAACATTACAAAAAATTCGAAGGGTGGTGAAGAATTGTACCCCTACGAGAGAAATTGCTTCCCAAGAGAGATGAGCAGAATTACTGGAATTCAAAACTCGTCTCTATATTTTGGGCTTACGCGGAATGTAGATTGAAATTTAAATGTTGCAAACGAGATTGTTTAGGCAATTCCACACGAAGTTTGGGACACGGGATTACCTGCAGCGAAAAGTAATTTGTTGGAATGACGACGCGTGATGGAAATTGCCTTTTGTCATTGTATGTTGAGCGAATTTGACGGAATGAGTGATGAATGAACGACTGCTGTGATCATGCGCTTGTCAATAAACGGATGATAAACCATTTTATAAGCACATGGATAAAACTAGGTATCAATCTGCACCATATTTGAACACTCTGTCACTTATTAGCAAAGATTCAAGAAAATTAAAAAACGTGGATTTCGAAAACTTTCAAAAGTACAAATTTGCACCTGTCTCCTATTTTCTATTTTAGAATTTCAAATTATATTCTTCTACATTTGGACTTATGTACTATGAAAAACGGAACCAATCTAAACTTCAACACTCAGTGCACCAAAATTACATTTTAAACACCAATTACAGGTACTAAGTACATACTTCACATAGGGGAAACGCAGAACTATGGCTACGCCGTGACACAAAATTGATGCCCATAGCACCGGTAGTGCTCACTCGGTCTCCAAAGAGCAGTTAACTGAGCTACGGACAAAGGTGCTCAAAGTTTGTCCTAATATGCCCAACTCCAATATTTGCCTCGAACCACTACAATGAGCACCGCAGTTCGACCTGTGGACGATTGTCCCGGGCAGAAGCTATTTGTTTAGGCATTGATTGGAAACTCGACGGAATAGGTAATTGGCTTCACCGTGTTTTTGTTTTGTGTAAATACACCCTAATTAAGGTGACCCTTTAACTAAATAAAAGCCGCGTTAGTTTTGTGGCCCTTTTAGAGAGGGTTTTCTATGATTAAATTAGGATGATCCTTCAAACAAAATACAAAATAATACAATTTAAAAAAATATATATGGTTTTAGTACAGTGAAAATTAAAATACATATCCTCGCTGCTACGAATAAACGTTTTCATGTTCTACATCATACAACACTACAAAGCTGGATAGTCGTCTATGATTTAGTATTCTCGAGTGCATGTCAAAGTTCGCGGAGGCTTTTACTGTGCTTTGTTTGATGGCAAAGTTTGAGACACGCTGTTGTAGCTGCAAGCAATAATAAAGCATAATACAGTGCAGTGAAGACGCCTGCCTCTAATGTCAAATTTATGATGTTTACACTAATCTAGTTAGAACTAGTAGTTCGCGCCGAACTGAGACCTAGCGACCCTTATATCTTCACAACCCCTGGACCGATTCTGCTCAAATTCGAACTTAAAAATTGTATTGAAATGAACTAAGTACTTGCCTACAAAATTTCATGAAGATCGGATCAACGGTTCGCAAGTTATCATCGGACAAATATACACACAAACATACAAATGCCGATTTGTCCCAGTAAACTCTGAGACAATATAAAATAAAATAGGCCAAAAAATAGGAAAAAAAAAAAATTAAAAAATAGCCAAACGCTACATAAGTATTTTATCTAAACCCAACGAACTATTAGGTATTTCCTAGTTTATAGTTTCTTTACCCACTTAATTTTGTACCTTTATCACATTGGTCCCACCAGTATTGTGATGAAGATGGCGAAATTTAAAATGTTTGTGTAAACCTAAATAAGACTGGAAAGACTGAAAGACCAAAAAGAAAACAGCTATATAACAATAGACAATAGTTTATGGATTGGATTTATATAATATGATTGGCTCCTATAGTTGGCTTCCGATGATGATGAACATTAGCATGTTATTTTGTTTTTTATTAAGTTTTTAACTAAATCGTAGGTACAGGAAGATATGTAGTCCGATTTTCCTTACATAATTTTTAATTCATCCGTATTTAATTTTGTTAAGATCCAAGAACAATTGATACCGCGAGCTGAAAACTTTTTGTTCATAGTCTCGGCTTGTACCGTATTATATCTATTCTGTGGTTCTAGGTTTGGGTAAAACGTCGCGTAGCTTCGGGTAGGCAAATAAGCCGCAAATAGAGGCACAGAATAAATAAAAGAACCCAGGCACAGACCGAGTTTAATCAGAGTTTCTCTACAGACGGGGAGCTGTTGTGCATCGGTGGGAAACAGGGCCAAATCCAGGAGCGTGATTCAGGGCTTTTTATATTATTCACAATAAGTTTGCGTTTGACAAATACCTGCCCAATTCTACCTTCTGCTCTAACAGCTAGTAAAAGTAGAATATGTTCAAGAAAGTTTTAAGAAACCAAGAAAGAGAAGAAAAAACTGTGCGCACACAAAATTAGGAGAATTTCCAAATATGGTTATTAATCACCAAAAGTCCCTTTTCTCCTTGCATATGTATTTGGTTGTAGGAAACTGTTTGCTGTTTTCGTCTTTCTGTGAGCAATTTAAGATGGTTTTCCGTTAATTAATTATTACAATGCAATACTTACTTTATCAAAGAGTTAACTCTGAACGTGCCATATCGGGGTATACTGGACCCACATTATACAGAAGTTTCTCAATACACTCAATATGTAGCGTAACCTATAAGTATCTAATATTTTAACTTTTCCAACCCTACGTAATCACCCATGGTCTAACCCAAAGTGTGCGAATGTCCTCCTCGCACGCTTGAGCGCATGTAGGTTGACAAATGACAAAGGTTACCTACGCTTCACATGCAAAAATTTTGCTTTTCGTTGCTTTATTAACTTTTTCGCTATGTAGAGACTCTATATATGTATTTAAATGTTATTACGGATACTTATTAGTTTTCTACATTCGCAGTAGATACATAAGTAGTATATTTAATAGTGTTTAGGAAATAGAGGCGTAGAAATTTTTATTTTACCAACAATCACAGAATAAATAATAAAACACTGTTAAATATAGGTATATACACGTATACACGTTGTTCTAAACTGGGTCAAGTGACTCAGGTGCTTCAATGTAATGCATTTATGTTAGATGTTGATATATAGACTTCCCTATTATACGCTCCAGGAATTATTGACCGAGTGAGCGAAGCGAACGAAGTCTCTATTTGCTTTCATCTGTTAGTTTGTACTCGTGTACAGGTCATGTTTTTCAACTAATCTTGATGAAACTTTGTATACCTACAGAGGTTCTACAGCTTTATAGTTTTTTTTTAGCCGCCGGCGATTTTTGATTCTAGAGGTATTTCCCAAAAAAAAGGAAGTTGGCCGCGGCGCCATTTACCAGCCCATGTTGATAATATTGCATGGGCAGAAACATTCAGTACTCGAATTTTTAATATGAACAAAATTAGTCAAGAGTTTGTAAGATATAAGATATAAGATCAGGTCTTAGGTTAGGGATGTCTCACAGAGACTTCACGAGGACAGAATCGAGGTTGTGTAAAAAAGTTTATGCTCGCGAGTTTTACTGTTCGCGGAACTACTAGTATGGGAGAGTTCATAATATAATTATTTGTATATCATTTATGAATATCAACATGATTCGGAATGGGCCTGTATAGTCGAGCCACAACTATTTCACTCGCACATTTACAAGTTTTTGTAGATAGAGTGATTTTCCGATGACAAACTGTGGATATGGTTTATCTATCATCAGAAATATCCTTAAGTAATATTCGTTTGATGTCTTTTAGTTTGAACAAGCGATCAAAAAAACTTAGCTTTTTGTCGAGATCTACCAACTACCTACTGGTTTAACTATCGTGTGAATTTGACGGAGATCAGTCAAAATTTAAATTTAAATTCTAAATTAAAATTTAGATAATAGATGAAACGAAACATTTTCTAAAACGTTTTTAACCTTATCATAAAATAG
Organism: Apocheima hispidaria; assembly: GCA_947579745.1. Classification (NCBI taxonomy): domain Eukaryota; kingdom Metazoa; phylum Arthropoda; class Insecta; order Lepidoptera; family Geometridae; genus Apocheima; species Apocheima hispidaria. The sequence goes on along the minus strand of OX388157.1, from coordinate 5,923,200 downwards.
AAACAAGATATACTTTTTGGGAATTTTAGTGATTTTAATAAGTACCTTCAATAATGTTTAATTAGTATACTGTTGGAAATTAAACGAGTGCCAGCTGGCGCAAAGTATAAAAGGCAGCACGAGCGCTCAGTCGGGCTCACTTCGTTACGAACCGTCGTCGAGTAAACATCGTCCGATATCTTTCATTGTCGAATTGCTGTCCAAGTTGATTGGTTTTGGTGTTGATTTGTAAAACTAAATTCTTGATAGATGGTGTTATATATTGTGTCTTTTATAGAAATTAAACTCAGGTTGTAATTTGCAAAATCAGAAGTGGGATGGAATCTACGTTTTCACGTTATTCTATCTCACTTGCTCGCCCACTTTTTGTTTCATTTGTTTTTATTAAAAGAGAAAAATGTCGGACTATGAGCGCCATCGTTGTGATAGTCGCCGTAGAAACCGATCACGACGGCACAAAAGTTATCCTGAACGCACAACGGAGGGTAGTTTTACGCGCAGTATGAAGAGTATGCTGGCGAGACTACAATAGACTTCGGTAAGTCCCAACCAACACTATTACATTTCAAGCTTTGACCCTTAACTGGATAGTATCAATGACCGGTGTGATGAGATAGATCGGATCGGTATAATTTTAGTGATCACGAGTGTCTTTCACGGACTGCACGGATAGGCCTATGTTTTAATGGCGATTCTCGTGTGTGGCTAAACGAGTGGGTGACGAACGACCGCTCGTGGAGCAATTTCAATCGGGTATTGAAGCCGTTCTGTCCGCAAACACCGGACATCGCGAACATTTTGTTATGAGGTGATGAATACGAATTCCCAAAGCTATTCTACGCACACATCTATGCACATTACGCACGTCGCTCACTCCTTCGATTGCGTATAGTACGAAGTCTTAGTGAAGAGCTGATATTGGCGATCGTGATACACGGTATCACCGATCTACAGATTCGAGCGTCAGCAACTGACGCTAAACTCTTAAATAGTAATCTCGTACATTTCATTACTATTTATGTCAAATCGAATTCTACAAAAGCCAACATCGCACGCTTCTAAGTCATGTTTGATGCCCTGTGAAGGCCGCAAGCCTTTATTCAGGGAATCCTAGCAGATGTTCTGATCGACAGTAGGTCGACTATATCGTTGTTTTCATCAAAATTAGTTTGACACTTCGATTGCCAACGCAAACCAGCGTTCCGCGTTATAAAAGGCTTGGGCCGCTTACGCTTACGTAACGCTACCAATCGAGCTTAATGGAATCACTATGGGGGTTGATCTGTTTGACGTAGGGTCGGAGTATATGAACAACCCTGTCATAGTCAGTATAGTTCTTAATAGGGAAGGTGTTCGGTATGTGCGTATGCGTGACTCCCAGTTACTCACAAGGTAGGTTTGTTGTGAGACAGAAGACGTGATGGTTGTTCAATTTGATGAGATGGCACCAATCAATACCACTCTTGAGGGTGATCAACTGCAACAGTTGTTAGACATCGTTAATGAGTTCTTATCCTCATCATTGTTCTTATCCTGAGCGAAACTATAGAGCAGGGCTTGATACTTTTTACCAGGGTACTTGGTACCTTGACGGAGGCTGGTTTCTTCATTAATTTAAAGAAATGTTATTTACTGACAAAAGAAACCGAGTACCTTGGGTGGTTTATAAGTCAGGGTCAGGTACGACCGAGGCCTGAAAAAGTAAAGGCCCTAACTGACTCAGCCGAGACAGGTCCGTCAGTTCATGGGTTTGGCTAGCTCAACGTAAGGGTTTGCTGACCATAGTGGCCCGCCTGTTGTTTTGTATACCGAACTGGGCACAAATCGCTCAGGCTTCTGACGAAGGAACACGTAAGCTCATTCAAAAGCCACCGCTGCCGCGCGCGCCTTCATAGAACACGCTGTTGGCGTGTGTATGCGCCGCTGCCGCGTGCGCCTTGATCGAGCACGCTGTAAGCGTGTGTATGCGCCGCTGCCGCGCGCGCCTTCATAGAACACGCTGTTGGCGTGTGTATGCGCCGCTGCCGCGTGCGCGCCTTGTTTGAGCACGCTGTTGGCGTGTGTACGCGCCGCTGCCGCGCGTGCACCTTAATCGAGCACGCTGTTAGCGTGTGTACGCGCCACTGCCGCGTGCGCCTTGATCGAGTACGCTGTTAGCGTGTGTACGCACCGCTGCCGCGTGCGCGCCTTGATCGAGCACGCTGTTAGCGTGTGTACGCGCCACTGCCGCGTGCGCCTTCATAGAACACGCTGTTAGCGTGTGTATGCGCCGCTGCCGCGCGCGCCTTCATAGAGCACGCTGTTGGCGTGTGTATGCGCCGCTGCCGCGTGCGCCTTGATCGAGCACGCTGTTAGCGTGTGTATGCGCCGCTGCCGCGCGCGCCTTCATAGAACACGCTGTTGGCGTGTGTATGCGCCGCTGCCGCGTGCGCGCCTTGTTTGAGCACGCTGTTGGCGTGTGTACGCGCCGCTGCCGCGCGTGCACCTTAATCGAGCACGCTGTTAGCGTGTGTACGCGCCACTGCCGCGTGCGCCTTGATCGAGCACGCTGTTAGCGTGTGTACGCGCCACTGCCGCGTGCGCCTTCATAGAACACGCTGTTAGCGTGTGTATGCGCCGCTGCCGCGCGCCTTCTTCGAAGATTCAAGAACTACTTCTTCGACTCGTTGCCTGGCGTATCAGAATTGTCTTCAGGCAATGGAGCAACAATCCAGAACGTCCGAGTTGCAGGGGCTGGCCGAACGACTACCGCATCAGATACAAGTGTGACCTACGAGCCCTCCAATCCTGAATTGCCTGAGCACCAGCCTGGCGCAGTAATGTCGGTGCCAATACTTGGGACTCATCTTCAAAGTTAGAAGAGTCCGAGGACGGCCTCGTATCAGGAAAGGCCGTGTTGGAAATTAAACGAGTGCCAGCTGGCGCAAAGTATAAAAGGCAGCACGAGCGCTCAGTCGGGCTCACTTCGTTACGAACCGTCGTCGAGTAAACATCGTCCGATATCTTTCTTTGTCGAATTGCTGTCCAAGTTGATTGGTTTTGGTGTTGATTTGTAAAACTAAATTCTTGATAGATGGTGTTATATTTTGTGTCTTTTATAGAAATTAAACTCAGGTTGTAATTTGCAAAAATACTTATTTTTTTGTTTGTTAATCAAATAAATAAAATAAAATGTAAAAATACTCGAGCCAGACCAATGTAGACACGACTAAGGGATGTAGACAATGTAGACTTAACTAGTAATTATGTAGAATAGTTCATTCACACATATAATATGTGTGAATGATTACTAGCTGCGCCGTGTGACTTTTTTTTAAGTGGCGATTAATTGCTCAATTAATTATATTCTAAATTATTCTAGAGCACGAAACAGTGGTCATTTGACGTTGATGGGTGGCATAGTGCTTCTATTCGTGTCTCAATTTGCACAGACTTGAAAAATTAAAAAACTTGTGTTTTATTATTTATTTTAAAGTTTATTTATCCGAGTATAGAGTGAATCAAACCAAAGAATATAAAAAAAACATAGAAACTTTAACATCCTGTTCCCATTGGGGTTGATTTTCTAAAATTAAATTAGTCTATGTGTTATTCTAGAACCTAAACTATCCAAACCCAAATTTCATCAAATTCGGTTGTTACGTGGTAACAAACATTCAAATACACACAAAAACTTTCGCATTTATAACATTATTAGGATGGATTACAACATGATACGTACATATTTATTAACGAAAAGTCAATATTAGAAGATTAGAAGTTTACGACTTTACCGATTTTACTTATCGTCGTAAAATTAAGAAATAGACCGCTCTATATATTGACATAGAGTCGACTTTTTCTTAAATCTATTTTATGCCTTTTAAAATGTTAAATAATCCACCCACGCATTTAACTGTTTTTATTCCATACTATACCATATACTTAAACCTACTTTAAGCTTTGATCTTACACATCACACGGTAAATACCTACCTACATATACCTACATTAGGTATGTACTTAACCTACCTAGGTAATGGCAGATAGAAAATATACAAAATTTATAAACAAACTATTTCAATAATCTTGCCAAACTTTGCCATCGCGTACCGTATAATACTCGTACCTAGATCAGTTTTATATATGTATTATCGAATTGCGAATTCGCATTCGATGCAGGACTTGTCGCATATAGCCGAGGGAACGAAGCAATAGTTTCGAGAGTTAGATGCTAGAGTCTACCTGAGGGCCTATTCTCGCGCACTCCTCGATTACGGTCGCTCTCCTTAGAAATTTCATGAGAGTATTAGTGACAGAGATAATTGCCGAGATTAGCAAACAAAAACGATAAATTTAGAGCCTAGGACATTTCCCTTACGCGTGTGGCCTAGTAGTGAACATTCACCAATGCGCCACTTGTATTAGGCCGAAATTGCCTTACTTCTTACTTCTATATTTATACATAGTGCTTTTGAATTGGCTAGGGAGCGTTTATGAGGATGTTATATACAAGATAATGAACAATTTTTGTTCTACGACTATTCAATATATCAGCTGTTCTGCAATAAAAGGTGTGGAACAGCTGTTATTTTTTCGTGAATTTTCAAGTTGTTCATTATCTTGTATATTATTATAATAAAACATTTGGACATTTGTTACAAGGTATTTACAGTTTTACTTACCTACTTCTTAAGACAGGACTATCCTCTTAAGAGATATATCAGGGTGCCGCGATTTTTTAAAATAACGTACATCGACGATCTTCAATGTAGTTTAAAATTTTGGGGACATGTTATGGGCAAGCGTGGCGCTTAACACCAAGCCAGAGACTTTTTCGTCCTGACTCTTAAAATAAAATAAAAACTGTTTAAGGCTTTAAAATAAAAATAAGGAATAAAATGAAATAATCTCGAGCGCGGCAGAATAGAAACCCTGGGCGGCTGGAAGACTGCCAACTCCTCGCTGCTACAAGTGTCACCGACAGCGCCCGGCGCGCGTCACTCCACACGACAGATGCATAATTGGGTAACTGCGAAACGGGGACGCGATTAAAAACTTTAATTATTTCGACGAGGAATAGACAAATAAAAGCGCTAAGTATTGTGGAATCCAACACAGAAAAACGTGCGTCGAAACGAGTTTTTAAAATTTGAAAGAAAATTTACCTGTGTATAAAAAGAGAAAGTTATTTTTAATTTGCTAGCGTATCTACAGACTGCTTTTAAAAATTGCATGAGTAGTCCCTCCGTCTGGACCCTCACCCTCTTGAAGAGGGTGGTCCTCCATTCGTACCCCTCAGATTTGACGCGATGCTCTTGTTCCTGCGGCGATGTTTTCAATTCAACTCTAGAATGTTAGTTAGTAGCTGCTGTTTGATTTACATTTTAAAATGTATCTTTTTAATAGGAAACATAAAACAATAATAAAAGTATACTTACTTTCAAATTACGGCGGTCACCTTTCGAGTTTATGGTTCCAATGAAAAACTTAATTACTATTATCATATTAATATTAAAGCCTATACACACCTACGCTTGATTTGATACCTAAGCAAGAATCAGCTAGGTTCAATTTCGTGGGAGTAAAAATCAAAGTAATAAGGTCATAGTTGTCCCTTTTGTTCACATTAAATTTATATCTGGATATCCCTTTCGTATGATAAGATCAGCTCAAGTAGAATTGTAGAGAGGCCTTTCGAAGTGCATTAGATTTTAATCATGATTATTGGATCCTATCCGTTCTGTTGAAAGTATCATTGGTCCGTCAACCTACGTGGGCGCAGTCGGTATAGTAGTATTATTTTATTCTGTGGCGATGCGTAGGCGCCGATGGACTCATCATCCTTCTATTGAGAAAGATGCGCCATTATATTTGCTAAAGAACGGAAATGCCAATAGTTTTAACAGCTTACAAACTCAATGACAAGCATAATCAGTAATATCTTAGCAGGTATAATTTATTCATTTTGTAAAAGCCTTTGAATAAATTAGGATCTGTGATAAATTAAGACTTGTGTGTTATAAATGATTGTCAAAATACTCGTGAGTAGAAAGCGCTGATCGTGATTTTAAAAGCTAAATAAACGCTTGAGTTAGATATCAATGTAAAGTAGACCGTAACCACTCCAATACACGACATTAAATAAATAAGAAAACTACATAAGTAGGTAGGTCAAAATAAAAATAGATATGTTTGATGTAATTTGACACTATTCTATTAAAACATTTTATCTAAAGAAGTATCATTATTAAAAAACTTAACTTTCAACTGTAGCCTTTATCACTCCAGGCATTAAGAGCAATCCAGCGACACCGATCTCGGCAAAAACGGTAAAGCCGTTTAGGACACACAAACATATATACTCACATAAAAACGTACATCGCAAAAACATTACCTTCTTGGGCATTCGGGTAAAAACATTGAAGTACTTATACTTTTTTTTTTCTCCCTCTAAGAGCATTTTGGCGTCGCACGTCTTATGCATTTGCCAGTGTCAAGTATACATATATATATTCAAGTTTTGTTAAAAATTATCAAACAAGTCATAGTCACAGTCTAAGTCAAGCAAAGTAAGTCACGGTCAAGTCCAAGTCATGCCCTAGTAAAGTGGTGAAAACTTTATTAGAGCCTTCTATGGAGTTTTGGAAACAACATGAAAATTCACGTTTCACGACCTTATACCATTCACCAACACTCGTGGATGTTCACAAACACTTAACGGGTAAAAATTCACCGTCTTTACACATTAACACTCGAAATAACACAAGTTTTGGAAAATAATAAAATGACGCGACATGAATTCTTCACGTTCCCGCCAAAAAAAACTACTTATACTTATCGTATAAGCATTATGTAAAAAAAAACAACAAACAAGCACACATATCAAGTCGTTTCCGTTCACCGGCGAGGGTGTATTCAGTTATCAGCCTGTTGTCCAGTCCAATGTACACTAGTAGTACAATATCAACAAACAATTTACCCATGTTAGGCCCTTGTCATAAACATGTCGCAGGCTCCCAGTAGGGGATTCAAACAGAATTTAAGGGAGCATTTTATAATTATTATTTTAATGACTAAGCTGTTTTTCATTTTTAATTTTTTTGACTAATCATTTCAATGATTAAGCTTTTTATAATATTTATCACACAAAATGAACAACTAAAATGAATTTGAGTTTTGGCGGGAACGTGAAGAATTCATGTCGCGTCATTTTATTACTTTCCAAAACTTGTGTTATTTCGAGTGTTAATGTTTAAAAACGGTGAATTTCTACCCGTTAAGTGTTCGTGAACATGCACGAGTGTTGGTGAATAGTAAAATGTTGTGAAACGTGAAGTTTCGTGTTGTTTCCAAAACTCCATATAAGGCTCTAGTAAAGTTTTCACCACTTTACTGGGGCATGAGTAGGACTTGACCGTGACTTGCTGTGCTCGACTTTGACCGTGACTATGACTTGTTTGAAATCTAACAAAACTTGAGAATATGTATGTATACTTGACACTGGCAAATGCATAAGACGTGCGACGCCAAAATCCTCTTAGGAGGAAAGAAAAAAAAAAAAAAAATTCAACTAGTTATTCTCATCATAAAACAGAAGACTGGAAATGTTTACCGATCATCTGCGAAAGATCTTCATTGGCAATATTACTACAACACCGAAGAAGCCACGAAGAAAAGCTAAAGTTGAAGAGTACAGGTATTTTCTTCACCATGCTACTAATAACTTTGTCAACCAGTGATAGTACGCATAAAAAACTGAACAGCTAATTCTTACTTTTAAATATTGTGTCAAAAATACTTGAACTAGGTTCGTATTTACTAATTGGACAATCTTATTAGTAAAGTTAATACAAGCTTTCTTCGGTTGTAGGTTGTGTCGTGGGAAAATAACAAGCGTAGGAGTGGCTCAAACATTAAAGTTTGTTCTTACTAGCAACATCGTTTGAATCATTTGTTGTGCACTGTGCATGTCTTGGAATTAATGATACTTTTTTTTTTTTGTTGAACATTACAACTGCCCTAATATTTAAGCGTCTGCTGTAAAAAATATTCCATTTAACTTACCTTGCTATTACAATAGCGCATATTTATTCAATACACATAACATTCACCAAAATGCAATACTTAGGTAAATCTCAGATTATATCGATTCTATGAGGTAAACAAGTATAATCCAAGCAAAGTAAATTGACTTACAAACTTACAAAATCTTTATGCAGTTATATTGTCGATTTGTTATTCCATAATATGTCACTAACTGGAATCGATCAACTGTTAAAGATCGACTGATTCAGAAGTGTTGTAAAGATTCCATGTGTTATCTCGGCTTTTACCGATGATTTCACATGCTCATAAAAATATTAAGGCTTACGAGGTAGGGTGTCTTTATCTATGGAGAATGGGTCGTTGGTTGTAATGCCGCACTGCCAGCATCGCCGGTAGCCGATTGAATATTAAAAAAGAAACGCCATTCTATCGCGTCTGCGTCAGGGGTAACTCGATAACATCCATGTTGGAATTTTATCCGTCGCTTTAGGATTGATACAGCGTATAGCTATTGAGTTGGATCAGAAGCCATGTGGTTGTGTAATTGCTTCATGAATTCTAATGTAGTATTCGTTACACGATTAAGCTGGTTATTAGATTAATTTGTTCACTAGCAATGGTAGTTAATTTATTTTATCTTGTTTTTGGACTCGTAAGGCATTAGTGTTTTATCTTTTACGAAGCTTCTTTTAATTTTATATCGTCAAGCAAGGAGTATGATCATGTAGAAGACTTAGAGATTTAGCAGTGGTACAATATAGGGTAAGTACTTACTTGTCCTAAAGCTACTTGAAACGTAATATTCCATTCTATATCTCTGATCTGTCTGTTTGTCCCTTCAAGAGGGCAAACAGGAAAAAAAACGCTCCCTATTTACTAACGATTACAGATCGATTATTTCCTTTCTGTCCTCCTGCTGATTTCTTAGGGGGACAGATAGGACTAAAAAGTTTTATCTCCCCCCCTAACGCTGACGCGGGGACAGGTCGAACTTTTTATTCCTATACAACCACCAATTTTAAAATAAGTAGGTATAAGTATCTATAACAATGACACTGAACGATTCCCAAAAGTCAGCGATGGTGCATGTTATTTAGCTTTAACATATTATAAGCTCTATACTACACATCTTACATCTGTCATAAAAAACATGTCGTCAACAAAACCACATTTCACATTCTTGCACATTATCATCTCGTGCGATAATCGTCAGGACTTGAGAGTGCTTTCTGCAGTTGCAAACACTTGAGCACCGCTCTAAGTGTCTTGCGGATCTAACCGGCACAGATAGCAAACGACTGAATACACTTGAAAAATCTAAGCGCAGAAGCTGACATTAAAATCTAATGAACCGAACGTTACTGCGAAAAAAGACGGGAACAAAGGACCATTCCTAGCTCTCTCCATAAAGCTGTGGAGCTCACTTGTAGACTACGTGCAATCGAGAAATCTTTCAACCCGTCTTCCGATATGGATAAAACGTTTTTAGCGCAAGGCACTTCTGCAGATATGGCATTGAGCTTGTTAAAGCTGCGTGTTACCTTATAAGTGACCGGTAAAAGATTTAGACGACTGTCGATGTCGAATCATCGAAGGGGTATGTAGGTTTTTATAACGCGTGTAGGACGTGCCTGAGACCATTTAGGAACGCGAACTATTTGTCTCTTGCAAAATTGCCTATTTAAGAAGTTGATCTTACGCCGCTCGATGAAGAAAATAATTAAAATAAAATAGATGTCTGGACGTGAGGCGCCAGACAGAGCGGCCGTAATGTCGCGATTGAAAGCACCGACACGATTAAGGCTATTTTAAGTGGCCCAGTGCTTCCTGCTCCATATATTAATCGTGCCATGAAAAATCCCTTGTAGAGATTTAAAAAAACGAGATAAACGTCGTTTTATGTGCATCTTAGAAGTGGAATTACCTGAGTGATTGATGCTGTCCTTTCCCAACCGCAAATGTTTTGGCTTTATAGGGTTTACAAGAATTTCTGAAAATAAGTACTGATATGGGCCAATATGGGATTTTTTGTATGTCACTCTACCTACACATTGCATGGCTGTTATGTTATATTACAATTAATTACCGCAACCGCAGATGAAATAATATTATTCTATGGCATAATCATGCTACAATTATTTGTTTTTGTTTGTTTCTAATTCTCCACCACGAGATATAGATAGACCGGCAATCTACATACGAGTATATAAAAGAACAAGCCTTTTTCTAGAACTCACCAAAGACCAAACGGCTTATGGTGCAACGTTTCGCTCATCGCGCGAAATTCAAATTTTCTTGCGCTTTTTGTCAATTAGGTACAGCTTAATTACTCATCGTGGATTTATTGAAACCAATTTTGCGACAATAAATAAGTTGTCTTAAGAAATTACGGTTAAAATAATCACTTAGATAACATTGGTTTAGCTACAAATCTCAATAAGCTGATTTCATCTCGGTTTTTGGTTTAGTGAGAAATGTACTTATACTAGCTTTCAACTTGAATTTTTGGTTGGTGTAATTTCTTGAAACAATCTATTTATTATCGCAAAATTAGTTTTCATGAACCTACGATGAGTAATTAAGCTGTAATTGACAAAAAACGCAAGAAAAATTGAATTCGCCGAGCGAAAGATAGAGACGTGAAAGAAACCAATACTCCCCAAATGATCTAGGTGAACAATAAGAACGGATTTTGCGAAATTCGACCTCTTAATAGGTAAAATACACCCCTAAAATTTGTAAAGTTTGTCCAAAAAAAATTAAAAAATATTTCAAATTATGGTAATGAAACTCGGTTTGTATACTGAGAAAAATAAATAAAAGAACACATGTATAAGGATTTTTCGAAAAATATCCCCCTAAAGAGGTAAAATGGGATGTTTTTGATTGCCTAAGTGAGCGAAGCCGTGCGGGCGAGCTAGTCTATACAAGTTGTTACTGAAAGGTGCTACAATAATTGAATGGTATGTAACATGTACTCATCGTTATTAACATTTTTTTACTACTGGCCCAACCATTAAGACGCGACACAAAATTCAGCTGTTCCATAGAAAAATGTCAACGACCCCCAAAATTTTGAACGGAAATAAAATCTTTTTGCTAAGCCAATGAAACTCGGTTTTTGTACTAAGCATAAAAAAGGCATTTCTCAAGGTTTTTCGAAAATCAAAGAGTAAAGGCTTTGCGAGTAAAGCCGTGCGGGCAAGCTATTATATTATACTTAGAGCACTTTTAGAGTTATTCTGTGGCATAGGTAGGTACTTAGGTAGCCTACCACGGAGCAAGTAATAAACTACGGGTGCTTTAAGGACCATTTTGCAAAAAGCCTATGTCATTTGCAAACGCATTTCAAATACGCCAGCTTTGATTTCAAATCGTCGTTACTAACTTCTGAACACACACAGAACATTTTTTTAGCATATATTAAATTATTTGCTAAATTATCTGTGGATGGGATCGTTTTGTTACCATACTAATTACGCTTTCGCGTCTTATCTCAACCAAAGAATATCAGGGAATAGATCAGAAAACACAGGGAATATAATAAATAATATAAAATCTATCCTGTATTTTATTTAGATCTCTACTGATGAAATGTGAAAGTAACGAAGCTAGACAGCCTCCCGGAAAATCATTACTACTCGTTACCACAAAAATATGTCTAAAAAGGTTGTAACCTGTCGCGCATGCGTGGTCCCCTCTCGAGTACTACGGTTGCAGGGCGACCTATGAAGGTCGCCCGCCCGCCATTCAGTGCTCTCATTGATTTTCGACCAGCACATGGTTGCAAGTCGAGCGCGAAAAGTGACCGGTTGACTTGCCGGCGACGCACGTGTCTGCATCGGCATCGGCTTCAAAGTGCACATTTCCTCAGTGATTAGTTCCGCCAATAATACTTAGTAGCTATATACTGAGCTTGAGGTCGTTTTGTGCTGTGTCAAATGTTAGTCGGCGGATTTTGTGTGACGTCAATTTGAAATTACGGTAATTTTACTCTGACGGTCGATACCTAAGTATATTTCCAACAATATATTTAAATCGAAACTAAAGCTACTCCTACTCAGTAAGGCCTATTACTCGATTAAGGAGTACATAAATGATATTTTATAGCCTTTACAAACTTAGTATGTATCTATGATGTACCTAATATGAAATTAAGTGATATCTTTAAATTCTATAATTTATTAATAAAAAAATTGTATTTGTATTTACATATTTTTAGGTACTTATTTATGCATTTGTCGTTACGTAAGCTAAATTTTACGTGACATTCCCTTAAATTATCTATTTTCAGTAGATTTTTTACGACTTTTCTAGTTTTATGTGATTTTATGTTCTCAGATTTATTACGTGGTCTTGGTCTGTACCTTAAAAACATGACAGAAAGAGTGCGAAGTATATTTTCCTTTCTTTGATCTGCCGTACCATACCCGCGCGTCTGTTATGACTTAGGTGTAGCACTGACGTAAGTGTTTAGTGCATAGCTATTTAGACGATTTTGTCATTCTTGTGGGATACCACAAGTAGGTAGAAGGTAGAAATACAAAAAACCGCACGCCGTTCAATAATTTATTGGTCTGTCAAAATATAGAACATGAATTACTAACAATTACTTTATATTTCAAAGTGGTGCCTATTTTCCTCTTAGCACTACTAAGATAGTTTTCTCGGTAGGTATATTGTTGCAGGCTTTCTAACATTCAAGGAAAATTGAAACAAACAACATATTTTTCCTGTAGATATTTGAAGGAAGTTGTAAATAATATACCTGTAATAATAACCGTATAGTTGTAGTATAGTTGTATAGTTGTAGTGTGGTGTTTAAAAGTTTGTTAAAAAATAAAAAACTTATGGGTTGTATGTAAACATTATTTTTCGAATTTGCCCAAAAAAATCTTTCTTATTCGTGATGAAAAGGCAGCAAACAAAATTAATGTTCTTCATCTGTTTTTGACATGGGTGAAATTGATTGCCATGAAGACGCAAATTGGGAGAAAATTAAACAAATAGATAATTATTTTAATGTGTCAAAAACATAACTAGGCACTTTTATCTTTACTATAGGAATTTTGCTATGAAAACTGACGTGGTTTTGACAAAACCGGAATACTCACGATAAATTGAGTCGGTTATTCCGACTATTTCGATCACATTCGGTGACCTTTATTAAGGAATGCTATAAGCGTGACATGCGTGCGACCTCGTCTTGTCTTTTCTCATTGTTAAAGTTACAATTAATTTCTTTTCATCATCATCATCATCATCAGCCAGAAGACGTCCACTGCTGAACATAGGTCACACCGACCGATGACACTTGCATCCACCGGTAGCCCGCGGCTTTAACAATATCGTCGGTCCACCTAGTGGGAGGCCTGCCTACGCTGCGTCTTCCGGTTCGTAGTCGCCACTCAAGAACCTTTCTTCCCCATCGGTTATCGGTTCTTCGAGTGATGTGGCCCGCCCATTGCCACTTCAGCATATATTCCAAACTCTGAAAGCTATATCGGTGACTTTGGTTCTTCGGCGAATATCCTCGTTCCGGATTTTATCGCGCAAAGAAACCAGCTCTTTCCATTGCCCTCTTTGTGACTGAGTTTCTCCAAAAGGCTATAGTAGTCAAGTCCATATGTCATCACTGGCAACACACATTGTTTGAAGGCCCTTGTCTTTAGGAACTGCGCGATTTCTTTTACCTAGTTACTTATATTGGAACCATAATCTCGAAATCGTCAAAAGACGAAAATACCTAAATAAAATATTTATTGCGAAACAGAAAATTACACATGGGATTGGGATATCCATGAATTACGAAAAGGTCCGCCAGACGCTGCGTATACGTGAGCGGTGATACCCAATAATAGGAATAGATAGGTATATACAATATACCTACATAGAATACATTGTAGTTAAAGTTAGTCTTTTCCTGCGACTCGACTTCTTCGGAAACCGTAATCCGCCCAAAGAAAAATCAGTTTACCTTATGATCTTAAGTATTTGTTCAAACAGCTAAGCTATACGTTAAGGTCAATTACTAATTTGAAAATAAAAATATGTAAAACACACTCCACTTGAAATCGTAATGACGTTCTCTACATGCCTTTTCATGTACTTATCTTCATTAGCCAGAACGCGTCCACTGCTGAGCAAAGGCGTCCCTCTTTACAGAAAAGGTTATTGATATCAATATCTAACCTAACTTTCGACCGACAGAAAAACGCGCAGCTCGTGAGTGTTATTTTGAATACTTTTTATAGATATTAGCTTTTAATCGAGAGTTCGGGACTCTTCACCAACTAAACCGTAAAAGTGTTTTTTTTTTTTTGTGTTAATTGCTTCAGTAGATTATATTATTAAGATTAATTCTTAATTTAAATCGTTATTTGATAGGTGTTTACGAAATTATAAAAAAAAAAACTATACAAATAAACATTAAATTCGGATAATATTTATTTAGGCGATATTATATTTCACTTTTTGTATAGACAAATGCGCTGTACCTATATAATCTTGTGTCGAACCTCTGGCGGTAGTCGACTGCGGCTACATAAGAACTTAACGTTGTATAATTTGTTATAGGTTCAATATTTTATTATTGTTATGAACTTGTGTATTTGTGGTCAGACAGTTGTCTTTTGTGGTCGTACTGTAGGGTTCTTCGAATGTCGGCGCCGTGATTCACTGGCGCCGTATCCGGATCCAGCATCTTTGTCATTGACCGAGGAAGGCTAATTGTTTGTTACATTAACGGTTCATTAACTAGCTATGAGGTAAAAGCTTGTTTAAAAGTATTCCTTTTATTTCTCTATTTTTTTTTGGTTTTGCACGTAGTCATATCGAGTGGTTCGGTAAGTTATAGTGAAGGATCAAAGTTTGTTTTGTTTTCTGTGTGACGTGCGAGTTCGCTATTGGTAATAAAAATATATACATATATATTCCCAAATATATACAAAGATAAATTCCGAAGACCGAGCCTCGGCCCTAAGCCCTAAACCTGCGAGACCGAAGTGCAAGAATTTTGAAACAACTATTCAATTCATTTTTATTTCCAAATAGGTATTAAAAATACTCTTATGGATAGTCATTACCAGATATAACTAGGTTAGATAAACAAAACGTCACAAAAACACAACAAGAATTATCAGCACTACAAACATTTGTAGGCTTAAAATAAATGCCAATAGTAATAATAATAATACTTAAAATAATACTTGTTTTATATTGATTTTATTATTAATAGTTAAAAATTAAGGAATATTAATGCATGCTGTGCTTCCTTAGATATATAACGCATTTTGTTTAAATTTAGTGTAAGATTATGGTGTTAGAATTAATGTTGTTATAAATGTGAAGCCTCAATAAATAAATAAAATAAAAAAATAAAAAAAAGTATTAGATAAGTAAGTCAATAATATTAGTATTAGGTAACTAAGTACCTACCCACTTAAAAATTATACTAACTCATACGTAGGTACTTCTGCTTGTGTAAAACAATGGAGTACTTCTATTTGGAACACAACAGATAAAGATGATTAACATCTTAAATGCAAAGAAGGTGGTGAAGCAAATCTTAATAAATTCAGCAAATAAAATATCATTGTTCAGGAAAGTAGCTTTTAAATTCCATGCTTTACTTCTTATTGGGAGGTAGGTACATTATGTGATGTTGAGAAAACAAAACATGACAAAAATAAACCTTGCCCATCTTAATTTTCCACTGACTCAGAAAGAGTTTTTGAGCATACTTGCGATTTCTGTAGCCGAGACATCAGAGTTCGATGCGTGCAACTCAATGACGTAGTCACAATGACTCATAACAATATTCATTCAACCAGTTCCCTTATATACCTACACAATATAGGTGAGTAGTTAAGTATATTACTGTTTTTCAGTCTGCAATAAATGATCAGTATTCTGGAACACTTCGTCGTAAACACCAGGACAATTATTTGCTTGCTAGCTCTTGTTTTCGTTAAATGAGCTATTGGTGAATTAATTTTAATTAATGTGGGTTCAAGTGGAAATCATGTGTTATTCTAAAGTTACTAAGAGGAAGGTAGCTAGAAAATTACCGTGGGTATGTTAATTTATATTTAAAAAATAAGTATTTGCATAATGTATACCTACGTGTGCGTCTGCGCCAAGTACGCAATCAAAAAAGTATATCATAGTCTTTAATCTCAAATCCAGAGTAGAATTTTTACATTTTCCAGCTACGGGTAATTTATCTTAAAACTCGTAAATTTCTCTTACATTATCAAAGGTTTACCGTCCTACAATCTCATCAATAGATCTTGCCGATAAAAACTACTAAATCAATAGATAAGCATCAAGGTTGCGCAGTCGCTAATCGTTCGACAAAATTGGTCATCTTATAATTAAATAGTACCTACAACATTGAGCAAAATTTAATAAATAAATTATTGAATTAATGCTACCTACTTAAGTAACTCAATTTAGTGACCATTAGCGACCGCCATAGCGTATAATATGAACTGGGTTGTCTACATAAAACCTCCTAAATCCCCACTGACCTCTAGATATGTATATAATCAAAGTAAATAAATTTTTCTTACTTAAATAGTTTCAACATCGAATAACCTGATCAATCCCATAAGGTTTTTACTAAAGTAGAAGGTTGTTTCTTGTTATTGTTTATCATTAGTCATCACAGCCAATAAGATTAAATCGTGCAAGCCCAAGCGGTGCTTTCGTTATCGCCGTTTATCGTTGCATAACCGATTGCGTCGGAAGCAGACATGTCCTGCCCCAACAGCCGGGTGCAGCCGCCTACATCGCGGTGCATAGGGCTACCATGGCCGACAGTGCGAAAGGATCTGTACACTCTTTCGCTAAAATATTCAAGACGATAGAGTTGCTCAGAAAATATAAGTTTAAAAAATAATATAATAAGGAAATCAAGCTTTCAATATTGTTCTTCATACCCTGTAATGTGAGCTGCCCTATTAGCCCTATGTTTCGGACTCCCTAATGAAAGCAAGAAATTCATACATACATAAACACTGTCAGATTCTAACGTTTACTCCAAAAAAGTTCAGCCTTTATTTCACGCGCCATTCTAGATTTGTTCTAAGAATAGGGCGAAATATCCTCTGTAGATTTTAAGCAAGGACAACTGGCCCGATCTTAAAATCTGTTTCGGGTAAATCTGTACGCATAGCCATTTAAAAAGTGGACATTTCGCCCGCGGCCCAGATTTCGTGCGTGCGCTTATGGACTAATCCCCCCTAAGTGTCTATGTTTAAAATTCGGCCTTCAACACCAAATGTACCTATATTATGATACTAAGGCGCCTTAACTAAACGATATCTGAACTACCCGTCCTTCTGTATTCTAGCCAACAATACGAATGGAAGCCCTATATTGCACAATGCAATCCGTCATTATCGGGTGTGTCTGATTTGGGCCGAATGTTCCGCGGCCGCAGCTGCGTGTAACACATGCTTAGAATTAGCACGCGCCGGTGTCGGTTTCTAATTAGACCTGGTACAAATAGCACACACCCTCGAAAAGTTTCACACTACTCATAGACACATTCGAGTCTTGAGAGAGTTCATTGCAATATGAGTCTTTATTGTGCAGCTGGTGAATGATCGGTATGAAGATATTTGAGAAATTATAACAAGGGGCAATTTAAGTTTTCCATAAATGACGAGTTAGGTCGATAATTATCTAATTATCTACATGAATCTCGATTTTTGATACAAAACTATCACCAACTAACGGTATACGCATATCTATGCCATGGTATACCTAGATAATGTCCCTTCCATAGCATTTCTTAAAAATCGACTGGCTTGCTGACAGACTGCCTAAACCGATGGATCTAGAAGAATACAATTTTGCACAGAAGTTCTATATGCAACCAAGTATACAACAAAAAAAACATAGGGTTTTTGAAAACTCACCCCTAAGGGGTTTTATTAGGGGATGAACATTAGTATGGAAATTCATCATTTGTACTTTGTATTTTCGAAGCGGAGTCTCAGTTCCGAGCACTATTGCAAAGCCAAACGCCTGACAGCACTGCATACGAAGTTGCGAGCATCAGCTAGTAGGTTTATTATTAGAAATTTCCAGAATTTTAACTAAATCGCTAACACCCTAATATCCTAATAACCAGACAACGTATAAAGGGAAATGTCAGAAATATCGACGCACTAAGGGTTGGTTCCAACGACAGATAAATGGGGGCCTTAACCCTTGCATTACTTTAGAAAAGTGATATAGGAGATCGCACTGGGATGTCATTATAGTAAGTGCAGAAGGGTTCGACAGTTGGACCACGGAATAAGCACCTATGATAGCTCGTTTAGCATTTGGATAATACCATAGCTCACATGAGCTTATACGAGTATATAGGATAATATGTCAGAGACTTTTTATTGATGAATTTGAATAACCGCACTAGGGTTACAAGGGTTAGGGGGACTAGGGTCTACAAGATAGGGGGATTCTTCATCGAACAAAGTTATAAGTACCTACGAGCCAATTACTGAAAATAATGTGGCTGCTGGTATATGAAATATGATAAATAGGTAGATAGTGACTATGTATAGGTAATTGTAAGAATTTAGCTGTAAACGTTCTTGGACGTATTGATGGAAGATTTATTTACATACATACAGCTGTGATTGGCTGTTTTCGTACGGACGCGCCTAAGTCTGTGCGTTCCTAGAGCAGCGTCCATCTTTTTCTATCGACTGTGTTGTAACGAATGTTTGTATTGTTGCAGTGCATGGCGCGAGCGTTGTACGACAACATAGCTGAGTCACCAGACGAGCTCGCCTTCAGGCGAGGAGATCTCCTCACCGTGCTGGAGCAGAACACAGGGGGCAGCGAGGGCTGGTGGCTGTGCTCCCTCAGGGGTAGACAGGTAACCACTGCCAAACAGTTTCTTTAGAAGAATTTTGAGCCAACTTTGCAGACTATACTGAGTTCCATAATAAAAAAATATATTCGATATATTCAGATGAACTGAGTACCGTCTTTTTGCTAAAGTTAAATAAAATCATATTATTCTCATTTACCTACCCCCTTCCTACTAGAATACTTAGTAACAATTATGAAATCGCAATCCTTTATTCAATTAACATTCGTATCTTGTATGAAGGTTCATAAATCTCAGAAACATTTAATTAGGGATGTATCCTTAAACGTAGAACTGACGTCATATGTGATGTAGCCTTGTTACGGTCATCTTATATTTTGCATCATACCTATATCACATATAATGACGCATCTCACGTTCGCCCTGTCGTAGTCACGGTCATGGGATCACGACTTGCGTGTACCTACAATAATACAGTCTAACTTTGAGAAGTAATTGAGTCATCATTGTTTTTTTAACTTAGAAAGCTTAGATCAGTTTTAGGAATGGATGATCAATATAACCTTCCCGGTTCAAGGTTCATGAAGTATTCTAGTAATAATTCTGCGAAAGAACTACGCATCATAACGTTGAGCCGTAAGCATCTAGCCGTATCTGTCTAAGGACTTGACGGTTGAGCAACTTCCTGATGATTTTGTGCCGTTGTTTCAGGGAATATGCCCGGGAAACAGACTGAGGATAGTGGCTGGCGCGTTCGACACCAGCACAGCGATGCAGAGGCGGCGGGCCCGCACTCCTGCTCCTGTAGCCCATCAACCTTTACCTACACAGAACTCTTTCACAAAAGTGAGTTTCTTTACGGATCCTTTTTACCTGTCGAATTTACAAATTGCTAAGGACGACGTCGTTGGGCTGAAAAAGCATAATCTTAATAAAAATAAAGACAACTACAGCTTCGCGAAAACTGTATAACTAACTGCTTGACTGTAGCATGGTGGGTAATAGTTGTGCTTGTCTTTGTGTATTCCACATATCGCCGGACTCCGATACATAGAAAACTAGTGGAGAGCAATGAGTTTGATACGTTATCTTTTATTCACCATCTTGATTCCAGATCGAAGAATGTTCGCACTACGACGTTCCCCGTGCTCCGATGCCAGTCCAACGCTTGGGCACGTATGATTGCCCACGACCTCTAGGCGACTGGTACGATGCTCCCCGAGCCCCCCGGCCTGCCAGCGCAGACTCCGCATGCAGCGGGACCGGCTCCCTCGCCTCGGCTACGTCGAGTGCCTCAGCCAACTCCGGCAGCTCGGCGCATTCGGCCGCGTCGGCGAATAGTACATATGATGTGCCACGATCGCGAGCGCTGCCGCTGCCCTGTGATGCGGCATTAGAAGCTTTGGAGAGACTGCAGGTTGGTACTATGCCATACAGAATATTTTCACTTAGTCATTAAGAAAAATCTTGTGTCATGAAGATACAAACGAAGAGTAACAGTACTGATGTAAACGATCTGTTCATCAAACAAAAGAAATGTCTCCGCATTATAATGAACATTCGCCAACGTGGTAGTTTTAACCCTTATTTTAAAGAATAAGGAATGTTAACCTTACCCAGTATATACATATCAGAAGCGGCAGTGTTTTATTCACCTCAACTTTAAGCCCTCGACGACAGAACCAACTTGTGACACCTGAACCACTTATAGAATTAGTCAGAAGGGGACCGGAGTACATGTTAATAAGAATCTACAATAAACTACCCAAGATATTAGAAACGAACCCAGAAAAACAGTTTTCCAAAAACAGCTTAGTCAATTCCTGATACATAAATTCTATTACAGCATTCAGGATTTTATTAGTGAAAAAACGTTTTGATTCCATGATGTCGTCAACATAATTATAAATTCAAAATACTGAAATAAAATACTAAAGGATTTGTGTATCTATGCAAAAGAAATTACGACGACAAATTAACCTCTACATCTGTGCTAGGTTGAGAGATGGAATTATCTAGCAAACTCCTTCGAAGGGAGCACCAATTATTATGTTGTTTTTCTTTATCATTATTATGTTATTAATTGCCGTGATTTTATTAAAACGTCTAATAAATCAAAGTTTCATTTTTTTTTTTGCTAAATTTAATTTCCTACGACCGAAACTAATCGATCGTTTTTCATCTTTCAGGAGGAGG
The DNA here is from genome assembly GCA_947579745.1 of Apocheima hispidaria. Lineage (NCBI taxonomy): Eukaryota > Metazoa > Arthropoda > Insecta > Lepidoptera > Geometridae > Apocheima > Apocheima hispidaria. Next base: position 5,902,128 of record OX388157.1, on the reverse strand, counting down.
CTTCAGCAGCAGTCTCCAGGTTGCTATCGTACGTGTCGCCGGGATGGCGGCGGCGCGGCGCGCTGCGCTGCAAGGTGCTGGACGTGCGCGTGGCGGGCGCGCGGCTCCGCGCCGCGCTGCACGACCTCGCCGTCTTCGCGGATGCCACACTGGCTAACGCGCACGATGCACACGATAAAGGTACCTTTTAATGCAGCTTTCGCCGAAACAATAAATTTCGAAGATAGGCCGAACACATGGTGGAATATCGTGCGGAAAATTTTAACACTGATGGATCTCGACTCCCTGGCATTGGGGAATCGAAGAAAAAAACTCCTACCTAACTCTAACAACTATTAGAGCCTGATAGTTTTTTAATGCTGGAACTTGGATAAGGAGGATTTCTTCTCTTCGTCCGATATCAAACTATACTCTGCATCTGCTGACATCACATGCATGCTGACTGGCTAAAATGATATTACAAAGTATAGATTGCTTTCGACTGCTTTGTCGATAAATAGCTGAAATTATATCAGAAAACAGACTGATAAGCCTCTTAGTTTGAATTGCTTTAAATGACACGAAACATTTTCTTCCAGGTATCGCAGTAAAGCTACGCCCGCTAGTGAAAGCCCTAAAAGACGCGGAGCGCATAACGCACGAAGCGACCAGCGCATTGGACGCCGGTGACTGGGCTCCGGAGAGATTGGAGAGAGATCGCGAGCCCACAGACGGGACGCAGGACGCTTTAGACCAGCTGGTGTCCTGCGCACGGTCGCTCACTGAAGACGTAAGGAGAGCAGCTTCATTTATTAATGGGAATGCATCGCTTCTATTTAGGTAAGTGTGAAACATAGGGAACACATGGTTTATGGATCCTTATGCGAAATATCCAAAAACATTATAGAGCACTTGGGGTCGAGTTTCTGTTATTCCATAGCGATTTGCATTTTGCACACAAAAAGTAAACACTTTTTTGTTAACCGTAAAAATGCTCCATGTTGGGCTCAGACCCTCCTGGGATTTTCTGGGTTACTTTTTAGTACAACTACTTACAACTAAAATCGTCTGAACTTTTTACACAGGCGTATTCATATATTTAGTATAATAATAATAATCATCCTAACCGATTCGGCCACGGCGACCAAGTAATATGGACAGACTGACTGATAATCGATGACGTGCTCTCATATGGCTTATGTACCCGATATTTGCAGTGAATATCCGAGAACAGTAACTGCAAGTCAGGATACCATTAACGTAATTATATTTAGTATATTATGTATATGGACGTATTAACATCGACTAGCCTTGTGGCTCAGTGGGAGGATTTCCGACTTCTGAGCTGTTGTGAGTTCGATTCCCACCCAGGACAAACGTTTGTGTGATGAACATGGATGTTTCTTTGTATCTATGTATGTATTTACAAAAAAATATTTATGTATTCTATCAGTTATCTGGTTCCCATAGTACAATGTTGCTTAGTTTGGGGATAGATTAGGCTGTGTGGAAAAACGTCCACTAATATTTAAAAAAAAAGAATAATACTTGCTATGACTTGATCGTTGTCGACAAAGCCACAACTTCTAACTTTAACTAACCAAAGCGATAACTTTGGTCTACTATGGAATAAAAAGTTTCCTTTTCAATGAGCCTCCTGTTCATTGCAGGCGGTCCCCGGCAGTCCCCGAGCACGAGTGGACAGAAGAGTACGATTACGTCCGGCTGGAGTCGAGGACGGCGGTGGGCCGGCGGAACGCGGAGATCAGGGCCGCGCTACCGGACAAACTCAGGGCGTCCTTCGATGCGCTCGTCAGAGACGCCGATCATGCTGGCGAGGTGAGCACTCAATGAAAATAATGGTAATTTTATCAGCGTGCCGAAATCCAAATTCGCCTAATCTAGTTTTGGACCAAAACGCAAGTAAATTATTTGACATCTAGACATATCAGTAGGTGACAATATATACAAAATAAATATATTTTGTCACCTCTCAGTCAGAACCTGACTAACGAACGGTCTCGAATCAATATTTTTTTATACTTAGCTTTACAGATACATAGTAAAAATAAAAGTTATGCTCGTCGTTATGCTTTTTGTTATTTTTTCTTGTTTTTTTTTTTCAAAATGTTTTTTGTTTTTTTGTTTTTCTAATTTTATCCTCGTTATGTATCAGGTGAGCGCAGTGGCGGCAGCAACTAGACTGCCGCCGGACGACAGGCAGCTGACCGCGTTCTACGCCGCGCAGGCGGCCACGTACGGCGCGCACCTCTCCACAGCTGTCGAAGCTTTCCTCCGCACCATCGAGATGGGCCAGCCTCCGGACGTGTTCCTGGCCCATGGCAAGTTCGTGGTGCTGAGCGCGCATCGGATAGTGCATGTTGGTGATATAGTACACAGGTATATTTACAAAACCAATAACCATATTTTTGTTTAGTTCGTTGACCTCAATTACATCAGTTCTCTATAAAGCAATAGTTTAATGTTTAAGTTACTTTTAATCACTTTGTTTTTCGCAGCATTGGTTGTTTATATATATATATGTTATTTATTTATTTATTTTTTGGTTTGTTTTGGTTTTGTTTTTTTACTTTTACTTGTTGTTAGATGTAGCGGAGAATGTTAGGGCTACATCTAGAAGAACGGATGTGCTCGTGAGTTAATCGAAAATAGTTAATTATAATGTTATTAGTGTCCGTTCAGTTTGGTAGTTAATAAAAATATAAAATATAATAAAAAAACCTTTTTCCAACTAAGATATGTTCTGTTAAAGATATATTATTTATTAGGCTAATCTGTAGGGATAATTAGTCAGTACAACTAACTGATATTCACGGGAAAGCTGAAAGAAAAGGGACTTAGTAAACACAGCCCGATAAGATAGACCGGCCACGTATCCAAAACATCTGAACACAAAGATAGCAAGTGCAACGCTAAAGACCGCAAGAAGCGGTAGTGATGTCTTGAAAAAATGCGACACATTATGATGCTCATAGCAGTGAGTCAACTACTGGAACAGGGACGACATTCAATAACCTTTCAGGTGAATGGTTTTATGAACCAGTGTTTTTTTTCTATTCCAGGAGCGCCCAACACGCAGGTCTCAAGACCCGAGCGCTGCGATGCTCGGACGCGTTGTCAGACGCGTTGGCCACCACCGTCGCCAAGACGAAAGCGGCGGCGCAGCAGTTCCCGTGCGCGGGCGCCGTCGCAGAAATGGCGGAAGCCGCACGAACCTTAGCCGCGAGAGCGCAGGAGTTGAGACGAGTGCTGGTGCGAGCCGCGGACCCACCCCCCGCGCCCCCCGACACCCCTCTCACCCCGGCAACCACCGTGGCGCCTTCCATGCCCACGACACCGCTCACTCCCCTCACGCCGCACAACAACCCAGGGACGCCATCTCTAGCGACCTTGCAGATATAAGCCTGTCCCGACCCCGTCCGCACTCTCCGGACGGTGGCTAGGTTCGCTAGACTCGTTTCCGCGGAACCGCTCGCGCTCAACCAAAGAAATCTTCCGTACGTTAAGTAGACTGCCGCTACGTGGACGAAATCCAGAGTTTCTATTTAGACATTAGCGTAAGGATCGAAGGCTGCTAGACGTTTTGTTTGTGAACGTTTTCGCCGGACTAGAGCAAGTTTTAAATTGCTGGATGCTCATTTTGCCGTAGTGAGTTGAGTTGTCCGTCCAGTTTTATACAATTTTGCATCGGTGTCGTTCGTAGGACGTTGAGTGTGAATTTATGTGCCGTAATTACTTTAGCCGCGGTGAAATTGATTTGTTTACGATAACGAACCGACAATCAGTTTGCCGCGTTAAGGGACACTAGTATTTTTCTGAGTTTTTCATAACCAGTATATCTACTCATTGAGAAATAACTGAACGACTCTTTATTGCCTTGTATGTAGGCTTGGCATATAATGAGGCAGTTATGCAGATCACGACAATCTGCATAAAGAGACCGAATCTTATATAACTTTACTCAGAACTTAACATCTTTTAAAGCGGTTCTTGCTGCTTTAATGACGTTTAAAGTCCATTTCTGTGTGTTTAACTATATTCCAGGATCATGCTTAATGTTGAATGGACATTATCATGATATGAACTAAAGCATTTACATGCCGACTTATCTAGTCGGTAAATATCTACAATTATGTATTTACTTTGCTCCTTTCGAAAAGGCATAGTATAAGAATTATTCCTATTAAATTATAAATCATATCATTTTGTCATGCTATTTATTTGATCATTGACTCAATGTAGTTCGTGCTCAATTAATGCGTTGCATTACAGCTCACTATTGTACGAATATTTTAGACTTTGGTATACATTCTGAAAAGTTATACACTGAAATACAGCTTAAACCGGATAACTTCTACGGGTTATGTAAAAGAGAAAGAGATATGTAAAGAAAGAGGTAAGAGGTATGTCAAGATTGTTGATATTACTCTTTTACTCCGATCATACAAATTCATGATTTTCTCGTGGACTCGCTCTTACATGCATCAAACGCAACTTATCGTAATCGTGCTGTCCTGTTCATGTCCTGTCGCTTTGTATTTCAATGGTATGTTATGCTCCACGAGATAGCAGACAAGGTTAAAGTGATACGGTAGCGTATTCGAGCGAACGAGACGGCGATATTCCGCTAGTGTCGCTTCTCAGTTGCCGGCAATTTCGAGAGAATAGACCGGTTTTGTAATGAATAAGACAATTGTAACGAACACGATAAATAACAAGGTCTGGCATTCCGGGCGGTGGCACCAGCGTACTTCGGCCATTTTGTTATCTTTGTCTAACGTGTTTTGAATGCGTATTCGGCTCTTGCTTATGCTAGACTGATGCTCTTAGATTGGTGTCACTCACTTTACTGTAGTACCAAACCTGCAGGGCTAGCACGCGCACCGCGACAAAATCTTCTCTACTCTTTGTCGTGAAAAATGAGACAAACGTATACATAATCGTTGCCGTGTCCTGTTCTTGCATAACAAAAAGAGTTTGTTATGGCAAAGTATTTTATACCATGGTAACACAGATCACACCAAGATTCCGCAGTCAGGACGATCGAAGCGCACCTCGCATCGGTCTATCACTAAGGTCTAACGGATACACCTATAAAAAGTAACGCCAGTAGGCGTTACCTTGAGATAAACTTTCATAGTCGCTTGGTAGCAGTCCCTGCAACTCGCGATTTCCTCCAACTTTGATGATTTTGTCGGGAACTATCTTGTAATGCGGTATTTGGTATTATCTGTGTATGGTAACGACCATCTCTACACTTTTCAAAGTGTATTTTTTTTTCAGTGCAATATAAAAGTTTATACTAATCAGTACAATATTAATTACTGTATGTATTGTATGTATTACGAATTGTAGTTTATTTATACATAATTATATACAAATATGATGTTAGTAAATAGATGTAGGACATGACATCAGTGTATAAAGCATGTTGTATAGTAACTTTGTGTAATATACGTAAGTGTTGTAGCATTAGTTAGGTATAGATGAAATTGTACAAATCCATAATTATTATAAATTAATTTTAGTATTGAATTAATATTAATTTAATCATCTTGTAAAACGCAATCAAGTAAAATATACAAATTTTCGTATCTAATATTTTATTTCATGTTCCGTTTTGAGATTAATTCATTATAATATCACAATAATAAAATCAGTACAATTCGAGAAACTAAAATTAATTAAATAGCAAAAAATAAACACAACCATTGAGTGGCTAGAGGCGTCTATTCTATTTTCTAAACTAAAATTCATTTCTAAAATTATTATCATTCTTGTCACACATATTGAAATGAAAAGAGACGCTGATAGTTTTAGTCCTGTCAAATTGGTTTAGTTTAGATAATGGTACAAAAGAATCGACGCCATTATGTACTAGAGGTGACACTGCACTATATTGCGATGTCGCATTTTATTGTAGACACTTTGCTACAATTCCGTCAGTCTCTAGCCATAGCTCGCGACGTCTACACCTGTTGTATACCATTTACAGGTACAAATGATATGAAAATATTCTGAATGTTTTTTTTTTTTCTTTGAGTGAACTGTATTGTGGCAAAATTAAATGGAGTAGTTTTTCCTCTAGTACGTAGTACACATATCTCAATGCTTATATCAAGTTTCTTGTACTTATTTCTTTTCCGAAACCTAAACGTAGTAAGTATTACCTGAAAAATACACAAAAAAAAAATGTCAGATGTAGGTCACGCGAGCTTATTACCCTTATTATTATATTAAGAAGGAAGGAATGTGTTTGGAGTGTATGTAAGTGTGTATATTTATATTACCTTCTGTAGCCTAAACGGCTTGACCGATTTTGACAAGTGAGGGATCGTTGGATTCGTCATTACGTACAGTGACATAGGTGACCTACATTTTGCAGGCGCATATTTTCTTTTTCTTTTGATGATATTTCTTATTGATAGTGTGAACTCTGAAGTGCGATTTTAAAAGTTTAACTTCTACAAAGAGTTTTGGCGGGAACGTGAAGAATTCATGTCGCGTCATTTTATTATTTTCCAAAACTTGAACTCGAGTGTTAATGTGTAAAAACGGTGAATTTTTACCCGTTAAGTGTTCGTGAAACTGCTCGAGTGTTGGTGAATGGTATAATGTCGTGAAACGTGAATTTTCGTGTTATTTCCAAAACTCTATAGAGGACTCTAGTAAAGTTTTCACCACTTTACTAGGGCATGACTTGGACTTGACCGTGACTTGCTTTGCTCGCCTTTGACTGTGACTATGATTTGTTTGATAATATTTAGCAAAACTTGAAAATAATAAGTATACTTGACACTGGCAAATGCATAAGACGCGCGAAGCCAAAATTCTCTTAGGAGGAAAGAGAAAAAAAAAACTTCTACAAAACCCAAAGTCGATCAAAGCTTTAGAAGAACTGCAGCGCGTTCCTGTAACTTTCAAAACTTACCCAATGTCCAGGTGAGAGTGATCGAGGTAGTGGTGCGCGCGCTTCTCCTCCGGCGTGTGTCGCAGCGCGGGGTGCGCGGCCGGCAGCGCGGCCTCGGCCGCGGCGGCCGCGAGCCGCGCCGCGCGCAGCCGCAGGGCTTGCTCCACGATACGCATCTCACGCTCTTTCACGTCGCCCTTTATACCATCTTCTATTCGTTTCCTTTCTAACTGTAATAAATGTATGTTTTTTTTTATACTGACATACATCTCAGGGTGACGAGCGCAGTGCATTGCCGCGCATAATTTTGAACTGTTGAAGTTCAAAATTCTGGGTGGCATTGAACTGTTATGGGCAAGCGTGACGCTTAACATCAAGTGAGCGACTTGCTCGTCTCGTCACGGAGCAAAAAGTTCATCTTTGTACATGGTTGCCTGGAAAATGCTTTAAGCTATCATCGTCAGCCAGAAGACGTCCTCTGCTGAACATAGGCCTCCCCTTAGAGCGCCATTGTTTTGCCATAATCCCCACGCTTGGCAAGGGGCTTGGGGATCGCAGACGTTCACCGTTTGCTAATAGGACGCTGCTACCCGTCCTTCGGTGTTTCTGGTCGCATCTAATATCTTTAAGAACATACCTGGGTTGACCCGGGTATGTTATCAGATATCAGATAGGGTAGATATCAGATGTTAAATCTTTTTAGACCCAGTAACTACGCTGGACACATTGCCCTTTGATCCGGAACACAGTAATGTTTGCACACTACTGCTTGGCGGTTGAATAACTGGCAAAGGTGTGGAACCTCCCCAGGCTGCCTCAGCAAAAGAATCCTACCACTACTGCTACTGATACTGCTTTAAGCTATAAGGCCGCCAATTAGGAATCTTGTCTTACTGCATTTGCTTGTCTATAATTTATGTGGTTTTTACCCGAGTGCCCAAGATGGACGGTAATGGTTTTTAAGTGTATGTAAGTATGTTTCTGTGCCATAAGACGCGCTGTAGATAGATAGATAGATAACTCTATATTGTTTACACCAGAAATAACATACAAAAGACCAAAGAACAACTTAAAACCAGTTTAACAACTGGCGGCTTTTCGCTTAAAACGATCTCTTCCAGACAACCTGTAGTTTTGCATAGATATAGCTTAAGGGTAGGAGACGGATCAAAGCTACTCTTTTTTTTTTTTTTTTGTCGGTCCACGTAAACGAAGCCGCGGGTAACAGCTAGTAACAAATAATATAGTTAATAAAAAGAGAAACAAAATACCAGTCTAATCTTATAGCCCACGTCACTCCGGACGTGAAGAGAAATCCAACGAAACCTCAAAACTGTGAGATTTCGTTGGATTCAGGAGCTTACAGAGAATACACAAACACATACATACGCGCCAAAAACATTACAGGCAGTCTTGTCTTGTCAGTCTTGGGCAGTCGGGTAAAAAAGAACGAACATGCGATCACCTTCTAGGGGGAGCCATCATCGTATTTTATTAAAAGAACCGACAGCTGACGAATATAGAGAAACAGAACCATGATCTTACCCTCGCAGTTTCTAGTTTATAATTCAAAAGCTCCACTTTTAACCTGGCGGCGTCTTTAGTATCTGCTGTGGAACCTGAAAATGTGAAAATTCAGTCTTAAACTATGCAACAAACACATATTTTACTTTACTGTTACTGCTTAAAAAAAAGAAAAACAAAATACCCGGCTGTTAAATGTAGCATATGTCCTTCGGGAGATAAAGCGGAATCCAACGACATCTTACTCGTCAAAATCGGTCAAGCCGTTTATGCTATAGGCAAGCGGAATCCAACGACATCTTACTCGTCAAAATCGGTCAAGCCGTTTATGCTATAGGCGGTAATATAAGATCACACAAACATACTTATTTACTTACACTAGCTGCGCCCCGCGGTTTCACCCGCTATTCTACGGGAACAGTACATTATTTCAAGATAAACAGTAGCCTATGTGTTGGTCCAGGGAATAAGCTACATCCATGCCAAATTTCATCCAAATCAGTTCAGCCGTTACAGAGTTGAACGGGAACAAAGACACTTACATACGTACCTACTTACACACAAACTTTCGCATTTATAATATTAGTGTGATACACCCCAAAAACATTACCCTTCTTCTTGGGCAGACGGATAAAAAATATTTGTTGATTTTTAGGCTTAATCACCGACGCTGCGCTATCGTGAACTTTTTGTTATGCCCTTCCCTAATAAGGGGGAGGCCTTCATTCAGGAGTAGACGTCTTCTGGCTGATGATGACTATTAGCCAGATGAAAAAAGTTTACCTAATCCTGAATCGCTGCTGTGTGCATTGTTCAAAGGATCTTGTGTGAAACTCAATTGACGTTTATTTGTGCTGAAGTTATCCACCGGGTTGTTTAGAACTTGGTCGTCGTCACTGTCGAAATCGAAGTCTTCTCTTGAGCAGTCTATGATTGGCTCTGATTTAATATTCTGCAAATAAAATACACACAAAAATTAAACAGATTTTATTTTTTTACTTTTTGGCATCTTCAATATATTTTTATATTTTACATGGGTAATATTTTTAAAAGAAAAACAAAATACCCGAATGAAAAATGTAGCCTATGTATACGGGACATAAAGAGGAATTCAACGACGCCTCACTCGTCAAAATCGGTCAAGCCGTTTAGGCTGCAGGAGGTAATATAAGGTCAAAAAATAAATATATATATATATTACATACACCGAAGGGGGAAAAAAACTACTTCTCGCTATTAACATATTAATATTGGTTTCCAAACGGCGATCCAATCTGGGACCCTATTCGGAGAAATGACATTTTATCTCGGTCACTGTCTCTCTAATTTAGAATTTAATGGGAGTGAGAGTGACCGAGATAAAATGTCATTTCTCCGAATAGGGTCCCAGATTGGATCGCCGTTTGGAAACCAATATTAATATGTTAATAGCGAGAAGTAGTTTTTTTCCCCCTTCGGTGTATGTAATATATATATATATATTTATTTTTTGACCTTATATTACCTCCTGCAGCCTAAATATATAAATTTATATATATATATATATCTATAATATATATATATATATATATATATATCTTTGTTGTTCCTCCTGGACTTCCCCCAACACGATTCGGAGACATTGTCAAGCTGAACATGTTGCTTAAGCAGTTTTCTGTATTGTTAAAATCAATTCGGCCAAGGACCCTATTCGGAGAAATGACATTTTATCTCGGTCACTCTCACTCCCATTAATAACAAAAACCTAACAAAAATATATATATATATATATATATATATATATCTTTGTTGTTCCTCCTGGACTTCCCCCAACACGATTCGGAGACATTGTCAAGCTGAACATGTTGCTTAAGCAGTTTTCTGTATTGTTAAAATTTGGACTTCCCCTTCCTGGACTTTATATATATATATATATATATATAAATAGGGTGTAACAATACATATAGATATTTTGGTATTTTCATCGACAAGTCAAGACATTTGCATTCAGAAAGTATCATTTGGTGAAGTGGAGCTGATGAAGACCACAGATGACCACCTCGACTCTTCAATTATAAGTATTTTACGGGTGGCGACAAAAACATCTCGATATTGCATTCTTTTCAGAGTATTTTGTTGAAGTTTTGGTACGACACAGATCACACTAGATACCGTATTACGAGGTTCGTTGTTCCTACAAAAAGTCACCAAATTTTGAGGAAGGCGCGGGTCGCGGGGATTGCGACCATGCGTTCTCATTGGCTATCTCAAGGTTACGCCTACTCGCGCCTAACAATCAACCAATCAGAGTAATTTCTTATAAGTGTATTGAGACCGATGTGTGGTGCGCTTCGAGCGTCCCGAATGCAGAATTTAGGGTGTGATCTGTGTGGTACGATTATATTGTTCTTACCTCTATGAATGGCACATTGTCATCTAGTTGATCATAGTTTTTCCTCTTAGAATTTTTGAAAAATCCTTTAATATTGACTTTTCTGACGACAGATTTCATGGTATTGAATTTCCTACTCAGCTCTTTTGCTGTCTTCTTTCGTGGACTTTGACTATTGTACGTATCAGTTATCTGAAAAATACAGTTATATATGAAACACAATTACAAGGGATTCAATTAATATTATCGCATCAATACCATCACCTCAGTAATAATTTTTGATTTTATAGAACTATAGTCTTAAACTACACACAACATTGTTAAAAATAATAATCATTTTTTTTTTTCTGAAGTTCCTGACATAAAACCAATCTTATGACGATATCTACTTCTTTGCTAAATATCATCTTATTCGACTGATACGTTTAGTCGTGAAAAGGTAACAAACAAAGGGACTAACCCCCGAATACTGAAACGTTTGTTAGCTTTAACAACAGATTAATTCTAATACTGCCTTTTTCTGGCACGAAGCAAATGACAAAGACTGCAATAGACTTAATCTGTCGTCAAAGTTAACAAACGTTTCAGTATTCGGGGGTGAGCTATCTATACAATGTTATAAGGAAAGGATATACTGAGCCGAAAAGGGCTCATGGTACTCATCATTATGAATAACTTTTACTATGAGACCAATCCTGAATTCAAGAATAAAGATGAGCAGCTCCATAGAAAAATGTCTATATATGACACACGACAAAATGTATGGAACAGCTGATTTTTCTTGGACCCATAATAAAAGTTGTTCACAATCATGAATACTGTGAGCCCTTTTCGCAAGCATACCCTTTTTCCTTAGAACCCCGTATATTTGCGCGTTTATAATATTTGTGAAAAAACAGTATGACACGGCATAAAACGAAAGTGGATTAGGGCGCTAATTAGGCACTAATAATAAGATCATCGCAAGCTCTTAAACACAAAAAAAAAACACAGGATATCTCCAGAGCAATAGCAAACTCTCTTTTCCCATTTCTACGTTTTTATCTTGTCTTATTTAGCCTTTAAGCTTTCCGTTCGCACAGACCATCGCAACTCGCGCTGTGCGGGCAGAAAGTTGGTTTTCATATCAAATACAAGCTACAGATAGATATATTATATATTTTTATATACATTAGATACACACGAGTTGGGAATCGCAATTTCTTCCGAGTTAATATCTTCAAGTGAAAATCTTTAAGCAAATTGAAAAATCAGATAAATAAATAAAACAAATATTGAAAATCTGCGCCCGCGTGGTAGCAATTTTTTTTTACTAGTTGTTACTCGCGACTTCGTTCGCGAAGATCTTTAAAAAGTACGTTAAAGTATATTGTTAAGCACATACTCTTTTCCACGCTTGCTGCCTTTTGAAGAGTGAATTGTTAGAAAATAGCACTCCCTTCTCTTGTCTAACACATTGCAGTAGAACTCGACAGTCGCGCGGTGAGAACCCTGTTGGTACCTCAAACCTGGGGACAATTATCACAATACATACAAACAAACATTGAAGTGAAATAAAAGCTTTTAAAAACGTGCACAAGTCACCCCAAGGGGGACATTATTGCAGTTCTTATCGACCCCACGAAAAATTAGGGATGAAAGTTTGTTTGGAAGTTTGTATTAGCGAGGCGCAAGAATGGCCGATCTTCAGTCTCGAACCTAAGCTAGCTAGTGCATTCACCTTCTTTCAGTTATGTCAATTTCGTAATTACCCTCGCAAATCTATTTACAAAAACATCGAAAAAAAAGTTGGAGAAATTAATCCAGAATTATTATAATATTGCTGTATTCATTTAAATTCTAGAAAAAATATTTACTTACTTTGTAGATGTTTCCTTTTGAATCTCACCGCCTACAAAAAAAGGTATATTATTGTGTGTTTCTATAGTACCTCCTGTAGCCTAAACGGTTTGACAAATTTTGATGAGTGAGGTGTCGTTGGATTCCTCTTTACATCCGGAGTGGCATATGCTACATTTTGCAGTCGGGTATTTTTTAATAATTCTACAAAGCATGTATACATATAAATTTACAATTAGCATGATCATCAACATAACAAATATGTAATGTAATCTAAATCTTTTCAAGGCAAGAATGAACAGGTATGGTCTAGGTATGCACGCTTCACCTTTGACTACATAATCACTTACCAACTGGTCCTTAGGCGCACCACACACCAATGAAACATTTGTGTGCAGTAAGACATTTGTGTTATGTCACACACCTTTTGGACCGGAATGTGGTGTGCTTTCTAATAGCGCACTCTCATTGAAATGTAGGTATGTGATAAATGTTTGATGCACAACATTTGTAGTATTGGTGTGTGGTGCCGCTTATAATGCCTAAACTCATACACGAGTCATAGTGTGGAAGCAAATCCAACCTGCCCATTTTTAAGAACAGTCAATAGGACTACCTCACTGCAAGCGAAAAGTTTAGTCCTCTCTCTTACTGTACCAATAATAAACTCATACTTACCAAGAGCAAAAGAAGAATTATCTTCATCACTAGCCCAGGTTTTAAAGTCTGCCTCTTCATCCTCAAAACTATTATTATGACTATTATTCTGTTCATCACATTCTGTAAAGAGAAAATTATAAACACATGATGTTTGTTTTAACCTGTTTTGTTCTGAACCTAAAAAAGACTGGATGATGCTGGTAGACACCATGGTAATACAAATGGAACAAAATTGGGGCAGGCCTAGGCCCAGCATCGGGAGAAAAAGAGTTATCTCTATGTTTATATAAAAGAAGCCTTTTTCTAGGAATCAATGCACAAATCAAATTGCTTATTATATTGACGTGAAATTTGGACCCAAATTTCCTCAACTGGTCTAGGTCAGCATTTCACAAACTTATTTGGTGACGGAACCCTTTTGAAAAACGAAACATTTGATGGAGCACTAAAAAAAACAAAAACTGGTTTTATGTGTATTCTTTATACATTAGCATTTTATAAAAGGTATAATTGAAATGAATTCAAGTTAGATTTTTTTTAAACTTTGTGGTGGAATATCTAGATACATATATTATATTAATTATATATACACAATTATATTTTTTCATTATGATCAGTATTTACGAGGAGCTCCACAGAGGGTTTGAGAGGCTTTGAGAGGGCAGTGCCCAAGGGCGCGTAGCTCATTTTGAGTATGCCTGGTCTGGGTGAATGATAAGACCGGATTTTGCGAAATTCCACCTCGGGGGTGAAATAGACCACCAAAGTTTGTATGGTGTTTGAAATTACTGTAGCCTATGAGAGTGAAGCTATGCGGGCAAGCTAGAGCTAAACATATCTAATAACAGTAACCACAATAACTGTACGAAAGTACTATGAATAGAGAAAGTGCTAGGGTTTTCTACAAAATTTTGGCCTACTTATTGACCTCTTTGATAAACTTCATTTAAGTTTTTTTTATGGTAGTTGCTAGTCGCTCACCTGATGTTAAGGGGCACGTTTGCCCATAACAGTTCAATATCACCCAAAATTTTGAACTTCAACAGTTCATAACATTGCGCGGCAATGCCCTGCACTCGTCACCCGGAGATATTAGATGTGAAATCTTTGTACTCAGTAATTTAGCATGCTAGTAATGCTTGCACACTACTGTTTGGCGGATGGATACGTGGCAAAGGTGTTGTACTTCTTCAAGTATCCCCTACATCCACAATACAGAAATGAATTGTGCAAATTTGACTAGCGTCACTTAACTTTGAGAGGCATTTCTAAGTAAGGCCAAAAATTAAGAAATACATTTTGTTTTAATAAAATGGGAATACTCATGTTAAATTGAGTCGGTTATTCCGACTGTAGGTCACCGAATGTGATCGAAACTATAGTCTGAATAACTAACTCAATTTAAAGTGGGTATTCCCGTTTTATTAAAATAAAATGTATCAAAACCACGTCAGTTTTCATAGTAAAATTAAGAAATAATAGTTATTTGATACTTATCCTTTCTTAGTTTACAATTATAGTCCTACAAGGTTGCCCGCATAGGCTTAGGCATACTCGCATGAAACACTCCATTTCACCTCTTTAAGAGTTGGATTTTTGAAAAATCCTGAGACATGCCTTTCTTTATTTTTAATGGTAATTACTGTTACCGTGTTTCATTGGCTTAGCATGAAAAAAGATTTTGTTTCCATACAAACTATTAGGGCCCATCTAAACTCTTTGGAGGTAGAAGTTCACAAAATCCATTCTTATTGTTCATCTAGACGATTTTAGGAGTATTGAGTTCGAATTTCACACCTCCACCATAAGTGGTTTCGTCTGTGCGCTGATTCCTAGAAAAGGGCTTGATCTTTTATAGTAGATTGCAAGGAAATTGTAACCATGAATTTATCATATGTACCCGCATGATAACTGTAAATGTACTGTTTGCACTGAAAAAAATAAATTTCAAAAAATTTGATGTACTTACTAAGAAAATAAAGATAAAACCATAAGGTGCAAAAACTGAAAGTAGGTATGTTGAATAAGTTTTACCTATATTCTCAGCAGTGCAGATCATTATTATAGTTTTCTTTATTTCATCTTTAAAGTCACCATCATCGTCCATCACATCCTTGGCAAGTTTCCTCGCATTTCTTTTTAAATTCTCCCATTTTGTCTTTAACACGTCTGTAGTTCTCTTTGGGCCCAAATGTTGTTTGCTGAACTCTGAAGCAACTTTCGCCCAAGCTTTTTCCTTAGCATTATTTGCGGCAGAGTTAGTTGATTTGTTCAATAAGACATATTTATGTTTTTCAATGAGTTTGAGCAATGCTTTGACTTCATTTTGCTGAAATGATGGACTTCTGAATCGACTGAAAATAGTGCAAAGAATAAAATAGGCTTATTTTGTTTACTGTGTATTATTATAATAGCATTTCACAGTTCTGTCCATCACGAACATACAATTTTATAGATTTATAGATGTCTGGAAAATGATTTGTCTGGCAAAAAACATACACTGAAACAACTAAAAAAACGACAAAAACGGACTAACTAACTGACGGGCTGCTGAAATATTTACAAATAAACAGTTGCTCGTAAGGTGGAACGAAATAAACATGATTTGTTGACAGTTTTATTTACTATATTGAAACCAAGTACCTGAATAAGCACGAAGAAGCTTTACTTTCTAGGTCATTTTCGTCCATTTGTATTTATTTCTATAAACTTTTTTTCGGGAAATGATCAAATATCTTTTTTAAAACTCACACGGGAATAATAATGGGACAATAATGCACAACCCAATAATTGCTGACCCGATAATGTACAGCCCGTATTGTACAGCATGATAATTGGTGTACCGGTACATGGAAAGTCAGGCTGTGAATTATCGGGACGTGAAATAACATGCCGTACTAATGTGCGGCATGTTATTTCATATTATTATTTCATATGCCTATGTTGATAATTCAACATGGGCATATGAAATATGATATCCAGCCTGATATTGCATGTACTGGCACATCAATTTTCAGGCTGTGCAATATAGGGACGTACAATATCATGCCGTACATTATACATTATTGACACAGGCTGATACTGTACGCCCCAATAATGAACAGCCTGTTAACGGACTGCCCATCCCTCATTGGCTGAGATCCTCTATGTTTGAACGTGATAATAAAAATAAGACAGATTAAAAATATAAGGATTACAGTTAATAGGTTGAGGTTGTTTTTTGTATTTTTAATCTGTGGCTTATTTACACTATCGCGTCCAAACGAAGTATAGAATCAAAAGTGATCATAGACACATCGACCAATAGAAGCAGAGTCTTTCATCCAATACGGGCTGGGCCGTCTTTTATCAGGCTGTACATTACCAGCACGTGCCAATAAAGCACGACTACGAATGTACTGACAATAATGTACACCACGATAATATACGACCCGATAAAACGTGTACTTTTCTCAGGTACGCGGATTATGGTCGTGCTAAATACACAAAGTGTAAAGCCAAAACTTAAGAAAAAAAATATGTCAAATTGTTGTCAGTGTCAAATGCATATTTTTTTTTTTAATTAGACCTTAAGTCTTGTCTATTTAGCCAATAAATTAAAGAAATCTAGGTCAAGCAGTCATGAATTTACGATAGTCAGTCACGCCGCATGATTACTTTCTCAATGGCCCCAGTATAGTAGACTTTATGAGAGGCTTTACTACTGTACTATTCTGACTTTTCCTACATTAGAAAATATTTTCTTATACACCTAGGATCAAGGATAATAAACGCAACATACATAAGGCAAGCAGAAGCCCTAAGGTGCAACGTTTCGCTCAGCGCGCGAAATTCAAATTTTCTTGCGTTTTATGTCAATTACAGCTTATTTACTCATCGTAAGTTCATGAAAACTAATTTTGCGATAATAAATAGATTGTTCCAAGAAATTACACCAACCAAAAATTCAAGTTGAAACCTAGTATAAGTACATTTCCCACTAAGCCAAAAACCAAGATGAAAATCAGGTTATTGAAATTTATAGCTAAACCAATGCTATTTAGGTCATCATTTTACCCGTAATTTCTTAAAACTACTTATTTATTGGCGCAAAACTGGTTTCAATAAATCCACGACGAGTAATTAAGCTGTAATTGACAAAAAACGCAAGAAAATTTGAATTTCGCGCGATGAGTGAAACGATGCACCCTAAGCTAATGGAGCATGGGCATTGCGCAACTCGGTACCGGGCCAGTCGGCCGGAGGCCAGGTTGCTCTATGAGCATGGATATTCACACTATACAGAAACCGAACGTAACTCCTTCGAGCATCCCGAAGTGTTCTTCAAACATAAAACCATGGTTATATGCTCAAAATGTAAATTAGATTCTAATATTCGTAATCATCTCCGCGAGTGTTAGTATTGTCTCCTAATCTCTCCAATTCGAAATGCCCATAAGCGTAAACAAAATACATCTATTCTACGATAAAGTATCTATGACCAATATTTAAAAATCGACTTTGGGGTTACCTACCTACTTTTATACTAAAATTCTGTACTTATTAAAAAAACATTAGATAGCAAAGAATAGTGTTTTACTTATTATTTATAGTAATTATGTTACAGATTATCTTATTTCAAATTTTAGTACAAGTGGAAGATGCATGTACAAAAATATAATTTTTCTTAATCTATAAAAAATAGACGCTCAAAGTAGAACAAAAGTTATTAGTAATTATTTTTACATTTTATAAAATTAAGCTTAGAAGCTTATAAACACGCATCTTACTTTCTGCTCTGCAAGAAAGGAATATAAACTCAAGACAAGAAGAGTACAAATTGAGATCATTTTGTCTGTGTAAATATTCTATTGTCCTGCTGCGTCTACACATTTCCCGTGTTTGCCTTCTTTGCCTTAAGATCATTATCGGGCTTTACTTTTTTCCTAACTTCGTTTTTTGACCTGTCCGGCTAACTTAAACATCCTAGAAACAATATTTCTAGAACAAACAAACAAATTACAATTAAACAATTAACGATAAACTTTGGAATCAAACTCTAATATGCGTAAATCGGCTTGTCAAAATTGGTAATAAACATTGAAACATTTTGCCCAGAATCATCGGGTTTTGGTTTTGCGTGTTGGTGAACAGTATAATGTCGTGAATAACGTGATTTTTCGTGTTGTTTGCAAAACTCCGTAGAAGCTTCCAGTAAAGCTTCCACCACTTTACTGAAGCTTGAATCGGACTGGACAGTGACTGACACTTATTTTTATTGTGAAATACTATGCGTTACTTGAAAATAGCACAACTTGGAACTGGCTAAATACACTATGTGTGGTGTGGAGCCAAAATATAAGATAAAAGAAACGATCTTGGGGCTTTGGGGTTGGGGCAAACAGCCTATGTATGTGTAAACGCGGCATCCGCTTAAGAATCAAAATCAAATGTGAGATCAACAGTTTATCTAGAGCTAACTTGATCTGATGATGTTATTCTAACAAAAATGCATAATGCCTGAAAGGCCATTAAAAAAAAGTTAACATTGGCTACAAAGATTCGAGATGAGGTTTCTTATCTATTTACAAGCTATAACCCTGATTTATTAAAAGTTATTTTTCTCTGAATCGTGAGTACGATCCTTCCTCCCAGATATCCTGCAAATAATCTGTTCAACAATGTAATTGTAGAGCGGCGGTAACTTGTCATAATTTTCTATCTCCGGTGCGGAGTTAACGAACTCGTGTTGCCAGAACTTATAGACTGGGTTCTTGACCAGCTCAATGAAGGTGACGAGGAGGCCCCAAGGATGAGGCCGGTTCGCAATGAGCCTCTCCAGAAGCATCCTGGTGATCTGCACCTGGACGGCCTCGGAGTTGGCTTCTGCGAACAGATGCAGCAGCACGCAGGAGAAGTAGTGCGTGTGACTGTTCGGGTAACGCAGCTGATTGGCTATTGCGTTGAGGAATAGGTACCTGAAATTAACAATGTTTCATTATAGCTTTTATGCGGAAGTATAGACAGAGTAAAGCTGAAGGCAAGAACTTGTGTTCGATCAAAATTTGAACTCACTGAAAGAAAGAAAGAACGAAATACAATTTCATTTTGTAACGTCAGTAACATTAGTAGTGCGATATACGATATATTATATCGACACAGCTTACAATAAACGTAGACAAAAGTAAGACAAACACAAACATCTTGCATCCTACTCATATTTTGTGACGTAAATCCCCCCTACTGGCCTACTTTGTTTTTTTTTTTGTATTTCATACCCCTCGTTAGTTAAGTAGATTAAAAATCTTATCAGTAATTTTGGTTCCGACATCTAGTATTGTATGGCAGGAAAACACGATTCTCGATAAAAAATCGTTGAAAAGATCTAGGCTTAAACTAGTTGCTATCCAAGACTTCGTTCGCGTGGACCTACAAAAAAATCTTTAAGCCGTCTCCGATGCTTAAGCTATATATGCAAAACTTCAGGTCGATCCGTTCAGCCGTTATAACTCGACAAACACCCAGACAGTTACTTTCGCGTTTATAATATTAGTTAGGATTTTAAAAAAAAATATTAAGTAGAACTGGAACCTTTACAATGTTTGCACTACAACCAATTTTAAGCTTCACAGCCTTAATGTCATTGCAAGCGTAAAGCCACACTGAATGATGACAATTTGCCATTTGCATCCACCGGTTGCCAGCGACTATCACAATGTCGTTAGTCCACCTAGTGGGAGGCTTTCCTACGCTGCGACTCCTACTGTTACTTATTCTGTGAGATTTAAGCATTTCACTTCAATAAAAATGACACGTACGAGGATAACCCCTAATACTGAAACGTTTGTTAACATTAACAGATTAATTCTGTTGCTGCCTTTGTCATTTGCTTAGTGCCAGACAAAGGCAGCATTAGAATTAATCTGTTGTCAAAGTTAACAAGCGCTTCAGTATTCGGGGGTAATAGTCATAATGCCTAGAGAATTAATCTGTTGTCAAAGTTAACAAGCGCTTCAGTATTCGGGGGTAATAGTCATAATGCCTAGAGAATTAATCTGTTGTCAAAGTTAACAAGCGCTTCAGTATTCGGGGGTAATAGTCATAATGCCTAGAGAATTAATCTGTTGTCAAAGTTAACAAGCGCTTCAGTATTCGGGGATAATAGTCATAATGCCTAGTGTAATCGAAATTTGATTATACCATAGACCAGTAATAGCAATTGTAATTAATATTAGCGACTAGTAGTTTCTATTTTTAGTTTCTGATTATACTAACCGTCCTTCATAATCAAAATCGACGGTGAAGTTCTGGAAGATGTCCATGTGGGCGGAGTGGGCGATGGTGGCCATGCTCGGTATGTTGCCCTTGGCGCGGATGGACGCTATGGCCTGAGTGCCCACGTACAGCACCACGCCGTGCATCAGCTGGCTGTCGTACCGCCGCCCGGGCTCGTTCAGGACCTGCATGAAAAAAATACTTTTATTTTCTGTTAGGTAGCGAGGGTCCACGAGGGTTGTGGTAAGACACGTCCTCTAAGCAGTTATCTGTTTCAATAATAAAGGTTCACAATGTTCACATAATGAATGACTCTACTTTGATGGATTGCCGTCCTGTTTGGAAGACATGTCCTTTAAGCAGAATTATTTCTATAAGTAACTAGCAGCCCGCCCCGGCTTCGCACGGGTATTTAACAAAAAAATAAAAATTATAATACACACACGAAAACCCTTCTATTTGCGTCAAGTTACAAAAAAAAAAGAAAATTATAAAGAAAGCTAAAAAGCTACCCAACAGCGAAAGAATTTTTCAAATCAGTTCAGTACTTTCGGAGCCTATTCTATGCAAACAAACAAACAATCAAATCTTTCCTCTTTATAATATTGGTATAGATTATTCTATCATCATCAATAGTTTTCGCAGCGCACGCGATGTAAAGAATATTTTAGGTATTTTTTTACATCTTGGGTTACATTATTGGAGTTTTAGTAAGGATCCCTAATTTTTTTGAAACTATAATATAGCCTATGTCACCCGGGGATAGTGTAGCTTCCCAACAGCGAAAGAATTTTTCAAATCGGTTCAGTAGTTTCGGAGCCTATTCAATGCAAACAAACAAACAATCAAACAAGATGGTAGAAGATGGTAGATATTGGTCCACATAGTCGAATAATCTACTGTGATGGATATACTACTACTATACTACTATAATCCTATTCATGCATAAGTATGAAAAAAGATTACAAACAAAAGCCAACCCAAGGATTAAAACACAACTAAAGTCTATCCATCATATAAATGGCTTTTTAACTATTATATAAAAGTTGACGACTTAACTTTGTAAAGCATCTAGCAAATTATTTCATACAAATAAATACATTCGATCTAGCATCACCACATTAGAAGGTTATATATAGAATTGATAAATCCTCCTAATATTGTCGTTTTTTGAGGGAGACAACAAATGCCTAATATAATTACACAGTGATATAATAATATAAATAATATAATAATAACATTGTTAAAAATTGTAGCAAGTGGACGAGTCTATAATGAAAGCATTCTTAACTTTTTTATATTATGTAATTGTTAGGAATGCAACTGTATGACAATAAAGAATATTCATTCATATACTAAATAGAACGCATTTTTTGTACGGGATAATTCACTAGACTTACACAGTTATGTTATCCAGCTGTCAAAAAGGGATTTACATAATTTATTTATTGAGATACGCCAACAGTGAACATATTTTACATTCTTATAATACATTTCTACGTGAGTACATGGAACTGATATGATCACCCTTTATAGGCATATACAACATTCGCCATAAATAGTGATTAGACATGGAAATAAAAAAAAGTAAACTTTAATAAAATCGGAATGTTAGTTAGAACATATAACATTTTCTATGATAAAACAAAAATAAAACGTAACCAAACATTATTTATCACTGGTTAGAGACTTCACTAGTTTGTTTTTGAAAACAGTTAGAGAATCATTAAACACGTCAAGATCATCCAAGTAATGGACAGACTATAGTATATTTTCATTTTTAAAGACGAGGTAAAATGAACTCACTTGCATATTGCTTCTCAATTCCGAAAGAAAAGTGACCGGCGCCCGCGCCTTCAAATACGCATCCAGATCCTTCTTGAACTGCGAGTTGGGCAACACAGTGGCGAAGTTGACGGCCGCGCGAGGAAGCAAGGCTATTTCCGTCAGCAAATCCACCTTCAAGTTAGGAGTGAACGGATCCGGCAGCCTCATGTTACGAGGGAACGCGGACAGAATAAGATTTCTCATCTGAATGCAATTAGAAGGTATCACATCGCAGAACCCGTAGTGGTAATCGCATAAAAACTCCGGAAAGTCGTGCAGCAAGACAAGGAGCACTTTGAGGGTGCCCTTGTAAAGCGTCATGACGGGAGGCGCGAGCTCCGTGTTCTGTAAAAACGGATCCAGGAACTTGAACAGGTCGATGAGAAGCGTCGAATACATTTCCCAACCCTGGAAGAAAATAAACAACTTATTAGTGTGTGAACTAGGAAACAGTGCCCTTATTACGAACGTTCGTGATTCCGCTTGGGATAGCACGCCATCCCGTTTGTACCAGTATAATCACTATGAGCGGTCCCGCTCGCGCACGATCACTATTACTATCAGGAACATCCATAACTAGGGGGCAGGACTAGGAACTGGCTTTACCATTGCCACTTGAGCTTGCAAACTTTGTATGGTTGCTGGCATAATGTGAGGGTACACTATATATGGATAATATATTAAATATATCTATTTGTATTATTAAAAGTGTTCCGTCTGTACATAACGTGAATTTCTTTCAATGCAACGGTTGCCTGGAAGAGATCGCTTTTAGCGATAAGGCCGCCACTTGTGGCACTAGCTTATAAGATAGTTCCATACGTGTTTTATTATTATTTTGATGTACACAATAAAGAGTTATAAGATAGTTCCATACGTGTTTTATTATTATTTTGATGTACACAATAAAGAGTTTATAGCTATCTATCAAACTCTGAAAGCTAAATCGGTAACTTTGGTTCTTCGGCGAATATCCTCGTTCCGGATTTTATCGCGCAAAGAAACTCCGAGCATAGCTCTCTCCATTGCCCGCTGTGTGACTCTGAGCTTTTCCAAAAGGCCAGTAGTCAAGGACCACGTTTCAGTTCCATATTTCATCACTGGCAACACACATTAGTTGAAAATATTACTAGTAGTTCGCCCCGAACTGAGACCTCGCGGTTTTCTGTATTACAAGCTTTTATTTTACTTACGTACATAATGTACCTACACGAATCTTGTTCTCTGTTCCGTTCAACCCCTATATCTTTGCCACCCTTTGACCGATTATGCTCATACTCGAACTCGTGACATTTGTATTGTCATGAACTATTTGCTTACAAAATTTCATTAAGATCGGATCAACGGTACGCAAGTTATCGTCGGACAAATATACACACGAACATACAAACATACATACAAATGCCGATTTGTTCCCGTAGACTCCGAGACCTCGCTTCGCTGGGTCAATTAGTGAGCATTATAGGCATGTTATTTTTCGCAAGGTACCCACTGGTGCGCCGGAGCTGGTGGGATAACGGGAGGGAGTATTGCCGTACATACCTTCTGCTGCGGCGTGAGCGCCAGTACTCGGTCGATGAAAACGCGATGCGCTACGACCTCCAGCCAAGCGAAGGCGAACCCGGCGGCGACCGCCGGCCGAATCAGGTGGAGAGTGTGGAAAAATGCTGTCAGAACCTGGAATAACCAACGTTACCTTCGTCACCTCGCTGTGTCTTTTACTGTGCATGGCCTGGCCTGGCGTCGGGTGGAAGGGAAGGCTATACATGAGTTTCTGGGGGGGCGAAAGGGAGAAGCTATGACCTTAATAGTTTGTTTCTTTTGCTCCCGTGAAATTCGGGTCTGGCTGTTCCTTTCGCACGATGTCGGGTTGGGCCATGTATAGCCACTCTAACTGCCGCTTGTTGTCATGTTTTTTTATTTTATTTATTGGAGCACTTTGTATGTCAACCTTGTTTGAAAATTTAGGAGTAGTGATTTAAAAATGATATTGTTTATAATATTACTCAAAATATAATATACATATGATTGGCTGTTTTATAAAATGTATCTATGTTAATTAATTTTTGTTATTGTGCTGTTGGTGTTAAAAAAAAAACAATTATCCCGACGATTTGATTCCATCACATATTAAGATTAGAGTATACCGCCGCCGACCATACAAAGAAGCGTAGTCCGATACCAACACCGCTAAACGTTATCGGATTTAGATGATTTTTTGTATGTTATATAAACCGTGAAAAACTAAGCTTGTATGTTTTTTTTTTAAATTTCGCAATATCTACGTTGTTACAGGCACTTAAAGACACAATTTATTTGCGTTGAAAATACGAAAAAAAAAAGGTAGTTGTTAGAATACCATAAGCATTGGGTCTTTTTCTGTTTTACCCTTTATGCCAATGAGTTGACTGAACGTTTTCGCTTGATGCAAGGTCTCTATGGGGTTGATCATTCGTTGAAATAACGAGTTACTCCTATTCAGTTCATAAAACCTGTGTGATTTATTTGATGTCGATTGATTTGTCACCTGGTAGTTGATAGACTCCAGCACTGGCTCAGCGACATTCATATCGAGGAAAAGCATAATCAGCAGCCGATGGTAAGGCAGCTGCTGGAACTTGGTCCCACGCTCCTCGTTGTCCTGCAGCAGGCAGCCCGCTATTACTCCCAACATCTGGAAATATACATTTGTTGTCATACCTGTTGTTTGTCGTAAAAATATGTTTTCAAAAATGTCTCCAGCGCCATCTCTTGAGAGACTAGCGTGTTTTGCAAATCATAACTAATATTATAAATGCGAAATCTAAGCCTGTAAGTAGGTGTAAGTGTTTTTGTTCCCGTTCAACTCTGTAACGGCTGAACGGATTCGAATGGAATTTGGTATGGAGGTAGCTTACACCCTGGATTTACACATAGGCTTATTTTATCCCGGAAAAAATATTGGTTTCTGTAGAATAACGGGTGAAACTGCGGGGCGCAGGGACGCACACGCTAAGGAACAGAACTATGATAACTTTCTCCTTTTTCTTCATGAGTAATGCTTAATTTTCCATCCGTTTTTACTGTGGGAAAGAGACAAAGTTTACTTTACTAGCCTAGCCTTGTGGCTCAGTGGGTGGAATTCCGCCTTCTGATCTATAGGTTGTGGGTTCGATTCCCACCCAGGACAAACATTCTATGTATGTATTTACAAAAAAATATCAGTTATCTGGTTCCCATAGTACAAGCTTGCTTAGTTTGGGGCTAGATGGCGCTGTGTGAAAAACGTGCACCAATATTTATTTATTTATTATTTATTTAAACGACTCACTTTATTCAGCAGATTCAGTTTCGTGATGGGATTTCCGTCAGACGTGTTCTTTATCAGCAACGATACCAGCTTGACGAAGGAGTCGCACATAGCGTAGTACTTCTCCCTTCTCGCCGGGGTCTGCGAGGGGTTCATTCTGTCCTCAGACAACACCTGGTAGACATTCTCGATGCACAGCCGAGTCGAGATCCTGAAGAACCTCGTGATCATGTTATCCGATTCGAAGATTACGTTCATGTTCATACGATGGACGATCAAGTTGAAGTTTTGCTGGAGGTTGATTTCGGTGAGCGGGCTGAGGAGGACGTTCCTCCATTCCCTGAGGAAGTTCTCGGTCTTTTCCTTCAAGCCCGGCGGGTCGTCGTAGTTTTGCGACTGGAAAACACAAAAAAATCAAAAATTATAAAAAAATAAGTTTTATTATCCATAATTAACTTATATATATAATTATCATGCATTTCTTGGGGACATCAAACTCGGCTAAGCCTGTATCTTGAGGCCTACTTGATTTACCTACAGGATATTAAGCGCGCGCTTACAATTAAATTAAAACAAAAAGTACATTAAAAAATAAAAAAGAGAAATAGAAGGCAATAAAATTAAAATTACAATAACATTTTAACATTAAATTATTAAAATTAAACATAAAAACATTACTGAAAGGTTGATTACCATTAAAAGTCGAAAGTCGCAATAGACTTGAGAGTTAGTTCAAGTTGGCTTGCAATTTATGGCGTTAAAATAATATTTGTTAAATACACATTTTAATACAATGTGTATTATGTATTTAATTTTTTAATCTACCTTTTTTGTTTTTGGTTTTTGAGTAAATTTTTTTTTCCATAAATAAAAATTTGTCTAATGTCTCCTTCAAAATCAAATCAAATTTTTGTGGGCATTACAAAAATTACAACTAAATTGTTGATCCCAGAGTCTCCCAAACTAGTCATAGACTGTGTGTCGGGAGCCAATGGCCTCTCCTATTTACTACATAAGTATGCCAAAACAAAAACAAAGTAAATATTAATTTAGAATTTACATTATTACTATGCCAATAAATAGCCAAAGAAACAAAAAATATATATATATATAAGTATAAAAAGAAAACAATCTTACGTGTGTGTGTGTGTGTGCGCGAGTGTGCGTGTGCCTGTGTGTGTATGCGCGTGAGTGGGTATATGTGAACGTACGTCCGTGTGTGAGTATGTATGTGTGAACGTACGTCCGTGTGTGAGTATGTGTGAAATATAACAACTTTAGCGCCATCTCTTGACAATCTCGCTTTGGACCATCCCTCTTAATGTAAAAATGTGTACTTACCCACACTTGCATGATTCCCGAATGAATATGCGCTGTAGGTCCGAGAAGCGCTCTCTCCCCGACCAACGCACTGGGGTCTTGATCCGCTCCGCCCGTCTCTATCAAAGGGCCGGGCGCCTCGGGCGCAGGCTGGTGGGGCATGACCCTCGCTAGTACCTCCGTCGTGCGACACATATCGGACTCGGTGACAAGGCTTTTTCTGTCATCGACCAGGTACATTTGGACGAGCTGCATCGCGAACGCTACAGCCTTGTAGTTGTGGCCGTTATCCATCATGTGGGCCAGGGCGATGTCGTACTATCCAACAAAGGCATGACATGAAGATTTACACAAAAGCATAATATACAGAATGTTACTAAAAGGTGCAACAATATAAAAAGGTATGCATGTACTCATCATTATGAACAACCTTTACTATGGGACCAACCCTGAAATATCAGGTAAAACACAGCTTTTTCATACATTTTGTCAAGTGTCATTGACATTCTTCTATGGAACAGCGTTTTTTTTTTCGCGGTTTCTGGTTTGGCCCATAATAAAAGTTGTGCATAATAATGAGTACATACATAACTTTCAGTAACAGTACTTGTATAACTCCTTATACGCATTACGAGATCTTTGTTCCGAAAAAACGCAGGAAAGTTGGAGAAAAACGCGGGTTGCGGGGACTATGACTAAGCGTTCCCATTGGCTATTTCAATGTTACGCCCTTACCATAACCAAATGTAATGGTAACCAGTAAGAGTTTTTTTTTTTAAAGGTGTATCTTGACAGATATGCGATGATGGTGCGTTGCGATCGTCCTGAGTGCGGAATCCTTACGTAGAGAACTTTCAAATAGTCCGGACCCAAAATTTTAAAAACTTTTTGTTTTAATAAAACGGGAATACTCACGTTAAATTGAGTCGGTTATTCCGACTATAGTTTCGATCACATTCGGTGACATTTATCAAGGAATGCTAACTATAAAAAACAACTATAGTTAAATAGTACTATAGTATATGGAAACTATAGTCGGAATAACCGACTCAATTTAACGTGAGTATTCCCGTTTTATTAAAACAAAATGTATCAAAACCATGTCAGTTTTCATAGAAACACTTTTAAAACTTCTGGGCCCCTATTCGGAGAAATGACATTTTATCTCGGTCACTGTCTCTCTAATTTAGAATTTAATGGGAGTGAGAGTGACCGAGATAAAATGACATATCTCCGAATAGGGTCCCTGTAGATACTTACTTGAGGCATATTGACGAGGTTGTTCCTAACGAGAGTATCGACCGCCTCGATATTGTATCTTATCTCCTCGCGAGAGTCTGCGAGGCAGCAAGTGATCTGCTTGCATGTCCAGGTGTGGCCGTACACTCGGGAGTCTTCTAGAAGTTTCAACACTCGAAGGTGGATGTCGCGGTAGCGCGTCATTTCGATATTGGCGCTGGCCACCGGCTGGGCCACTTCTAGGAGACCTTCCACGGCCTGGGGATGGAAATAAACTCTTGTTTGTTGCTTTAAAATCAGTAAAGCCGATATAAGCTTGAAACAAATTATCGGGTGCGACCAATTTGGAAGGAATCAATTACAATTAACTGATTCCATTATGTTTTCGTTTTAATTAATTAGTTTCATAATTGTATTTTATAATTGACATAATTATTTTATTTTTCTTAACTTAAATTTAATATGTTTTTATATCATTAGTTGAATCATTAATTGTAATAAATAAATAACATTACAGAGCACCGAATTGTGACACATGTGGAGTGGTTGAAGATGTGTACCACCTTCTAGTGGAGTGTACCCGCTTTCAGCATGAGAGACGGGCACTCGAGGTTACTTACAGGTTAAACTGGCTGGACGTCGGACAATTTAATACGTTACTAACAGAACTCAACTCTGACGAAGCCAGAGATCTGTTCAACTTTGTGAGTCATAAAGTAAAACACACAGATGTTTATTTAATTTATTAATATATATATATTTATAGTATATTTATACAGTGTTAGTATATATAACGGGACTGCCATGTAGTCATTACAAAAGGTCACAAAATAAAAGAAAATAAAATAAATAAAAACAAAGGTCGTTGGAAACGATTCTAAGTCCTGACTGACAGTTGTCTTTTTTCATCCGACTGCGCAAGAAGGAGGGTAATGTTTTTGGAGTGTATGAAAGTACATATTTATGTGAGACATTCCGTTTTAATAAAACGGGAATACTCACGTAACCAACCGACTAAATTTAACGTGATTATTCCCGTTTTATAAAAAAAAAATGTGTTAAAACCACGTCAGTTTTCATAGTAATATTTATGTGAGTATGTATGTTTGTGTGTTCCTCTATTACCTCCTGCAGCTTGACCGATTTTGACGAGTGACGTGTCGTTGGATTCCCTTTTTATGTCCGGAGGGACATATTGGCATTTTGCAGTCGGGTTTGTTTTTATCTTAATAAATTTACCTGTCTGCTATGTCTGCACTACTGTCTGTCCGTACTTAGTCCGGCGAGACGTCCGAGCATCCGAGCCCACGTCCGCGGCTTATTGCTTATAGTTTGCACGACTTGAAATAACTTTGATGTAATGTCTTTAGGGTACTTATTGCAACCAGCCTCTTTATTATGGATGTTCCTGATTTTGATAGTGATCGTGCGGAACGGGAGCGCGCATGGTATGAGTAAATTGGCACGAGCGGGATGGTATGCTATCACATAATAAGGGTGCGGACAACTCTTTGAGGGTATGTCTTACCCACATTGTGTCCATCAAGGGATTGAACGCTCAAGGTCAGGTACAAATCGTACCAATGTGTTGCCTAAAAGTCCTCGCCCTATGCCAAGAGTTTACGAGGTTCCCACCATACACAATAACTGGATTTCAACAAACCTAGTATTACAATTCGTTGTTCCTACAAAAAGTCACCAAAGTTTGAGTAAAGCGCGGGTCGCGGGGAGTGCGACCAAGCGTTCTCATTGGCTATCTCAAGGTTACGCCTACTTGCGGCTAACAATCAACCAATCAGAGTAATTTATTATAAGTATATTTAGACTGATGCGTGGTGCGCTCATTCAGGACGCTCGAAAGGCACCACGCCTTTCGAGCGTCCTGAATGCAGAATCTAGGGTGTGTCTGAAAGATAAAACGTCTTACCTTCTGCAATAGTGTACACACAGAGACAATGTCTCGATTCCTGCGCGCCATGCACAGGCATTCGAGAAGAGAATGCATGTTGCTAGCGAGCATTGCCGTCGAGGCATTGCCGACGCACTCCGCGAGGAACATTTCCGCAGCTCCGATGAGGGCGCTCATCTCGTCCGCGCACACTTGCGGCGGGTTCATCGCCTGGATAAATATACTTTTTTACTATCCGATCTTTTTTTTAACTTTCTATGTTCAGGCAATGAGCAAAAATTTAAATGAGTTAAATAAATGTCGTGAGGTCTTAGAAAACTTTAAAGCGACCGAGTGAGTTGGGTCGATTAGCTGACCTTACCGACTCCTAGCCGTTCTGGCTGGCTCCAATCAATTACTCTTGAAGTTTGGTTTCGAAAACATATTACTTTGTTAAATTAATAAACTCTTCATTTTTCACATCAGAAAATACAAAATGATAGAAATGACAAGAAACTGGCAGCTTTATCGCTAAGAGCGATATTTTCCAGACTGCCTTAGGTATTTTATTATAATAATATTTTAGAAGGTATAATACCGGAAGACGCAGCGTAGGCAGGCCTCTAACTAAGGCACACAACACACCAATACTAAAAATGTTGTACACGACACAAATCGTTTATACGAATACGAATGCGCTAATAGACATCACACCACATTTCTTCACAAAAAGTGTGCCACGTAACACGTACATGTCTTAATGTGTCTTTGGTGTGTGGTCCGCCTTAGTGGACCGACGACATTGTGAAAGTCGCGTGCAATAGGTAGATGAAAGTGGCAGGTTGTCGTCTGGTGTGACGCTCTAACGGGGAGGCCTATGTACAGCAGTGGACGTCTTCCGGCTAATGATGATGATGATGATATTGCAGAATCCCGAAAATACGTAGATCCCGCGGGACTAAAAACTAAGTCGCGAAAATACCAGGACTAAAATTATTTTTCGGGATCGCGTCGTTTGGAGAGAGTTATGGAGGCCTTGTTGTAACCAAAGGGGTATTGAACATATTCTTATCCATATTCTTTATTTGCCACTAAGTGTACAAAGGTCTTATTACAATATAATATGCACTTAAGACTTAGTCGCCCATTTCGGGCAATGCAAAATTACGAGGACGCTACATATCGCTGTATCGTATACATATAATAATATATAATATTATAAAATTAAATAAATATTGTCGATAAAAATAAGGGTGGAGAGATGATGATGATGAGATCGGATCGTCATATTTTCTTACTAGCCTTAGTGGCTTCAAAGTATTGAACATACCTGGCCGTTTGTTAATTGCTGGGGCACCTGGGCCTCCTGAGCGGGTTTCGGTGTGAACAGACCAGCGTCTCTGATAGGAGCGAAGCCGGGTATGTTGCACGCAAACTCTTCGTACACCGATAACTGCTTGTCAGTCGGACCCCCGACTCGGAGACGGCAGCGTTCAGGAATCATTTTGGACTAAAATATTAATTTTTCATTAGATTTCTCATAAGGCTGGCGGGCCACCAGATGTTAAATACCACTGCTGGACAATTGCAATACCAGAAGCATTGACAATTCTGCGTTACGCGACATAACTTAGTTCCCTCTTTTTTTTTAAATTTTTGGCTATCGCGATTCTAGCACATTAATAACCAAGTGTGCATATAGATCAGATTATATACTACGTTTTTCTGAATGGTATGTATGTACTCATCATTATGAACAACTTTTACTATGGGACCAACCCTGAATCGATTGTGCTGAGTGTGGAATCTAAGGGTGAACTGTGATATACATCTACTATACTGATACAGAGTCTTATCCCGTAACTCTGGTAGCGATAGTCTTCGTTTGCTATCCTGCTCGCTCGCATGGTGCGAGTAAGTTGGCGTGAGTGGCACGGCACGCGATGACCATTGCCACCAGAGTTACGGGATAAGGCCCACAGTCAGTATTGCATGTGTACCGTAGTGGCAACCATGCGAAACACAACATCCACACTTCTCGCCGGATCTACCCGCAGTATTCAGACAGACCTGACCACGGCCATTGCAACATGCTCGAAACGTCCGCGAGGTATTTAAAAATAGTTGATACAAGTTCCAGATCATTAACAACATTTACTCTTGTTGTCCTGCGAGAACGAGACAGACGTATCCATATTATAGCCTTGTCACGTTTACATACGGATTAGGGTAATTTTTTTATCGCTGCGCGCTATGCTTTCAGGGCAAAGGTTCTGTTTACTCTTTTTCTAGAAACACCCCAATTTATCCAAGTTATCCATCACAAGTGACCCAATTAGGCAAAGTTGTTTTTGAGGTATTCGACTGTCTATTTCATACAAACGTATTCTCCTGTTTCTTCCCTGAATATCTAGACACTGGTTTTTTTTTGCCATAAAACTTATATCTACCACTGCCATGCAAAACTTAGGATCATCTGCGGTCAATATAATTTTTAAAGCAAACATTTATTTTCTGTAGTGTCATTACTCAGGGAGGAAACAAGAAATACGTTTGTATGGAATTGGAGTCGCATAGTTAAGCGTTTGATTCAAATCGCTCGACTAGCTCGACATTCACTGAAATGCAATCAAACTTTCAATTCAACTCACCTGATAGGCCAGCTCAACAGGGTCGTAATAACGTCGTCCGACCTCACGAGCCTGCCTCCTTATTTCGTAGTCGGTCATGAGTCGCTTGTCAAGTTCAGGCAGCGCCTTTTCCACGGCAGTTTTCTGAATGAAGGCGCATGCCAACTCCATGTTGTCGGTGGCGAGAATAGAGGCGGCGCTCTCTACAGCATCCTGTTAAGATTATCAAAAGGTTATCCGACTGCCTAGGATGGCAGTTTTTCAGGTGTTTGTTTGTAATTATTATTGTCTTTCTCTACTAAGTAGGGTCGGCCGATTTTGAAGTGAAGGAGACATTCGTATTCATTCGCGGAATGTTATAGGCTACATAAATTACATATTAACAGTCGGGTTTAAGTTACGTACTTGTGTTTATGTATAAATTCGAAATAGCTTATTGATGTGATAGTAATGTGTTCTATTCTTTTATTAGGAGAGGCCATCGGCTCCTACTATAGTTTTTAACTAGTTTGGGAGCCTTCGGATTCATCATAATTTTGTGTACCTGGTAATTTATGTCAAAAATACATGATTTGATAAATGATTACGTTGATCATGTCATACGTGTTTTTTTATAATATTGGTGTACGGGGCGCGCGCGACCCTCGAGCTGCATTCGCAAGCCGGCCGCCACATACGTTTGGCAACCAACTAGCCTGATGAAAAGAGTAACCTATTGGAGTATATTTTGGTCTAGACCGATACGTGATGCGCATCGAACGTCTTGAGTGAGGAATCTAGGTGTCATCTGTGGATAATGGCTATACGAACATGTAGTGCTGAAAGTAATGTCTCTAATTACCTGGTTTAGGGTTGCCGGTGTTAGAGCCGCAGCGAAAGCAGCCTTCAAGTTAGTGCTGATGGTGGTGATTATCTGCTCCCGGCACGTGATCATTGCTATTCCTGCCGTCAGGTTGCGCATAATGTGGTGCGCGCACGTGCGCATGCGCATTTCGTCCGGGTCCAACGCGAAGTCCTTGCGGATGATCTGTTCGCATGTCGTCAACGAATACTTTATCGCCCGATCCACTACCGGGTGGATCCACTCCTGGATCGATCGCTCGATCGCGGGTTTCACAAACTGCTTCAAGTGCGGGTAGTTTTGAAAGAGCTGGATCTGCGGGTTGTAGCAGATGTTCTGTCCGAATGCGGTAGATGAGACGTTGACCTCGAGGTAGTTGAATCGGGGCTCCTGATGGCCGAGCGCGCCCATTAGTGCGGTTTCATTGAGCACTAGATCTGCAGGCGTGGCTTCAGCCGGTTGCATCATCTGTGTTTGCGGTGGTATCATCTGCATCTGATGCGCTATCGTCTGGTTGACCGGCATCGCCGCCGCCACTACGGTCTCCTGCTGGGTTTTAATTGGCGACGACAGCTGAAACTTGATCGTTCTCACTTTCTCTGGATCTCTCAAATAGATCACAGGATTCAAATCCATTATGTCCAGGCTGAGATTTTTGCAGAGCACTTCTACTTCGAACTTTAGGTTCAGTTCGAGGTTTGGCTCGTGGTGGAGCTCGGCGAGGACGTTCATCAGAGCCATCGTCCACGGATTGGGCGGCTTGAATACCGTGCTTTTGGCGCAGGACTCGAGCACTTTAGCAACGAAAGGAACGACGTACAGTAGCTCTTGCCGGCCCTTGTGGTAAGCTTCTAACAAGAGCGACTTTAGGTTTAAGTCCACGCTGAGGATCGGCAAGTTTCGTGCTAAAGTCAGCATCCCGAGCCAGTGACCGAAATTCTTCAGGAGGGATCGATCCGTATAGTTTACTATTGCTTTATCGGAGCGCAACAGCACCTTGATGTTGCGGTATGTCTCTTTTGTGACAATTTTGTTCACTTCTCGCACCTTAAACACGTCTAGGAAATTGGAATACAATGCGTGGAAGTTGAACTCGATGGATACTCGCTTCATTACTAGATACCGCGACAGCCACGGGAAGTATTCTTCGGTTATTATTCCCTTGAGCTCTTCGCATTTCGGTTGCAAGTTGAGTTGACTTAAATTGTTGAAAATAAAAGCGGTTTTGTCTTGTATGGCTTCAGGGGGAGCCACTATTTTCTCCTTGTCCTCGGTGCCGGTGAGTAATGTGTCGATGTTGGTGACATTAGCAATAGATGGCCGGCTGGGCGATGTGCTCGCGGTAGTCACCTCCGAAGTTGAAGGCGTGCAAACTACGGATCTGGGAACAAAATCACTGAACATTAACGTAAGACATCAACTCACAATTAAATGACAAGATAAGATTTATCAATAATAATACAGACCTATATGAGCCCGTGACTGTCACCACAGGATTCTGGTTGAAAATTGCCGCGAGGCTAGTAGGCGGTACTGGTCCCTGTGGCTTCACCGGTGGCTCCTGACTCTGTATTCCGTATTCCACATACTCAATGAGATGTGGAGGGAACTTGTTAAAATACGGAATGGCCCTAACATGCTCGCAGTACTTGTGGTAGTCTTTCAGACGCGATTTGAACCGATCCAGAGCGGCTATTCCGAAATAATACATTTTAGTGCCTTCGCCTTTCTTCAAAGCTTCGAGAACAAAACGTAACGCAAGACCGAGAGAAACGTAACTAGGGACAAGCCCTTTTTCTATGATACCGCCAAAAAATTGAGCAGTTATGTGCAGCTCTTTGTCGGGATACTGTGGGAAGAATTTGTATTCTTCGAATAGGTTTTGGAGCATGCAAGAATATACTTCTCGCTCCCTCTCATTCGGCGAGTTCTGAAACTTCTTTAGCATATCGAGAACCTCGTCTATGGACAGGCTCGACTGCGAAGGGTGGTTGTAAATCCTTTGGAAGTATCCATTAGCCTCATCTTCTATCTCCTTTGTGTGCATAGCCTCCGGGTAGTGTATCGGTTCTTGGATTCGCGGCTTTTCCGGAGCCGGAGCAGGCGTCATCCCAGCCAGCATTCCAAAGTTTGCGTTGTGTTGTATGGGCATCATTGAGAAAGGACTATTCGTTCCTGCACCAGTCACCCTTGAGGGAGACCCCGGGGTGGGCACCAGATGGCCGTGGGTGCCGGGTTTCGAGAGCGCGGTGTTAGCCGGAGTACCTAGGGATATGTTGGCGACGTTCGGTGTTAACGTAGCAATGGGGTCGACGTGCGGGGCGAAGATGTGAGCGCCGAGACCGGCCTGGTCGAACTGAGATTCGAGGCCGTGCATGGACCGTGTTTTACTCGGTATCAGAGCCTGGTAGTCAGTGATCACTTTGGAAATAGCTTCTTGTAGCTCTTTTTGCACATTGGGGAGGCTAGTGTGCAGGCATGCTAGAATAGTGGCAGTCGTCTCGTGCGGCAGCTGCGGCGTTTTCAGCAACTGCTCTTCCGGTCTTTTATTCGAGAGAATGATAGCATATCTTCTCTGCAAAAATTTGATCATAGCAGCGACGAATGTTTCGTTATGTTCTCTGATCTTGTCCATGAGCCATTTATCTAGCTTGAGATACTTCCTACGGGATGCGAGACACGCGAGGTCTATCGCAAACGGGAACGACTGCATGTTTAATAATAGCGACAGCGCCTTCAGATCCTGTGCGACGTCTAGGATTCTAGACAGCCTGGATTGGTCGCTCTCTCCGCAGAAATACCAGTCGGCCATAGCGTGCATTATGATTGACTTCACGTCGAGATTCTGTGTGTGCCAAGCACAATGTAGAATAATTCCAGAATTCGGATGGTTGCCCAAGAATATTGGTATGAGTGTTGTCAGTAACTCTTGCCTCACGGGCGTCAGCGGCGAATTGATCTGCAGCAGCACGAGGAATAAGACGTCAGGACAATGCTGTAGTGGTATCTTGAACAGATCGGTTACTAGGACGTAGTAACCATGCTCGGAAGCATACAACAGCAGTTCCACTAGGTATAAGCTCCGCCACGTCCCGACTTCCTTGTTGTCGGTCTCTGGAGGAAACTTCAACAGATCGATCGACACCTGGTGGTATGGATGGTTTGCGAAGCTGAAAATATCCGGGTGCTTAAGGATATTACTGATCAAGCTCATCTGGCCTTCCAGGTTCGTCCAGCGACGACACAAGTATTCAACGGGGAATATGTTGGTGGGGTATCCCGCACTCTGCAGGCCCAGCCGTAATATAGTGAAGAGCAGGTTTAAGGCCGCTCTGTCCGTCACTATGAACTCCTGATGGTCGAGTTGTAATATCACTTCTTTCCAATTCATGTTAGACGCGAGTTCTTTGAGCGTTTGAATGAAAACTTCGGCATTCCATCTGCCATTGCTATGCTGCATGGTTTCCTTTTCGTGGCTCATCCAGAAGTTTCCGGGCGTTTGCATCCGAGGGCCATCTTGGGAGTTGGACCGGTATCTTATCATCATAGATATGGTTCTAGCTACGTCGACAGCCGTCGGCTCACGTGCGCCGAAGTTGAGCATGTTGTTCTTGCATTCCTCAACTGATGCCGTGAACGCGTATCCGATATCACAGATGATGTCAGCTAACGAAAGGTCCTTCATTGCGGTGGCCATGTCTTCAGGTGTGGCCATTTTCAGAAGAGTCTGAGGGTCATCGGGATTTAGTAGGCTACCGTGCGGGTACTATGGGCGAAGAAAATTGCTTCTTAATCGTTTTCTGAATTAATCTTTCGTCACAGAAGCTAGTCGCAAAGTTCATGTGAAACTTGTCAACAGCTACAGCAAAACTTCAACCAGTCGTCCGGCATGCTCGGCTTGTTGTCCG
Source organism: Apocheima hispidaria (assembly GCA_947579745.1). Classification (NCBI taxonomy): domain Eukaryota; kingdom Metazoa; phylum Arthropoda; class Insecta; order Lepidoptera; family Geometridae; genus Apocheima; species Apocheima hispidaria. The sequence continues at coordinate 5,864,628 of OX388157.1, read as the reverse complement.
CAAACTGCGAAAACAAAGTTGTTATAAAATATTACCTACTTGCAAACATTACAAATACGAAGTTTTCAGCCATAGATAATAGGGAGAATTCTGTACAGATGCCGTAAGACACACAATATAGAAACAAGTTACTCCATACCTAGTATACATGGGAGATCAGTTTTTCAAATACAAAGTAAAGTTTGTCCATCAATCCAAATTACGTTTTTTTAGAGCAATGTTTGGTGCTTTCGTACTTCTTTATATAATGTTACGTTAAAAATAAAGTGATACACAGAAGCCTTGCTTATCGAACAGTTGTCCCGTTTTTCTTCTAGAACATGAATAATTCATTGGCTGGTAGTAGTTAGTTGGTACGAATCCCTAAAAGCATGCCATAATGACGTGACTAACGCTTGATTGTTTGTTTTGTGATTACCTAAAAAATCAACAATGACTAGAAAGTGGCGGTATAGTATAATCATCAAAATAATAAACACTAGCCCCCTCATTTGCTACAACTCTTGTCTTGTTCTTGTTTCAGCCCCATTTAAACATTTTCCGGAGCCAGTGAAGCATTGGTGATATTTCTATACAGGTGCCAAATATTTTTGTTATGGTTGACAGACTAGGCATTTGACCACAATCATGTGATGTTAAGTAAAGGTGTGGTCAAAGACGGTGGACACAACTATCCTGGATTGGGAAGTAGCTCAAAAGTGAAGCTGCATGGACCCACTTTTAGGTGCTTGGCGACAGCGACAGGCTCCATGTAACTCAGCCTTAATGTTGCGTATAACTGAGCAGCTAACAAACACCTGATCTTAATGCCATAGAAGAAGCTAGAATTGCCATGAGGTAACTTGAGGCAGCTTCAACATCATCCATCAAGGAGCTGGGTTGGCTCGGGTAGACACGGGCGGAGAAATGCACAATACATCCCATGTGGAACGTCAGTGCAGAATTTACTGCACCCATCTCTAATCAGAACATCTGTTAGGTATTATTTTGAAATGCCATTTCTAACTGGGGCTCTTGGGTGGGGTAGCAAGGAATGATTATTTTGTGCTTCCAGCTCTGAGCTAATTAAAATATTAATGTATAATTCAACTATTTACATACCACCAAAGACCTATATTTGTTTTTTAAACCTTCTATGAGACAGTTTCATAGTGCTAGATTGGAGGGGAGTTTAATTGAGCTAAAATTGTATTGTGTGACACTGCCCTTGCTGCTTGCCTCAATAAAAAAAAAAAAAAACGGATGGCAATGAGATAGACAAAGTAATGTTCGTTCCCTTGTTGGTAGTGCTAAATCCACGCATCTGCTATGCAAGCAAAGAATTGGTCACATTCCAACAAGTTTTGTCGATAATTAACTATTGATGGGTTTGTAGAAAGTAGGTAATGCCTTACAGCTGTAACACTTTTGCATTATGGATTAGTTACTACCCACAAGGCTGTGTTTTGTTTTGCGAATAAGCGTGCTAGGGTATTATAAATAGTGGCAAATGTAGCACCGTAGATAACTGCTCAGTTGGCAGCACACTGCACAGTAGAAAACTTGGATTTTTTACTTCCTACCTACCACGTAATTATTTCGTAAGCGATTGTCTCCCCAGTGATAAATACACGACCACGGGCACAATGTAAAAATAAGTAAGTACCTAACAATAACAACTCACAAAAACTCAAAACAGACAAGAGGTGACACAGCACCTATCTGATTGTGATTAGATTACTAAAAAAATAAAAACAGACAGCGATTACCTACGTAGTTAGTTGCTCAATGTCGAACAGATTTACAGCTCGCTTGCACCTTACTTGCACCATCCTTGCACTGCACTAGATAAGTCTAGTCAGGGTTGCCGTTTTGTTTATGGAGAAAATTCTAGACGGTTGCGCCGATTACAATGTGCTAAAAATGTGTTATATAGATAACACTTTAAGTTTATAAGCTCTCGTTTACATGAATTATAAATGAAAATAATTTTATAAGAAACTAACTAATGTATTTAAAAATACAGTACTATTTTAAAGATATGAATTATTCATTGAATAATATTTGAATATGATCAACTTGTGCTTGATAGTTGTGATGAGATGTAGAAGAGCTGCCTTCAGAATAAATATTTATTGGCAGCACAATCGATTCTCTTGTCCCTGTAATCTATTTTGTTTCTTAATCACTTTTGTTTTAGCTGTAATCGGTCTGTTCATATTTAGGAGGCATATTGCTGTACAATCACTCGTAAACTAGTCTATGTGCGTGTGTATAAACATAAACAGCTGTCTGCAAACACACAGAATACTCACAAAAGTTTATTTTCAATCTAGTAAAACTGTTAGTAGTTGTCTGAATGAAACAAAATATGACTTAATCTGTATTAGATCTGTACACGGAAAATTAACATAGTTTACTATACTGCCTCGGTGCCCCGCTGCCCCGGTGACTCAGTTGGTAGTGAACCTACCTTCTGTGTTTGGGGGCGTGGGTTCGGTTCCCATCTAGGACAAACATTCATGTGATGAATATTTGTGTTTGTTCTATGTCTGGGTGTTATTATCTATATAAGTATGTATTTAAAAAATATATATGTACGTATATCATTCTCTGGCAGCCATATTAAAAGCTTTGCTTAGTTTGGGGTCAGATGACAGTGTGTGTAAAAATGTCCCAGATATTAATTAATTATATTATTCGCATAGATAAAATACAGGATAAGTGTGAAGTCTCTACATATCACCATCTCTATATAGATACTTTGTGGTCGATAATCTTTGACTGATGTGTCGTGCCAGTATTTAAATTGAAGAAATAATATTGGTAATTAAAATAAAATATTATTTGTATTTCCATCGATTCGCATATTTCTTTATATTTAAATGGTAGCAGGGAGTCGTATCAACCATGTTCAAAGAAAGATGCGAAACCCAAAATGGAGTAAATAAATAAATAAATATCTGGGACATTTTTGCACACATCGTCACCTGACCCCAAACTAAGCAAAGCTTGTAATATGGCTGCCAGAGACTGATATACGTACATAGATATTTTTTAAAAACATACTTATATAGATATTAACACCCAGACATAGAACAAACACAAATATTCATCACATGAATGTTTGTCCTAAATGGGAATCGAACCCACGCCCCCAAGCACAGTAGGTAGGTTCACTACCAACTGAGCCACCGGGGCAGTCCCCGGTAACTGATAAGGACGTATATGATGTAGCTCCGTGTTTCGAATTGCGTAAATAAGCGACATAATATGCGTAATTTACAAAAATAAATAAATAAATGTTCATAATTGTTTGGGTAGAATAGTAGGACGAAATTTTTTTTCTTAAAAGAGACGACTTTTAAAAATAGATTTTTATAACTATTTTTCACAATACTATAAAATAAATCATACTTTCGCTTGAGCCCATAAATCTAATAATTCCTTCAGCATGAAGTCAAAGCAGGGAACAAGGTCGTCATGCTCTTAATATTTTGATTAAGTTTTGTATACTTTTTGACGAACGACAAAAAATTCTAACCTGTATAAAGACAACATTGGTTGTCCTCACTTTTCTTTGAAACATGGCTCTTAAAACCACATGAAACGAACGCCATTTGTTTTTAAAAACACTACGCTTGTCACACTCGTAAATTTAATAAGAAATTCGAAGAAACCACTGTATATTTTGAGAAAATACACACGTACCTATAGTAACCAATTTGGTTAATCAAATTTTAAAAATCCGTTTCATTCAATAGATCAGTGCTCCGACTCCATGTTTTTTTTCCTCCAAGGGTTCACCGTCACCTATTGGCGTCAACATTTTCCAATCATTTAAAAAGAGGTACTACCTATCGCTAATATGAGGGGTGTAGAAACAAAGTCGACACTGTCCATCTGAGGTCAAAATGAAACTGTGAATGCCATCTAGTATAATTTGTTTTAACTAATAATGTTGTTACATGAGCAGAAATTCAATGTTGGCAATGTCCTATAGAAAAAGCGCCAAAAGATGCGAATAAGATTCAAAAATGACACTGTCCTATGGACATTTAATTTCAAAACTGCCACTGTCCAAAGAAGCCAATCATCAGACTCCATTTCGAATCTGGCAATATGGCCGCACCTCAGTTTCTACAAAGGATTGTTGCTGTTTCTATTTAGATTTTTAAAGCTTTTCGTATAATTATGGAGGTGAAGTCGAACGTCGAAAGGCCAGTTTAAAGCCCTGAATGCCAGAAAACTGAAAAAAAAAAAACAAGGAAAAGGTACCAAGGCAAATAAATCTGTTACCTTTCACGTTAGTCAGTGATATGTCTGGCGGCAGTGATTAGCTTCAAACATGTCACTGTCCATTTGCTTAGGTACAAATACGCCACTGTCCACTATTAAGAAACATACTGTCCAAACCCATTCATGGCAAAATATTCGTATTTTTTGTACAATTACTGCAGATAGAGCACATATTTTGTTAAAAAATGTATTGTGGCCTAAAATAATAAAAATGGTGGTTTAAATATTAAAGAACAAACTGTAATCATCTTTCCATCAGTTTGTTCGCCTAAAAAGTCTGGACAGTGACTACTTTGTTTCTACACCCCTCATATGTAGAACCCGAATAATGTTAAAAATATGCAATATTTTACGCAAAAATATGCAATATTTACAAACAACAATTTAGAACAAATTAATGCTAATGGGTTCAAAATAATGCCAAATTTAGCATAAAAATGCCAAAACGGCAACATTGAGTCCAGTTTCACCACAGATGAGAGTGACATACATGGCCTGACCTTACATCGTGTGAAAGAGATGTCTATATATAAGTTTCTGGGGGAGCGAAAGGGAGAAGCTGTAACCTTAATAGTTTGGTTCTTTTGCTTCCATGAAATGCAAGTCTAGCTGTACCTTTCACACGATGTCAGGTCAGACCATGAAGCTGTAGGTAAAATGGAGTACATTTATACTACTATATTTGTATTTCATACACAGTTTCATAGGAGAAAAAGAGACAAGCTATGACATAGTAGTAGTATTAGTAATAATAGTTTGATTCACGTACTGTAATGAAATGTATGTCTAGCTATCCTCTTCACAAAAATAGACTGACTTACACCGTGTGAAAGGGACAGCTAGATTTGAATTTCACGGAATCAAAATAAGCAAACTATTAAGGTTGTATCTTCTACCTTTCGCTCCCCAACAAACTTATATATAGCCATCTCTTTCAAACGATGTCAGGTCAGGCCATGTGTAGACACCCCAACCCCCAGAATATGAACAGGTTTCTTTCTCTGTCTACGCTCTTAGCCTTGGAGAAAAAAAACTGTTTTTTTACCTTTAGACCTTAAGCCTATCATAAAAGAAAAAAAACCAAAAAAAAACATAGACATTCGATCATCTGTCAATTTTGTCCTGTCATTGCCAAAAAAAAAAAACAAAAAAGTGAGGTTAGAATTTTTTGAATGAATCTAGCTGTAAAAATAAAAGTAAGTAATAATAATTACATAATTGCTCGTCACTGACGAGTCGTCAGTAGTGGTTTACTCTTGCACATCTCATCAAAGCGTATTAATTCTGTACATAACTTACTTCAACATTCCTGTAGTTCAGCCGGTTGAGATTTTGGGAATCAATCGTAAAGAATCAAAATGGCGCTGCAAAAACTGAACAACAAACATCGTTCTCATAAAAGTCTGACACGCTTGCTCTGACTGATTAATTTTATGTAGCGATTAGTCTTTGTTCTGGTAAAGTGTTGAATTAACCTCGTGTTCCATATTAACATATGTTTAATGAGATATGAAGGAAGTGATATTAGCTATTTTAACCTTCGTGTGTAGCGTATTTTTAGTATTTGCGTTTGTGCTATTTTGTAAGTAGCCAGTTTGCTTAATATTTAAGTCGTAATCATGCCATTATTTATAGTTTAAGTTTAAGTTGTTAACGTTTGTTTTCTTTGTGTAGGTTGGTACATTGTGTGGAAGTGCTGTCTTTCGAAGTTCAGATTCGTCAGGGAGCTCCTGGGTGGTATGTCAGATACGCCGCCAACGTCAGAGGTCAGAATTCCGAATAAAACTAGAAAATTTAGGAGGGAATAAGAAAAAACAGGTAAGAACTGCAATAAATAAACGATGTCATTATGACAAACAGCTCCATGTGTGATTTAGTTAACTGTTGGTAGTCTTAGTAGAACATATTTTGAATCATTACATGATGCGTGATGATGCAGTGATAAGGCATCACTCCCGTTTTTTGAATTCTGAAACTACCAGATAATTATTTAAATCAATAAACATACACTCTGTCTTAACAACAAGGAGAATTTAAACATTATTTTTTACAGTAAAAATGAACATTCGTTGTGCTCGTCCGAGTGATTTGATGAACATGCAACACTGCAACCTGCTTTGTCTGCCTGAGAACTATCAGATGAAGTACTACTTCTACCACGGTCTCTCCTGGCCTCAGCTTAGCTATGTGGCTGAAGATGAGAAGGGCCACATTGTAGGTAAGGACACAAAATAAATAATAGTAAAGTACAGAGAACTCACTAAGAACTATAGTCGCTTTTTGAAGTGCGATGACATAACTTTGTACTAAAGTCGATTTTTCGAAACAGAACACATCAAAATGTCACTTTTCACAAAGAATGTTGCCAACTTTCAAATCGTATTGATGATTCTAGTTCAGAGTGTATATTGTTCAAAAGAATGCAAGTTTAAATTAATTGAATATTATATTTAATAGTTATACATTTTTTGTAAATGTTTGTTTTATTAATGAATAAGCATTCACTGCCATAAATTATTTAAAGTGTATAAATTGAGGTTCGTAGGTTCTCAGGGGGTGGTAAATGAAGTTCAATAGCATGATCCGAAAGAGTACACTATAATATGAAAGTAAAGTAAAACACGGTCACAACTGTCAATAAAAACGATACAAAATTATATTATTTGCGAGCGCCTTGAGAGTCGCGGGCGGCGGACGGCAGTTCTCTTTCTCTCTCTCGCGCCGGCGTTGTCATTGGCGGGGCGCCCGTGTGTTTTAGGCTGCGTTCAGCATTCACTTACGGACGCGTTCGAGCACCGGTGAAGCCCGCGCTGTGTTTTAATTGACTCTAAGGAAGACTAAGACTTTAGAGTATGAACTATATGAGTGAATCAACTAAATATTTTTACCACCTCACTATTTTTATTTCATGAAAAATTGGCAGCACCCATAATGTAATTTTACTCTGACTAAAAATTCGACTTTAGTGTCTAGCAAATTATGTTGCATACATAAAATGTGTTCTATTTATTATTACCTCATTACTGTGTTCTGGATTGATGGTTAATTTTTCCAGCGAAACTACTGAGCATAAAGGGATTTAACATATCTCAGGGTGATGAGCTCAGTCCGTTACTATGCAGGGCTTTGAAGTATTTGAAATTCAAAAATCTGGCCGGCACTGAACTGCTATGGGCAAACGTGATGCTTAGGCTTACCATCAGGCGAGAAGAAAAATCACATCAAGAAGTACAAAAAAATATACGCCCGCCGCTGTTCTGTAGAGCGCCATATATTATTTGTGTCTCCCAGCGCCCGTCCGCGCGCCCGATGCTCTTGCCATAACTATCAAGTACTATAGTAGGAATTATAAGAAATAAAATGTTCAACTAATTATCTGACCAGGCTATGTGCTGGCCAAAATGGAAGAAGATGGAGAAGATAACCGTCATGGACACATCACCTCACTTGCTGTCAAACGATCCCACAGAAGGCTCGGCTTAGCCCAAAAGCTTATGAACCAAGCATCTCTTGCTATGGTGGAATGTTTCCAGGTATGTATTTGCTTACGAAACTTAAATTGGCTAATGCAATCAATGGATAACAATTATTGGAATGGAGATTAAATATGTCTACCGAGCTCAATTCCAGTAATGTGTGGAATACTGCCACCATCTTTGGGGACTGCTCGTCCAAATATCAGCTTAAATCGGTAGACCAGCCACTCAAGTCAAACAGCATGCTGAGGTATGCTGTTCAAATTATTTTGTGAAAGTTAGTTGTATTATTGTAGTGCAGTAGTAAAGTATTATTATTAAAAGGACAAAAAACCCGACTGCAAAATGTAACTTTTGACACTCCAGACATAAAGAGGAATCCAACAACATTTCACTAGTCAACATCGGTCAAGCCGTTTAGGGTATAGGAGGTATTATAGAAACACACAAACATTCGTACTGACATAAATACTTACATACACCCCAAAAACAAACCCTCTTTCTTGGCAGTTGGGTAAAAATTTGTAAACCTGGAACACTTTCGTAAATATTCTGCAGGATTCATTTCAGATCATGCACATTGGCTTATCCTACTAGAGGATCTTTTAGAATTTGCCAGAGTATAGATAACATTATAACAGATTTATCCTTATTTTCAGGCTAAGTATGTATCACTGCATGTCAGAAAAAGTAACAGAGCTGCACTTAATCTCTATACCAATTCGCTTGGGTTCATTATACTTGAAATCGAACCTAAGTACTATGCTGATGGTGAAGATGCTTACTCCATGATGCGGGACCTCAGCACCTTTGCTGAGACCAAAACAGAACCTGACAACTTGGAAATCAAATCAGAATCTACTATAATATCACAGTGCTAAGGACAAGGGCTGCTATTTATGTAAATAAAGCATTTAACTTTATAAATCGTGTTGTTTTTTTAATTCTTATGCAGGGTACGGACTGGTGAAACATACCATGCAATGAAACATTTCAATATGTCGTATGTTACATTGTATCAATTAGGACGCGTCGCACGCACAAACCGCATATTTACTACACTGCTTCTGTCCACTTTGCTCCCCTGATGTGGATCCCTGGGGGATTTTTCGTCCAGATGGATGGACGGATTGTTTGTTCCCTGGCCACTGTAGGATCCATTGGGAGCGATAAATAAAAAACAAAATTAAATCTTTATATAGACGGCTTACTCATGGACGATGGTTAGAATATACCTGTCTGGTGCATATATATACAGGGTGGTCAAAAAGGTGAAGTCAATCTAAAAAATTTAGGTTCCTCATACCAACGGCTTTACAAAAATACCCCAAGTATGTTCTACTAATTTTTTTTAATTTTCCTAAGTATCTTCTATATGAGTAGCTAAAAAAATCTGACATTTTTTTGGGTGCACTTTTAGCTGAGAGATGGAGGAGAATTCGAAAACTACAAAAGATTCATTCAAAATTTATTTTTAATATTACTTATCTGCATATTTTTTAATATGCTTATACGAAAATCTTCAAAATGAATCCATGAATCTCCGAGTGCGGTCATTAACCACTAATATTCCTTTGTTTAAAACGCATCATTGGGGGTGACAGTTGCTTCATCATCATCATCATCAGCCAGAAGACGTCCACTGTTGAACATCCCCCTTAGAGCGCCATACAGATTGACAATGTGCCACTTGCAACCACCAGTTGCCCGCGACTTTTACGGTGTCATCGGTCCACCTAGTGGGGGGCTACTTTACACAGCAATAAGAAGCAAAATATTTAAACAAATATATTAAAATTAGTATAGGTAGGTATAAGTTCAAACTATATGACTAAACTTAATCTTCATCGTCATCATCATAAAGATGGTTTAATTTTAGGTCAGCTTTTTTTTCTGCATCAGCTGAGTCTTTTGTTTCTTTTCGTACTGGTTTTCTTTCTTTCTTCTTTGACATACCTACTACATACTCTGGCATCACAACCTTTCTGCTTTTGAATACCACTTTTTCATCAGGAGGAGGAGATGCTTTCTTTACTGTGGATGAAACTTGGAATGTAGGTTTTTTAAATATTAACTCATCTGCATCATGCTCCATCTCAGTGTTAGCTGCTTCTTGTTCTTCCAACTTTTTAATCAAAGCGAAAGCTGTAGCTGTGTTTGTAGCCTCGGACATCTGTTCCGGGGTGACGTCTGCTAGTGAATAGTAAACATATTTCTCGGGGTTTTTTATATGGCTGGGGATGGTCTTCGCACGTAAACATTCACGAAGTTTGGCTTCTGGCCTCTTAAATATGCTTTCCTTACCCCTGAACTGTTTCATTTCACGTTTCAATTTCCGGTACACTTGTCGGTCCACTTCGCCATAGCTTGGAGGATCTACCGCTTTGTTTGATTTAGAAAAACTGTACTGATCTTCAGCGTCTTTCAACTGGTTGAAGAGGCTCTTTTGCCTTTCTTGGAACGACGACATGATCGCGCCTCTGTGAGAAAATCTACAAGCTTAGTTTTATACAATTCACGTTAGTTCACATTTTTATTGTGTGGGTAAGCTTATTACTTACATGTTATTTCGGGCGCCCAAGCGGCCAGACTATGGTTATTTTTATGGAAAATAAAAAATCCTTCAATTCAATTCTTCTTTTACGAGAGATGGAATGAAAATTCCTTGATATTTTGTTTATTTCACATTGACATGCGCGGCGCGATAAGCTTGTGATATGACAGTGACACTGACACCAATAGGCTGATGACGATGACAGTAAATAGGCTGATGACAAGGACAGCTTTACACTTATGTTTTTTTTTTCTTTGGGGATTTTGGCGTCGCACGTCTTATGCATTTGCCAGTGTCAAGTATACTTATACATTTTCAAGTTAAATAATATCAAACAAGTCATAGTCACAGTCAAAGGCGAGCAAAGCAAGTCACGGTCAAGTCCAAGTCATGCCCCAGTAAGGTGGTGAAAACTTTACTAGCGCCATGTATGGAGTTTTGGAAACAACACGAAAATTCACGTTTCACGACATTATACCAACTCGTGCATTTTCACGAACACTTAACGGGTAAAAATTCACCGTTTTTACACATTAACACTCGAAATAACACAAGTTTTGGAAAATAATAAAATGACGCGACATGATTTTTTCACGTTCCCGCCAAAACTCCTCCCACTTATGTTTTAGCTCCGCATTCTTTCATTCCTCCAAGAGCTCCGCATGTTGTGTATTTTGCTCTTGGTGGAATGAAAGATTTAGCCAGTGTCAAGTATTGTAATATTTCATTTGAAGTTAAATATTTCACAATTAAAACAAGTCTCAGTCATAGTGTAAGTCACGGCGAAGTCCACGTCATGCCACAGTAAAGTGGTGAAGATTTTACTAGAGGTTTCTATGGAGTTTTGGAAACAACACGAAAAATCATGTTTTACAACAATATACTGTGGAAAAACGGTGAATTTTTACTCGTTAAGTGTTCGTGAACATGCACGAGTGTTGGTAACGGTATAATGTCGTGAAACCTGGCCTGACCTGACATCGTGTGAAAGGGACAGCTAGATTTGAATTTCACGGGAGCAAAAGAAGCAAACTATTAAGGTTCTTATAGCTTCTCCCTTTCGCTCCACCAGAAACTTATATATAGCCATCTCTTTCAAACGATGTCAGGTCAGGACATGTAGCGAGGCCTTAAACCAGGAAATCAATCAAAATTCTGTTCCGTGACAACCTTAGACGAAGCATAGATCCTTGGTGACAACCTAGATATTATTCTTACCTCACTATTAGTGTAATAATCACTTGAATATACAATATGGGCACAGAATTCTCCTTATAAACAATGTCTTTGAATATGGGTTCCGTTCCGTTCCGAGCACCAGCGGAAAATGTGTGTAAATCGAGGTCTTTTAAATGGTTTTATTTATCGATAAAATAATTTTTAATTTATTAATAATATATTTTTATTGTAAAAATGTCATGTATTGCTTACATTATTTTCTCAATTCACAGAATTTCACAACTCTTAATAACCAAACATTTATATACTGATTTTTCGTTTTCGTTCTGCAGAGGATAGGTACAAATGTGCTTGTCCGTTATATACAATATTTTAGTCGGGGAGCGATCGGGCGAGATCTAAATCTAAAACCCCGCGCCGCGTCTAGACGCTAAGTAGCCTAGGTATCTTGATAGTCTAGACTGGCTCCCGTTACTTAGGTATTACTTACTCAGTATCTAGGAGAGCCGGAATCCACCAAAGCTGTATGTGCACCATAACTAATTTACTTAGTACCTGGTTCTGCGAACAGTAGACCTCAGGAGCGCAGACTTTTTTGCACAACCTCAATTCTACAATTTCTAAAGACTTTTTGTCGTCGGCGATTTTTGATTGGAGCGGTATTTCCCCAAAAAGGGTGCTATCGTGACTTCTCAGTTAGATTGTCCCGAACTGAGACCTCACGATCTCATATCTTGACTACCTCTCGGAAATATAAATCCCTTAGCGATGAATACTTATTTCTGCCTTTTGGGGTAGAAACATTGGGTCCTTGGCGTCCAAACGCATGTCTACTCTAAGCGACTGATAGAAAGAACAAATGACCAAAGGGCTTCCAAAGCACCCTTATCCAAAGGCTTGCTATTCAACGAGGTAACGTCACCAGCCTTTTGGGTACCCTGCCCGTGGATACGCGAGCACTGTTTTTATTTGTAAATAATTTATAATAATTTCAATTTTGTTTTCTTTTGGTTTTTAATAAGTTTCAGCCTCTTGACCAATTTTGCTCATTTATTAGAAAATAGGTGTTACCCGCGACTTCGTTTGCGTGGACCTACAAAAAAAAGTAGCCTATGTACGTCGCTGACCCCTAAGTTATATCTATGCAAAAATTCAGGTCGATCCGTTCACCCGTAGGTAGTGACAACGCGACAAACACCCAGACAGAGAGACAGATAGAGAGACAGAGTTACTATCGCATTTATAATATTAGTTAGGATTAGGATTCTTGTTTATAATATGTTTCTGCTAAATATTATCAAATCTGCCGATAAATAGCGCCGCAGTAAACTTCCCCCTTTTTTTGGGGGGGAATACCCCTCAAATAAAAAATCGCCGACGACAAAAAAATGTAGAACATATTAAATTCCAAGTTTCATCAAGATTCGTTGAAAAATACGATCAGGGACCCTATTCCTGTGCGCTCGAGATTATCTCGGTCACTGTCTCTCTAATTTAGAATTTAATGGGAGTGAGAGTGACCGAGATAAAATGTAATTTCTCCGAATACCGGGCAGGGCTATCCTGTAAGTCTGAAAGCGATCGCGAGAGGCTCAATATGGGTTGTATTTTGACATATGAAACAAATACTGAACTGTCAAATGCCAGTTTCGTATCCTGTAAGTCCAAAATGGCGGAAAGGGATTCCGTATGATGCTTCGTCTAAGGGGATTCCTGTACGCGAGTACCAAAATACTGCCAGATGAAAGCAAATTTTGCCAGTTATAGCTGTTCAATTAAATTAAGTAGGTAACTACTAAAAGCTACACGTGTAATTAAGATACGGATTACCGGGCCTCTACTCTACATACATTACATTGCAATATTTGCAATAGCCTTTAGGTACGTTGTTTGCTGAAGCATTATTATATGCTCCAGCAAATTGCTAGTTTAAGATTATAGGATTTGTATTGTTTTTGGTGTAGGTCACTGATCACCTCTAGATTCCGCACTCAGGCAGATCGAAGCACACCAGAAACACACATCGGTCAAAATATACCTATAAAAGTTTACTCCCATTTGTTCATTGCTAGGCGCAAAGTCAGTCATAGTTAAATAAAAAATAGTGCAGGCTAATTTAAAAGCTACCTAAGCACTCGCTAACTCTAGAAATGTTATTGTAATTTCATTTTTAGAGTTTGGCTAACTCTATATCCTAGAAGCAAATTGCGTGAAATAATTTAGTGCCACCCAATCGAAAGCGCGATTGAATACTTCGACGTCGAGTTATATTGTAAAGACGAGATTTTCCTGCATGAGTTTTCTACTGATTTTACCTTTGAAAATTTATTTATTTATTTACTAAAACAATACACTATCGTTACAGGAGATTCCCTAATACAATAGAGTACCTAAGATTATACGATTTGTATTGTTTTTGGTGTAGGTGTAACACAGATGTTCTATTCATCTGTGAGGTGTAAGCACACCAGAAACACACACATCGGTCAAAATATACCTATAAAAATTTACTCTCATTGGTTTATTGAAGGAATGAATTGAAGGAGGAAAGCTTTCTATTTATTAATTTTAATATGCCTACTTATTAAATACTCCAGTCCAATATTCCAAAGGAATCAATTAATAAAGTAAAATATGTTGATCAGTCGGTGTAGGCAACGCTACATTTATTATTTAGGTAAGTATTTAGCTACCCGCAGCTTACGTGTTCAATTAATATCATCCCTTCTATCGGAAATTCGGAAACGGCCTCAACTGAGCCAAATTATACTAACTATGTCTGAGCTGTGTTGAAGGCACGGAAGCCGGAATCGTTCGCGGCCACAATATTTTGTATCGGACCTTTCTATCTATATTATTACGAGTACAGCGACCGAGCTGTAGAGATGTACAGGTGACCAAATGAAGAAACTAAAATTTTTCTACGGGGATAAACAGTTTAATTTAGAAAATATACGACGGTGGCTCCGCCACTTAGCTACATGGATAAGTAGATCGTATTGTAGAGTAGCGAACTGAGCGGACAATGTCCTACAGTGTTGCTATTGAAATCGCTGATGACTCAGCTAGCGACTCTTGTATTGACTGTGGCTACGTGAGCACGCGCCAAGTCAACACGTAGGTATTATATACCTACCTAAGTATAATAATTAGGAGTAGTTTACTCAGAGTAGATATCTAAACAGGGCCAATCTAAAAGGGTATGCTTAACCGAAATGAGTTCTTTGTACTCCGCATAACTCCGCGTGCTCCCACTGAGCTACCACAACGTAATACATGTTTAAATGGCGATGGTTAGAAACACCTAATCGAGTCCTTAAGGTTATCATTAGCTTCAGAATAAGTATTATATTATTTATATATAAAAATGAACCCCTATTTTTCCTGGTCACGCTATAACTTAAGAACGGCTGGTTTTATTTACTTGCTTTAGTCAGTTTTTAAATTAGCAGGTCCATAATAATCGCAACCTCGATTGTTTGTAACAAGTTTTATTCATCTTATTCGATTGACAAATTTTACAGTAAATCACACAGAGGGAACCGTGTTGGAAAAAGTAAAAGTCCTAAAACAATGTTGCCATAGACATAATATAAATTTCACTGAACTTGACTGACAAACTCTGGGATCTCAACAACTGGAACGATTTTGATGCCAACCCGCATAAGGTCAGCGTGGTGGATATGGCCCGGTCACCCTTCGAGGGTAGGCCGCTGTCCCACCAGTGGAATGAAAAGGCTAATGCAGATAACCATCCCCTTGACGCCGCGGGTGACTACAGTACGGCATCGGTACCAGTAAGACCCTACTAAAAGGGGACCTCTGGGGTAGGGGGTGGTTATAAGTGGGCCTCACACTAACGTTTCACCTAAACGAGCGCAGGGAGAACGACAACATCGAGTGGCTGACGCTGTCGGAGGCGTTTCAAGACAACTTCGTACCTGTCCTGGGAGGAGCAGAACCGCAGTGCTATAGGTGAAGGATCACCTAAAACACTTCGTCAAGCACCAGGGCAGGCCATTGGGGCTTAGCTCCTATGCACCCTAAAGCAACCGGGTACCTACCTATCTGTGATTTCCCCCATTCACGTCAACAAAAAAATGTGATTCTAATAATGATGAAAAAATAAATAACGGCATGTCTCAGGGTTTTTCTAAATCAACCCCTAAAGGGGTGTAATGGGGTGTTTTATTTACTATAGTCTACGCGAGCGACGCCGTGGTGACAATCTAGTATACATATGTTTATTTTGTGTGATAAATCTACAATATTATACTTAGGTTTTACAAAATATAATGAGCAAATAACGAGGAAGTTATACCCACCAACAAGTAAAGGAAGTTTTTTCTAAATGATTTATTTATAGCTTGTCTAGGGCAAGTAATAAGCACAATTCTCGTGGGAAGGGCGCTGTACGCTGAATCACAGGCCTAGAGCCTAGTTCGGCTGCAGTTTACCTGTTTTTATGTATCACCTAACTACCCACTAATTATTAATGTTATATTGTGCATTCTTTATGAAATAAATTATTATTATTATTTATTAGCTTTGCGTGACGTCGTAGAATTTAGGTCCAAAAATTAGCCTTTTAGATTAAATGACTTGTAGCTTATCAAAACGGTAAAAGTAAAACATTTCAAAAACTTGAACTAAAATTGAAGGTATGAAAACTGACGTGGTTTTTATACGTTTTGTTTTAATAAACAAAACCGACTCAATTTAACGTGAGTATTCCCGTTTAAAACAAAAATTGAAGGTTTTTGCTATAAGTTTAAAAACAAGGACGGAAATATCCAAGAAGATTTAAGAATAAAAGTTGGATATATTTCTGCCGGGTTTTCACTAGGAACATAAATAGAGCACATTTATTCGAGAACAATTTTGTGTGTGGGATGTTTTCTCTATATTCGATCGGTAATTCGTAGAACACTTAGCGCCTATTCAATTCCTGAAATGCCGTCAGGTAGGTAATACTGAAATTCCAGTAATATTATACCTTCTTCGGAAAATAGAAAAGATCTATATTAAGAATATGCCCATCCGAGCTTTTGCTTCCGAACCAAGTATGTCTAGTACTTAAAAAAATAGGGCCATCTGTCGAAATCTGCTGTTATATATAATAGTAGCATACTAAAACGGGAATACGGGCGCTTAATTGGGTCGGTAATCACGACTATAGTTTCGATCACATCTGGTGGTCTTTTTCAAGGAATACTATAAGAGTGACGCACGCGCGACCTCGTCTTACTTTGAACAAAAACCACGTCAGTTTTCATAGTAAAATCTCTACTACTAATTACGTCACATCACTCTCAAACAAGACGACCGCTTACCAACGAAGTATGCGTTCGACTGGGTTCACACTGGTCTGCACCACTGTTTCCTCAGTCCGGTTCCTTACGGGCTTACGAAGTATAGTATAGTATAACTCTATGGAAAATAGGAATATTACATAGAGAAAAACACTCCTTTCTTTCAAAAAAATATGTATATTGTTTAGGAGTCGGGGCTACTACCGACCGTGTTTGTTATTTCGTGGATTCAATAAATCTTAAATTATACTTTTTATACCTTACTCTAATTATATTCTGTAAAACACAATATCTTTCGTTCAAATGCGTAGAGTCATTACACTTGACTGCCCCGGTGGCTCATTTGGTAGTGAACCTACGTTCTGTGCTTGGGGGCGTGGGTTCGATTCCCATCTAGGACAGACATTTATGTGATGAATATTTGTGTTTGTTCTATGTCTGGGTGTTAATATCTATATAAGTATGTATTTAAAAAATATCTATGTACGTATAGCAGTCTCTGGCAGCCATATTACAAGCTTTGCTTAGTTTGGGGTCAGATGACCGTGTGTGCAATAATGTCCCAGATATTTATTTATTTATTTTATTTTACTTCTTTCAATAGACTTTTCTATCATCATCATCATCATTATTATCACTATCATCATCATCATTATTACTTGTCGTCAAATTTCTGCTAGACTAGAAATTGAAACCCAAGCTAAACTCATTCGTAACGGTACGAAGAAAAAACGCTACCTACTTGTTATGAATATTTTTGCATTACTATTAATATTTGTAAAATTATCAATTTCATATTTTATTTGCAAAACTCACTAGATTCTAAAGAGATGAATATGATAACATTATTTTTGGAAACATATTTTTACGTCGTATATTGCAATCTAATTTATACTAAACCTTAAATTGCGGGCATAATTATACCAACACTATGTTTCAATATTAATCATATTTTCATCGGCTTTTATAGCGGTTTGGACATTAAATACGTAAGCACCCTCTAGCTATATAAGGAGATTTTTCGGGCGTACACTTTTTTGTATGAGATTGACATTCTTCTCGTATAGCTTTTCTTTGGTCTATCAATGCGGCCAAATCGCCACAGACAACAAAAATGACATTTGTAAACGCTTTTTCAGTGACTCATTTGCATAAAGCTTTTCAGAATTTCATTAGGTATGTTGACTTAACATCAAGTAAGCTGTGGTTAAACGCCTAACCTGTCAACCATAAAAAAGTAAAAGAACAATAAAATCGAACTATAAATCTAACTTGTTTATTGCTGTCACGATCACGACAAAACGTGTACAGTATCGTACTTCGTGACAAAGATGACACAAGCACTGAAATTAAAATTTGCACTGCTAAGACTGAAAATTCCACGGGAAAATTAAAAAAAAACCTAAGGAAATTCGGAAATTAAATTACTCAAGTAGGCACAAACCTAATTTGGATACTGATAAGCAACAACATGTTAACCCAAAAAAAAAAAATATTGTTAATGATACAGAACGTTTCTTTGTCAGCCAAAAAAGCGTTCTGTATCATTATCAAATTTTTTTTTGTGCGTTGACATGTTAATAGCTTATCAATATCCATTTATTTTTTAAAATTTTCTGAGGAACTGATTGAATGTTTCCGGGAAGTTTCTGGGCATAAAAACATTTGTCATCACTAGCGCTCGGTAAGTGGGTCATTGTTGACTCGAAATGCGGGCGGTTAATATCACTTTGCCTCCCAAGGGAGGTAAAGAGATTTACTTAGAAATCGAACTAGTCCCATATCTAAAAATACCATTGAATTTAGTGTTTTCTTTTGGTAAAACATGGTAAAACTAAAAAAAAACCTTTACAATTATTGAGATTAAAATGATAAGCACATTAAATCACGGGCACCATCTTTATTTGCAGAGAGAGAGTATAGATAAGAAGTACCATAGAGTATCTGACCTAGGTGGTCATGTAAGGTAGACGTCACACTGTTAAGCCTTACTACACAGTTATATCTTTAACAACAATACACACAAACACACCAATTACACACAATCACACACCCACCTCCACTCTCGAACCAGACAACACACACCCACACATACATATAATAAAACTGACTATATTTTTATTTTATTTATAGCGATAATATTCCTTGTCACGCTTAGCGTTCCTTGATAAAGGTCACCGAATGTAATAAACCGGAATAAGGGTGTCTATACATGGCCTGACCTGACATCGTGTGATAGAGATGGCTATATATACGTTTCTGGGGGAGCGAAAGGGAGAAGCTATAATAACCTTAATAGTTTGTTTCTTTTGCTCCCGTGAAATTCAAGTCTAGCTGTCCCTTTCACACGGTGTCAGGTCAGGCCATGTAGCTGAACCCACAGAAGAGATTATTTTTTATTCTCTTTTCTGTGGAATAACCGACTCAATTTAACGTGAGTATTCCCGTTTTATTAAAACAAAATGTGTCAAAACCACGTCAGTTTTCATAGTAAGATAACATTCCTTTTTCTGTAAGTAAATATATTTAGCTAAACGCGATACTGGGGTTAATTATAATAATTTGATCTGTACAATCCAACGCGTTAAAAGCTGACGCCTTGGCCGCCGGGGTCAATGATACTCGACGTCACCGGGGCTAATGGGGTCGATGAAACAACTATTTCCCATCTGCCCCGTTGACGGGGCAGGCGCACCGGGTTGCAGCCATTTTTAAGACACCTTAGTTATTAAATTTTTCTTATTATTACGTCACTGAAATTGTTATTTTTATGATTTTCTATGAAACTGAAGGAAACTAAAAATAACACATTTTTTTAGACATACATAGTACCTACTACGTATACGTATTATGTTTTTTTTCATACTTGAAATAGTTAGTGAACATGAGCTGAAAATATTTGAGCCCTTTTTCATAACGATCTATCGGGCTATCTGATCAAAATAAGCATAATATTTTTGTTTCTTTTTAGCTATTTTAATGACTGTTCATACTCCGGAATCTACTCACTCAAGCGACAGGTGTCTGGAAGGGATTGCTGACAGTGATAAGACCGCCGTATTGAGCCTTTCTCTAATGTATTTCTCTTGTTATGTCCTTTTGTGATGTGAATAGTATAGTTGAACTTTTATGTGTATGATTTGCCTCGAGATTCTGAAACGCTTGTTAACTTTGACAATAGATTAAGCCTATCATTGTCATTTGCCTATCATTGTAGCCTTTGTCATTTGCTTAGTGCCAAAGGCAGCATTAGAATTAATCTGTTGTGTAAGTGAGGGTTCACCCGCTTAGTGCATAATCATGATTTTAAAAGGTTAATAAGGTTTTTCTATATGTGATTTTGGTTATCCGGTGTTTACAATAAAGATATTCTATTATTATGAATTTGATTTATTTTATGAAACTCAGTGACGAGAAGAGCAAGTCGCTCTCCTAATGGTAAGCGTTACGCTTGCCCGTAACAGTTCGAATCCACCCAGGATTTTAAACTGTGGTACTTTAAAACACAGCGTGGCATTGTCCAAATCCATAATGTATTAAAATAAAACGAAATGACGTGTTACTATATTGTAAGTATGAATAACGCACTCTTAAAGCCCGGGCACACCCGCCTAGACGTCCCGATCCCATCACTATTTGTAGTTATAGTTACAAATAGATACGTGCTTATACCTAGCCTAAGCAGCTTGTAAACCCTTCCAGACCGCGGTTTCATCAATACTGCCTTGGATACAGTGCTTTTGCTTTGATACCAACCAGTTATTGTTTGTTGTGCTTTCTGCGACGCATGCGCGGTGGCGAGGCGCCTCAGGCCGCGGCCCGAACATCAGTCGCGGTTGGAGGCTTGTCGGGGCGCGCGCCTCTGAAAATCAGCTAAATTTAGCGAGTTCGCGCTGACCGAGTGACTCGCCTGGGCGGGCGGCGCGCGCACTCGCCCGTCATACTCGTACACAGATATGCACGTCTTTTGATTGTAATTCAAGTGATTTTTCAGTGAAGTGGTCAGGAATACTGCGGTTTATAAACAATTGAACGTTGGGATGTGACTCGGAAAGCAACACAACAGGCAGGTAATTTTTTTTATGACTATGGGTAGAAATACATACGAAATAATGAGATTGTTATTTTTATTGTATTTCTAATTATGCTGGTGCAGCGCTAAATTTATTTTAAATATCAAGTACCTAAGGAAGTAGTTAATGACCTAAGTAAAATTGGATGTACCTATTATGTATGTATGTATAAATACTTTGGTATGGTTATGTTCACTTCGGTCATTAATTCTCCTAAGGTCCCTTATTTTTAATAACTTATTACATTGCATTACACTAATATTATTAATGTTAAGGTTTGTGTGTAAGTGTGTTTGTTCCCAGTCAACTCCGTAACGGCTGAACGGACTTGAATTAAATTTGGCAAGGAGAAAGCTTATAATCTGGATTAACACAAAGGATTTTTTTCTCGAAAAAATATATGCCTGCAGGACAGCGGGTGACACCGCGGGGTGTTACTACCTAGTTTTAAAATATAAAAATACATAAAAGACTCAAAATTCTAAAATATACTCAGGTCAGTCATAAGAAACAAATTAAAATTGCTAAACTTTGTCTAGATTTGTTTTTGGATGATGGTTTTAAAAGTGTGCGTAGGTAACAAACATACCATAAGTACCTATTCTACCCGAAACATCTAATTAAACAGTTTTATCTTTGTTAAACTTACATACATAAATTAAATTTTTAAAGTTACCTTCTACTTACGTCATTACTTACTTTGATCATTTTTAACCTCGATAAATTTTTCTCAGGTAAATTCAATTGGCAAATCGCGTCAAAATTCTTCTTCTAAAAACATTGATATCAATGCGCTAAATAAACAATATTTTTCCTGTTATGCGGATGCAGATAAGAACTCTACTATCAATTATCTTTCTGCCATTCCAACTCCCGTTTTCTCTCCTTTCGCATTTAATCGATTTACTGAATGTGATGTTTTGAAAAGTTTAGTTTCAATCTCCTCCAACGTTGTAGATGGTGACAGTATAAGTCGGACCATGCTTATGGACACTATCCTTCCCATTATTTGTGATATTTTTAACAACTCCATATCGAGTAGAGTATTCCCTGCAATCTGGCAAGAGGCGCAGATTATTCCATTGCCAAAGAAATCCAACCGTGAATACTTTTCTGAATACCGTCCCATTTATATCCTTCCTTTTCTGTCCAAAGTCCTTGAGTGTCTCATTCACAGATAACATAATG
Source organism: Apocheima hispidaria (assembly GCA_947579745.1). NCBI lineage: Eukaryota > Metazoa > Arthropoda > Insecta > Lepidoptera > Geometridae > Apocheima > Apocheima hispidaria. The sequence continues at coordinate 5,842,568 of OX388157.1, read as the reverse complement.
AATTCCACAACAGGCAAGATCTTCTTAATTCTCTCGAATCCGGTTTCCGTCCTGGGAATAGTACTCTGACAGCTCTTATCAAAATCACCGACGACATCCGCTTGGGTATGGATGACGGCAAGCTTACTTTTCTAACCCTCAAACTGTTAAAAATAACCAATATGTAGTGTCTTTCCGCTGTAACGTCGCGTCCAGTACAATAGGAACATTGGTCTCATTTACGGCCGTGCGCTCGGAGAGTCAACACGTCCTGATGATGCCTCGTGCAGAGGCGAAACACGTGTCGAGACAGTACTCATAGGATATTGGTGATATTTTTTGTTTTTTTTTTTTTTTTTTTTTTTTTTTTTTTTTTTTTTTTTTTTACTTTTATGTTATTATATATGTTAATGCTCTGTGTCCACTAATTTGGTGTAATATTTTTATTTTGTGTTAAAAACTATTGGGGAGCAACAGATTTAGACTTATTCATTTTTATTTTATTTTTTTTATTTTTCTGTTTCAGACACAGCGCAACACGGTACGGCCTAGCCAGAGGCCAGTGCTGCTCTCTTTCTTAAAATTTAATACTTCTCTTTTCAAAATTTTAATCATATATATATATATTTTTTTTTTTTTTTTTTTTTTTTTTTTTTTTTTTTTTTTCTGCTTTCAGACGTAGCGCAGCACGGTACAGCCCAGCTGGACGCCAGTGTTGCTCTATTTCTTAATTTAGGATAATAATTTCAAAATTGTTATATTCTTCTTTTCAAAAAATTGTTTAACATTTAGAATAAATAATTTGCAATATACTTCTTTTCTAAAACTTTAATAAAAATTTAAATACATATTAGGTAAAAAACAAACAATTGTTCATTATTCCTATTGTACTGGACGCGACGTTACAGCGGAAAGACACTACATATTGGTTATTTTTAACAGTTTGAAAATGAACTTCCGCAAAGTTACGCCTGAATCAATCAACTACTTTTCTAACCCTATTAGATTTCAGTAACGCTTTCAATACCGTTGATAACGATATCTTATTAACGTTATTACGTCCTATTAATACCTATATCTCCATCGGTGATCGATTGGTTTCACCTATTCGCCTAGAAGACATGTAATACATTCTTGTTGTAATACAATAGCAGGTGTACCACAAGGCGGCGTCTTGTCTCCTCTTCTCTTCGCAATTTTTATTAATTCTATATCCTAATGCTTACTTCTTTCTACCACCTTTATGCAGACAACCTCCAAATCTTTTCGCAAGCCAGACTAGGTGAATTGAATTTGGCCATTGCTGCTATGAACTCTGACCTGCGTCAAATTGTTGAATGGAGCAAATCCTGGACTTTAAGTCAACCCTACCAAAACGCAGGTCATAATCGTAGGTTTGTACATGACCTTCGGAATCGACTGGGCTACTATTCCTAGTGTAGAGTTTGATGGGATTATATTACCGTTTAGTGAGTCCGTTAAAAATCTTGGCGTGATGTTCGATCGTACTTTAAGTTGGGACACTCACTTAGAGACGATCAGCTGTAAATTGTTTGCATCTGGTGGTTCATTAAGACGACTCTGAAACTTTTTACCCACAGCCACTAAAGTTGCACTCGCAGTCTCTTCTTCTTCCCACGACACCTGCTATCTTGACCTCTCAGGTCAAAGAATAACCTCACCCTGAAGTTTCCGCACGTTGTGAAACTTTTTATGGAGTATAAATCACATAATCTCCATTATTGCACACCTTCTATGATCCTCCCCATCCCAAGGTTGCCTGGAAGAGATCGCTAGTTAATAGTTAGTTAAGGCCGCCAGTTGTTACACTAGGGTTTTTTTCTGTCCTAGCTATGTACAGTCTGGTGTGAACAATAAATAGTTTATCTATATATCTATGTATATACTATAGAGGTTAATACATAACGGGCGCACTAAGGTAATAAGCCGAAAGGAGTTTTACTAATTCGTAAAAAGGTTGCTATCCCCTTTCTACGTAATCTGTAGAAAGACTATAACCCATTTTTACGTACATTTTAATCATTATGAACTACTGACTGTGAGAACAGAGGTAAAAAAAAATCCTCTTCTGTGGTGAGAACAAACCAAAAATCGACAGCAAAAATCAGCTGTTTAGTCCGAAGTTAGATAAAAACTTATTGATGCCTTCTCAACGAAAATGTATGGAACAGCTGATTTGAGTTTTTTTGGCGGGAACGTGAAGAAGCGCTATGTCGCTTCATTGGCATCGATTCTGTTATTGTATTATTTTCTAAAACATGTGTTATTTCGAGTATTAATGTGTAAAAACGGTGGATTTTTATTTAGTGTTCTGGAACGTGCACAAGAGTGTTAGTAAATAATATAACGTAGTAGAACGTGACTTTTCACGTTGTTTCCAAAACACCATATAAATCACTAGTAAAGTCTCCGACCATTTTACTGGGGCACGACTTGGAATTGACCGCGAATTACATTGCTTGAAAGGAACTTACTTAGGACTTATTTAGGCTATATTTATATAAAGACTGAGACATTTTTAAATTTGATATAATATTTCACTTCACATTGATATAATATTTCACTTTACATGAAATATTACAATTCTAGACACTGTCTGTCAAAAAAAATGAATACAACTTATTTTTTTCGAGATTTCAATTGCTCTTTAGGTAATAAAAAAAAACAAAATGGTTTAGATGGTGACTTGGTGAGTACAATGAGCTCCATTCGGCTTAGTACCTACCTACCATCGTTCAGTGTGGCGCTGTGTAATGCTGAAGAAGCGGCACTATAATTATGTACCTACTTAGATAACAAAATTAAATTTTGTGCAAACTATATAAATATGTAAATAGCGAAAATGATGCTCTTTGACATGTATGTATTTACATTGTAATACATAGATTTCATAGAGAAATTATATAAAGAAGTGTGCCAATGGCCATAGAAAGATGCGTAACCCGTTTGTAGTAACTGATAAGGACGCTAGATGTCGCTAGTGTGACACCATCGGTGTCACAGATTTAAAGCACTAGTTTCTTTTTTCACTTGAAATTGAAACTGAAGTATTATGAGACTATGATTTAAACACGCGTGTGCTTGCTTGTAGTTCGTTTATTACAGCGGGCACGCGGGTCGCGCGCGCCGTCACATACTGCAGAAACCCAAGCTAACTCAGCGCGTAATGGTGTGGAGAAAAAACGCTACTTGTACTATGAATATTTTTGCATATCAGTAAAATTATTAGTTTTATATGTAAAACACGCTAGGTTCGCAAGAGATGGCGGTGAAAACACTATTTTTGAAAACATATGTTTTACGTCGTATATTGCAATCTAATTTGAACTAAATCTTAAATTGCAGGCATATAATATCAATGCTATGTTTCTATATCACACTAATATTATAAATGTGAACGTTTGTGCGTAAGTGTGTAAATATGTAAGTATGTAAGTGTGTTTGTTCCCAGTTAACTCCGTAACGGCTGAACGGATTTGGATGAAACTTGGATAAACTACTTTTTATCCCGGAAAAATATACTATTCCTATGGCATAGAGAATGAAACCGCAGGACGCTGCTAGTTAACCATATTTTCATCGGCTTTTATAGCTGTTTGAAAATTAGATGATTACATACATATGCGCCATCTAGTTTTCTTCTGTTTTTCCAGGGTTACACTTTTTTGTACGAATTTGTCATTCTCTGGTATAGTTTTGCTATGGTAATATTGTGAATTTTAAATTCTAAGAAAAGTAGGTAGGTACCTATCCTATACATAGTGTATAGAGGAAGCCACTTAGCTTCTAACAGTTTACTCATTTTGGCAGATCTCCAAATGACTTTGAATCATAATAAATTCGTGTATGGTTTGCATCACCTTTTAGCAGAATGAGAAATTCAGTAGCGCGTGAATAACGAATATTTATTGGAATAACGAGGTTTTTGATGAACTTTGATGAACTAACTAGACGTAGAGAAAACGTAGAGGTAGAGGTAATGCTAGACATTCCGGGATTTGGGCATGTCGTATCTTAAACCAACAATATAATACGTCTACGAATCTATATCAGTATACGTCTACTTTTTATGTTTGTTATCTCAGAACGCCGTCATTTAAAAACCGAAAATACTTATTTTTTTGAAAGAATATACTTCGAGATTAGTCCCATTTTTATCAAAATACAGTTTTGATAATGGGATTCATGAAGAATTGAGGGAACTGCTCAAATATTTTAGGCATACATATAGCGATTTTGGTGTTTACATCAACAAGTCAAGCATTTGCATTCAGAAAATATTATTTGGTGAAATGGAACTGATAAAGACGACCTCAGATAGCCACCGGAACTCCTCAATGATACCTACGTATTTTACGGGTGGCGCCAAGATAATCTCGATTGTGATAGTTAACGGACTATGACGAAACAAATTTAAATAAATGTTTCTGATGAAGACGGTTTAAAAAAAAATTGAGAGAGCCCGGAGTCTCTTTGCGCGATTAAATCTGGAACGAGGATATTTTCCGAAAAAACCAAATTCACCGGCGTAGTTTTCAGGGTTTGCAAGCTGAAGTGGCAGTAGGCAGGTTACATCGCTCGAAGAACCGATAATTAACCGATGGGGAAGAAAAGTTCTTGAGTGGCAACTACGAGCTGGAAGTCTCAACGTAGGTAGGCCTCCCACTAGATGGACTGACGATATTTTGAAAGCCGCGGGCAACCGGTAGATGCAAGCTGAAAATTGTTGTTCAGTGTGGCCCTCTAAAGATGTGCCTTTGTTCAGCAGCGACGTCTGCAGGCTATTAATGATGATGAATTTTATTTAAATAATTTTAATTCTCGTTTAATTTACTAAATTTAATTAAAACTAGTCTCAATCATATTCTAAGTCAAGCAAAGTCATCAAAATCATGCCATAGTATAATGGCGGTGACTTTACTTGAGATTATTTTAACAACTGACACCCAAAAACGTCACACTGGCACCCACAGAAAAGATCTAGAATTAAAAAAAAATCTTCAATGCTGGCACCCAATGGCTAAGTTCTCCGAAGCAGCGTCACGGGAGTAGGTAAATATAAATACGCAAATAATTTACTAACTTCATAAGCGCATACTTCAGTGACTCACGTTCTTAGATCACATACAAAACAGTAGTTACACATTGAAATATCTAAATTCTGAAAGAAAATTACAATATAGATTTAAACTTTAACTCAGTCAAGTTAAGGTTAAAATTTGAAGATTGATTTAGTTTAATATCTGAAACCACAAAGGAAAACATTGCGGTTTTATGTGTAGTTAGATACGTGTAGGTCACTCCGTACGACTACTGCGATAGTATTTTACATTGAAAAAAAACAACAAACCCGTTTGAGGAAAATTAGTACAATTAAAATATGTTTTTGTTTGAATGAATCTATCGTAGTTATCTGTATTGCTTATCAAGTACGTTTATAAAATAACGTTTATTAATTTAGTAAACCGACATATTGACATATATAAGTATGTCTACATATTAGTATGTCTACTCACAGAAGAGGAAAAATTTTTAATCTCTCTTCTGTGTGTCTACTTGTGACATGGTCTGTGACCAGCCACATAATATTGCTGCGCCCTTATTTACAGGGTATATGTCATAATGTAAGCTAAAGCGTAGTTTTAGAAGAAGAATATGTACATATATGCAATAAAGAAAGAAAGAATAAATACACAAACTTCAACTACCTAAACTACTTAGCCTAAACTAAAACGAACAGTTGGATTATCCAGAGACCATTGAAGGTCTTAAGATAATGCGACATACTGATTCTTATTTTCAATTATTTATATATTTATATTTCGTACTTTCATGAAAATCATATTATTTTCTACCTCATTGCGCATCCTTACATTAACGTCATATTTTTGCTACGCAAAAAGCGATCCTATTTATTACTGCATAAGCCTAATGATCGATTGCAGTTACAAACGTGGTCATTTTAGCTGTAGTCAACGCCTTAACCGGTATGTAGGTATGAATGAAGCTACCTAACTTAGCTATTACTTAAATACCTACGCTGCGTCATGAGTCCAATGGAAACTTTAATGGAAAAGTTGAAACAGCTTTTGCGAAGAGCAAATTCCACTCTGAAAAAGTTTCCTTCGAGCGAAATTAGGATGAATAATATGGCTAAGGATATAAGCCAGTCCTTAGGGTAGAAGTCTTTCAGTCAGTTATCGTGGAAGCTAGAGAATACACCGCTCGTTTCGTGTATGGATAGAATTTCAACTCTACATGTAAGTGTTCTAGTATAAGGTTACGATCTATGTACTAAGTGTTTTTATACGGGGTGTTTGTACACCGGTGTCGGAGCCAAAAACTGATTTTCTATGGGGCCAACCATGAAATTGCGTTTTTTTTAAAACTTTTCATACATTTCGCTTAGTGTGAATGATATTTTAATATGGAACAGATTTCTGTTTTTTTTCGCGATTTCGTTGTCGGTCTCGTAGTAAAAGTTGTTCAGAACGATGAGTACTTATAAGTGTTTTCGGCTCCGACATCGGTGTACAAACATCGTGTATATACTTCGTACTTCTCTCTATTTCTAAATCGATAAAACTCTATTGATGATCAGAGGTCACTTTGACAATCAAAGCCTCAATTAAAGAGTCTATTTCATGTAGCTGCAGGCCTAACTCTATCTCTGGAAGTTTCTCTAACGTTTTAATGTTTCAAATATTGAAGTGTGTTCTAGTCCACGGTTTCACTCGATATCCTACGGAACCTGCATATTTTTCAGGAGTAAAAAGTAGCCTACATATGTGTTGATCCAGGAAAAAAGCTGCCTCCATATCAAAATTCATCCAAGTCCTTTCAGCCGTTCCGTTTGTGACAACAACGCACTTACATACAAACTGTCGCATTTATAATACTATCATTATGTATTTTTTTAACTTTCGGTAGGTATCCACATTCATCTCGCAGATTATAGAGCAAAATTATAGTTTCAGGATCTCGAAATATTTGTTTTACTATGGTTTTACTAAGTATATAAGTAAAATTTAAGTAAATGGAAAGAGTCTGGAAATGCATTAAGAATACAGATTTGCAGAGCAGTTCCATAAAATAGGTCCTTCCGTCATGTACATTGGACGATAGTTAAAAAAGTACTTACCTATAATTCAATTTGCAATGCAAAGATCTAAGAGACTTCGTTTCTCGCGGAACGTCTATTGAATCAGGAACTCTGCAAACATAATCTTGTTCAGCCAGCGAGAGAATATTCGTATCTTATCTTTAGGTATTTTTTGCCATTCATTTGATTTAGTAATTCTGCTTTGTGTACGTACCTACCTATTTTCGTTTATAAAGTAATATATTTCTTGCTTCAGACATAAGATTTTTATATATCCCAAAATTGTTTTGCTGCCTGTATTCAGACAATAAATAGAGTTTGGTTTCAATCTCTAATGAGTACGGTAAAACTAACAGTAACAAAAAATTCGTTCTACCAATACATAGCATAATTAAGTAAATAGGGAAAATATGTAGATGGCTGCTATTGTCGTACTTCTAATTAGTTTTATCCGCTCATTCCCTAGATCTGAGTATTTTATACACATCCCATGTTTATATACATACCTAGTAGTTAGTATACAAGATGATTCACCGCAAGGTAACGTACATTTTATATGGTGTGAATCAAATATTGCTCATAGATCTGTATCATAGAATGTACTGAACGCCCAAGAGCTCTGACCTTCCCGTTTTATGTTCATTTTTACGCCCGATTCGCACCAAAAACAAGTCATAAAAATGATGATTCGATTCCTAACATCAGATCAACATGCATTGAATAATTTTCTTGACTTTTAAAATAGATTTCTGAGCAAAATAAAACCACTTCTAAAAGCTCACTCCACAGATTATTCGAATTTTGTCTCTGTTCACCTATGAGAATTAATGCTGATGCATTTAGATTTACAAATATGGATGGGTTTACTCATTATAATACCTACGTAATAATGTGTTTTTTTGTACTCGTTATAATGTTTTATGTCTCAGAAAGGAATCTGCCAAATAAATTAAAGAAGTGAACTTGTCTTATATACCTAAAAGATAAATAACCGATTTTTTCTTTTCTCGTTGATAATTCTTGTTTATGAGTTTATATATCGTCAATTTGGCTGCGATGCGCTATTTTTTGTGGTTATTACAAACTGTATCAAATTCATATTTTTGTTATAAATGGTTGAAGATATATTATATAAGTTTCATGTAAATTTAAAAACATGATTGGTGAAACTTTTCTCGATAGATTAAATTGGCGAAAACAGGTATTTTAAAACACGTTTTTAGTTTTTTCTCCGAAGTTCTTGACAATTCGTTTTTTCATATCCATATGGCCACTTATGTAATTTAATGTAAGCTCGTTTTATTTTAAATTAAAATGGTTCTTGAATATAATCTCGAGTTTCCACATAAGTGTCGCTTACGTTATTTCGCGCCGACTATTGCGTATATAGCATCTCTTCCTGTAGATAGCATACATTTATCATTAATTCGCAACTTGGATTTCAGCTGACGACATAAAATATCGACTCTAATAATATTGTTTTAAAAATATCATTTTACTTTTGGCAACATTTCGTTAAAAAAATACTATTTTTATCAGTCAAAAATATAAAACGAGAACTAAACTCGGCTGCCAAATTTTCCATAATGACGTACTGTTTCAACCATAGTTACTCTTGACCCAGTTGGATATGTAGGGCGGCTCTGGGGCCGCCCAATCCGTCCGCCCTAGTCAGCATAGCGGTAGCTGGTCATTAAAACAAAATAATATTATTATACAAGTTAGGCTGTACAGGTTTTACCGTTTTTTTTTTCTTACAGATAGTTTTGTGAGTGTACTTTCTATAGGTACCATATATAAAACGATAACGAGCTACCGCTAAGTAGTTAGGAAGTTAGTTACCGTCCACGATTGTCATCGATGACTGAGATTGTATAACCGACACGTACCCGACCTTTAACGACTTTATTTCTATTCTATTGTGCTCTATTCTACACCAATTTCATCAAATATACACAAACAATTGCTTTACCTTCAAACTTTCACTTCATTGTACATAAAAACTGAGTAGATATGTTTAATCAGGAAGTCAATTCAATTCTCTAATATGTAGGTATATTTTTATAGTAAAGGTACTTTTTGAATTGGTCTTCATATAACCACAGACTTAATAATAACAGATGGTACAAGTACCTAACATAGCACAATATTCTACAAAAATCAACAACTGACTAGCAGACAACGCACAACCCAAACCGCCTACTCGTGGGTTTAGAAGCAAATTTTGCACATGAGTTCCCATAAAGTAAGTTACCACTAAGAAAGTATTTTAGAAACTTTAACCGCTAAAAGGCAAGGACCTCTTAAATATGAAAGGGATGAAATTGTGTGGAAGTTTGGAAGTCATTTTTACATTGTCGAAGGCCTAGTTTTCTAACCCCTAGTAGGTATTGTAAGGCCGAGTATTCGTATGCAATGCTGCTCAGCTAATACAACTAATAAAGGTTTACCTAAATAATAGTCCAGGGAATAATATCCGACAAAAGTACTGCTGAAAATCAAATAATGGCTGAATATATCCTACGCATTGTACCGTTTATTTTCACAGTTTCCTAATTCTCGATGCTTTATATGGCTTACAATTGTCCACTTAGCACAATATAGCTGAGTAGCCGCATAACATATGTACCTAAATATTACGTTAGATTAATACGAATGTTCTACTTGCGCTCTTTCGACAAATGCTGTTTAATTAGATCTCGTAATTTTGCTTAGCATAGCTTTTTAAACATAGCGTACATCAGCCGTGTTAAACAAAAAAAAAATGATCATATACATTAATTCATTCTACCTGACTGTCAAAAAAGACAAAGTACAGCATAAGGTCTAAAGACATACAATTTTACATGGGAGTTCCTTATACATACGTATACTTACATAGATTAGATATAAAGGTTTTTTTTTAAATTCATGCCCCAAGGGCGTTCAATACAAAAAGTTTATATAGAAGTTTCAGCCGAAATTAGATACAACTGTAGATTGATTTTGCCAAGTAAATTTCATCATGCTTACAGCCAAACAGGAAGATTTTACTGTATGTTAAACTTATAAGTAGGTAGGTAGCGTAGTTCGGCTCTTTACCAATGTCATATTCTTTTAAAGGCATTATTACGAAAACGCTGAATAAATATTGACGAAGAACTGAAAACTATGTTTAAGTTTAGTTTCGGTGGGATATTTGAACTGTTTGTATACTGGTGGTAAACATTGAGCAAACTGTATGCTGAGGTCAAAAAATATTACCTACACACTTCTGTAAACACGCGTGAAGCGTGTTTTCCCTAAAACTAAGCTGCAAGAAGATACGACCTCATCTAATTGTTAGTCCCGCAATGTGATCTCGTGACCTTTATACTTTTTTTATTTTTTTACCTTTATTTTTATAATCCCTGGAATAATTTTGCATTTCAAGTTTAAAAATTGTATTGGAATTATTTACTTGCCTCATAAATAAACACACAAATTATAGAGCGAAATTATCGTCTATCTAAAATACATGCTGACGCTGCTCTGAGACCTTCGCTTCCCTCGTTCAACTAAATGTAAGTTTAAGGGAAGTCAGTCCTAACTTTTTATATTAAAAAAATTTAAATATATGGCTACATCTCTCAATAATAATTTTAAAATAAATAATAATAATAAATATTGGTGGACGTTTTTCACACAGCGCCATCTAGCCCCAAACTAAGCAAGCTTGTACTATGGGAACCAAACAACTGATAGAATACATAAATACTTTTTTGTTGTTGTAAATACATACATAGAAACACCCAGACAAAGAACAAACATCCATGTTCATCGCACAAATAAAAATAAAACATACAAAATATTTCAATCTCCATGTTAAATACGGAAACAGTACAGACACAGTTGGTAGCAGTACATTTAAAAAAAACAGACAGATATTTTAATTGATTCTACAGTCAGAATAGCATGATGCTATGCTCTAAGCCAGTCTGAGCCGTTGTTATTATGGGGTATACCTACTTACCCGACGAAGCAGGTTGTTTGCTTGAAGGTATTTCAGTTTATATTAGATACGATAGTTAAATTTAGGCTATCTATGCTAATTTTGATGCATGATGTTAGTCGTTAAATTATTCCATTGTATTCTTTTTCATTTTGTAGCAACACCCATTTAAACTTGAATACGAAATTATAGCCCTCACTAACTTTACTTAGTAATTTTGATGAATGATGTGAGTCGTTAAATTATTCCATTTTTTTTTTTAAATTTTGTAGCAACTACCAATTAAACTTGAATACGAAATTAAAGTCCTTACTAAGTTTACTTAGTAAATGATTTTCAAAATAAACCTAAGTTTCATCCTCTAAATAAAACCTCCCGCCGTAAACAAGGACGCCCACTCTTTCTCTCAAAGGGAAACCTCGTAAACGAGATCGAGTAATTAATTTACGGAATAAACAGCTTTTAAACCTACGCAAAATTCAATAGAGAACTGTGTCGAAATAAACTTGTATTTAGAGGCAAAGGGAGGGCGCCGGAAGAGGTCTTTTCATTAAGTATACTTTATCTATATACTTATATATTAGGTATACTTTAGCTGCGTTCCGCGGTTTTACACTGGTTTTTAGTTTTGCATTTTGCCTATACTCATTCTTATGATAAAAACTGCCGCCATACCCAACATTACTTATCAACCACCGGACCACAGAACCACCGAAGAACGAGCAGCGTGAGCGTTCTGCGATCCCAAAGCCACCTGCCATGCGTGGGGATTATGACAATCCGTTTTCTACGGGGGAAGGTTTTGCTCAGTAATGATGATGATGAAACTAGCATCCAGACTTTTGCATAATTTAATAAAATATTGAAAAAGTAATAAAAATATTAAATAATAATATTAATTATGTGATCTAATTAGGTGTGAACCCAGGTAAGAACTCATAGCTTAGTTCGTTCACTATCCAATAGTTCAGCTGACAGCTTCAGTCTTTGACAAGTTTTAACTTCTCAAAGGCTTCAGTAAATTACTGTAAAAGGCTGAATGAAAACATAATTTCATTTTATTTTTAAACAGGTATAATATGAAAAAAAGCTACGTTATTTTAGAAAAACTAACTTAGGATATGATCTGAGGTTAGGGCCACTTTTCAATAGGTAATCTATGCCATTTGTCTCCGTGATCCGGATTCTCAATCCAAGTGTTCTCCAAGTGTTATCGAAAAAAACTTTCATTACGAGACCACAGAAAATACCCAAATTAATACATAGATTACTTACACACATATTACATTAAAATGTAGCTACCATTTACGGCCGCTACTGGTCCGTTTCACATTATATTTTGCTATTGAATACGTACGAAGGCTTTTCGATAAAAGTTTAGCGGACTGCCAACTGAACGACAAACTCTCGATAAAGTCGCAGTTAAAATATATACACGCTTGTATTGCGTCATAGAATTTTATTTGATTGGATTCAGTACATTGTAAACAATTGACTCAATCATTAGTAAGCCCGTGCTACCCGACACGCGACTTTCCCGAGAAGCTCGAAGTTCCTCTTTACTGAACGACGTATCAAATATTTCACTTTTCTTGAAACAGTATCTTCTGAACGCCAATCTTGTAAAATTCGGTGGTTTAACAGTTCCAACAATGTCCTCGTCCTCGGCGAACATTGTGTAATAAGTCAAGACGTATGGAATTAGGACACTTTTCCCAATCCAAGCCCAGATAAGACAAAAAAATGTCGTTAGTAATATCACTTGGCAGAATAAATAGAAGTAGTAAGGAAATAGGATCGGATTTGGGGTTGTGACTTTAGTGATTTTGCAGACTATCCATTGTATCAGCATCCAGTAGACGAGGCACTGGTTGGTGCCGGCGCACATATTGACGCAGCAGTCCCACACTCGAGCACATAGTATGTACGGGAAGCAGAACACTTCCCACCAATTAAATTTGAACACATCCTGTGTCGGCGCATGGAATCTTTCTCCTTGGATTTCGTCGCACCTGAACCTCTCGCGCCGCTTCTGTGGCTTCGTCTTTGGCGCCATTGTGGTGCCTTTACTGCTTCTTCTAATGAATTGAACATACAATTTTATAATAGTGATACTAAAAGATTTAAAATTAGTTAAATAGGTGTATAAAATATATGTGTATCACATATTATGTGTTTATAACTAGAATATATTTAAAATAACGATCTTGATACGGATGATATGAACAAATATGACTTTTGACTTTTTTTCTTCTATGTTTTGGCTCCTCACGTTGTGTATATAGCCAGTGTCAAGTATTGTAATATTTCAAGTAAAGTCAAATATTTCACAATTAAAATAAGTTTCAGTCATAGTCTAAGTCAAGCAAAGTAAGTCACGGTCAAGTCCACGTCATGCCCCAGTAAAGTGGTGGAGACTTTACTAGGGTTTATATGGAGTTTAAGATACAACACGAAGAGTCACGTTTCAGAATTTTATACTATTCAACAACACTCGTGCACGTTCACGAACACTTAATGGATAAAAATCCACCATTTTTACACATTACCAATCGAAATAACACAAGTCTTGGAAAAAAAAAAAATTATTACGCGCCAAATAGCATATAGCCCTACCACCCTACCATACCTCCTATTACGTATGCGAATGCCTATAAATAATAGACAAAGCGCAAATCGCAGGAATGAAGTTTAAGCCACCCAATCGGAAGCGAGATAACTCATCCCACATCCGACGCTTTGAGGGATAATTTTTTCAGCTTGCATAATCAAGTGATTTTATTATCTTTACATATTTTACTGGTAGTTGTCAGATTTGTTCGGGAAATACGAAGGTGGCTCCTCCTCCCTTATGAGTAGAGGTTAGAGGTGTTTATACAGGATCAAGTATAGCTACTTGATCCTGTCCTGTTGCGAACTGGCGAACACGAACCGGGTGGCGCAGCGTAGGTAGGCCGCCCACTAGGTGGACCGACGACTTTGTGAAAGTCGTGGGTGGTGGATGCAAAAGGCAGATTGTCGTTCAATGTGACCTTTGTTCAGCAGTAGATATTTTCTGGCTGATGATGATGATGATGATACTTAAATCCTATCTAATATATTAACTCGAGACTTCAATAAGAAAACGTGGGCGAATGTTGCTATTTGTGGTATAATATCTTCCAAAGAGCTTTGCTTCTATTTTCATCTTTTTCCGTTTATTTCTCTAAAGCTTCTATATTTGTCAACGAAAGGAAGCTTTACTGACCTCCTACGCTCTAGCCTTACGACCTTTTCTGGGACCCTATTCCTGTGCGTTCGAGATTGTCACGGTCACTGTCTCTCTAATTTAGAATTTAATGGGAGTGAGAGTGACCGAAATAAAATGTCATTTCTCTCTGCTCTTATTCTAGGTTAAACAAAACTAGGTATGTTAGGTAAGTACAATTGTAAGCCCACAATTTGTTCGATGATTATTTTGTGTGAATTGATTTTTTCGTACAAGAATTTAGTGTTCCTCACACTATCCAGAGTGTGCACATAAGAATAAACCAATAAACCTACAGAACACGACTACGGAAAAGAGAGGCATTTTTATGTTTTGTATGTATCTATCAGTGGCAAACTCAGAATTTATTTTTGGTTGGGACTGATTTTTGGTTTCAAATATATCAGACTAAATACCGCATTCTGGACAAACATGTTTAATTCTGTAAGGGTTGCGCCACTTTGCTCGTGACTTTGCTTGCTCGTCTCGTAGCTCAGAGTCAAAAAAAAAGTGTAAGATTAATTTATTTTTAAAAGGCTGTAGTCGATAGTTTTGTCCAATTGATTTATGATTTGGAGGGGCTTGAGCCTCCAGCTCCGCCTCGCCCCTTCTGCATCCGCTTGTAGTACCTTCCGTACTGCACGTTATAGAACCGCACGTTCTAGGCCCGATTCAGAAGCAGCTTCATTTCCGCATGTCCCAGTCGCAGAGATCTATTTCCGCGCGCGGCTCCCATTCGACGTTTTGCCTTTATATTGGCACAGCGTAGCACTCATAGCGGTCATACTATAATTAATTATCGCCGAAGTAAGCAGATTGTCCTGCCAATCTTTGGTATGGGTGATCGGGAGAGATATTTACAATTAGGTGCTACCGTGTTGATTCGGATGATGCGTCCCGGTTGTTTTTTTTTACCTATAAAGCCGCGGCCCCACTAGGCCGCGCTGCACTGCGAGGCCGAGGTGTGTGGCTTTAATATTTACTTATTCTGCGTTTTTGGTTAGAGTTAACTGTTCGACGTTGAAGAAAAATGACCGTAGGATATTTCTACCCTATCACAAAGTGAAATGGTTGCTACCGTGGGACAGATGACATGTTAAATTGTCGATCATGGTTGTTATTACAACAACAACCACTAAGCCTTGTCATAGGCATTTAGGCGGTCTAAAAACTGACACCAGGGCAAGGTCGTTTTACTTGTTTCAATAACTTTAACTATGGATCCAATATTGAAATCATTTTTTTTTTTTTTTTTTTTAATAATGAAAATAATGAGCCTCTTTCGGCTTAGTAGTAACGTTCCACAGCCTTGTATACTTAAATAGGTGAGCCCGGGAAAAATAACCTTCTGTCACCTTTGGGCATCTATCTCACATCAACCGTTGCGAGCGAGGGTACGCATACTATCGATTTTCATCCCGATACATTCCTTTGACAAGATCGTTAACTATATACCTAAGCATTATGACCTACTTTGGATATAAAAGTAAGTTCGACTAGGGAGAGTGGCTAGCCCTGGTGGCCTGAGCTGGCTTATTTACCTGAAATGGCTGCACGACCTAATTCTGCCGTCACCGTTGTTCTACAATACGTCTAGACGCACGAATAACAGGCACCTTCTAATGGTGTATATACGATTCCAATCCACCTTCTTAGTAACGACAGCAGAGGTGTGGATCTCTTTACCTGCGTCTATTTTTCGGAAAAAATACAATCCGGGGCTGTTCAAGAAAATAGTGAATAGGTATATACCTACTTCCTAGGCAAGTGTGCTACTTCTTCGGCCACATCGTCGCTTCCCATCAGATGAGATTGTGGTCAAACGAATACCAAGACGGAAGAAAAAAAAAAAAAAAAAAGTTACGAACAACTGGGAAGATTGTACGTGTTATCCGACCAACGGTAGCGGTCAGTTCACTATACTGGTTATAACTGAAAGGTGTGGCTTTTTGAAAGATGTATGTACTCATTATGAACAATTTTCACTATGGGACCAATCCAGAAATCGCGAAAAAAATCAACAGTTCCATACTATTTGGCGAGTGTCATTGACATTTTTCTATGGAACAGCTGATTTTTTCCGCGATTTCGTTTTTGGTCCCATAGTAAAAGTTGTTCATAATGATGAGTACATACATACCTTTCATTAATGCCACACCTTTCAGTAACACCTTGTAAATGTGATAGATAAGAGGTATAGGCTACCGTAATTTTTCTTCAAGCTTACCCAACGCAGCCTACGTGCAGGCCTAGCACAGATAAAATTTTGTCCACCATATTTATCCCGTGAGAACGAGACGGATGTATCCATATTCTAGCTAACTCATGTTGATACTTGTTGACATAACTGTGTCCCGGCGCCCGTGCTAGGCCTGCTGTAGCATAATTGCAGTACAAGATAAATTAATAGTATAAAACAGAATTTTAGCAATCATTTTTGTATTGCTTACAATCTGCTGAATTTTAGTACGAGCTTTTAATTCATATATCCATTTCAAATGTTACACAAAATATGCGATAGCAACGCTGCTTATATGGTCTTAGATAAATTAATTTAAAAAAATATTCTGAAAAAAAACATGATCATTTCGGAAAATAGCTCATAACTGTTAAACGGCTGAACAGATTTTAAACAAACATAGCTTATAACCACCACAATAAAACCGGCAAAAAAATATTTAACTTGTTTACTGCGCTACGATGTCACAAACAAACACACAGACACATCTGGATTCAAACATAAAAATACCCCATTTATTTTTGCCTTGCAAAATGGGCTTGGGTCTCCGCTACTCGTCGACTCTCTCATTACCACTGTATCCCTTTATGATTTTAACGTTTTAAATAAGATCTCGACTCATGTTTAATTTTAGAGCAACTGAATCCAGTAACGCGTCACCCCTGGAGTGGCAGGATGAAGGCAATGGTTTCGCGAAAACTCGTCAACAATGCACACGCGTCGGCACCGCACTCTCGTCATGTAAACAAAAATAATCGCATGAAATGTGCTACGGTCGAACACTTCTATAAATAAAATGTGTCGTGCAAAATGGAGCGGCCATTTTGCTTTTTGATAGATTTTTCGACATAATTCTGTTCAGCACTAAGATAACTTTAAATAGGAAATACGATAAAGTTTTATCGGGATTACTTAATATATACGTATACAGGGCCTAGAGCAACACAGGCCTCCGGCCGACCCGTTCGGGCCGGTACCGAGTAGCTCAATGATACAGGGCTATAAGGAAAGTGTATGCTAAGCCGAAAAGGTCTTATAGGACTCATCAATATGAATAAATTTTACTACCAACCCTGAAATCGAGAAAAAATATTAAGCTGTTCCATAGAAAAATGTCACTGACACTCGACAAAATGTATGGAACAGCTGTTTTTTTCTCGATTTCAGCGTTGGTCCCATAGAAAAAGTTGTTCATAATCATGAGTATTATGAGCCTCTTTCGGCTTAGCATACCCTTACAATACAGGGTTATAAGGAAAGGGCCCTGTATTGTTAGGGTCTATCACTAAGTATATTTTACACCTTGCGTACGCAAAACCACGCTGCATGAGCCAAATAAACAGCCAAAATTAAAAGTAGTAGTTCGCACTGAAGCCCCTGCGGCCCCTAAAATTCGATTTTATTCATATTCGAACTAAAAATATATTGAAATGAACTACTTGCCTACAAACATTTAAAATTTCACGAGGATCGAATCAACGGTTCAGAAGTCATATATAATATTGTCTGACGATCAAAATTATGTCTCACGATCAAAATTATGTATACATATTTGAAACATACCAATATAATTACGAAAACAGTTTTGTTCCTGTAAACTTTGAGACCTTGGTTTCGCTCGGTCAATAATTGTAGCATTCATTTGTGCAGACAGGGAACGGGCCTTTTTACCCGACTGCCCAAGAAGGAGGGTTATGTTTTTGAGGTGTATGTAAGTATGTTTGTGTGATCAGAAGTACCTCCTGTGGTCTAAACGGCTTCACCGATTTTGTTGAGTATGTTATCGTTTTACCCGTCTGCCTAAGAAGGAGGGTTATGTTTTTGAGGTGTATGTAAGTATGTGTGATCATAAGACCGATTTTGTTGAGTAAGTTATCGTTGGATTCCTCTTTACGTTCGCAGCAAGATAGGGTCTTACAGTCGGGTATTTTATTATTCTTTTAAAATAATTACTTGTTTTTACTTTTTTATTAAAGCTCTTTTTTCATATTTTTTTTGTTTGGCTTTTTTTTTGTCTTTTCAGGACTTTGGCGTGGCACGGCTTGTGCATTTGCCAGTTTAAACCTCTTTCTAATCTTCTACTCTGTCTATTCATTAGTTTGCTTGTATGTCTGTTCTGTACAACTTTTACAATCCATTTTCAATGCAGTCTCGTGTTTAAGGTGGAACCAATTTAAAAAGTTTTTGAAATGTGACAATCATTATGCAGATACTCGTAAAGATTAGAAGATAATCAGGCGGAAGACAGGCGTTCCTTTTTTATAACGTATGGTGTTGAAACTGCAGCGACATTCCGATCGGGTTATTTGTGATGGGTGTGGTGACCCATATAGAATACATTTGCACATCTCCGCTCTGAGCTGGATTTGCCCTATATTTAGAGACAGTAATCCAGAGAAGCGTGTTACGAAAGCATGTTTCTGTCTACAGATGGACAGGGGATCGGGTTGAACTAGACAGCTTACGT
Organism: Apocheima hispidaria; assembly: GCA_947579745.1. Lineage (NCBI taxonomy): Eukaryota > Metazoa > Arthropoda > Insecta > Lepidoptera > Geometridae > Apocheima > Apocheima hispidaria. The sequence goes on along the minus strand of OX388157.1, from coordinate 5,823,543 downwards.
TTTAGATTTCTTTATGCTTTTGTTTAATATTCTTTTAACTATTAACTATATTTAACTCCTTTTTTCTTGGAATTCGGTCAATAATCAAAGTTTTTACCTTGCTGACAAGTAGAAGAGTAATATTTTTTGGGTGTATATCTATGATGAGAGTTTATTTGTGTGTTTCTATATTACGTAACATTCTTCTGCCCTTGTAGCCTGATCGGCTTGACAAATTTGAACTGCGATGTGTCGTCAGTTACGTTTTGTCTAGTCTAGAGTATCACATTTTGCAGTGTGGTTTTTGTTTTTATTAAATCAAAGCACAGCAGTGGGGAATCGCATAAATGTATAGAATGAATTGTACACCAAAAATAGGTATCAGCTTGATAAAAGTAATCTTCGTAAACCCAACTCATAATCATAACAATCAAGACACGGTTGGATAATGCCCTCAGCTTAGCTCACTCGTCATGCGTGGATCCTACGGATTGCCTAACTATGATCTAACCGTGATAAACGAACGGCGACCTTGCACCAAATCAAGGCGGTATCTACTGTTCTTTATTCATCAATTTTAAGCAGATGTTACAATATACCTTACTATCTGGATGTATAATTTTCTTCCGTGATTGGGCTGAGATTATCTGATACTGAGTAATACAGAAATGAACTATGAGTGGGATTTAGAAGTCTCACAAGTGCACCGTTAATTATGTGTGCGCGATGCTCCTACGCTAGGCACTTACTCATAGTTATTGGTTTCCATAATATACCTGGTACGTACTTTACATAATATTCTATTTTATTTGTTAAAAAATAAACGTATGAAGTGCCCTTGCAGCTTCAGTTAACACTCAGAGATTGGTAATGCAAACAGTTGTAATAATGATTCTTTACATGGTGTTGATATCCTCATAGAGGATATAATAAGGCGCGCTAATACAACTGGTTAGCGGTCAGCGGGCACAAGGAAACCTGCAGGAAATGACTAGATGAATAATGCTAGCACTAGGCGTGATTATATACTATGTCAGAAGCTATGCCATATCCACTGTTTTCTTAAAATATTTTGAGATTTTAATGTCCGTTTTTTTTTCGTTTCAGGTAGATCACGCAGAAAACCAAAATGACGGTTGTCACGAATCCCGCCCACACTGAATCCTCTGACGAGGAAGAAGAAGTCCCATGTGTTAAAATACCAGATAGTGATATCTGCATCGATTATGGAGGACTGCAGCTCGACGAGAACGCGCGACTGTACGACAACGAGCGGCAGAGCGACATCGTGTTCGTGGCCGGCATCGGCGACGACACATGGCGCTACCCCGGGCACCGGCGCGTGCTGGCCGCCACCAGCCCGGTGTTCGCTGCGCTACTCGCCGCCAAGACCGACGTCATCGTCGTGGACTACGTTGACAAGAGAGGATTCGAGCAGCTGCTCCGCTACCACTACTGCGAGCCTACCCAACTAAACTCGGTGGCGACCGCGCGGTGCTCCCTCGACGCTGCTTATAAGTTCCTTTGCCCGCCGCTCGCAGAGCGCTGCGCCCGCCGCCTTGATGAGATGCTGGACGCGGGAGTGGCCCTCGAGATCCTTCGTGACTTGCGGTACCTGTGCGCGCGGCTACCTGGCGCCGCGTCTGCGCCTCCGCTGCCTGCGCTCTCGGACGACGCCGCTGCACGTAGCCTGGCGCAGTGCTCGCGGTGGTGCGACTCGCTCGCACACAATACGCTGCTCGTGCTCGACGACAACGCCGATGCAGCGCTCGCGGACGAGAGGCTCGAGGAGCTCCCGTACGAAGACCTCTCGCTCATAGTGAGACGTGAGACGCTACGCGTATCAAGCGAGCTTGTGCTGGTAGAGGCGCTGTCTCGGTGGGCCACGGCTTTCTGCAAGCGCACAAAGAGGGAGCTGACGCCGGCAAACAAGCGCGCGGCGCTCGGTGCGCTGTCCTACTGCCCGCGCTACCTGCTGCTATCGGGCGAGGAGTTGGACCGCGCACTCGGGTTGGAGCTGCTGGAGCCAATGGAGCGCGCGTTGGTAATTGCGCGGGCGCGTAAGTTGTCGGCGCCTGTGCCGGTGGGCGCCGACCAGGAGAACCTGCTGCGGCGCTGGGCGCGGCCGCGGCCCGCCGAGCCCGCCGCACTGCCCGTGCACCTCAGCGCTCGCTCCCTGCCGCCCGTCGACGAGCCGCGCCCAAGCCGCCTCTGCGCCCGACGAACCAAGCGTATTAAACAACCCAACTTCGAACCCGAGGAGAAACCTAAAGATGGCTGCTGCGCTTGTTTTGGTGACGGCCTCTTGAGAGCTTTCATTTGTTTGTTCGACTGAACTCATTCTTATGATACCTATAAAGAACCTCAGTCTATAGTGTGTGCGACAAACATTACAGATGTTTTACTCGAGTGAACTGTGAATGTCTCGCTAGAACTAGCTAGCTGGTGTACTAAGAAGAATGCCTTCTTTTGTATTTTTTATAGAACTGTAAAGGCTATTCTAGAATTCCAAAAACGATAACAAACGTTTATGAAGTTAAATTTGTATTATAGGTAGCTATAGTATTTACTTAAATCTAATAAAGATATTAGGAAATAAATTTACTTTAGCCTACAATGTATACCTCTTGAGTGTAATCTAAATAATTACTTCACTTCCTCTTATTGTTGCATATTTATTTTGATGGAATAGCAACAAAGCATACAGGCAACACTATGATCTTGAATGATGTACCTATGAAATGCCAGTTTTCCGATTTATAATTGAAGTTTATGTTCATTCAAATCAATGTATAAAAATAGCTCAACATGCTTTATACCAAGTTTTTCTTATACGAGTTAATAATAGCCAGCACTGTATAATAGCCAGGTATTTATATTCTGCCCGTTAAAATTCAAATATTTTTAAGGAACTGAAATTTATATAAGGAACAATTTTTTGTGATATTTTTATTTTAATTACGATCAATTCAACATTTTGCGTGTTTTTGCTTACGTTTATGTTTCTTAGACATGCACATATGAAATTGTTTTCGTAATTGCATTTATACTTCAGTGTTAGTGTTTTGTGAAAAAGTTGTTTTCAATTTATAGTTATTATTGTAGATACTCGCTTAGCTGTAGGTATTTTATGCAAAGCAACTTTATTACCAAAGTTTACGGCTAAATTTACTTACATCGAGGTCTCGCCGACAAGCATTTAACCGACTGCTGCGGATTTAAAAAATTAAATCCGCAGCAGTTCATAAATAAAGCACTCAACGCATACGCATTTCTGAGAAAGCCACTGTTGATAACGGTTGTGTTGGCAGAGAACTCGTCAAGTGCAAACTAGTCTCCGACGGCTGCTATATTTATTTTAGGCTAATTATTTATCGTGAATTCTTCCATTTTATTAGATGGAACTTTATATACTAGTATAATAAGTATACATAGTTTTGAGAGAGTTGGCTCAATGAGCGTAACTATATCTATCGTAATTTATGTAATTGTGTAAAAAAACTTCAGTGTTCAATGTGTTTGCATAAATAACTAGTTTAAGTGTGCCATATTCAATGTGGTTAGTTTAATTTAAATGGAATTAAAAATAATATTAAGTATCTCAGACCTTTTATCCAGAATTTGATGTCGAACATTTCGAGAGAAGCTCTCCTGCTGAAGTCATTGTTTAGAAAATTTAGTAAAAGCTTTTTATGTAATGAAATTACCTATTTAGTCAATGTATGTTTTGGTGTTTTGAACGAATATATCGATGTTTTTTTGTATTTCTATCAGTCATGCTCCGGTGTTAATCGAAATTAAATAATTGTAATATAAAACGATCGATGTTTCAGCTGTGAGCTGTTCCAAAGTATCCAAATTATGTGGAAAATATACGATATTCACATTACGTTACGTTTTTAATTTTGTCCCTATTAAGCGTAGGATGAAAGTGGCCCGTTGTCGGTCGGTGTGGCGCTCTAAGGGGGAGGCCTATGTTCAGCAGTGGACGTCTTATGGCTGATGATGATGATGATGAAACGTAGGTAAAAACATACCTACTCACATACGGTGCTCAAACTTGGTCTATGACAAATTTGGTCTCGGGGTATGTGCAGTATTTTGTTATAATAAAACGGGAATACTCACGTTAAATTGAGTCGCTTATTGCGACTATAGTTTCGATCGCATTCGGTGACCTTTATCAAGTAATGCTAAGCGTGGCACGCGCGCGACATTGTGTTGCCTTGCACTGAAAATGAAAATGTGTCAAAACCACGTCAATTTTCATAGTAAAATATGTGCAGTATCTTGGGAGTCTAACAGACCACATTGGAAAAAAATAGCACAGGTACTGTGCTTCAAAACCCAGATCTCTGATGTTGGTCCCGTTGGTAGGAAAACCGCCGAACTAAAGTGGAACTGGGCCCCTATTCGGAGAAATGACATTTTATCTCTGTCACTCTCACTCCCATTATATTCTAAATTAGAGAGACAGTGACCGAGATAATGTCGAGCGCACAGGAATAGGGTCCCTGGGCTTTACATGTCTACCGTATGTCGAATGACATGTAGGTAAAGGGGGGAGGGGTCAGTGGGTTCCACAGTGGGTACAATAACAATAAATAAATAATAGACGTAGGTATTTATTTATCCTCTCCATGCTAAGGTTGCCTGGAAGAGATCGCTTTAAGCGATAATTGTTTGTTTTTGTTTTAAGTACATTTTTGTATTATGTATGTAATTTCTGGTGTAAACAATAATAATGAGCTATCTATCTATCTATTACTTAGAAACGACGAGGCCCAATGATCAATGACTTGAAACTTAGTAAACACTTTCAAGTACATAGTTAAAAAGCAATTCAACAGCTTGAATGGTCAATGTCATAGACCAGGAAAAATGCCATAACCAAATAATTAGTAGATAATTTTGAATAATCGCCTACTTTCCGAGACAAAAGAACGATTCAATCTTCTGAACAATACAAAAATTAGCCATACATTACTAAAAACAAGACGTGAGTACAAATGAGTTTCTTTGTCTGGTTATATATGTGTGACGTTGGAGCTGAATAGTTCCTTCTCTTCGAAAATAGTGGCTGGCTGAGAGCGGTAAGAACTTTTTCTTGAGTGCAGACTGCATGGCTCACTCTCACTTACGACCACTTCGATTCTGTTAACCTTCTCCAACAGCCTCGCTAAATTACACTCCGCCTGACTCAGGTCTTCTCGGAGTCCTAAAACAGTATTTTGAAGGTCGATCAGCGAGTCGATCTTTGTGTCAATTTTTTTGAACTTTTCTCGTATCGCGTCGCGAGCGTCTGCTATTTTATCAACTTCTGTTTGTATTCTGGAATTCATTGCTTTTCTGAGTTCCTTTAGTTTCCTATCGAAAGTGCTGTCCTCGACGCTGTCCCTGCGCTTCCTGTCTCCGGTGTTCGTGGACAGCGTGCGGTACTTATAGCCAGTGCTGCGAGCCGTGTAGCAGCTCTTATGAAATATTTCAGACATTGTGTTGGCGACCTAAAGTACTGTAATTTTATTCATTTTAAATTTACTATCCCAAATGCACAGAATTCTCCTTATTTGCCCAAATGTATCTTGATGTTCAAATTTTAATCAAAAAGAATACACCAAAGAGAATATAATGCTATCTATGTATGTAACGTGCAGTAGGTACAAGCTCTTGTCTATGGTCTAATTATCTCATATCTATACATAATACGTATTATAATAATTATAATAATTAATTATGACAAAACAGTAGAATCCAGTGTGTCTGTACATTGAAGAAAAGTAATAAAAATAAAAAGGGGTAATTAAGGAAGTGTAAGAACATAAATCAGCGATTTTTAGAATTGTATTCTGTCTGTCTGTTTGTTTGTTCGCGTACATCCCCGAAACTACACTGAGCGGTTTTTCATGTAGTTTTCAAAGAAAGTCTGAGAATTATTTGGAGCAGAATATAAGCTTCGTTTCATTAAAAACGGACGTTGAAAAAATTTAAAAAAGAAGAAGTTACAAAGCAAAAAAGTTTAGCAAATATCAATTTCTAGCGTTGAACCATTGTTTAAAAGACGACTAAGTAATTGAGTACTATTGTTTTCTAAGGGGTGCAAGTACATATAAATACAACAGCTAGTATGAAATATGCGATGACATCAAACTTGTGGCAATAATAAATGAGTTCAAATATCCAAAGTTAACCTGGAACAAGAGCTCTAACAAGGTTCGAACTAAGAATTATGTAGGTCTCGGTGATTGGAGGTTCAAGACCTCGTGTTATCTTATCTATGTTCAAGACCAGACCAATCAAAAGCATCCCTTGACGTTTGTAGTTTGAGCAACGAAGCGCCATCTATGCGTAGCAACTTGCTACACGTTGCAAGCTTAGCTTCTCTTTTCTTTGTTTCCAGTTCGATAAGCGGTCAACTTCAATTGTATCAGTTAAGAAAACCGCCGCTAGAGGGCCAACACAGAACTCAGAGACAGTATGTATCGTAAGTTAGATACCGTTTGCGATAGAGGGAGGAAGTTGTACTAAATATACATTCTGTGATATAAGGAAAGGGTATGCTAAGCCGAAAGGGCTCATAGTACTCATGATTTTGAACAACTTTTACTATAGGATCAAACCGAAATTTCGAAAAAAAATTGCTATTCCAGTTTGTCGAGTGTCATTGACATTTTCCTATGGAACAGCTCAATTTTTTTTCTCGATTTCTGGGTTGGACCCATACTAAAACTTGTTCATAATTATGAATACTATAAGCCCTTTTCGGCTTAGCTCTTTCCCTATAACGCTGTATATGACGAGCCTGCAGGCTTAATTGGTAGCGCCTTTGCATTAAGCCCGGGTTCGATTTCCGGCCGGGTAGGTCTTTGAATGATGAATTAAATATCTGCTCTAGGTCTGACTGTTAATTGTCCGTGTCTCTGTCTCTCTGTGTAGTACTGTTCCTGTGTCTCTGTTTGTGTTCCATGGTGTTCCCTGATACAGGAAAACCTAGACCCCTCTGTGAGTGTGAACCGTTATTTTTTTTTATGGAACTTGATGACGAGGCGAGCTCGGTCACTTGATGTTAAGCTTCACGATTGCCCAAAAAATGTCAGTGCCACCCAGAATTTTGAACAAAACAGTTCAAAACCATGCGCGGCAATGCACTGCGCTCGTTACCCTGAGATATTAGATGTTAAGTCTCTATGCACCCTGTAATTACGCTGAAAAATTATTTAATTATTCTATGATATTTCTAATTAATTAGAATGTAAGTAGGTACCTATACCTACTTATGAAGGTAAGTAACTTATGCTTATACTTTCATGTTACAAAATCTGAATGAATGTCTAAGTTTTGCATTATTGATGATCATAGGCATATGGGTTTGATGCTCAGGTAGTTGGGTGAGCACATTTACATTGGCTATGGTTCAAAGTAGGTCTAGTCTAGGTAGGTATCAGAAGTGTTAGGTATGCTGATAGGTATTTTGGTCAAATTAAATGATGAATTAGTCTTTACAATTTATAATTACTAGTAGTTCGCGGCGAACTGAGTGAGACCTCGCGAGCCGTATATCTTCACAGCCCCTGGACCGATTCTGCTCATCTTCAAACTTAAAAATTGTATTGAAATGAACTACTTGTCTAAAAAATTTCATGAAGATCGGATCAACGGTTCGCAAGTTATCATCGGACAAATATACACTCAAACATACAAACATACATACAAAAGCCGATTTGTCCCAGTAAACTCTGAGACCTTCGCTTCGCTCGGTCAATAATACACAAAGCTATGTCACGATTCATTTTTAATAGCTCTATAAATTGGCTGAACAAGACAAGTGGTCAAAGAAGCACACAAACAATACAAAATGGTAATTTCAAAAGGGATCTACCTATTCATGAATCACTCAAGAACGACGTACCAAAAAAAAACCTAGAAAAAAAATTGGTCAAAAACAATAATTCAGCAATATTTGAAATCGACAATAGTCAAAGATTTTTTTTCTTGTCATTGTCGTTTTCAACAAAAGAGCAGCAGGTTGGGTTTGGGAGTCCATTATTTCGAGATAAATTTATTTTTGATGAAGTGCAAAAGTCGTGGTAGTTCTTTTGACGGTTTTTCGGTAAAATTTGTGATTTGGGCACAATGTGCGCACAATGGTGCGTGAAGGGTTTGGCACACATGGTCCCAATATGTCCTTTGTGCTTTGTCGACTGCGACTAAATAAATGTGTGAGAAACTCTGGATCACTTTTTTTATCAATCTATTATCATTCTCACAGAAAGATGATTTAGCAGAAACATGGTTTGTTTTGTGCATAGGTACATTCAGGTGTGTGTACACTTAGTTAGGTATTTATAAAAAAGCTTTATTGACCGAGCGTAGCGACGATCTATGAGTCTACGGCAGCAAATTCGCAGTTGTACGACTATGTATGATGGTAGGTTTTTTAAAGAATCTCAGTGACGAGAAAGTGTATATTTGTTCGAGGATAACTTACGAACTGTTGATCCGATCTTCATGAAATTTAGTTGGCTAGTACCTACTCCATTTTAGTATAATTTTTTAAATTCGAAAATAACAGAATCGGTTGTGATGTTATAAGTTTGGTCGAGTAAGCGGGTCGCTAGGTGTCAGTTCGGCGCGAACAAACAGATAAAATTTGTACTAAACAGTCATATAATTATATCAATAATAATTTATAATTATCTTGCTCTACCTACTTTCACATAAATATGAGTAGGCGGAAACATAGTTTGTATTTATTTAGTAACTAATAAATATCCAAGTGTCCTGACTTGTCAGTTTTGAAGAAAACTTACCAAAAGTAAAAGCTCCGAGCACTTCAAATGAAGCTTATAGATCTATGTTCTATAGCGTCTGTAGCAATTATCCGTATGTTTTTACTCGGCTACGAAAAAGGCGTGTTATGATTTCGACCGGTATCTATGTTTGTGGGTATGTATACACAAGTTAATGTTTCCACTTCCAATGTAAACCTAAAGTAATAGCCAATTTAAACTCTTTTGTACTCTTTATGCAGCATAAAAATATTCTCAATTTAGTCTAGTCCAACCGCCATGTGCATGACGTGGGTGCACCCAGCTTGATATTATATAACATATAGCTTCTGTTGGGGATCCATATTGTATAAATAAAGTATGTATGTTCACCTGTTCTCTCATTACTTCTAAACTAATTCTCATAATTTGACATGAAGTACCGTTGGAAGCATCTTCAACGTCCGTTGGTTATAGGCTATGTGACGTCACATTAAATTGAATACGGCGCCCTCTAGGGGGCATAGTCATGAAAAAAAAAATGCCGTGTTGGGTATCCCATGAAAGGGCTTAAACAGCACATTTCAAAAATATATATATAGTTAGCTGTTTTATTAATTATAACATTGTAAAAATGAACATCAAGCAATAAATGCGTCGCGCCGTAAGGACGTAGTCGGGCTTTAGCTTTTTAATCTATATCTTATTGTATCTGGGTACATCCTCGAGCTTTTGTCGTTGACAGTACAGATCAAACGGTCTTGGTACTGGGAACCTCTCAGCAGGTACCTAGAAATCAACAATGGTACAATTGTACCACTCGACGCTTTTAGAGTGGTACATTCAATCTACAACGTATTCAATATTCCCATCCCTTTTAAAATTAAGCGCCACCCTCTAGACTCTATTGACGTTTTTTTGCCCAGAAACGTAAATTCGTAGTAAATTTTTGGAAACAGGTCTACAATCGAGAACAGGTAACTTTTTTTTTTGTTTTGAAGGTGGGTTTTTCCATTTCGATGGGTGTCCCTCGATCTTAGCCACAGGTAGATCGATTTGCGTAAATTATTTTGAAGATAATTTAGTTTTTTGTTATCAATTGCGAGGGTAGATTGATAAAAGGGAAGTTAAAAGTTAAAAGTAAAAGACTGACATTCTATAGTATCAGAATTCAGTATGCCTTGACTCTACATATAAATCAGTTTACAAACTTAACCCAACCCCTTACCTAACTACACGACCTAGGTATTTAAAATGAATTGTCGTGATGCCGGGGCACTAGAATACGGCATCGGTATCCCTAAGTAAGAGCCTACTAAAACATTGGGACCTCTGGGTTCGGGGGTGGTTAGAGGTGGGGATTCAACCATCTATCTAAACGAGCACGGGGAGGACGACAGCGTCGAGTGGCTGACGTTGTCGCAGGCGTCTTAGGACAACTCGTAGCTGTCCCGGGAGGAGCTGAAGCGCGGTGCTCAAGGCTCCGGTACTTTCCTTGGAGATTTCGCAGCCCTCGGTCAAGCACCAAGGCAGGCCACCAGAGTATTTTGGGGTTTTACTGTGTATAATTCCATATAACCCCTCTGCACGCTGCACCTCAAAGCAGTCGGGTACCTTTAGAAGATATCCACCAAAAAAAATATAGGTTTCTAAGATGAGTTTATACATGCTGCGGTATCACAACTCACACAAAATCTTAAGCCTGAAGTAGAGCTAAATATTTTAATGCTTCTAGAAATTAGTCACACTTTTGTATAAAAACGATTAAGAAAAAAAACAGTCGAATTAAAAACCTCCTCCTTTTTTTTGGAAGTCGGTAAAACGGTAACCGTTGTTGCTTTTCATTTTTTCCTCCTTAAATAATAATTAAAAATTTCGCAACGTAGTTACTGCAGTCCTTAGCATCTTTGTTATGTTAGTAAACAATACACACATTTACTTTGAATTTAAATTCTCTTATGATACATGTATTAACACGAATACTATATCGTATATCATACGAGGAGTAGTCCCTACTTAAGTATTCCGTGGCGGGGTCGAACAGGCACGTTCTTCAATCATGTCTTGTCCTGCTACCTACCTACTGAACATTCCGAGACAGTAATCTGACACCACTCTGTCGGAGAATAAGGAAAAAAATGTTTGTAATACTATTTAGTGTTGCCCGATGTGGTTGTTTTTACCCATTAGCGTATTTTGTTAACTTTTATTGTTTATGTGGTGTTTATTATTTACAATTATGAAACTTTATAAAGATTTTGTACCTCGATAAAATTCGTTGGGAGGTACAATTTTAGCATAGGTATTGATTTTAATGTTATATGCATATTGGTTTTTATCTAATTTTAAACGGAATATTGTATTGTCAATCAGTTCTAAGCTATGCTCAAAGTTGGAAGACTCTCAATACCTCATCAGGAAGTTAGTAATCGATAGCAAAAGTTTTACCTGCACATACAACCAAATAAATTAACACACAGACAGAAAACCGATTTAATAAAAACGTGGTAAAACGTGGTGATCACTGCCATCAACTAATTCCTAAATTTAACAATTTCTAGAAATAACTAACTGGCAACACAACTGTTGATAGTACGCTCCGGAGTCAATTTATTGGCGTCACAGATCGAAGCGCTCATAAAAAGTTATCTTTTTACTTTTTTATGCAGCATTGTCCGACACTAGGCCTCGTATTTAAATGAGCCGATGCGTCTAATAAAAGGAACACGAAATTAGAATGTTGGATATTTATGGACGGTACGTTTCTGTTTACCACCGCACATTATCGCATCGTACCGTGCTTAATTGTTTAGATATTTTAATGCTCTGTCTGGTACGATATTTTTGGAAACCACAAGCCTAAGTGATAAAAACATGCTTACTTTATAAGTAGTAATATGTATTCCAGGATACGTTGATCGAATGTTCTAGCAAGCCTATCAATGCTCACCGCGACTAAATCTTCTCTACTTGTCTTGTCTTGCAAAAACAGGCCATTGCGACGATTAGGTATGTATATGTTTGTCTCATTTTCGCACGACATTAAAAGTGGAAAAGAATGTCGTGGCACGCATGTTACGGTTTTATTTTTCGAGGGGGGGAATCTTCATAAGTTTCCCGACTGCTATGGGGTGCAGCCGGGCTATCTGGGATTATACCCACTAAAACCCTCCCGGTGGCCTGCCTTGATGGTTGACCGAGGGCTCTGGGAGCTCCAAGGGAACGCACCGGAGCCTTCAGCACCACGCTCCAACTCCTCCCGGGACTGCTAGAAGCTATCCTGAGACGCCTAAGCCTACAACATCGTCCGCCACTCGACGCGGTCATCCTCCACGGGCTCGCTTAGGTAGATGGCTAGAGTCCCACCTCTAACCACCCCCGAGCCCAGAGGTCCCAGAGGTTTTGGGATACCAATGCCGTATTCTAGTGCCCTGGCAGCAGGGCAAACGCATGCTAGGCCTGGGCCACAGGATTTACATCAGAGGTAGCCAAGACAGTACACATTACTTATGACTCATTAGTTACATTAGATATTCTAAGTAAATAGTTAATGAAATGAGTAAAGTTGTAAAATTATAACTCATGTGGGAATTTTTATTACCTACCTATTTTTATTACCTATTATTTTTATTACCCTACAAAAGTTCCTTCATACATAGAATGTTCTCTACTATAATATATAAAATTCATGTTAATTATAAAAAGTAGGTATTTCGCACCTTTTGTTTAAGATACCGCACCATGTAGTGACTAAGTGCTAAAAGGTTTTTCACTTTAGATAGCAGTAGCGTCGCTGGCACCAGAGTAAACAATAGTACCGGGTTGCCTCGCTGGCGCCACCATTTATATTTACATCAATGGATAAGGGTGCGTCTCCAGTGAGGCGGAGACGAGCGGAGCGGAGAGGAGCCGTGCAGGAATTGACCAATGACATTGGTTGAAATCAACATCTCGTCTTCACTTCAATGTAAACAGTCAAAGAGGAGATGAGAAACGAGGCGGAAAGGAGCAGGGTATAGCGGTGTGAAGTGAAGCTGGGCCCCTATTCGGAGAAATGACATTTTATCTCGGTCACTGTCTCTCTAATTTAGAATTTAATGGGAGTGAGAGTGACCGTGATAAAATGTCATATCTCCGAATAAGGTCCCTGACTATCGAAGTGCAATGCGAGCGGAAAAAGGGAGGGCGGGGGTGCAGTGAAGCCGGGTTCACTAACTAAGTATTAGGTAATTTCTCGAAGGTTATGCGCCGCTCGACTCCGCCATTACACCAGTCCGCTTACACGAGTCTCCGATTATCGCTAGACAGCTCCACTCGTCACCGCTTTACAGATTTACTCACTTCGGCTTTGGTGGAAACACCACCTCTTTTCACAGCTCTGCTTCCATCATCTCTGCTCATTACCGTCTCAGTGGAAACGCAGCCTATGTCCGCACAGATACATTAACATGGATTGTTAGTAATTTATAGCTTATCTTTGAGTTCTTTAGACTGCCAAGAGACGAGATTACTGAGGAATGTCGGTTCAAGATGATTAAGTGCTCCATTAAATACGCAATGGAGTAGAGTGCATAGATGCTATGGCTGATCTCCTAGAACCCAGAACTCTTACTGTATCTCTTTCACATCTTTTCAATATTTGGAGATAAAAAAATCACTGGGTGGGTCTTTTAAAACATAGACAGTATGTTATCTTTTGAACACACTTGCCAATTTATAGCAATTTTCATGTTATTCTTTTATTTATTTTGGCTATGGAGAAGGCAACATTCGAAAAACTTGTATTTTTCCTTCTTCTTCGCCAAAACAGAAATTTATTAGCATAAGAGTTGCTTTAAAATATTGGTTTAAACATTGTTATTCTAAAAATTAAGATATATTTTTTTAATTCATCTGTTTTTAAATACAGCTGTGACTAGAACTGCCAGAGGATGGGCAGCAGCGTCTTTTTAGTAAACAGTAAGGGTTCTTCGTTTCCAAAGCCGCCTGCCGCAGGCTTGGGGACTACGGCAACCAAATAAAGGGGAAGGCCTTTTTTGAGCAGTAACCGTCTTCTGGCTGTTTTTTTTTTTAGATATAATAAAAGCGGTTGAAAAAGTGTGAGCAGGCCTCACGAGGCGAGCGAGAAAAGGTTCTTAAGAAGTGCCTTCCTTCTGTAGCATTCCCGTGGTCAAAACGTGTTGATACCCGGCGTAACATCTCTAATTAGTCGTTTTTCACCGGCCGCGCCAACTACGGCGAGGGAGCAAAAAGTGGGCCCGTCGCGGAATGTGTCTGGTTGAATAACCAGCCGTCTGCGCTCCGGCGACGCCGCGACGTCCACTCTATAAAACAAAGAAGCTGTTGCGTAAAAATACGCCATACGCCATCACGGACGTACATTACAGTAATTTATTTATCTCGGAACACGGAGTGCGCCAGAGCACTCCACGGTGGCTACATTTACGCTGGTGGTCGTTTATTTTTTCTCGGATTATCGGCGTCGCGCCAAGAATGTCGAAATCATTCAGGCCAGTAAGTGGGAAGAGGAATTTGCCATTCATATAGCGATGCCGTCGGAATAACAAAGTGGTTTTCCGGGACGGGCGATACTCTGATTCTGACGGGTTCTGATTACCTAATGATAAGCGGTAATTGTTACCTGGTGGCTCAGAAATCTCCAAAAAATGCTCAACCTGAGCACAAGAACACTATATTCAGCGCAAGAGTGCGCAAGATAAAGATATCCTATATGATATAGCCGACCTCCGGTAGAAGATAGAACTGAGGTTCTATCGCATGGTTTGGCACGCACTTTATTATTCAAAGTGCGCGCCAAACTGAGACCTCGCGATTCCTATAACTTCAAGACCCTTAGACCGATTTTGCTCATATTCAAACTTAACTTAAGCTAACAAAATTTCACGATATCGTCGGACAAATATCTGTATACATAAAAAAACAAGCCCTTTTCTAGGAATCAAAGCACAGACCAAACCGCTTATGATAGAAACGTGTTGAACCGTCGAACTTCTCGAATGTTGAGCTCTAGGTAAATAATAAGAACGGATTTTGAGAAATTCCACTTCTAAAACCTCCAAAAAAATATTTTTCTATGGAAATAAAATATTTTTTCATACCAAGCCAATGTAACTCGATTAAGCATAAAAAGTAAAAATAGATAGATTAACTCTTTATTGTTCACACTTATAAACTAGTGTAACAACTGGCAGCCTTATCCCTAAAAGCGATCTATTCCAGGCAACCTTAGGATAGAGAGGATTCATAGAAGAGGTAGAAGACGGCATGCATGACGGCATGTCTCAGGATTATTCGAAAATTTGTAAGTTGAAATGGGGTGTTTTTTTATTGTGGCCTACGCGAGCGAAGCCGTGCGGGCAAGCTCATACAAACATAATTATATTATTATTATACATACCAACGCCGACTTGTTCCCGTAGACTCTAGACCATCGCTTCGCTCGGTCAAAAAGTATAGAAGGCTAACTCCGAATAAATGGACCGCATTTTTATTTATTTTTATTAAATTGTGCGAGTCGAGCTAGTAGCTAACTCAATAGTAAGCGTCACGCTTGCACATAATTTATAGTTCAATGTCACCCAGAATTTTGAATTTCCTATATAGCAGTTCAAAACACTGCGTGGTATTGTTCTGAGAGATATATGTTAAATCTCTATAAGCTCAGTAATTACTTTGGAAACATTGCCTTGGCCGTTGAATAACTGGCAAAGCAAGCATTTTACAAAGAGTCCGACCATTTAACTACAAACACAAAAAGTATGCAGCGAAGCGCTGCGAGCCGCGGGAATCGTTCGTATGATATTTCGCACTAAAATATCATACGAACGATTCTCGCGGCTCGCAGCGCTTCGCTGCATACTTTTTGCGTTTGTAAGTGACTGAATTTCAAAGGAAACCCAAACAAAAGTCGCGTTTTTTAAATAATCATGTCAAAGAAAGAACAATGTCTTTGTCGTAAGTTTTGCGTGTATACTCCAGAGTAGTCACGCTCACTAAAAAGCTTCTTCTTGCCTCGCTACGGTCTCGTCTAAGTTTGTATGGAGTGCTAAGATCTGACTAATTTGACAGCACTATAATTCATGCCATCTCTATCTTGTGGTTCTATTTAGTTAAAGACAGCGATAGCTTAATTACGTTTAGTGAGTGCCACGAAATTACTAAGAACCATCAATCCTATTGAACACGGGTAGCAGCATAATGAAACAAAATAATGAATGTATACCATCTAAAACTACATACTCACATTCCTACATAGTTTGTTTTGCTTGATATTTTTAAAGCCATTGTTATATTATTAGATACAATCGATTTTTATAGCATATGAGTTTTCCTTGTTTACGCAACTCAACGTTATTTACGATTAAAGTTCATGTGATATTTATTAGGTGCTTTATTTGTAAAGTTGTTTGGTTGTATATTCTATGTAAATTTAATAAATATTACTTAATATTAAAATTAATAGGTATCCATAATTCGTGGTTTTTGACAGCTTATGTATATAAAACTCAAGTAAGACATCAAGGCAGCTGTAATTTTTTTTGTGATTAATATTCTTGAAAAAATCGTTTATCATAATACATTTTAAGATAAAATGACATAAATTGAGACACGGATCTGTGGGAGGACGATTATCCAAATGTAACCTTATCCACCTTAAACTTAAGGCGGCACAACTTTGCGACCTTCACTGCCGATTCAAGAAAGTTGCGCCTTTGATTTGGTTTTGAAAGTTCTTTATTTGAGAAAAATACTTTTTTTTTTTGTAAAAACTCAGCGTAACTTAGTAACAAAATCTTAAAACTAAATTGTTTTCTAGGCTAGGATCGCCTATTAAGACTTTAACCTAACATAAAGTTAGTACATTAAAAAGTGCGCATTAAGTCGAGGAAATTGGGGCTAGTTTGGAACAACGTGATCGGTTACATACTACTTTGCTATTTCGTAAGTTTATATCTTAGCAATATAAGAAAACACGAACGATGACGATACTTAAGAGGATGACGCATTTCACTAGGAAAATTACATTACAGTGAATTGTAGTAACAATTATTACGAAAACAATTACAAATTAATTATAACTAAGGCTATGAAATCTATTTTTATAACTAATACCATAGAAATAAGATATCGTATATATCAATCAAATGAGTATAAAAAAAAAAAAACTAATTATTGGTATAACCGTAACTAATTCGAACAATGTGATTCGAGCTCTGTTTAAGAATGGCGCGACCTTCTTGAATCGGCAGTGTAAGCTGCAAAATGGTGTCGCCTTAACAGACGATTAAATATAATTATAACCGCCCGCTAATAACGCCAAAGCCCTAGAAGGCAGCTTCCCTTCCCTACATCATACAACAACTTTTGATCCATGACTTTTCACAAAATATTAATAAATTCGAAAAAAAAATAAAAAACTGTGGTGCAAATGTCAGCTTTCCTTCTCTCTTGAAACCGCGTATTCTACTATTCTACTTTTTGTTATAAGTTGAATAATATTTTTACAAATTATCAAACGTACAAAAAAACAAAAAAAAAAAACTGTAAATATGATTTGAGAGGCTTTGCGTTGATTTCAAAAGCAGTGCTTTTTGCGTAGCAAAAATATCGCACTACTATTAGTAAATCTATATATATATAAATATATAAGCCCTTTTATAGGAATCAACTCACAAACCAAACCGCTTATGTTAGAAAATGTGTGAAATTTGAACCCAATACTCCTCAAATAAGTGAACAATAAGAAAGGATTTTGCGAAATGCCACTTCTAAAGGGGTAAAATAGGCTTACTCCAGATATCCCCTCAGACCATCCCCTGTGAAGGGGATTTCTGGATTTTTTGTCCATTAATCCCCTTAGCATCTCATTTGAGATGTCGAAGGGGATTATTGGCCAAAAAAGTCTAGAAAAAAAATAACCCCTAAAATTTGCAAGGCAATAAAATCTTTTTCATGCTAAGCCAATTAAACTCGTTTTGTATACTAGCAAAATTAAGAAAGACATTTCTCAGGATTTTTATTAAATCAACCTCTAAAGAGATGACATAGGCTCTTGAAATGATTGTAGCTTAATGCAAGCAAAGCTGTGCCTGCAAGTTATACCCCCGAATACTAAAACGTTTGTTAACTTTGACGACAGATTAAGTCTGTTGCTGCCTTTGTCATTTGCTTAGTGCCAAACAAAGGCAGCATTAGAATTATTCTGTTGTCAAAGTCAACAAGCGTTTCAGTATTCGGGGGTTAGTTAGTTATAAATAAACGTTCTATAACAAATACAACCAAGAAAGTTTATTGCCGTGTTTGTAACTAAATAACTGCCGTATGACTAATACAAGTTCCTTCTCAGTTAGTATAAAAGCTATAAAGAGTGAGTAAGTTACGAGTACGGCTTTACGACACAAAACCGCGTGAAGAAAGGACCTAGGATGTTGACCTGCGCCTGCGCTGCTCGTGCTTTCACTCACCACTTTAGGAGTATCGTTGTTGTTAAGAGAATCGTTATTGTTAAGAGGATAGTCCTTTCGCGAGGTTATGGCGCATTCGATATTTGAAATTGAATAGCTGTCACTCTGTTTCTCGTGCGTGTGATAGAGAGTTAGTGAATTTACCTAACTTTTTGATCAAATTAGCGTTTCGGGGGTAGTCCGTTATCACCCCCTAAATCTTACAAAATCTTTTGTTTTGGTCAATGGCTTATGGCTTAGATACTTATGGCTTACGGCACTATATTCTATGTCGCTATGTTTTGTTTTTTCAATAAAATCATTTGGTATTCTAACGACTACTTTTCTTCATCGTATTTTCGACGCAAAAAAATTGTTACTTTAAGTGCCTACAACAACGAAGATATTGCAAAATTAAAAAAAAAAAAACTTACAAGCATAGTTTTTCACAGTGTAGAGCACATATTAAAAAATCTTCGAAATCGGATAACATTTACGGGTGGGTTAGACTACGCTTTTTGTATGGACAAGACGGCGGTATACTCTATTCTTAAGATAGAATTAGAGCGGGCGAATGAAAATGAATTCCAACAAAACCTAATTAAAATTCCGTGCACCTAGAAACCATAATTAGGTACAGTAATAGTTACGTAAATACGTTATAGAGTTTCCGAGATCTAGAGAAAAATATATGTAAACCTCGTTTTGAGGAGGTTTTTCTATTGGGACTAAGTAATTCAACAACTGGTATGAAATAAATCACGAATATATGAAATAATATATAAATATATATGAAATATTCACAAAGCAACACAGGCTTATTAGAACTTCTCTATAGACATAATTTAAACTGAGTAACGACACCAACAGACGGACTGGCTAGACCCAGCACTTGACTAGCAGGTTTGACCAAAAATTAAATTTATTTATACTTCAAAAAATCAATTTATAATATATATAAAAAATGCACCCCGACTTCGATAAAATCCAGTGACATTAATACCAAGCTAGATTGAGTGAGAAGCATTTTTATTCGGTTGTTGCAAAATTAATTAGCGGACCCAAGGTTGAGGTCGACGTACTTGCACGACAAATTACAATGTAGTTTTAACACAGAATAAAATAATATATTATGAGAATTCCTTGGGGTACTGCGGCAGCTAAACGTTAAACGAACGTGAAATTAATTGAGATGGTGATACGATCATGCTGTGAAATTAAAATGGGTGTCCCCATATTTTAAATTGGCCAGGATTTGAGCAACGTAGGTACAATAACTATATCGCTGTTCATGACATGTCGGTGTCATCCATGTGCATTGAAGTCGATTTTAAAGGTTTAATTTTAATTCATAGAGATTTTATCAACTGTAGGAAAATTATGACTTCTATTATGGACATTTTCCGGATGGTGATGATGAGGAAAATTATGGATAGATGACTTACACTGTTGCTGTCCTCATCCTTTAAGTACTCTACAATTAAAAAGACAACTATATTTTTGCTATATAGTATCTTTAAAGTCGACATCAATTTTTAAGAAAACTTGGTCAACGATGATAAAACATGGCAGTTTGTGATTGTGAGCTTTCGAACTGATATAAAAATAAGTTTAAGGGATCGGATCTTAAGATAGTTGATTGAATCAGGCGTTTTTCTAATATGCCGTAGTTAATATTCGATAATCGCGAATTTAGAATTCGCGATTTTGCACCAGAAAACACAGATATATGACACACATATACAGTTATAGAAGAGATCAATTTGTTTTTTTAAATTTTAAATTCTTTTTTCATCCTAACTAAAATTATAAATGCGAATGTAACTCTATTTCTCTATCTGTCTGTCTGTCTCTTTGTCTCGCTGTCTGGGTGTTCGTCGCTTTATCACGGCTAAAAGGCTGAACGGATCGTGTTGAATTTTTGCATAGATACAGCTTAAAGAACGGAGACGGACATGGGCTACTTTTTTTTTATTGATCCACGCGAACAAAGTCATGGGTAGCAGCTAGTTTAACATACTACTTGTAATTATTTTTTTATACTTCATTGGCCAGAAATAAGACGACAAACTCACCATAAGTTAAGTAACTGTGCAAACACTGTGTGGTGTGTAAGGTAAACACACCTAGCCTGGGATAGGACCAGTAAGTGTGCATGTTCCCATTCAACTCTGTAACGGCTGAACGGATTTAGATGAAATTTAGTATGGAGATAGCTTATTCTCTGGATTAAAAAATAGGTTACATTTTATCCCGAAAAATGTAAACGTTGCTGTAGCATAGCGGATGATACCACGGAGTGCAGATAGTGACCTCATAATATCTTATTCACAATAAAAATAAACGTAACAATTATAGTTTACTACGCACAAATGCTTATTTCTATTTATAAGTTAGACACTAAAATTAATCATAGCCGGCCTCAAATGCTACCGAGTTACACCACAGACTATAGCAATTACTAAACTATAGGTTGTTCGCGCTGATACGTTGATTTATTGCACGTAATTGTAGTGTAAACAAAGGAATGACAATAAGTGTTGGTGTTGGTAGAGTCCGCGCAAAAATTTCAATTCAATGAAATGCAATGCAAGAATTCAATGAAAAAACTGTTATTACTGTGGTCCAACTATGCACCGCGGCTGCGCATCGCGCGTACGTTAATTGTCAGCAATCATTTGTTTATTGGCGAACTCCGTTTCGCACCACGATCATTACTGGTGCTATTCTGGGAAGCCTCTTATCCATTAACTCGATCTAATTTCAACCGCTCGCTCTTAATAGTCGAGGAGGAGTGATAATGTGACATACATAAGTACATGTGCAGTTGTATGTAGGTAGATAATACTTAAAGAAATGGGTACCAATGTTTACAGACTGATTATTAGAAATTAATAGATATATTAATAAATTAGATAGAACGCAATTACCAAAATATGCTTCGTTTATTTTTTTTCTGTGGTGACTAGTAGTATCGCTTTTTAAATTTTTTTGGTTGTTGGCTGGTATCTATTTATTGTAGTGACCTGCTGTATACTGTATTAAATTTCTATGGGAGTTCTTCTTCTAGCTAATGCATAGTTCGTTCTATTTCTATTGTAGTAAATAGTTATTATAGCTTATTCTATTTCTATGTTTTTTTATTATTATTATTTTTAATCGTTAATTCATTACATTTTAGTTTAAAACAAATGGAGTACCGCAAAACAACAGTAAGTTTGTCGCGGTATCCACATTCGCACATTAAACACAATGACATAAAAATGCGCGAATTGACACACATAAATAAATTAATTCAAATAGACAATTATTCAAATAATTCAATTATTCTTAGACAACAAAATAAGCAGGCAGCTATTATCCGTCAAAGTGACATACGATTCTGACTGAATAGTTATTATACCTTCTTCTATTTCTATGGTAGTGAATTTAGTTTAGTCAATTTTATTTCTATAGTCTTTTATTTATTGTGATACGCCAAAAGTGAGCATTATTTACATAATTGAAATATATTTCTACGTGAGTACATGGAACTGATATGATCTTCCTTTATAGGCATATACAACATTCGCCATAAATAGTGATTAGACATGGAAATAAAAAAAAGTAAACTATAATATAATCGGAATGTTAGAATATATAAAAAAAAATCTATAGTAGTAAAATACAATATAACTTTATTAAGCACCGAAAATAGTAAGTACCTAGTAGTAGTAGTAGTATAGTCTTTACTTTTTTTCTCTTCATTACACTTTTTTTTTAAATATTGCTAAAATAGCAGTCCATAATATTTAGAATATTTTAAAGATTTTGTACTAAATTTGGTCTAAGAGGTAAAGAAAATTAACATGCAAAATACTCTAATCTACTAATATAATTAGAACTCATGAAATTCAATGCGCCATAATGTAATTTTAGCATAATAAATGAAACTACATCGATTTTATCTAAAAAACTCGACTAACCGGATGCACACAGGTATCGAATAGTATCTATCTGAACGTCTAAAGCAAAAAAGATCAGCAAATATGTTTGTCTAGCATTTGGTATTCTAGATAGTTCTGCGACCCGGACCTGGGCAAATTTCTTGATTCCAAATGAAAGAAATTCAGAAGTCATAGTTTCTGCCTTATATACATCAGGTTAAATGGTTTGTAGAGATCTGAATTAAACTCCTGTTTTGTAAGGTTTTTTTTTTTTTTCGTCTGAGGCACGTGGCGATCATGTCGCTCATCTGATGTTAAGCGTCACGCTTGCCCATAACAGTTCAGTGCCACCCAGAATTTTCAACTTTATTTTTTTTGAGTTCAAAACTATGTGCGGCAATACATTGCGCTCCCTGAGATATTAGATGTCAAATCTCTGCATACCCAGAAATTCCGTTGGAAACAATGCCCTTAAATCCGGAACACAGTAATGCTTTATCCCGGAAAAATATTCGGTTAGTAGCGGGTGAAACCGCGGGGCGCAGCTAGTTTCCTATATTTTTGATGACGTCCATTCGTTTCAGATCTTAGCGAACATTACAGATAATGCTGTACATGTGACCTGGTGATACTCGCTCGACTGCGTGGGACGAACAAGGACTGTACTGGATTATGGACCAGAAGCGAACACAACCTGTTTGTACCGACATTTCAATGTTGCCATGTGGTTTCACGCAACGTACCCCCACCTAGGAGAATATGGTAAAGTTTGAAAAGGCTGATTGGCGAACCATAGTATTAATTTCTAGGCCACCTGAGGCTTGTAAATATGTAGGTAGGTAAGTATGTAAGTGGTGTTTGTTCTCCGTTCAAATCCGTTCAACTCTGTAATGGCTGAACGGATTTGGATGAAATTTGGTATGGAGATAGCTTATACCCTGGATTAACAGGTAGGCTCCATTTTATCCCGAAAATGTTTACCGTTCCTGTAGGAAAGCGGGTGAAACCATAAGATAATTAAATCATGAGATCTTAATTATCATCATCATTAACATTTCCTTCCAAAACAAAATACAAAGTTAAAATTAATCTAAGCTAATGATTGCCTGGAAGAAATCGCTTTTAGCGACAAGGCACTAGCTTATAAGATAGTTTTGTATGTGTTTTTTATTTTTTGGTGTTTACATCTATCTAAAATTTTATTTGCTCACAAATATAAACAAGAGGCTAAAGATATTTTGCCTTTCGTTTACTTTTTTTAGTCCGAGCGTCGTCCGATTTTGCCATTTAAAGCCCTAATTTAAATATTTATTTACAGATTTGGGTTCAATATCAGCAGTAGAGTACCATCTTTAATATTGGACGTGTACAAATTAACGCCTTATATGAATTTTGAGAACAAAAAATAACACGAAATTTAAATGAAACGAAACGGAGCAAGCGCTATAAATACCTGCCTGTCATAATATCATTAAATTGTTTAAATAATTCATTAGGTTGGTTTCATTTGTAAAAGTAACTTGCTGTAATATTCAATGTTATTTATGTCTAATAAAATAATGCATTTCTGGTATATTTTGTAACCAATCCGCGTCTATCCGTTTTACATTTTACATATCTACTTTATACAAACCGGAGCACCAAATCCGTCGTCGACCTTAGCCGGCTTATTTGGTCTGCGTTATAAATAAGAGGTCCTGAGTTCGATTCCCGGCCGGGTAGATGTTTGAATGATGAATTTAAATATCTGCTCTGGGTCTGGGTGTTAGTTGTTCATGAAACAACTAACTACTAACTAACTAACTGTTGTTGTGGCAGGAAACAGGAAATCCAAGTTGGTTTTATAAAAGAACAAGCCCTTTTCTAGGAATCA
Organism: Apocheima hispidaria; assembly: GCA_947579745.1. Taxonomy (NCBI): domain Eukaryota; kingdom Metazoa; phylum Arthropoda; class Insecta; order Lepidoptera; family Geometridae; genus Apocheima; species Apocheima hispidaria. Next base: position 5,799,536 of record OX388157.1, on the reverse strand, counting down.
GCGCACAGACCAAACTGTTTACGATAGAAACGTGAAATTTGGACCAAATACTCCTGAAAAGGTCTTGGTGAATAATAAGAACGGACTGCGAAATTCTACCTCTGAAGGATTAAAATGGACCACCAAAGTTTGAAGTGAAATTAATATTTTATTCATGCTAAGCTAATGAAACTCAGCTTGTGTACTAAACATAAAAAATAAAGAACGGAATGTCTCCGGATCTTTACCTTTACCGTCTATAGGTAAAGCGAGCGAGCTAGTTATATTATATAATTTACTAGCTGTTTCCCGACTTCGTTCGCGTGGACATACAAAAAGTAGCCTGTGTCCGTCTCCTACCTCTTTGCAAAAATTCAGCTCAATCCGTACAGCCGTGATAACGCGACAAATACCCAGACAAAGATACAGAGTTACTTTGGCTTTTATAATAGGTATATGAATATGTTTTCAGCTGCTATGAAGGCAGACTAATACCAGATGTTCCTTACAATGGACACGAGTATTCTCACGTAGATTGCGCTTTTGAACCTCGCGTGATTGCTCGTGAGCGTTCCCGTCCTTCCCATGGGAATTCGTGCGATGATTGATCGATGCACACCTTCTACGACATTCCTTCTTAAAACACGCTCTTATTGACTGGGAAAACTCTTTTTTGTGAATTAAATACACGAGCAACTACTCAATCAGCGTAGTAACAGTAATCAAATAGGTATGAGACATGTTTTAAATGAGAATATATTTGATACAAAGGTTATCATATTGTTGGAAAGGATAGCAGAAAATCGAGAAATCATCTTATTGCCCGGATTCCTTCGGCAAAGCACGTTTCCGTTTTCAATTTTACTCGATCTCTTTCATATAATGATAATAAAATACTCCACTAGTATGATATTATGTATATTCAGTCGTATTCAATGTGTTGCTGCGTATACAGGCATCCCGCTAGATGGACCGACGGCAGTGTGTAAGTCGCGGGCAACAGGAGGATGAAAGTGGCACGTTGTTGTTCGGTGTGGACCGCTCTAAGGAGGAGGCCTACGCGCAGCATCATGGACTTCTTCTGGCTAATGATGATGATATTCAGTAAACGTCACCAGCGTGCGTTACTCAAATACGTTAGACAAAGATGACAATGAGGTGGACAGTGACGGAAGCTAGTGTCACCGCCAGGAATGCCAAGCCATGTCTTTTTTTTTTATTATGTTTTATACGAATTTTTAGGTCACCTCATTCCAGAGCGGCCGGTCACCGTCATCCCTAGGGCCCTCTATGTTACAAAAGCCAATCCTCTCTTCATTATGAGTCCATACAAAGTATCGAGAATATTAAAGGATATCTAAATGCCAATCAAAAAAGTATCCCCTTTGAACAATAAGACAAAGAGCGAGTCTGCATTCGCACCATGCCCCGAGCTAACCATAAATAGACGTTGTTTTGTCATCAAATAATAAAACGAGCTAAGGACTGCAGACGACAAAAAAAGGAATGGCGTACAAACGCTGCCGGCGAAGTGTCCAGCGCTTTTATTGGTTCAGAACCGGGTGCATTTATTACTTTAAATTTCAATGAAAAATCATACGCACGCAGTGTAAAAAACTGTCATACCATCCAACAAGAAGTGTTCTCAGAAAATGGACGCGAGGAATGCAGGCGTCCATCCGCTTCATTAGGGGACCGTGGACCCAGCCGCTGCCACAGAACCCGACTTTACCCTTCACGAAATCCGATACGTAATACCTCGGAAAATCAAGAGTACGTTCACTTACGTATTCCGAGAATTGTACCTATTAACGCTCGTCGCATGAGTATTGATTGTATCGGGCGGCTAGCTCAAATTTGGAGGCTCGATTACCATGTTGCTCTGTATCCAACCTGGCATCAAGAATGCGCCTGTTTCCACAGTTAATTCAGCAGTTACTATTGCTAGAGTCGCCTTCCCACGAGGCCTTGTGTTATTATTTTTATTTGCCTGTTATCGAAATGAGATCTCGACGCAGCCCGCGTATACAAGGTTCACAGGTTGAATGAGTCAGGGACCAATCCCTGTCATGTCTGTTCATATTATATTTAGTACACATTCTATGTATGTGTCTATTTGACTCGTCATTAGTTTTTAAATGCTGACGGCTTTTTTACCGATTTCAAAAAAAACATGGAAATCTTTTTTTATGATGTTGGGAAGAGGTCTGCGAGATGTGGCATAACCCGTTCTAAGGAGTATGCAATTATCTATTTAAGGTATCGCCATACATAACGGGGTAAATCTCGAACGGGACGGGGACGTGACGTGCATCGTTCACAAATCCTTTTTTCCAGTTCCGTCCCGTCCCGTCCGTTTTCTCGGGGCGTGTATTTTGTTACTGTATTTTTATATGCAACGATGTTAAGAAATCGTCCGTCCGGCAAGAGTTAAGAGAAAAGTTCATAGAGCATACACATTATGTATGCCGAGACGTTTATTTAATCGCATTATATCTGATTCTGCAATTATAAATTGTATAGAAGCTCGATTCGCCTATTTGTCTTGCCCAGTAGCTATTTCGTTGAGAAAGCCCACACAACGTTTATTATGTAACCTGGGCGAATCAACTACACCACATAAGGAAGCGAATACCGAGAAAATGCCGGGAAAAAATAAAACAGCGAGAATAATTCATACAATGCGCTCAGAGCTTTACATTGAATGCTTTCAAATCGCACAAACAATCGTACGCGCATGCCTCGCTCAAATATTTCTTTTTCTTATTTCGCTGTTTCCTTTCCTGGCTTAGCGGCACATGTTTTATTGATAGCGACTTCATTGATATGACTGGCTCGTTCAGGTTGTGGGTGAGTGGCCACTTATAAGACCCGTAAAAGGACTAGCCTTGGCCATATGGGGAAGCCGCCGCGCCGCGCCGCAGCGAGTATGGTGCATTCAGGCGCGCACAATCAGATCAATGTTAGATAATATTATAAGTACGCAACTAAGCAAACGCTGTAAGAGCCTGCTTTCTTTACAGGCTATCTAGTTAGCGTATTTTCAAAATTTAAGAAGATAAGAAAGCAACAAAAACAAACGCAACAAAAACAACAAAACCAGTCACTTATACAACTACAATTGCACTACAGACATATGAACTATTATGGAACCCGTACTGGCAAATGGATAGTGCCTAGAATATGTAACTATTTTATCTATTATTATATATCTATTATATATATACTCGTATCTAACTATTAACATCAAATTCAGTTACAAGACAGTCATACAGAAATTAATCAACGTAATTATGTCTTTGTTGATGTTTTTGGGCGATTCCAATGGATGGACGACACGGTCAGTCTTCGGATGGGTGACATTAAGTGGCGTTTACAACTGAGCGCTACCGTTGTTCGTATGGCATGTTAAATTGTAGGTTCCGGTTGTTTGGCCTTAACATCCGCTTAGCTATTTCAGAGGCCTTCAGCCGGCCTGAAAATTTTGACATCAGTCTTAGTCACTTGGCCTTTATGAATTTACGTTTTTTTTTGCTTTACCTAAAGATTAATTGAGAAAACTTGAACGACCTACCACTAATACTAATGTTTGATTTTTTCTTTTAATATCTTAAAATTGCACTCAGCCGAAGCCTAGGCCCAGATAATACACGAATTCTAAATATTCGTTGGTTACTACTAGCTAATCTGTGCAGTGACCCCAGCCACTCTGCCGTAGAGCCGCAGAATAGGCGACAGTGGCTCGGTACACTAGACGTGGTAGGTAGGTACCCCGCACGTGTCAGTCAGCTGATAGAGTGAGAGGGAAGAGAGCCTCCTCTCCCCCACCCGTTAGGGAGGGTAGTGTTGGCTTTGCGGAAAGTTATCGATGTTTGTACCTACCTAAGTACCTTCTACAGTTACTAAAGGCCCTGATAAAGTTGAAATAAGCTGAAAGCGCTTTTGGAAAACTTCATGTTTTATCCGCAAAATACTTTTGCTGTTTAATAAGTGTAAGACTGATGAAATGTACTTTATAGTTATTTCTCTTTTTAACCAACTTCCAAAAAAAGAGGTTCTCAATTCAAATGTTTTTTTTAAATGTTTGTTACCTCAAAACTCCGTCATTTATAAACCGATTTGGAAAAATATTTTTATATTTGAAAGGACTTCCAGATTGGTTCCACTTTTATCGAAATCCAGGTCTCAAAATGGGATCTATGAGGAATTGTGGGAACTTCTCAAACATTATAGGCATATTTATAGCGATTTTGGTATTTCCATTAACAAAACAAGCATTTGCATTCAAAAAGTATTTGGTGAAGTGGAACCGATGAAGATAACCACAAATGGCCACCGGAACTCCTTAAAGATACGTATTTCACGGGTGGTGCCGAGATAATCTCGATTATGATAGTTAAGCGAATATGACAAAGCAAATTGAAATAAATGGTACTGAAAAAATATTTGAGCAATGTTTTTTTAAAATTTAAAAATATAAAATTCAAACTTACAATTAAATAAATAAATAAATATCTGGGACATTTTTTGCACACACGGTCATCTGACCCCAAACTAAGCAAAGCTTGTAATATGGCTGCCAGAGACTGATATACGTACATAGATATTTTTTAAATACATACTTATATAGATATTAACACCCAGACATAGAACAAACACAAATATTCATCACATAAATGTTTGTCCTAGATGGGAATCGAACCCACGCCCACAGGCACAGAACGTAGGTTCACTACCAACTGAGCCACCGGGGCAGTCAATTAAGTTAGTTACATTAAAACTTTTTTTTTGTATATCTTGAACTATACAGGGTTATAAGGAAAGGGTATAATAAGCCGAAAAGGGTTCATAGTACTTATCATTATGAACAACTTTTAGTTTGAGACCAAGTTTGAAATCTCAAAAAAATATCAGCTGTTCCATACATTTTGTCGAGTGTCATGGACTATGGAATAGTCTCTCTCGCTATATTTTCTATGGAACAGCTGGTATATTTTTTTGCGATTTCAGAACTGATCATATACTAAAATATGTTCATAATGATGAGTACTATGAGCCCTGTTCGGCTTAGCATACCCTTTCCTTATAGCCCTGTATAATAATATATTTTTTGCACTTCATCTGCGTTTTGGCATAATTTTACAGTGTAATTATGATGGGAGAGACCATTGGCTCTGAAATACAGTGAATACTAGTTCGAAGCTCATGGATTCATATTTTTATTATTATCATGGGCTTACATATATCTGTACATGGGTGGGAGGTACTGCGCATTAACTTTTGATTGGACTGTCTTTCAGAGTTCTTCTAGCAGTGGAAACGACAAAACATGAACTTGAAAGAACGAGTAATCACAGAATTGACTAGCCTTGTGGCTCAGTGGGTGGATTTCCGCCTTCTGAGCTGTGGGTTGTGGGTTCGATTCCCACCCAGGACAAACATTTTTGTGTGATGAACATGGATGTTTGTTCTTTGTCTGGGTGTTCCTATGTATTCTATGTATGTATTTACAAAAAAAAAAGTATTTATGTATTCTATCAGTTATCTGGTTCACATAGTACAAGCTTGCTTAGTTTGGGGCTAGGTGGCGCTGTGTGTAAATAACGTCCACCAATATTTATTTATTTATTTTAATTACCAAAGTTTTAGAGTCAACGATATGCATACATTCTTCTGTAGCGCCTATGTCACGGGGAATTAAAAACAAAATACATCACCAATGAGTGACTAAAAAGTTAGATTTGTATTTTCAATGGCAAATTTCAATTATAGGTAAAACTTAATAAACGCCCACAAAGTGAAAAACAGTATAATATATGTGCGGCCACCAGAGCTTTCGGCGTTCAGACCTTTGTGCGTAGCTTGGTAGAATGCTACATGGATCTTCTGGGGCAGTAGAAATTATATCTGCCACTCTCAATAACATGAAAGTGATGAGGGTAGAATTGAAGCCATGGGAGACTTTCCAGCCTTTTCCTTAAAATTATTGTTGCGCAGTAATTATTATAAAATACAACAATATGAACATGTCTATTTTGTAGGTAAAATCATGCAATACTTACCAACCTACCATATACAGCAGCTTAATACGATTTTCCTTCAAAAGCTCGCGTAAACAATAATTTGATTACATTGCGTAATGTTGTTAAACATCGACATCGAGTCATTGCAGGGTTCCGGCGCTCCGCCCTAGTGACGCACGTGTCTCGCGGCCAAGGCTGCGCCGTGAAAGCTCTGTGTGTTTACACCCACGCACACACACACACGCAGAGCCTTCACGCACATGCAAGCACCCACAATAGCCCCACAAACGTAGTTCAAGCGTAGCATACAGCCTCCTCGTGTTCAGACACTATTTACGTTGTGTGCGTGCAGCTTTACTAACAGAGCGGTAGTAACCAGCTTCTCTTCTACAGAGTCAGTGAATATGGAATAGCGATATTGGAATTTCCGTTGAATATTTATTTTCTTTTTGTGTCCATTCCATCCCATGACGCATCTACGTACTGACCGCAAATTTGCATCTATGGTACTGACAATGGTTTCATAGAGTTATTGACGTCAACGCAGCGTCCATTTTTATTTTTTATTTTTATTAAATCGTTACACGTGACGTGACTATCGAAATTTTCATGTAGGTATTACTTGCAAGATAAATAATAATATTGTATGTTTAGCTCCAGTGCCGCAGCAAAAGCATACGACATCGGTATGTCTGGTCTGTATTAAGGGCCTACTGGAAGCTGATCTCTGACCTCGAGGCGGCTAAAGGTGGAGCAAAAAAAAAAAGTTTAATCTGTTTATTCCCTCATAAGGTTATAAAAAGTTATTTACAACATTGTTGCTTATTTATTATAATTACATATTGAGACATTTTTTTTTTTAAATATTAAATCAATATCAATATGCATATCTGTCTGTATTTAGAACAGTCCAAGACCTCCATTTTTGAATCACTCGTATGATATTTCGCACGAAAATATCATGCGAAATGACTGACTTTCGAAAGCAATACGAAAACAAAAATCGCATTTTTACCCAACTACGTCATTTGCTCTTATCAAAAGAAAATCTTCAGGCACGCATCCCAAATATTCTTCTTTATATAAATGTATCTAAAAAGAAATATATTTTTATTATGACTCTGATCACCCCAACTAATGAGCCAGGGTGGATGAATACAACGCAATGTGGTCCTGGTCTACGTTGTTGTCAGGTACAGCACCATGCAATCCTAGGAGGGCTCTGGTGCGTTCCTCTGGAGATTCAAGGACGATCAGCCACGGAGGCGGTTTTAGAGAGTGCAATGCCTCATAACCTGGCGGCACCCCGAACCAGCCGAGTTTCTTGTGAAAATGTATGCGCTTATGATCTTACTACATTCCGTTTCCAGAAGTGCTAAATCCTGACAGTAAAGTTACATGACCTTTAACTTTTATGTAGTTAAATAATTATTTAGTTTATGTTCGAGCAATCTTTTCGTTATTCATCCTTGCTTACAACTTACAACCTGCATTGCGTCTGTGTGCTTAAAATAGCCCTGTATCCAGGCTCGTACGCCCATGTAGTTTGCACAGGTCGTAAACTGCGCGTGTGTGAGTGCGGCATACGGAATACGGATTTATCAATACGCCTGTGTTGCTCCCGCAAGCTTCATACCCACTCCATACCTTGTTTGGTGAACGAATTCTAAGAATCGCCATAATGTCAGAGTGCTTTAACCAATTTACTTATACAATATACAGATCGCGTTTCAGAACAGTTTTTTTTTTTTTTTTTTTTATAAATAGCATCCTGCATAGCATAGCTAAATTAAATTACATCAATGTACAGAATGAATACTCGTTACAAGTAGCAAGAATACTAATATAGACTCCTTCTAATTTATCCAAAGTTTTTTAGGGTTCCTTGAAAGAAACCCAACTCTTACGTCGTGTCCGTCCGTCTGTCACAGCGCCATTACTACGTTTATGAACCAAAGGAACATAATATATCATTATATACCATCATATATCTTGATTTCATAGACTTAGATCTCAATTCAAATCTTGATTCAGTAGCACGGCGTGCTGTTTTTTTTTAATGTTTCTCGTTGGCGAGACGAGCAAGTCGCTCACCTGATGTTAAGCGTCACGCTTGCCCATAACACTTCAGTGACACCCAGAATTTTGAACTTCAACAGTTCAAAACTATGCGTGGCAATGCACTGCGCTCGTCACTCTGAGATGTTAGATGTTAAATCTCTGCATGCCCAGTAATTACGCTGGAAACATTGCCCTTCAATCCGGAACAGTAATGCTTGCACACTACTGCTTGGCGGTTGAATAACTGGCAAAGGTGTGGTACTTCCCCAGGCGCACTCTACAAGAGATCCCTACCACTACAAACCTACTACCTACTGTTTGACTTAAAGGCGACGAAGAGGATCCCACCATCACCCTTTCTCTAGAAGACGAGTAAAAAGACGCCCCACTACCATCCTTAAACGGTACATTTCCCTTGGTTACGTACAAAATGTTTTGAGTCTACGTTTCTAATCCTTACAGCCAAGGAGTGGCAACAAACTGCCGGCTTCCTTGTTTCCTGAATAATATAATCTATGGCTTTTCAAGGTCAAAGTGAATAGATATCTTCTAAGTCTGCGTGCTTAATCTTCGACCATATCGTTGCTTACCAACAGGCGAGCTATAGTAGTCAAACGCGGACTAATAAGCAAAACAAAAAGAGAAAAAAAACATTGTGTATCATAAAGGTAGCTCCCATTAATGTCTACCTACTTAGTTCAGAGTTCATCGCCTTGTACTCAACCTCTGTGGCTTAAACCAAAGGAGCTTACATTTTGAGAAAATTGATTGATTCTGGCCCGTGGGCCGGATGCGACCCGCCGCTGTATTTGATCCGGTCAGGAACTCTTAGTAGTCAGGATCTACTAAACTTTAGCTAAATACAGTCGTGTCCAGCCATAATAAAATAATCAAAGAAACTCAGTATAATCTATTCAGCGAACATAATTATTAAACGAGATCAAATCATTGTTTTGCCATTCCCTTTTCGGCCTGCGAATTCATGAACGTTCGAAAATTTGGCCCGTGACTTTCCAAAGTTTATCCACAACTGGTATAAAGGATATTTATTAAAGGGGCACGTTGTTTTAGCCAAGATCTCTACAGTCGATGCTTCTTTTATCTTATCAAGAATATCTTTCCATTTTAATATTGAAAAGGTCGGTGTTATAATGAAATAAGGGCTTATTTGCATCGGCCGTAAATAGGTCAGGTCGCGGTACGGTGGATGCAACGGCGGCCTGGTAACCCAGTTCCCGACAAGGGCCGATTCCTCCCCATCCCCTGCGCGATACGAGTGCCGCACAGTCAGCGTGTTATGTTATGTGCCAAAGTATATTTGAATTAGTAACCACGTGATATTTACAAGTATATGTTTTTCGGAAAGAATTTCTGTTGTTTAGATATTTTTGTCATTATTTTGTGTACGTGTAATACCTATGGATGTTTATCTGGTATGAATGATCGAGTGGTTGATTGGTCTATTCAGTCATGAGCGCACGTTCTCTAGAAACTCCTGAAGCTGCTTAACGGCCTACTTTGATAAAACGTTGTTTTTTTAGAAATAGAAAATACGACCTGCACGCCAATACTAACATAAGTACAGACAGAAAAACGTATTTTTTTTTCAGTTGATGCAGACTTCGTTCGCTTCGCACACTCGGTCTACTACTTTTCCTCGTCACATATAATTTCAACGCAAAACATTCGTCACTCTAGGTGTCTATAACTACGAAGATATTACGATAATTAAAAAAACAAACAAACGTCTAAGTATAGTTTTTCACGGTGTAGATAACATTTTAAAAAGTCAAGTACAATTGCGAAACTGTTGGCGGTTTTTGTATGGACAAGTGGGCGGTAAACTCTAATCTTAAATCATCTGTTCTGTAAGGATGGTAATATTTGTTGCTTACAAACTTGCACGAAGCGCACGAGCAAACTGATGTGATGTGATGTGATGACTAATTTTTATAAGAACATGTGTCTTTAACCGTGAAACTTTTAAATGTGTGCAAATGTGTTTAAGCATATAGGGGAAGCAGTATACTATAGGTCCATTGCAAAAGGTCCATTATCTGTCAAAATGATCCTCTTAGAATGTTCCGTTGTAAAATAAACAATCATTTGAAAAATAGCAAATGTTTTTTATTATAGAAATCGTAAATGAGAGACAACAGTTTCAGTACACATAAAAAAATAACAGTTTTTTTTGTATTACTTTTCTTCAATTTGTTAAAAACCGTTTTCAATAAGAGGATACTCTTTAGAGAAAGATAAAAGAATGTCTATAGTTATGTTCAAACCGCGACATTTCACAATAACTGTGCTGAATTGTTCAAATATAACATTTCACAAATGCTTAGTATTATTATGAATATTGTTGGAATTATTTTGCTAATACCCTGTGTTTTATCTAAGCTAATACATTTATCGTCAAAATGATTCACAGTACCTACTCAAAATATTGAGCAACTCGGTACCGGCTCGAACGGCGGCCGGAGGCCTGTGTTGTTATAAGACTCAAAAGATTTAAAACATTTTCCATCACATAGCTTACGCGATTTCTATGCTACCACCCACAGTACGTAATATTTATATTCTCTTTGACCCACAGAAAAGAGATTTTTTTTTCTCTTCTGTATTACCACCCTACACAGCTTTAACCTATCAAGGAGGTTTAATAAGGAGGTTTAGCTTTAACCTAACAAAAACCAAAACCTTATTCTAAAATCAACACATTGTTTTCTTTCTATTTTCAAAATTTCAAATTAATATTTTCCGAATGTGCTCTGCACTTTGTAACATAGCCAGTACACAAGACTCCCCGGAACTCTATGCTAGCGCATGCCACCGTACTTGGACGAAAATGCTAAATCCATGCCGCCGTACGATGGGAGGATTTTCAAGTATTTCCAGGGTTCTCGTTAGAGTGGCCTGGGCTTGCCAATCTCATAACGCGGTGCATCTCCCAATAGCCGCCTCGAGCGTGAAAACGATGCTTTCAGCTTCGAGTGCTGTCGCCGTCATATTTTCATATCTAGCTGTATACACGCATCGTAGAGTGAGTTTGAAGCAACTGCGACGATTTAGGGCGTTATTATTGGAAGGATGGAAGATACATGTCGAAACACAAAATAAATATGTGCAGGTCAGCTCCGGCCGACCTTGATTTAAAAAACTACAATCGTAGCGCTAAGGCTATCTACAAAATATTATTTGAAAAGTATCGATTTGGGATTTATTTAATCTAATTAGTAGATATTAACGAAAAAACACTTAACAGAATAAAATATAGAATATATATACATATATAAATAAATTATTATACATAAAATATAATATATAAATAACAGTTTGCTTTGAAACAAACTCTTTGCCAAGTCACCTTTATGCTAGACATCGATGTAAGAATGGAATTAATATTTCACATATATCTCAGCAATGGGGTGGCGCAAAAGCTACTAAGGGTACTTATACTTACTCCAAGGACATGTTCGTTTGGTTTGTAAAGCTTAAGGTTTCCTATAAATATTGGTATTGACACGTAAGTACTTGTCTATTTATTTAAACATTTGTCTTTATCTTACTACTCCATATATTAAATCTTTTGGCAAGTGAGAGGCAGACCACCCACGCTCGGGACAAGTAAACAGATTTGTTTACTCACCAACTTAAGTTTCGTAATTTACGTAGGTCAAAGCAGGTTTAGTTCCCTTGTACCAAAGCAAATTAATAGTTATGTAAGAGTAGGTATGTTCAAGTCATGGCTTTTTAGGTAAAAACTTAGCTATTTGAAGGAATTTCACTCCAGGACTCTCGTAATGTCTATATAGGATAAATTAGGGACAGACAAGGTAATTTTCGTCACACAGCGGCTAAGGTAGAGAGGTGTAATCGGAGTTTCTTTGCGAGATAAAATCCGGAACGCGAATATTCGCCGAAGAAAAGTCATGCACCGACTTTGCTTTCAGGGTTTGCAAGCTGAAATCGAACTCGGATCGAACTGCTCGAAGAACCGATAACCGATGGGAACCGCAAGAATCAGTAGGTAGGCCTCCCACTAGGTGAGTGGTAGAATTATTAGGTGGGCTACAATTAAACAATGTTTAAGTTTTTAGGGTTCTGTAGTACTAAAAGGAACCCTTATAAGTTCGTCATGTACGTCTGTCTGTCTGTCTGAATCCTTTATCGCCTTATAACTTCCAAAGTTATAAGCTTACATGCATGAAATTTTGCACAACGATAGTCTAAGTATAGACCTACAATTTAGAAAATTAAAAATACTTTTTTTTTGCAAAATGATGGAAGCTCCCATACATGTAAAGAGGTGGTTAAAAAAAACTCTGAACTCTATCATGTAGTTGAACAGGTATTTTTAAGGTGACAATTTTGGAAGGATAAAAATACCATAATTTTATATTAATAGCTGTCATAAAGGGGAGTAAAAAAATAATTTCGTATTCCCCCACATGTGGGGTATCATTGAAAAGGTCTTTTAAATAAACTTAAGGTTTCCTCTACCATTTTTTTTTATCAGATGTACCGCTTGCGAAATATGGGCCGACAAAGTTGCTTACAATGTCCCCCCCCTCTACCATTTCTAAACTTTGCGTCTCAGAAACGAATAAATACTTCAAACGTCTTACGCGCCTACGGATTTATACTAAGCATGGCCCGACATGCTCTTAACAAGTTATTTACCGCCACGATTGCTTCCTATCGTAGCGAATTTTTACTAAGAATCGTACAGGAAATTCTAAATGCGCTTTTAGCATTCAAGTAAGTAAGTAGGTAGCTAACTTATGAGTAACTTACCTCCGAATACTGAAACGTTTGTTAACTTTGACAACAGATTAATTCTAATACTGCCTTTGTCTGGCACTAAGCAAATGACAAAGGCAGCAATGTACTTAATCTGTCGTCAAAGTTAACAAACTTTTCAGTATTCGGGGTTAGACAACAAATCAACAATTAACAACAAACAAATCGGTGTTTGTGTGATGTTTGTTTAGAATACTGTTAGCTAACTTACATCTGGATTTACAATTTCTATATTTATACGTTGAAATCTTAATTGTTCGACAGCTTGCGAAACGATGATCGTCATGAAATTATGTAGGCAAGTATAGTTAGTTTCAATACCATTTCTTAATTCGTATATGAGCAAAATCGAAAAAAAAAAAACGCAATATGCGCAAAATAAGGGTCGCGAGGTCTAAGTTCGTGGCGAACTACTAATTTAGTAAGCAGGTAACTAATTTAGTACCGCCTTTATATACGCACGTAGGATAGGCACTTAGCGCTACCGCTGAAATAGCGACTTAAAAAGCATAGCCAACAAGAAAACTGAAAATCTATTGATAACTTCACATGAGGCAACATATGTGATTTAGAAAAAACTTGTATACATCCTGAATGAAATCACTGAGAAGAACTTATGTAAATAATACTAACAGCTAATGAGACAGCGTCTACAGCGGTCGATATTATCCTAACTAATAGAATAAATGCGAAAGTATCTCTGTCTCTCGGTCTGGGTGTTTGTCGCGTTATCACGGCTAAACGGATGAACGGATCGACCTGGGACCCTATTCCTGTGCGCTCGAGATTATCTCGGTCACTGTCTCTCTAATTTAGAATTTAATGGGAGTGAGAGTGACCGAGATAAAATGTCATTTCTCCGAATAGGGTCCCTGGGACCCTATTCCTGTGCGCTCGAGATTATCTCGGTCACTGTCTCTCTAATTTAGAATTTAATGGGAGTGAGAGTGACCGAGATGAAATGTCATTTCTCCGAATAGGGTCCCAGAATTTTTGCGAACCTTAAGGGTCGGAGACGGTCGTAGGCTACTTTTTTTTTAGGTCCACGATTATTTCCTTGTACGAAAACGACCAAGTACTTGTGAGATGTTTTAATACTAGGTGTATTTTATACTAATTAATATAGTATGGGTATAATAACGAGAGGTACTATATAAGTTTTGATATAATTTAAAAATAGAGCCATCAATGTTTTATTGAATCGAAAAAAAAAAGACATGTTTACGTGCTCGTGTCTGGGAAAATGTAAATATAATAGTGATAACAGTGTTACCTACATATTTCCAAAACGAATTATAAAATGTTCCAGAAAAGCTTCCATCACTTTAATGGAATGTGACTTGGGTTGGACCGTGGCTGAAATCGTTGACATAGACCATGACTGAGATTTGTTTTATTGCGAAATATTATGATTCCCTTGAAATATTATGATGAAAAAAAATATTATGTATCTAAATGCACTATACGCGGAGCCAAATTGAAGAGCAAACAAATCCTACTAATTCTACTAATATTAAAAATGCCAAAGTTTGTGCGTAAGTATGTTAGTGTGTTTGTACCTGTTCACCTCTGTAATGGCTGAAAAGATTTGAAAAAAAAAATGGTTATGGAGATTGCTTATACCCTGGATTAACACATATCTAGGCTTTTTTTATCCCGGTAAAGTATTATTTTGCTATGGTATAGATCTGTGGGTATAGAGGACGAAACCACAGGGCGCTGCTAGTATAGTAATAAATCAAGTTTTCCAATCAAACGTAACATCAGGTACAACTAATTTTATTTGTATTGCTTTTTTGAGAATTAACGTTTATAAAATATAATATAATTAGGAAAAACAAATGCACAAAAACTATAATAACTGTTCCATTTTACTCCTACTTTTTTAACTTCAAATGAACATCTATTTTTGTATAAAGCTGTATCTGGCTACATTTATATCGTAAGAAACGTTTACACATACAGCTTGCTTGGACACTACACAACTAATTGAATTAAATCCTACTTAAAACACTTGGCGCGCTGAAAACCTGCATTTGTCAACGCCACGGGATAAACGCAAAAGACGCTAACGCGTACTCGAGAAATATTTCTGCTCTCCTAAGGAACTCCAACCACTTAAATTAGCACGAGTTACGACTGCGAGACAAGATAAGTAGTGGATTGTAGCAAAGTACTAACGTAAGTTAGGGTTAGTAATCCTGCAACTTTGTACAATATACTTACTGAGTGTGCAAGGAGTCATTGCCACTACTTTTACAAGTAAGTCAGAACGAGTATGTTCCTATAGTTATGTTACTAGCGCTAGTTGTTCGTTAAACGTGGTATATGTAGCTTACGTGCAAACTATCGACTTTATACGTCCTTTTACTAAACGATTTTGTATCCACGTTTTAGCGTTGTTGCATTGTATGTTTTGATTGGTTGTAAAATCTAAATTCAGCATGGATAAAGCGGATCGGTAATATTTGAATTACTATTGGCAGATGCAATGTAAAATGGCAGAATTACAAGTACGGAATGGCCGGTTCTCCGCTTCATAATTCCAATAATATTAATGTGATGACTGAGCACATCACACGATACCAAAAAAAATTAAGCGTATGTAATATTGACAGATAGAGATAGACTAAAATAGCAATGCTTAAAGTCAAATTATAAAAAAAAATGGCATATAATATAATGGCAGTTTTAGCTAAGTAAACATAGGCTTATTTACTTGGCAGCTTCTTACCATATCATCATTATCAGCCAGAAGATTTCCACTGAACAACGGCCTCCACCTTTATGTGCCATAATCCCCACGCTCACCGCTTAGTAAGATGAAGCTGCTGCTCGTCCTGCAGTGGTTCTGTCGCAGTTTTAGATCATAACATAAGCAGTAAGATCCCCGAGTCTCACTATATTCGGTGGCGTAGCTGATTACAAAATATTCGCTATGCAGAAAACATGACTGTTTCTTAGATTATCCCTATACAACCAATTATGTATCTACATATATTTTATATGTTAGCAGCAACTCAAAGCACCAGACTACTCCAGCCAGACTCGGCAAGTGCGTCGCAGACGACGCAATGCGACGCGTCGCGTTAATTAATTGACATCGTGCGCAGGCGCATCCGTGACATTTGCAAGGATTATGTGCGGGTATAAATACGCGGTTGTATTGTAACTGGAACAATAGGGATTACGACATTATTATTTATGGGTGTCAGTGTCAGTTGAACGCACGCGAACGACCAACTACTTCATTATAATATCGAAAGGTTATAAAGCTTAGACTATATTATGGTTAAAGGACGTACCAGCGAAAAAAAAAGAGACTAACAACTAAGGCGGCAATATAGTCGGCAATATAATGTCACATAGTTGGTAGGTCATACTGGCCAAACTATACGATGCGAAACTGTGATGTTGCTTATCTCTTTGGATTTGGCTAGCTAGTCGTAGTTGGTGTAGTCTTCAGTGTTCTGGTCGATAGTTAATCGCTTATACTGATTTAATCTTTGAAGCAATTCACAGAAAATAATTTGAACCTGCCTACCGAAAATGACATTGTGAAAGTCGCGGGCAACCGGTGGATGCAAGTGGCACGTTGTCTGTCGTTGTGGCGCTCTAAGGGGGAGGCCTGTGTTCAGCAGTGCACGTCTTCTGGCTGATAATGTGATAATGTGATGTATCGAAAAAGAGGTAAAAATAAAAATAATTTATTAAAAATATTTTTCTTGTCACTAAACAACTGTTTTTTGTCATGACGTGCAACAAACACTAGACTCTAGACTCTAGTAAGTGGATGTCATGTTGGGCTCCTGGTATGGTAGGGTTCCGTAGCGACGTGGTAAGTAGGTAGTTTAAGATCAAAATTCCGTGATTTTACTATAGCAAAATACAATGTTTATGCAGACGTCAGAAAGCTGGAATGTACATCATAGCCAAACTAAACTCGGATGTTGCTTTTCTAGTTGGATTTGGCTCTCCAGTTTATGGTACATCGTTATTAAATAAATCAGTTAGGTTAAATATTACCTTACAAGCGTACAAAATAAATAAAAACAAAAATGAGGTACATTAAACCTAAGACAGCCACATTAAAGAATTCAAGCATTACATTATGTCAAACTCAAAATTAGTAAAAATATATCCAAACATGTCATGACATGCTCATGGTAGAGGTCCGTAACTACGCTAAAAATAAACGACAGAGTCACAGTCCTAATTAGTATTTTCCGAATAATTTTGTCAATCAATCATTTTGTTTATAAATCATATTGTTTGCCTCCAAATCAATCGGCTATATCTCGTAAACTATGAGACTCCAATAAGTTGTAATAATTTAATAAGTAATTTGGATTCTTTGCTAGGATTATATTATTATTTTTCAGAATTTTCAATAAATATCTTTAGAATAAAATCATGGTTCACACGAAAAAAGTAATTTTGAATTATATTAAAGACATTTTGGACTCGAAGATTTAAAAAAAAAAAAAGTAAGAGAAACCTCATAACTACTTTGGATTCCCTTTTCATGGTCATTCAACGTAATGGGCGATAGATAATGGATGAATGAAAATAATTATAAATCATACTGCAACTGAATACTACTGCTACTTACAATGAAATCTTTTCTCGGACTGGAATTTCAAAACGCTACATTGATCTCAAAACATTCATATAATTTGAGATCATTAATGAATCTAAAAAAAACTAAATGCAATGTGACATTCAGAAATAATTGTCTATGCAGAGATCTTGGCTTGGTGTCAACTATCTACTATTCTCTGGCTCTTTAGTCGCGGGCAATTAAAATAACTGGTAATGAATGACGCATTCTTAGCCGTGGTCACGACACTGATGTATGAGTACGCCTCTGTTGCGTACACGCAGCAACTCAAGATACACGCCAGTCTACTCTGGGCCCTTATTCTCTATCGCACATAAGATAATAATAATATCTGGGGCATTTTTGCACACACGGTCATCTGACCCCAAACTAAGCAAAGCTTGTAATATGGCTGCCAGAGACTGATATACGTACATAGATATTTTTAAATACATACTTATATAGATATTAACACGTAACTTGATAACTTGGCAATAACGCGTGACGTCATAACATGCTACAAACTTAAACGCGGTTCCTAATCGTGGCACGACGTGAAGAAACGCGCGTTTAAGAAATCTAGAGAATACCGTTTCATGCGACTAGCACGGAGTGAACTTAACCTGGCGCGTAACAAGGTAGTTATGGCAATGGAGAATAAGGGCCTGCTGTCTACTGCCCTATAAATTAAGGGTTGTTTTAATGTATGTTTCGTGAATGTTTTTGATCTGTAAACGTATAGTCGGTGCGACATGTGCGTATTGTGCGAGCTCTTACATACGATTGCCACTTTAATCTTTTAAACTAACAATAAGTTAAAATAACCAGTTGCCAATAGCCAATTGTTGCACAAGTTTTTGACCAAGCGAAGCGAAGGTCTCAGAGTTTACTGGGACAAATCGGCATTTGTATGTATGTTTGTATGTTTGTGTGTATATTTGTCCGATGATAACTTGCGAACCGTTGATCTGATCTTCATGAAATTTTGTAGGCAAGTAGTTCATTTCAATACAATTTTTAAGTTCGAATATGAGCTGAATCGGTCCGGGAGTTGTGCAGATATAAGGGTCGCGAGGTCTCAGTTCGCCGCGAACTACTATAGTAAGTAGATTAGTTGAGAGATTGAAATAGATAAAGAGTTATCTAAGTTACATGTTTCGCAAGAAATATAAGGCTAAATTTGTTGTAATCCGTTTTCTTATATACAAGGCTAAGTCGAGAAAAAATTCCACTTTCATATGAAAATATATGGATAGTCGTCAAACTAGACAAAAATAAAGTAAATGCTACCTGAACGAGCGAAGTGAAGGTCTCAGAGTCTACAGGAGCAAATAGGCAGTAGTATGTATGTTTATACGTTTGTATGTATATTTGTCCGACGATAACTTAAGAACCGTCAATCCCATCGTCTTGAGATTTTGTACGCAAGTAGTTCATTTCATCCAATGTTTAGGTTCGATCCGCAGACAGAGAAAGTAGCTGTTTCTATAGGGACAATAACATGAGGTAAGTTTTGATTTGGAAGAACAAGATAATAACATATTTCTATAGTACATTATGAAAAGTGTAGGTAAGTGAAATAAAAACTTGTGAAACGTAACATCCGAGTTCTCAGTTCGGGGTGAGCTATAAATTTCAGCAGTATGCAATTTAATTCAATGCCAATATACGCTGATATAACTTAAGGTAAGAACCTACCTACACAATGAACTGTACTACGAAACAGGTGCAGTTAATATGCACGCTGTGATTTATAAGGCATGATACTAACTTTATTTTTATTTAACCCGGGGGGTGTGGTGCAAAAATGGTACGCCGAGGATGAGGAGGGTTCTCCTCATCCTCGGCGTACCGGATGCATTGTGAATTTGTGACCATATATTTTATTTATATTTTTTAATAGTTGTCGATATTTTTTTAAATAATAGGAAATGCAGATAAACAAATGTTGTTTTTTGGGGTTTCCATTTAAAAACCACATATTTTTGTAAAAATATCTTGTTTTATAATATTAATCATACCTCGGAATAAAAAAACTGCACACGAAACAAAACAAGGAGGGTTAAATTGACCCCTGCTCCTCGACGGGTTAAGTATTTTATTTTTACTTTGAAGATACATTTTTATTTCTGTGGAATACATCGTTAGAAAACCTACATATTTCCGAAGAAGAAATTCGACGGCGTATGTGAATCCACCAACCCGCACTGTGCCAGCGTGACAGATATGGCCTAATCATCATTCTAGTGTACGCCGATATCCCAGCAGTGGGATTTAAAAGCTGATAAAGTACTGTTTTTTTTTTACAATTATATCTTTATATTAAGCAGGTACTTTGTATGGATTTCGCATACATAATATGTTAATGCTAACGTAATACCGTTGTGTTGAAACCGTTACATATACGTACAGTTTATTAAGGCCAAAACACGAAACAAACCAAAAAAATATACAAAGGATTCACAATGCATGTTAAGATTACTTAAAACTCGAACCAAACTTAAAATGTTTGCGAAAGTTTCAGTGAAATTGTAAAAAGCTGCGTGGAATTGTTTATATCACACACTTCACTACAGTGGTACAAAACATTATAATATTTATTATGTACAACTTAAAAAACAGACAATTAAAGAAAACTTAAAAATACTACCTAAAAACTAAAACCTAAAATAACTATAAAAATTAAACTATATTAAAATAAACTATATTTTTTGTTAGAATCACAATGTAAAGGGGTTTTTCTTTTATCAGGCAAGTGCCTTTATTAACTAAGCGAAATACATACAAACTACAACTATCCCTACTACATAAAAATAACAGTGGGATTATCCAGAGACAATTAAAGGTCTATAGATAATCCAAATGTTCAAGCCCACTACTAGTTGGCAGCTTACCCAGCATGCTGGCGGCATTACCACGCTGAATGGCAATGCTTATGCGTTGAGCCAAATAAACGCCAGCATTTTGGTCACGCGTCGCGTGCAAAGGGGTAATGTAAAGCGTTAATTCCTCATTTTACCAATTAACTGCATCTGTCAGAAGCATTTTTCATTTGATTTCAGTAAGATTCATTGATTGAGATTCATTTATATGCGGCTCAATTTAAGAATGGACCACAACTATTGTTAAGAGTTTTTGGCGGGAACGTGAAGAATTCATGTCGCGTCATTTTATTATTTTCCAAAACTTGTGTTATTTCGAGTGGTAATGTGTAAAAACGGTGAATTTCTACCCGTTAAGTGTTCGCGAACATGCACGAGTGTTGGTGAATGGTATAATGTCGTAAAACGTGAATTTTCGTGTTGTTTCCAAAACTCCATAGAAGGCTCTAGTAAAGTTTTCACCACTTTACGGGGCATGACTTGGACTTGTCCGTGACTTGCTTTGCTCGACTTTGACCGTGACTATGACTTATTTGATAATATCTAACAAAACTTGAGAATATATATGTATACTTGACACTGGCAAATGCGTAAGACGTGCGACGCCAAAATCCTCTTCGGAGGAAAAAGAAAAAAAAAACTATTGTTAAGAGATCCTTCCTGCTTTGTGAAAAATACACTGCACGTCTATATCTTATACTTTACTAGTAAAATATAAATCAGTGGTATAATAGCAATGAAAAAATAACTAGTATGTACGATACTTGAGGCGACATCGCAGTACATTGCAATGTCTCACCACTTTGCCAAACCTTATTAGATGGCTAAATGTAAAATAGTGTAAACTAGTAGTTCGCGCCGAACTGAGACCTCGCGATCCTCATATCTTCACAACCCCTAGACCCATTCAGCTCATATTCGAATTTAAAAATTGTATTGAAATGAACTATTTGCCTACAAAATTTCATGAAGATCGGATCAACGGTTCGCAAGTTATCATCGGACAAATATACACACAAACATACATACAAATGCCGATTTGTCCCAGTAAACTCTGAGACCTTCGCTTCGCTCGGTCAATTATTTGGACCTTTTAACATTATGCTAGGCTCATCTTACAATAACAGCTCAATTGAAATGCTCTACTGCTTCCAGCAGTCTGCAGTCGAATGAGGAAACACACACAGCGGCCCTAATGAGCTGGCAGCTTTGAAAACTCATCACAACTACGAGTATTTCAGAGGAACAATGTTGCTTTGTATTTCTGGGAAATGCATCGTTCACACGCGGCGCCTGTTTACTATGAAAACTCGAAGATCGGGTTTCTCTCTGCTATAACATACGAGGAGGTTTGCTATTGTTATCGAGTTTCAGACGATTTTACTTGATGTTGCCATGTGTGCACTATTACCGGCCTTATGGCAACTAACCTCACTCGCGTAATAAATACATTCACCGTCACGGAATTTGCAATATAGGGATTATATAGACAGAAAGATAACACTTTATAAAAAGCTACACATAGTATAGACTGATATACAGTAACTAGTACTATCGACTTGGCTTAGAATAGGCAACCATTTATGGAAAGGAATAGCATTTAAAAAACAATGGCATTTAAATTTTAAAAAAGTATAGTGTAGTTTTCTATGAGTAATTTTTTCAGAATTCGTTTAGTAGTTTATTAGGAGAATCATAGAAAAATTGTAATGGTATAATTTAATTTCACGAGGACAGAATTACCTAAACTTGCAGAGAGCTTTTTTGTTATTAGTAGGAGATAATTGTTATCTAAGTAATTAACTTACGAACGTTCAGATACAGATTCTCTTGTTTGTGTTATATTAAAATCATAATAAGTCTGATGCTCTATTATTTTACTCGTACTTCTTCTTGAATTTTTCTTTATCGAAGTGCCGCGCATTTATGTTGTTCTCTACGCCAAGGCAATATTATTATTATTACTATTTTTTTTTTCTTGATCCCTACGGTCACTTCCCTACGATACGGAAGAGGTTTTTGTTCAGCAGTGGTCTTCCTCTGGCTGATGATAATAATAATAAATAATAAGTATCTGGGACATTGTTGGAAACACGCTCACCTGACCCCAAACTAAGCAAAGCTTGTAATATGGCTGCCAGAGACTGATATACGTACATAGATATTTTTAAATACATACTTATATAGATATTAACACCCAGACATAGAACAAACACAAATATTCATCACATGAATGTTTGTCCTAGATGGGAATCGAACCCACGCCCCCAAACACAGATCGTAGGTTCACTACCAACTTAGCCACAGGGGCTACTAGTGATGATGATACTTAGGACCAATCCAAAATTGTATCACCTAAAATTATCTGGCCTCAAGATAACATAAAAAATGCAAGTTAAATAAATACTGACCTGAAAATCAAACAATAAATAAGTGTCGCCTGAACTTGTCGTTCTGGACACAGAATTATTGTAGCTTGTAAGTCGTTGATCTTCAAAGGGTAAAGTTTTAAGAAGGTAACAGATTTAGGGCACAATTTTCTTTACGATGTTGGCAGCACCGCCACTAGAGTCCTCAACTTACATGTATGCAGCAATAAATCGATGCATGTGAATCTTTCTTGACATGCAGTGTCAAATCCATATCGGATTGTTGATTGATATAGAAATTCTAGAGATATCTCCACTTCACTCTTATTATTGTCACAAGATTTGTAATTTTAAGAAGCTTATTAGTTTTACCCCACTACGAAAAATAAGGGTATGTATACTATGTATGTTCATCTGTTCCTTCATAATTGACCGAGCGAAGCGAAGGTCTCAGAGTTTACTGGGACAAATCGGCATTTGCATGCATCTTTGTATGTTTGTGTGTATATTTGTCCGATGATAACTTGCGAACCGTTGTTCCGATCTTCATGAAATTTTGTAGGCAAGTAGTTCATTTCAATACTAGGTTTAAAGAACTTTATTATCAACAAAGACAACATTGTCACTTATGTGATAACATAATTTAGCTTAGATAGGTGTTCGTCGTCGTATTAACTAATTTAAATAAAATGTACAAATAAATAAATGCTGAAAGTGGGTAGATTACTTAATATTATATATATTATTACATTATTATCATTTATTCGTATGACCCACTTCACGTTTTCAATACAATTTTTAAATTCGAATATGAGCTGAATAGGTCCAAGGTTTGTGAAGATATAGGGATCGCGAGGTCTCAGTTCGGCGCGAACTACTAGTTTTTAAGCTATTTATCATAATTTAATAAATTAGGTATCGTTGGAAGCGTTTTCATCGTCCGCTGGTATTACAGGCTATGTGACGTCACATTAAATTGAATATGGCGCCCTCTAGAGGACATGAAGTCATGGATTAACTTTTTTTTTAATTATGCCGTGTTGGTTATCAAATGAAAGGCATCCTAATTAGCACATTTCAAAAAAAAAAATGTTATGTTAGCTGTTTTTTTAAGAAACACATTGTTAAAAAAAGAAAAAAAAGAAAAAATGCGTCGTAAGGTCGTAGTCGGTTTTTAGTTTTTCTACCTACATATTGTTTAAGGTCGAATATTGCATGTTTTCATTTTGACATTCAAGCCAGTCTAGCTTCATACTTCCTATTGCTGCATCGTTTTCTCGCCCTAGTAACAATACTAATAATTACTAATTCACTACTATAGCCCTTTATTTACTTTATACTTAACTAGCGACCAGCCCCGGTTTCGCTCGGGTACCAAACTTCACAAGAACACACGCTGGGCTAATCTGAAGATTCACTAAAAATTTCACCAAAATCAGTCTAGCCGTTTTGGGGTCTATTGGGAACATAGAAACATACATAGCTTTTTATATGTATATTAAGCGGCTTATTATCCAAAAGTAACATTCTGAAGATGAAAATCCTGTTTTCATTTGCCTTAATTATTAGATTTCCTAAGGAAAATTGCAGCAATATCATCCAGCTCTTTTAACTGTCTATTGTTATCAGAGATCATCAGAAAGCGAACGGACTATTGGCTACCATGCTAAAACAAATTAAAGTTTTATTTTTCTAAATTTTAATTTGAACATAGCTTTTTATATGTATATTAAGCGGCTTATTATCCAAAAGTAACATTCTGAAGATGAAAATCCTGTTTTCATTTGCCTTAATTATTAGATTTCCTAAGGAAAATTGCAGCAATATCATCCAGCTCTTTTAACTGTCTATTGTTATCAGAGATCATCAGAAAGCGAACGGACTATTGGCTACCATGCTAAAACAAATTAAAGTTTTATTTTTCTAAATTTTAATTTGAACATAGCTTTTTATATGTATATTAAGCGGCTTATTATCCAAAAGTAACATTCTGAAGATGAAAATCCTGTTTTCATTTGCCTTAATTATTAGATTTCCTAAGGAAAATTGCAGCAATATCATCCAGCTCTTTTAACTGTCTATTGTTATCAGAGATCATCAGAAAGCGAACGGACTATTGGCTACCATGCTAAAACAAATTAAAGTTTTATTTTTCTAAATTTTAATTTGTTTAGCATCGTTATAGTAATTGGCGGTTGATTCAGATGCATTTGCAAATGTAGCAGCGATATACGGCAAAACGGATTGTTCCGTCTTCATCCCAATAGATCTCATCCCATGACGTCATTTTCTTGAGTCAACCCACTTTCTATTATTGACTCGTCCCACACCTTTTTTTTTATTTTTCTATTCTCAAGTCATACCAATTTATATTACCTGCTATTATTAACTCATCCCGTGCCGACATTTTCAATAAAACCACAGTTTGTTGAGTACAGTTTGCAAAAAGAGCATTTTATCCGGTTATAAATATGAAGGAGTAGGGAATAGAAAAAGATGAACTAATTTCAATAAGGAAACAAACTTATAAAAAACACGAATTTTAATAAGGTCAAATAACCTAATTGAAATTAGATAATCAAAAAAAAAAAAAAAAAATTTACTAAGTTAATTTGGTAATAGCCTTTTTGAAATTAGTTCATATATTATATTCATATTTTTACTTAGAGTTTATTTTAATTTATTTACTATTTAATGTTATTTAAGTTATTGATATTGAATATAAATAAAGTTTTTTTTTTTTAATAAACGAGTATTATAATAATAAAATCAAAACTAAGTTCATATATTTCTTTTTTTATATTTACATTAAGTATTACGTATATTTTTTGCATCAAATTTAGTAATGGTATGAAATAAAACGAAAAAGTCGGGCATGACCAGACTAATAAAAAAAATATGGAATTATCATTAATATTAACAAAAAATCAACTCTTTATTACATACCTATATAGGGTTATAAGGAATGGGTATGCTAAGCCGAAAGGGGCTGATGGTACTCATGGTTGTGAATAATTTTTACTATAAGACAAACCCCGAAATCAAGAAAAAAAAATCCATACTGTTCCATACATTTTGTCGAGTGTCATTGACATTTTTCTATGGAACACCTGATATTTTTTTCTCGATTTCAGTGTTGGTTTCAGGGTCCCATAGTAAGAGTTGATCATAATGATGAGTACTATGATCCCTTTTCGCCATAACACACCCTTTCCTTATAACCCTGTATAAATCAACATGAAAATAAATAAAAATCAACTCTTAATTAAATATATAAATTAACATAGAAAGAAATAAAAATCAACTTTTAGAATATTTAAACTAGACAATAAATAACATGAACAAAAAAAACAAGCAATTAAAATTTAAATTAACTAAAACACACCATGGAATGATCTAGATTCTGGAATTAACAATAATTTTCTTTACTATTTAAGATTCACTTATTTTTTCCACGCTAGATCTCATTTTTAATCATTTAATATAAACAAATGGGGCCAACTTTTCTAGGCAGTGGCCCAACACTATGTTTCTATCCACTAATTCTTGAATAGCAGTCTTTATTCTTTCTTCATTTTTATCTAGTTTAATTGCCGAAGATGTCGATGCTCCATCCCAAAGAGAACTTTGGGAAATCTTGGCATTTTGATAAAGTGATTTCCAAGATCGAAAAGACCACACTAATTCATTGAAAGAGCATTGATAAATTTCTAGGACTGAGGAATAACTTTGATGTTGTTATTCAATTTTTTTAATCGCTTAAAAAAAAACTAATAATAATATTCTCTATCTAACGGCCTACTAGTAGGTAGGAATATATTATCGTCATTGGTTGCATTTGCATCGGCTTATACTGATTGATGCTCAAATACGTATTAAGGTTTTAATACTTAGGTACTTTATACTTAAATCTACACAATTATATAAAATATACCTTGCATTTTTATGCTATCCATACTTTTTTAGTCACTTTTGCCGTGGGATGAGCCAAGAATAGCACTTGGGACGATTTAAGAAAAAAATATTAATTTTTATGTGGGTTGAGCTGGTAATACGTGTTTGGGATGAGTCAATAAATGGGATGAGATCGCTGGAATGAAGACGGAACAACCCGGCAAAACATAGTTTTGCAAATAGCTCTGCTATTTGTTAGTAGCTAGCATTTAATCTGTGGCTAGACGCATAGTAGTTAGTGTTTATTATGTAGGTAAACTGCGTGGGCTGAAATAGATGTGCGGGCAGACTGGATGCCGGGCATTGCCATCCAGTAGGAACGGTGTGAAATTACGAATAAGAAGGTTAAATCAATATTTTGTCTGGGTTTGTGAACGTTGGATGTTTGGAACATACTTTTTTAGTGTTTTTTTGATCACAGTTTGGTTTTTTCTGTTGTTCCTCTAGATCCCATATGGATCTGAGCACTAGATCTAAAGATCACTGGATCTATCCTTTTAATATAGGTCACTCTCCTTTAAGGATCATTTTCATATAAATATCATCGGATGTACCTAATTAGATGAAAATAACCATTCAAAGCTTGTTACCTTGTTAAAACATGTAAACATCTTACACATGTTGTAAATATGGTCAACTGGTTCCGCCTTAAACTGGTCTCGCGGGATCAGTTGACCAATTCATTAATATTATTTTTTTCTTTAGTCAAATGAACCCACTTTAAAATTAGGAAGAAAACAGATGTATAATTTTGAATCTATGTACAGGTTATAAGGAAAGGGTATGCTAACCCAAAAAGGGATCATAGTACTCATCGTTATGAACTATTTTTACTATGGGACCAACCCTGAAATCGCGAAAAAAATATCAGCTGTTCCATACATTCTGTCTTTGACATTTAGCTATGGAACAGCTGATATTTTTTTCGCGATTTCAGGGTTGGTCCCATAGTAAAAATAGTTCATAACGATGAGTACTATGAGCCCTTATAATCTGCATATTTTACCAGTAAATAATATAAATAATAGCTAATTATCTGTATTATTAATGTATCGTTTTGTAAGAATAAAAAAAAAAATATCTACAGCTTGGCGTGCTCTACAACTGCGAAATAAAATTTAAAGAAAGTAAAATTAGTCGACATTCCAGAAAGATGTTCTAGACAGTAGCTAGTACGTGAAATAACACTAACCACAAACTAGTTTAGATTTCCTGTTTAAATTCCAGATAAAATAAAATGTTAGAATAATGTTAATGTTAAAATGTTATGTTATAAAATGTTACAATCAATTTTCATTTGTATACTGAGTATATTTCGGCGTACAGTAAAACCTCTAGAATTTATATTAGCTTTTCAACAACTCCAGAATATCAGTGTAGGAAATGAACCGTTACTAACCTATACACTTAGAAAAGCATTTTACTGGTTTAAAACCCTATATTCGGTGGAATAAGATGCATAATGTCTTGTTTAGTTTGATGTTCGGAAGTCCCAAAATTTCCATTTAGCTATTATGTACTACGTACTAGAGATGACACCGCAGTACATTGCAATGTCCTATTCAATTGTGGTCACTTTACCTCACCTGAGTCAGTCACTTGATAGAAAAATCAAACGAATAAATATCGAATCGAATGAATATCGAATAAATATGCCCGTCTCGTAGTACAAACATATTATGCTAGTAGGTAATACAACACAACGCGTGATTACAAAGTGAGCTCAAGCGAATGACTTAGTGAAGTTGAGTAAAGTGACCACAATTACATGGAACGTCGCAAAGTAATGCATTGTTCCCTCTAGTATATATAATAACGCAATTAATATTTATAGGTATTTGCATTCTGTAAAAAGCACGCACATAATTCGGCGTTACCTCTGGCTCGCAGCTCAGGAATAGTCCAAATGATAAACTATAATAAACCTAAATAGTGTAGCTCCTGACGTGGGTGCTGCAATTCTAAACGGTAATACAGAGACTAATGAACCCGCTGTGAATGAAAATCGGTGCCAAATATTATATGTAAATTAAATTGTTTTCGCGCAGATAAAAATAAAATCTACGGAAGACTACAATTTTGCTAGGCACCTAGCTTACGCGCAAGTGACAAGACCTGACATAATTGACCGAGCGAAGCGAAGGTGTCAGAGTTTACTGGGACAAATCGGCATTTGTATATATGTTTGTGTGTATATTTGTCCGATGATAACTTGCGAACCGTTGATCCGATCTTCATGACATTTTGTAGGCAAGTAGGTCATTTCAATACAATTTTTAAGTTCGAATATGAGCTGAATCGGTCCAGGGGTTGTGAAGATATAGGGGTCGCGAGGTCTCAGTTCGGCGCTAACTACTAGTTATGTCTATAGGTATCTCATTATTTTCTGATATTGTTTATGTAGAATGTAACAAAAAAACTTTTTCACCTCCCTCGTACGAAAAAGATGCGAAACCGATGCGATGTGTATTTTGAATTTAGAATTTCCTCATGAAACCTCCTTAGCAATGCTCCATAGAATATTTTTTTTCCTTTTCGCCACTTGCTGTTTTCTCACTAAAGTCAAAGTCAAAATTTTATTTGCGTGATAATGGGTATACCAAGGATCTTGTATCTGCTTCGTCTAAGGGGTATACAATAGGGTGTCCCGAAAACTTTTTTTTTGGTTTTCCTTAACACAAGACCTCTCAAAATTTGCGTAATTGATCGTAGATAGCTAAAGTAATTTTAAAAATAAAATAAAACTATATCTTTAGGGTTCTACCGACTTTCAAAGTTTTGAAAATATCTGATTTTTATCGTAATATTTCGCTATCCTTAATTTCGGCTCCTGAACTTAATGTAACAGAATATTAACTTTTTGTTATATTGAGGTATAATATATACACAAAGCTTCGATTTGCGTGCAACAACACGTCACCAGCGACTTTGAATTTGCTAGGTTACGTTAGGAAAATTCCTGCAAATTCCCTCAAAATTGCACTTATTTCGAGGACTTCCTTTGACTTGACTAGCGATTGATTTCTTCGTAGCTAAAGTAATTTTTACGCCTTAAAACTAGAGTTGCGATTGTTACAATGTTAAAAGTGAATTTTGTGATTTTTCGATAATGATTTCAAGGAGTAGTAGTAAGGCTGTTTTGGGATCATACAAAGAACTTGACGATCGGCTGCTACCAGTTTAAGGGGACGTCAATAAATTTATTTTATGTGTCAAGAACGAACCGAAATTGTATGTATTGTATGTATAATGAAAAGGATCCTTCCAATTCCGATATTATATGCAACTGTTTGTGAAGAGATCATCAAATTTTTTGACCAAAGCTTCGATTCCAATCTTATGGAAAGAGTTGTACTAAATTACTGAAATCTTGTTTTGAAAAGTCCTCAATTTGAAAAGATACCTCAAAAACAAATGAAATTATAGTTTTGAAAACAAAATATGTGTGCTTTGTAGAGTCATATGAGAAGCTTTTAACGTTGCACTTCATTTTAATCTTTGTTCTTGTCTAAAACTAAGAAAGAACTAAAGAAATCATGAGAGAAGTTTTTTATTATATCAAAGAAATGACAGTAATATGCTTTTAAGCTAGGATGATAAGAAATAAATAGTAAGATTAATGAAACGACAGCAAAGACAAGTTGAGGAGTCAATAAGAGCAGCAAAAAGTCCTGTTCTGCTCAAGAAACCGATTTTATCTAAGCAAATTGTGATGAAGATTCGGTGCGTGAATCTTCCCAGAAACGTATCTAATAATAGAGGCAAACCCAACAAGCACGCCTTCGATAGGGACACCATCAATTTTAACGGCAATACGGAACACGTTGCCATTGCCAACAGTTGCTAGGTCCGTGATAGATACAGCTTATCGAGGCGATCTGCTGCTGCTGTAGCTTTTACGGTTTTGCCTGACATCGACTTGGTTTCTACCGAAAATTTAACTCTTGCTAGAATAAAGCTAGAGATGCTGAAAGTATCACTAAACGCAGGGTATTTTAACCTTCAAAAATTAACTTCTCTGCAAGAGATCAGACCGAAATTATTATGTGACACGAGTGTCAGGTTACAGCATCACCGGTCGTTCGACATATTTCTAATGAAAATCAAATCATAGCCAATTAGAAATTCTTGCCTTTTTTGTCATACACAAACAGTCTAAGGACTTGTTATACTATTAGCAAAGGCAGCCGTGTTTGGAATCAAAACGTTTCAAAAATAATGATATAGTTAGCTATTTTTTTACATGTATAGTAAAAAAATATTTTGCAAACAAAACTGCGCCGGGACGTAATCGGGTTTTAGTTTTTCAACGTGTATTAAAAGAAACAAAAAAGCCGCATGGAAAATGTAGCCTTTATATGCCAATTCAGGCATATAAAGGACACCTTGACACTCGTCAAAGTTAGTCAAGCCTTTTAGCCTACAGAAGGTAATAATAGGAACACACAAATAAATACCTACATACATAATATTGATATAATTACATACACCCAAAAACCATTACCATCCTTCAAGGGCAGTCGGGTAAAAGACGAACATGGAATACATTTTATCTGAGGTTAAATGATTACAAGTTAAACCGCAGCTAAAACTAAAAAAATCGTATTTAGTTCTCGTGGACGCAACAAAGTATGCTATGCCCGTCTTTGTGATATAGGTACAAGTAACTCTTTATCAAATTTAAATAAAAAATTCAGATACAATCCGGGGCTGTTCAAGTAAAAAGTGAATAGGTATCTCCTAGGCAAGCGTGCTACATCTTCGGCTACATCGTCGCTTTCCATAAGGTGAGATTGTGGTCAAACGCTTGGCTAGTTCGATTTAAAAAAAAAAAAGCAAGATCCAGCCGTTTAGCCGTGATAACACGACAAACATCCAGACCGGGGGACGAAGTTACTTCCTATAGTTCGCTAGATGGCGTTGATCCATTTTTGTGCATTTTTTGACGTTTTGTCACAACTGTCAGTCCATATTGACAGTTGTAATGTACTGAGTTCTGAATCGTGCAAGCGAAATTTTTCCTCGAGATGGACGTATTCATTTTTATACCCCGAAGCTTTATTGCTCCTGATACGACTGCGGCTATATTCCTATGAATTATAATATTAGTTAGGATTAGTAGGCATGACATGAATCTGAAGGATCTGAAATCTTCTGCTGACATGCTTAAGTTTTTCACGAAGATCTAAACTGACAGTCGCTGGGTACACGAGTTAGATAACAGAGAGCGTGGGAGGCCAGACGTCTCTGCTGGAAACATCCAGTCAACAAACTGCGCGGGTATCAAATTTTCATTAATTAATGTAATAGATAGATAGATAAACTTTATTGTTCGCACGAAAAATTTAAAGATATTTGAAAATGTGGCCTAGAAAACTAGTCTAACAAATGGCGATAGAGGTGTGGTCATGACAAAAATATAGGTACCATTTCCAGACAGCATTTACCTAATTAGCTTTATAATCGTTTAATAACAATTATATTACATAACAACAAATTAGAACTTAATTGAACTAAACTAATTTTTAATTTATATTTGCTTCTTCATACAATAGAAATCAACCAAACTGCTTATGATAGAGACGTGAAATTTAAACCCAATAAGTTCTTCTCAAATGGGCAACCGGTGGATGCAAGTGACACGTTGTCGGTCGGTAAGGCGCTCTAAGGGGGAGGTCTGTGTTCAGCAGTGGACTTCTTCTGGGTGATGATGATGATGAAGTACTCCTCAAATGGTCTAGCTAGGTGAACAATAAGAACGGATTTTGCTAAATTCCATCTATAAAGGAGTAAAATGGACCCCCAAAGTTTGTAAGAAAAAAAAAAAAAACATTTTTTTTGAAACTCGGTTTGTATACTAAGGAAAAAAAATAAAGAAAGGCATTTCTCAGGATTTTTGGAAATCAACCCCTAACGAGGTGAAATGGGTTGTTTAATTTACTGTAGCCAAGGCAAGGGAAGCCGCGCGGGCAACATAGTGATTTCATATTTCTACAAAAAGGCACACATTGTGTTCTATAAGGACCGTATGGACGTGTTACATGTTTTTGCCAAGCACATCAAAAACAATGTTTTCCAATTGTTTATTAATATTTGGTTCTTGTTTTTCCTTATTTTCTGAAAATACAATAATAGTCAATATCTCGTGTACGATAATTTTTATCATTTTGATATGTCACCGAAGATTTTACTGATTAGATTTAGGAATATTATAATAGCCTTTAGTCACGTCCACTCATAGGTTTCTCTCCCGCGCATTTTCACATTATTAAAGGTATAAAATCACTACGTGTACATTTCCAATTAGGATTATTGTTTTGTCTGTTTATAATAATCATTTAACTTGAACGAAAAAAAAAGAAAAAAAAAAGTTACCGATCTTTTTGAAGTATACATATATTTTTAAAGATATTTAATACGAAGATTTCTTAGGAATATTTCTGAATTTTGGAAATGTACACACTGTCTACAAAAAATTGTAAATGTGCGAGTGAGATCGCCGTGGAACGACAATGACGTCAATTCTGTTGTACCATTTTCTAAACTAAACAAAATTTGACAGCTCTAAAATTGTTGCCATCCTTTTTTTTCACATATAGATATGAAAACAGTTGCAGATAATTTAGTCTGTCAAATTGGTTCAGTTTAGTAAGTGGTACAACAGAATCGACACCTATATATCCCACTAGCTCGCCCATACGGCTTCGCTCGCTCAGGCTGTACGCTGCGTAGGACAGCTGGCAGTGGGTGGAAGTTAAAAGCCCACGATCGGGCTAAGTGGCGTGAAATGGGAGAGGCCTAGGTTTGTGGACTGTTATAGGCTGATGATGACATAAACCGAGTTTCATTGGTTTAGCATGAAAAAAAATTGTAATTCCATACACATTACACAGCAGAAGAGATTTTTTTTTACTTATCTTTCTCTTTTCTGTGCATTACACCATACAGATCCATTTCACAAAATCCTTTCTTATTGTTCACATAGCTTGATTATTTAAGGTTTTAAGGAGTATTGGGTCAAAATTTTATGTCTGTATCATTGATTACTAGAAAAGCGTATTACTTACACTGCAAAGACATTATTTATAAGGAGAATTCTGTGTTACACTGATTATTTACTTGTCCCTTTATATAATATATAAATTAAGCGACATAGCGATAGCGATCGTCTGTTTGGTAATATCTATTAGCGAGTTACGACTATAAGACTTATTATTTTGGAGACAAATAAATATTTTTGTATTTGTATTTGAGTCACGAGTCGTCATACATCAACCGAGAGGGCAGTGAAGTGTCACTGTCCATAATTCCGTATAATACAAAAATATTGTTCATCTATCTTATTATATCCTTATTTCAGTTGACACAGCGCGTAAGGAATAAACGACGAAAAACTCGGAAGAACTTAAAAGTGATGAGCATTATAAATGTATGTACGTAGATATATTAACTTTCGCATATTTCATTTTGTATTAGCTAGAAAGACTAGTTTTGTAGTGGTAGGAATATTTATTTATGTAAAAAAAAAAAAAAAGAAAAAAAAAAAACATAAAAAAAAAAATTTTGTTGGACCACCAAACAGCCTTCATACAAATAAATTTAAACGCTAAACGCTAGGATACTAAGAACGCCTAGGCCAACGGAGGCTATCGCTTGTAGACCGAGCCGAGCTTTAGCCGAGACCGCCTGAGTAGGTAAAACTTTCGCCAGTTATTAAACCGAAAAGCAGTAGTGTGCAAGCATTACTGTATTCCGCATTGAAAGGGAATGTTTCTACCGAAATTGCTGAAAAAAAAAAAATTTATTATATCTCAGTGTGACAGCGCGGTGCAGTGCTGCACAGAGAATTGAACTGTTGAAGTTCAAAAGTCTGGATGGCACTGAACTGTCATAGGCAAGTGTGACCTTACAAGTGATTTGCTCATATCGTCACCAAGTTGCGTTAAAGAAAAATAGTGACGCAGCCCGCTAGAAATAAGTACAGCGCAAAATTTGATTGTACTTAAAATTATGAATTGAAAGCGACTCCATTAAGCCTCAGGCGCAAGATAGCCGATATCGTGTTCTTACACAAACTCATTCATGGGCAAATTGACAGCTTCGATTCACTTCAAAATATCAACTTTGCTATCCGTCGAAAGTTTAAGCCGCGTCCCAATTGCAAGGCTTTTGCTTTGCCTATCTCTCGTACTAATTATGTTAAGAAATCACCTATATATCGCTTGTTATACGTACAATAGTCAGTAGTCAGTCGTACTTGTTTGTCAGGTGCTTGACCTATTCGATAAATCGGTAAACAAAATTAAAGAGTTTTACTTAAATAAAACTGAAACATAAAATGTATCTCTGTATACAAAGCTTACATTATAACTTTATTTTAATGTTGAGTGCAAGTTTTGCACTCAAGTTCAGCATTATTCAATCAATCGTTGATATTCATAAGTACAATAATTGTTAATAAGCTTTGCTGTATCAAGGTTACAAACCAATATAAAAAAAGACTAAACGCTTTGTAATAATTCAGCATAGTTTACAATCTTTTAAGATCATTCTAGGCCCGTTACTACCTGAAAATGCTGCTATTCTTTTCATCACAGCTTCTCGTCATTGGAGACTATTGTACTCGGTTTCTTTTGCGGTATTTTACGTTACACAGCTACTCCCGTGACTTCAGTGTCCAAGGGTCCGGCTGGCGCCAACACTCGTAACTACAGCTCATCTGTGTCAAGCACCAATAACAGTAACTGCAGCTAATCTATGGCGTGCAGCAAGGTGGCGCCATCGTCGGAGAATGTAGATAAAATGTCTTTGATTGTCTGTCCGCTAATGCGCGGCGCGACGTGTCTTTTTAAAAGGGACCGTAAAGAAAATAAAGGTGATTTTCCTGTGAGAAAAAAAATAAAATGACGTTCATCCCACATCCTGGGTATAAAAAAAACTGCGACCAAAACCACCGGAGGTCAGGAAGCAGCATTCTCTTACTAAACGGTGAGTTTTGTGCGATCTCCAAGCTGTCTACTAAACGTGGGGCTTATGGAGACCCCCCCTTATAGGAGGGAGTCTTCGTTCAGCAATGGACGTCTAAAAGCTGATACGAAGAAGAAGAAAAGAAGTACATCACCCATCATATCATCTGCCAGATGACATCCACTGTTGCCATTAGAAAAAGGTTATAATCTCCACGCTTGGCAGCCGGCTTGGGTATCGCCGGACGCTCACCGTTTGCTGCGAGGACGCTGCTGGCCGTCCTCCGGTGGTTCTGGTCGCTGTTTAAGGGCTTACCCGGGTTCAAAGTAGACGCACATTGTTAAAATTCAGAGAGCTGCCTAACAATACCCAAAGCTCGGAGCATAGACATCGTAATCATAGACATGATATACCTATGTAATAGCCAACTTTGTTGATATCTATCACGCGTTGGATCAACGGCAAAACGTAATTTATATATAATAACACTATTATATTACTGGACTGGTTAAATATTTACGACGGCTACCCCTTAGGGAGAAAAAGTATTTGATATTCGATAATTGGGATTGCTCATTTTCTCTTATTTATTATTATTACAAAGATGTTTCAAGATACAGCTATACTGATCACTGATCATAGATGGAAAACGGAACTCCTTATTAACTAAAAGTAGATTGATGGAGTTTGGACTCATTTTGATCAGCTTTCAGTACCAATACTGACTGCTATACTTATTTGATATTGCTCACCTTCAATTTATTGAATGTTAATGTTGTTGCAAAATAAAAATATTTTCTTTCTTTCTAACTGTCAAAAATAACCAATATGTAGTGTCTTTCCGCTGTAACGTCGCGTCCAGTACAATAGGAATAATGAACAATTGTTTGTTTTTTACCTAATATGTATTTAAATTTTATATAATTTTTAGAAAAGAAGTATATTACAAATTATTTATTCTAAATGTGTTTATAAATGAACTTCCGCAAAGTTACGCCTGAATCAATCAACTTCTTTCTTTCTTTCATGAACGGATTTTATAAAAGCTTGTCTGGAAAACTATTTTTTCCACAGAAAAATATTAACAGTTGTAGTTTGAAGTGCCTTCTGAAACAGTCCAAACAAACACGCAGCGCACGGTAGCAATAACAATTATAAAGAGACACGTGTCTCGGTACGGTCGAAGAAACTCGTTTATTCCCTGCGCCGGAGTCGGTCTCGACGTCACCGTGGCCAATCGATCGACGCCCTACGAAAGAGTTCAACGCGTTCCGTGCTCTACGCAGAACATCCACCACACACTACAATTATGTACGTACTAGCTTGTCTGCACGGCTTCGCTCGCATAAGCTACAGTAACTTAAACACCCCATTTCTCATCTTTTTTTTTTCCTAACTTATCTATCTTTAGGGGTTGATTTTCAAAAAAATCCTGAGACATGACTGTCTTTATTTTTTCCGACTGCCCAAGAACATTACGCTCCTGGTAATGTTTTTGGAATGTAGTTCATAGTTCATAGTATTTAATCATAACAATTAGTTACATGTCATATTTTTTTTTTAAATAGTATTGTATTGTTCACTCCAATTAATTACAAGTCACATGAAACATACATAAAAATTGTATCAGATGTATACAAATTATTGTATACATATAATTGTATGTATACAATTATACATAATGTTAGTAAGTATTTCCAGCTGTTCAAAGTGAATTCTCTGTTCTGAATATGTCAAGGTATTTTTTAAAAACTTATATATGATATTATATCGTTATGTACGTTCTAGGTTCTTTTTATCTCATTAACATAAGATCAAGTGTTGCTGCAGGCCTAATACAGTTATCAGATATCAGGAGAAACGTAAACTATTGCTGTAACAATGGGTAGTTTAGCTCTAATTCTTACTTGTATTTGTCGTAAAGACTGTTAATTTCTTTCTAAGGCTTATCTTGGATGTTTCTGGAACAATAGAGTCGGATTATGATGTATTTTTGCGGCAACTACTGAACAAATATACAATTGTTTTGCTAAAACGCTCAAAGAACTTTTGTATATTTCAAGTGCTTTTGTTTTGTTGGCCGCTGCTTCGCATGAGTGCACCATAAAATATGTTAAGTAATTCCAAAGAAAAGTCACAAAAACTGTGTTTATAAATAACGTACCGATTCATGTTTTGAAAAAGAATCCAACCAATTTTCAGTAGGCTAATAATTTCAATAAAATAAAAGGTCAAGAGATAGATCTCCGCCTCTGGACAAGGCATGCACGATGACGTCAGCGACACAGACAACCGGTTTGAGAACCTTTCCACTAGAAAAGACTTGCGAGTTGTTATACGAGTTGTCGAGTAGATGCAATCGCACCGCGCGCCCTATTAATGTCACCGGTTGAACGTAAAATGCCAGTTAACAGAATCAGCATCAGAACAGCCATCGTACAAGGCGCGGAAGCGAACTTTCATATCGTCGAGGTAGTAAATTCTCGCTCGACCACTCACAGAATCAGATGTAGAGAGCTGAATGCGTCGAGATTGATAGCGTATAAAGGCTTTACAGATTGGTGTAATGGTATTGCATCATGAGTTTACGTGGCGAGGCGCGACGGAGCGCGGCGCTGCCGCCGGCTGGGACGATAGCAACGGCCAGCGCGCAAGAATTCATTTCCAAGTGTCCGGTTTCAGTCTGGCACGTCGAGCGCTCATATTGCATTCGGTATTTATTTATGTATCGGTGGAGCGCAGGTTGTATCGTCGGTGGCGGCGCCACCGCGGGCGGAGCGGCCCAGAGGGGCATACTTACTACGTGATTAATCCGCGCCCCCTGCCCCCCGCGGGCGGTGCGGTGTGGGCCGCGGCCGGGCGCTCCGTACTCGCCGGGTTTCCTCGTCCCCGCGCCTCACGGCCACTCACTACGCACGGGGCTCCGCGTAGTGCCACCGTCAGTCGCACCGCGACCCGCGTCGACGCCGCACTCCGTCTGTGCCAGATCCGTCGCGACATCGACCCATGATATCATTCATGCTAATCTCCACCCGTTGATTTTCCTGCCGAGTGACCGCAGTGAAACCGTCGCGCGTCACCGCGAGTGTTGAATGTTCGTGGACGCTGCGCCCGTGTACTTTTCCACCGGAATCCGAGCGCACGAAACCAGTTCGGAGTGAGGGAGTGCTCTCGCTGGACAGGAGCCCGAGCGAGCGCTGGTGACCCGCGGCCTGCGATGCTGCGCCCGTGACCGTCTTGCGACAGTGCCACGAAACGTAAGGATCTGTTGAGTTCATTCGGCCGGTTCGCGTGTTCGGCTCTTCTTCCTATTTGCATGGCGCATACGAGTGGATTTTATTTTCGTCTGGCGCGCTATGTGTGCGCAGGGTGCGCCTGTGTGCGACCGGCGCTGGTGTGTGCGCCGCGCGCCGGTGTGCGTGCGTTCCGTGTCCGCACTCCGAGACGGCTACTCCCTGCTGGCCGCTTTATTTAGGTTGTTTCTGAGCCCGGCCTGCGCCCGTCGCCACCCCGCGCTTTACAGGTAGAGCACGGGCTCTACCGACCCCAAACCATCAGGCATCCAATATTGGCTGTGTCCATTTACGGTAAACTTCTCAACACTGACAGCCTCGCTCGAGCAGAGCGACAGGATGTGGAGAAAGGGAACGCCAGCTTCCATCTATTCTTCGTGCATAATAGAGTTCTAGCGAGTCGGTTTACACGAGCGTTTAGATATATTGTATTAACATGTGAACGCCTACGCGGTCGCAAGGCACGGGCCCTCGGGGAGGAGCGAGAGGTCGCGCGAGGCTGCGAACCGGTCACGGCACTACGCTCGCCGCTCGCGCCGGCCGCCGGTGTTGCCGTTTCGTACAACTCATTGCGCGATACATGTCAATGATCTCGGAACAGTGTACATCACGTCCACAAGCTATTATTATTTTTAATGGCCTTGCTTTGTAGCCATCTCTACGGCCTCTACCTGTAGAGCGTTCCAAACACATACCTACTTATAACAACAACAATTCTAATTTACAGTTAGATAGGGCTACGGTTGATAACATTGCATACATAACTTCGCCGTACATGCCGCATGTAGATAAGAAATTGAATACGTACTCGATCCAATTAAATGCTTTGTTCTACAAACATGACATATCAAAGTCTTACATAACAGAGAAAGATATAAATAAACCTTCATTAAGTGCTCCATAAAATATTGCACTAATCAAATAAAGCAATCCGTACACGAGTGTAGGAAAACTTACTAGAAGCGCCTAATACAGAAGCGACAAAATGAATACATAAGTACCGTACTTTAGTAAACATTCTGAAATTAGAACGAATAGGAAAAGTACATAATGGTCTGTTAGCAATAACTGATACCCTTTGAACTTTATTTTATATTGGTATTAATATAGTACTATGCGCTACTCTACATTGAGTACTCAAGTATCTTATAGATAAGGGTGTCAAGAAAACAAATTAATTACTAACATTATTATCTCGCAATAGTATAAACATACAGAGTAATTTGTAAGCGATAACAACAGGACTACAATCCAGCTTTTTAGATAAATTACTCGAGACCTGACTCAAATAGTTTTGCAAAAAACAAATTGATATGAAAGATAACTATCCGTTTTCACATTACCTTCAGAAAATCTTGAATGAAACTCGTGGTACCTACATATTCCGTGACAACAAATTTAAAAAAATTGTAGATAGGTATTATTAATTATTTATATTGGTAGATTTAAGAACGAATAAATTCCTGACTATTATTTTATGAATTGACATTTAAAAGAAAGTAAATAATTAGCGATTTCTTTAAAAATTGATGTAAAGATAATCATATTTTTTTAAAGAAATCGCTAATTATTTACTTTCTTTTAAATGTCAATTCATAAAATAATAGTCTCAAAAATTCATCAAATATTATAATAGGAAAAATAAATAGAATAAAATATTGTATCTTTTTTCATACTACAGATTGCATTCGTGATAAGTTTCTTAAGGACCGGTTTAACGGTCAAATCGCGAAAAAATTAACAAACAAACAGATTTAGCATAATTAACAGTTATTTTCGCATTTATAATATTGGTGTAATGGACGCTGGTTTGCATATAATTATAAATGCTATTTGCGAAATCTAAATAAGTAAACCTGTCGTTTCGCTGATAATTGTTTATTCATAACTAGAGGCTCCAACAGATTATAAAATATTCAGTAAATTCAAAGCACCATAATACCAATCATTAATAAAATAATCAAATCAAATCTAAATAATAGTCACTATATTTTATATTATATATATTTTTAATCTTGCTGCGTATTTAGTAAAAAAATATATGCGAATAATAAAATATTGTAAAAAAAAAAAATACATTTAAAATTAAAATAAAACTAACTGATTGACAATCAACGCATACCCCAAACCAGAGGTGATAGAGACATGAAA
Organism: Apocheima hispidaria; assembly: GCA_947579745.1. Taxonomy (NCBI): domain Eukaryota; kingdom Metazoa; phylum Arthropoda; class Insecta; order Lepidoptera; family Geometridae; genus Apocheima; species Apocheima hispidaria. The sequence goes on along the minus strand of OX388157.1, from coordinate 5,758,454 downwards.
GTTTCAGCTTAACTTCTTATGGTATTGTAGTGGAGCAATAAGAAAGGAATTTTGTGAAAATCCACCCCTAAGCGGATGAAACCGCGTGGCGCAGCTAGCAGCTAGTATTACAGTAGTAAATGATCCGTACAGTGGTTGTTATTGGATTTGAGATCTTCTCAGCAGCGAATTACAGCAGGTAGTGGCACAGTGTAATCTTATCAGCGCGGGTCAGTTAATTACATTATTTACTTAACTCATGTGTATAAATACACACGCGTGTGTATATGCAGTGTGTACGTAAGGCAATGTGTTTATATAGGACTCGTATAGTAAATACTAAATCCTTTTACGAGAGAGGCACAAACGGCTTTTGTATAACTGTTAAAGTAATACATGGATACACAGAACGGGGTCTTACGCTGAAAGGAGCTTAATGCGTTCATCATTATGTATTACTTTGGGTCCAACACAGAAATCGCGAACTTTTATCGCTGTTCCATTTTATTTTCATTTTTATGGAACAGATTTTTTCTGAGATTTTCTTGTCGGGCCTTTTGTAAACTTTGTTCTTAAAGATAAGTACAATGAGTACCTTTCAGCTTAGTACCCGGCTCCGTGGAAGGCTGCGTATCCAGAGATGTGCGAGGAAAATGAAAGGTGCGCAGGGAAAAAGGCGAGAGAAAGTTTAGTAACGTTTATGAAGATAGGATTAGCAAGTGTTGGAGAGTGAATGGGATTTATAGCAGTGCGTGTATCTAGAAATGTTTGTGACATCTTTAAAAATGTCTTATGTAGTGCACATAGATAATATACATATACCTTTTTTTTATCGGGCAAGTGCCTTTATTAACTAAGCAAGATACATACAAACTACAACTACCTAAACTACTTAACCTACTACATAAAAATAACAGTTAAATTATCCAGAAACCTTAAAGGTTTATAGATAATCCAAATGTTCAAGCCCACTACGAGTTGGCAGCGTACCCAGCATGCTGGCGACATTTTCACGCTGAATGGCAATGCTTATGCGATGATATATATCCTATACCTTGATTGTCTGCATGTCTTGATTGGTTGTCCAATAACTAAGCTTTTGGCACCGCTATAGGTAAGGGTGCTTGATACCTCATATTAAATAAATGAATGCCATTCGTTAGATAATAAGCAAAGAAAACAAAGAGATACCGAAGTTCGCGACTCTGCATGTGGGCGGCACACATGCGCACGACTAAGCTATACACACACACTCTGCATGAGTGTGGTGTGCCCACGTGTGCGTTATCAGACAAAGCTACTGCCTACGTAGAGATATCAAATGCTATCAGCTATAATACCCGCGATAGAGCCGCGCATACCTGCAGTAAATTTACATTTTCTACCAATACGAATAAAAATGCAAATACGTAGATAACTATTAAAGTTTAGGAAATGTTATATTTTCAAAAACCAATTGTCTTAATACATTACAATTCTAGAAGAAACACCTTTGTTGAGAAGGAAATTTTCTGGAGAAGCACATTATCATTATTTAATAGCAAAAAATGCTTGTCACTTTCGACTCAAAATTTCTTCTTGGATTCTTATTTCCATCCCTTTTAATAATTTCTAGTATCTGTCTCAAAACATCTAAAATGACTCACATAAATGCAATTATTCTGTAGATACATATATTCATAAAAACTTCATATGAGTCTCCTTTTCATTATTAGGATGACTTCTTACCCACTGCTGAACTAGAATAAATATAAAGTTACTAGAGTTTGCAAGCTGAAGTGGCAACGGGCAGGCCACATCACTCGAAGAACCGATAACCGATGGGGAAGAAAGGTTCTTGAGTGGCGACCACGAACCGGAAGACGAAGCGTAGGCAGGCCTCCCACAAGGTGGACCGACGACATTGTGAAAGTCGCGGGCAACCGGTGGATGCAAGTGGCACATTGTCGGTCGGTGTGGCGGTCTAAGGGGGAGGCCTATGTTCAGCAGTGGACGTCTTCTGGCTGATAATGTTAGTACTATACTACATAAAGTTGAGAATTTTATGCATGCCTTTTACCCAATTTTCCAAAATCCCATTTTGTGGTAAGACCAGCGAACTGATTCGCACAATAGGGTTCTGTACATAATATTGCCTTAAAACACTTTTCTATAAATGTAATAGCTCTAATTAAAAAATAGACTTCAAAAACCCACTGATAGCCATTAATTAATTATTATAATCTTAATGTCGAAACATAAACAAATCAAATCAAGAACATGAACGGATGTAATGTTTGTAAGTTGACTAATCCAAAACTATAGGCACTGCGGTAATGATAATAATAATTATTTTACTCCAGTCAGAGTAAGTTTAGAGAACGATACAACAGAATCGACACCTTTAAATAGGAGACTATTAATTTCGCACCTGCTCTATGTCTTGTTGTCTTCCAGGAATAAGTCATCATAATTTAAATATGTGAACAGTGGAAGTGTCGATTTCAGGTGTACGTTAAGTTAGATCGTCGGATGATCACTCGAGGACTACTGACCTGTTCAATAAGCCAGTGGGTTCGTCCGGGTGATCACAAAAAATTGTCGTTCAAAAAGATGGTCGGTCGTCGTTGGGCGTCCACTCATCGGTGGGTGAAAGTCACACCGCTGTCAGTTTAAGAACTTTATATGGAAAGTATTGGCAGATGTGTTGACCAAGTTTGTTTATGTTTTTATTTTAATTTACTATGAATGATTACGCAAAAAACTAAGTAATACAAAATATAATTATTCAAATTATATAATCATTCAATTCATGTTTTAAGTGATGTTTTGCTAAAACAAAATCAATGCAAAATTGTGAGATTGTAAAACCACCGTGCCGTTTGCGTCGCATCCGATAAAAATAAGAGCATGTCGGGCCATGCTTGGTAGGGTTCCGTAGGCGCGTAGGACGTTTGAAGTATTTATCAGTTTTTTTCCGCTCAACGTGCTAAGATCTATCAAAATGGTAGATAATAAGTTTCTGAGATGCATAGTTTAGAAATGGAAGGGGAGGACTTATTGCAAGCAACTTTGTCGGCCCATATTTCACAAGCGGGACACCTGCTAAAACAATGGTGCAGGAAATCTTAACTTAATTTTAAAAGACTTATTGCATACCCCACATGTGGGGGGCAGGCGAATAAAATGCTTATCCCCACTTTACATTTGTATGACAATGATTAATATACAATTAATATTTTTTTATTCTTTTAAATTGTTAACTTTAAAAGACCTGGTCAATAGTACCACACATGATGGGGTAAAGCGATTTTTTTTTTTCAGCCTCTCTTTTATTTTTTGGTACTGACGGTCTACTTACTTACTATCGTTGTGCGAAATTTCATGCATATTATACGTTTATAAATTGGAAGTTATAAGGCTGTAAAGGAGACAGACGACATGACGAACTTATAAGGGTTCATTGTAGTACTACGGAACCCTAATAAAACTGAGGGTGTTCAAACTGAACGCAGCCCAGAGGCTCTGGTTACGCCATTATTCATTGTTATCGAATAGTTTTTACAACAAGATCTCACAGTACGGTACTATGCATGTAGGTAAAAAATATTTTGCCAAGTTTCATTTTACCTCGCTCGTTTCGCGTAACTGAATTCCTGTAGAAGATATCTCATCATTTTTACATGCTTCCGTATGCAAAGCACAATTACATTCAAATGGTACAGCGCTTATGATGTTGTAAATAAAACAACCGGGATTTAGGTAATTAGTTAAAATATTTATATAGTTACCGCAATCGATCATTATTAGACAAATAAATATTGGTGGATGTTTTTCACACAGCGCCATCTAGCCCCAAACTAAGCAAGCTTGTGCTATGGGAACCAGATAACTGATAGAATACATAAATACCATTTTTTTTTGTAAATACATACATAGAGTACATAGAGAAACACCCAGACAAAGAACAAGCATGCATGTTCATCACACAAATGTTTGTCCTGGGTGGGAATCGAACCCACAACCTATAAATCAGAAGGCGAAATTCCACCCACTAAGCCAGCCAGCAAGATAGACTTATGCTGTAAGTATTATAAACATGGCAGTTATGCAAAGTCGCGCCTCGATTTTCCGATTTTAAGGTAGAAAATAATTAATTTCATGAAAATATATTCAGTGTAAGCCGTGGTAGCTCGGCAGAAGCAAGCTAGCCTCACATTCGTGGGGTCGCGGGTTCAAACCGGGCCGGGCCCGTACCAATGAGTTCTTTGGAACTTACGTCCGGATATACCACTGGCTTGTTGGAAAGGTTGGTTGAAGAAATTGGACGGCGTATGTGAATCTGCCGCACTGGGCCAGCGTGATGGATATGGTCAATCAAGGCCGATATCTCAGCAAATATCTCTGATGTTTAAAAGGCTGATGCAGATATTCAGTGTGTGAAAACAAAATAAATGGTTTTTAATTATTATTATTTTCGGCTTACTGCTTTAAACGTTCCTCAAAGGTAGGCAGCACACTCACAATGCACTGGGTATTAGAGATGTGCATAGGCCAAGGTGGCTTCTTACCATCACAAAGCCCGAAAAACTAACAAACAACAACAACAAAAAACTTTACGTTACTCTAAGTAATAAGAATAAAGAATACTTTGACCGGCGTAAAAGTAATGTAACTAGATATCTTAGGTAACGCATTTTTAAGGGTTATCTCCCATTTCTAAGTATTTGTATATCAGTTATCTGGTTCCCATAATAAAAGCTTGCTTAGTTTGGGGCTAGATGGCGCTGTGTGAAAAGCATCCACCAATTTCTTTCATCAGGAGAATTTATCGAAAAAGCAGTTAGTGTTTCATGACAATGATTGACATAATTGTATTATTTTCGCTGCCATAAACTGTTTTAATTCAGATTCAAATACAATGAACTGAAGTCTATTTGATTCTACTCAGCGTCTTAATCATTCGTTTCTTATGAAATTTTATTCATACTTTGTCGTCCAAGACCAGGTTGATCTTTTCTTGGCATTTTATATTTCTAAGAAACAGCCCGAGATCATTAATCCCGCCATTAACGCTACTCATATAAAATCCTTACATCAAACAATAATCAGAGATTACGGTATACCGTAACTCAGTATGACTGCTATCTGCATCAGAAGCTTGCGATCGTAAAACGTAGGTATACGAGGAACCGGCCACTCGGCGGTTGTCACTTATGACAAGATGCTGACCTCAAAAATAATAAGATACGAACCCGATTCCGAGGAAACATTACTGCGTAACTCGCGAATTGTCGATGTATTGCTGAATTGCATTGTGCTCTCTTGCTCGAACAAACAAAAATGTTTAATCATATAAAATTACTGAAGGTGATACATTTAAGATGTTTTAAAGTAATTGCCTTGATGTTCATCTGCATCAATCTTTAAACATCCTACTGCCGGGATATCAGCCTACCCTCGAAATTCTGGGTGACACTGAAATGTTATGGGCAAGCGTGACGCTTAACATCAGGTGAGTGACTTGCTCGTCTCGTCACCAAGTTTCACAAAAAAAATACGGTTGGGCCATATCCACCACGCTGGCCCAGTGTGGTTAGCAAAGTTATATCCGTTTATGATATACATTTATACAAATAATATATATATATATATATATATAAATGTTTATACAAAACTATCATATTTATATCTCTTAATTTCATATACAAAATTGAAAAAAAAACTCTTTCCCGAGCTCTCATGTCAAATTAAAATATATCAAAACTTTTTTAAATATTTCCGATTTTATAATAGTTGTATTTGACAATATACAGTATTTGTAAATTTTCACTATAAAAAAAGCAAATGTACGAATGACAGCACGAATCCTTAAATAACACATGCATGAAAAAGCTCCACTGTTGACGTCGGTCTTTATTCACCGCTATTTCAGCTCGAACCCGAAACAATGCAATTTACATTTAAATAATATTTAACGCAAACATACATTGTTGCAAGGTAAACAATGGGTATAAAGGGCGATGTTTGTCAACACGGCCCTTACTCTGTTTAATGTTTGTACGTTGCCTACTTACCTGTACCTCTGGCAAATAAGGTAATGCATACAGCTCTATAAACAGTCGCGCTAATTTACATTCCATCCTGCAGTTTGTAGTTCTAGCGATGAAATTTACTACTTTATCTAGCTGTACTTTATACGTCGATTGTTTATTATTTGTACGTGATTACGAAACTTCTTTCTCTTTTTGCTTACTCATTATGCAAGTTTATTTAAACCTAAACATGCACAAAGATGAGTCTTTTTTAAATTAAATCTACACTTTAAATATAGCATTGAAAATTAAACCAGTGGAGAGGTATGATGATGTATTGGACGTTGTATTAAGTCCCGGATAATAAATCGGATTAATAAAAAGTTATAACTCGGCGACTAATTGTCACAAATATAATTATGAGTCATATTATAATAAACAAATATAATCCATAAGAGTATTCTTAATACTTATTTGGAAATAAAGATGAATTGAATTGAATCCCAAGATACTTCTTGTTTCAAATAGACAAAGAAATTTGTTTCTGCAATTTTATTTCTACGATTTTTTATTTCTTTTCAGAATGGCATGTTCCATACTAACGATAACGATGACAAAATAAATAAATAAAAAGTACACACTTCGAGCGTAAGAGGGTGAAAGTTGTGTAAAAATTAGACGCAGAGTATAGTGTTACATCTCCTACCTAAATGCAATATCCATATTTATCTTGATTTTCAGCGTCTAATACGCTGACATTTACTAGATTAAAGCTTAGAGTAACGTGAGGTTAAATAACCGGTTACATTGAGTCGGTCTAATCAATGGGCGCTGCGCCGGCGCACCTTACATAACCTCTGCTTTCGAGCTAGCTGCAGTGCTTGCGAAATGTCTTGCGCAACGTGATACGCAAATACGGGAGCCGAGAGAGTTGCATTGCATACGACCCAACGACCAGATACATGTTACTTTAAACCATAGAAAAAATATACGAGAAGAATGACAATCTCATACAAAACATTGTACCCCGAAAAAACAGCATAAAACTAGATGGTGCTTACGTATTAAATCAGCTTATGTTCAAACCGCTATAAAAGCCGATGAAAATATGGTTAATATAGAAAAATATTATTGGTGTATTATGTCCGCCATTTAAGGTTTAGATCAAATTAGACTAGATTGCAATATACGACGTAAAAAAATATGTTTTAAAAAATAAGGTTTTCTGCGCCATTTCTTGAAATCCTAGCGTGTTTTGCAAATAAAATAAACAATTTTACTGATTTTACTAATGCAAAAATATTCATAACAAGCAGTAGCCTTTTTCTCCATGACGAATGAGTTAACTTGGGATTCTATTTCATGTCAAGCAGAAATTGTGACGATCATGTCGCAGCCTAAAGCACTATACGACTATGCGACATCTTACGTCCATTATCAGTTACTACAATCGGGTTACGCATCTTTCTATGGCCATTGGCACTCTTCTTTATATAATTTCTATATGCATTGAAATAAGCATTCCGAAGACGTCTCCATCGATTGGCAATTAGCACTGTTGCCTCGTTAATTCATTTACGGGACTTGAATTTTACAAGCTATTTAGGTAATTAAGACCGCGCTCCCGGGTAGAGGTATCTCTTTTAAACATTTCCAAAAAAAAAATTAGTTTAAAATTACTGAGTGGAATTTAAAATAAATAAACAGTCAGTTATCGTACTAATAACATTGTCAATGTTTTATAGCATTATTTATTATTTTGAAGAAGGAGAAGGAAAGAGACAAAAACTTTTTTTTCCCTTCTTGGTTAAAATTGTTTTTTTTTATCTCCTCCACGATCGAAAAACCAAAAATTTAAAACATTAAAATTAAAATTAAAACAACAACAAACTATTAACATTTTCCGTACAAAGTTAAGTTTTGTTTTTTGGTGACTGTGTTTAATAGGATGCTAGGAGTTCTAGAGGTTGTTGGCAGTTACCCTGTATACTTACTCTGTGACTTAAAATCTAACGAATTTGGAAACTGCCACGAGAAAAGTAATATTCGTAATTGGACAATTTCGACGAGTACTGAAATAGGAACACAACTAATGGTTTCTGAACATTCAGGAAATAATAAATTGTACATTGTCTTGATAAAATCCGCTCATTTATTGTAAATTGAGTAATGCACGTTTTAATGATATTGTGTAACATATCGTTCTCCTTGGGATATACATTCATCAATAAACCCATGTTATCAACGTTATCAGATTACGTTGATAATACATATCTGTTTACGCAAAAACATATCTGTACCGGAAAACTTATTCAATTTTTACTTTAATTGAAACATTTATATTCACTTAAAGGCAATAATAGATCCATTTGAAGATAAGGATCCGTTATTATAGAGATAACCTAAATTAATTTTGCCGATAAAATAACTTAAGTTTTTCATTCAAAAAAATAATATTAGGACTCTTTTGCAATATTCGTCTGGGGAATTACCACAACTTTGCCAGCTATTCAACCGCCAAGCAGTAGTGTGCAAATATTTCTGTATTCTGGATTGAAGATTATGATTTTAGTGAGTTTACTGGGCATGGAGAGATCAGCCAGCCGTCAGTAGATCAGCCATCAGGCGAACGAATTGCTCGTCTCATCTCATAAAAAAGTTTAAGTGTAGCACAAGCTCATAGATAACCACGTGCACTTAACCTTATTGACGACGGAGACATTACTTCAATGACATGCAATAGATAAGTATGCAATCAGCATAACTACGCATTATGCAAGGTAAATGAGTTTCTAACTATATTTGTTACGACACATTAATGGATTCAACTCCGACCTTAGAAAGGCTGTTTTGCATAACATGTCGACACGGTGTAAAGAAAATACCTGACAGCTTCGTTCATAATGGTTTTTTATCGTAAATCTGATATAGCAATTTAGAAGTACTTCGATACCGCGTGATGTATTTTTAAATAGTTTTATGAATGATTCTGTGGATCTCTCTCATTATTTGTTAAGTGCGAGCTACTTTTTTATAAGGACCTTTATCTGGTCTTTATCTGTTTATCTGGTTAAGGCTTAAAATGACCTAAGATTTATGCATCGAACTCAAGTAAAATAATATAGAATATTCTAGAGCACAATCTGTTTATAATAATTTCTCTGATATACATATACATTATGTGAATAGTGACATAAATGCTATAAGGTGTATGTAATCATCTATTCTAAAAATAAACACTAGCTGTGAGTAATCACACTAATATTATAAATGCGAAAGCTTGTGTGTAAGTAGGTAAGTATGTAAGTGTGTTTGTTCCCGTTCAACTCTGTACCGGCTGCACGGATTTAAATGAAATTTTGTATGAAGTTAGCTTTTACCCTGGATTAACACATATGTTACTCGTATCCCGATTTTTTTTACGGTTCCTGTAGGATAGCGGATGAAACCGCGGGGCGCAGCTAGTATATAATAATCTTTTACACGTAACAAAATGTTATCGGCTTTATTACGTAACCTAAATAAATATTATGTCAAGGTATCACATAACCCTGAGAAAACTAATACTTACGGATCTGATGTTGAAGAGGGTAGTATTTTTTTTGATGGAATAACAATATAAGGAGATCGAAAAAACCCATCGGTAAAAGAAACTTGGAGTGTTTTAATAACTAAAGATAAGTACTTACATATAAATGTTCGATTAAATTATTTTTGTTTCATTTTTTTTTATGTTACTCGCTGACGAAACGAGCAAGTCGCTCACCTGATGTTAAGCATCACGCTAGCCCATAACAGTTCAGTGACACCCAGGATTTTGAACTTACACAGTTCAAAACTATGCACGGCAATGCACTGCGCTCGTCACCCTGAGATGCTAGATGTAAAATCTCTGTATGCCCAGTAATTACGCTGGAAACATTGCCCTTCAATCCGAAACAGTAATATTATTATATTATTAATTTATTTATGTAATACCTACCTTGAATGGGCATTAAAGTTTCCCAATTCGCCCATTCAAGGTTCATAATAATCCTATATTAATATATACGATATATATCTAAATTTAAAGCCTTATAATTAAATTAATACTCAATAAATAACACTTAATTAGGAGTACGCCATTTTTGGATTGGCAATGACTAATTCCATTGCTGCTCTGTGAAATTCGTGTTACATACTCCACGAGTGAGACAGTACGCCTCACTTCCAGAGTATTGTAGCCCGTCATACCAAGTAAAAAATACCTTATGTACCAAAATATAGAACTGGAGCAATGGAAAACCATAAATATAAGCAATGTATCATGAAGCCATTTGCAGACTAAATTGATTTATATTGTATCTAATTTTATGGAAGTTCTGTGTCACTTATTTATTATACTTATTCAAAATATAAATAATAATTAAACATATTTGACCATTTAGATTTCTCTAACAATCAAATTAACACCATTTATGTTTTACTATAACTGACGTGGTTTTGACACATTTTGTTTTAATAAAACGGGAATACTCACGTTAAATTGAGTCGGTTATTCCGATTATAATGTCGATCACAGTCCTTACCACTTATTTAAACGTTTTAGAGCTGATAATAATTAAATGCACCACAAATACTTAACACCCAAAAATATATATAGCGTCAAAGTAAAAAGCGTTACAATATTGTAATGAAATATTTTAAAACTCGAACACAAAACATTATAATACAGATATATCAAATAATATTAATATAAGTTTTTGCTTTAGTTTTGATTGCAACTTAAATAATGTGTACTCAATTGTTAGCATTTAAATTATCTTTAACAAAAAAGGCACTAGCCCTGTTAAAAAACCTACATCCAAAATTGTTCCGCCACCTCACAACATTTGAAATTTCCGACCGTCGATATTGACAGGAAGTTTGAATAACACCAGGAAAATTCTGAGACATATTGTTCGATATTCATTCAATCGGTCCAACCACTCCTGCCTCAGCTAACGACCCTTTCGAGACCAGCTAACATTGTAAATAACTTACACACGCATCAACGACCTCGGAGAATAACATCTTTTGTCAAGGCTCGGAATTTCAAACCGACAAGGAGTATTATACTGCGTTTCGATGCAAGTAATTGTCCTCTTATTGGATCATCCGTAATGAAGGAGGGCCCAGGTGTGGTTCTACCAACCTGATTTAAATAGTGGTTTGCGGTCGCACCTTCCTACTCTGACAGTGTGATAGATAATGCATTTCCTGAAGATTTATTTTACGGGTATAAAGTTGTTTATTATATAAAGTCGTCTATATTAGGCATATATACCAGAACATGTTTACCAAGCTTCAATGATTAGTATGCAGAAGTAGTCGCAGTGGCCGAAACCATGTTTTTATTGTCCCTCATCTGTGTCACTCGCGCATTTGCAAGTTTTTGTAGATAAGAATTAATTGGTTATTCTAAAAACTATATAGATGGTTAATTTTAATATCTCAATTAATTAGTATATTATAATCTTAAACTTAAATGTACAAACTAAAACTAGGAACAAAATTAAAATAAATACTTAAATAAATTAAATCTAAAATAATCTACAAATAAAAAACCGCATTTAGGTCGCTGTCTGCGGGTAAGGTGCCCAAAAAGCTGGCGACATTACCCCGTTGAATTGCCAATAAGAATTAATAATAATAATTTCCAGAAATGTAAATTCATAAAACAACAATCAATATCCATCATCCATCAACTCCATCAAATTAAAAAAATATAAAAACTAATGTCTCTTAAAGAAAATATTTGTAATCTAACCATAAACAGACATAACACCATATTTTTTGGAAATTCACCCAGACTTAGTGGTTCTTTTGACTTAGCGATGAATAGTTTGCCTTCAACGATGTGAAAATGCTCAACCGTGGACTTTTGGAAGTGGACTGGATCTTCAACAAAGAGCTATCTTCAATCACATTCTGCATAATGGAACAGGGACGCCTTCGAAGAGACATAACTGGCATGTCGTGTGATCTGGCAATAAATGAAAACATGGGAATAAACGAAGAATTAGTAACGAATTAATTAAAAGGCATGGTAACCCGAATGGCTCTCATAGTAGTACTTATTATTACGAAAAACGCTTACTGCGGGATCAACATTGAAATTGCAGAAATATTTTTTTTCTGGTAATTGACAGCTGATAAATACTTAAAACTTTCACGATTTCACGGCTTCTCCCAACACCACTCCACTCCATTCTCGTTAGTTAGGCTCCATACAAGTTGTTACGTGTGTTCAACATACAACATGGTTGGCGCCTACCAACGCTGTCTAACAAAAGAGTGCAAAATTAATTTTCCTATTATATTTTTTCATTTGTCTGCGGTCCTTGGTTGTCAGGGGCGCTAGTCTCGACTTTTCACTTCAGCACTTTGCGACCGAATTCGGTCGCTATGATGCAAAAATCGACCGACAAAACGCAAACATAGCGTTGAATTTTCGCAAAATGCAAAATTCAACGCTATGAATGCGTTTTTATGTTAACAATTCGTGTTCAAAGTCGAATTTTTGCGTCACAGCGACCGAATTCGGTCGCAAATTGCATAGCGAAAAGTCGAGACTAGCGGCCGAGGTGTGTTAGCTATCCAAGGCTGGAGGCAGGTCCGCTGGTGCGACTGGGGACTCAGCGGCAAGACGACGGCCTTGCCGCCGCGCCCGCGGCCCCCGCGCGTGTAAGCTGACGTCACGCCACGCACCGCACACGTTCAAGTTCAATGTTGCCTATGAATTCATTTTACCGTGCCTTGCCATCAGCACTAATAAACTGCTTTGACAAGGACGTTTCGTCTGGTTCTACTTTGGCCACGCTTTGGAATTAAATGGCAGCCTAAAAAGAATGGTAGCTAATAATAAGTTGACTCCCAATACGGCCTTGGGTTGTAGTAGAGAAACAAGTATCATACAAACTCTATTTTTACCCGGCTGCCCAAAAAGGAAGATAATGTTTTTTTGGGATTTATGTACCTAAGTATTTATGTATTTATTTTTTTGAAGACGGTTTTTTATTTATTTTTCGTTTTATGTAGATGTAGTGAATTATTATGTCGTATCCGGGCCTTCGGTCTGTATATTTTGAGAAGCATTTTCGTATCTAGGTAAAATAAATTATTTATGTATGGTAACTTTATCGTCAAGGCTAGGTGGTTTTGCTTTGCAAATCTGGATTGTTCTTGCTCTTAAAATTAAGGTCCACACGTTTCGCTTATTGACTTAACTATTTCGCAAAAAAAAACAACAAGTTTCCTTTTTTGTTTGATTTGTTGGTATTCACGCTTAATTAGTAGACAGTTAAAGGTTTTGTTTTTCGATTTGATACGCTTATTTCATTGGGTGTTAAGTTTGATTAACATTTTCATTGGTTTTGTGGTTTATAAGATTACAATAATAATCGATTCTCATATAGATCGAGGCATTACATTCGTAAGGTAATCAATATTGTAAAATAAAATATTGATTGTGAAATTTATTGTATTTAAGTAAGTACTTAAAAAAAAGCTTTACTAGAAAAAAGTCAGTTCAAATGACAAAGGAATTGTTTGGTCTTTGCATCTACATCCAGTACCGCTCATTATTGAAGTTTTCAGTGAAACGTTTTCAAAACATATACACTTGCCTTCGGCCCATTGAGAGATGCTCGTTCCTTGAAGTGCGCGTGCGCAACCGTCAATAATTTCAACAATCGAACACGCATCAAGCGCCACGCGTGACACCCTATTGTGTGTGACGTCAGGAGTCACATGCGTCGCTCTCTCAGAAATGTTATTATTTATGTTCACGGGCGAAAACAAACTGTTACCAGGCTGTAACTCTGTTTATTGAATAGGAATAACAATCTTTTGGTAACCAAAATAGATAAATTATATTTTTAAATTCTATTAAATAGTTGTCTACTGTGGGTATTTTTACGGTTCCCTAGCAAACTTAAGAACCGATCTATTGCTGAACTTGACACACGTTTATATAATTATAACTTTTATCAGTCAAAATATTGATGCGAAATAATAATTTTATGTTTAGCTACATCATGGATAAAAAAAGTGAGTGGCGAATCGTTAAAAAGGAAATTCAAAATGATTATGAGTGATAAAATGTTTTTCAAAATTATGCCACATGTTTTAAGGCAAGGACTGATCGTGACTTGAAATAAGTATTGTCCCGCTCAAAGTTATAAGGTTTAAAGTTGAAAATCGCATATCATACTTGATGAGAAAACGAAAATTGTAATTTTTCATTGTTTTTTTGCCGATTATCGGAAATATACAAATCAAATAAAAAAACTACCTGGTTCACCGTATAAACCACTAGCCTGGATATTTAATTTGTAAAAGAAAATTTGAAGTTACCGCTGAAAATTCAGAGCATTTAATTTCAGAAGGGTTTTTCAGGGGGTCATTTTGCGATTTTTTATTTTATAACTAAAACAGATTTTCGAAATTTTATTCGGATAACCGTAATTTCAGTTTTATTTTCTATCTGCAGTATTTTTGCACCTGATTAAGTGATCTCGTCACTTCGAACAAAGCGCTGAAAAATGCTACTTTTGTTGTTTTGCGATTGGACCTCGCCTTAAGCATTCAAGTCCAAAGTGGCTATTGCCGATTTTATTTAGTGCGGCTCGAATACCTTAAAAAAAAATGTTTACTAGCTCATAATAAACTGAAATTACTTTTATCAATAATAAACTTAGTAAAGTTAATTAAATATAACGAAAAACAAAAGAAAATACTGCACCCCAATATCATGATGATAGCTGATGATTTCCTACACGAGTGCCCAAAAAATTGTGTTATGCTTTTAGGGTTCATTGTATGTTTATAGCAACGAAACCTTACCATGAGTGTCTCACGACACCTACTTGTGTTTTTTTTGCCAAAGTTTTAATAATGTAGTACTAAGCTTAAAAAGTATGGGTGGCCAGTTCAGAGTAGGCTAACCATTTGAACTGGTAGCAAAGTGATCTACCTAATTGTTCTAGATGTCGGGATAGGCGCTAAATCGTTTTATTTTTAGACACCGACCAATTAGACGCAATTAGAGATGTGTCCGGACACAATTTTATTAGGATTTAGTGTGTTTTTGTGGAATTAGTGGAAATAAACTGCGAGTGTGTACGTGACTGCGGTGTGGAGCATTTTATCGTTTAATATTTAATTACATAATGGTGTCGATTCTGTTCTGCCATTTTCTAGACTAAACTAAATTTGACAGCTCTAAAATTGTTGCTATTGTCTTCCATTTTGGAGTGAAAAGAGATGCAGATTATTTAAGTCCTGTCACATTGATTTAGTTTAGTGATTGGTAAAACAGAATCGCCATTACTATCTGTTTCGTAAAAGTAGCTAGGTGTGAATCAGTTTGCACAAACACTGGTTCGTATTGCCTATTGGTTATAGCTAATTTATCAAAAGATGACTACTTAACACCTACCTGATTGTTATTAGCATAATTTAGCTAAATTGTCATATCGAAATTTAACTTTTACAGCTTTCGCAAAGAGCACAATAGCAGCATTTTATTTTTTGTTGACATCTTTATTAATTTATTGTTGACGAGAACTAATATATTCAGAAATTTCTCCATTTATATTATACTAGTAGCGCCCTGCCATCTCACCCGCTGTGCAACACAAAACCGAATATTTTCCAGGATAAAAAGTACCCTATATTATTAAACCAGAGTATAGGCTACTTCCATATCAAATTACATCCAAATTCGTTCAGCTATTGAAAGAAAACAAATACACTTACTTATTTACATATTTACACACTTAAGCAAACACTTATGCATTTATAATATTAGTGTGATGACTTAGCAAGCAATTTTTCAAAATATTATTATCTATTATATGTACCACGTTCTAGAGGTGACACCGCAGTACCACGCGATGTCTTATTTAGTAATGCTTGGTTACTTTTCCACACATCACTCGGCCACGCTCTAGAACAAGTAATATTATTAAAAGAAAAACAAAATACCCGAATGCAAAAGCCTATGTCACTCCGGACGTAAAGAGGAATATAACGACAACTCACTCGTCAAAATCGGTCAAGCCGTTCAGCCGTTTTTTTTCCGGCTACAGGAGGTAATATAGGATCATACAAACATACTTTCATACTCACATATTTACAAACACCCCAAAAACATTACCCTCCTTCGAGGCGGGTAAAAATAGTCCTCATGCCCGAGGTGTGCCGTAGATATACACATCGCCATTATTTATGCGAATAGCTGTGTCTACAGACGGGCTTGATCTGATTTATTCAAAAAGGAGAGCAAGACGTAGATTTCACGGGAGTAAAAGAAACAACATATAATCTTAGTCAGTAATTTGTTTTATTTACTCCAATGAAAGTTTTGTCTAGCCTTTGCATAAAAATCAGATCGAGCCCGTGTGACATATTAATGCAACATGTGATCACACAGTAAGTGTGGCAAAGTAGCCACTATTAAATGGGACGACACAATGTTCTGCGGTATCATCTCTAGTGCGTAGTACATAAATTAACAAAATATTTATTTTCTCGTATTGAGCAATTCCAAGACATAACATTATATCACGAGGCGCCAAAGGTCAGAGATATGTCCTAAATAACCGACACCTAGTAACTGACGATGTTTATTTCATACTATAAACAATCAATACAATAATAAATGGTTTAATAATAAAAAATAAGATTGTAGGTATTTTGACGCGTGAGCGTGACCCGGGAAGTGCAATTTGATAACCAAACAACACCGAAATAAGTCTCAGTAAACAGTGAGACAAACCCCCTAATACTGAAACGTTTGTTACTTTGAGACAGATAAAGTTTATTGCTGTCTTTGTCATTTGCTTAGTGCCAGACAAAGGCAGTATTAGAATTAATCTGTTGTCAAAGTTAACAAACGTTTCAGTATTCGGGGGTAAGGATTACATCTACATTTTTTAATCGCTCGTATGATGTTACTTGTAACATTCGAAATGACTGACTTTCGAAAGAAATCCCAAACAAAGGTCGCGTTGATGTAATAAGATCGTGAACGCTCGTCTACAAAGGGAACGCTACTGCCCATCCTCTGGTGATTTTGGTCACCGTTTTAAGACAAACCCGGGTATAATAAATGCTATATATAAGTGGAGCTCCCAAATGTCTATTTCCAATAATCGTTCTGGGCAATAGACATATATTTTCTATACAAGGCTGCTAAAAATAGACTGCCCTCAATGAAGTGATACCTAATATTGTTTTGTTCCTTTCGTGAATAAACTTCTTCCGAGAGGAACTCGAGCAAGTTTAAGAGGGATTTACATTAAAATATAATACAATATAACTTTATTAGACACCGAAAATACAATTATCCGGCAGTATAACTGTCAGTCTTATGGCCTAAATAAATTCCTTCCAGACAGCCTTAGGATGGAAAAAATAATTACATAGAAATATGGTGTAGTTTATTGTGCCCTATGTCCGTTGTCACTGTTACCATTACTATAGTAACTGGTAATATACTAGTTATTAGTAATGTTATAAATGCCAATTAGTTAATATTCTCGCTATGTTATACTTTAGGTACCTGTTTAACACAATATGTATGTACCTACACGCCTACCTAAAGTCCTAACTATCCTAACTTATATTATAATTCAGAGGAATATAGCCGCAGTCGTATCAGGTCCAATAAAGCTTGCTATGAAAATGAATACCTACGTTCGTCTCGTCGTACTTTACAACTGTCAGTCCATACCAAACGTCAAAAATGCACAAAAAATTGATCAATGTCAACTAGCGAACTATAGGAAGTAACTTAGTAACTCTCTGTCTGGATGTTTGTCGCGTTATCACGGCTAAACGGCTGAACGGATCTTGATAAAATAAGTCCACGCGAACGAAGTCGCGGGTAACAACTAGTATAATAATAATATATAAACGATAGGCAGTATAATGAGTTTTACTGTTATGAAGGTTTTGATTTTATTCATTCAATGCTATTTATACCTTCCACGCACATTACGGTGGTGTATATATTTCTCTGATATAGGAGGTAGTAAAAAAAATAAACGCAATTATACTGAGTATTTGGTCAGACGAAATACGTGTTCTAGGTATTATGTTTACTCCGAAAACGCGCTAAAGCAGCAGTTCCATACATATTGTCAAGCGCGGATGGCATTTTGCTATAAACAGAGGGTATTTTTCGCTTTTTGGTTTTTAGGCTTGGTCCCTGAATAAAAGTTGTTCGTAAGGACAAGTATAATGATATCTTGAATTGTTTTCGGCGCCTAACTGAACCGCTGTCAACCGAACACACAGAGAAACCTAAACGTAGGAGAAACAAAACGCTATAAAAGATAACGTAAATGAAAACCCTCGGGTTTCTGAAACGTTCGTTAACTTTGACAACAGATTCATTCTAATGCTGCCGTTTTCTGACACTAAGCAAATGACAAAGACAGCAATAGACTTAATCTGTTGTCAAAGATATCAAATGTTGCCACGTTAACAAAGTTAACAAACAAATGTTGCCTTTGTCTGGCACTAAGCAAATGACAAAGACAGCAATAGACTTAATCTGTTGTCAAAGTTAACAAACGTTTCAGGGCCCTGGTAACGCCGAGCAAGTATTATTATTTAAAAAAAACAATGAGCCCGACTATATACAAAATTTAGGCCATGACTATACGGACATAAAGATACATCCAACCAAAAACACCTCACTTGTCAAAATTGGTCAAGCCGTTTTGGCTACGTAATATTGGAAAACGCAAACATATAGTTATTAAAAATTCAAAGAGATCTTTATACGTGCCGATCGTCACGCTACCAAATGATAAACAACATTATTATAAACACTGATAGTACTGTTTGTTTGTATTACAAAGCTCAATGATGTCGGATAAAATTTGTTTTTAACGACTAGTGGCTGCGGTTATATCACATTAGGTATAGTTGTTTTAACACCCATTACACACTCACGCCGAGAAGCCCATAGAACACCCGAGAAGCGTGAATGTGGATAGTTTCTCGCCATCTCGTTCTCGTGTTCACCTCTTCTCCGTTCGGTGTTGGTTTTTGTCCTGAATCAAAGGGTTTTTCGGGCGAGAAAGCGAACTCCGCACACGCCACTACACTCTTGTTCGGTCCAGTGTCTCATGCAGAGAATAGAATGAGACACCATCGTGAGTGTATACAGAACCGTGTATTCGCGAGAAGTCTTGGCATTTCCGCAGAGACTTCTCACCGTGAGTTTGTAATGGTCATAATTTATATCTGGCTTTATTTAACTTGGTGATGATAATGTATTACTTTGCACGTGGTTATAAAGACCAGGGTAAGTTCTTAAACTGCGACCAAAGTCACCGGAAGACGGAAATCAGCGACCGCTTAGTAAACGGTGAGCGTTCTGCAATCCCCAAGCCGCCTGCCAAGCTGTATTATGATACCCCTCCTTCCTCCTTAAGGGGAAAGCCTTTATTCAGCAGCGGACGTTTAAAGGCTGACGATGATAATGATGATTATAAATTTGCTACACGGAAAAACATTGGTAAAGTTACGTTGATTCACTATAATTCTAAAACTCAAAGCTTAGGTCATCGCCAGTAACGTACTTTGCCTATATTCCGTACCTACGTTTGGCGAGGTGACCCCGTCCTATGCAAATTCTTTTATTGTACAAGGATCGAAATAAGCCGCCTACGAAGTGCACCTTGAAACTTTAAGGTAACCGCCGAAGAATTCTCTATCAGTGTATTTAAATAAGAATGGCACCAAAACGTGAATCAGCCTTTGTAATGAACAAGCAATACAATCGTGTCTGTATTCGATTAGTATCACGCACTCGTATGCAAAGTTGTTCGGTGTCAATGCAAACCTTGTAGCAACGAGCTCTCAATGTTATTTTTGGACAGATAAAATATTCAAGTAGTAAAAACAAAACAACTTGAACGTCGATAACAATCAAGGCTGTCGTGTAGGCCATATAGAAAAGAAAGTAATATTAACAAGGCAACCGTAGTAAACGTTATCCAAAGCTTGTGTCAGATTCCAGCGTGGTAGTCAGAGGTATCATTTGATGGGTATGATAAACATCGATTTTATCCGTTTGATAACATGTATCAATGGTCGGTACGTACTGCCGCTTAGCATACAATCGGCGGTAATTCCTGCCGACAGGTTAGTCACGCGGCCGCTCTGAGCACTGCTTAATATTCTTCAGACAATGCGAGTTGCCTACGCGTGTAACGATCACACACCGAATCGAAATCATTATTAATTCTGCACCAAAATTGAGAAACGATAACTGTTCACACGAGGTCAGCGTTGATATGTTTGCTAATACGAGATTCGATTCGATTTAGTATTTTAATCGCGCTCTCTCTTCCTTTCGAAGTGACAACTTCAAGCTGCAACGATGCTTAGCTGCGGGATTCCCATAATCGAAACAATGAAGATTACCGTAAGCATGGGTATAAATAGAAGCAAGCGAGTCTCAAGCGATTTGGAACGGGACAGAGTCTATTGTTTATTTATCATGTGTGGAATGTAGAGGCAAGAGTGCCGCATGGCGATGGCGAATAGTGAGCCGAGGGAAAGTACTTGGCAGGAGTTGGCATCGCTATGTCTGCCGACTACCGACACGGCAGTGATTGATTGCATCAGCTATTCTTGGTAGCACTTAGTACTCAAATATTTTGGCAAGTGAACGCGAATTGGTGGAGAATCTTTTACGATAGATTGTATAGCTTTTATCGGGTACATCGGAACAGTTTTGCATTTCAATCGGGTGAGGATGAGTAAACTATTTCCTCATGATCAAATTCTCGTTGGTTTCAGTTGTGTTGAGTTTGTAGAATCTAGATTGTAATTTAGTGCGTGGGATGTCTTTTGAAGCTAAGTATTCAGATCGGATGTTTTTCTTGAAAAATGATGGTCTAATTATGAGAATCAACTTTGTTTTTTGTTTTTTGAAAAGTTTTTTGAATGTTTTGTAACTAGTTCAAGATCTTGGAATCGAAACAATCACAAGATTTGTGACAATTCCATATGACTATACCTAATACCTTTGTTCAAAAAAATATGAAATACATAAAACTAAACGTCCTTTTTATTTAAGAAAGGTTCCCATCACGTATAATAATAAATTGTCTCTACTAAAATGTTACGAAACAGATCGATTAAAAATAAACCTGGTTGCGTAATTTAAATATTTTAAGGCGTAAACATTGTGTGACGTGGTGGAATACAACGCACAGCTTGTCTGCCATGGATGATAATAAAAATAGCCACAGCGTTTTGGAATATCATTTCTAGCCCGAACGTTGAACGAGATAGTTGTGTTTGCATTTTATCTGTGCTATCCTTGACATACATATACGTAAGATGATTATTTTATAGTTCTCTTAGCAAGACAGTGCGGTGGACTTTACCACTGAAGTTTTTAAGTATTTGCGCAGGAACTAAATCTAAAAAAATTGGCCTTTCTATTCCGTCCACCTCATTAGTTGCTGATAGGAAATATGAAATCGATAAACGCTTATATAAATGTTTTTGGGTTGTATGGTCTATTGTGGCTCAGTTGGAAATATAATGTCTTTACAGTGTTTGTTTTCATTTTATTCAGCTAGGGAGCTTCTACTATAAGCTCCACTTTTGTAGTGGTAGGGCTCTCTTGCAGAGTCCGCCTGGGAAATACCATACCTCTGCCAGTTATTCAACCGCCAAGCAGTAGTGTGCAAACATTACTGTGTTCCGGATTAAAGGACAATGTTTCCAGCATAATTACTGGGCATACAGAGATTTAACATCTAATATCTCGGGATGACGGCGCAGTGCATTGCCGCGAATGGTTATGAACTGTTGAAGTTTAAAATTCTGGGTGGCGCTGATTTTCTATGGGCAAGCGTGACGCTTAACATCAGGTGATCGACTTGCTCGTCAGATATATTTTTAATTAAAACCGCTATGAACCGTACTATCGTGTATATATATTATCATCATAAGAGTTCCCTAGCCGAGTGAAAATCACCGAGTACTTAGGTGTCATAACATTTTACGACGAAAAAATAAAACACCATATTTCCTAAACCTTGTTTATTCAAGTGACGATGACTCACTACAACAATCATTTCCCAATTCTGTTATTTGATTTTGTGAATTTCACGTGGTATTATTTTCACCTGCACGCGGAAATGTATAGCGCTATCCTTCAAAGGATAGTGCATCGAAGTCGGAACCGCAGAAGAAACTAGTCTCGTAAACCTGTCAGAATATTACATTATCATTATGATACCTATAGTTTATATGCCGTAGCGTGACGCAAAGTCGATATCATTCATTACCATTTAGCCAATAACCGGCGTACATTTGCATTGTGTGTAAGAGGCAAGACTGTATCATTCATGATAACTTACATAAATCCGACAATGAAATAGAATAACTTTAACGTCTATACTGTGTCTTATAGTTAAATAATAAACTATACGGGTGTTATAGGTTTAAACTGTGTAAGTATTTATGTATCGTCTGAACTGAAAAGGTCTGTGCTGTCTGTGCATCTTAGCTCCCAAAAGGAAGAACTTATTTTGATTTCGTTTTTTTTTGTTTGATAGGTGACTCGATCGAGAGTATTTTAACTATGAGTCAATAAACCTGTTTAACTGTTTGAAGATCGTCAGCTCTTTTCTAGTTGTTGTTTTTAAAAATTTTACTTGTATCATAAATTAATTGTCATTCTAGGGCCACTTTAAAAACGTGTTTCCCTTTTATCTGCCAGATAAGGTAATAGGCGTGCACCTACGTAAATGGTTTTACAATTAGCCGCTGTACTTTCAAGTCGGCTGTCTGTTTAATTACAAGCTCATTTAGGCTTCTAAACAAATTTCACACCGTATTGGTGAAAGCCGGTCCCAAGACGAACACAGGCGAGGTAATTAGAGAATAAGCAAGTGGCTTTTCACAATTAAAAAAAAAACTCCTGTTTAGAAAAAGTAAAATCTTCCTCCTTTCCTGAGACAGTTTTGTGTTTATGTAAGTAGATGGGTGTTCCCAGCCAAGGAGCTGTGAAGCGAGCAAGATTTCATGGCTCAGCTGCTCCGTTTTAATTTAGCCGTTATTTAGGGATCAATGTAAATTAATTTTCTAGGTGACACCCGGCCCGGCTATCCATAAGCAAGGGTCCTTTAATCAATCACGCTCCGCTTAATTTATTTCAGAAGAAGTTGTGACAAAGGGTTCGTGTAATAGATGAGAGACTAGCAATTTTGGTTTGATACAACAGATTGTTAGAACGTATTCAAAAAATACTTACTAACAAAAATAGCTTACCATGCAGACGCACTAGCGTATACAAAAAATACTAACTAACAAAAATAGCTTACCCTGCAGACGCACTAACGTATACAAAAAATACTAACTAACAAAAATAGCTTACCCTGCAGACGCACTAACGTATATAAAAAATACTAACTAACAAAAATAGCTTACCATGCAGACGCACTAGCGTATACAAAAAATACTAACTAACAAAAATAGCTTACCCTGCAGACGCACTAACGTATACAAAAAATACTAACTAACAAAAATAGCTTACCCTGCAGACGCACTAACGTATATAAAAAATACTAACTAACAAAAATAGCTTACCCTGCAGATGCACTAACGTATACAAAAAATACTAACTAACAAAAATAGCTTACCCTGCAGACGCACTAACGTATATAAAAAATACTAACTAACAAAAATAGCTTACCCTGCAGACGCACTAACGTATACAAAAAATACTAACTAACAAAAATAGCTTACCCTGCAGACGCACTAACGTATACAAAAAATACTAACTAACAAAAATAGCTTACCCTGCAGACGCACTAACGTATACAAAAAATACTAACTAACAAAAATAGCTTACCCTGCAGACGCACTAACGTATACAAAAAATACTAACTAACAAAAATAGCTTACCCTGCAGACGCACTACAGCCAGTCACACACTGATCTAGCCGCGCCTCTACTCGGGCTACTCATCCCTTTTACGTCTTTGGCCTTGCTCTAACTCTATCTATCGCTCAGGGACCCTATTCCTGTGGCCTCGAGATTATCTCAGTCACTCTCACTCCCATTAAATTCTAAATTAGAGAGACAGTGACCGAGATAACATCGAGCGCACAGGAATAGGATCCCTCGCCCTTTGACTCACACTAAAAAACCGAGAAAGTTGGGAACATCAGGACAAGTGACGTGGCTACTAGCTACTCTACGTCTCTGCCCAGTGTTTATTTTCTTTACCACTTTCCTCGCCATTCGTCAAGTATGTGGCCGGAACATTTTACAAGCTTAGCCAAAATAGTTTTATACCCTCTTATTACTTAGTTGATGCCGTATAATAATTAAGAAAAAGAAATACTTAGAATTTGAAGCCTAATAACCGAAATTAATTTCGCTGGTAAAATATATCAATGTGGCTAATAATAACCATGTGTCTACAAACCTATACATATAATCACAAGTAAGTCATGCAAAGTAAACATTGAACAAAGTAATTGCGTGATTATACAATGTCACGTTCAATTCAATTACATTTAAAGGTTACTTTTACAATACAAGTTATTCGATTAAATATTGATAGAGATGAAATTTAAAATGTCCGAGTCGGATGCATTCGATATCGCCAGGCCTGCACCATCTATCGACCCAAAAACTTTTTCCCAGGGAATAAAACACGGAAAAAATATTCCATACCCTATTTATAACTCCATATTTAACAAATCAAGAAAACTGCACAATCTGTCAATTGCAGTTTGAAGATGCCAAAAGAATTCAATAATCGTTACGTCTGCAATACAAAAACAGCTGAATTACGCGCGTGACCTTAAAAAAGCTCGTTGCGTGGGGTATCACAGTCATCTGAGTTTTACTTGTATAAACATGAGAAATTCATAAACGTCCCGTTTTTAGAAAGGTTGTGTACGTATCTAATGCAGGCCTAAAATAAAGTCCATTTAGCGGAGGCGGGTGTAGGAGGCGATGACACCCGTCTCGCATCCGCACATTTTCACCTACTTAGAATATTAGTTTACTTAGAAATTCTCGGTATATTCATTATATCTAGGTACGGCTAGAAATGCCTAAATTATGAGCTGTGTGCCAACTATTGACTCGCCGAGATTGCCTTTGTGGGGAAGTAGCACATTCAATGTTGTTTACTGCTTTCAAAAACCTTACACCTCTTGATTAGCATCAATCTGGAAGTAGTAGGCATAAAGCGAAATAAGTGAAACTTTTTTTTTCCTTTTTTACATTTATGTGAAAATACTAGTGGTTAAGGCCTCGCTTCATGGCCTGACCTGACATCGTTTGAAAGAGATGGCTATATATAAGTTTCTGGGGGAGCGAAAGGGAGAAGCTATAACCTTAATAGTTTGTTTCTTTTGCTCCCGTGAAATTCAAATCTAGCTGTCCCTTTCACTCGATGTCAGGTCAGGCCATGTGTAGACACCCTTATAAAGGTATATAACTGGTACTTAGTTTGTAGGATTAGTAACAAAGATTTTTCATTAGTATGAAAGTTAGTAACTCTATTATTGATCATGGTAAGAATCATACTTTACCAAAGGTAATAAAAATCATGTCTGATGGTAGAAATCGGTTTGGCAAACGGAACGACAGTAATGTGAGCAAAACAAACTTATTATTATTCCAATTATTTATACTGATGTAATAGTTGTGCAACATTTTCATTCGACGAAAAAGCGCTTAAAATAGTGAGAGTCATGCCTGAAAATAATTCAAACAACATATTGAACTATGCGTGCTGAGAATTGCAAAATAGTATGGACAATAATACAAATCAGCTTTTATATTAATAGTTCACGTAAAAAGTTCCACAGTGAATGGTATTTTCATTGGAGACGCATAAAAATATCAGCAGTGTGCGGTGAGCACTAGGCCGCGTGGGCGACAACCAACCGGACCAATCAGACCACCACGTGATCATTACGGCCTCTTGTTTTGTCTACTTTACAACTGGGGCTTATTTTAATTCACAGTAATATGCTATAATGTATACGGCGGACTGACTTGACGCCTTGCGTTTAGAAATGGCGACTAGAATGAGAAAATTATGGTGTCGTCGCGCAGTACGGCGTTTGCTCTACGGGAAGCCCGATAACGGAATAGCTTACACATTTTTTTATTAGTGAAAATACTTTTATACACCTAGTATGAAGTCATACATTTGCCTTTATCTACACATTATTTTTACTTTATCTTCGCAAGGGCGCTATACCCAAAACTTTTCGGTTTCCTTTGGGAAATTATCCTTTTTTGACAGGAGATAAGCAGCTGAGGATGGCAAACCTTAGCAGTTGCAAAGATCTTTAGTACGCGTTGATTTTTGGGGAATTAGGCTTAGTCAACTTTTTGATAAAAAAAATTATTAAAAAAACAAACATTCTTATAAGAATCGATTTTATCGAAAAAATAAATAGTGTTCTAGTCTTGATAGACTGATAGAAACATTCGGAAATCCAAATACAAGACTGAGACAAGCAAGTTTTAATTCTGCTGATACCGCTATACAGATAAAAAAAATCCGTGACTCTATAAAACAAAATAACTTAGTAATACTACATTACTGTCACGGTATGTTATGTCTGCGTTGCTGGCAGCTATGACGAGGGCCGAAAGCACAGCGTAGCGCAGGTCCAGGCCATCACAGCGCGGTCAGTATCGCAGCCCTTGATGGATAAGCTGGATAGAGGCCGAGACCGATGGTCAAGGCATTTAAAAAACATTTATTATAAAAAAACGCTACTTATTTTCGTATTACGTATTTCGTACTACGTTTTCTGTATTATTCTGTATTTCTATGTTTATTCATAGGTAGTTTTACTTTTTTAGTATGTAGGCAACAACACTGTTTGCAACACTGGGTATAATGTGCATTTTAGTACATTCTGAAAAATGTTACCATTACGCATTATGTGGCAATGTATACTTAAATAAATAAATAAATAAGGTAAGGCTTTATAGCGTGGACAGCAAGGGCTACAAAGATGATCAAAACTTGAAGGCCAAAAGCTTAGCTAAGCTCACCTCGAATCGACGTCGTGTTTTTCTTAATGATTAATTAAATAAATAAATATTCGTGGACGTTTTTCACACAGCGCCTAAGCCCCAAACTAAGCAAGCTTGTACTATGGGAACAAGATAACTGATAGAATACATAATACTTTGTGCATGTATATAATTTCGAATAGCTAAAACGCGAGAAAACAAAACATCATTTCTTTCCTGCAAAGCGTACAAGTTTCAATCTTCATAACTTGGCGGAATGTTCGTATTTTGTCATTTTTATGGCAACAACGTCGTGTATGTAAATATAGAAGTGCCAGTGCTCGCGTAGGCGA
Source organism: Apocheima hispidaria (assembly GCA_947579745.1). NCBI lineage: Eukaryota > Metazoa > Arthropoda > Insecta > Lepidoptera > Geometridae > Apocheima > Apocheima hispidaria. The sequence goes on along the minus strand of OX388157.1, from coordinate 5,731,045 downwards.
GGTTGTTTGCCTCGGCAGTCCCATTGCGTGATACTCTATAAAACTGTTGTTCCACTCGAAACTACTCGTTAAGTCGGATATCCTTGTGACGCTCTTTCAGAACCCGAAACGTTCTATTGGCTAGACAAAGTACATAGGTCGTCATTTTTTTTTTGTTATTTGCAACTGACTAACCAAAGATAGTTGAGGAGGTCAACAATTGTTGTTGTGGCGTGTATGAATTATTTATAAACGCAACAACAGCAGTGCAGTTGCAATTCAAGTGTCCTTAACACGACGCGCACCACGGTACTCGATAGCGATCAAATGAGAATTTATATTATAATTAGCAATACTGCAATGCAATTAACACGTCAGTCTTTTTTACCGCAAACAAGTAAGTGTGGAAACTCGGGTTTACGTAACCTCGCGTGACTAGACGTTCATTCAGCACAGCTCAACGCGATCCAGTCGACGTTTATAAATCGAACGGCTTTGTGTTGCCAGCACAAATATTAATATTTATATTTCTGCGCTATTTTCAAGTTGACAGTAGCTCCATGATGTAGCCAGTATCGGTACCAATGTTTACAGAATTTATGACTTTATTACGTAATTGATTGACTTTAAATTCGATTCATTCGCGTTCTAGAAAACAAACCACTAATTATAGCTTAAATTCCGACGATATCAGTTGTTTACTGAATACCAATCTATCTACTTACCTAGCTGTCTAAATAAAGGTAATGTAGGCTGCCCGGTTAATATTGTCGTTTCGGAAGTTATCATCATACTAACATCCTTTTAGTAAAATTGGCAACACAGTTAATTTGAAATTTGATTTACAGCTGTGACGTCAATCATATAGACTTTGTAAGCCAACACAGGTAATAGATGATAATAGTATACGAACTTCGCATATGTTTGCATTACATAAAATCGTGTTTGAATAATGTATTATAATATTTAAGACGTCTTTAAACGACGTGGATGGACGTTATGGAGCTTTGAAAGCGAGAGATAATAAAAATTAGTTATATCATAAAAAGTAGATACTTACTTCCTCATGTCATCTCTAAAAGTAGATTTAACAGCTGTGTTTGTAAAATATGATAACAACGTTCTAGTGTACACTAAACGAAAATACGATATTATACCTACTTAAGGTGCAACGTTTCGTTCCGCGCGCCAAATTCAAATTACGGCTAAAATGATCTGGTTTAACAACAAATGTCAATGGCTTTCGCCTTGATTTTTTGGTTCATGTAATAACTTGATACAACATATTTATTAGCGCAAAATTAGTTTTCATGAACCCAAGATTTGACAAAAAACGTAAGAAAATTTGAATTTGGCTCGCTGAGCGAAACGTTTCACCTTAAACGGGTTGATGAGTTTTATACGTTTCTGAGTAGCACGATTTGTATTGACAGACTGTTGAAAATTTATAACCAAAAAAGGCATCGTATGCTTCATATGGGTAACATCTGTTTGAAGCGTAACACTATATAAGTCCCTATAAACACAAAGCTACAACGTACCCGTGGTAGTATCAATGCGTAAACTATAATTAAGTCTATAGGTACTTACTAGGTAATTATCAATTACAGTGTACGCCCATGACAGGTGAATGATGTGCTTGTTTACAAAGGGTTGCCAACTTTAAAAACACAATATGAATTTATTCTGCATCAACCTTTTAACATCCCACTGCTGGGATATCAGCCTATAGGTGATTAGGCCCTATCCACCACGCTGGTCCAATGCGGATTGGCGGATTCACATACGCCATCGAATTTCTTCTCAGGAAATACGCGGTTTCCTCATGATATTTTCCTTCACTGAAAAGACAGTGGTATATCCGTAAGTAAGATCCAAAGAACTCATTGATACCGGCCCGCCCGGGTTCGATCTCGCGATTCCACGAATATGAGGCGAGCATCCTCCCACTGGGCTACCACGAATTTATTACTGGCGAAAAATTTGGGACATTTCGCGACGCTGGAACTTGTTTAAAAAGTTGTTAAAATTAATCCCTCGGTTGTGGGTTCACTTTGGCCATTTTTTGTCGAAAAGGTACCTAAGTATACGTATTATGATTAAAATTATATAAATACCAATATTGTTTTCCTCCTCCACTCTTAATGGATGAAATAAGAATGTACCTATTGACAATATATACAACATAATAGTGTCATAATTATACACCGAATAGTATAGAGCCTATATCAATTATTACAGGATTATTCATTTGTTTAATTAATATATCTGTCCAATATTAGAGGAAAATTCAAATAACGTGAACCATCCTCTCCATCGCATTTTCTACTGCAGATTGCGGTTCAATATGTATCGGGGTATTATTAACTCTGAGATGTTTTGTCACTCCAGTTCGTTTCAGTAAAAAAAATGAAGAAATAAGAAGACATATTTTTTGAGATATACGATATCTATATCTACGACAAGGACGACAGGCGAAGTGGAAAGACGACGTTTCTCTCATATTTTATTAAAGAGTCGATCCGCCAGAGCCATTAGTAAAAATGGTTTCCATGTTGTTAATGTCACAAAGTATCTAAATAATTGTCTGTCGAATCAATTACAGACAGACATAATACGATAACCGTCAATCTAAATAATCCGGTAGCCCTACGCCGTAACTACCGCGACAGGTGATCAAAGCAGATGGAACTTCCATGACGAGCCTAATATACCCGCATGATGGAAACGTAGAAATAATCGCAACGCGTAAATGCGTAGATGGCCCTGGGCTATCGGGGCCGCTGATGGAAGGAAACCAGACCGACACTATTTAAAACGAATCTACTACGCGTAATAGTTACGTAGGTATAGCGTTTTTTGTATTGTTTTCATTTTACGTGTTCGTGTAGTTACATAATTATTCTAAATTGCACGTGTAAGCCCGTAGATAACAAATAACGAGATTGTTGTGACAAAAAATCACCAAAAGTGGGTTGCGGGGACTAAAACCGAGTGTTCTCATTGGCTATCTCAAGGTTACTCCCTCGCGTCTGGGAATGAACCAATGAGAGTAAATTTTTATGGGTGTATTTAGACCGTGGTGCCCTTCTATTGTTCTGAGTGCGGAATCTAGGGGTGAACAATCGTAAAACAAAATTAATTGACTACTCAAAGATCGGATATCGTTAAGTATGTAGGAACCGATCAGTATCCCATACGGTTTAAGAATTTTGCTAAAATGAATACATGTTATAAACCTTGTTGACCGAACGAAGTTATCAGAAGGAATAAATTGACATATGTATGTGTGTTTGTATATTTGTATGTTTGTACATTTGTATATTTGTCCAATGATAACTTGCAAAACGTTGATAAAAATCGGATCTTCATGAAATTTTGCAGGCAAGTACTTCATTTTGATACTATTTAAATTTGAGTATATATTATGCAGAATCAGTCCAGTCCAGAGGTTGAGAAGTTATAGATGTCGCGAGGTCTCAGTTCGGAGGGAACTACTAGTAAACCTTTTAAGGAGGTAGCTTGTATGGCACATAATTTTATTTTCTAAGAACTCTTTTCATCTACATTCTAGTAAATTTAATTTATTATAATAAATGAAGACTAGATACGTACTGTAAGGAATTTCATTCGTGTTACTGTTATCCATAAAAACGATTTGAACCCTGATAAAGCAGAAAATTCCCGGAGCAAGCCAGGCGCGGAGTCAAAATAATACTGCCATTTGTAAGTTTCTAGGGGTTGGGGGTGCACTGGCGAGCGAGTGGTGGCGGTAAGACGCGGCGTGAATGGCGGCGGCAAGGTCACGGGCGCCGGAAGTGGGTTACGGGCGGCGCCCTATCGACCGCCCGCCCGCCGCCCGGCGCCACCCGGCGCCCGCCCTGGCACGCCGACTAATATCGCCGACACTAACTCTATATGAGCTGATTATATTGGATTGTTTCATTACTGAAAAGTGTTTACCATTGTCTTCGCAAGACGTTTTGAATAGCCATTCGTAAAGCTATGAGTACCTATTCGTACGATGAGAAAACTGTGTGATAATTACCAATATTTATTACCTAATACCAGCCAATGAGTTTTCGTCTTACTTCTGATTTTAATAATAGATTGCTGTCGTCTAACGAGCGTGAAGCCAACAGTGAACATTTCAAGTAATTTCACGAAAAATGTTTAGCTTAATTAGCGTCGGATTGGCCGCGGTTCAACCAACACCTAGTCAATAAACGTTCGTCAAGGTAGAAAAAAATATTTGGTTCGATATTAAAATATACGTTTGTTCGGCACACAAAACTCGTACCTATAGATTCGTGTAGGTATACAACGATTGTCTATTTCACATTGACGTGAATAAAACTAGGCACACAAACAAACTGTACACTGATTCGTATACAGGTCAGCGCGGCGGCGCGCGGCACTGTCACAGAATTAAAAGAGCGGCGGCCATATTGGAGATGCGCGGGCGCAGCGCCGCGTGATGTAAGCGCTTCCGCGGGCCACTTGCGAATTTGGCTCGCCATTCATGCGAGGTTTTTTACCCCGCGGCCTTGCTGGACTCGCCTACGTCTCACTACGGCCGGCGAGACAACGCTGCACGCCAATAACTAAATTAGAACGCGAATAATAAACCGAACGTACCTACACTATTATAAGTATGATTGTTTAGCTACAGACAATACTCTTACATTAAAACACATACCTATATGTAAAATTTTTACAAGTAAAAAGTAAGCTCGATAACTTTTATCGCATTATGACGCCAAAACATTGCCTCGATACCGAGAATCTGAAACTGGTAATGCAGGTGGCAATCTGTAAATAGCCGAGCTTACGTAACATAAGAACACGATTTAGCTTTTGTTAAGTGAATTGGACAGCGGTCGAAGTGGCGGGGTTCTGGGTAAAATAAAACCAAAAATAGTCGAAGCGGCGCGATCGAGCGGGCCCGAGAACTAGCTAATTGGTTTGAATTTTTAAAGCCTTAGTCACGATCTCACCATCTCTCATTGTTTTTTGTGAGTCACATCAGCAAACAATGTACACCGATCTCGTGTTTCCTCATTCGTGAAAAATAGCGTTCAGTTTGTTTTTACGAACAATGTAAGGCGGCCTCTACCATGGCGATAATGCGTTTAAATGCCTCACCTATAAGCAACTAAACAGTTTTTGAAGCACATTCAACTGCTTTTACTTCTTACTCTTTTTTACTTCTAACTTTTTGGCAACTTCAAATCGCGCAATCTCCACATTCATCCACTTACTCTATAATGAGGTACCTAGGTAGGTTACTCATTGGTGTGTTGCTTCCAGGTTAAAGTGCTATCCATACTAAAGCTTTCTGCCAACAATACAAAAACACAATTTGCATAATCGAGATATTAAAAGCGTAAGAAATGCAGCATGAAGGAGTTGCCAAGTTTTTTCAGGTTTACTAGCATCGCTTTAGCCACAAGGCCGCGTAAGGTTCGTGAAATCGTGACCGGTCTAAAACTACAAAGTAGAAAATCTGGTCTTGTGTAATACCTAGATACCCATCTAGTTTCACATCTTTTGACGCCTTTTATCGAACATTTTGTAACATTTTTTGTACCTTGGACCTAGACGACGAAATACCTAGACCGTTGCGAAATTACTAAAAAGAATGAATAATCGGAACGCTATCGATGGACTTATGTAATCTAAAGTAACGACGTTTTTATCAAGTTTGCATTATGTCGACACATTCAGCCTCAATGACTTCCAAACCTACTCAAATAATAATAAAGCCTTTTTATTTTCCTTAATATAAAGTAACAAAAAAAAAAAAAAAACTTAATCTTAATCTAAACTAGTTTACACATTAAAATATTAAGGACCTCTCAAAGAGTGAAAGCCTACTCCATTTTTATCCACCCTTTTCTGTTTTTTGCCGTAATCATCCAGTCTTTTCCTGTTATTTTAACAATTTCGTCAAGCCATCGCTCTGCTGGTCTCCCTCTGTTTTTCTTGCCTGTTGGTCCATCCCATGTTATTGCCTTTTTTTTTTTACCAAAAAGGCAACCTACTCAAATAATGAGAATAAATGCGTGACGGCGAAAAAATTCCTACAATATTCTAATGCGTACGTTCTTACGAACGTAAGTAGTTCTTTTCTAACTGTGCAACTTTTAACGAGAAAAATGGTGTGTAGAAGTCGGGGCTACTACCGCTGATTTTTAATTATTTCGAGAATTCAATTAATCTTAGAACCCACCCTTTTCTCTAAAATACAGTTTCCGTAGTCCAAATCAGTCGAGTAGTTTCCAGAGCATGATATTTAAAAGTTAGCTATAATTTAGAATTTTAAACAACAATAAGATTAAATCTTTTCTTGGAAGTAGTTCTTGTAACTAAGCGTAATAGTCTATAAAAGAAAAGAAAAGTTAGCTGATTAATTTATCTGAGAGCAAACCTATCTGTATGCCACATACAAAAATGTCGTCCTAAAACCGAACGCCACTTTTTCGCCACGTTTTGGTAACGATTTCAGGATCGCAAGTATCGCAACTCTACTAGGATAACCTCCGTAAGTTCATCGAAATCACATCAAAACAAGGAAGATCTAACTGATACTCTGATACCCATATCTTAAATTTGTGCAAATGGCAAAAGCCAAGCCCAGGAAATGAGGATAGGTACAAAATATGTAAACTAAGTGTCGGTTATGTACCTATCTATGTACCTACATGTGATCCCTTAGCAAGTGAGGCGTATGCTAACTCGACAACAATGTTTGCGCAGGTGCGCGAGCGCATACTTTGTTCTTCAAATTATCGCTAAGGCACAAACGCGAAGGAATGCTGCGTCCCCAGAGCGTGACTGCTTTCCAGTGTAAAAGCTTCTTTGTTAGTCCTTCGGCAGTGAAGAGCACTATCCAGTTTTTGAACAAGACAAACAATGGTTTTGTGACGAGCGCAATGCAGACATGGCACACCGACAAAATTTTTGGTGACACAGCAAGTGTTGTAATTAGATGATCAAAGTAACCTACCTGTAAGTGAACTTCGATCATAATTATATTCGTTAACGTCTCGTCTGTGTTTACTATGTAGTCGCGCTCCTGCGTACCAAAAACTCACTGGCAACGTGGCTGTCAACATCTGGCGAGCTACTTGCTCATTTCTTATGAAGAATGGAAAACAATACTATTTAGATTACAATATAAGTACTTAATTATCAATAGGTATTAAATTTCCTTAACAACCAAATAAATCTTAGGTACTTTGTACATAAATGAAAAGCAAATAATTTACAATTCTACAATTGCTTGCACAAAATATATAATATCAGGAAGTTGTTACGTTTACTGCTTGTTTTATAACAACAAATCGATACAATGTAATTTATAATTCGATCGATTCCCACTCAGGACAAACATTTGTGTGATGAACATTGATGTTTGTTTTTGTCTGGGTGTTTCTATGAACTCTATGTAAGTATGTATGTATTTACAAAAAAATATGTATTTATGTATACTATCAGTTATCTGGTAACCATAGTACAAGCTTGCTTAGTTTGGGGCTATATGGCGCTGTGCGTGAAAAACGTCCACCATTAATATATAACATTGTTATTTCATTAAGCATTAACAAATAGCAAGTGACACCTAAAATACGAGGCGAATGGTCGGACAATAAAGCGAGTGTGTCTACAGGAGCCTAAAAATAGAACTATTATTGTTTATAGTTGCCACTACAGACTCGTCAGCGTCATGTGTTTAGGAACGCTGCCGGTGGTATATGAGTACGTGATGAGTACCAATGCGATCTGCATACGAACACTCTTCTTTTATATACACACACTGGAGTGGATTACCACTTACTACTTCGATAAAGCATAGGAAAATTATTCGTATGTGCCATCTTATAACAAGCAAGTAAGAGCTTGGTAGATTAGGTACTGAAAATTATATGTGTACTTAGGTACTGTATACATTAAACATTCAGTTCATCATTTTCTTATTAGGACGCTGTATTTCTTATTGTTTCGTCTTTTTGCACTAAATTCTCTGCTGTTCCAACATATGCGGCTACGTTGATGCATGTGAATAAAATCTATTTATAATGTTGACGTCGCTGCTCCACATTCTTATCTGGGCGATACAGAGTGAGGAATCTTACGAAGATGTTTGTAACAAGGGCCGCTTTGTTTGCGGCTTGCAAATGTTACTTAGGTATAGTGTTTTTTTAATTTCATTTATTTTTTGTTCTTAGGGACTCCATATGGTCATTTAGACTGTACTCGGTTTATTATGGTAGTTGATACCCAAATCGTTTGGTGAAGGAAGTGGTTGAATATGGAGGACACGCAGATATTCCAAGCGCGATGACCTCGCTAAGGACGTCCCTTTTAAAACAGCACACACCTCCCAAGTTGCATCCAAAAAATGTTAAGACACCGATGTATAATGTGTTTCTTGTTTGTTGCAGCCCGTCCGATGATCTCGGCGAGCCTGCCCGGCGAGGGCTGCCTGGGCGCGCTGGCCCCGCTCGGCCTGTACCCGCCGCCGCCACCGGCCGGCATGACTCCCGAGTTCCTGGCGCCGCCGCCGCGCCCCTACGCACGATACACGCCGCGCCGCCGCGATGCGCTGCCCACGCCCCCGCCTGCACCCAACCCATACTCATCCGTACCCACATACCCTTTCCTTCCTCATCCAGTTCCATCATACGCGCCGTATCTTTACCGGTCGCGAGCCCAGCCCACGCAGGGCTATCCTATCCGGCCGCGCCCTTCTTCAGGGTTCGTACCACCGGCGCCTGCGCCGCATTCGCCACCGGTGTCGGCGCCCGCGCCTGTTCCCCCTCCGAGAGAAGTAAGTTTTCAATTAATTTAAATAGAACATGATGGAAAGTTTATTCTAGGCAGCAAGGGCAACTAACTACAGTTAAAGCGTAATGGAAATCTATAGCCCTAATTGTTTATCTCTCAACTTTTTTCTGCATTTTCGTGCCAATTAATCAAGCTTGGAATGACCATAACCGCGCTAGCATATCCCATGCTCAACTTAAAAAATCTCCATTTAAATTATTTGAAGAACTTGTGTTCTGCCTCGAGCCGAGGTTTACTTTTCTGCTAAATTTTCTCCACATCGCACTATCGTTAACAGAAGCCAATGGTGGTTGATTGGACCACATCTAATTGCTGCTAAAAACTATTTCCAGGAGCCGGCCCGATCTCCTGAACGCGCTGCACCAGCACCGTACTTCTGCCGCGGCGCGCTGATCCGGCTTGAGGATGGTTCGTTGCGACGTGTTGAAGAGATGCGGACGGAAGACTTCGTGATGAGTGCGGACCGCAGCGGGGAGCTAGCGCTGACGCAGTGCACACTACTGCGGCTCGAAGAGCGCGGTGATAGGCTGGCGCTCACGCTTGCTTACGGCAGGAACAGAACGCAGGTGGGACATGTTATGATCTCTCCAAGCTCTGCCACGCCACTCGCGGCCATTAGGCAAGGAATGCTACTTTATGATGAGCGTGGATCGCAGCAGTAACAAGCTAGCGCTCATGATCGTTTGCTACGAGAACAGAAACCAGGTGGGACATAATAATATTGCCGACCCGCCATTCCCTTTAATCTTAAAGCTTTCTGTTTTTATCACAGTCAAATAGTCAGAGTAAATTTACCTACGAATCCAACTGCAGGTAGGTATCTTCTTAAAATCATCAGTATCAAAATACCAATAAATGTTCACAAGTAGTAATGAATAAGTTTCTCAATTGCAGGTGGAGTTGGAGTCGACGGTGGAGCACCCGTTCTTCGTGTACGGGCGAGGCTGGGCGTCGTGCCGGCCAGAGCGCACACTCGCGCAGTACGGGCTGCGGGTGCAGCGGCTGCAAGTGGGCGACGTCTGCGTGTCGCTGGTGCCGAGACGGCCAGGAGGGACGGTTCCTCCCCCCACGCCGCCCGCGCCCGCACCCCCGCAGACGCACCCAGAGAACCTTAGCGTGAAAGAAGACGCCCGCAAGCGCCGGTGGTCCGCCTCCGACGCGGCCGAAGACTGCCCGCCGCTCAAGAAACGCTGAGCTCTCTCAGCTCCGCTATCGTCGTTGGACTTACAGTGTTGTGACGTTCGTTGAAACTCGTTACTATGTGCGGTAGTGCGACCCCGGCCCCAGTGAGTTCGGTCGCGTCCGTACGGTGTATGATTTGCGATTTTGCGGCACTCCGCAATAGTACGCTTATGATATTCAATTCGGGAACTTTAGGTGCTTTTTCTGTCGGGTGCTTCTGTACGCGATCGTGTACTTTGTAAATATGTATGTATTGGACGTTACGCTCCGTGGATGTGTCACAAAGTAGGGTATTTACAATTACGTTGCCGGCAACGTGGGCCATGAGAGTCATTTATTTCCAGAACATAATATTGTAATCGTGTATCGTCCATCCGTGACAGAAAATCCTGTAGCTATCGTAATCAAATTGATCGTTCAACGAAGGAGTTATTTTTTCATATGAGCACAAAATAACAATTTATAATTTTCTACCAGATCTTAAAGTAGTTTATATATTGTGATAATAATGAGATTTTAAATCGCCAGTCCACACTGACTCGTGGCAATGCATGTAAGACAAAATAAAAGGTACAATGAATGTTAGATTGTAGGTAGGTAGTTGTAAAGGGCTGACATGCTTAAATCTTGACTGATTACTATGTTAAAGGACGGTTTCAGTTCTCGAAGCAGTGATGCGGCTCTATTCATTTCTGACGGTTGTGAGTGCAGACATATCCATGACGGCAGTGCCGCGCCCGGCAGTGCCACTCGGCACTGCCTCCAAACCTGTACGGTTCTCAAGCGACACGTTTCCCTGCACAGTGTTGGCAAACTCTTCTGACAAATAATTTGATCGTGTTAATATTAAATGTTAATATGATAGTTATATTTGTAAAATATAAATGTATCATGGTTATTTAGATGTCATCTCTATTGCTTTTTACGTCCATGTGTGATACACATTATAACTTTTTCTATGAGAAGATGTATACATAATAAACACACAGTCTGTGATATTTTGTAGTTATTGGTCAGAGTAGGTATGAAGTATTGCTTGAATAAAAGAAAATATTATGTATGTTTTAGGATAATAAGCGCATTATCGGTAAGAAATTGTATAGTTGTTGCATACTCAAAAGTAACGCGCTGAATTCTATAACTAAAAACAAAATGTAACAAGTAGCGTCTGTGATTTTAATACATATGTCGTCGTAGTTTGACGGCGACCGCATTGCCATATCAAAATCAAATTAATTTTATGTAATCATTAAGTGTAACTATGCACAGTTGTTTTTAGTTTAGCGTTCAGCTCCAAATTTACATTTAATTGCATAATTATCGCTCGAAAAGTTATGTTGTCAGAACTTATCTGGGAGGGTCGAGAGGTCGCGAGATCTTTCTAGAAAAGTCGCCTAGTTGCAGCCTCGGACCTCGGACTCTTTCGGTTGTACAGTCATTCTTTGATTCGTAATTAGTTTGCCATAATTCGCAACATTAGTTACAAGCGACTTGCCAAATGCTCCGGGAGACTGGTGTAGCGTTGGATCGCAGTTAGTTTCATTGTACCGTTTGCTGCGTGCTTCTGTAATCGTTGTGATTCGACGACCATTCGACGTAGACACCTCATCGACGACGGACGGTGTTGTAAAAAAAATAACATTAATAATTTGTTGTATAATGTAATTCTAGTTTTATCGTCTTTATTATTAATATTTGTAATTGTAATGAAAGATCTCATTTTAATAATCGGTATTTTCTAACAAGGCGCTTTCATTAGATCATGACTAAGCCTACCTCACAAACTTAAAGACTAGGGTCCGACCGCGGCGACCTCACGCGGGGGCCGGTCGCAAACAAGTCTAAACAAGATCTCAATTTGATGAAAATAAACATTTAAAAAGACTGGGACGCTTTACTGAATGTTGTGGGATAGTAGTTTCTTGAGGATATTACTTAAATTATGAGATAGGAGCATTTATTTCGAGGACGCGACCTCGTTCCGTCACTATGTTTTCATGAAGCTCCGCTTCCTAACCGCTGAACAATCGTTTAGTACAAAATTTGTAGAAAAGTATTATTTCCCAAAATCAAAATTCACAAAGTATTAGGTAATTTAATTTCCATAACGGTGCTATTATATTTTCAATGATAATCAGGTACAATAACGATTTCTTCGATACTAGAGAACTTTAAAGAAAATTTACTTGTCATATTGCCAGTAAATAGCCACTTGGCACAATCGACGTGCTTCCCGCGCCTCCTACATTTTATAGAGCCATTTATCTTAACAAATCGTTGTCAATAAACTCTTGTTACTTATATAATGCATACTTAGTGAGAAGTTGATCGAAAATACAAGTCACTTTTAATATACGATGACGTCACTGTGTACAGACCTTCTCTGTTGTAAAAACAGAGATATCTAATACATTTAATACTGTTTAAGCGCCAAGGGTTTAATCCTTGGAACGGCGGGCCACGCTTCGAAAGTGCGATATCTACGCGTAGTTAAATCAAGCAATTTTTTCCAATTTTAAAATCTAACCAGGGATCTTCGGTTGACGAAGCCTAAACTTTAGCAATTACAATTAAGTGACAATAAAAATGCTATTAAAATAGGCATCATTTCAAATAAACACTTTTTTGGAGTATGTATATTCTGCAAGCTAAGTAGCCGCGCATGTGACGTGAGACGCCAAGCGAACCTGCATTTTTGTTGCTGATCATTGTAGAAAAATGACAAAATATCTAGTGATCACATTAAGTTGTAGTTCCGTATCCTTACAATTCGATATCTTGATATTGCTTTGCAGTAATAAGCAAGAGAAATGCGTACACAACTCGTTCGTAACTGCGGAAATGTGCACTTAGCGTATAACCTCATTTGCACATTCACAGCTTGCAGAATCAGGGCCCAGGGGCGCTAGTCTCGACTTTTCACTACAGCCCTTAGCGACCGAATTCGGTCGCTATGACACAAAAATTAGACAACGAACACGAATTGCTAACGAAAAAACGCAAACATAGCGTTGAATTTACACAAAATTCAAAATTCAACGCTATGTTTGCGTTTTTTCGTTAACAATTCGTGTTCAAAGTCGAGTTTTTGCATCATAGCGACCGAATTCGGTCGCAAAGTCCTATAGCGAAAAGTCGAGACTAGCGCCCCGGGGCCCCGGATTTTATTATGGCAACTTTATAGTCGCTTGTAAGCGGGCCTGGCGTTCAAAGGGTTAAACCGCACAAAGCGTTGATTAATTATACTATTTGTAAACTGTGGCGTCGGTCAACGAAATGAAACCAATAACCCGACAATGACGTCAATTCTGTACCACTCTCTAATCTAAACTAATCAGACAGGACTAAAAATATCTGCGTCAGTTTTCATTTCAAAATGTGAGAAAAGCGTGGCAACAAGGCTGTCAAATTTAGTTTGGCTTTGAAAATGGCATAACAGAATGGACGTTTAAATAGCAGAATAGCAACACTATAATATTTAGATTGTTGTGTATTCATAATACGTAAGTCTGTATTGCAGATAATTGTATGAATGAGTCCATCCATATCACGAATAGATTTTCATAAAGAATAGTTTTAGATTGTGAGAGCCTTATAATCGCAATGGGCGGCATATTCTTCTGACTCATTGTATTCAGTAGTAGTTCGCGCCGAACTGAGACCTCGCGACCCATATATCTTCACAACCCCTGGACCGATTCAGCTCATATTCGTACTTAAAAATTTTATTGAAATGAACTAGTTGCCTTCAAAATTTCATGAAGATCGGATCAACGGTTCGCAAGTTATCATCGGACAAATATACACAAAAACATACATACAAATGCCGATTTGTCCCAGTAAACTCTGAGACCTTCGCTTCGCTCGGTCAATAATTAGAATTCAGATACTTTTTTTAAAAATGTATTTAAAAAAATGCAAATACAGATTGCTACTTTTTACATGATGCCACTGAAAAGGGTCACTTACTTTATACTCTGTAGTCGTTTATGTTTGAGAGGGGTCCAAATTTAACTGTCATTCGTGATCCGTTGCGCTTGTAGGGCTCAAATAACCTTATAAAGAACCTTAGTCGCTTCCACAGTTGTCTCGCTCAAGCCTTTTCACATTGAAAATATAAAACCACTAACGGCCGCACTCTGATTACTTTTTACGTTTTTGATAGGAGTAATCATTAAAGGCCTCGCTACATGGCCTGACCTGACATCGTGTGAAAGAGACAGCTAGATTAGAATTTCACGAGAGCAAAAGAAACAAAAACCCTAAACGTCTCTAGAGTGCGGCCGTTAGTGTAAATTTTCAAAAATTGTATGTGTTGTCTGTTTATGATAGATTACAAATGTTTTAAAGAAGCTCTCGTTTTTAATATAACGGAGAATAAATCTAAAAAATTAAAACCGGAGTTTTCGATTTCATCGTTCTCTTCCGATTAAAGGATTTGAAAAAGAAAATTTCTTTAAACATTGCTTATGTTATGATAAACAGATACAATATACAGTTTTTATAAATTCACACTGTCTACAAAAAGTCTAAAATGTGCGAGTGAGATAGCTGTTGCACGACTATCCTCGGGTTTCTCATTAGTTTGTTAGCTTTGACAACAGATTAGCTGACGTCTTTGTCATTTATTTGGTACAAAGGCAGCATTAGAATTAATCTGTTGTCAAAGTTAACAAACGTTTCAGAAACCCGAGGTACCCCTTGGCCATGTCAAACCGAAAACAAACATGAACCAAGCGAAGCGTTTTTAATTTGTGTATGCGAACTTGGACCCATTTCCATTTTAATTCCATTTTAAATGTATCTCTGTAAATCCTCGCTCCGCTTCTTTCTGTTTGGAGAGACCAAACATTTACGAATGTGCTTAACATTTTGCTGATATTCCTTTCTCTTTCTATAATAATCTACACGTGTATTTTACAATAACTTCCTACTCGGCAAATGATGAATGAATCGATGGTTTATGTCTCCATAGCGCCCGTAGTTTTGATGTCAATATCTTCAATAGAAATAACGACATTATCTTAAATTTTTGGTGTAAAAACTAATATTTAGATGTTTACCGTTGCAACTTCAACATACAAAACATTTTCATATTTCCACTTTAATTCACTAAGTTGTAAAAGATAAAAGTACTTCCTAATTTAAAAAAAAAAAATTGATTATAATTTTGTTTTCTTTTCAGTCCATTGGAACAGCATCAATTTTAGTAAATTTAGATATTTTTATCAGACAACTGAAACCTTCAGAAGTTGCTGTATTTACTGGTGTTTTAATGACCTGTATTTTGACGTTGCCAATGCTAGGTACGGCCAGTGTTTCATAGTCCGTAATATAAGATGCACTTACATTAAGATTGTGCCATCGAGAACAGATAGTCTTGATGATTTGGTGAAGCTGGTTTTCATTAGTCTATTTTGGTATGCATGTTTATAAACACAAGGCCCTAGGCACGCCTAAGGCGCGGGCTACATCAAGGATTCTGCGTTCAGAGTACTGATTTCACTGTAACGTATGCAACGTATAGAATCTTTGCATAATAATGGTCAGACCGAGGCGGTCTCTGAAGAAACTTGAGAGAATTCTAAGCTCTAGAACGCTGTGGGTACGGCGCCTAACTAAGATTTTACTTGCAATATTCTTCAAACTTTCCTAATATGATAGCGCTAAAATTATCTGCATCTCTTTCATTTCATTTGTGAGAAAAGGATGGGACCATTTTTAGAGCTGTCAAATTAGGTTTAGTTGAGAAAATAGCAAAAGAGAACATAATTTTGCCGAAATTTTAATTGGTTGGGTATTAATATAGCTCCTAATTTTCACTAAACTTTAAGCCTTTTACACATGAAAAGTATACCTTTTTGCTTATGTTGTTACACTACTGGTTTCAAATAGTCAAGGACGTAAAAAGCTTTCTCAAATTTAATTTTTAGTTTACTGCATACGGTTGGTTATGTGAAACTAGTAGTATAACAAAATAAATCTAAAAATTATTACTTTAAAAGTGTAAGTTTCTCAAAGTTAGGCGCCAATTTAGACCATACGGCTGGACTAAAGCTCTTAAAACTTTGGCTGTTCGTACACTTTGAATGAAAATAACCGAACTTCTGAGCTCCCCATAACTCCGTTCCGTTCCACACGTACGTTGATGCTTAAAACGCTCAACAACTGGAGATTTTCAAAACAGACATTCACTGAAAATTGATTTTTCAATTGTTCGTTGTAGGCAGTTGGCATTTGGTCCATGTACTTTTGCTGTGTTTTATCTTATTTGAATCAGTTCAAATTGTAAATATCCGCTCGTTTATATAATCACTTAAGGTGCAACGTTTCGCTCAGCGCGCGAAATTCAAATTTTCTTGTGTTTTATGTCAATTACAGCTTAATTACTCATCGTAGGTTCATGAAAACTAATTTTGCGATAATAAATATATTGTTTTCAAGAAATTACAACAACCTAAAATTCAAATTGAATGCTAGTATAAGTACATTTTTCACTAAATCAAAAACCAAGATGAAAATCAGCCTATTGAGATTTGTAGCTTAACCAATGTTATCTAGGTAATCATTTTACCCGTAATTTCTTAAAACAACTTATTTATTGTCACAAAATTGGTGTCAATAAATCCACGACGAGTAATTAAGCTGTAATTGACAAAAAAACGCAAGAAAATTTGAATTTCGCGCGCTGTGCGAAACGTTGCACCTTAACATAAAAACCATCCGAATAATGTTTCCGAAGTACGCAAGAAGACAAGAAATGTTATGTCATTTTAATAGATAAAAAGTAATTATAAAAGATTGTTATATAATTATGACAAATATGGCAAAACATTATAATATTTTATTGTATTGTATAGCGGAATGAGTAATTCAGATTTATTGTAAATGGAAAAATGTTATAGATCGAGATGTTAAAGATAAGTTAACTGTTTGTAAAAAGAAGAGAAAATATGTATAACTGAATATTTGCTACAAGTGCGTTTTATTTATTATCTCCCTCTAAAACAACACAACTGTCTTTCTAACCAAACTAAGAATGCAAATAACAGCTGTAAAAAGCTGATTGAAAACAGTAAATTTTAATGATTTTTACAATTTTTTTTGAGTGGTAGACGAAATGCTAAAACGAAATTAAAAAGAAAAAATATTACAATTTTATTAGCTGTTATCGGCATATCTGTAATGTTATCATAATGATAATTCTACAGCTACACACTAATAATAATTACCTATCGTCGCATCCACACCAAAGTATATTTTATTGACTAATCAGGATCGTACGAATCTATACACGTAGTATAAAGTCTCCTTCCGCGTCTGTCTGCCTGTCTGTATATCCGCTAACTACTCGTAAACCGCGCAACGGATTTTGTTTATACCATTGGAAATATAATTTTTCTAGGAAAGTTTATATATAAATATATATATATATATATTTATAATTTTTCTCTTTTACACCCGTGCAAAGTACGCTAGTAAAGTATAAAAGACTTATACTCTACAAGCGACCCGCCCTGGCTTTGCTCCCATATAATGCCCGTTACAAAATTACAACGTAGTCTTTCTCTCTCACTCCCTGTTGTTGTCACGAGCCTTTTATCGAAAAGTAGTTTCAATTTTTACCACGTTCTTTATAAGCGATGTTGTATAAGATTGCATTTGCAATTTGAATTCTAAACAAGAAATAAGAAATGCCAAAAAATACTTACAATATTTTATTTACGCGTATCACATGTCAAATAAATAGTATTAAAGTAGGTGTGCACTGAACGTCCACCTGCGACTTCATATATCTGAGTTGAGTTCCAGCAGTACTTTTTCGCCTGGCTTGAACGCTGGCATGCCGAGGTACGGACAAGTCGCGCAACGGAACGCGTCGCCAAGGTAACACTGGAATTGTAAAGAAAATGATAATTGAATATAGCCCTTTCACAAATGATGCGTTTGAAACTGCTGATCGACTTAGTTGTTCGCGCGTTTTGGCTCCAAACCTCAGTTTTATTTAACCAACATCAAGTATACAGAAAATTAAAAAAAAAACGATTATTTTAATTTTAACACAGTCATAGTCCAAGTAATGACCAAGTAAAGGAATGAAGAGTTTACTAGAGACATCTATAAGGTTTTGAATACAACATGCAAAGACACACTATCCTCACTTTTCCACATTCGGCAGGAAACGGTCAAACGCAAACCTATTAAGAATTAAAAGAAAACATTCATGCACGTAATCGAACACATAGATATAATATACATGGACGTTTTCACACACAGCGCCCTCTACCCCCAAACTAAGCAAGCTTGTACTATGGGAACCAGGTAACCTATAGACATTTTTTTGTAAGCACGTAAATAGAATACTTAGAAACACCCAGACAAAGAACAAACATCCTTGTCATCACAGAAATGCTTGTCCTGGGTGGGAATCGAACCCACAACCTACAGCTAAGAAGGTGGAAATCCTCCCACTGAGCCACAAGGCTAGTCAATGCTATTGTGACGATATGATTTTTTACGTTAGCGCCGTATAATCCAAATCAAGGTTGATTTATTCTCATCTGCCCCCTTTGGTCACGCATGCCTCTCCAAAATGGTGACGACGGGCCATACTTTTATCAAACAAACTACATTGCTATAACGAGAATAGAAGGCGCGCGGGTTAGGTTAGGGCCGGCAAAAGGATACCTATTTTTAAACTGTGCCAACTGTGTAAATCCGGAAAAATATCAATAATATTTAATTTTGTTCGTGATCACACCAGCAAAAAAATAAAAAAATTAAAAAAAAGAAACGAAAAATAGTAAAATCTTATCTATAGTAAAATTTTCCATATGCTAACAATCGTTAGTATCATAGAAATCTTTAATGGTACAGCGCTTTCTATCGGGTGCAAGAATATACTAGTATTTTTAACCGACTACAATAAACAATAAAAACGCAAGAAAATTGAATTTGACGCGCTGAACGACATCACCTCAATTACAGCATCTGTCAAAGGCCAGCCCATAGATAGATGTTTATGACTTCGTTCAGTATCGGCTACTTTCGGTTTCTACACGGCCGGTAGCAAAAGTACCTTAGATTATGTACTTATCTATGAAAAGTACGCTTAAAATGTGACATGTAGCAATTGCAT
This sequence comes from Apocheima hispidaria, assembly GCA_947579745.1. Classification (NCBI taxonomy): domain Eukaryota; kingdom Metazoa; phylum Arthropoda; class Insecta; order Lepidoptera; family Geometridae; genus Apocheima; species Apocheima hispidaria. The sequence continues at coordinate 5,711,895 of OX388157.1, read as the reverse complement.
ACTTTTGGCGTCATATTTAAAAAAAAAACGATATTCGCGTTCGCGAATGTGGGAAATCGAACATTCGTTACATAATTAGTAGGTACATACACTTCCGCAAGAAGACTTCGGCGTGTCCTTGGTCTCCCCGCTAAGCTCTTCAGCCAGCCCACAGGAACAGTCCGCGCACGCCTTCCGCTTGCCCGTCGTGGCGCAAACTGGAATAATTACAATAGAACACTATAATTATATTTTTAATATCCTCAAGTGGCTAAAGAGCAAATATTATAAATGTAATCGACACAAGTATTATTAAAAGAAAAACATAAAACTCGACTACAAAATGTCGCATACGATACTCCAGACATACGACGACAACAATATTCATTACTATTTTAGCTAAAATCTCATATAAGTGAAATTGTTTCTTATGAGAAAATAAATATCTTAAACTACATAGAGAGCAGTCAACGATACCTCACTGGACGAAATCGGTCAACTCGTTTGGGCTACACACAGACCACACCCTAGATTCAGCATTTAGGACGTTCGAAGCGCACCACGCATCAGTCTAAATACACTTATAAGAAATTACTCTGATTGGTTGATTGTTAGGCGTGAGTAGGCGTAACCTTGAGACAGCCAATGAGAACGCTTGGTCGAATTCCCCGCGACCCGCGCCTTCCTCAAACTGGTGACTTTTTGTAGGAACAACGAATCTCGTAATGCGGTATCTAGTTGTAATCTGTGGGGCTACAGGAGGTAATTATATGAACACACAAATATACAAACTTACATAAACCCCAAAAACATTACCCTCTTTATTGGGAAATCGGGTAACAAGTCTTTTTTTAAAGATAATTAAAATACCCGACTGCAACATATTATGACCTATGATACTGGACGACACCTCACTTGACAAAATCGATCAAACCATTCAGGTCACAGGAGACTATAATTATTATAGGAACACACATACATAATTGCATGCAACCCAAAAACTAGAATGACCTAGAATCAATCTTAAATTAAATAGTCTGGAAGTACGGAACATAGAAAAAGCATTTACGCTTGAGCCATAATACATTATCGTCACAGACAACTCTGCGGTGCTTACGGTCGTCATCTGAAATAGGCTCTAACACAGCTCAAATAGAGACGATATTCCAAAATGTAAAATTTGTGTCTGTTCCGTATACGCATTTTGTTTAATTATTATGTACTAGTTGTTACCCGCGAGTTCGTTCTCGTGGGCATAAAAAAAGTATCCTATGTCCGTCTATGTGATATACAAGTAACTCCTTATTTAATTTTATCAAGATCCGTTCAGCCGTTTAGCGTTGATAAAGCCACAAACATCCAGACAGAGAGACTTCCTATAGTTCGCTAGATGGTGAATATTTTGACGTTTTGTATGAACTGACACTTGTATCTTAGGAAGTTTTGAATCGCGCAAGCGAAGTTTTTTCCTCGAGACGAACGTATCCTTTTTTATAACTCGAAGCTTGTCGCCCAGTCAATTTAGCGTTTGACTCGGAAGTAACTTATAACATGATTTTATTTTTCTGTGCATAATTATTATTGTAGAAAACCAACCAAACCTCATATTAATCCTAAATTAGGATTAATATGAGAGAATAACTAATAACATTTTGGGGGTTGTTTGTTTTTGCTGTGCAAGTGACGCACTCGCTGTTTAAAACTTTCATATCGATGCTTTGGCTTTGCTTTGGTAGTTTGACGTACCGAAATAGTAGTAGGACGCTTTGCAGTCCGCCTGGGAAAGTAAACCTTTTGCCAGTTATTCAACCGCCAAGCAGTGTGCAAACAATACTATGCTTTCCAAATTGAAGGGCAATGTTTCCAGTGAAATTACTCGGCATAAAGAGATCATCTATTATCTCATAGTGGCTATACATGGCCTGACTTGGCAAAAAAAAGGGACAGCTAGACTTGAATTTCACGAGAGCAAAAGAAACAAACTATTAAGGTTTATAGCTTCTCCCTTTCGCTCCCCCAGAAACTTATATATAGGCGTCTCTTTCACACGATGTCAGGTCACGCCATGTATAGCCACTCTGAGGGTGACGATCGCAGTGCATTACCGCGCATTTTTTAAAACTGTTATGGTTGCAATTTCTGAGTGGCATTGAACTGTTATGTGCAAGCGTAACGCTTAACATCGAGCGAGCGAATTGCTCGTCTCGTCTCCCACAATCATGGTGCATGATTTTCGCCTGACGTAGCTCAGCTATGTTTATTCGTGCACACGTAATCATTGCCTAGATTGACACGACATGAACTTTGTTACAATGTATCAACTGTATCGGAAAAAAAATATGCATTCACCGCATGTTGGTCACGCGTCATTCAAATGAAAGGACAAAATGTTCCAAATTAGAAAATCATTATTATGTAAAGTACTTAATGAAATAATGCGTGAAAAAATTTATCGATAAATAAACTACTGTGCCATATATAGTATCAATGCCAAATTGGCATAAATTTCCGGATGATTGCCGGTCACTTACAGTTGTTTACGAACAATGGCATTGACTTTACATTGCGACCAACATGTCTGTAAGGCTGAGTGGGGGAGCCACTATCGTATTTACCGAACAAAACTGATAGCCTCCCGTAGAAAATATTAGTTCGCCCATTTCGCCACCACTACAGAGAAGTTGTACCTGAACATGAATGACTAGATTTGCTAAGAGTTAGTGGGAGCACGTCATAAGGTCGTCATTATCCAATGGAGCTAGCGACTCAAAACCTCAACGCGAACGTAACATGAAATCGTGGCAGTGTAAAAACTTTGATGATGCAAATGAGGTGAATCATGCACACAAATTTATGCGACTCACACAGATTACCCATATACAGTCATTTATACAATGTATTAATCGGAATTTTTAACATGCATATCTATTGTTTTTTTTTAATTCACGTTTCGGAAACCGTTATGTATCGCACGTTTACAGCTTTGCTAGTACAAAGGAGAGAGGAGACTGTAGGGAGATGCGAGATTCTGAAAGTATCATAAGACTGTACTGTACTGTATTTTATACACTGTAGCTATGACGTAATTTCGTGGGGTTTGATACAGATTTGCAACGCGAAACCTCAACAGGCGTGGCGTATAATACTTCAACCACTTGATATAATGTTGATGTTATCACTAGTTAAAATGCGATCGTTTTAGGGTTATCTTTATGCTGGGATTATAAATAACTAGCTAGCCCGCACGGCTTCGCTCGCATAAGCTACAGTAAATTGTAAATTAAATACCCAATTTCACCTCTTTAGGATTTGATTTTCGAATTATCCTGATACATGCCCTACTTAATTTTTATGCTTCGTACACAAACGAGTTTCATTTGCTTAGCATGTTTTTTTTTAATTATATTTCCATACAAGAAGTAGATGGAAAGTGGAATTGAAGTGGATTTCGCAAAACGTTCTTATTCGCCGCAGAACCAATGTTACAAGCAAAGCATTCATTAATTCCGTTAGCATTCAAAGTTTGCAAGATGAAGTGGCAATGGGTATTGGGCAGACCGCATCGCTTGAAGAACCGATAACTGGTGGGTAAGAAAGGTTCTCGAGTGGCAACTACGAGCTTGAAGACGCAGCACAGGTAGGCCTCCCACTAGGTCGACTGACGACATTTTGAAAGTCGCAGGCAACCAGCGGATGCATATTGCAAATTGTAGTTCAGTTTGACGGTTAGTTTGAGGAGGTCTTTGTACAACAGTGGATTCTTCAGGCTTTAGTGGATTCATGGTTATTATCTTACCTTTGAGAGATTGCTGATCAGGTTTCTTCAGATCCTCTTCATCAAGCAGCTGGTCATCATCAATGATATCATCATCATTGTTACCAGTCCATGCTGCCTCCACTGTGTCATCTAGTTTCCAAACTGCTGGCTTTGTCACTTTGCCGTTTAGTTTTAGGGATGCCTTTGAACCAACCTAGAATAAAATTTGATACAAAGCATTAACACAGTGTACCTACTTCTTCGCTACCATGGTGAGATAGTCTGTCTGTCAGCTCACTATCAGAGACCAAACTTTTAGAATGCAGCAGATCTAGAGATTACCTTCTACAAAGTGACAATGTCACAGACTACTTCTATTATTTTTTTATATATATATGTATATATATTTAACTTCATATAATATGATTATAAGAAATAAAGAAAATGTCTCCAGATTTTTCGTAAATTGACATCTAAAGAGGTGAAATGGGCTGTTTCATTTAATGTAGCCAAGGCATACAAAGCCGCAGATTGCAGTGTCGATGAAATTGAGAATTGAAGAGAAGATAGAAGCGTTTTGTTTTAATAAAACGGGAATACTCACATTTCATTGAGTCGATTATTCATACTATGTTATTTATTAAATTTTACTTTTGTTGTCGGTTTTCATAGTAAAAGATTGAAGCAGTTAATTTGGCTGGATGCTTTCACTGACTATCATAGATAACTCTAACAAACACACTATGGTTAGATAAATTAATGAGTTCAAGAAATATGCCCAGTCTTATGTTAAAAATCTACATTGCTGTGAAAAATCTCTAGAGTAATTTTCCAGAGCCTTACATCACAAAAATAGGTATTTCAAATTTAATTAGTTGTACACTTACCTCAAACTTAGGTTTCTCAGCTACATAAATACCCTCAGAATCTTTTGAAACATTCACAAAACCGTTTAACTTGAGAGAGGTGTTCAGATCTGAGTTGTCTTTTAGAACTAATTTGCCACTCGGCTTGAGGAGTTTTATAAGAATAGCAAGAAGACTGTCGCTGTGAGTTACTGTGTGCGGGGCTACGAAGTTTGAGACCACCACGTCGAATGTTGAATGAGAGCGGGAAGCTGAAAAAAGGTGTTTACTTTCAAAAATATTGTCAATTTAAGTAGTAAAATGTGCAATTGAGTGTTAAGTATTAGTGATAAACCCTATCAAAACCAATGTTTTTTTCATAGGTTTAGGCCACAACGGTCACAATAATAGTCTTAATCGTGGTTGGGTAAATAACCTTAACCCACCTCAAACATACCACGATATTAATTTTTTTAAACAAACACTTAAGTACAAATCTTTATTGATTGAAAACTTTCACGGCATAGCAATTTTGTAGAACTCACATTCCGTAATCATTTCAGAGTTTTCCAGAAACACTGAACCATTCATTGCGAGACCCTGAATATGTGTAACAAAATTTTTAATGCTGTTTTGGTCGCCGTTTTTCCAAATAATCAACACGTTGTCACTGCTCTTTATGTTATTCATTTTATGCACTGGTTTATTTCCTCAACAAACAAAACTTGACTCTTTACGGAACTAGCACACGTAAATAATTTTTCTATAGTAAATATTATGTAAATAAAATCGATAGACTTCCTATCGTTTGCCACGAAAATCACAGATTGACGAAACGAAACTGAAGCAAAGAATATATCAATCAGTGTTGCGATCCTACTTTTTGAAAAGGGGCTATAAATAAAGCTAAAAAGAGCTAGAAATGCTATCTGTGTTGTTTTGAAACTTAGACGAAGCATCATACTGGACAGACCCATGAGACGTTGCCGCTCCGACGTTCACATTGTCATGTTTCTCTTTTTATTTCACGGGTCGTCGCATAGAGTAAGCGAGAGAGCTATTGTAAGATTGGCAACCCCGCACTCTGTGTCCACTTTGACCGACTAGTCGGTCACAACATTGCGACCCGTCTTACTAAAAAAGCAAATTGGATCAAAATATCGCTGTGAATACTTAATATTGTTATACATAGTGGCATTATGGCGTGTTGTGCTGTGTATTGTGCATCGAGAACAACGAAAGGGGGAGTAAAAGATCCAGAATTATCATTTCACACGTAAGTCTTTTGTAGCGTTTTTTACCTAAAATAACCAGAATCAAAGCTAAATATTCGTTTCACTTAAAGAATATACATGTTTGAAGTCATACAACTATCACGCAGTGTTATTTAGTAATGAATTTAAGCATTAATTTAAGATAAAAAAAACACATTGTTTTACGTGTTCCTGCTAGTGAAGTACCACTGCACGTTTCAAACTTTGTCGATATTTGGTCGATATTTATCTAATAATATTCTTGTAATATCCTACATATACTACATTAAGTGAAACATGAACCGTTAATTCCTTTCCGCGTTTAATCGGCTTGATACGTATTCTATCGATAATTAATTTTAATCTTTTTGAAGCTTTCGCGGCTTGAAATGTATGATAATTTGTACCAATGTTGTGTCATGGTTAAACAATTAATTAAATTAAAACATTTTGTTATAGGTTTCCATAATGTCCGGAAATCAGAAATCAGTGGATAAAGGCTGTGAGGCGCGAAAACTGGGAGCCACCTAAATACTCTCGACTTTGTTGAAAACGTTTTGAAAAATCTAGTTTTATGACTGGGCTGTCAATTAAAAAACTAGGCAGAATAAAAGAAACTAGGAGACGGTGTAGATACTTCTTAACTTTCATAGTTACTATATATAATATATATATTCGTACTATTTACATGGCAATTACGAGTTTCGTAGTTCAATAAAGTACATATTTTTGCAAACATTGTGTTCTTAATTTACAAATTCTTAGTTTTGTACACTGTGTACATTTTTATCGATAGATTCTGCACTAGTTTTCACTTCCCTACTCACTAAACGCGCGAACAGAAAGTGGACACGCTGCCAAACGAATCACTCTATCCAGTGTGATACAAGATCCTTGTTTTGAAACCTCTATTTTTATTTTTTTATTTTTTTGTCCTTTCCGGACTTTGGCGTCGCACGGCTTGTGCATTTGCCAGTGTCATGTTCTTTTTATTTATTTTTTGTTTTAAAACGGGGAAACGTATCGGAATGAATCTAGTTGTCAAAAAGGGCTAAGTAATAAATAGTATACATTCATTCATCTAAACATTATCATAGTACTAAGAAACGTAGACTGAGATTAGAAGGTAGCTTAAGAAAAGTGTTGCTATATGTACAAAGGATGTTAAAATACTTACATTCTACATTAGGCTTTACTTACATACAACTTTTCTAAAAAAAAAAACAGCCACCTGTGGGTTAGTTATCATTCTGAGAGATAGAAGTCGGTAAGAGTGGCACTGGCCGCACACGAGACAAAACATCATACTTATCAACCAATGACGATTACCATTACCATTATTTGACCAATCAGGATGCAGTAATAATCCTGTTTCCTGTTGCTGTGCATCATTTTATCAAGAGCCGAAAAGGGCTAGATTGCCTCTTTCGGGCTAATGCAATGAAAAATGAGTTCTACCACTGTAAAAAAGGCTAGATCTAGCCCGAAAGGCGCTAAGGTGGCAGCATTGGTTCCAGTGCTGCCACCTTAGCGCCTTTCGCGCACTGCCAGAGCTGGAAAAATGTGGCTCATAAACATTATCAAGGGTGTGAGTGGTGGAATTTTATTCAGAAACGTAGACTGAGATTAGAAGGTAGCTTAATAAAAGTGTCGCTATACAAAGGATATTTGTTCGTGGACGTGCACGAGTTTCGTTGAATAGTATAATGTCGTGAAACGTGACTTTTCACGTTGTTTCCAAACTCCATAGAAGCTTCTATTAAAGGCTCCAATCTCCATCACTTCACTACTTCACTTCACTTCACATCCATTATAAGAGATTGAAAAAAAAAAATGACCTTAATGGCTCTAGCATACACAATAGGCGGGGAAAAAAATTGGCTTGACGTTGAAATGACAGAAATCATATGGTTTTGTTATTGTTATTTTGTCGAGTTGATATGTCTTGTTTTATTTCTTTTTTATGAAAATTATTAGGATATTTCAATGTTCTACGAAGCATTTTTAGCTGGGATATGGGCTTCTATTGGGAGTACTTTAGGAAAATTGTCAGGGACTAGCAACTTAGTGGTGAGTACCGTAATAACAATAAACCTTTTTAAAACTAATAAATACAATGAACGAAACAAATTAATACCTACGAGCGAGAATTCTGTGGCTTACCCACTGAATAATACTGTATATCCACATCCATGACTTCACACGTGTAAAGGAAATCATTACAAAGCCGTCTCAAATGGAGCTATTTTAGACATTCGCTAGAATCTCACAACTCCTCTCATTCATTCGCTTATTTTTGTAATAATATGGCAAATCCAGTAACCTAGCTTTCTTTAGAGTATCCAGAGATCGAAAAATTAATCAGAAAAAACGGTTATTTATTGCTCCAGGAATGTGAATCTTATATTCACTTTTAAGTTTTCGCTGGTGTAAATTATTACCTATACAATTTTTTTCGTGCAGGGTGACAGCTATATGATATGGGGCAGTCTGCTTCTAACCATGGTAGTGGCGAATACTTGGGGCTGTCGACACTACTTGCGTTCACTCGACGCAGCTGCAAATTCCGTGGCACCTACTGTCATATCTGCTGCGTCTAGCTATGTATTGTCTGTAAGTACCTATGTTTTCTTTTAACCCTTTGAACCCCAAGGGCCACATATAGAGTGCAGTTTAAAATGCGCACACAGTGCAAAAACCACAAACACTGCTTACAATCGGTTTAAATTGTTAGGATGCTAATAGCGCGCCAACAAATTAAACCGTACATTAGCGTGCTTATGTCAGATAGTTTCATTTTTCAGCTTATCTGTCTCAGTGTCTCATAATTTGATGGCCACAAATTCATTTTTCTTCACAGAAGACTGTGACCGCCAATAATTCAATTTTTTTCTAAAAAAAAACAAAAAATGACGGAATTCACAGATGACAATTTGAATTTCACACAGATTATCAATAGATACCCCACTACGAGATCGTTGTTCCGACAAAAATTCACAGAATTTGAAGGAAATCGTGGGTTGCGGAACTGCGACTAAGCGTTCTCATGGGCTATCTCAAGGTTAATGATGTTACCGATGTTACGTCGTTGGCTATGGTGATGATGAAAAAGCCTATACACAGAATAAACTGGAAGATATTTCAAGATATCCCATTTTCATCGCCCCAATCCCAAATTCCTAATACATTCTCTCTTGCTTATACCTACCAATACCTTTGCTTCGTTATACTCAAAAATAGTTGATCAGATCCTAATACCCTAATACTAACTTCCTAACTAATATTACAAATTTGAAAGTAACTGTGTCTCTATAGCTTAAGGATCGCAGACGGCTATAGGCTATATTTGTTTGTAGGTCCAGGCGAACGAAGTCGCCTGTAACAGCTAGTAAATAATATTTTTAACTATTTAAAAATTAAACCAAATCAAAGCTTCAAATGAATTAACTTAGAAAGTTACTTAGTTTGTAAACATATAAAACTAGTAGTCCAGCGAACAGTAGACCTCGCGAACATTAACTTTTTTTCACAACCTCAATTTATCCTCACGACCATATCTTGACAACCTCTTGACCGATTTTACTAATATTTGAAATTCTTGCTTAGAATTGAGTACCAAATGTGCCAAATATTATTAAAATCGTATGGTACCCTTTTCGGGGGCAATATGACTCCAATTAAATTTCGCTGACAAGAAAAAAATCTATGAAGTTGCAGAACCTGTATACGAAGTTTCGTCATGATTGAAAAATACGACCTATACGCGAGTACCAAAATATGGACAAAAGAAAGCAAATTTTGACAGTTATTGCAGACACTGTATTGTATTGTACTGTACAGTATTGTTATGGACTTTATGAGCCTGTGGAAGTTGTAACACCTACTGGCGCGACCCAATGACAGTAAATTTTTATAGTTATGAATTTTTACCGATGCGTATTGCGCTTGGATCATCCTGAGTTGCGTACTCTAGGGCTAACAGCAAAAAAAAAAAAAAACTCCGACCATCCATCCATAATATTTTTCCTCCACGAATGTATTTCTTCGTAGGATATCCGCAACAATGCCACAGTTTAAATACTATAATGCGATGCCAAGAATTTCTCGTTTCGTATCAAGAAAAAAGCGAAGGTCATTAATCTTAGGGAACAATGAGATGCTGGAGCGAGATTGTACTCGGGACTATTGCCAAGAGTGCATAAACACAGGGACGTGAATATAAGGCCGAAATAATTAGCACTTTTCCGAATAATCGTATAATTATACAACGTTTATTAGTATAGACTTATAGAGAAACGCCAAAAACACAAAAAAGGATTATAATTGAAAGACTACTTATGAATAAAAAAATATAAGTTGTAAAAATGTTCTATTATTGCGACGTCACAACAGCCTCTATTTATTTAACTGTCGTTTCAGAGTTTGTCTGCAAATAAATAATTGATTGTTTTCCGTGACAGGGCTTGATCGGCATATTCCTGTTTGAAGAGGGATCGTCGGTGCGATGGTGGATCGGCGCAATGCTTATTATCGTCGGGCTGGCGCTGGTGGCGAAACCACGGACTAAACACAAACCGGAATAGACCATATCTAGCTGACATTAGCGTACAAATCTCTACATTCCATGTATCATGGCCAGTATTAAAAATAGTAATATTATGACAATTTCTTTTAGTGTGACTATAATGTCTATTTTCTTTCTTTAATTTATAATTTAAAAATAACCATCTTTTTTAAGTTTAACTTAACACAGCTGCAGTGGACTCTCGCCCTCAATCATATTTCACAATATGTCCAAACCCTACATTTACTTACATTTAAAATTATTTACATGGATACCTACCTATTTATTTAGTCTTAAGGCGAGGTCCAATCGCAAAACAACAAAAAGTAGCATTTTTCAGCGCTTTGTACTGCAGATAGAAAATAAAACTGAAATTACGGTTAACCGAATAAAATTTCGAAAATCTGTCTTAGTTATAAAATAAAAAATCGCAAAATGACCCCCTGAAAAACCCTTCTGAAATCAAATGCTCGGAATTTTCAGCGGTAACTTCAAATTTTCTTTTACAAATTAAATATCCAGGCTAGTGGTTTATACGGTGAACCAGGTAGTTTTTTTATTTGATTTGTATATTTCCGATAATCGGCAAAAAAGCAATGAAAAAATACAATTTACCGTTTTCTCATCAAGTATGATATGCGATTTTCAACTTTAAACCTTAGAACTTTGAGCGGGACAATACTCATTTCAAGTCACGATCAGTCCTCGCCTTAAGATATGTACATGTATGTGATAACATAGTCTCAAGTATTTTTACTAAGCCTACCTATTATTTACACAAAAATATGACTAAAATAAATCCGTCTCCCAAATCCTTGGATATTTATTCGCTTCATCGTCGTAGAGCTAGAAAAATACCCCGTTTCATAAAGCCCCGGGTCCCACAGCGAGAGTTCTGCGTTCTTTGTATTGTTTCTAGGGAAAAAGCAAACCATTGCACGAAATTTTAACGTGGATAAGTACGAGTATATATGTTGCGTGTTTCAAAACTCACCTATGGTTAAGTAAACGGTTTTGGTCCGTCAGATAAAATATCAAACTCATAGCTACAGGTCAAACTAAGAAACCATGTTTCGTATATCTTTGGTAATATTTCAGGTGAAGTAAAATATTTCACAATTTAAACAAGTCTCTGTTATAGTCTAACCTCGGGTTTCTGAAACGTTTGTTAGCTTTGACAACAAATTAAGTCTATTGCTGCCTTTGTCATTTGCTTAGTGCCAGACAAAGGCGGCATTAGAATTAATCTGTTGTCAAAGTTAACAAACGTTTCAGAATCCCGAGGTAAGTCAAGCAAAGTAAATCACGTTCAAGTCCAAGTCATGCTCCAGTAAAGTAGTGGAAACTTTACTAGAGATTTCAATGCAGATTTGGCAACAAAAAGAAAAGTCACATTTCACGTATATTATAATAGTAACCAACACTCATGCACGTCTACAAACACCCAAAGAATAAAAAAATTAAACATTAATACTCGAAATAACAAAAATTTTAGAAAATATGGTAATGACGCGACATGGCTTCTTCACCTTCCCGCCAAAATTCTCCAGGTGTGGATTATTTAAAAAAAAAAAATTATATCAACGGACTTGCCTCGGCACCGTACACACAGAACAAAAAAGAAACTCGGGCGAACTCAGAACTCTTGAAAGCTCTGTGTGGACAGCGCCTAACTTGAGAAGGATATCCGTCGCCATTTGTAACAAGGGCAAGGGCACTTGTCTTTCGTCCTTTTATTTATCAAAGCGTCGGCATTAAAAATCTCCGTCGACAGTTAACGGGTAGTCGAGACGAGTGGATCTATGTATCTACCCACACCCTTCTGCGAGTCTGCGACGGTAATCTTTAGGGATGGGAAATGTTTTTATCGATGAGCTCAATTAACGTTCACGAGCATAATCAGATAGATTATAATCTATTCTTACAGGATTTGTTTTAAAAAAATATATATTTATTTTTTATTTCGCCGGTCCTTTGACTCGCGCTCAAAAATTCGACAAGATAGGGAGTATTAGTGGGTAAGGCAAGGAACAGGACGAGCGATAAAACAAGTAACATGCCGACACTACATCTTCGCCTGCTTTCATCGCTATTTTCCTCGCCATTCCTCGGGTAATATGTGGCCGCAACATGTCAAACCTAATTATCGACAATAACGTCACATAACCATCGACCGATCCCATCCCTTCAGGTTTTATAGACGCAATGACGCCGCCGGCCGGGCCAGCAGTGGCGCGCCGCCGGCCGAGCTCACCACACGTCCGTCCGCGCTCGCTCCGCTCCGGCCAACTTCACTCCTCGCTCAACTCGCTCCCAACTAAAACGATCGATAACATTAAACTGCACCAAAAACAAGCCAAAACTCCCACTAACACCGAGTGCCGGCCAGATTAACACATCCCGAAGTTTATGTAACCCCGGCGTGTCCGATGGCAGCGTCAATAGTCGCGTGGCGCACCGCCGTCAACAGTGTAGTCATAGTGACGCGACCGTGTTGACGTTTTGACACTAAATGTTTAGAAATGTTTATTTCGATAGACTCGTTTGTTACGTGTTAATTGTTGATATTAAATCGTTATGATGACAATAATTTTGTGTGGTTAGCTTATTGTGATACGGCGAAAATGGGAAATGGAATGAATAAGGTAATTTTTATACGAAACATAAATCCTGTTAGTTTTTTAAAGTTTTAGACAATAAATGCAAGTCGTAGTTAGTTACGTAATTCGTAGCAGCGTGGGTCGTAGCGGTGGCGTCCGTAGCTCCGTAGCGTCCGTAATCTACGAGATGCTACGAAAAATTATATCCAAAATAAGGACAATTCTGTGACCCAAACTTATTGACTGTGACTTATTGCGTCAAATTATCTACCTTGAAATGCGAAGTTTTATATAAGTCTTTATAAATTGGTAACTATTTATAAGTAAGTAGTTTTTAAAGTTTTCTTTGACATTGCACTAACCTAGTCCATTGGTACCTAGTTTTATTTAGGTTTAAGAAGAACCTAATAAGGAGATATAAATTAAACAAATATTTGATTTGCTTAATCCTTAATTTGATTTGCCTTGCACCAACAATTTTGCACGAAAAAATACAAGAAACCGGTATCTGTATAATAGTGTTACTTTATACAGGATGGCCCATCGGCAAGTGACCGCCCGAAAAGGGCTTATAGTACTCATCATTGACATTTTTCTATGGAACAGCAGATTATTTTTCTCGATTTCAGTGTTGGTCCCATAGTAAAAGTTGTTCATAATGATAAGCTCTATAACTGTAACCTACATGTCCTACATACTCGTTAAAAAAAACTTTACACCCACATACTTAGGTGCGTAACTAATTATTGGATAGTCAAAGCTTGAAACGCATAAGTAGGATTCTATGGTAAATAAATTGTATTAAAAAACCTTGCGATGTCTCCGAGCATGCTCCAAGCGTAACTGCCAACTACAGATCACTCTAGATACCGCATTACGAGATTCGTTGTTCCTACAAAAAGTCACGTTCAAGTTTTTGTTTTGCAAGGCTCTCCCGACCAGACTTTAGCCTTATAATCTTGGCTTATAATAGAACCTTATCTTACGTTAGTCTCGTTCACAAAAGGAGAGATAAATCGTATAATTGGCTAAGATTCTCAGGTACATTCTTAAATTATGTATATTATAATTTATATTATGTATAGCTAACACAAAGTAAAAAAATATATATTTATTTCTTAACACCTTGACAGTCCCGCGTACCACATGAGGGTTCCGGTAGATAAGCCGCAGAAGACCGGATAACACTCGTATTGGCCACACCACACTCACTTTTTTCCCCGGCCGTATTTGAGTATTTTTTAATATGGTTAAGTAACAACGAGGTAATAACAAACAACAACAACAATATCATCACAATCCATTACATTACAATGGTAATAACATGATAATAAAAAAGTTTTGTACCAAGGATATTTATAATGTAACTACTTTACAAGCGGGCTTATCCTCTAACTTTGAAACGTTCGTGATTCTGATTGCGAGAGCATGCCATCTCGCTCGTATCAACTTAGTCGCACTATGCGCGGTCCCGCTCGCGCAACTCTCGCTATCGCTTTCAGAGTTACGAGATAAGCCTTTCTAAGCAAAAACACCGGCACTCCACGAAACAATTTTAGCTTTTATATAGGAACTGTCAAAGTGTTAATACAATGATTGTATCACAACATTGACAGTCTCCATAAAATTAGTAGGTACAGTACATACAATTTTCCCAATTTAGTTGAACTTTTATGTGCATGACGTGGTGTCCCATAACTTTTATTTTAATTTTAAGGCTGCATAAAGCACAGAAAAGAGAATGATACATTTTTTCTCTTCTGTGGCATAAAAAGCACATAAGAACTTAAATTTGGCTACGACTTTAAGTTTTTATAAATACTAACAATGTTTGCTAACAAACTTTCAACGGTTATTTGTGATTTTTACGAATATTAGCTTTATGTACCTACCTAGTGCTCATGTCATAGCTCTGTTAGGTAATCCTAATAAGTTAGATCCCTGAAATTATTTACCTTTACCTACCAGTCCCTCTACTCCTTCTAGTCTTTGGATGGGTGAACGCGAGGGACATTCATGCATATAAAATTTAGACTACTTAGAGTGTGTACTGTGTACTAAGTGCCAGAAACGTGTAGGAAACTTTTTGGATAAAAAAATATGAATGTAATTAATGCATTCCTAATATGGTTGGTCGTTTTTATGGTTCTGTACCCGAAAGGTGTCAACGGAACCCTATTGTTAACCCACGCCGTCTTTGTGTCTGTCCGTCCTACCTTTAAAAGCTCTGTCTTTTGAACCGTAATAGGTATAGCCGATTGAAATTATCAAAGAAAATGCGTTGGCTGGATTATTTGAAAAATAATATAAAGTACAAAATTAAGTTGGGACAAGGAAGTTTCGTTTCGAAATTTCTTGTGTTTGATTTACCTATCCAAAGGTGCTATTCCGAACCGAGCTGCCAACAACGTAATTATAGTCCAAATCCAAACTATAGAATACCAAAACAAATTGGTAATTTTGGTACGGAACTCTCGGTGCGCGAATTCGACTTTTTCTTGGGCGGTTTTCGCGGTGAAATTAACAAATCGGCCTTAGAATGCTCAATATTTTTAATTGCATTCCGATGTTTTAAATTTCAGCGTGCCTACAAAAGGAAATTATTACCTTCGTCATTCGCATAGTAACTTAACTACGTCACTCACAAATTGATTTACATCAACCGATGACGACGGCGGCCCGCATGAAAATTCGTAGCATCTAAATTCCTTTAGGCTCATAAAATTGGCAGCGGGCCTAAAAGCAATAAATAGCTCGGGTCGTAAACCCCAGTAATAGCGCTATGATACGACTGTATTTGGTATCTAATACCTATCTGTACTTACGCGACCACTAGATATAAGCTAAGTATCACCTATCGATCTGTCTAGGTTGGTTCATTAGTCACGGATATAGAATTACTAGCTTGCCCGCACGGCTTCGCTCGCATAGGCACAGGTTAATTTCAAAACGCCATTTCACCCCTTCAGGAATTTCGAAACATTCTGAGACTTTCCTTATTTTTTATGCTTATTACACACACATCATTGGCGTAGCATGAAAAGATTTTTTTATTTTCATACAAACTTTGGACTTTGGCTTCTACTTTACTTCCATTTCACCCCTTTAGGGGGAAAAATTCGCAAAATCAGTTCTTATTCCAAAAGTTCTTATTCAAAAAGTCCTCAAATTGTAATTTGAGGACTTTTTGGTCCAAATGTTACGTCTCGTATAATAAGCGGTGTGACCTGTGCGTTGATTCCTAGAAAAAGCTTGTTCTTATATCCCATCTAGATATATTAAAATGATGCAAAGATAGTACTAAAATAGTGTATATTACTTCCTAGTTTTACAAGAACATAATAATTATTTATTTTTAACAATTCGGTGTCAATTTATATGAAAAATTAATTACGTGATAATTATTAGTAATTACTGAAATTTTCGCAGTAAGGAGCATAAAAATATCACTAAATTTTAATTTAAAATTAATGTTGTAGCACATATTAGAAATGGCCGAACCCGGATCGATACATATGTTCGCAGTTTTATGTGACTGTTGAAGCTTGAACTTTGACCTCTCAAGGACCTTAATACAAAAACAATGATACGTGTAACATATGGTTGGCAGATGAGAAAGAAAAACGTTATTTCGGATCAGAACAAACAAGTCGAAGGTTAAACTTTTTGCACAAAGGTTTATCCGAGAAAATATCGCCCACCCCTACCATCTCCGCCTGTGTACATAAACTTCTGTTGTGAGTTCACAGAAGAGAAAACCTTTCTCTTCTCTGTGGTTCTGACTCTGCAGCCATATCTTTGCTTAGTCAATAAGTTACAATCATCAACGATTACCTTTCACGGCGGTTTGTGTAAAGATCTAAAAATAAAAATAAAATATTACGGAAACTAAAAAGCGGAATCTTTATCCCTTTCTATTTTCATCTAGGTTTAGTTGGCGGTAAATAATATCTATGGATCTGTTTGTTCGCAAAAATAAATTGGTAGGGACGCCCGACTCTTGATATAACTAATCACTAAAGCTAAGCGTTAGCGAAAAAAATGTTGTTGATGTCGATCGATGGGAAACAAGAGCGATGGTATCAGGAACAATAAATTATCCAAAAACACACATCCAAAAAAAAAAAATACTCAAACTAGGTAATAACTAGATACCTAATACAAATATAATATAATTTTATTACTTACAACGAATGCCACTTATGTAGCCTGGTTTATATTGTTTGTTTTCCAACATGCAACTATGATTTCTTGTATGTTTCGGAGTGATTCGTCAAATTCATTGCCTCGATAGAGCCTGGAAAAACACGCCATCAGTCTGCACGCGATCGCCGAGTATTTGTCAAGTCATACAATAGAAATAGATTTTTTATGGGTTATGCATGTATTTGCATGAATCATGCACAGGTTCCATGAAGCAGTATAATTTTGTGGTATTTTCTGTTACATCGGATTATAGTGTGACTATAGCAATTTTTATATGTTTCTAGGGTTGCGCAGCAACTAACTAATCTAACCTCTTAGTTTAGTCATTATTTGTCCGTCTGTATGTCACGTTTCTTTTATTTAGAGGTTAGCCTCTAAATAAACCGAAATGGCTACTTTGGGCTTGAAACAGTTGTTTCATCACGTTTTATTTTTTGAATATTCAAGTCCAACATTAAGCCTATGTATTCAATGTAAAATCTGGACATATTAATAATTGATAAAAAATAACAAACATTAATAATACTAATAATAATTTATTTATAATATATAGTTTCGAAACTCACCCTCGATCAGTACATGACACGCCCATGCTCATGGTCTACAAGAAACACAATGTTTAAAAAACAAATATGTATGTATTTCTTGGTTCAACACTACTTATAATGAAGTGTGGACGCGGCATAAAATCATGTTGTGTAATAGCATAGAGAAATTATATAAAGGGGTACCAATGACCATAGAAAGATGCGTAGCCCGATAGTAATAACAGATAAGGTCGTAAGATGACGCTACTGCTCTAAACTGCGACATGATCACAATTTCTACTTGAACTAGAAACCCAAGCTAACTCATCCATGAAGTTACGGAGAAAAAACGTTAGTTTTTATGAATATTATTGCATTTTTTTTTTATTTATTTTTTTATATATAAATATACAAAACAGAATGCAATCATATTAAGAATATTATTATTTAAGTAACATCTATAGATTTGTATTACATTCTAAAACTATGTATGCCTAGTTGCGTTATATTAAATGAATCTGAATATACCACCACTAGAGGAGTGGGTATGAAATTAATAAAATATGTGGTTATATTATGATTATTAATTAATATAATAATTAATATAAACCAGTGAGTTACACATAGTATACATTAGAAAAGGGATGGATATTAACTCACCAAACTATGACAAATAGTTTTTAAATTAAATTTCAATGTTAACTTTAATTGCCATTGAAACGGATATAACTTCAGATGGAATATATCAATATCTCTGTTGGAGACAAGGATTTCATTGTATTGGCGACACATTCTGACAATAGGGTTATATGACGTGTTATTAGAGAAAATTTGTAAAGAAAATATGTTAATATTGCGGTTACGAGACCTGAATCGTGTGTTAAAGTTTAATAATGAAAGAAGGGTAGGGGAATCAATATAGGATAGCATTAGTAATATCAGTATAATTATTAGCTTTATATTGTATTTGCAAAATACGCTAGTTTGATAAGAGAAGGCGTTGAAAATATTATTTTTGTAAACATATTTTTTACGTTATTGCAATCTAATTTGAACTAAACCTTAAATTGTGGACTTATACCAATACTATGTTTCTATATTAACCATATTTTCATCAACTTTTATAGGGGCTAAAATGAACATTAGCTGGATAAATACTGTACAACACTTAAATGCGCCATCTAGTTTTATGCTGTTTTTTTCGGGGAACACTTTTTTGTATGAGATTGTCATTCTTGTATATTTTTTCTATGGTAACAGCAATATTAATAAGAGGATTATTTAATTGCCTCGCCTAAGGGTTTCCAACTTATGGCGAAGTAAATTTGGCTTATAGTAAATTGTAAGCCGCTTATAAGAGTTAGTAGATTACCATAATATAACAGCAAGTAGTAATCTTTTAATACTTACCCCCGAATACTGAAACGTTCGTTAACTTTGACAACAGATTAATTCTAATACTGCCTTTGTCTGGCACTAAGCAAATGACAAAGGCAGCAATAGACTTAATCTGTCGTCAAAGTTAACAAGCGTTTCAGTATTCGGGGGTAAGTGTCTTTAAACTATACAACTTTCCATATCTGTGGAAAATTCATTTAATATGAGTTAATAAAATCACATAAAACGAAAAAAAAAAAATTGCCAAGCAGAACAAGTTCTGAGGCTAATAAATATCACAGAATTCCATTTCTCTTAGAGAGTCTACAGTGCGACACGGTTTGTAAAGAACGTGGTTCTAAAGTGGAACTTCTCGCAGCTGTCGTCTTATTTGGCTCCCATATTATTATTTTTCGCACATTTCCATTATCTTTGAAGATAAAGAAAACACTCACCACATTTATTAAAAACCGTGGCGGCACAGTGCCTACATAATGTCGTAGATAGTGTCAAGGTCGTAGCAAACATATCGGCTCGGACCTCGATCGCCTCTCCCCTCGGCTCGCCGTCAACCAGGCGTCAACCGAACGCAGGCTCATCACCGCCAGGTTGTCGGCTCGGGTACGTCATGGCGATGCCGCGCTCACGGCTTGCTGGGCGTAAGCATGGTCGACCAAACGTAGCTGCGCTGACAGCGAGTTGATCACGTACTTTTGCGGTTCACGAGCTTGTCCCGCGATGCCGTAACGATGCTGTTAAGTGTGCGTTGCAGTAGGAAGAACGGCTCGAGTTGAGGGGGTGGAAATCCTGCCCCGAGTTTATTATGTGTGTTGCAACTATAATTCACGCAGTAAGATGTATGTCGCTTCTATTAGCTATTGAGATCCCGTCATTTCAAACTGGCGACACACTACGATGCGACGAAGTTATTTTACGTTCGCTTACTTCATTTGGAGCACCCGGTTCTGAATTTTAAGCATCTAACATCACACTGATGCCGCTTCAATTTGCGTCTCGTATAGTGCGCAGGAATATAAGTGCTCAGAAAACTTTGTACAATCTGTATTTATTATGTATAAAGCCGTGAGCACATAAATAATAAAAATTTAAACTTAACCATACATTTACTACAGCCAATAAAAGACCAAAACATATTACTTACTAGTTGTTAAACACGACTTCGTTCGCGTGGACGTAAAAAAAGTATCCTATGTCCGTCTTTGTAATATAAACCTCGTTTCCTTATCAAATTGTATATCAAGATCCGTACAGCCGTTTAGCTGCGATAACGCGACAAACATCCAGACAGAGACAAAGTTAATTTCTACTGTTCGCTAGATGGCGCTGATCCATTTTGGTGCATTTTGTGACGTTTTGTATGGACAGTTGTAATGTAGGGAGTTCTGAATCGCCCAAGCAAAGATTTTTCCTCGAGACGAACGTATTCATTTTAATACTTCGAAGATTTATTTTTCCGATACGACTGCAGCTATATTCCTCTGAATTATAATATTAGTTAGGATTAGGGTGGAGCCACAGAATTCTCCCTTTGGGTGGAGCTTAAAACAAATCGTGAAATTATAAATTTCGATATGACATAACTAAGTATATGCAGAGCAACTGAAACAAATTAGAAATTATCAAAATGCACAATTATAAACACATTGTATGTCTTTCATTTTTATTATTATATTTATAATCCTGACTCCTAACTAATATTATGAATGCCAAAGTAACTCTGTATATCTGTCTCTATGTCTCTCTGTCTGGGTGTTTGTCATGTTTTCACGGCTAAACGGCTGAAAAGATCGACCTGAATTTTTGCATATAGCTTAAGGGTCGGAGACGGACAAGGACATAGGCTACATTTTTTGTAGGTCCACGTGAACGAAGTCGTAGGTAACAGCCAGTACCTATAACTGGGAAATATATTTGTCATTTGTTTTTTAACTTAGGTTAACTTACCTATCTATATTGTTTCTCGACGGCAACTTTAAACTATACTCAATGTAGTATACTCAATCTAGTTATCTCCATATAAACTCTATTAGATGTACGTTCGCAGACATTCAAGCAGTATTCCTTGAAACCAAATTAACTCACGTAAGCCTCACGTAGAATTTCAATTCAGACTGCGAAGCTTAACCCTGCAAAGTAAAATCCTCACACCTTTGACTATCAATCATAGAACCCGGCACATGGTTCGCCCAAGGTAAAAAAATATAAAACCAGCGCAACGCCGTAAAACCTATTACCACCACCTTCAACCCGGCTTCCTTCGAGTATAATCCTGTTTATTGGACCGTGTAGACCCACTTCGACAAAAATAGGACTTTTTACGTAGGGTCATTTGGTAGCTAACTTTTGAGTGAAAAGTGTAAGTTGCTTACAAGATTGAAGGGGTATAATTTCGCTATAGTTATCTTACTCGTACATTTGCAAGTACGTGATTTGTAGATAGAGTGATTTTCAAAAAACTGTATGCTGTGTCTGTTTAAAATAATATCATATACATATATATGGTTTATTTAAATATTCGTGTTTGGTAACATCATTTAATTTGGCAGAAGATATATTTTTTTTGTTCTGCTTCGTCAAATTATATGATATGAAAATGAAAGTTTCCGTATAACAATTGTAAACTCGTAACACTGCGGGTACCAGCGTTGCTCTAAGGCTTATCATAAACAAGCAAACATATTTATTTCTGGAAATTCACACTTAGTGACCCTTTACTGTGAAAATGCACAAGCGAGAAAACCATAGACGCAACTAAGGGTTTTCAAGAATTAAGAAGGTAAATGTCACCTGCCACAGTTTATTATATACTAAAACACAGGACTTCTTACATCATTTATCCTAATTTTCTTAGTCGAAATCCTTGTTTGCTTTCTCTCTAATATTTCCACGTAATTCCAATAACATTCGGTTTCGTAAGCCACTGTTTCTATTACTGAAAAGTTTTTTTTTTTGTCTAGTTTTTTATTAGGGCTTTAGTCGCCATGCGATTATGCCAGCCCCGTACAGAATAGTTGGTTCCCAAGTATTTATTTGACAATTGTGTCCAATGTTTTTGTCGATTCAATATTGTGTTTGAAATTACTGTTATAAAAGGCAGTGAAAACAATGTTTACACGTTGGCATGATTGTTCAGTGTTTCGAGCTGTTCAACTCGAATATTACAGGACCCGCGCCAGTAACACCAATTAAGCGGTCGTTAAAATAAATTTGTATTAGCTTCGAACTGCAAGTAAAATTAAGCTCGTCTCTGAGTTTTCAAGGGTTCTTGAACCTAGATGGAGTTCTAGAGTGCATACTAACAGTGAGATCGGTGAGAATGACCTCCACGCTTCTGTGTCATTGTCAAATAGATGTTCATATCGATTTAATGCTTCGTGGTTGACTTTTATAACTTGTACGGAAACTAACAAAGTTGTGTTTTGAAAAAATTTCAGCTGTGAGAAAATAATGTTTAAGGAACAGTGACTTTGTGAGTTATCTAATGAGTCAATACCTAGGTCAGCTAGATTAGAAAGTGTTTTTTTTATTTACTTCTTCTTATTAGACGTCCACTCACTTATGCTTGCCAAACATGGGCGCTGAGAAAAATAGACGAAGAGAAAGTAGCAGTTTGCCAGCGTAAGATGGAGAGAAGCATGCTAGGTATAAAGCTTTCGGACAGGGTGAAAAACCGAACTATAAGAGCAAAAACCAAAGTATTAGATGCCAAGGAAAGAACACGACGACTGAAATGGAACTGGGCAGGTCACGTCTGCAGACTCGAAAACTGTAGATGGACTAAGAAAGTCACTGAGTGGATTCCTCGAGACGGAAAGAGGAAACCAGGGGGGCAAAGGAAGAGATGGAGAGGCATATTTATGCAAAGAGTTGGACCAGATTGGATGACCAAAGCAAGGGATAGAGAAGGGTGGAGAAGGTTATGGGAGGCCTATGCCGAAGAGGCAACTTCTACAGATATTGATTAATAGTTAAAATATAGAGAATAATATAATATTGTAACTGTAGTAGAATAAAGGCTTTTTTATTTTATTTTATTTATTTTTTTATTAGACGTCCACTACTGGACGAAGCCTTAGTGAGGTATATTTACTTACTTACCAATCAATCAAATCTTGAGCAGATATCAAGAACTCGTTGCTCCTTAGTAAGATTCTGCCTCCCCAGTATTACTTTTATCACTGATCATTAATTCATCATCTTCCTGTATTTAGGCTTAAGCTCAGAAATTGGATCGAGGTAGCGATATTTAATTGATTGCGCACTTAGCTGCACTTCTCGATGGCTGCTTTACGAGAAATCAGCAATATCGGAGTTTCCATGGAAACCAGAACTTGCTAAAGTCGGTAGTTGGATATCTACCCGAAACACAGATTTATGTCGAAGCTTTCTCTAGGGAGTCTGTGGAGTCAAAGTTTTAAGTGAAATATTTTCAGATGCTAAGAATTTTCTGCACTTAATTCTCTGGAAGTATTTTACTTGACCAACTGGAAATTTAATCAGTATTGTATTGTTAATTTTAAGTTTAGTTTTACTCGCTATCTTAAAAGTGTTAAACCAAGGGTATATAAGCTACCTCTATACCAAATTTCATCATCATTACCATCATTTATATATTTCATTACGTCATTTTTGTTACGCAAATGTTCTTACAGAACACACACGAATATTTCAATGATCTTTCTTATGCACACTACCTCGTTGCCCAAGGTTAGTCTTATCTGTGGTCTAGCCGTTTAGTCGTAAGAAGAATAATTACAGATAGAAAGAGAAAGATAACAGACAGACAGAGAGTTACTTTCTTCGGTACAGATACATTATTAGTGTGATGATGTGATGTAGTCTTTTCCGATTTGGGCCGATTTTACGCATAATTTTAACATTCACGAATTGTTTTATTACCAATTTCCTTTACTTATTATCGCTATTTGTTTTTAAGCTATCTACAAGACTAAACAACTAGAGTTGCGCCCAGGCCCTTTAACAGGGCCACATGCGTTTTTTAATTATTTATTTGTATACTTACTTTGGCTTTATGTTAGTTTTGTTTTGTGCAGGTGCTCCCCGGTCTCTACGTGGGAAATTACCGGGACTCCAAGGATCCAATGCAGCTCGAAAAGTACAAAATAACCCACATCCTTTCGATTCACGACGCTGCAAGGCGATTACACCCAGTAAGTTAATAAAACTATATTTTGTTCTGACATAAGTACTTGATTAGACAAAATATTAATCTCAATCATATAAAATAACTAATCGTTCGAACAAACGAGCGTCAACACAAAACAAAGGCTTCTTTACTATGTATTCAAAATATTAATTTCTGCCTGCCCCGGTGGCTCAGTTGGTAGTGAACCTGTTTGGGGGCGTGGGTTCGATTCCCATCTAGGACAAACATTCATGTGATGAATATTTATGTTTGTTCTATGTCTGGGTGTTAATATCTATATAAGTATGTATTTAAAAATATCTATGTACGTATATCAGTCTCTGGCAGCATTATTACAAGCTTTGCTTGGTTTGTGGTCAGATGACCGTGTGTGCAAAAATGTCCCAGATATTTATTTATTATTATTATTTAAATGTATGTTCGTTCGTTACATTATAATGAGATGTGAATTACGCTTCATCGCTTTGCGCCTATGTTGTGAACCGTGATAAATCACGCTTCAGAGCACAGACACACAGTTTTGTTTTTTTCAAGTGCTTGAAGCCAAATCAATCGATTATTTCGCGCAGATCGTGCTGTTTATTCGAAACAGTTTTTTGCTACGGGCAAAGCCAATCTTTGCGAGTAAAATTCTCCTCTGCAACCATTGAGCCATTATGTACTACGGAGTCACGCTACATTGCGACCACAGATATCAGAACGGTTCTGATATCGGTACGACATTGGTCCGCAATATAACAAACTAGTTGCTACCCCCGACTTCGTTCGCGTGGACATAAAAGTATTATGTCAATTTTTGTGATTTACAGTAGCCATGATAATGCGAGAAACATCCCGACAGAGAGGCAAAGTTACTTTCTATAGATCGCGTTCATCAATTTTTGTGCATTTTTTTACGTTTTGTATGGACTGACAGTTCTAATGTAGGGAATTCTGAATCGCGCAAACGAAGTTTTTTGTTCGAGATGAACATATTAATTTTTATACCTCGAAGCTTTGATTAGTCATGTTTAACTGCGGCTATACTCCTCTGATTTATAATATTGGTATAGAGTGTTAAAATGGATTGAAATGAATAGACCTCCTTATGTCCTATAATAACATAATAACAAATGAGAAAAGTTGTATTCTCATTCGGTTAGATGTTTTTCATAACTACCTACATTTGCCGTTCCTGGGAGCTCTATAGGGTCATATAAATCAAAGTAACTAGATCTTTGTAAGTGCTTTGTTATTCATGAGTGTAGTTATAACAACGTTAGGCGCAGTTGAGTTGTGAGGCAATGTTGGAAGTTTTTGGGCACGTAGACAGTTTGTCAAGTTCGTGAGTAATAAATATAACAAACCTTACTTACTTACTTTACGGTTTCAGAATAATTTAATCTCTAATAATAACAGTTATTCACTTACTGAGATTACACACTAAAAAAGTTTATATTATTAGTGCTGCTAAGCGCAGCATACAGACTTAATTAAACGATTAATTAACAATTTAAGGATTTTTAGGAAAATTATAAACAATACGTATGCTATTCTAAATAATTTGACTTCTTATACTTTACCAGTAATTACAAGGAAAGCGGCTTAGATCTTTAGCACATATTAACTTACCATCTGTATGTTTCTTTCGTTTGACAGTCTAAGCGTTTGATCATAACGCACATGATGTTATGTGATGATTCACTGCTTATTTATGTATTCACTCATAACTCCATTTCATCGTATTTTTAACCGACTTAAAAAGGAGGTTCTCAATTCAACTATGTTTTTTTTGTATGTTTGTTAATCAATTACTCCGCCAATTATGAATTGATTTTGATTTTATTTTTTTGTTTGGAACGGATTACCAATCACCATAACTATGTCATTCTTAGTACGGTTTGAATTTAGCACATAGTTACCATTTGCACTGTCAGCATGCAAAAAGTTGGTTTAAAGGCTCTTGTAATGTCTTGAAATGTACAGAAGAACATGACTATGGATCGTTGTTGTCTGAAAATAAAGTTATTATTATATAAATTGACATCTATGAATACTGATATTCTGTGTTTGTTTTATCGAAAAAATGGATTTAATGCCGGCCACAGTCTTCTGTGAAGAC
Source organism: Apocheima hispidaria (assembly GCA_947579745.1). Taxonomy (NCBI): domain Eukaryota; kingdom Metazoa; phylum Arthropoda; class Insecta; order Lepidoptera; family Geometridae; genus Apocheima; species Apocheima hispidaria. Next base: position 5,685,498 of record OX388157.1, on the reverse strand, counting down.
AGAAATGGAACTGTGGCCATCAAATTATGAGACACTGAGACAGATAACCTGAAAATTGAAACTATCTGACATAAGCACGCCAATGAATGGTTTAATTTGTTGGCGCTTTTTAATTAGCAATTGAAACCGATCGATATCAGTGTTGTGGTTTTTGCACTGTGAGCGCGTTTTGAATCGTAGCCTATAAAGCTGTCAAATCCTACATGCAAAAAAAAAAAAAAACTTTCTCATCATCTAATTGAAAATACAATAAACCATATATATATATTCTGGCACAGATATCAAAATTGACTATAACAATCTTTATGAGAAATCATTTATTATTATTTATGACGTATGAGCATGTGAAATACTGATGTTTCTTGCTAACCCTCTTCGCTATAGTTTTATTTATTCATCTATCACTTTACTCTGTTAGTGAACACGTTACATTATGCACAGATATAGCAGTTGAGGTGAGGCCGTGAGTCATAATTAGTTTAGCAGTCCCGCCTCGGCGGCGTTGATGAGTTTAGTCTGATACAATCTGAAGTTAACACACTAATTACTGGATTCACAAATGCTGGGAGTGGTTTTTAATATTGTAGGCTCTATGAATTCTGAGTGCCAAGCTCGGAGTAATAGTATTCTCTAGTGACGAGTGCTATTTACCTATGTTAACTAAGATTTGTAGAAATAAGAGAAGCGCCATCTAGCGCTATCTATGCTCTTACATCATGAGAACGGTAACTATGCGACCGTCTATTCCATACAAACGTATTTCCCTGTTTCCTCCCTGAATAATGGCAAATGAATATGGGAAATAATATTTTCTGTAGTAACATTATTCAGGGCGGAAATAGGGGAATACGTTTGTATGGAAGAGTAGGTTGCGTAACTCTGTTATGTATATACTTACTTCGTTTCGTAATCATATTATACTTTGCCACGGGCACGACAGAAACATTTTTTGGATTTGGAGGTCCTGCAGTTAATCAAAAAAAACACTTTTTTTCTTTGAGGTATTTATGGATCGATTGGAGCATTTCATAATAAAATTACAATCTAGCGTCAAGCAGGCTTATATAAGTAAAAAAATCTAAGTAATTAATGACGAGTGATGAGAACGTGTTTAGAACGTAAACTTTGAAAATACTTGTTTAGTGTAGTACTATAAAAACCACCCATCGTAGTGTCAACGATACAAACAGCAAGGATTATGTGGGTCATATTTTCTACAAAATTAAAAAAGTGGGTATCTTAACATAAAAAAGCTCTGTAAGAACCTTACAAGTTAATATATGATAGACTAGCTGCGCCCCGTGGTTTCACCCATTATTCTACAGAAACCGAATATTTTTACGAGATAAAAAGTAGCCTATGTGTTAATCCAGGGTGTAAGCTACCTCCTTACTAATTTCATTCTATTTCATTCATCTGTTCAGCCGTTACTGAGTTGAACGGGAAACTTACACGCAAACGTTCCCATTTATAATATTAGTGTGATATCCCAACCTCGACGTTGATAAGCTTAGTCTGGCAAATCCGTCGTTCTTAATTACTGAGGTTACACATGAGAGGAGCGGTTGTTTTATTTGTGTACGAATTCTCAACATTAATTTATTTGACATTGTCACTCCTTGCTTCACGAGTTTTTTTTTACCATGGGCAGATTAGATTTTCGACCAAAAAATTATCTGATATGAACTTATTCAATATTTGTGAAAAAGTTTTAACTACTTAAATAACAATTTAAAAATAGTCACTTGCAAGTACCTAATCCCCGCGCTTGGCAGGCAGCTTGAAGATCGCAGAACGCCGGATAGGATATGCCCGGGTCAGTCAATATCAACGACATAAAACTGTTAAGTAGTGATACCTCTCTTTTGCAGAGTTCAAGCAGTAGTGTGCAAACATTAATGTGTTCCAGATTGAAAGGCAATGTGTGTTCAGTGAACTTACTGGGCATTAAGAGATTTTACATCTAAAATCTCAGCGTGAATGCGTTGCCACGTATAAGTAAAATTCATTTATTTTATTATTTGCGGCGAAATTCAAAATTTTGTGTGGCACTGACCTGCTACGGGCTAGCGTGACGCTTACCATAAAGCGGTGACAAGCTTGTTCTGCGACCAAGGTGCATTAAAAAAAAGTACCAGTACTACTTCTCTTAAACACAGAAAACTCTTAAATTCATGCAGAAACGCTTGATAAATTAATTAAATTATTAAATTAAAAGTCTTAAATTCAGTTGCAAGATTTGATCTTATCATACATACAAACATTTTGCATGTTAAATAAAAGCTTGTAAAACTGACTGCAAAATGTAGTTGATGACACTCGGGACATAAAATGGAATCCAACGACACCTCACGCGTCAACATATATCTACTTATTTAAGTTACATGAGGATACATTAAGAATACACAGACATACTTATTCACATTAACTTACATACACCTCAAAAAAAAAACCATCAATAGTTGAATGATTATATCATGGCCGACATTTTCTATTTCCCCACAAGTCATAACAATTTAGTGCCTCAAAAACTGGGACAGTCTGAAATGAATAGGTAAAAGAAAAGTTTATGGTTCCATTCGCTAATGGATCCATTGTGTTGTAAAGCAGCTTGATTGCTTCTAGTGAGATTCCGTTAAAAGCCATTTACAAGCATTTATTTAACTTGCAATGTTTGTATGTATGTATTTATAGGTCAAATCTTGCAACTCAGTTTTAGACCAGTTCCCCTTGTGCAATTAAGTTGAAATTTTGCATGCCTGTCAAGTTCTGATGACAATACAATATAATGACAGCGACCTGATCTGATAATGAGACGGAAGGTGGAAAATTAAACTCTTCAATTACAGAGAGAAAAAATAATAATTTAATAACTTAAGAATACCGTTGCCAATGTTTTATAGCAATTTTCATATTATTCTTTTTTATTTTGGCGAAGGAAGATTTGTTTTTCTCCTTCTCCCACGCAACGGTATTTTACAGACATTAAACGACATTCTTTTTTTTAATATCCTCTAATTTTGTATTAAAAAAATGTTGATAAAGTGCGAAAGAGATAGTAAGAATAAAGGAAGCCGGGCCTTAAGTTGAAAATCTGTCACCAAGCACCTACAGTGTGTTCCGGCAGCCTCACTTGAGAGCCAGTTTCTATTCCAGGCTAGAAGTGTCTACCATCTTCAACCATCCTGTCACTTAACATCAGGTGCGTAGTGGTCAAACGCCTAGCCTATCAAACATAAAAAATATGCTATTATACAAACTTATTTAGAAGCTTACCACTAAAATTTAATATGCGGAAGTTTGTGTTTGTGTACATAGTCTATGAAAAACTAGTTAAAAGTTTATTCAAATCCATTCGTCTTTTATGAAGAAAAGAGGGAACAAAAAAAAAAATATGTGATTTATCGTTTGCTTTAATTGACAGTATTTTGTTAATACAATTCTGTTTATTTTTTTAATTGTAGATCGTCTACGAAAATGCTACGATACTACACCGTAGCTGATAGACATTGTGATTAATCGTAAACATTGAAGTACCGTACCTGGTACGTATTACGATCGCGTAGCTAAAAGCAGGTTAAAAGCGAAATAGTGTTAGCTCTAGGTCGTATCCGTCGAAAGACATAATTAATTAGTCACCGGGGTCGCGTAGCTAATTTTGCGAGCTACGAAACTGTATTTTTTGGAGAAAATAACAAACCTTTTTTAGTGCCTACTTGATATATTATTTCTAGGATCAGAACGGTTTCTTATACGAATACCAGTGAGAAAACTTTTACATATACCAGTGTTTGTTAAGACGCCGGATATATTCAAGATATCACACTAAAATGCGAAAGTTTGTGTGTACGTGTGTTTGTTCCCGTTCAACACTGTAGCGGCCGGACCAATGTAGATTAAATTTCGTACGGAGGTAGCTTATACCTGGATTAACACATAGGCATTTTATTTCACTTAATTGTAATAGTAATTACGCATACAAAGCGAAATCGCAGAATTCAGTACTAAAATGACACACATGCTACTGCATAATTATGCTATATTTATTTATAACGTATATTATTTTATTGGTTTGTTTTCCTCTTTTAAGTAGCAAAAGAGCAATGGGTCGACCTGAATTTTTGTGTAAAGAGTGACATAGATGAACTTTTGTCCAGGGAAAATGTGCGGCTTTTGTGGGATTCATCATGCGGTGGAAATCGCGGGGCGTATCTAGAACCAAATAAAAAACAAGTAAAGGCCCAGACTCCACCAAAACCGTGCGGAGATGCGTTATGGCTAGACCGGGAGCGGAGATGTGTAATGGATAGAGCGGAGCTGAGTTGCGTAGCGCTAGTAGCGCTGTACTACTACTGTTGAGTGGCGCGGGCCCGGGGGTGGATTGTGCGACTCCGGGGAACTAGCGATACCGCCCGCTCACATCTCTCGTCTGCGCTGCACGTTGACGCCAGCTTGCGAGGCAAAGCTCGCATCTCTGTTTTGTTCACGCTATACAAATATGAGACATTTCCTTTCCTTTTTGCTTAACCGTCTCCACCAAAGCTGAGCGGAGAAGAGATGCGTAAATAACGCAAGCCTATTGGTTGTTCCTAACACATCTCCTCTTTTGTCGCCTCGTCTCCGCTTTGGTGGAGTCTGGCCCTTACGTAGGTATGATAAATTCCCATTGTGATAAATCAATAGGTACAGTTTGTTTTTCGTGGCATGACGACGTAACTTTGCATAGGCAGGATTTGTATTTTACGTGGCAGTATGCCAAAGGTTGTGCTCTATTTGTGTGGCTTTTGAATAAAGACGATTTTGGTAACATCTCCAATACGTATGTACTAAACATTTTTAGTAATTTCTCTGATGCAATCCTATTTTGACTGTTTCATCATTGTTACTATCAAAATTAATAATGTGTGTTGTTTTCGTATATTTTATTTTTAAATTTAAATTATCTACATTTTTATGGCAACCCAATACCTAGCCCAAGTTTTGAAATAAAATAAAGCTTAGATTGATTAATTTTTTTGATGAGATTAGTGGACTATCCAAAGCTTTGGCTCCGAAATTTTAATTATAGCAATTAGAGGTCTACTAGTTTTTTCTAATAGACGTCACGAATCTACACTTGGCAACTAACTCGCCTGATGTAAGCGACTAAGGCCGAATAATAAAACTCTGATTTAGGAGAAATCTATTCACTCTTCTTAATTGAGTAGGTACTTACTAAAAGCATTGAAGTATATTTACAGTTCGATTTATCGCCCGTAATTCTACTTGTATACTAAGTTCGCTTAACACCCTCAAGATAAATACACCTTTGGTTTAGACCCAAAATTAAATCACCTTCCGCTGTAAAATGGAAGTGCTCATTTCAAAAGTTTAAAAAATTCAGCGGCGTTTCACATAACGACTACAGCCAGACCACTCCTCATAACGAGGGCCTTCTAACTGGAATATTCAGCGTTCTGTCGGACGCTGCTGCAATATGCAGATTTGCTCCCACGCGTCAAACCGTACATGGTTACTTCAGTCAGAGTTAAAACGCCGTGTTAGACTTAAAATATAGATGATTTTTTTGTGTGCTTTTGTATACAGACAGAAGCTTGCGTCGTAGGCGTAAGTAGTGCTAGCATTCATATTGTTAGGATTGTCGGGGTGTGGTAGTATTTTAAAACATTAACCCATTCTCTAATACCTATCTTTTCGGAAGTTTATCATAACACGTCTCAAATGTATTTGGAAATGAACACAACGACTTTAACACTTCCTTGACGCAGGAAACTTGATAAAACGGGAAAGGGTTTTTTTATGCTCGCAATGTCGCGCTTCTTGTTTCATGAATATGTATTGAGGTCTTTGAACTTCAATTTCTTGCCTATCAAAGATCTTTACAATTTCCGGAAGGGTCTTGAACTCGTGATATGTTTTTGTTTTTTAATCCTATTATTCTATGTATTTGACTATTTAAAATGTTGACATGTATCACGTTTGGTATTATTAGGTATTATTATTATTATTATTTTTGTATTTTTTTAAAATATTTGTACGAGCATAGCGCCATCACTCAGACATTTGTACGCCTAACCGGCACAGCATGATGGGGCCACTTATAATATTAATTTAACATCTTTTATGCATGTATAATATTTCCCATGTTGTATGCAAATAAATAATCTTATCTTATCTTATCTTAACACTTTTGCAGATAATGAAAGAAGAAAAGACGGAAAATTTAAACACAAGTTACAGGAATAGTCACAATGTATATGCAAAACTAGAAAAAATAGCTATAATATTTTCCGCCAAAGTATCACGTCATGATAATCGGTCCTAACATACCAGAATGTTCTATTGGTACTAGACGTAGACTTGTTATAGTTAGATACAGCTGAGCTGAGCTTGATTATCGGAAAAATCGGTCAAGCCGTTTTGGATACAGAAGGTACATACATAAACATTCGTTTTATGTATGCGGTTTAGGTAGTTTTCTTTTGTTTGTATTTTTTTAGTTAAATAAAAGCACTTGCCAGTTTAAAAAACAAACATATATACGAAATATATACCCCGAAAACATTAGTCTCCTTCTTGGGCAGTCGGGTAAAAATAGTAGGAAGTATTTTGATACTTTTGTATCCCTTTGCCCACGAAAACCGCACTTTTGGGAGATCGCAAATCTCTTCTGTAGCAAGGGTTTGTAATGTATAGACCCGCTTCTGCGTTTATGATTCAATCTTCTGTCCGGTTGGCTATTCCAATCGTTCATACGCGTGGTTGCCGAAAACGAGGTACTGGCTATTCTAGTTATGGAGGGCGAAATAGCTCACATATGAAGAATGTTATATATTTCTGTCAGGGAAAGGGAAATCCTTCCCAGAGTTGCGGATTTGTGGTCGCGTTTTCGGGTTATAGTGGTAAGGATGTACTTACCCTCGACCCAGACATCGTTATATTAATATTTTAGAAGCAACGAACGAGCTGGTATATATGAATACAATAATAAAAAAAATACATTACATTTTGAGACCGTTTAAACAGACCTACTATTTATTTTTTTGTATCGGGCAAGAGTCTTTAGTAACTAAACAAAATACGTAAAAACTTAAATAAACTGCTTAGTCCAACACAAAACGAAACAGTCCTAGTTAGAGAATCGCCCAACATAATTAGCTTAATTAACTTGCTTGGTACATAACTGCAATATTTTTATTACTACTTTTTTTCTTAAAAATCGACTAGAATATGTTAATACAATAAATATACTTTAAGGATAGATAATAAATAAAATTCACAAATGTTTTAATCTTTAAATAGGTAGACATTTGTTTTTGTATATTTAGATTTGAATGAAAAAAGTTGATTAAAAATCACCTACTCTTCATTTTACACGCGTATCTATTCATAGGCATCTGAGCTTGAGTGCAGTGTGAGAGCTTTTTTTTTATTTCGATTTCACGATTTGTATGAAGTGGGAGCACCACCTAGATGGCGCTGCTCTTATTACATACAAATCATAGTCAACCTTAACGCGATCGAATAGATAAACGCAATTGGAAAAAGTCGCACTCGGCACTCAGAGCCTTTTACCTATTAGGAAATAAAATAAAAGCACTCATAAGAAATTATGGTAAATAAGGATGCGATCTGCTTACTAATACTGGGAGCGTGTTCCGACAAACAGTCCGGCCGGTGAGGGCCCGGTGACTCGGCGGGTGCGTAAACCGATCATCTCCGTATTGAACGATCGGCGGATAAACTAATAAAAACAATTAGTATTATTAAAGTAAAAAAACTGCAAAATAATTATATCCTATGTCACTCCGGGCATAAAGAGTACGTAATCCAACGTGATAGATACAATATTTTTTTTAAGCTGCGATCGCGGTAATTATCATAGTAATAGGAACGGGCTCTTAAGCATAGCGGATAAAACCACGAGACAGAGTTAGTGAAAAATTAATTGCATCTTTCCCATTCAATCAGTCAACTTTTCTACGTAAATCGATATACGTTTCGCATGATCCAACACGGCTCTTTCAACCCCGTAGCAAACGTGTGTGATTAACTTTAATGGATCAATTTATCTCGCGGTTGGCAACAGGCCATACATATTTCATACATTTATAAAACAGCCCCCAAAATGTATTTTATCGTCTAGTGAGTCCCGATATTCGCTTTCATCCTCGTGTCATGACCTCGCCAGTACGTTATCATTAATTCAATAGACTTGGTCGCTAGACGTTTGATACAAAAACATTAAACGTTGCTCGGAAATTATGTACCTATCGATTTTATTTTTAAATATTGAAAACGAATTTCCATTCAAGGCGTATTTAGAGTGTTTTGGCGGGAACGTGAAGGAGTTATGTCGGCTACTTATGACTGAGACTTGTTTAATGTGTGCTGTAAGATATTTGTGTTACGTGGCACAGTTTTGTGAACAATACGGCGTGTTGTCTATTAGCGCACCCGTATGTAAATGTAGGTCTACGATAAATGTGTTGAGTCCTGCACAACATTTGTAGTTTTGTGTGCCTAAAGGCTAATCCAGATTATGTTTATATATAAAGGTAACCTTAGTACATATTAGTTGGACACAGGTGCTAAGGTTTTAAAAGAATTAGACATATTAAAAGTAATGAACAGCACAAGGTTTTATTTTGAACGTACCTGGCTAGCCAAGTGCTACGTTAATCAGACGAGCGCCTTTCTTGTCTCGTAACAAAGTTGATTAAAAAAATGTTGATGGGTCTAGTTTTTTCGACCTGTAATGTTATGGATAGATAGCGCTAACTTAAAGTAGTCCAGTAAATTTAGAAGGCGTAAAATGTTCACTAAGTACTTAAAAATTTCGAACACTTCTAATCTTATCGGCTTATCTGCATAATCCACATTTTCATCGAAATTATTTCTTTGCATGACTTGGCAATGGGTTGCTTATAACTTTTATGGCATGTGTTTTACTGACTTTTTATTTTTATGATATAAAATCGTAAAGAGTGCAGACAACAGCGCCCCCAGCCGGCGGTTATGTCCCTCGAACAATAAAAATGTCTCCAGTCCATACAAACTCGCGAAGACCACTTTATGACAGCAGTTTTGAAGTCCGCTCTTTTATGGCCTTGAGGTTTATTTATGCTACGTTTCTGAAAAGCCTTGGCCATAAATATTGAAGGCTTCATCACTAGAAGTTTAGTCTTATTTTGATATAAAATTTTCCATAACACGGATTGTAAAAGTGATTTATCGCTAAGCATTATTGTCAGTAAAATTTTTATCGTGTAATTAAGTTTTTATGACTTGAAATATTTAACAAGTTTGTAAACATGCTAGTCGTTAATAAATAATTTTATGAGTAAGCCAATGTCTCCAAATTATTACAATGTAAGTCGCGCGGTCCACAGCTTTCTAGCTCGCGCATTTTCACATTGTTGAAGATATAAAATCACTCAGTGTGAATTTAAAAAGTGTAAGCTATGTGTATATATAATTAAATTACAAATTTTATAAAGAAACTATATTTATCATGTATTTTAATTTGACGAAGGAAATAAAAAAAGAAATCGGCCATTTTTTCGTCGCATTACAATAAAAATATCTATATCAAAAAGAAAATTCCTCCAAAATTTTCTGAAAGTTGATACAAAATTCTGGGTGGCACTGAACTGTCATAGGCAAGCGTGACGCTTAACATCAGGTGAGCGACTTACTCGCTCGCCACAGAGAAACACATAAAAAAAAAACAATCTTTAAAAATTCACACTATATCTACAAAAACATTATAAAAGCAAATGCACAAGCCGTGCGACGCCAAGGTCCTGAAAGGTTTTTTTTTTATATAATTGACACACCTATCGACTATCTATCTATCATCGACTGGTTTCCACCCACTGTTGAATATTATAGGTTTCCTCTTCAGCGCGCCGTAATATATTGTCCGGTCCCGTGCCAGTCTCATCCATACATAGGTACTGCTTACTTAGCGATGTCGTGCGACCAGCGAGCTGGAGATCTGCCGGTGTCCGCGGTCGTTCTGTGAATGCCTTGGTCCACCTTCCGTCTTCCCGTCTGGCCAAGTGTCCCACCCATCTCCACTTGATAAATAGATAGATAGATTAACTCTTTATTGTTCACACAAATTTTACATAATTTATAAACAGACTTGATAAACAGACTTGACTTGACTTGACTTGCACTTGAGTCTTATTATCCGTCTAACCGCGTCTTTGTCTTTCTTTTTCAGTATTTTGTGGATGTGATGTACAACTAGGGAGAAGTTCGAACTTTTGTTGAAGCCTTTTAGATTCAAAATCAAATTGAATAGATTTTTTTTCATTGCTTGAAAGGTAAACACACAGAAAACAAATTTCCTCTTCAGTGGGTAAACATCAAAAATCTGTTGGGACATTATTAAAGTACATGATGTTTTTAGTGGAAAACAATGTTGTTCTCAAATTAGGTCTCTGTGTGTTATTGCCAAAAAGAAACAACAGGGGAATGATGATTACTAAATAAATAAGTAAATTACTTAAAATTCGCTTTGACTTTACTGAAGAAGATGAAATGAACTGTATTTTTCATTTATAATGGCTAGGTGTAGACATTAAGGCAATGCATCATGTTTTGACGACGAAAACCTTGCAACTTTGCACCTTATGGTAATAACGCTCTTTATGATGACAAGTTTAATGCATTAATATCCTAGAACACGTCTGTCGTCCAACCGAACACATCACACTAATATTATAAATGCGAAAGTTTGTGTGTAAGTGTGTTTGTTTCCGTTCAACTCTGTAACGGTTGAACGGATTTGAATGAAATTTGGTGTGGATGTTTGGTATCCTGGACTATGTGGATACTATGTGTTAACATAGCCTACTTTTTGTCACGGATAAATATTCGGCTTCTGTAGAATAGCGGGTGAAACCGCGGGGCGCAGCTAGTAGTACATATATCGTAGTCACCGTAGTATAGTGATATTCGATACTCGTAATGGATTGTATAGAGAGGCCTATTTCCGCCATCTGTGTCGGCATCCCATTTCATATCTAGCTTATTCATCTTTGATATCCGCGCGCTGGTACATAACGCTTACCTAATTATTATTTTTGTATCCTAACTAATATTATAAAAATATATATCTCGAAAGCAGCTCTGTCTCTCTGTCCATGTGTCTCACTGTCCATCTGTCTCTCTCGTCGTTCATCTGTCGTCTGTCTGGGTGTTGGTCGCGTTATCACGACTAAACGGCTGAACGTATCGAGATGATTTTTTGCATAGATATAGCCTAAGTCGGAGACAGACATAAGCTACTTTTTTTATGTCCACGCAAACGAAGTCGCTGGTAACAACTAGTATCTTTATATGTAATACTTGTGCTGGGATCACTTTTATTAAACGGATCAGCGGTATACGAGTGTAAGCGGTTAAGCAATTGCTTAAAACAGAACAAAAAACTTACAAGCCAAAACACCAAAGAAAAAAAAATACCACCTGTCACTTCACGCCATTATAAGAAATAGGAAACACGAAGCCAACGAAGTGCCACAAAAATTTGGATATCACTAATATCAGCAAAAGACGAGGACCCGAAGGTCGCTACCTTCGGGTCCCGAACAACGAGTAGTTACTACGAGTGCCACGCTTGCCCACAACAACATGAGTGCCCTCAAGAGTTTTGAACTTTAAATATGTGCGGCAATGCACTGCGCTCTTCAGCCTGATATATCAGATGTTAAATCTCGTAATTATAACTTTTTTTTTTTTTTTTTTTTTTTTTTTTTTACATATTTTTCGCGTTTCGCATATGTATGTTTATAACATTACATATTTTTGGTGCTACCGTACTCTACCGTTAGTTTGGAAAATAATCCACCTACAAAGTAACTGAAATAGTTTGAAAATACTTTTACCTTTTAAACAGATAGCTGGTTGGGTAAACGACTCTACCTATATCGCACGGCGTAACTACAGTACTACCAACTTATCTGTAGAGTTAAATGAGGGCGCTACCATCCTATTACCTGTAAAAAACTGGCAGCTTTCCATGAAAGATTTTAATTCCATCATTTGGCCACCTCTTCTGTAGTTTAGTCGCTCTATACAGTCGTACCCGAGAGACCGGCAGCAGATTGGAAAACCGCAGGTTAATGACCTACAGACGTACTTTTTCGATTTGATTTGATCCTCTCGAGAATGCTATAGTTGTAACTACCAGCCAGAGACATTGACTAAACTTGAGGCAGTAGAATACAACAGTAAACTAGTTTTTAGTTACCTGTACCTTAGAAAAGTTATATTAGAAGAATGAAAATCTCATACAAAAAAAGTATAATAACAAAACTAAAACAGCGCTAGATGGCGCTTACTTATTTAGTCAGTTATTTCAAACCGCTATAAATCGATAAAAATAGGGTAGAAACATAGTATTGGGACATATTGCCGCAATTTAAGGTTTAGTTCAAATTACCTTGCACAACTCACGATGTAAAAGTATGTTTCCAAAAAATACATAGACAGTCAAACTCATAACCCTCCTTTTTCGTAGTCGGGTTCATTTTTTCAACGCCATCTCTTAAAAATCTAGTATATTTCAAATAAAATATAAAATTAATAATTTTGCTGATATTACTACTGCAAAAATATTATTTTAAATTAAATTATTTTGAATGTACATATTATACAAAGTTAGTAGAAATATTTTTCGCCTAGTGTTTTTGTATTCAACCATAATTTAAATTTTATCATTTACTTGCTGACGCCCGCGACTTTTAACGCGATGCAGCTCCGCTTTCGGTCTCGCACGCAGAAGAGAGAAGTAAACAGAAGAGAGAAGTAAAGGTAAACATTTTTCCTCTTCTGTGGTCTCGCAGGCTTGAGTCTCGGGGCTCGGCCCGGCCTTCGGCCACGATTACGTTTCCAATTTTTCTTGGCCTACATTTTTTATTTTATTTTACAAACATTTTATAACCAATAATAGCCAAATCGGTCTAGCCTTTCTCAAGTGATGCGCTTACCAACAAACAGAATACTTGTTTTTTTTTTATTTTAACAAATCAACTTACAACTAAAGTAAAGTAGTTTACTCGCAAGTAATTTTTTCCACTTCCAATGTAACCTAAAGATAATTTAAACTATTTTGTACTCTGCAGGCAGCAAAAAATATCTTCATTTTAGTTTAGTCTAGTCGAACCTCCATGAGCACAACGTGGTCTCCTGTAATTGGGGGTGCACCCAGCTTAATGTGTAACTTCTGTTGGGGATCATTCTATAAAATAAAATAAAAATAAATAAATAAAATAAAACTATTGTCAGTTTATCACTATCATGCTACTAAGTGCCTGTTCACAATAAAATTATCTACAATATTTGTATTTTCCCATTATAAAACCACCGCGTATCCCTTTTATTTTGTAAAATCATCATTTTACGCCGGGTCGTATCGTAAGGATAAAAGTTGATTGTGCCAAACCCAGCAAAATGTTACGTAAACCTAAATGGGGTGCATTAAAAGTTAATGCCATACAATTTTTTTTTAAGGCCGAATGATTGCAAAACTGTATTACATTGGAAAAAAGACGACAGTGACTGTCGTATTGAAATGTAGTCACAATTTTCTTTAAGCACTTAGCAACCAGAGTATACATACATAATTAAACATTTGTTAGCATTTGCTTACTATATGTAGTAATAGTTGTAATATGTAAAATATAACGAATTCCGGAAGAAAGCTAATTTTCCGTTTAATTCATAATGTTATTTCCTGAAAACAAGGTTTTTTTGTCGCGGAGGTTATTTTTCTAGGTAATGATCTAAGCCTGGAAGACTGTTGGATTCCGGGATCTATTTTTATCTAGAGAAAGAGAGAGGCTAGTGAAATGACGTATATTGAACAAGTTTAAAAGTATAATTAATAACAATTTTAAAAAATGCCAACCTAATTCTTGCACTGTGGTCGAGTAATTTCTAGCGCTCGGCTGGCTAGCTAGGCTAGCTAAAACCAAAGGCATTATTTAAAATATATAAAGCTTGTTTTTAAATATAGGAAGTTAAAACCTCTTTAGATTTCATTGTAAGCCACTAAATGTGGCAACCAACATTATAGCCAGTTCCTATTCCAGGTTAGGCACGTTTGCCATATTCAACTCCGTCACATCAGATGAGCTGTGGTCAAACGCCTAGTCTGTCATCCTAACAGATATAATCAGATAATAATTAATGATTAATGAAATGTGAATGAATGAACAATGCAGATTTTCTGATTGTAACTTTTGTATCGTTCCCAGGATAAACACTACCTATGCATCATGGCGTCAGATTCTCCAGAACAGAACCTCACTCAGTACTTCAGCTTGTGTAATGACTTCATACACGCCGCTAGACTCAGGGACGGGAGCGTCCTGATACACTGGTGAGTCTTTATTCTAAGCTGGCTCTGGAGAACGCCGCGGGCAAGTTAAGAAGGTGCGCGTCATCAGACATTCTAGTATCGCTCGTGCCTTTGTAAATTTTTCGGACTATACGATTTCGGGGTCACGAGGCCAGAGCTTGCTTGCATTCTGTGTATTAGGCAAAGACAAAGCTAAATAAGTCGTAATAAATAAGCTTAATAAGAAGCGTGCTCCCACTGAGTAACACAGTGGCTCAATCACGCTCGCCTCACATTCGTGGCGTCGTGAGTTCGAACCTGGACGGGCCCGTACTAATAAATTCTTTGTAACTTAAGCACCGATTTACCACTGGCTTTTCGGTGTAGGAAAACCTCGTGAGGAAACCTGCATATTTCCGGAGAAGAAATTCCATGGCGTTTGTGAATCCGCCAACCCGCACTGGGCCAGCTTCGTGGATATCGCCTAATCGAGGGTAGACCGATATCCCAGCAGTGGGATGACAAAAGCCTGACGCAGAAGAAAGCTACATAATCTTTTGCATTTTTTGTCAATTTTTTTTTTTTAACCTTTGTCCACTAGACGCCTTAAAATTATTGTTAGGTAGACTACGTGCAAGAAAAAGTGCCAGTGGTCCACCGAGATGAACTGAGCAAGTAGATCACGACATATTATAACGAAAGTTATATACAGTATATTCGGACATCGGATTAGGTATCAAACCGAAAAAAAAAACTTTAACGACGAGAACAACAATTAGGCCACCCAAAAAAAAAACAGCTGTTTCATAGATTTCGTTAAGTGTGAATGATATTTTTTAGGAAACAGCCGAGTTTTGAGTAAAGTTGTAAAAGTTTAGTAAAATTAGCTTAGAATAATGAGCACTTGTGTGTGTTTTCGACTTGGACACTAATTTCTGGACAGACTGATACACACTTTGAGTAGCAATAATTATTTCGTAACGTTTGTTTATATTATTTTATTTATTTTTATTTTTACCACTATATGATAACTTCCAAAAAGCTCTACAAACAAACTTAGGTAAACTGGAGTTTCTTAGCTTCAATAATTTTATTACGAGTAAGGACCTTAATATCCGAGACCGAGTCTTTAGGGATTGGAAGTGGCTAGAAGTTTCATATTCTTGAGGGGAGATAGCTAAGTTTGGATGTTGTGTGGCTCTCTAATGCATGTTGAAGTGTGCCATTACAATGGAGTAGAAAAAGTTTTCAAGGCACCTTACGAGTTGACGCACTTTTGCCGCTTTTATAAGGCACTAGCTTTTGCCCCCTATCGCTCGGGGATAGAGTAGAACATGTGTAGGATTCTTTAGAATCGGTTTAAAAGTTCCATCGATTATCTCCTTCAAACAAACAAAATTACAAAGAGTAATTTTTCAGAAAAGAATACCAGAAAGGATAGTCCAAATAGTGATGTCAATTTGAAAAATGTTGGTTCCTCATACCAAGGGCTTCACAAAAATACCCCATTTGTTCTACGATTTTTCGTAGGTTAAGAGTTATATTTATTTTTCTTACAGATTTTGCATACGACTTAAAAAAATCAAACTTTTTTTGGTTATTTTTTTTTTCGGTGAAGTTTTTTTGTATTCTCCATCGTCCCTCATCGAAAAATTCACCCAAAATAGATTGAAATTAAAAAGAAAATGATAAAGAGTTGTTGTTGACTCGACATGATATCTTTATCTCATCAAGTCACACTGTTAAATTTTGCAACCGTCAAAAATAGAATATAAAATAACAGAAATAGGAAAAAATAGAACAGGTAGAACATCCACATACTTACTATCACAATTTCTTCTCCTGCATTACACTGAAGTATTGTCTAACATAATAAAATCCATGAAGGATTTCACCAGCTTTCCATAGCTATAGCACGCCATAAGGCGATTATAACACCTAAAGCGATTACCTATACTCGTCTGTCGGCGGCCGTTTATTCATCGATCCGATAATTGCATCGTCGGACGTTTAGTCGTCATTAGCATTCGAAATTAAATGTGAAATTACGGCTGAGGGCTGAGATTATTTTGTTTGAAATTTCTTTACATGCTTGCGCTATTTTAGTAAAAATAATTTTCAGCACACTTGCACGTAAAATGGATCTATGCTATTGAATGAAAGTTTAGTTTAGTTATTAAGTTTTTAGTTAAGTTTGTACCTCACTCCAAGTAATATGTATGTAGACGAAGCATTCTTATTTTAACCGGGTAATACAGTTTTCTTAAATACCAAAAAAGAGTTTTTATGCGAATAAAAATAGTACACATTTTCTTAAATAAATAAAATCCCTCCTTAATTCTGATAAATAAACATTTAATTAGATCAAATTATTATTCATTAATACAATACATAATAAGTTATATTATAAACTAGCAGCGCCCCGTAGTTTCACCCGCTATTTTACACAGAAACCGAATACTTTACTGGAATAAAAAGTGTGTGTGTGTGTGTGTGTTAATCCAGGGACAAACTTTCGCATTTATAATATTAGTCTGATACAAAAATATTAGTAAAATAAATACACTGATTTGATCCCTTCCTGGTTGTAATGCAGATATACTACATTCAGTGGCAGATATACACATTTTTTAGGTATAGAGTTAAATTTATTGTCAGTGCCTACTGCCTAGTTTATTTTTGTAATTCAATAAGTTAAAATGATATAAAAAATAGTTGATATTCGTGAAAAAATTGTGTAGAATGGTAAAATAATGATTGCGCCTTAGGACGGCAGATTTATTTTCACTATATATTGTTTAAGTCAGTCCCTATATTTGCCGCCCTAAGCTCACGCCTACTCAACCTGCTGGTAAATCCGCCTGAAAATTAGAACGATTATTTTTTAAATTACTTACTTAATAGTTATCGAATTTCAGTCGTGAACTATCATCATTAATTTCCAATAGTTATATTCAAATCAAATCCACTAATTCTTAATTCTTAAACTGCGCATGTATTTTTCTGTATTGATGTTTATATATATATTTTTATATTTATATATTTTATTATATAATTATTATTTTTTATTTCACATATGTATACACTTATACTATTTGTAAAACATCATTTAGTTTATTTCTTTATAGTACCTATATATACGCATAATAATAATACGATTTGTTTCTACCTACTTAAGTTATATGTTTAGACCTTTTATTGGCTGTACTATATTTTTGTTTAAGATTATTTTTATATTATGATTTTGTGCTGTTGGTCTATTAATAAATAAAAAAAAAAAAAAAAAAAAAACATTCAATTCGATTCCACATCAGTCGTGCTCACATATTACCCTAATCACTTTACTTGGCGTACCTAAAACCCTAAAAGCAGTAGGTATACATACGAGTAGGTATCTAGGTACAATCAAACTCATTATCTACTTTGAAAAAATAGGCTTAATACAATTTCCAGCACGCAAAATAGATTATAACTGGTACTCATTGTTCCTACTGTATTATAAAAAGACTAGCTTGCCCGTACGGCTTCGCTCGCATAGGCTGCAAGTAAATAAAACTCACATTTCACCTCTTTATGGGTTGATTTTGGAAAAGACCTGAGACAGGCCTTTCCTTTATTTTTTTATGCTTAGTACACAAACCGAGTTTCATTGGCTTAACATGTTTTTTTATTTATTTCCATACAAACTTTAAGGGTCTTTAAATTGTATTTTTAAATTGAATTTCGTAATACCTGTTCTTATTGTTCTCATACCATTTGAGGAGCATTGGGTTTAAATTTCACGTCCCTATAATAACCGATTTGGTCTGTTCGTTGATTCCTAAAAAAGGGCTTGTTCTTTAATATATGTTTATAGATTAAGCACTTACGGACCTACATTCTAATCTTTTTATAATATCTATGTCTTTGGCATATTGAATACAGTGTTATTCTGAATACATCAAAAACCTCACTGCCCAAAAAGTAGTGGAGAAAAGCAGTGGAGGGGTAGTGTTTTTGGAGTGTATGGAATTATGTATGGCTGTGAGTTTCTATTTTATCTCCTGCAGGCCTAGCACGGGCGCAGCTATAAAATTTTGTCCATCAATTTATCCCGCGAGAACGAGACGTATGTATCCACATTCTAGCTTTGTCACGTTGACGCGAAGACAAAACGGGTGGACATAACTTTATACATGGCATAAACAGCTTGATCGATTTGTAGAGAGTTGTCGTTAGATGTCTGTTTACATACGAAGTGTCATAGGTTACATATTTTGCAGTCAGGTCTTAAAAAAAAAAAACTTGTGTTCCATAACCTTTCACACATAAAAAATTAGTTCTTATTAGTTTTGTATTTTGTACGTGCAGAAGTTTTGCTTAGGTATTTTTCGCCAGTGTTTCTTGTCATTTGAAAATGAGTTAAGTGATTTCCATTTAGAGACAATTTATATATTTTTAGGTTTGTAAGGAAATTATATAAGACAAGGCAAAAACACTATCCGTCTTAACACCAAATGATTTACCTCGGGATTCTGATTAACTTTGACAACAGATTGATTCTAATGCTGCCTTTGTCTGGCACTAAGCAAATGACAAAGACAGCAATAGACTTATCTGTTGTCAAAGTTAACAAACGTTTCAGAATACCGAAGTTAAGCACGCTTTATACATGCGTTCACAATTGAAAAATCAGTTTGGGGATACCGCGACAAATTTACTGTAGTTTTGCGGTACTCCATTTCTTTGAAACTAAAATATACTGTGTAATGAATAATAAAAAAAAAAGGTATGGTTTGTCTAAAGCGTGCTTAAATCTTTTGTGGCTAGAGTTTAAAGTTTTTAGGTGCAGGTAAGAGGTTTTTAATGTGTTGAAAACAACCCTGTATAATAGTATTATTATGGTAATGCATGCGAACCAGTACGCGTGTATACTCGGTCGTTGGCCGATTATTGAGTTGACCCGATAATGGAGCAGTCGTTGAACTAAAACTGTGCCTTGCGTGTTCGAGATCACCACGGTCACTCTCACTCTTATTACATTTCTAATGAGGGAGGAGGGAGACAGCGTGGCTCGCAGCAGTAAGATCCCTGTACCCAGTGAGTGCTTTAGGTCGAAAAACCTATGTATTTTACTATAGTTAAAGTACAGTACTACTAGTATGTACAGTAGTACTATAGTAGTTATTTTATTATAGTTATAGAGGAGTGATAGGGCTCTTTTAGGGGGAGGCCTATGTTCGGCAGTGGACGTCTTCTGGCTGATGATCATGATGAGGGCTCTTTTGCCTGGGAAAGTAGGTACCACACCTTTACCAGTTATCCAACCACCAAGCAGTAGTGTGCAAACATTAAGACATCTCGTCTCGTATCATAAATTATCTTTAAAAAAGTAGTAATATTTATATATATATATATATTTACGTACATATATTATTCTAGCTGCGCCCCGCTGTTTCACCCGCTATCCTATCCTACAGAAACGGTAAAATTTTTCAGGTTAAAAGTAAGTATGTGTAAGTGTTAATCCAGGGAATAAGCTACCTCCATACCATATTTCATCCATATCGGACGGATACAAAGTTTAACGGAAACAAACACACTTACATACTTACACACTTACAAATGCGAAATTTTGTGTGTAAGTATTATGTAAGTGTGTTTGTTCCTAGTCAGCTCCGTAACCGAAGTGTGGATTTGGCTGAAATTGTGTATGCAATTTGTTTTTTTAAATATACTATTTCTAGAAAATAGGGGTAAAACCGCGAGGCGCTGCTATATAATAATGCTCCAACTAAAATTAATATTTGTTCTAAGTGTCCCAGTTCAACAGAATTCGCTGCGAGCAACAATAATTCCATAGAGAATTTAATTTTACAAAACCACTCCAAGTAAAAATTAATTAAAAAACTTAATGTGTGTACGCGACTTCTAGTCGTGCTACTTCTTTTACGACTAGCGCAGATCGACGTGAAAGTTTTTCTTTAAAGAAAACTTCTTCCGTTTCTATCTCAACTCAACCAACCTTGAACTATTTTCTCAATGAGCTTTAAAATTATGGACGTTGGTAAAGTCTGTTCAGAAAGAGGTTGGTCGTGGCCAAAAAGTGAACTAACATTCGACCTCGATAAAAATGGCAGTGTGGCTTATTAGATATTGCGATGCATGCGATAGTCACAGGATTGCGAAGCTGATTTGAAACAGGACGAGCTGCATTGCATGAATGGTGAATAGAATAGGGCAAGTACCTAGGTCATATGCAATATATTATGTAAAAGTAATGTAATGTACATTTAGCCGTGTTATCACGATAAACACCCACACAGAGAGACAGAGACAGAGTTACTTTCGCATTTATAATATTAAGTTAGGATAGTACGGATTGATGGTGTACCTACTTATTTTTACCTTATTTGTAATCTAGTAATTACTGGTCATGTCCATGTCAAAAGCCTGCTTATTAATTTGATTTGTATATCTGTTAACTACGAAGATGGAACGGCCATGCTAATAACAAAACGGTAATATAACACAGCGGCGCCCTCTCTCACGCCCTCTCTATTTTTCAACAGACTATATAATATATATTATTACCGTCTTACGTTATTATTTTATTATTAATAATTATAAGTGAGGGAGGAGGGGGTTATTAAAATAATAAAATAAGTTTATATTTACTATGGTTTAATTCCTATCAGTATTTAGTTTCGTTCTTAAATCTAGATTTTTTACAAAATGAATATAAAAAACAAATATTTATTCATCTTATAGATATTTTTGGATATTTTCATCTATTTTGTTCAGCAGTCGTCGTCGGGTGTCTTCTGGCTGGTGAAGATAATTCTGCCGTGCTAATAAGAAAAGGCACAACTAATTATTTTTTTCAAAATTGAGTTATATACATATTTTATTTATTAAATACATTAAAAAAATGTTATATGTTCTTTTTCTTCTTAGCACGGCAGAATTATAATAACAATAATTCATATTCATATTATTATAAGACTGCATTGTGATATTTTTCTGAATGAATAAAAAAGTAAGTTCGTTTTTCATGTAGGTAGGCTGAGTCCCTGATACTAAAGTTTTTGACCGCCTGGAGGCCTCTGACGTGGCGCTTACAAGATTTTTAAATAGAACAAACAACTCGGACAAACAACTGGGATCGCTTTCAGCGATAAGGCCGCCAGTTGCTACACTAGTTTTTAAGCCTGTTTTTAAATTATGTAATATTTTGTGTGAATAATACAAAATACAAAATTATTTATTTTGGAACAAAAACTTAGTGAATAATGCAAATATAATGATGCTACTCGCAGTAGTTAAATAACTGTGTCGCGGGTAGCAACACCCACCTCCGAAACACCCATTAAACGGAAGCTCCAAAATGAAGAGAGTAAGTAGTTACCTACTTACTCTGCGTAAGTGAGGTGTGTGCGTGCGTGTGTGTGTGATGGGTGAGTGAATGTGTAAGTTAGTGAGTGCATATTTGCGTTTAGAGAATTATTTCAAAACTGTGATTAATAAAGAGTTAATCTGTCTATCTATCTATCTGGGACCAACAATTTAACCTGTCATATGACTCACGGTAGCTCAGTTGTAAATGCCACTCGCGGTCACCTATACGAAGGCTGACTGTTTGTGCGTTCGGATAGCCCTACGCATGCCGCTTTCGTTTTGGGAGTATGAGCAAAAACTGCATCTTCAACTGTTATCGTTCACTGTTTGGATAGTTTAAAACTAACTAAAAAAAACAAATAAAAAAAACTTACAAAACGGAGGTGGGTCAAAAGTGGCGAAAGTGGCAAAATTCTCAAACCAAACGCAAACATCAACAATAATTATGACAATCTAAAAACGCCAGCACACGCTATCCGCACTCACATCATGTTGTCCATTGCTTTATATCGGTGATAGGTGAACTACGATGAGCGGTAGCTAAATAAACCAACCATCAGTTAGCTAGGTAGCAGAACCTTAGGGCGCTTTTCCATTTCGTGGCATAACGTCCGGTCCACACCCATTTATTTGATCATACATGAAAGGGGATCGCCGTTCTAACCATCAATCATTATTTTCTGTTGACCCTCAAACAAAGGCTTTCAGTGAAATCGCAGCCAATATCTGAACAAACAACCAATTTCGAATGTGAAATGGATGTAAAAGTTGTTTTTTTTTTTTACAATATTGCTCCACGGACTCCGGTGTCCGTGCCATTTATCAAATTTTACAATTATTTTATCAACTAAAACTGAATATAAAAGCTAAAGACTTTACAAAAGGAATATACCAACGAATATGTTGATTATTAAAACACATATGTGTTATATTACATATTGTGTTACATATTCGTAGGTCAATGAAATATGACAGAAATGGTACTAGAGATCCTTTAAACCAAAACTGAACGCCAACTAAAAACAACGTCCTTCTGAAACTCCACTAATTAAATTGGATCCAATTGGATGGGGCTCTGTTTTTGTTTATGACTGCAAACCCTGTAGCTGACCAAACAACAAGTAACAGTAAACTGCGATACATGGTCGTAGAGAAAAATATATGATATTTTATTTTTTGCTATGTAGAAGTCACATACACAAAAAAAAAAAAAAACTTGTTCTACTCCATAAACTATTTTTTAAAGGTCCTTGAATATTTTAGTTTGAAGCCTGGCATAGCTAATGTCCGCTATCTTGTCTTTATCTTCAAAATAGCGGCCACACATAAAACCTATATGAATCTATAGCTGACAATAATACAAACAAGGTTTGTACGGGACAAAATCTACTCAAGAGCCACTTTTCCAGGATATAGATGTTTCATTTCAATGTCACACTGGTGGCGCCACTCGTAAGTTGACTTAGAACTAAATTGAATGTATGAATTGGCTCTAAAAATATTGTTTTTCTGTAAATTATTGAGTAAGTTTGAAAACGTATATCTTGGAAAGGAGATGCTTGATTAGATTTCGTCTTATACACACCTTATTAGTAATAGTATTAGCTATCGATTCATATAGGTTTTATGAATGAACGCGTTTTGAAGAAAAAAACAAGATGCCAAAATTTTCAAAGCCCTTTCACAAGCTTGCTTAATTTTCTTTACGAACTGTAAAATGTAAAAACTGTGAAATCGAACGAAAATCCATAACGCGCATTGCTGTCGGCTACACATGACTGAGTAGACAATCTCTACATTACATTATTAGCCAGAAGACGTCCACTGCTGAACATAGGCCTCCCCCTTATGTTGTATTATCTTGTAATTCTCATCGATGCTGTTTCCTTTTTAATTCCATGGAAAAAAATAATAGTCATCATAATAAATAAAGAATGTCGACTATAAAAGTTTTCCGGATTTTTTTCAAGTTACGCTAACCTGGTTGTTCTTTCTGTTGATTACTAAGTAAGTTTATTTATTACGTTACTCTGTACTTAAACATCAATTAGCTAGGAGCTTTCCGAGAAGTGTCTTATCGATACTCAATACTCAATACTCAATTAATTTATTGCAAACATTATGTGGAATACATGCAGATCTTAACTAGCATATTTTAAATAGGTAAATCATAATGACCCTGATTGGGTATGGCAATATCGTGCGGAGCGGGTCAATCTATTCCATAATTATTTTGTCTCTCAAAAATTCGTCTAGGGTATAGTAGGATTTCGCGAGTAATACACTTTTTAGGGCTTTAGTAAATTTGAACTCTTCTTCTATCTCTTTTATCTGTACTGGTAGTTTGTTATATATTTTAGCAGCCATTGGGTTTGGTCCGGAGCTATGCATTTCTAGTTTAGACGGTGGTACTATTAATTTGTTTGTTTGTTTGTTTTGTTTGTTTGTTTGTTTGTTTGTTTGTTTGTTTGTTTGTTTGTTTGTTTGTTTGTTTGTTTGTTTGTTTGTTTGTTTGTTTGTTTGTTTGTTTGTTTGTTTGTTTGTTTGTTTGTTTGTTTGTTTGTTTGTTTGTTTGTTTGTTTGTTTGTTTGTTTGTTTGTTTGTTTGTTTGTATCAGGATCAGGGAGTAACGACACTTTTATGCTACGGACGACTTTCTTAGGGCCATTAGTTGTGTCCACAGCTATCTCGCTCGCGCATTTTCACATTACATGAAGATATAAAATCACTAAGTGTATGTAAACTTTTTGATATTACGCTAAAACAATAACACGATGCTAGACATATACAACAAACAATTTTTGACAATTCGCTCTATTTCAAAAAAACTTGCAAATGGGCGAGTGACATAGCTGTTAAGGATACCCCCTATGGAACGGTCAGTTAGACATAGAATTGGAAATACTTAAAACTTCTATAAGCTTCATATACAATTTTTTCTATAATTGATCTAGGTGCATTTGTTACAAGACTCGCGTCGTTAATAACCAATAATAAACTAATTAATGCTAATGTACTAGTTACTTTATTGTTATTTACCTATAGTTTGTTATTTCTAATTATTCAAACAATCGCAGTGACACTAAAAGCGTTAAATTTTATACAAATTTATAATGTATAGTAATTTTAGCTGCGCTGTTTGGTTTCACCCGCTATTCTACAGAAACCGAATATTTTTCCGGAATAAAAAGTATTATATGTGTTAATCCAGGATAAACGCTACCTCCATACCAAATTTCATTCAAATCAGTTTAGCCGTTACAGAATTGAACGGGAACAAACACACTTACATACTTACACACAAACTTTCGCATTTGATATTGGTGTGATTCGGCGTAGCTTGCCTTCGGCGATATCCGATTGACGATTGCATTTTTTTATAACCCGAGCCGAGGCTATTGCTATTGTGCCTGGGCCACGCTTCGGTCTTCTGTAGTCATTCAGCATATGGTCTATTATTATTTTTAAGTCTCAAAAAAATTATGTCGCTTAAAGTTCAGTTTTCTTTGAAGGTCCTTGAACCTACACGCGCTATTAATTTTTATTGCTCATAAGAAACGCAAAGGGTCCTTATTGAAGATTATAAGCGCTTCATTTTAATTAAAGTTAACTTTCAGTTTCAGAATTTACCCTACTAAGATCTGCGACGCACGAAGGTTTTACAGTGGAAATTCTAATTTAGGTCGCAAGGTTTTAGGTTTAGGTTCCAAATGCCTGTGTAAGACGGGGTTAAAATTAGGTCATACCTACTTGAAAATAGGTTTGAGAATGAAATTGACGCCTTTTCTTTAAGTCTTCTTTAAGAAAGAGGCTTTTCTTTAGATCGGTGTCGAAGATAAGGCCTCCTTGACCTCACTCGGTCAAGTGCCAATCAAAAGTTGCTACACTCAGTCACGTAGGGTTCAGTTAATTCTACGAATAAGGGTTTTCTGACCGGTTGTAGTTTTATTGGCTAGGGAGTGGTTGTGAAGATGTTGTATACAAGATAACGAACAACTGTTCCATATATTATGTTGCAGATCTACGATAATTTTGTATGGAACAGTAGATATTTTTTTTCGACTTTGGTTTGTTAAATCTTATTTATAACTCATTTGACTAATTTCGGCCCGAACTCAACATATATTAGAAAACACAAAAAGCCATATTTTTCTTGAGGTTGTAAAGCCAACACATAATATAATTAGAGACGAGCTGAAGTAAATACTTTAGGAGTCCCGATAATGGTACTTTGTTAAGCCCTTGGAATTACAAACGTCTCCAATAACGTTTCCAACGTTTTATCTTCGGAATGGTCCTAAGTAATTGAGTTTCCAGACCTAGTTTATTTTACGATTTCCGGACCATTTTAGTCGAGTTCCGGCACAAGACAAGATTCCTAACAAATCTGATGGAAGAATTATTTCACAAGTATACATTTTAATCATCTTCTTTAATTTTTATGTAACATCTTTAAACATGCTTTAAACAAAGATTTTGTTTCTTTTCTTACTTATTTATGTATTAATGATGTTCCTACGTCAGAACTTCGTTTTAAAGAGTATACTTATGTATTTTTGTATACGTCTACTCATATATTATGCGTATGATTGACATTGAGTCTGTGTATATCTCGTTGCAACTAAATAACCGAAGAGTTTTGGCGGTAACGTGAAGAAGTCATGTCGCGTCATTGTATTATATTCCAAAACTTGTGTTATTTCAAATGTTAATGTGTAAAAATTGTGGATTTTTATCTATTAAGTGTTCGTGCACGTGCACGTCTGTTGGTGAATAGTACGTATGATTTTTTCGTGCGAAATCATACGAGGGATTCAAAAATAGATCCCCTGGTCTGTACACACCATAAACAGATTTGCGCGTGGTTGCACGCGCAACAGGCGCCCTAAACGAGCTCGAGCCACAGGCAACCAAACGCCACCAAACGCTGACTCGTAGTAGGTGCGCCCTTGATTGCATGGGTTTGGGTGTGTCGTGACGCACCTTTAGATATACTGACACGTGGCGGGTCCGACGCGCCTTAAAAACTTAGTTCGTACAGTGTTAGTCGAGTATCGAGTGATTTAGTTTCTAAACAATTGCGTATTGCTTACTAAATTACTGTACTATATTTTTGTTGCTCGGAAATAGCTAGCTACTAAATTATTCGTCGCTCGACTGAGAAACTCACCGCTGAACAAGGCTTCACAGATGTGGCCGCGCTGACATGGGCGGCAACCTTCTCACCGTTGGCGTGTCCTGGCGTAGCGCGCCGCCATGGGCTTCCTATGCTTAGAAGACGTTTTTGTTCGCAGCTTAGCAGGGATGTCGCGGAGCGTGACGGTGGCCGTAGCGTACATAATGTCGGTGACACCCCTAACGTGGCGCGAGGCGCTGAAAGTGGTGCGCGCGGGCCGCGCGGTGGCCAACCCTAACCTCGGTTTCCAAAGGCAGCTGCAAGACTTTGAAACTTACAAGCTTGTTGAGGTATAGCACTTACAGTTACAGCAGAGTAGCTTCTGTTAAGAGCATACTCAATGTATTGTATATCTTAAATCTATTGTGATAAACATCCGGAAAAGACCATCCAAACTAAAACTGCAGCTCTCTCCAAAGCGTCTATTACTCCATTGCACATTTAGTGAAGAGTTGCACAGTTTTAGCTCGGAAGATTCCTAAATACCTAAATTATTAGTACACAAAAAAAAATATATTTTTACAAGATAAACTACGAGCAGACTGGTTCGATGAGTTTTGTCAGCTAACTGTAATCAGCCCAATTGCGTAGATGGCATTTCTTCTGTCTTGTAAAAGAATATCTAGATATTATTTTACAAGACAAAAGGTACTTAAGAGGGGACCCTTTGGAAGCCCACACTACCAATTCAAGCAGACTGCTCCAATCCCAAATTGGTAACATCATTTATATACATACTAGCTGCGCCCGTGGTTTCACCCGCTATTCTATAAAAACTAACTATTTTTCCGGGATAGAAAGTAGATTATGTGTTAATCCAGGATATAAGCTACCTCCATACCAAGTTTAATTCAAATCTGTTCAGCCGTTACAGAGTTGAAAGGGATCAAATACACTTACACATTTTTTTAAATTTTTTTAATATAGTATAACTATGCAAAAAAAACATTTTATCTCTAGATAAAGAATGATGCGACATTCTTGAATCGTCAGTGTAGGCCGCCAAATATTATGGAACGCCTCGATCTTGCTACAAGGACGTCTCCAAATATATATTTTTTGAACTGCGAAAGATTTAGGTATTTTTATACGGAAAAAATCAAAGCGATTAAGAAAATGTCGAGAGCAATTCCGAAGTAGAAAAAGTTTGCCCGGCAGGCGTACACATTTCTTACTTATCCTCAAAGAAATTCATTTTTCAAAAACATTCTGGAATACAAACTTCGATAATGCTATTTCGATTTTTCCCCGCTTTCCGTTTTCGTACACGTGGAAAGGAAATGGGGGCTTAGTAATTCGTGCGTGGATGACATTATTTACAGTTTATTTTATCTCCTTATTTTCCGCGCGATTTCTGTTCGCTTAAACAAATCCTTCTAGCGTCGTGAAGGGTTACCTACATTATACATTGAACATCATTTATATTTATTTTTTTTAAATTAAAATTTATCAAAACCACGTCCGTTTTCATAGTAAAATTTATAATATATTCTTTAATGTTAACGTGAAACGCCGTAGGCTTTGTACAGGTACATTTTGAAGTCCACGAAGGTAGCGGTCACAGAATTCACCCTATCACGAACTATTTATACATCGCATGCAAAAGTGGTCATGGTCTAAGCCAATCCCCTTCGAATGGGATCTAGGGATCTCTTCAAAAAACTAGTAATCGAGGTTGAGGCACTTAAAATAATATAGAATTTGCAAATAGGAATATTTTAATTGGATGTAACTAACCCGTATGTTCGAAACGTTTTCATACAACAGATATAAACAAACAATCTTGATATTTCATTTTAATAAAACGGGAATACTCATGTTAAATTGAGTAGGTTGTTCCGACTATTTCGATCACATCTGGTGATCTTTTTCCAATTAATCTACAAGCGTGACGCGAGCGTGATGTCATCTTGCAAGGCAGTTACTTAAGTATTCAATTAATCGTTAGTATTCCCGGTTTATTGAAATAAAATGTATCAAATCGTGTCAGTTTTCATAGTAAAATGTTGGTATTTGTCGTAAGTTGATAACTGTGCTGCTAATCTTTTAAGTCTAAGTGGCCATAGTAAGAGATATCTTACGGCACTGACATCCACTTGGGTTGTATTGTACATTTGTCAGGTTACCCAAACTAGCCGAGCTCCCTAAACTAACAGAGCCTATCTGACTTCATCATGATTGTTCCATCCCTATGGAAAGTTTTTTGGTATTGGAGACTTGTTGTGGAGTCTCAACCATAAAAGACATGCTTAAATGTATTTTTGTAGCCTTGCAGTGCAATAGCACTTTCACCATATCGTTTTTCTGTAGAAAACCTCAGCCTACTACGTTGTGTTTACAACATGAATCTATTATAATCAATCTGTAGCGTCTTTCCGCTGCAATATTGCGTCTGGTAATAAATAAGAGATTATAGATTCAGTTTGATAATGAACTGCCGCAAAGTAACGCCTGGTTCAATCAACGTTGTAGTAACCTTTTTTTGTAATATACAGGAAAGAAGACGCCTGAAAGAGCGGTACCCCTCCCTAGCACTCGCAGACCGTGATCTGGCGGAGTGTCGAGTGATGCTGGATTCCTACCAGACCATGCTTAACCAGAGGACCATCTGCGAAGGGAAGTGCGCGATGGGCAGGCAGTGTCCCACTGGTGAGTCCTTTTTCCTTGACTCTGAAAAAAACGTTGTTCCGTAGCTTTTACTGCTTATTTAGATGATGCCTTTTTATCCACAGTAATGCTCTACTCTCTTTCTGGCTTGATTTTGCTACTTCTACTTTGTGTAATGTGAAATCGAATGTCACACTTAATGCCAATTTGGCACATTAGGTACGCTTGCTCTCTCTCTGGCGCACAATCAACATTTTTATTTATTTTGAGGCTAATAAAACAGTTTAAAAAAAAAATACTATGTAAGTGTCGTAATTAACAAAGTGTTGTGTTTTTTTATAAATATGTAATAAGTATAACTAAATTATAATAATAACTAAACAATAGATGAAATCTATCTATAAAGACTATCTTGTCGATTTTTTAAATATATAAAAACTTGTATCGATCAAGACGAGAATTAGTTAAAGACATCTTAATTAGATGTTATAAGGATGGAAATATTGCAGGAACATTTTTTAATATCACCCTTTTCATTTTAATTTGGTCGAAACTTAGTAATTATTTGTTTCCACTCCGTAATGGCTAAATGGATTTGAATGAAATCCGATAAGGAGTCAGCTCGTGGCCTGTAGTGACCCTAAATAAACAATATTGTAATTCTGTGAATGACTGACAGTATCTGCTTATTTAATCTAATGTATTATTGACTTATCTAGCTGATCAATACTGAGTTGTATGCCAAAAAGGGTGATACTAAGATAATAATTTGACCAACATGTAAAACACAGCTGACACAATAAATTATATATATATTTATGTTTTTGCTAGGTTTTTTATTCTATAAAAATCTGCGGAACCTGTATGGGTCGCAGGTAAAACTGGCGGCCCTGCTAGTTGTCCATAACATGTCAGGCCTAAACACATGATACAATATAATTATTCAGCTTGCGTACGTCGTAGCGGATGATAGGACGAGGAAGGAACGTTAGCAAGCGAGATGATTAACGACCTTCCTCATTCTGTTTTCACGCATCGTTTCTCTGCGGTCTTTGTTATGACATAAGAGTTTTGATACGGAATACGGATGACTAAGTATGGTCATCCGGATGTTTTATTATATTGTATTTTCGGTTTTGTTTTATTATATTGGGGCATGCACATATCACCACTCTGTACACAGTAGAGGTTCTGTACAGTCTCGACGAGAGTGGACAGCCGGCATCGTGGTGACAATGAATGTCCCTTGTCAATTTGTAATGGCCGCCACCGCGCCGATTTACAGTGTAATAATTGATAAGGATCCAAACATTGTTGATGACCTTATGATGAGGAAAAAAAACCTCGTACTACATTTGTCTCTCTTTGTAGCTATAGAGATATATTGATTTTTTTTTTGTAGCTATATTGAAGAAGAAGAAATTCCATTTCATAAATTAGCCTATTTATGAATTCATTTGAATGAAACTTCTCCTTGATTTAGGTTTCGTGTAAAGAACAAACATTACCATGTGTTTGCTCACGCACACACACACCCCACTGCGCACCATCGCTATGGTGCACACATGGCGCATGGACATACGGCACTATTATCGGCTTTACACTCCCACTTACCACACACCAGTTTCACAACTTTTCTCACCCTTTCACTCTACATGTACTTACCCTCTCGGTGAGACAGCTTAGAACCGTAAAGTCCGAATATTTCAAGAAGATGACCGGCATGTTAAAATGCACGAGCGCGTGCATTCGTAACTTACCCGAATAATAGGTTCTCGGACTATCTCGCCGAGAGTGTACAGCCGGGGCCACAGTACGTTTTATTTACGTTTATACTATTTTTTCAGTAGGTATGTAAGTAGTCTATATTATTATTATCTTCTTTATTTTTTTGCGTCTAGCTTTATCCCTTATTAATAGCACACCCCATCCCTTACCGCTCCATGCTAAGGTTGCCTGGAAGAGGTCGCTTTAAGCGATAAGGCCGCCAGATGTTACATTAGAATGAATTTGGTTTTTGGTCTTTTGTATGTAATTTCTGGTGTGAACAATAAAGAGTTATCTATCTATCTATCTACGTTTCTACACATATCCTAAGGGCACGTCGTAAGGGTGGGTCTATTGTACTGGAGATCTTTCAAACTAAAAACATTGTTCTCCTCCTCTAAATGCAATGAATTGTAATGCATACACGCAGTTTTACTTTGGAAGACACGTAACTTAATTTAGATGCTCGCCGCACTATAAATGTATACTATAACGTTCTCAATGCTACATCGCTTGCCAGGTGTGTGCAGAACTGGATCCAAGCGGCAGCCCCGACCTCGCAAGGCTTCGAACGCTTCAGCGACAGTTGAAGCGGGAGGCATGAAGCGGTCGCCTTCAACTCTCTCTACAGCGTCTACCGCGTCCGGCTACCGTCCTCGGTCATCTCCGGCCGGCCTTTATAGTTATACAGGAGGTAAGTATTTCAAATCAATCTACACGTTGTTAATTTTTAAACATTCGTTATAATTATTATTCGGAAAGACGTGAAGTAAATCCAAGAATAGTTTTCGTGTTAGTTGCTTATAACTACTTGATGGAAAAAAATTGTTCCATCATTTGTGACGAAATTGATAGTGGCCAAACTCTTCCAGTGTCCGCCTGGGGTAGTACCTTTACCATTATTCAATTGTGTTCTGGATTGAAGGGCAATGTGACTAGCAAAATTACTAGTCTTCAAGAGATATAAAACGTACATAACGGGCGAAGTGCAACGCCGTTTTGAACTATTGAAGCTCAAAATTCTAAGTGGCACTGCACTACTATGTACAAACGTAGCGCTTACAATCAGGTGAGTCTTGCTCGTCTGGTCAGTTATTTGCATAAAAAAGAAACATTATTCTCGTGTCATGATTTGGTTTGTGTGGGAAGTCCAGAATCCAGAATCCATGTTCTAAAATGAGTTATGTTTATTTTTGGAAATGTTCCTTGCAGTACCGAGCAGACCGTCGCGGTCAGCCTCGGGTATCAGCTTCACACGCGGCGCGGACGCGGCGGGCGGCTCGGCGGTGGCGGTGGGCGGGACCGAGTACACCCGCCGCCGCGCCGCCTCCGCTCCCGCCACGCCCGCGCTCTCGCCCGCCACGTCCCCTCCCGGCTCGCCGCACCGTCCCGTGCCTCACAGGTACGTAGACCACTAAAACGGATTTTGAGACACCAGGGCGAACACGAGCAACAGCAGTATTTAATTAGGTACCAACCAGTGGTACCGTACTACCACAACTTGATAGAAATTTACTTACACTTCGGTTCATTTCATCAGTTCTCTGCAGAAGACTTCTGTACAGAGAACAGTAGAAACAGTATTTCGCTGTAAAACAGCAGTGATGGGACTGCTGTTGGGTTTCACAATAGTGTTTCTCCAGGAGGCACATTCTCTCATATATTTTTTTCCTATACCTCAGTACTTCGTACAATTCCTCAAGTTCAAAGATAACTACCAAATCGTTTACTTCTAGAACTATATGAGACACCTTCCGCCAAAATACAGACAGCCTTTCCAACGCTAACCGCCCGATGGCGCTTCATTAAATAAATAAATAAATATCTGGGAGATTTTTGCACACACGGTCATCTGACCCCAAACTAAGCAAAGCTTGTAATATGGCTGCCAGAGACTGATTTACGTACATAGATATTTTAAATACATACTTATATAGGTATTAACATCCAGACATAGAACAAACACAGATATTCATCACATGAATGTTTGTCCTAGATGGGAGTCGAACCCACGCCCCCAAACACAGAAGGTAGGTTCATTACCAACTGAGCCACTGGGGCATTAGAAGGCCGTATTGCCAAAGGCAAAAATTTATCTTTTTATGTTTGCCTATTAATTCAGTTTTATATTTGTTGCTCATTATAAGTACATAATTATTGTTTGTTCCCACTAGGGGTGGGTGCGCATGGGTGATACCTACTGTGGAATGGGACCCCAACTCCCTGTAGCTGATTGTTCCAGTTAATCGTTCGCCTCACACTTCATTGTAAGCTTACTCCATTGTTTGTTTGGTTTGATCACATTATCTAATTAATAGTTCAGCCGACTTATCTGTAAAATTGGAGAGCTACTATCGGATTATCCGAACAAAGGGGTTTGAGTAGCTTTGTATGGGGTAGTGGCGTCGTTTTTTTTTTATGCAACCACAGATGTCATGTTTACTTATCTTATCTTTTCCACTTTATCAGTATACTAATTTAAAAATACAAAATGCATCCTAAACAATCTCGGAACTGAATTATTCAACTATGACTTTTTTAATAATATCGTCTAAACAGACGATAAAATCTATTTTTGTATGGTATAGTGTATGGTAATTTTTTGATTATGCTAGGGGTACCGTTGAAACATTGAGCTATAAGTAGTATCGTACAGACACTCAAACATATAAAATTAAACAATACCCTACCTTTGGCATTGGTATAATAAATGATAAATACAAATATCACTTCATCATCAGCAGCTTATTCAGCCCACTGGAGAGCATAATCCTCGTCTCTCTTTCGCCAATCTTCCTTGTGTGGTGCCAATCTCATACAGGAGCTGCCGCAAAATTGTTTAATATAATATCTTGTCGCCATTGTTGCCCCAGTCTTCCGGGCCATGTGGCCATGCACCATTCCGGCACCATTCTATTCATACCTACTCCGCATTTTCACAATTCTAGCCAAGTGTCTTGCACGTATAAAAAAACTGACACAAGCCTTACTGTTATTTATTCTGCATCTCAGCTTACTTCAAAAACTTCTAAATACCGCTGACATAAAGTACCAAGTCGCATATTATTACGATCCGTCGTAATAAGCAAAAAATTGCGAGACGCCAAGCCTGAGAATCCGGCAAGAAACGCAAGATGAATGACTCGCTGACGCCTTTAGAGATACAAATAGAATCTTCAAGTGTCTATAGACGAGTAAAAGGGGGCGTCACGTTTTTCAAAACGAGAAAAGAAATATGTTGTAGGGATCCATAGGCGTAAACCGCAGCACTGAGGGTTCCGTTGCGTTCTTTTAAGATCCCGGCGTTGGTCCCATAGTAAAATTTGCCTATGGGCGCCCTTTTCGGGCGGTCACTTGCCGATGGCATAGTAGAACGTAAGGTTGCTTATGGAGGTGGTTCGCATTCATATTTTTAGGAATGTCCGAGGTGTGGATCAACGTCAATGGGTTACTGGGTATAACATAATTTTATATCTTCCCGGCTGCACCCCAACGCAATCTTATGCAGACAACAACAAGAATAGGATTCTATAGGCGGCAGTTTGCTTAGCATCAGGAGGACCGAAAGCTGGTCAGCTGCACTTTATTTTAAATTAAAAAATACGTCAGTCTTTTTTTAAATCTCATTTGGCCATATCTATGCTACATTTTTAACGGTTAACACCACCTTAGAAACTCTATTTCTGTCCTCACGTCTTAGTCATTTGAATTGCAAACCACACGTTTGAAATTAGTCATTCCCGCACTATGTATACTTAGCTTCGCTATCGCATTGGGCAGTGACCTGTAATGATAGCTGTAAGTTGGAAAATAAATAAATAAATTATATATTCGAAAGTAACTACTTGTATCTGGTTATGACAGTTTTCCTACTAAAAGGTTGAACTAATTTTGAAAATTGGTATGTACGTAGTGCTTCATAAAGACGGACATAACATAATTCAGGCATAATTACTGGGCTTAAGAGATTTAACATCTAATATCTCAGGGTGACGAGCGCAGTGCGCAAGGCTTTGAACTGTTGAACTTTAGAATTATGGGTGGCACTGAACTGTTATGGGCCAGCGTGACACTTACCATCAGGCGAGAGATTTGCTCATAATGTCACTCTATTGAAAGATTAAGATTAAGATGAAAGACTCATATGCGTAAATCCTGGAAACTGTCATTATAACGGTCATTATTAGTTATACATGCAGTAATAACTTAATAAATCAAGGTGTCTGCACACTCGTGTCAATGTTTTATAGGTATTGATGATCAATTTATGTTTGTGTTGTGAGTAGGGCTAACAACTGAATGACAATTAGTCACCGAGATAAGTCAAAAACCTATCTCTGTCTTCGCAACGCTGTGCGGTCCTCGGATATAAGCCAAGGTGATAGTGATAGTGAAGCAAAATAACGGTTTATAAAATAAACTGTTTTTTTGCTTCAATATCTCTCTGGCTTCGTTTCTATTTAGACTCGAAATAATTTATGTTTTAATCTACTATCTACGAACTAAAAAACTATAAAATCTAGCTATAAAAACTAGCTTGGTTGTCAAGGCTTCAGTAAATAAAACACCCCATTTCACCTCTTTAAGGCTTGCTTTTAGAAAAATCCTGAGACATGCCTTTCTTGCTTTTTCGGATTAATACACAAATCGAGTTTCATTGGCGTAGCATGAAAAAATATTTTATTTCCATACAAACTTTGGGGGTCCATTTTACCCCATTAGAGTGGAAATTTCGCAAAATTCGTTCTTATTGTTCACCTATACCATTTGAGGAGTATTAGTTCTAATTTCACGTTTCTATCATAAGCTGTTTGGTCTGTGGGTTGATTACTAGAAAATGGCTTGTTCTTTTATTATATAATATTATATAGATAGACTACATTTGTAAAAAAACAAATTATGTACACAAAAACGAAAATGTAGGTAGTATCATACGTATTACACACCATTGTTTTTCACCAGGGACCAGTTCCAACTCAGCTTAATACTGGTTTCGAACATTTTTTTGTTTCAAATTCATAATAAACATATAAAAAAACATTATTTTCATACACATTTTTTGCTAGCTACGTGGGTAGCGACTGGCTTTACGCTTGTATTGTAATGTAGGATATGTAGGTTGCAGGTTTTTACAAATCATTGTGGAAGTATTCAAAATACTACAATGGGACAAAATTCTTAACAATCCACTTCGCCGTAGACACCTGCTACGTCGTAACTATGTGCTACGTCGTAGCAATGAATAAGCAATATACAATATTTTTTATCCCGTGTGAATATTCCGTTCGTATTGTATTGTGCTATAATAATGCCCGTCTGCACTAAACTTTGACAGCTCCTAAGTTAATACTTCATTAACTCTCTAGGACGTCCCTAACAATGAAAAATGCACCAAACATAGGCTGCTAGCTGTCCCGGGAGGAGCTGAAGCGTGTTGCTGAGGGGCTCCGGTGCGTTCCCTTGAAGATCCCGGAGCCCTCGGTCGAGCACCAAGGCAGGCCACTGGGGGGGTTTTAGTGGGTATAAACCCACAAAACCTGGCTGTACCCCAAAGCAGTCAGGTATCTTGTGAAGATTTCCCCAACGCAAAAAAAAAAAAATGACGTTGCCTAAATGTGCAAGACATGTCCATTCCTTTGACATGCCCAAGACGGACTTAGTTTAGGTTATGCTTAGCTAGTTTTATCTATATTGGCTTTAGTGCAGACCGGCATAAGACATACAAATTAATTTGCTTATTCCCTAATGGCCATGTCTTGTTGAATCTGTAATGATAATAAAATAAGTAATGGCTGTATTTTTTTTTTACAAAACGGTATGATGCCTCGAGATCAAATATTTTCTAAGTTTGATCTGTGGAAAAGTATATAACTAATGACTCACAAGCGCGCATTAAAAACGGAATCGTAACAGAGCAATATAAATATATATTTAAATAAGTCGATTTTAACCGAGTTGAGGTAGCTTTTTGAGTTTGTATAAATAAGTTGTTTATTTAAAAATACTGCCAATATTGATAATGTTGTATCTATGGTTTAAAATCTTTGCTTCCAATGATTTCCGATAATCATAAAATGAAATGTATGTCTTTTACCTGACTGTCCAAAAAGCAGGGTTATATTTTTGGTGTGTAAACTTGTATTTAAGTATTAAAATCCTGGAGGTTGAGCGATTTAGACGAGTAAGATTTATTTTTATTAATTTATTTGTCTAGGAAAACTTAGAATCTAGATGACACCGATGTTACAAATGAGATAGGTAATGTAAACATAAACAAGAGTTATATCGGTGTGCACTAGAGCCCACACGTGTCACGTGTCGTGGGCTCTTCTTTAAAAACTAGGATAGTAACATAAAAGGTAACCTAAAAAAAAATAAGATAAAAAAATATGTTGTCGTTGGATTCTTCTTTATGTCCGGAGTGTCATGGGCTACGTTTTACAGTTGAGTTTGTTGTTTAATCTGAATAATAATAGTTGTTGTGTCATTGTAGATCGCGCGCCGTGCAGCGCTGCTCGTAGCAGTCAGTCGAGTATCGTCCAGCATCCGCCCAGCATCACTCGCACAAGATATTCGACGTTTGCTATCCGCGCTCCTACCTAGAGACTATCGACGACGTTTGAACAACGTCAAACTGCGCTTGATCTGCTTTTATCCATCAAAGTGAAGCCCCTTGTGTGTGATCGCAATGGTAAGCAAGCTTCGGAAATTGTGTAAAACTTCCCAGATTTCTTTCACTATGTATTGAGAAGTAGCTTGCAACTTTTTGTCTGCTATTATTTGCTTCGACGGTTTTTGAATCTGTATATATAGGTAGCTACGCTTTGATGGCGTATTGAATCTGGTAGTTATATTACATACTTAATTACCTATACATTGAAGGACGCTACAATTCTATGTGATAAACATTTGAAAGGAACCGTAATGGCCTCAGGGCGATAGCACACCTCCGCCGCGAAATCGCTACTAGTTTAAATGCATATTATAGCATAATTTCAAATTACAAATAACGACGTATGTGACCATTTACTAAAGATGTATAGTTTGATTACTAAAGATATATAGTTCGATTACTAAAGATATATAGTTCGATTACTAAAGATATATAGTTCGATTACTAAAGATATATAGTTCGAAGCTAGCTTAATTTGTTTTGCTTTTTGGACGATATTATTAGGTTCTTTTTAAAACGGGTGACGATTCCGTGGCTATGGTTGCGCAGCGAAGGTGTGCAGCCCGCGTCAAGTTTTTAAGTTTAATGTTGCATTATGTGGTATGTTGAATCGCGTCCGTAAATTTAGTCTTTTTAAGGCATAACTATTTAATCTGCTTGGGAACACTGGGCAATTTGCGTGAATTTTAAACTGATATACTTACGGACTAGAAATGTCCTTAAAGTTTTTCAGTAATCTTTGCTCGGGAGCCTGACGCAGTGTTATGTCCAAGTGTACACGCGTTTCTACAGCGATAATATGGTGTAAAAATGTACGCAAAAGGTGAAAATGTAAAAGCTTTCGTAATGTAACCACATGAAAGGCTTTACTGGCGCCATTTGCAACCGCCAGGGAAGTTTTGCGACATGCGAATAGGACGGGAATCCTCTTTGGAGGGTAAAGTATTCTGGGAAAAGTATGCAGCTGTTACGACAAGGTTAGTTAACATTAAAAGATGCGAAAGATAATGTATTTGCACGTTTATAATTAAAAATCTGGCTTCGATGCCAACTAAACACTTAGAAAAACAAGGGAGATATGTAGATAATAAATAATATAACAATGAGCTTGCAAAGCTTTGTGTATTAGGAATCGACGTTCGAGAATTTTGCAACAAAATTCAATTGTTTCATGATCTGTTTATCGATGCATTATATGTACTCCATTCCTATTGGCATTGTATTTACCATTTTTACTGAATTGCTGTTTAAGTTGTGTGACGGTTTTGTACCTATTATAGAATTTCTTGATATCTTACTTTCAAAATATTAACACGTTTCATTGTGCTGTGTTTTGGCCGCAAACCCATGGATTTCCCGCGTGATATGTGGAATGGAGTATAGTAAAATGATTGAGCCATTTTGTCAATGAAAATAACGTTGAACGAGTCTTTCGTTCGAGTCGATTGATAACAAGAAATAACGAGTCTTGTTCGATTGATTACAAGAAATAACGATTAACTTTATTCGACTTTTAAAATGTGGTGAAACTATTATAGTTGCCAGTACCATGCTCATAATTTGTATACCTACGTACTTGTAGCTTACGCTAAGTGTAGATTCTCGGATAAAAACAAATGTGATTAAAAGATACGGGTAAACTAAAACTGGGAGAGCAATGTATTTAAGGTGCAACGTTTCGCCCAGGACGCAAAATTAATTTTTCTTGCATTTTTTGTCAATGAATATTTGTCAATTTTTGCCCAATTACTCATCGTAGGTTCATAAAAAATATTTTTGCGACAGTGAAATGGATGTATCAAGGGTTCACACAAAGCAAAAAATCAAGGTGGAAGCTAAAAATAGTATAAGTACACCTTTTACTAATCCAAAAACCAAGATTAAAATATAAGCCGAGATTCGTAGCTAAATCAATATTTTTTAAGTGATCATTTTAGCCGTGATTCTTGACAAAACCTATTTATTGAAGCAAAATTAGTTTTTACGAACGATGAGTAATTGAGCTGTAATTTACAAAAAAAAGCACGTAAGTTTGAATTTGGGGCGCTGAGCGAAACGTTGCACCTTAATTAGTGTGAACAAATGCGAACGTACTGATTACTAACACCACACAAACATTATAAATAAGTAGGTAAGCCGAGAAATGTCTTATTTTAAATGTTTATAAAAATTGTGAAAGAAAGAGTGCAACGTACTATATATAGCCAATGAAGTGGATAAAGTATGAATAGATTAAGGCCTTATTTTCTCTAAACTTTGATCCGCTTAGACTTGAAAAATAACGTAACCTTTTTTTTTGTACTAGCTGAGCCCCATTGTTTCACCCACTGTTCTACAGAAACAGAATATTTGACCGGGACAAGTACAAAGTAGCCTATGTCTTAATCTAGGATGTAAGCTACCTTCACACCAAATTTCATTTAAATCCGTACAGCCGTTACAGAGTTGAACGGGAACAAACACACTTACTTACTTACCAACTTACATACTTAATAATATATAATTTATTCGACATATTAATTATATACTATAAGTAAAGTTTAACCAAGCCATGTTACTAAGTATATTATAATCTAAACTTAAATGTACAAACTAAAACTATAAACAAAATTAAAATAAATACTTAAATAAATTAAATCTAAAATATCTACAAATAAAAAACCGCATTACAAGCTTACATACTTTCACATTTATAATATTAGTGTGATTCTACTAGTTTCACATAACCAGAGACATGACGTGACTTGAAAAAAAAAATTAGTTGTGAAAGTAGTCCATTTAAAATAAAAGGATGATTTAAATCTAAACTTAAATATACAAATTGAAATTAAACTACAAATAAAATTAAAATAAATATTTTTTTCTATGATATCAAAACTTTAATCATCTAGTTTATTTTAGGATAAGCTGAAAAAACTGTTAAATAGGACTTAAAAAAGTTTATTACATACTATGTAATTATAAACAAAATTAACTAATCTAAAAGACCGCTACCAGTGGGAATTGTTCCCAAAATGCTGGCCCCATTACCACGTTGTATTGCAATGCTAATGTAAAAAAAACAGGTATACTTTCCAAGTCTAATCAGATAAAATTTAGTGAAAGGAGCTCAGTTGCCGTCTTAATATAAGTACATAACTTTGGTAAGGGTCTGGCTGGTTCAGATTTGCTAGAAATTATGTAGCTTAGATCCTCTTCAATTTTTCCTATGAAATAAGTAGCGCTAGAATTTTAAGGTAGCTTTAAGCCTCTCTCATCTATTGTAGACATTTAAACCGATATGATAGAAACTAAGTCTAACCAACTACTAAGCCAAAGTCAATGAACGCTACGTATTAACTGAAACAATGGTGTCGATTATGTTGTAAGTATCACTCTCTAAACCAAACTAAAACTAGTAGTTCGCGCCGAACTGAGACCTCGCGACCCCTATAACCCCTTGACCGACTTAGCTCATATTTGAACTTAATTTTTTTATTGAAATGAAAATTGCTTACAAAATTTCATGAAGATCGGATCAACGGTTCGCAAGTTATCGTCGGACAAATATACACAGAAACATGCAAACATACATACAAATGCCGATTTGTCCCAGTAAACTCTAAAAACTTCGCTTCGCTCGTCAATTAAAGGACTACATTTATTTGTATCGCTATGTATGTGTATAAGTTTGCGATAAATGGATGGCAGCAATTTTAGAGCTATCAAAATTAGTTTATTAAATGGTACAACACAATCAACACCCTTTTGGCTTTCAGATTTTTGAGCTGCATTATATACAGAGCTTGAGAAGTAAAAATTGTGAAGATAATGATCACGGATATATTAACATAGCTCGAGGCTAAGCCACTAAGCTATTGTTTGACTTAGGTCTGGTACTGTTGGACTTAGTAGTATTTTTTCGATATTAGGTATTTTCAAATTAAATGCAAAAAAAATGCAAATTTTGAAGAATTGACTCTTGAAATGTGTACCTAAAAAATTAATTATGACATTGTGATAAAATAAACGTACCTATGTGAATCGAATGTAATACTTACCTCGGGATTCTGAAACGTTTGTTAACTTTGACATCAGATTAATTCTAATGCTGCCTTTGTCTGGCACTAAGCAAATGACAAAGTCAGCAATAGACTTAATCTTTTGTCAAAGTTAACAGACGTTTCAGAATCCCGAGGTTACCTAGTCATTTTAATGATGACACATACATGAGTTGCCAAGCAATTCAAATATTTTAGAGATATTTAACACTGAATATAAGCATTTGTGCTATGTCAGCAATGTTTCATTGTGTGAGTGCCTATTCACATATTTCCCAGCACTGTATCTATTTGTAGGTACTCTGTAATGTTTTGTCTTCTAACTTAAATATATGCGGCACCTATACAATGTCACCCATCGGCAAGTGACCGCCCGAAAAAGGCTTATAGTACTCATCATTATGAACAATTTTGACTATGAACCAACCCTGAAATCGATAAAAAAAACTGCTGTTCCATAGAAAAATGTCAATGACACTCTTGTCGAGTGTCATTGACATCATGTATGAAACAGCAGAATTTTTTCTCGTTTTAAGGGTTTGTCCCACAGTAAAAATTGTTCATAATGAAGAGTACTATATGCCCTTTTCGGGCGGTCACCTGCCGATGGGCGACATTGTATTTCCCAATTGATGAATACGGATTGGGCACCAAACTTTGCTCAAATCGGTAAACGAAATCCGTTCCTACCAAAGCACAATTTTGTTTTAGACTTGTTCACTGTACAAAACCCATCTCTTAAACTATAACTTCAGTCTTTACCTTCTAAAGTTGTGAATTTTTGCATATCTCTTTCTCATTATTATTATACAAGGCTTAGCCTGAACTAGTTTGTGATTTAGATGCCTTTAGCACGGTGGCGTTCGTAGTTCTCTGCTAGTTTTTTCATCAGGCCCAAAGGCTTACTGAGATATAAAAGTTGTGTGATTGATGACATTCTGTCTTGGCGCGTATTGCTATTTGGAGAAAAAATAAGTAAAAGAGTACAAGAAAATAAGATATTATCTACAGTTACCTAGTAGGTATGGGTGTAGATAGATTCAACCTTTATCGTTCAGCTATTATGGACTACGTAGCAGACAACATACAACAGTACATTGCAATAACCCATTTATTAGTAACTTTGCCACTTGACTCACCTCGTGAAACTTTGTTAACTTTGACAACAGGTCTATTGCTGCCTTTGTTATTTGCTTAGTGCCAGACAAAGGCAGCATTAGAATTAATCTGTTGTCAAAGTTAACAAGTGTTTCAGAATCCCGAGGTCAGACCCACACAATACAGCTCGTTGTGTGATCATGTGTATTATTCGTATTAAGGCGAGGTCTAAGCGCAAAAACTACAAAAAGTAGTATTTTGAGCGCCTAGTTTGAAGTGACGAGATTAAATAATCAGGTGCGAAATATACTACACATGTAAAATAAAATTAAAAATACGTCTAACCGAATAAAATTCCGAAAAGCTATGGGACCAACCCTGAAATCGAGAAAAAATATCTGCTGCCCTATAGCAAAATGTCAGTGACATTCGACAAAATGTATGGAGCAACTGTAATTTTTCTCGATGTCAGTTTTGGTCCCATAGTAAAAGTTGTTCATAATGATGAGTACTATGAGCCCCTTTCGGCTTAGCATACCCTTTCCTTATAACCCTGTTAAAATAGCTCAATGCCTGTTACCAGCAATTTCGCCTTCAGATATTTTACAGATTCGCGTTAGGTCATTACGTCAGATTGTACGAGAGTGACA
Organism: Apocheima hispidaria; assembly: GCA_947579745.1. Lineage (NCBI taxonomy): Eukaryota > Metazoa > Arthropoda > Insecta > Lepidoptera > Geometridae > Apocheima > Apocheima hispidaria. Next base: position 5,641,754 of record OX388157.1, on the reverse strand, counting down.
CAGATTTCTCCCAGTAGTATGGATGAAGCGAAGCCCCGCAAGTCGTAAATGAAAAACTCGGAATCGGGCTATTATCTCCAAAATAAAGCAATTCTCAGTACGTCTTTGGACGAATATTATTTATGAAATGCTGCCACTGTAGCTTTGTTACAATTCTAAAGTAAGTGTATATAGCATTGTAATTTCAGGTACAAGACGTTAAGTTGGCTCGTCGGGATTAAAACAGAAATACTCGTATAATTTCGATTTTGTATAAAACGCCCTACCACCCGTTTTCGGTTGCTCCAGACGAGCCAACTCAACGATCGCTACAGGTACTTTAATTTAATGAAAGATATAACTGAGGTGAACTTGCATTCCGTTTGAAACGGAATCAAAATACATGGAGTGAATTAATTGTTTTTAAATTATTATTTTCCTTTTTATCGCAAATTTAAATCGCTGAGCTTGCGTAGACAGAGCTAAACTGTCTTATCTAATAAAGTCCGTGCTGTTAATAAAATTACATGCGTCCCTATATTACTTACCTAATTATTCATACATTTCTTTTGTCCTATTCCTACATATCCAACTTTTTATTTTTATTTTACCCCACTGCCTCAGTGGTCATATCTTTTGGCATGTCCAGAGGCGGAGAGTGAAATACTGAGTCCCCTACCGGTAGTTATCTTGGCGGATTTAAGTACTTACGCAACTTTTATTTTACCCCACTGTAGCCTCTCAGCATGGCCAGGCAGAGGCGGAGAGTGAAAAATTGAATCGGTAGGGGTGGGGTAAAGTGGAATATAAGCCACAATACCGATCCAAGAATACCACTTTGTATGAAATAAATGTAATTACATTCTCAAGGAAAAACCAAACCTATGAAACGAAAAACATGAAAATTATCCAACTAGATGACAATATTTTGTGAATGGTGTTTCTTAGCACTATTTTTGAAATTGTTTTGTGGGAATTTGTACCAAGTTACAACAAAAATGTTATCTATTTGTAGTTTGTTTGTTTGAGGAGTTATAACGAATTGTACACTCATGTTATATTGAAAAATGGGTACATATTTTTATATTTAAGGTGCAACGTTTCGCTCAGCGCGGAAAATTCAAATTTTCTTGCGTTTTTGTCAATTACAGCTTATTTGCTCATTTATTCATCTATTTACTATCGCAAAATTCATTTTCATGAACCTACGATGAGTAATTAAGCTGTAATTGACAAAAAACGCAAGGAAATTTGAATTTGCCGCGCTGAGCGAAACGTTGCGCCTTAATGCACTGTATTTATGTAATTATCTACATTACCTGTATCAGTTTGTTACGTACCTATGATTAATGAAAGCAATATATAAACGACTGTAATTATCGGAAAAGTGGATTGTAATATGATTTTCTTTGTGTGTATATTTTTAATATAAAATATAATGAGTTAAGAACGCATTTTTATTTTCACGAGATAAGATATTCCGTTTAGTATACCTAGAACAAGGTACCTTTTCTCCTTTTTTTTGATGTAAGATGTTTCGACAAAAAAATAACGCATACAGCCCCCATCAGGGGTGTGGTTATTTATAGTGTTGTTCTTCATATTTTCGTGCTGTTTAGTTTACGAGATAATTATGAAGATGGATTTAGGGTAAACTAATTGGATATATTCCTATTCTTAACAATTTTTACGTTCACCGATGTGTAAATAAAAAAAAACACTGGTGGTCACTTTAATAGTGAACAATAACTTCCAAGGAAGACTCAGAACTGATATTAAAATATCTGCCCGGCCGGATCCAACTCAGGACCTCTGGCGCAGAAGGCACACGCACTACCAACTATGCCATTCTGGTTCTCGAAATAAAAACAAAATACTTTTAAATTCATATCATTATTTATTTATACATACTTAAAACTTGGAGCTAAAACATTCTGCGTAGTAATGCATTAGGCGACGACGCAGCAACTGTGGTCATAAATTCCAGGTCTAATTAAGGTATAATTCTGTTGAAAATGTCCATAGGCAGGTACCTAGCTATTGTTACAATTACTTATGTCACCACCTGATGCACTCCTGCTATAATCATTAAAATATCTAACGTCTTCATTATCTTAAACAATGATGTCATCTCTATGTCCCATTTGATATTTACTTACAAAAATAATTTTATTTCTTTAAATCGAGGATCGAAAAGCCGTACCTAATCTACTTTCCAAAAGCATTTCAATGATAGTTTAATGTTATTAGGTACATTTTATAGATAATTATAGATAACTATAAAGATGTTTCGTCGTTTTTTTACATTGAAATAAAATTTCAAGCTGTACTAGATAATGCCATTTTATGAAGAAAAAAAAGCACTAGTATTACCTACTTGTTAAATTATATTTTGTTTTGTGTAAGCGCCCAATACTTTTTTTTTTAAATATTTTGCCAAGTCATAAGTAGTTATCTTAATGTGGTCTAACATCTTCACTAGATTTGACTTGATTTGAGACATTGGAGTAAGCACTTTTCCAGCAAATGTTCAGTACCCTGCGGTACATTTACGTTTTAGCTAGTACCAGTAGTTAGTTTAGTTATAATTGACAAATGTGCGATATCAGAGTATTTAATAAAGATTTAGTTAACACACCTGAAAACACGGAGAGCGGACAAACGAGAGAAAATAAGAAATTAAATGAGTTTTGAATAGCACACGAACAATTTTGTAACAAATTTATTAACTACTATAATTTAATTTTGAATTGTATTATTTTTTCTTTCTTATTGATGTTTTGTAAAAAGTGTAAGCGCGCGCTATATATCCGCTATATATCGCTATAAATCCCTAACCCCCGAATACTGAAACGTTCGTTAACTTTGATAAGAGATTAATTCTAATACTGTCTTTGTCTGGCACTAAGGAAATGACAAAGGCAGCAATAGACTTAATCTGTCGTCAAAGTTAACAAACGTTTCAGTATTCGGTGGTAAGACGCCTAAGAGACAGGCATAGCCGAGTTTGAGATACGCAAGCACAAAAAAAAACACAAATTATTTACAAGAGGAAAACATTTTTCTCTCGTTTGTTAAACGGCAGTCCGCTCGTACCATGTCCGCGGGTCTGTTAGCGCCATTACTTAAATGCATAGTGAAATTGAAGTGAGGTGCGATTTTAAATTCCTACAACATTTTCTTTGGTTCCACGTATAAGTTAAATGGATAGGCATGTATATATTCACCCCCTAATTACAAACGTTGGATAGGTTCATTATCTCGAAATGTGCTTTGTCAACTTCTCGGCGACGAGAAGCGCATGCATGTACATCGTTTGTAAACAGCTATCTCACTCGCACACTTGCAGGTAAATAGTGTAAATTTCCAAAAACTATGTTGCATATGTTTATCACGACATAGAATGATTTTAAAGAAATGTTCTATTTCTTTTTAATTTGACGAATGATAAAAAAGACGAAGTCACGGGTACGTCCTAAAATTACGACCAAAACCACTGCAGCAGCATCCCCACGCCGCTTGCTAAGCGTGGGTATTATGGCAAACCAAACAGGGGGAAGGCTTCGTCCAGAAGTAGACGTCTAAGAACTGATAAGAAGAAAAACTAAAGATTTTTAAAACAAATATAATGACAACAGTCACAACATAAACTTTTAAGGGTGTCTACACATGGCCCGACCTGACATCGTGTGAAAGGCACAGCTAGATTTGAATTTCACGGGAGCAAAAGAAACAAACTATTAAGGTTATAGCTTCTCCCTTTCGCTTCCCCAGAAACTTATATATAGCCATCTCTTTCAAGCGATGTCGGGTCGGGCCATGTGTAGACACCCTAAGTAATTCACATCTTAATGATTTTATAACTTCAATAATAATGTAGGTAATATTGGGCGAGCGAGACAACTGCGGGTCTCATCCAACGTTTGATAATAGGAACGCTAGTATTTACAGGATTGTTTATAATTAGCTTATGAAATAGGTACATTTAAATATCTAGCTTTAAGATCATAGATACAGTTACAAGGTACCTTACATAATAAGACTTAGAATAATAAATACCTACATAAATATAACATTATAATGGGTTACACGAACCAGTTTTGCAGTTGCGTATAAATAGTTCTCACCGCGTCTATAAACACAGACACCTCAAAAATCCTAATCAACATATAATTTAAAATACAGGTAATAAATAAGAGTGTTAAATACTTGAATTAGGTATAAAATTAAATGGACGCTGATGCGACAACGCCCGGAAAGTCTATTACATTTTTAGTATAAGATAAGATTATCCACATTACAAGCATTTCTTTGGACATTATGGCAAACGATCAACTACCTACGTCTCTAAAAAGTTTACGAAGTGTTTATTAATATGCATAAACTAAATTTTAGACCTCAAGACTAGGACCACCTGACATATTATGGCAAATACGTTACGCAAAAGGATCACTATTTGTCTAAAAAGACAAGTAAATGATTATTATAATGCATTAAGTGAATTTCAGACCTCACCACTAGGATCACCTGACAAATTATGGCAAATACGTTACGGCAAAGGATCACTATTTGTCTAAAACGACAAGTAAATGTTTATTAAAATGCATAAAGTGAATTTCAGACCTCTCCACTAGGATCACCTGGCAAATTAGGCAAATACGTTACGGCAAAGCATCACTATTTGTCTAAAAATACAATTAAATATTTATTAAAAATGCATAAAAGGAATTTCAGACCTCACCACTAGGATCACCTGGCAAATTATGGCAAAAACGTTACGGCAAAGGATCACTATTTGTCTAAAAAGACAAGTAAATGTTTATTAAAATGCATAAAGTGAATTTCAGACCTCTCCACTAAGATCACCTGGCAAATTATGGCAAATACATTATGGCAAAGGATCACTATTTGTCTAAAAAGCAGAAGAAGTAAAGAAGAAGTAATTGTCTAAGAAGTAAATGTTTATTAAAATGCATTAAGTGAATTTTCCTTCACAAACTCATGCTAACAGTGTAAATTCTGAATGACATCCTACAATTTTATCTATTGTTTTTTTTATGACTATTGTTTTTTTAGTTTATACGTGTTTTCGTGATTGTACAAATTATGATTGTCGACTACAATTTTAAAAAGACGAATGTTCAATAAAGATTTTTGGACGGTGAAGCTGAGGAAGGCTCAATTAGTTTTAACGATTTATTAATTCGGGTTAACTGTCCAATTTCAGTAATAGGTTTATTTTTAGACAGTGATGTTGTTGCCGATCTTGACTTAAGGCTCCTTTTCTTTTTGTCATTCGTCTATGAATTTCTCGGACTAATTTACACTATTTTATTTTTAGCTACCAGTAACTTTAATAGTCCTTCCGCGAGGTTTTGGCTCATTCGATATTTGAAATTGTATAGCTGTCGCTCTGTTTGTCGTGCGAGCGATAGAGAGAGTTAGTGAATTTTCCTAACTTTTTGATGAAATTAGCGTTTCGGGGGTAGTCTGTTATCACCCCCTAAATCTTAACAAAATCTTTTGTTTTTGGTGTCAATGGCTTGGATAAACTATACGATATGCCGCTATGTTTTTTTTTTCTTCAAAAATTTTTGAAAATATTTTTAAAAATGTCAGCTCAAGTAAAAGTTTTAAAAGTTCAAAGCATTTTAGTACTGTACACCACAATCGATGAAGAATTAATACCTAATTTGTAATTTCAATGGACTGTCTGTTCGTACAATAAAACAGTGTAACACCGAAAATCTGAGGTTTACATGAATAACAAAAATACTCTTGTTTATATTCTACTTTCTAAAGTTTTAAAATACGAGTCTTATCCCCGTTCTCTGTACATCCACGTGCTTCACTATATTATAATATATCTTAATTTACAACTATACAATCCTTAAATTACATAGCCAAAGTCATCGTGATGATCGTAATAAGTTATTTCAACAATAAAATTAGGAAGTTTCTACACTTGGTAGAAGGTGTAGCGTAGGTGCACAGATGACCCCCTATAGACAAGACCACATAATACATCTTTCTTTCGACAAAAACGCACCAAAGATCGTTTTTGATTGGCAAAGTCAGGTACTCCTAGCCGCGGCCTTGCCAGGCGCTTAACTAATGAGAGTGAATTTTCGTACTTAGATGTATTTTGACCAGTGCGAGGTGCGCTTCGAACGACCCGAGTGCGGAATCTATAGGAGGTCATTTGTTCGTAGGTACGTATTTTGGGACATCATAGTTTTTTTAATGAGTAGGCAACGTGGAAATTTATAGGCAACACTCGCCTAACACTGCATTGGTCTTGCATTTTTAGCCATTAATTAGAATGACTATATTTGAGATGACTAGTAATGATAGTATTGATAATGATAAAATTATCTAGGCTATTGTTATTAAATGCATTAAATTACAAGAAAACCTAAAAAAAAACAAAAGGACCCAACAAAAACAATTTTTACACAAAAGGTTAAAAAAGAAACAGAAAGTAAAATGTTTTCTTCGGAAGCCAATATTTTGTAATCTCTCGCGCGTTACAAACTAAATTATAGCATGTGGAAATTACGAAAAAAATATGTTTTAATTTATTCTCTTAAGAGCAGAAAAAGTAAACGCTGAAATAAATAGTTTGGTACAGAAATCGAATAAAAGATAAGATTAGGTTTCATGACAATTCATAGGGCACCTCGATTGCATTTAAAACCTTTCAATTTTTAAGATAGCTACAGACTGCAGGTTTGTTTGAATCAGAAAATACAGCTATCCAAATAGAATAAAAAAGGTTCCACAGCGATTGAGATCATAATTAATGCTGTCAAAGAAGAACTATCGAACTGTCGTCTTATTTTCTCTGTAGTGTTAAAGAGAGACAAACATAGTTACAGCAGTCCATCAGCGTCCTCATCCAAATCCATAATGTGCGTCCAATGCGAATAAAATAAGAATAAGACCGGCCTTGCGCCATGTTGTAATAATAACTAACCAACTGGATAACTGACTTCAGTCGTAACTTCGTCTGTCGGGTTTGGTACAGTGAACAAAAAAAATAGATTTTTGTTTATTATAAAGAAATATATTTTATATTTGAAATAATAAACAAAATCTGATATTTTTCTGTGTTTTTTGTTTTGCCGATCATACCTATATGAATGACTTATTCTTATCTTAATCGTTTTGTGGCATTGTGCACGAAGGGCCTTACTTATAAACGTTGCTTAAAGTTAATTCAAGCTTAAAATGCTCTGTTTACTTGTGGCTGACGTGAAATATCACGCGCAAAAAGGAGACGCCCCATTTTATACATTGATTAAATTTAAGCAACGTTTATTATTAAGGCTCGAAGACGCCAACTGCACCAATTGAGCCTGTCCCGATCATTTCATTTCGTATCGCTAGTCCGTACGGCTGGCCGCATGTTAAAATTACAGTTTTCTTTCAGATCAGGTAAAAGCGAAAGGAAAAGTGATGAATTGGCTTTTAGCGTTACTGTAACTGCTATATATAAGACTCTTACCAAAGTTGCCCTAAGATTGCCAATCGACCGCCTGCAAGCTAATCCCACAGCGTTCACTGGAACTCGTCGTCGGAGCTGAGGAGAGTGGTCTTCTCGTGGTAATTAGTGGCCTGGCTGATGGTGGCGACGCGCTGCGGAGGCGGCCGCGGCGCCAGCGCTGCGCCCTCATCGCGTTTCGCACCGCCGCCGCGCATCACTACACACCAAAAAACAGGGATACTAGTTGTGGGAACTAACTAACTCGTAAGTAAGTACAGATATTCCAAGCTAAGATTGCGCTCCCCCTATAGAGGGTGCGTATTGTTTTGGAAGAGTTGCAGTTTTAACTTGAAAGATGAATACATAATATGCGAATAAAGCTGGACCCGAGAGCTACCAAGGTCTAGGCGTGAGGCAAGGTCTCGCAATGAATTTATACACTTGAGCACAAATGACTGGGGCCAAAATCTCGTGTCAGATTTTTCAATCCAGACACGAGATTTACAACAAGACAAGGTGACGTAAGGCGTGAGCAGAGAAGTACACACGCGCCCTCAGTCCGTCTTAACTTGACTGACGATTGTGCATAAAAGAAGTCACTGTTAGTTTTTTTTTATTCAGGGCCGAAATTGTAAAATGTATCATCTAGGTTAAAATAAATCTGAAAATAGGTACGTAATAGCCTAAAAATTTATAGACTCATCACACTGATAAATATTAATGAATTTAAAATCAAAAGAGTCCAAAAGTCCAGTCATTTCAGCAAGAATAGCTGGCACATCGCATATTATGTAACATAATTACCCATGTCAAGTATATTTTATGTGACAATGTTGGTGTTGTGTACGTCGACCTACGAGTAACGTGGATCTACAAAGCTTTATTGTCAGTGGAATTATTATTATCTTCATATTGGAATTGTGTGTAATCAAAATCTGAGCCAGTAATCCAACGTATTACTTTACTTGCTTCTTTATAATTGCTTAAAACCTGTGGGCTTATCCCGTAACTCTGAAAGCGATAGCGAGAGTTGCGCAAACGGGACCGCGCATTGTGCGACTAAGTTGGTACGAGCGAGATGGCATGCTCTCGTAATCAGAATCACTAACGTTTAAAAGTTAGAGGATAAGCCCGCAGGGTAAATAAGTTTAAAGTTATGTTAATACAGTTTTAGTAACATTTTTCAAACCAAACTCATTTCGACAGCTAGCTTGGGTACTTACTTTATTCTTTTCTTGACATGCCTTTATCACATACTAATTAAAATGAACCGTTCTGTTCATTTTAATTAGTATGTGCTACAAACAATTTAAGTGCTGCCAAATTATAGTTTACAGTTTATAAAACGGTACACAATCGACGAAAAAATTCACATTAAACTTTGCAGTGTATGAAATAAGAGCCAAAATTAATTGTGTACTAAGTGCGATGGGATGATCTACACACGCCACGAAGTCATGCCAGCAAACAAAATATAACAAGCATATCATTCAATAAAAAAAAAACTTACCTGTCTCTTGAAATATCCTGTTTATTTCGTTACAAGATTGAAGTCGGGATGAAACCTCGGCATTGGGGATTTGAAAGGACGTCATTAACAACGACATCTTATTTTTAATTTCGTGCTTTACCCAATTTATGTTCTTGTGTTGTATTTGTAAAACATTCGAATTATTTATCATAGGAATATCAATCCACCTATCACGCCTATCACGTGTTTCCAAATTAATATTATGTGATTTACACTGTGTATAGTTAAATAAAAAATAGATTAGAATGAAAGTAAATCATTTATTAGTGAGAGTCAAATAACAGGGTGTCAAAAAATAAACTGTCCGGTGTTTTAAAAAACTGACCTGCCAAAGTACAAATTAAATCCTAAACACGAACGTGTCTTATGAATAAGAAATCTTTATTAATTTCAAAATGAAAAAATATCTTACATACTTAATTATATTATCTTACAAAATAATATTATGATAACAATTACATACGAAAAAAAAATGAAATATTTTTAATTATGGCGTGACAGGTTGTTACATATTCAAAGCTTTTTTACATGACGCGTTTTAATTACAAAGCATTATTTGAAATTTATTATTAAAGGTGGAAAATGCAGCTCTTTGGTTTAGCAAAAGATTGCAAAATTTCCAAAAAAAGTGTCATTTTATTAGAGATTTATTGTTATGAACAACCTGAGTAGAGCCAAGGGTGAACTTATGAAAAAAACTGAAACGTTGGATAATCGCGGTTCTCGTCAACAATGTCGGATTATCTAGCAAATAACTAAAGGATTACATCCTGTAACATAGTATGAAAATAACAAAAAATACAAAAGGAGAACTAAAATCACAGAAAACACAACACACTTACGCAAACGTCGACACAAACGTCGACACTAAAAGGCATTTAAGAACTATTAAAATTCTACGTTATGGCAATGAATAGTCCGAATAAAATATTTATTTCCATACAATGCTCGTACATAGCAGTGCCGCTTTTAGGGAGAATTTTAATATCGGCAAATAAATGCTAACGAAAGAATAAATTCAATTCGCCAATTTTTCAATAAGAACAGCCTGTATTATCAAATTTATTCCTACTTAAAATTTATCAGACGATAGAAAAATTAACCGATAGATATTATATTTTTTTTCTTTTTTATTGTATCATTTTTGGGTAATTATATGTAATTATATGTTTGGTTCTTTAAGCATCGGATCGTTTTGAGAAACAATAATTAAATTTAAAATCGAACATACTGAAATAAGTGCTTTATAAGAAATATCCCAAAATTTACTATTGGTAAGCAAAAGAGGTCTATTGGTCTTAAATTTGCACCGATTTTTTACTTAACTTCGAGCCTACTTCACTTGAAAAGTAAAACTTTTTTTTGCACATAGTTGCACATAACGAAGCGCCTGTAATTTTTTTTTTGTTTTTTTTTTTAAATTTCCGGTGTTTTCTTGTCTATTTGAAACTAGCAGGATAATAACAAAAAGTTATACTTTACAAGTGTAGGCTCAAAGTTTAGTGAAGATTGGGCACTACTTTGTGACCTTAAAGACCTTGATTAGTCAACTATAAAAAATTCGTTCCATTCGTTATGTTTCGGACTAGTCAAGTACCTCGTTAAATAAAATACAAAATAACTAAAACTAATAATAAGAAATAACTAAGACGCCCCTTTTTTTACAACCGAGCACCGAAAATCGTATAAATTCTTGGCGTGGGATTTTCTGTTATTTTTTTTTAACTTAATTATTAGGACAAGGCACGGGAATAATATTAAAATAGGTTTTTACTTTACAGATAGGGTTTGCTACTTTTCAGCAAATGCTATGTTAAATTGAACACAAGACTGTTATAGATAATGGCGTCGATTCTGTCACGCTGACAAAAATCTGACAGGACTAAAGTTATCAGCGTATCTTTTCTTTTCAATATGTGTGAAAAGGATGGTAATAATTTTAGAGTTTTCAAATATAGTTTAAATTAGAAATTGGTACAACAGAATAGACGTCATTGAATCATTTCAATATCCATTCGTAGTTTCTAGATGTCAAAGTATTAGGGTCTAATAATTAGTTTGTCTATGACCCATGTTGACGGCATGAATTTGTTAGTAGTCATAGTCATGCTTGGGCGTTATTTTATAGAGTGACTGCACCCCGCTGTTTCACTTGCGTTTAATGTTTTTTCCCACCGATTACAGAGAAAAAGTGTCCTATGCTATAAGTATAACCCAAAATATCAACATGATAGTGTCAACCCAATTTTGTAATGTACCTCAATACCGAATTTCGTCCAAATCCGTCGAGTCTTATTGTCGTAACTTACAATCAAACAATCGAATGTTTGATGTATTACCCCCTTATTCACAAACGTTCGATAAGCTTATATGCTAGAAAGTGCTCCATCAACTTTTAGCTGACGAGAATTGTCACGCGTGGAAACGAGACAAAGCACGTTAGGTAAAACAGGCGTATCGGACGTTTTTCGAACATCGTTAGTGTATGTGTACACGGACAGACAGACAATGCAGTACATGCAGGGCACAGGAATGGCAGAGCTTAAAGTTTCTCATAAGGCAGGTGAGATGTGACATCTGAAAGAAAATTAAAACCAAAAAATAAGACTAGCTATCTAACTGCGGATCATTTACAAGTACGCTATATTCCTTCAGTTTTGAAACGTACTAAAATTTCGAGGTCTCTCGCTCGTACAATCGTATATACATACAATTACTATGTAGAGAAAATATAGTTCTGTTATAGTGACAAAAAAAATCGTTCAAACTAAGTTATTCAATAACAAACTCAGTAGTGGTTTTTTTTATCTCTCATCAGCCTTTAGACATCCCACTGCTGGGATATCGGCCTACCCTCGAATGGTGATTGGGCCATATCCACCACGCTGGCCCAGTGCGGGTTGGTAGATTCACATACGCCTTCGAATTTCTTCTCCGGAAATATTTCCGAAGTTTCTTTTTCCTCACGATGTTTCCCTTCACGGAAAATCCAGTAGTATATCCGTGCGTAAGTTCCAAACAACTCACCGGTACGGGCCCGCCCGGGTTCGAACCCGCGACTCCACGAATATGAGGCGAGCGTGCTCCCACTGAGCTACCACGACTTATATCGGATATATGTGTGTTTGAAAATATTTAATGTACGAGCGAGAGAACACACAGCCCGAGATGCTTTTTACACAAAAATAACCGCAGAAATTATAAAAATCATTTTGCAGCTCCTAAGCGCGAATTTCAAGAACAGTTTCAACAAAAAATTACATTTCAGACCTTAACATCAAAACGACACAAACTACATTCAAATAACAATCATACAAGATATCTATGAACCTCGTACACATCAAAGACCTAGCTATGTATAGAGTTGGCAAATAAAATGCGATCAGGCTGATGACGTCATGCAGAATAGAACAAGTCTTATGACTTCCACACATTGAAAACTTTAGCATCGGGATTAAGTCATAAAACAAACGGCCAAACTATAAAAAGTATGGATAGCTGTGTGGTAAAAAAAAAAACATTGGAAATTGATCCTTATTTCGTAATTATATGGTAGTATATGATGTATAACTGTTTTTATTCGAACACCGATATACAAATGACAAGTCATTTGTACAATGCATTGTGAAATTCTGCTGTGCGTTACAAGATATTTGGATCAAAATGCCTTTTCTCCGATCCGCTCCAACGCGTGTCCGTTCTACTTGACTTAAAAACTACAACTTATTCTTATTTAAATCCATATATAACTTATTTAAATCCATATGAAATACTTAATTTCAGTCTCCGAAAAATCGCCAATGCTAAAGTATCAACTGAGTGAAAATATACTAGAACAACCAATTATAGAACAAAAAACAAAAAAAAAACTTACCAGAGCTGTATTGGGTGTACTGCTGGTATTGGGGATGGAAGTTGTGGAACGCGTCGGTCATTATATCCTTGGGGTTCATGGTCTCCTGGAAAACAAGGAAAATAATACGTTAATATTATTAAAAATATTTGACGTGAATAATGTGCTTTTTTTCTCTATCAACATTTGGCTCCCCGCGCTATATTTAGCCAGTGTCAAGTTTCATAATATTTCAAGTGAATCGTACTATTTCAAAATAACAACCAGTATGGTTATTATACTTAACTTAAATTTAATATTAATTATTGAGTTTTGTAATAGCAAATTATTATTATTATTATTTTTCTATTGTTAATGTATAACAAGAGTAATTCTCTTCTCAAGAGTAATTAAAATCAGTGACGTGTAGCCTATGGTTATAAAAAAATGAGTATGAGTCATAATATAAGTCACAATTTCAGTCACAGTCCAGTCAAAGTTATGTTACAGTAAAGCGATGGAAGCTTTACTGGATCCTTCTAAGGAGTTTTGGAAACAACACGAAAACACAAGCTTTACTACTTTATACGCTTCTCCCACACTCGTGTACGTTAACGAATACTTAATTATTAATATTCCACTATTCCTGCTATTATACGTACATTAAATACTGGAGAAAAAACAAAGTTTAAAAAAATAATAGGTACATAGCGGCAACATACCATTTCCACAAGCGCAAATACAATACACGCACGCCCGAAAAAATCGATATTTTTTAATTATTTAAAACTAGCTGTTTCCCACGACTTCGTTCGCATGGACCTACAAAAAAAAAGTAGCCTATGTCCGTCTCCGAACCTTAAGCTATATCTATGCAAAAGTTCAGCCGTTCGATAACGCGACAAACACCCAGACAGAGAGACAGATTTACTTCCGAATTTATAATATTAGTTGGGATTACTGTTTTTTTTAGCAAAGCTATTAACATGCGTTTGTTAATTTCAAATTTAATTTAAGTATATTAAATAGTTACAATAACTGAGCAACAGATAAAACATCTTCTTTAATTTAAATACCTGTACACTCGTGACATCAACATGAGAACCTATTACATTGACGGAAAAGATAGAAGATAGAAAGTTATTACCTTGAGGCTGCTGGAGATGGACTGCATGGTGAGGGAGCGGTGCGGGTCGCGGCGCGCCGTGTACACGGACGCGGGGAAGGCGTATCGCAGAGCGATAGCCGCCGCCAGCATCTCGATACAGATCAGGAAGTTCTGGTATCCGGCGGAGACGGTACCGGCGGTGGTGGGCACGCCGTTCGCGTCCACTAGCGGGGAGATCACTTCGGCCTTCTCGAGTATGGCCAGCGCCACGCCTGGTGGACGAAAACACGGTTCAGATAGCAAATAAACAACCAGTCTTAATGTAACTATACAGGGTTATAAGGTATTCTAAGCCGAAAAGGGCTTATAGTACTCATCATTAAGAACAACTTTTACTATGGGACCAACACCGAAATCGAGAAAAAAATATCAGCTGTTTCATAGAAAAATGTCAATGACAACGGACAAAATGTATGGAACAGCTGTTTTTTTTTTCTCGATTTCAGGTCCCATAGTAAAAGTTGTTAACAATCATGAGTACTCTAAGCCCCTTTCGACTTAGCATGCCTTTTCCTTATAACCCTGTATAGGCAAACGCATAGGCTATAGTAAACGAAATACAATCTCATTTCACCTCTTGATTTACGAAATATCCTAAGATATGCCTTTCTTTATTTTTTTATGCTTAGTACACAAACCGAGTATCATTGGCATAGATTGAATTTTGTTTCTTTACAAATTTAAGACATAAGTAGCTAGAAAGGCGAGATGACGGATATTTTTGGTTAAAATGCTCGAGTATCTCCATCGTGGCTCCCAGACAAGCGAAAAATCCGTACAGCGACGAGACCCGAAAAATATATTATAAACAAACTTAATGTTCATATTAAAAAGTATAGTTTGACTCACCTTGCCAGAACGATAAGAAAATGACTGATTTGACGGTGAAGAACTTGAGCACCGGGTCGAAAGGCTTGAGCATCTCCCTAGTGGCGCCGAGGAAGAGGAACAGGCCATAGAGCGCCAGCGACACGGAGAAGTTATACACGATGGTGATGTAGAGATAGCCGCCGTTCGGGCTCCAGTCGCCATCGTGGTAGTGCCCGGCCGACTGCGGACAACGCAGTAAGGTGCAGTTTGTATGCAATTGAGTGTGTATTTGTGTGTGAATGACAAGCTAATCGGTAGACTGATGATAAGCATCACACTTATGTAGGGCTCTGCTTATTTCTAGAAATTAATACAGTAAGTACGTTTTGGTGTAGGAGCATAACAAAGGAAGATAAAAGCACGGAATGGCCTGCGTTTTTATGGGGGAGGGTGGCGAGAGCAATGTCCCCGGGATATTGCCTGAGGCTACGTGCTAGGGATCCTAGCTTGTAGCTGGTGCACCGTTGCATTCCTGAAGATATCCCGGTGTCTTGCATCAGGGCACAGGGGCCGGCCACATCCCACATAACCCGACTTCACCCCAATGTACCCATCACAAAAAAAAAAGATGGAAGAGAGGCGCGCCGCATGCGCCCGCTCGTAGCGCAGGTCACCTTCGACTGAGCTCACTATGGTGCGTAGTATACTCTTCTCACCATGGAGTCGATACCATTTGAAATGTTCATTCGCCCGTTCCTTAAGAAGTAAGAGGTTAGAACATTTCAGCATTCAAAACATTCATTCTGGCGCTTTAAATGTCAATATTATGCCTTACCTGCAAGAATATAATGATGAACGCACAAAGCGGCTTGACGAGACAGAACTGCAGGGTGGCCTGCTTGCAGAAACGCAGGAAGCCGATGGTGTAAGTGGCCCCGGAGAGGCAGCACGTGCCGTTGACGCAGGAGGCGCGCACGGGCCGCCCGCGCAGCTCCGACATTATGTTACCCTCCCCGCCGAGGTACTCGTAACATAGCGACAGGAAACTGTAGATCACGAACGCTGGAATAGAGATGATGTTTCTTACGATCTCACGATTATTTTATTATTTTTATGAATGCTATATATACCCTTGACAGGCGCCAGCATCCGTTCCCTATTTTAAGCCCTCGTAGCCCCCAAACGGAGGAACGGATATAATATATTATACATATTATTTTTTTGTTTGAAAGGTAACTTTTTTACCAATAGCCATAATCCAAGAAAAATTGTTCAACCGTTTGAAGATCATTAGCCCCTTTCCGGCTGTCGGTGCGGTACTGCTACATTGCGAGTGGCGACAAAATGGCGGCGGGATGGGCATGTCGCTTCATATTAATGTAATACTAAGTATTTACTATTGTACGCTAATTTTGTTAATTTATTAATGTCATATTACGCATACACTACTTTTTGAAATTGTGCTATTACCTTACCACTTTTGTACTCTGTAACTGCCTTTGTTATTTTTGTTGTTTGTATAGCACAAACAACAAACAAATATAATATTATTATTACCATTGCCACTCGAAAAAGGGTATTTGATTCGTTGAACTTACCTACTGACTACTAAACGTACTGGCTGGCTGAATGGGGCTATACAATTGAGCCAATTTAAATTAAGACAAAAACATCCCGCCAAATTTAGTTAGATTATTTTCTGTTATCGTGGTGTTAAATACTATACTACCATTTATTTTCTCGCAGTCAATGGTAAAAAGTAGGTACACAGCTCGTGAAAAAAAAACATCACGGTTCTTGTATCCTTCGCTCTGTTTAAGATTCTACTCTAGAACCGCCACCACCCCACCCCCCTGCCTTTTCTAAACGAAGCATTTCATATTCATATTTCATAGATCTTAATAAAAACTTAATTTTATAATTATTTCGGGTATAAGTACATGTCATAATAACTTTTTGAGATAAGCGGGAAAAACCGTTTAATACTTCAAACGTCCAACGCATCTACGGAACCCTACTAAGCATGGCCTGACATGGTGCCGTATCATGTAACTCTGGTGGCAATGGTTATCGCGTGCCGTCCCACTCGCGTCAACTTACTCGCACCATGCGAGCGAGCAGGATAGCAAACGAAGACCATCGCCACCAGAGTTACGCGATACGGCCCATGCTCTTGAAAAGTTATTTTTAACTTGTTGCATATTCTACTATTTCTATTAGATGTTAATACAAGACAAGATACTAGTCCTATCAGTTGATCAATTTTATTGAACACCGGAAACGAATTGTAATTCGTATATTATATAGCCTTATTTCATGAGTTGCAGTTCGTGAGCTCGCACGTGGATAAGGCACGATATTACCATAAGTGAAGGCCCATGTGAACGTTAATTACGAATGCACTAGTAAATGCAGCTATTTTGCACACTCATGTTTATTACAGCATTCTTGTTGTTTCTTAAGAATAGAGTATACCGCCGTTTCGTCCATACAAAAAGCGTACCCACCTAAATGTTATTCGATTTCGATTATTTTTTATATGTTATCTACACCGTGGAACACTATGCCTGTATGTTTTTTTTTTAATTTCGCAGTATCTTCGTCGTTATAGGCACTTAAAGTGACAATTTTTTTGCGTCGAAAACGACGGAGAAAAGTAGTTGCTAATACCATAAACATTTTTTGACAAACAAATCATAGCGGCATAGATTATGGTTTATCCAAGGCATTGAAACACAAAAACAAAAGATTTTGTTAAGGTGCAACGTTTTGGTCAGCGCGCGAAATTCAAATTTTCTTGCGTTTTTTGTCAATTACAACTTAATATATATATATATATTATAAGTTAATTGAAAATGGCAATAAGAATTCCTAACATTACAAGAATGCCTAAGGTTTACTTTTGAAAAAAATATTGAACTTTTTTTAAAAATTGGAAGCAAATATTTGTTTTTTATCACATTCTCAATATGTCGATGAAGGTTTTTGTTTCAGAGCCCGCTTCCCAAATTCAGCTATCTCATTCCCACATTTAAATATATAACCATTTTACATTTTCTTTTGAATAACAAAATCACTGTTTTTAAGCTGTTTTTATGTTAACATTTTCTATTTTGTAGTTTCAAACTTAGGGGGAAATCGTTCTCAAATGTGGAAAATCTGACCTAAGAAAAGGTGTTGATTGATCAAATGCTAGAAGTTAAATTAACGTAGTTTCTGCTGTGAAGGTAGAGTAAGTAGATACTAGGTGGTAAATCTGGTGTAATGTTTCAAAGAGTCTATTGAAGATTGAACCAGAAGTAAACAGGCGTAAATCACAAAATAATTAACACATAGTAATTCCAAGTTACTTTGTCATTCCACATCGTATATAACCAGACAAAATGGGCAATGAACTTTATTGTGTACGCCCAGGCTTGTTTCATAAAATGAAGCGATTAGCAACGGGGTATTTTTTTTGTACCCGCATAAACCCATATTGCTCACCTTTACACTCGACTGCAAGCTTTGAATTTGAACAAAACACTTTTATCAGTATTTTTGGCACATGACGTTATTCAGCGCTCAGATGCGGCTTATTAATTCGAGACTTTTATCCAAATTTTCATCCACCTTTACCACCAATACCACAAAAATAATTATTCTCCTGGTCTAAACCAAAAACCTGAAACCTGGGCTAGACAAGCACCATGATAAGTATATCACATACTTCATTAGGTATGGCACTCTGAAGACCAGAAGACGGCCACTGTTGAACAATGGTGTCCTTCAACAGTGGCCGTCTTCTGGCCGTCTTCTTGGCAGGCGACTCATCTCTTGGTTATCCACGCCGATGCCGATGACGCCGATGATGTAAGCTAGCGTTACACATATGACCAATCACACCTCTGAGTGCCATACCTAATCTTAATCCCCATTAGGCGTTTTACTTTAAAATCCCCACGCTAAAAACGCCCAATGGGGACGATTATGATTCAAAGTTACATTTTTAGGAGTTAGTAGCTCTTCAGTAGCAGATTTAGATTATGGTCATTAAGAAAATGTATCGCCTTGTCCTTGAAATGTTTGCTAAACTACACCATGGGCGCAGGAGTATACAGAATGATTGATTTGCAGACCATTTCTTTTCAGGGCGTGTTTAAACAGGTCTTGAGCTATATTTTTAATGTTGCATTTAGTTGTCTTTTGATTCCAAACCGCCAAGACAAAGTTTCTTCTGTGAACATTCGACACCAAATTATACAGTTTCATGAACAAATGATACAAAACGACTGGCAAGGTAATATAATGTATTCGGACAGGTTATAAATAAAGAATATCTCGTATAGGAACACTCGGTCACTTGTATTGCAACATTTGTGAAGGTTAACACCAAGTAGGTACAACTTTAGTGATACAGTCTCGAATGGTCGAAAGGCGGATTTGACACCTATATTATACGGTTATTTATTATATTTGAGCAGAGCATACTTAACCGAAACACGGGGCAAAAAGACGATCTACGAAAAAAAACAAGTGTATTAGTCATTTGGACCCACCAAAATGTGCGGCACCGGGCGTACACTGATATCCAAAAGTATCCAACACTATAAATAATATAGCTTTAGTTACTTGAGTCTGTCATAGAAATTATAGTCAACGAAAATGATAGAAACGGAATAGGTCCAAGAATAAGATTTAAAAAAAAAACAATATTCGTGAGGCGAAATAGTTCGATAGGCTATAGTCGCGTCCAAGCGCTGTAAGGTCAGTCACGTCACGTTATGTACTCCAGTATAATAGCGTTTGCGTAAGAAAATGTGCTAAGAATTGGATTAATGCACGTCATCTGTTGATTCAGCTCGTGCAGGAGACGGAACTTGTTTTACTTACATTCGAGAATTAAAAACTTCCAACGAACAGACGCAGCGGTTCTGGTACTCACATAATTGAAGTAAACTAAGTATTGCAGAAAGTTCCTACTAAGCTCGTCATGGAAGGTGTTGTAGTCAAAAATGCCGAAATGACTGTAATCAGCTTTGCTGGTGTATAATTGGACTATTGAAGTGGAAGACATGTCCTAGAGCTTACGTGGAGAGACAACGACAGGGTAGAACGAAAAGTGTCTCTGGGTAATTCGCGTAGTCTAACAATCGTTTTTAGATGCTATTTACCGTCGTAATAAACGACTGAATCTGGGCCTACAAGCATTACATTTTGCAGACCTATAACGTAGGTAAACACCAAGAAAGGATTTTTGAAAACTCATCCCTCTAAGCGGTTAGTAAAAAAGTTATTAAGTATTTTAAGTTGTAAGGTTTGTAAGGCCGATGGCCGAGAAACGGGACTAAGCCTGCGAGGCTGAAGGCCGAGTACCACCGCTTACGACGCGGGCATCAGTTAGCGATGCATAAAATGGTACCGATAACATTAAAGTTTCATTTTCACTAGATAACAAATATAATACTGGATGGAAAAGGTACTGGAGACTTATATAACAAGCTCGAAATATGTCCAGGGTTTGTTACGTTTCATAATTACCTTCATAGCAATCCCGGACGGTGAAAAAGTAAACATAGTACGAGTCCCCTTTGAAGAAAAGAAGCGAGATCCAACTGTAGCATCCGTATATCGGCACGATGAACAGGATGCGCACTATCCAACGCTGCTCCGATGGGTTCGTGTACCAGCGCAGGTGCTGGTAAATCTGCAATACAAATAGAATTATGCTTAAGTACAAGTACCAGCGAACAATGGTCATAACTTGGTTGTAATAATCAACCTTGAACCTAGAACCAAGTCATACCGACGTAGTTTTCAGAGTTTTCAAGCTGAAGTGGCAATGGGCAGGCCACATCGCTCGAAGGGGGAATAACCGATGGGGAACAAAAGGTTCAAAGAAAAGGTCATGACTAAAATAATTTATTGGTGAGTACAGAAAACTCCGTAAAATAAATTTAAATATCTGTTGAGTCTGGTTGTTAGTAGACCGCAACATTGCATGGCATCCCCAACACAAACCAACTCGAGTAAGCATAAAATACATCTACTTTTAGGTATTTGTGGCTAAGTTGTAAAATAAAAAGCATCATCGTTTGTTGAACTCCGTGTCGGCAATGCCGTGTCCGAAACACACATAAAAACAAATAGCATCTAAATCCAGAGCAGAAACTAAAATTCATCATGCCGACATTTAGCCGGCCGGGAAACAAACCCGCCGGCGCAAAAGACAGACGCACTAACTAAGCCATTATTCATCATCGTGGTCTTGAGGTCAGTAAGAAACATGTACAATCCCACGGTTTCTTATTTTATACCGAGCAAAGAAAGCATCAGTAAGTACACAACAAAATAATTGTTTTGATACGCTGGACTACATACGTCAACCCAGTATTTTTACTTTGATGTTGACGTCATCAGGTGGACACCTGACATGACGATAAAGGTTACAGTAATGTAATAGCTTTTGGGCATGAGTACATACTTATACATCCTCTTATATAGATATGAATATAATCTTATAGAAACGTTTGAGTGGACCCGAATATATCCAAAACTACGACCAGATTATCTCCGGTGTATGTCATACAGAATCTGCATTAATCCAGGACAAGGATGGCAAGATTTTATAGATCAATGTGCGACTTTTCTTTAAAAAAAAAAGTTTAACGAGGCCATAGGCGTGCCGTCAAAAATAATAATAACTTATTGATTATTGGGAAAATACACATAATTCTCCTTATTAATTGGAAAAATAATAAAACTAAATAATATCACACACAAAACTCTTCATTTACTACAAAAATTTACTGCCATTGCTTATAGTAATAAATGTTTCAGATAGACGTATAATTCAGAATAAACTAACATTAGTGTGACTTCTGTTGTTGCAGTTTAGATGACAAAATTAGGGGTAAAAGATGTTACTTTTAGCAGAATGCATGCTGAACTGAGTGCCTAGCGCGAGTTTTTCCAAAATTGCGTTTACATACTCGATGACGTTAGCGTTAGCTATAACTTGTATGAAATAAGAGCAGCGCCGTCTAGCGTTTCTCTTACTTCATACAAATCATAGTTAACGTAAACGTCATCGAGTAAGTAAAAGCATTTGAAAAAAACTTGCACTAGGCACTCTGGAGTCATCTGCGAAACAGTTTCACTCCGTAGCGTACTCGCGTTCGTTAGTAATACTTCATAGTGAACTTCGTTAGTTTGAACTAAAATGCAAACAGTTTCGATCGGTGGCGAGCTCAAATATTTTGTCGCGTGCCATAAATGCCACGCGTGCCATTAGTTCGCCATCCCTGATCTAGGAGCATCATCATGCCATAAATGCAGGATAACTTACACTGCAGGCAACTATTAAGATAGATATTTTGATACCTTTTTACCCACTGTGCTATATAAGCCTCCGACCGTGCCTTGTTCTTAGTTGACGCAAGAGCTTGCTCATAAACTAGATCTAATAACACGGTACACTTGAGTTGAACACACAACCATCTAAGTCAAGGGTCTTCAACCCGCGGCCGATTGCGGCCCGCCGGGTATGTTCTTGTGGCCCCCTGGTCCACCTGAACCGGTCAGACCTGGTGATCTGACAGAAAATGATGTCTTTATTTGGGAGCACATAATATGTGCGCGAGCAGCTGTTTTCTCGAAAGAAGAATGTGGAATCAAAAACATGGAAGAGAGCACATCTGGAAGGTAGTCTGCGTGTTGAAACTACTAAAATAAAACCAGATATCGACACACTCGTTAAAAACGAACAGTGTCAAACATCGCATTGATCCCATTCTATTTAGTTTCTTTAATTGCACCAATAAAGATACTTGTAACATAAACTTGCTTGTTTTTAAATTTATTTGTTATGATGCGGTTTGCTTGATTGAGGTATTGCGGGCTGCGGCCCTTCCGGCGTTGTAAAATGGTTTATTGGCCCTTGCACTATAACAGGTTGAAAACCAATGATCTAAGTAGTAGACTATGTATAGTTATGTCGGAAAGAACTTTACTTTCGCGTCAATCAAGCGTAAGTCGATTGAAAATTGGCACAGCACTTTCTTCGATGGATGGTTCAATTTCTGTTGTGAAACCCTATACCTACTGTGCTCCATTGTAGGAATGTTATCATCTCTTGATATTTTTGAGCATACACCCCTCTCACGCGCTCGCTCACACCACTTGACCCGGGTACGTCCTAATTCGTAAAATAAAATTCTGGCATTTAGTTGGACATGATGGGACCTATCCCCAGTTACAGGGATATCCTTCATTTACTGGACACCATTTATATAGAAGAGACAGACTCTGCGCGTTTACTGTCATCTGCGATAGGCTAAATGGATAGGAATAGGAAGTATGTAAGACCTTTGAAGCCATAAAAGTGAGTCCACATCAAGATTTCAAAAACCTACGTGTTGAATTTTGTAATCGAATAATTATTTTGTGTGGAATGTAACAGTACCGTGCAAACACTTATACCACACACCTCACAAAATTCAGAACTCGAAAATGTAAGAAAGTAATTACTACTGACTACTTTATTTAGCAAAAAAAAAAGATAACTCGCTCAAAAATACCCTACAACAATCCACGATGTTAGATCGGAACCTTCATCTGATATAATAATAAGTAAAATCGTTGTTAAACGACACTCACTCACCCTGGGCCCGTACCGTGAGGTCTTTATTGCGGCGATTGTTAGGTGCAGTCGCCTTGTTAGGTTCAGCCGCCGACGCTACACGACCGTGAACCTTATCGCGCGGGGTTACGATTCGCGGTCGTGCAGCGTCGTCAAAACAGAACCAAGTGCCCTACCATTAAAAACGTAACAAGTGTGCGTAACTCCTACTGGAAAAGCGAAATAAAAAAACCCTTTCCGCTAAGCGAACGCTCTCCCGGCGGTTTTTTTTCTGTCTGAAATATTTCAAAAATGTATGGAAACTCAAATTAAACTTGTTTTTTTTTTTTTTTTATGTTTACTATACACATATATACACGACATGATGCTCTTAATATTTACTAAACTCAAACTGAAACTCGACACATTTTTAGGAGTACGCACACAGGCACCACTGTTTCATTCGTAACTATTTACTTGAACACTACTCTACTGTCTCCTATAACTAGTAGTTCGCCCCGAACTATGACCAAGCTACCTCCATATTATCTTCACAAGATCTTGACCGATTTTACTAATACTCGAACTTAAAAATAATATTTGTCTGAACTACTTGCCAACACAATTTCATAACGATCGAATCAACGGAATTCAAGTTATCATCGGACATATATACATACAAACGCCGATTTGTTTCGGTAGACTCAGACCTTCGCTTTGCTTGGTCAGCTATGTATACGTATTATACCGCTAAAATAGATAGCAGCTTCGGGTAATAAACGTTTATGCTCTGATACGTCAAGTAAATTACAAACTTAATTTCCATAATTGTTTGGAGTCTCGCGGCACCCTTTCGTTACAAATATTGACTTCGTAAGTGGGAAAGTTAGGTTACTACAAATCTTATATTATTTAGATAAGGACTGAGAACTTAGACTAGAAAACTAGAAAAACCATATTCGCTTGGTTATGAATTATGACATACTAGCCCGCACTGCTTCGCTTGCATAGGCTACAGTAATTTCAAAACCCCATTTCACATCTTTGAAAGGGGTTGATTTTCGAAAAATCCTGAGACATGCCTTTCTTTATTATGTTTATACATATATATACACCCTTCGAGTTTCATTAGCGTAGCCTAAAAAAATATAGTTCGATTCGAACTTTATTATTTATACTTTTTTCTTATTTTTTATTATTCGAACTTATTGGGGGTCTGAAATAGACCCCTTCTGAGGTGGAACTACGCAAAATCCGTTATTATTGTTCACTTTGACTATTTGAGGAATATTGGGTCTAAATTTCACGTAGACAACAGACAATTTTTTATTTATGGAAAAAAACGAATTGTACACAAGAACTAAACCACAAAAAGATTATAAAAAAAAAAAGACCTGATACACATTGTTTTCAACCACAAAGCATAATACTGGTTGCGAACAACCAGCGCTGGTCTTCCGTTGGAACCTTTGGTGATGTCACACACTATTACCGCACGGAATGGTAAAAAAAAACATCTCTAAAAAACGTCTCTATCATAAGCGAATCTTGGGCAATCAGATAAAAAATAATCTTTATGTACCAACAAGACTTTAATGGTAAATTAAGATTTTGATGAGTTTAATTATAATAATCCCACGGTCATACTTGATTTCATTAATGTAGATAATATAATATAACTACGAATTTTATTGACATTGATGTTCACATCGAAGAGCCTATTTTATGTTTTACTAGCTGCGGCCCGCGGTTTCACCCGCTACTCTACAGGAACGGTTAAATTTTTCATGATAAAAATTAGCCTATGTGCTATTCCAGGGAATAAGGTACATCTGTACCAAATTTCATCCAAATCCATTCATCCGTTACGGAGATGAACGGGAACAAACACACTAACCGGTTTGTGGTGTATAATGTATTTCACTTTTTATCTACCTTTTTGTTTTTGGTTTTTGTGTAGTTTGCTTTTTTTCCATAAATACAAGTTTGTCTATAGTCTTACATACTTAAATATTTACACACAAACTTACGCATTTATAATATTAGTGTGATACAGTTCATAAAGTCCGTTAGCGATTTTAAGATCAGAAGAAAGCATCCAATCTCCTATCACCCGTTAGAGGTCAAAGACCGTTACGTGGATTGCGATAGCGCAATAATAAACAATTGACTCAACGGAGGAAAAGCACGGCAGCCCGACCCAATAAATGATAAACTCATAACAATAAATAAAATGGAACAATCTAGAACAATGAAGATTCAAACGCTAGCCTGGAACAAGAAAAGTGGTTAAATTGAAACTGGACGTATTCAGACCGATTTGGAATCAAACCAAGTGTTTCTTTTAAACATATGAACGTGTGAACTACGTATGGGATGAAACAATAAGCTCAGAAAAATAAAATTTAAGAGTAAAATTGTATATGTAATATTTTTTTGTGGAAACATATTTTTCCAGACAAGCTTTTATAAAATCCGTTAAAGGTACTGTAAGCTGATCAAAATGCGTCCAAAGTCCATCAATCTAGTGTTAGTTACTGAGTATTTCCGTTTTCCACCTTCCGCCTCCATCATCAGATCACCTCTCGCCTAATATTGTATTGTCATCGGAACTTGAAAGGCATGCAAAATTTCTAGTTGAACAAGGGGAACTGGTCTAAAATTCAGTTGCAAGATTTGACCCGAACATACATACGTACACACATATGATACATACAAACATTACAAGTTAAATAAAAAATTGTAAAAATAACATGTTTAAAGGAATTTAATTCATACCGAGCGAAGACTGATGTATCATAGCAATAGCAAAGCATATAGTAAACTGAACATCCTGAGACCCCTAACACATCTGAGGACTACGGACAGCAGACCGACGAGAGACAATAAGAGGATGATACACTTATCTCTCGTTTGTTAAACGGCAGTCAGCGCCAACATGAGGCGCCAAGCAAGTTTGTTGTTACATGTTGGGTAAGGTAGTCAATACTGGGTCAAAAATAATCGTAACCGGCTTATTGCGATGATTGTTAGGTTAGGCAGCCGACGCTGCGCGACCACGCATCCGTGTCACCGCGCGGTAAGGTTCACGGTCGCGCAACGTCGGCGTCCGAACCTAACAAACGTCGAATTAAGGACCTCACGGTAAGGGCCAATGTGATTCAGTTTTGTTCGTTGCATAAATTCGTACGGTAATAATTTAAATCGAACCCTTTTGTCAATGTTCTAATTTCAATAAACTAATGCAAAATTAATAGTCATACGAGCGCTAGAATAATCAACCGACTGGTGTCATCGTCGGATATGAATAATCAGGCCGAAAACCGGATTCCGACCATTGCGATACCAAGATTACACTTATTAGTGTCAACGTAGACGATATATTTTTCATACATGTACTTATGTACTTTTGGCTACCAACTCGCCTGAAATAACTTTGAATTTATTGACCGTTATGTTTAAGTTTTAAATCTACGCGCGGACCGAACTGCTTTTCTGTTGGAGACGTGAAATTTGGACCCAATACTGCTCAAATGATCTATGTGAACAATAAGAACCGGTTGTGCGAAATTCCACTCATAAAGGGGTAAAATAGTCTCCCAAAATTTGTATGAAAATAATATTTTTTTCAATACTACGCCAATTAAACTCGGTTAGTATAATAATTACAAGAAATAAAGGAACATGACCCAGGATTTTTCGAATATCAACCCTTTTCTTAAAAAGTCGAAATAGCGTGTTTAAATTGCCTATGCGAGCGAAGCCTTGCGGGAAGCTAGTAATTAATAAAGCTAATTATGCTCTACATACACCAAAATATTTCAACTTCCAGTGTAATATAAAAAACACAGGACACATCTCTCGAAGAACCGATAACCGATGGGGAGGAAAGGTTCTTGAGTCGCGACCACGAACCGGAAGACGCAGCGTAGGCAGGCCTCCCACTAAGTGGACCGACGATATCTTGCAAGTCGCGGGCAACCGGTGGATGCAAGTGAAGTTTTTCTCAATTTTTAGCTTGGTCACCAGGTTTACGTCTAACATTCACACTGTTATCAGTAAGTCAATACAAATTGGAATATGGCCCGCAAGTGGCGATAATGACTGTACTGATAATGCGACAAAAAGAACGATAAGCAGCTCATTTCAAAATAAACGAGGTAAAAATGCCTTTATCGGTAGAAAACGTCAGGTGCGAAAATTATGAGTTTTCTGGAACACGTAATTTTTTATTTAATATTTAATCGAGGGCAACATTGACAACGCCGACTTGGCGGACGCTTTGACGACACATCTTTGTACTCGAGTAATCGAGGGCAACATTGACAGCGCCGACTTGGCGGACGCTTTGACGACACATCTTTGTACCCGAGTACTACACTTCTATACATAATAATAATTTTAGATGATTATTAAGAAGAGAAGGAGGGTAGGTAGATCGTTTTGTCTGCTCCTAATTGAACTCCACGAACTTGGAACACGCAGCCACCCACAATGTGGACTAACATTTAGAATGTCGCGGGCAACCGTGGGGCGCTCTAGGGGAGTCCTTTGTCCAGCAGTGGACGTCTTCAGGCTAGTGATGATGATTTATTGCACAAATCTCATAAGAAAACAAAAACAGAACTTTGACAGAAAAGAACTACACAGAGCCAAGGGCAATCCAAAAGCAGTTTAGAAAGCCATAAAAAACGTAGCTGGACTGGAAACAAAGGTATCTGGTGCCGTTGAGTTGCTTAGCTTAACAGACGATCCAGTATCATCTTTAGATCAAGTGAATGATCTTTTCTTTAACGTAGGTAAAATTTTTGCGGAAAAGATACACAGTTCCACACAAAGCTCTTCTAGCACCCAAATAAATGAGGATTTGCCTCAATGTCTTCGTAACTCTATGGTTTTATTACCAACTGATGTCCAGGAGATTGAAGCGAAAATTTGTTATGAAAATTAATAAGTTATACATTGAGGTGTCCAGATGAACATACTAAAAGTCCTCACTGGTGGGGGCTGTGCTGAAGGTGTAGGGCTGGGATTAAGGTCCAATTTTTCAGATTTTTGACCATATCTCGAATATCTGTATGAATCATCATTACTTGTGATATGATAATGATTAGTTGTGATAAAAGAAACTTTTCTAGATAGATAAGTAATTAATTATATGTTTACTGTAAGTATATATTTCTGTATAATATATGTTTCTAATGTTTTTTTCTTTTATAAATGCCGAAGTAACTCTGTCTCTATGTGTATCTGTCTCTCTGTCTGGGTGTTTGTCGCGTTATCACGGCTAAACGGCTGAACGGATCGACCTGAAATTTTGCATAAACATTGCAGGCGGAGACAGACATAGCTACTTTTTTTTTGTAAGTCCACGCGAACGAGGTCGCGAGTAACAACTAGTGTTTCTAACGACATGTGTCTAATGTTTCTCTTTTATCTTCTATATATATAAAAATGAACCCCTATTCTTCCTGGTCACGCTATAACTTGAGAAACGCTGGACCGATTTTGATGTTTTATTTTTATTTTTTGTGTTCGTAGTTGTGACGACAATGTTTGTATGAAGAGTTTAGAGAGGTCAAAGGCCGAGATTCGCGGGCATCAGCTAGTAATATATATAGATAAGAAACATCAAAACCTGCAGATAACTTCTGAATCCTGAAATACGATTGTTTTTCTGTAAAAATTGTTGGCAACCCTATGTGTGCCTCGTGATGATTGCATACCGCTTGCCCACTAACACAAAAACAGGAAACGTTGCAGACCAGGCGACTATTTACATAAATTTAAAAATTCCACGCAATTTTATATTAATACAAACCTTAATCGCGTGTTATGTAAAATATTAACATCACACTAATATTATAAATACGAAAGTTTGTATGTAAGTATGTAAGTAGGTAAGTATGTAAGTGTGTTTGTTGCCGTTCAGCCGTTACAGTGTTGAACGGATACAATAAACACACTTACGTTACTTACACACTTACGCACAAACTTTCGCATTTATAATATTACCGTCTTGCTCAGATTTTTCAAGTAGAAATGTAAGGTAATGATTTTAGTAAGTATGTATGTATTTTTGGTAGTATGTACGTACGTATATGTGTCATGATTATAGAGCGAGATAGCGATTGAAACCGCGAGGCGCAGCTAGTAAAGAATAAAATGACAATTTTGACTAAGGAACTACGGATTTTACGAATCGCAGAAACGACAACGAAGAGAAAGCGGTGCTAACTACACCTACTAGGCTACTAACCCGCGACGGTAAAATTATAGTGAATCCAAATAAATGGGCCTGACCGTGACTACTACGATTCGCCATACCGCCGTCTCGACCATACAAAAAGCGTAGTCTGATACCCACCCCTAAATGTTATCCGATCTCGATGTTTTTTTTTATATGTTATCTACACCATGAAAAACTATGCTTGTATATTTTTTTTTTAATTACGCAATGTCTTTGTTTTTATAGGCACTTAAAATGACAATTTTTTTGCGTCGAAAATAGGACGTAGAAAAGTAGAGTCTTTTAAAAACATAACATGACTGCTTAGATTATGGTTTATCCAAGCTATTGACACCGAAACCAAAGGATTTTGTCAAGATTTAGGGGGCGATAAAAGACTACCCCCGAATCGCTAATTTCATCAAAAAGTTAGGAAAAATTACTTTCTCTCTCTCTATCGAACGCACGAGAAACAGAGCTATACAATTTCAAATATCGAATGTGCTAAAACCACGCGGAAGGACTATCCTCTTAAGGCTTGTATTTGTATGGTTTGTAATGTTCTGTAGGTCTAGAATACAGTGGCCATTTTTTACAGCAATTTTCATGTTATTATTTTTTATTTTGGCGAAAGACAAGAAAGAAAAATAATACTCAAACTAGTTTTTTTTTTTCTTACTTCGTTGAAATAGAAAATGTTAACCTAAAAATTGCCTACTTGAATCTTTACTTTTTACTTTCCACTCAGTGATTTATTTGTTCAAAAATCTTGAATATGTGCAAACGAGATAGCCTGTAAGGGAAGCGGGCTCTTAACACTGCGATAAAAAAATTATAAGCAAACTCTTTAAGCCATTTGTTTAGCAAGTCAGGTATTTTGTAAATCGACTTTCAACCTAGAAACATGTATAATATGAGATTAACGAACAAGAATAACTATAAATTTCTCAACGTTCACCCGAAATAAGGTCATGTATAGAATTGAATTAAGGCTCCGACTTACTGTATAAAATGAATGATACAATGCTCTAACAAACAACAACTGTGTTAACAAAAAGAAACTGGGAATATATCGCCATAAGTCAATATTAGTACATAGAAAGTATATATATGTACTTATTTTGTTCCAAAGAACCTTTTATGTTTTACATCATTATCATCAGCCAGAAGTCGTCCACTGCTGAACATAGGCCTCTCCCTTAGACCGCCACACCGACCGACAAACTTGCTACTTGCATCCACTACTCCCCGACTTTTACAATGTCGTCGGTCCACATATGGGAAGGCTTATGTATTTTGTCGAATACTAAATCCTTCAACGTTATCGTCATCCAAATCCTTCCTTATACCACTGCTGGGTCAGGTCTCTGTTTTGTTGATACCACATGCCTCGGTTGGACTAGTCCTTAGCAATGAAAACGTAACATGATGATAAAACCGTTTTGAGTCAGACGGAAGATCATCAAGATAAACATAGCGCGGGTATATCATAATGGGAGTTAAAATATCGTTAGTATTCACTTATAAAGGACGAGTATACCCTGGTTGTCGCTGTCTCGTTCGCACTATATCAACTTTTATTAATATAAAAATAACAGAGCAGAAAATATAAAAAAATGTCTCGTCATTGACTTAAGAATACCAAATTGCCAATGTTTTATAACAATTTATCTTTTTCTTTTGGCGAAGGAGAAGGAAAAAACATTTGTTTAGTTTTTTTTTTTTTGCCTTAGCTAAATTACGTGACGTGATATAGTAAGTAATCTATGCTGAAACCTTTATAAACTCGAATGTAAATAAGATAGTGACGTAATCTTTATTATGGTCGTTCAATATCAACTTAATAAAATTCGTGGTACTGGTATGTTAAATCCTACCTATTCTCCCTCTTACAAAAATAATACGCGCAAAATAGCATAAGCTTGTCTATTGGTTTGCGTAGGCGTAAAATTCTTGAATAATTTTCAGCCCCATCGCAAACGCGATTAGTTACTTCGCCCTGCACCCGGTGCGGTGAGAAGTATTTAAAAAGATCAACTGATTTTATTATCTTTGGATGGGTTGAATGTTTGGTATTACAGAGATTAATTACGAACTTATGTGCTTTATCAGCTCCGAATTGTGCAACGGTAATATGAATAGAAATAGGTACGTTCAAATAGTTAAATTCTAGACTATTCTACGGTTCAAATATTTATTTATTTATTTATTTATTTATTTAAGACCAACAGCACAATAATACAAAATAAAGAACATAGGTACATTATATAAAACAGCCAATTATAGGTCTATTCTATTTTAATAGAATAGAATTAGATATCTAATAATATTAGAACTAGTTCGTGACTGGAGAACAAAACAGTACAGTTAGGACTGCTTGGGATGTCGCCTTTGTCGTTGAATTAACAACAACGAATAATGTCTCGCCATCAAGCAAATGAACACAGACTCCAAAATTAATTGACCTTTAAAGTCCGCTTTAACAAAACACGCGCTCTCTTGCTCGCACAGTCAACAAATGTAATAAAAAAAATTGAGGACGAAATTGAAAAATTGGAAAAACATTTTCTTGGTTGTGCTAACACACGTAACCACTTAGTTGGCGCCGACCACAGCCTAACACACGAGAGAAAAATAAATTTTGCTCTTATCTTGTCTCATTGCTCTGCGGTCCTTGGGTGTCAGTTATGTTAGGCTGTTAGTTATCTTGATTATAGCTTATGATATATTTAAATTTTAATGTAATATGTTTCATATTATTAATATTGGAGGAAACATATTGTTGAACATATAAATTAAAAAAACTTATTTGGATCAACATGACAATTATTTTACGCTATAGAAAATGTTGCAAAAACATTTTTTATACGTCTCTCATAAATTTTATTTTAGTAAAATAAGTTGAATGTGCAAGCAAGACAGAACGAAACGGTTTCTTTTTTTTTGAAGACGAAAAAAATACTCATCACGGGAAAATGCAACAAGGAACCATGTTCAAATGTTTACTTCATTCGACGGCTAGAGATTGTTAAAATTGTGTTACACGTTCAGTGATAGTTATTTCTATGTAATTACGTGTGCATCGATAAAATGAAACGATAGCACTGTTCGTAAATTTATTACAGTCACGCGCCAAGGATATTGTTGATGGGACTTCTCATGTCTTGATTATGAAGTGTACGAAGTATTATTTACATAACTGGCTGACAAACACGACCTGTCTCACCAGAAATTTTGTCAGCAGTCAGACGAACCTCCTAGCTTAGGTAGTAGCGCGTCCTTATAATCAAGAGATTCCGGTTTCGATTCCCGGCTAGGCAGATGTTTGTGATATGGATTTTAATATCTGCACTATTTCAGTTGTTAGGATGTTATTGTTATATTAGTTATACACGTCTTTTGTGTGTACATGACGCCGACACAGGGAATCCTAGTGGGGAACTACGAGGGTGTGAAGGGTCATTATAGTCTCGTGCGAAAAATTTAGTAAAGCTTAACTAATCTTAACATTCTATGGTGTAGTTAGAGCAAGATAGTTTTCCCGGTCTATTGGCAATAGTGACAAGTCCGCTTCCATTTGAAAATTACCTATTTAAGTCTATAATTTCTGTTTTTATACGAGAAGAAGTGACGTGAATAAATTGACTAAATTGTTTAGCTAGATTTTGACAGAGGTTGACTTCTGCAAGAGAATTCGTATCGTGTAAATGTTAACCATTATGACAAGTTCAATTCTGCAAGGGGCCACACTTGCAGAATTGAACTTGTCACTTGCTTTGACAATGAGTTGCGGGAAATTTTTGCTGACCAAAATGGGCATGAGACTGAATACAACTCTTGTGTACAAAAGGCAGATTACTCCAATTGAAGGCAAATCTCCAGAGGCGGGAGAAGCTGCCTTCATCAGCTGAAATTTGGGTACGTCCCTGTACTCCCTGTGTGCTAGGTATATTAGAATATTACCTGTTGGCAAGTGATGAAAAGGGCGGACCATACGAATATGCCGGCGATGACCTGAGCGGAGCGGGTCTGCAGGAACATGGGCTCCTGCAGCGGCTTCAGTATATCGCGAACGATGCCGTTTATCATTGGCTGCGCCGTTACTTCGATCGTTTCTGTCGAACTCATTCTGTGGACGAAACAAATGAAATTAACATTAACTATAACAATAAAGTTTCTTATAATTAAAATTCATTTCGGGACAAAAGATTTTGCTGCGACCAGCGAAATTATGTGTAGAAACACTTTAACATTTTCAGAAGTAATATATCTGTCGCAGATGTTCCTTGGGTTAGACGTTTCTAGAGTGGAGACCGAGAATCGCCAAATGGATTCTAGATATAAGGAAGGCAGTAATTGAATCTTTATTAAAAAGCTTTAAAGCTCAAAGCTTTATTGGTCCTGATACGACTGCGGCTTATTCCTCTGAATTTTAATATTAGTTAGGATGCCTAGTACACAAACTGAGTTTAATTGGCTTACCCCCGAATACTGAAACGTTTTTTAACTTTGACGACAGATTATGTAAATTGCTGTCTTTGTCATTTGCTTAGTGCCAGACAAAGGCAGTATTAGAATTAATCTGTTGTCAAATAACAAACGTTTCAGTATTCGGGGGTTAGCAAAAACCAATATTTAATTTCTAATCTAATTTTTTTTTTATTGTATTGACTGACGAGACGAGCAAGTCGCTCACCTGTTGTTAAGCGTCACGCTTGCCCATAACAGTTCAATGCCACCCAAAACTTTGAACTTCAACAGTTCCATACTGTGCGCGGCACCGCACTGCGCTCGTCACCCTTAGATATTAGATATTAAATCTTTGTAAGCCCAGTAATTGACTACCCTTGTGGCTCAGTGGGTGGATTTCCGCCTTCTGATTTATAGGTTGTGGGTTCGGTTCCCAACCAGGATAAACATTTGTGTGATGAACATGGATGTTTGTTCTTTGTCTGGGTGTTACTATGTATTCTATGTATGCATTTACAAAAAAAAAAATGTATTCTATCAGTTACCTGGTTCAAGCTTGTTTAGTTTGGGGCTAGATGGCGCTGTGTGAAAAACGTCCACCA
This sequence comes from Apocheima hispidaria, assembly GCA_947579745.1. Classification (NCBI taxonomy): domain Eukaryota; kingdom Metazoa; phylum Arthropoda; class Insecta; order Lepidoptera; family Geometridae; genus Apocheima; species Apocheima hispidaria. The sequence continues at coordinate 5,607,048 of OX388157.1, read as the reverse complement.
ATACCCAACAATTTCGATTAAGAAAAAAAATATAAAAATTGGTCTGTGTAGTAAATTGAAGAATATTGGTATCATTACGCGATGACAGCAGCGGCGGGCGAGTTGGTCTAATGTTTCATCTACGCATAGCTACTTCTATTCATTCTGTGGCTAGCCTAATGAATGCCCCTGAGATGCTATTGTTACTGTATTGTTTTGATATCAACTAGCATTGTTCGACGCCTAGCTCTTGAGTGTACTCTTGTTAATGCGCTATGGTTTAATTGATGAACAAATTGTAAACATTAACATCAGTGAATAGAGTAGTGTCAATGGAACAGAGAAAATTATCTGGCCCTGTCAAAAGTATCTGGATTGAAATTTTCCAGTTTTTTCTCGCATTTCGATGATTTATATAAATCCTTCATGTCTGCATGAAGCTTCCTTCCTCGTCAAATCACGATCGGTTTAGCTGTTCAGTCGTAAAAGGGTGACCAAACAGTGACCAGAGATATTTTTGTTTCTGTCTGTCTGGTTGTTAGTGGTTGAACCGATCTTGATGAAATTTATAATGAAAGTAGTGTAGAAATTAAAGTTGGTGGAATTTATAAAGAAAGTAGAACCACATAGGATACTTTATCATCATCATCATCAGCCATAAGACGTCCACTGCTGAACATAGGCCTCCCCCTTAATACTACTACTACTATACTTTATGTTCTGGACTAATAGGGAAAATCGAAAATGGTGAATAAAACCTTAAGGCGCAGCGCACATTTTCAAAAACTAACAGCCAGGGGCTGTATTTTTGAATCGCTCGCCTGAGTATTTCATGCGAAATTAACGACGCTGCGCGACCGTGAACCTTATCCCGCGGCGATACGATTCGCGGTCGCGCAGCGTTAGTAATTTCGCATGAAATACTCAGGCGAGCGATTCAAAAATAGAGCCCCTGCTCTACTACTTGGAAACACCACTGGCTTTTCGGTACTCGATGGCGTATGTGAATACGTCAACCCGAACTGGGCCAGCGGCCCAGCGGCCTAATCCCCCTTCGGGGGTAGGTCGATAACTCAGTAATGGGATGTTTTAAGACTGATACAGAAGAGCCTATTCCCCCAAGCCTTACTCCCTAACTCCTGAGGGGAATTGATAGAATTTGTTATAACCAATCAGCAAACGAAAGTACAGGTACGTCACATTATATTCTACGCCAGGTGATTATTGACGTTAATTTTCATAATGGACACAATATTATTTAGTTTAGACACCAGTCGCAACTTTCAACTTTCACACTTTCGAAACAACGTACATATGTGTAGTGTACTTAACCCTAAGTAAGTACATTTTGTTTTAATACTGGACTATAAACTGAATCGTTCGGTAATTCCAACTATAGTTTCGGTCACATCCAGTGACATTTTTCAAGGATAGATCGATACGTTAGTCGGAATAACGAAGTCAATTTAACGTCAGAATTCCCGTAATACTACTACATCCTTTTAACATCCCACTGCTGGAATATCGGCCTACCCTCGAAGGGTGATTGGACCATATCCACCACACTGGCCCAGTGCAGGTTGGCGGATTCACATTCGTCATCGAATTTGTCCTCCGGAAATATACAAGTTTCCTTACGGTGTATTCCTTCACCAAAAAGCCAGTGGTATATCCGTAGGCAAGTTCCAAAGAACTCATGGTAATATTGATAAACAATGAGTATTATTATGTATTCAATTTTTTTATCTACCTTTTTGATTCTGGTTTTTGTGTCCAATTTGTTTTTTTTCCATAAATAAAAAATTGTCTATTGTCCTTGGTATGGGTCTGCTCGGGTTCGAACCTACGACCCCACGAATGAGAGGCGCGTGTGTCCCACTGAGCTACCACGACCTCGTTTCCCGTATTATTAAAACAAAATATGTCACAACCACATCAGTTTTCTTGGTAACATACTCTTACATTTGACAAAAATATTTCTCCAAATCTAATTAAGTATATTAGCACTTATTTAGTGTCACACAGCGGGCAATTGAGAGAGCTATGCACCGAGTTTCTTTGCGCGATAAAATCCGGAACGAGGATATTCACCAAAGAACCAAAGTCACCGACATACTTGAAAGCAATGAGCAGGCCACATCGCTCGAAGATCCGATAACAGATGGGGAAGAAGACGCAGAGTAGGTAGGCCTCTGATTAGGTGGACCAACGACATTATGAAAGGAGCGGGCGGTGGATGCAAGTGGGGGGAAGCCTATGTTCAGCAGTGGCATCTTCCGGCTGATGATCATGATGAGTGTCTGAAGCCTGTGTGATGGTGACATCACAAAAAAACAGACTAAACTTTGACATAAGGACTAGCACAGAGCCTAAACAAATCATGCTGTGTGGTTCTCAATCTTTTTGCAATGGAGGACTACATTTGAACAAATTTTTATTTGACCTTTAATCACCACCAGGGGGCATGAAGTGATTATCTTAAAATGAGTAGTTTGTGTTTATTTCCATACAATTATGAATTTCCAAACTGGAAGTAAGTATAGAATCATATTTGGATTGTCAAATTAATCTTTGCTCGAAAGGAGAAAAAAAAAACAGTATAAAACCAAACAGAAATCATCTATCATATTATCTAGTTTTTGGTTTAGTAGGCTATCAGTTGAGAATCATTTCATTGTACTATACAAATTGTTCTGTGTGAAAAGGCATTTGTATAAAATTCCAACTATAATGTTGGCATGTGCACTGGACCATGGCCTCTCCTCACTAGTGACATTGACCTTTCTATTTCCACAAATACAGGCATTGATATCCAAGACTAGGCAATGTGTAAGTGTCAAGGGTTGATTGTACCTTTATTTGAAAGGAGGGAAATTTCACAAGACACCCGGCATTATGTGGAATTACTCCCACTAAAACCCCTTTGGTGGCCTGCTTCTGTGTTTGATGGACGGCCCTGTAATCTCCAGAGGAATACACCGAAGACTGCATTGCCTCTCTCAGTACAGAACAATACTGAACCTGCCCCCATTTCTCAGCAACACTCACTACTACACCACATCCACACTTCATTGTCGTCCTCCCCTGGCCTCATTCGGGAGAAGATCAGAGCCACATTAGGTGATCATGTATTTTTTGTTTGAAAATTAAACAAATGCCTAGTATTTGTGGGTCTTTAAATACGAGCTTGAGACCTTATTCTTGTGAGCTCCAGATTATTTCAGTCCCACTGACTCCCATCATATAATTTTCAAGAGTGTGAAAGTGACTAAGATAATCTTTATCATGCAATAATAGGGTTCCTGAACTTAGTAACCTAATTAACAAATAAGGTACCTACTATGTACCGGAAAGATGCATTACATTTCATCATTACAATTAATAAACTTAGATCATGATTGGTATCAGAAACAATGTAGTAACCTAGAAAAAATCACTATTTTTTCTAATTAGAATGATTTGAGTCTTAATAATGTTCTAGATAATATATCTTTTGTGTTTATCATAACACTTTTAATGATAAGATAGTGTGGTATTTTACATTTGTGACTAATTTTTGTTAATAAAACGTAAGCAACGAAATCATTAATGCTGAATATTGCCGATAAAGTTAAGGGCTACGACACAACAATAGATTAAGTATCATAATTATTTTTGCTTGCTTGCTTACTAATAAAAGTTAAACAAGGTTTTGTTTTAAAGAAAACAAGCACTAAACTAGAGATAATGTTGATTTATGGTAACAGTTTTTCCAAACATTGAATCAAGAACAAAGTATATGTACCATGTTTTATTTTTGCTGTAACATGGTAGTTCATGAGACACTTTGAGTTGCCAAACCCTTAGAAAAAGTATAGGTAAAAAACATTAGGTCATTGATTACATGGCCGCACATGAGACAAAACATCAAATATATCAACCAATCACGATTACCGTTACCAATTTTCTACCAATCAATATGCAGTAATATGCAGTTTACAGACACTTGAAACAGATAATATCATAACTTTGTTAGAAATTTATGCAACAACATTATTTATGACTTACAGGAATACGTAGAAGGATTTATTAATTTTGATTGTCTCATTTATAAGCCCATAATTTAATTTAATATTTTTTTTTTTAATTTACCTCAATTTTTTTGTTTGGTTTTGATTTTAGTTACTTAGTTACAAAATTTGAAAACTAGCTTGATAGTCATGAATGTCTTAAAAAGCTTGGGGTAGAGAACACACTTTTGGTGGCATTCAAGTAAAAGGATTTAAAATTTTTAGTTACCTGTATGTTTAATACAGGTACCATTTTCGCTAAGGTATGGTGCAGCTGAATCAATAGTGATATATCTTTATTTCCTACAATGAATAGCTTTTAAATAAATTATCAACTGATAATTACAATGATGACAGTTTGAAGAAGGTTGAGATCACATTTATATGAAAAGGCAGCTCATTTTGTCACTTTTACACCCAATTCAGTATTTAATGTAGGTATGCAATTTCTGAAATTGTATGCAATCCCTACTAGAGATTTATAAAGAGATGAGCTAATTATCCCTGCATGTGTAATGAATCATTTCTAATTGCGATTTCCTGGTATGTTGTTATGCTCAGTGAACATTTCAGAACACCTACATTCTGGTTTATCTAGGGCAGATTGTAATATGCTCTCTCCATCTCTTGTTAGTTTTGGAGGCTACATATTGAAGAACTCGTATGTTCGAGGTCACTTCTTGGCATTTTCTTGTTTGCTAATGGACTGTAGTGAAGGGCGACACAAATACTCTGACGCAAGCTATTTGTTACTTCTGGACACAAACAGAGAGATGATAAAAACTATTGCTTTGTGAAGTAAATATTGTTATACTTTACCTGATTGTGAATAAAAAACGTTTCTAATCTTCTGTTTTCCTTTTGTTAGCAGATGTCATTCGTAATCAACACTCTGCGCATATTGTACACAGAATTCGCAGATTATTTTTACATCTACGTTTGCACAAGCACTCAACGGTATCACAATCGCACTGTTATCTACCAAAACACCATGTAAAAACACTAGTTTCACTTAAACAACTGCTGTTCCACACCGTGCCTTCTGTACCTAATTATTAAGATTTTTGATTTCAGTTTTCTTTTCCTTTGGTTTTGTGACGAAACGAAACACGAACGAAACATGAAATGAAAATAGGAATTTGACATTGACAACTCAAGTGCTGCCGTAAGTAAAATGCGTAATGTGCGGATCGTGAGATAAGGGTGTCTATACATGGCCTGACCTGACATCGTGTGAATGAGATGGCTACATATACAATTCTGGGAAAGTGAAAGGGAGAAGCTATAACCTTAATAGTTTGTTTCTTTTACTCCCGTGAAATTCAAGTCTAGCTGTCCCTTTCGTACGTTGTCAGGTCAGGCCATGTAGCGAGGCCTTTAAGCAGACCCCGCCAGGACCCCGCCTGTAGAAACAGACGGTAAACCCCCTGTTCAAACTGGAGCCGATTTTAACATGCCACTTGCACTTATTTAGTTAGTTCTAACACCAAAATCGCTGAAAACAAAGCATTAAGATGCGAGCCCTATTTAAAATACAGCTAGTCAAAAAACTTGTTAAATCACGGTCGATGGACGTGTCCGATAGTGTGTTTGCGGTTTTACAGTCGGTAGCCTACACACAGTCATAAAATATAGTCTCTTCGTCATATTTCACCAAAAAAACTGTGCCAGAAAACGGCAGAAATGTCAACAATTCTTTATAATAAAGAATTTCCCACTGTTTTCTTGTATCTCATGCTGATTTAACTCCAACATATTATATTGTATTCATTTCTACTAGTAGTATTCATGGTTCAGTTTACAACTTGACACGTTAAGGGTGTGTATACATGGCCTGACCTGACATCGTGTGATAGAGATGGCTATATATAAGTTTCTTGGGGTGTGAAAGGGAGAAGCTATAACCTTAATAGTTTGTTTATTTTGCTCCCGTGAAATTCAAGTCTAGCTGTCCCTTTCACACGGTGTCAGATCAGGCCATGTAGCGAGGCCTTAACCTGACCTTGAGTGCGAGTTAGTTGGTACGAGTGGGATGGCATGCCATCGCAATCAGAATCGCGAATGTTCATAATAAGGAGGCTAATAACGCGCGAAAGGGATACCAAGATATGAGTTTTACGGGCACAAAAACCAAAAAGAACAAACTAAATGACCTTATACATTTATTTCTTTTACTCTCTTGAAGTTCAATTCTAGATTTCCTTTTCACGTAGTAAATAAAGTCGGGTGCATGTGTATAAATATTAAATATATTTAGGTTATTAAAAATGGTAGTTCCAGTTATTTGTTTCGGAACAAGAATCTTAGGATCATTGTTACATACTCTGTTGCAGAGTTCAAGTGGCTATACATGACCTGACATGACATCATGCGAACGGGACAGCTAAGCTTGAATTTCACGGGAGCAAAAGAAGCAAAGTATTAAGGTTATACCTTCTCCCTTCTGCTGCCCCAGAAATATATTACATATAGACATCTTTCACAAGTTGTCAGGTCAGGTCATGTAAAGGCACCCTAATTTTTCAACATCAATAAGGCGATTAAAAAAAAAACCTGGTAATAAAAGATAGATAGATACCCAATAGATGGCGTTAGATGTACCTTGAGGTTTTTCTGTCACTGTCAAGACACGAAAGACAAAAAAAAAAATTACATGTGCCTTTTTTTTCTCGTGTTTTTTGGCTCCACATGTGTATATAGACAATTTCAAGTAACGTAACTATGTATTTGACTTCATTTGAAATATTACAATAGTTGACACTGGCTAAATACACAACGTGTGGAGCCAAAATTTACGATTAAAAAAATAAACAAAATATTTTGACAGAAATGACAATGACAGGTAAAACGATAGGTCTATTACGCCATCTAGTAAGTATTTTAGAACTATATTTTTTTTTTTGGAATTCGCCTCATTCAACACCGACAATCGATCGATTGTGTTAATTTCCCTGTCATTGTGTCGCATCACTACTAAACAAAAGCGAACTTGCAACACTGAATAGCAGTGGCAACATCAGCTTACCATAGACAATTAACAAAATAAAATGAAAATGTCCGTCGTAATCGCAAAAGATGACCCGTTTTATTTTGTGACTGCTGTGTAATTCTGTGCTTGCAATGTGACACAATTTCTAGTATTTATTTCATTCGTAGAAGTGTATATTGAATAGAAAAAATGATCGTCCAGGAGCCAACACAGGTAAGAAGTTAAGACTGAAAAGGTTGGAGAGTTGTCAAGGTATTCTTGCCAAGGGCCGTTTAATAATTCGTTTAAAATTCTCACAGGTTATCGTTTGGGATTGTCTCAACAATTACGAATACGACAATGCTATATTTTTGGCCGAGAGATTACATGCTGAAGGTAATTATTATGTTCATTACTTCTCAAAAAGTAGGTAAAATCAATTGTTTAGCACCTGCATTCATGCAAATATTGATTTTTACGCAACTATTTGTTTCGAAATGTTTTCAAATTCTGTTCATTGTATCTTCAGGTAGTGGGAAGTGATATGACTAACGTTTCATTGTGTTTGTTTTCAGTTTCCTCAGAAGAGACAGCATTTCTATTAGGAACATGTTACTATAGGGCTGGACGCGTGAATGAGGCTCATCATTTACTACATAACATGTCATTATCATTACCGCAAGCTAGGTTCCTTCTAGCTAAATGTTCCATAGAGTTAAAATCGTAAGTATACCACAAGTTAAACAGTTGAAACTCAACTCTCTCTGTTGCTCAACACAAGTACTAATAAAAGCTGTTTATTTCGTAGATACAAAGACGCTGAGGTCGCACTGGGATCAAATCTAGACATAGTTGCATCAGAATTTGGTGACCAAGCACCATTTGCATTACAACTCCTTGCCAAAGTCTACAACATTACAGAGCGTAGAAGTAAAGCTTCTGAAGCGCATAGGAAAGCACTATCACTAAATCCATTCATGTGGAAATCCTTCAGTCAGCTATGCAATATAGGAGAGAAAGTGGACCCGCACCAAGTTTTCCAAATAAACAACTCAGAATTCACATTTGGTGTCACAACACTTGTGAACCTCGTAAGCAATTCAGAGAACATTTCATTTGTTAATGGCAGCACTCCCAATAACAACATCAGTATAAATGCTAATACTGTCACACCCAATAATGTAACAGCCCGAACACCTATGACTATGACCTCGACTATTACTCCTGATACACAAGCTCCGACTAAAAAAATGCATAGTGTATTTAGTGGTATGGCACCTATCCCATTCTCACCATCGTTTGGCATGTTACCCATGGAAGAATCTCCTGTGCTATACACTCCTACACTGACAGACTCCAATGAGCAGAAAGCCATACCTAAGATAGTGAACTCTCTTCGAGCACAGATGGGTCAACTTAAAGATGCAGTATTTAGTCCTGCACCACGTTGTACACTCGGGCCCGCTCCACGGCGGTCTTCCAGGCTTTTCAGTAACAACAACAGTAGTTATTCAGTAAAAGAAAACAATAAATCACCGAGCAGAAAATTTGTGGCACCCAAAAGTCCTTCAAGGAAAAACAAACAAAGAAATGCTAAGAACATTAAATCAAACACTGTAGAAACAAATGAAAGGAACAAGAGTATTGAGTCGCTCACTCCCACAATTCCACCGAAGCCTTCAAATGGAGTGGCACTATTAAATTTGTTACGAGATTTGGGTGAGGCATACAAAGCCCTTACATTCTTAGATTGTAGGAATGCAATTAAACTTTTCCAAGAAACAACTCCCAAGCAGCTAGCTTCACCATGGGTACAAACTATGATTGCTCGAGGACATTATGAGTTAGCTCAGTATGAAGCTGCTGCTAAAATATTTGCTGATATAAGAAAACAATATCCCAACCGCACGGAAGGAATGGATATCTACAGTACATGCTTGTGGCACTTGCAGAGAGAGGCTCAACTTTCAGCTTTAGCTCAGGAACTAGTAGAACTCAATAGAACTAACCCCATCTCATGGCTGGCAGCCGGGAACTGCTTCTCACTTCACAAAGAGCGTGAAACAGCTTTAAAATTCTTCAAAAGAGCCGTACAAATAGATCCTGATGCTGCATATGCACATGCATTATTGGGACACGAGTATGCTGTGGCTGAGGAAACGGACAAAGCTCTAGCAAGCTTCAGAACAGCTGTTAGCATTGACCCTCGCAACTATGTGGCATGGTTTGGAATAGCAACAGTTTATGCGCGCCAAGAGCGATGGAAAGCGTCCGAGGTTCACATTCGTCGGGCTCTCACAATTCATCCTCATTCTGGGGTACTGAGATGCCAACTGGGACTCGCGCAAGCCGCGTTGGGTAAGATGGATCGCGCTCTGGCGACATTAGAAAGGGCGGTCGCCTTAGATACAGAGAATCCCTTATGCCGTTTCCATAGAGCTTCAGTGCTCCTCCGAGCTGGGCGGCCGCAAGATGCGCTAGCGGATTTGCATCATCTAAAAGATATTGCCCCAAGAGAGTCATTAGTATACTACTTGCTCGGTAAAGTCCATAACAAACTAGGTAATACACATTTAGCCATGATGCACTTTAGTTGGGCGACAGACTTGGACCCGAAGGGCACTGGGGGTCATATAAAGGAGGGTTTTGACACTTCAAAACAAGAAGATATGCCTGAACGATCAACCTAGGTTGCTGAGAGAGTATTAGTTGAAGATAATTTATCTGCACATGGAAGCCATCGGCAGTGCAGCGGTTGACTGATCCTATGTAAATATAGCTCTCACCTATCCAGCTCCTGACTCACACCAAATTCTTCCAAATAATAGCTTTATGGAGTGTGATGGGTGTGCGGTGGCATTTAGTTGCTGAGGTAATGTACCTAGTAAGGGTGTATGTGAAAATGTTTATATAGAGTAAGATGTGGATATTCCTAAATGTATTCTAGTTTATTGTAATATTATTATATCTTGTATAGAAAATAACATCTAGATATGAAAGAATTATTGAAGAGATGCTGCTTGAAAGATTGATCTCATGCGATGTTTATGTTAGATCAATAATAAATTCGAGTATAAATAAATCATGGACACAAATATTGAGTTGGTATTTATTATTATGTCATATTACATTTCTGACAATGTTCTGTGAATTATAGTGGAAGTATTTACAATACTGCATGATACTAGTTTTTGTACAAAGTTTTGATGAATTGACAGTTGGGAGATATTACTAGATTTCTTCAGGGACCGCTGGCGGCAAAGGATGTTTAATTGATCATTTCTTGTATCTTTTTCTACTGAACCATCATGCATGTAGATTTTTTATTCTTGACATCAGCTTTGAATGTTAGTTGATAAATCAAAATAGATACAATTCAGTGTTTTATGGTTTTGAACATACCACATAGCCAGGAACTTAATGTTAGATATTACGAGAAAAAATTACCCCTTGTGTGTATTGTATATAAAATAACAAAATTAACTATGCTGTAGCACTGTTTGTCACTTTAAATCACCAATGAACTAGCTCCGTGGACTAGACCACCTAATTATGTATGAATGAAACTATGGAAATAAAACTGATTATAATTATTAGTACGTGTTTTATTCGTAAACATGACAAATATAAATCCTAAATTAGCCTTAACTAATAGAAATAACTAGTCATTAATGGAAGTGCCAATCAAAAAGACGTAATGTAATCTACTTAATAAATTATAAATGATCAATTTTGTACCTATTCACTTATTTTAGACATAGTACATTTTACGTTTACAACTGCTCATTGAATACCCGTGGAATCGAGTATGTAAGTTCTCACCACACCACTTTAATAAAATTCACTGTTAATATTATTCAATTCCGATTCACTTTCGTTTTGATTAGAGCCAAAATATTGACTTTCATGCTTTATTGTGTTACGCAAATTTTTGCAGTATAGAGTCTAAAGCTTTTCTGACTGTAGGGTCGTTTAGTAGTTTGTTCTGTGGCGCGGGCGTGGGCGTGGGCGCGGGCACGGGGACGGGGGCGGGGGCCGGGGCGGTGACTTTCTTGTCGTTCAGAATGCTGAGGATTCTCTCTTGCAGGTCCACCTGGGTTTTGCTTGCTGGGGTAGGGTTCAGCGGCTCACCTAGTTCGATTTTGACTTGCTGCTCTCGGCGTTCCTGTAACAAACACATTGAAAAGTACTCACGGTATCGAGGCGTGAACTCCTAGCGTAAAGGTGTAGAGTTTCAGAATTTGAGTAGAGTAGATTTTTAGTGTACGACGACGTGTAAATGTGTATGGTAATTTCGAATTTGTGTGTCCAGCCGTTTTTGAGATATTTGAGAAAATTTCGTAATTTTAAATTACACGACGTCATACACAAAAAAAATGTTTTTTTTTTACTGTGCGTCCATTTTGAAAAAAAAAACGTTTCGCTAGGAGAACGTTTTCCTGGCGAAAAGTGTTTTTCGCATCGAAATCACCATACCCATCACGTCAATACACTAAAAAATCCTGAAATCGACACTTTTCCCCTAGGAGTACGCACATCGCCTCGACCGGTCAGACAGGACAGGAAATCTACGGCATCACGAGGTCGCAGACTAATGCGTTGGTTAGTTCTCGTTGGAGATACAGACTGCTGTGTCGCTTGTCGCCGCCGACGGGGATTCTGGTAGATAGGTGCCACTACCCTATGACATGAGAACACGAGGAGAAGGGCACTTTTGAAGTAAACGCGTTATTCCGCCAGCTGTCCTAGGAATTGCGCGATAACAGCTACTTTACTAACCTGTAGATATTCCATGACCTTGTAGTACAGAGAGCATCCACCTGTCTGCCAGAGCTGTCCTCCTGGAAGTAGCTCTGTAACAGCTGCAACTGACCTGTAGATATTCCATGACCTTGTCGTACTGCAGCACAGTGAGCGTGCGTCCGTCGGCGAGCTGCCCGAGCAGCGCGTACACCGCCTCGCGGCCCGACGGGCCTCCGCGCTGCACCTCCTGGAAGTTGCGCGACAGCAGCTGCAGCGCGTCTTCCAGCGGCATGTTGCGGTGCTCTGTCGACCAGATTATATCTTTTAAGAAATATAAGTTTTTGTGGAAAAATATATTTTTCCTGACAAGCTTTTATGAAATCCGTTATTGGTACTGTAAGCTGATCAAACTGAGTCCAATCGACTGTTAGGTGCTTTATGTCGCTCACAAAAAATGCGTTCTATTTATTATTATCTCATTACAAGAATAAAACTCTTTTAAAATATCCTTGTAATGAGTTAATAATATAAAGAACGCATTTTTTGTATGTGACATAATTTGCTATATTCTAGTACAAAGCAGGGATGTAACGGAAGTGGTTATATCGGAACAGAAGTCGGAGTCGGAGTTTTTAAATTTGAGTTGTCGGAGTCGGAACCGGAGGCAGATGAGAGATCTGCTGTACTTTGTCCATTCGTTTATTATCTTTTTGACGGCTCTTAGAATGTAACTTTTGTTTTCAACCTATTAAAAGTGAATGAACAAATGGACAAAGTACAGTCGAGGAAAATTGAGGTTTAGCAGTCCTCATTGTACACACTTTAAATGACCTTTTAACGATGTAGTCGTGCCTCCCTTTCGTGAATATATCTTATTACAAAGTTTACACTTTGCCATATTCGCAAGTTCCAATTAACGCTTGTTTTTGGTTCCATTATTAGAAATCTAATAAAATGTCACACATTAAATAAAAACACACAACACTCATCAGAATCCCAAGCATAAAAAAAAAAACAGATGAACCGTCTTCCTCAAATACGAAATGACAAGTGAAAAAGTAATAAACAGAAAGCGCGCGGCGCGATTCTCCGCGTGTCAAGTATAAACCTGTCCATACGCTACGCGCTGCCTATTTCGCCCTCCGATTCTAACCTCCGATTGAAAAGTATCGGAACCGAAGTCAAAATCGGAGATTGAATATCAATCGGAAGTTCCGACTTTTCGGAATCGGAGTCGAATCTCCGTAAAATCCGTAGTACAAAGTTACTCGTAGTCATCGCGCTGTCAAAAAACGACTAGAAAAATGGATGTTCGAAATAGATTAGGAACAAATCACATCCGACAACTCGCCTTGAGGTAATCCATGAAGTATTGTCAGCGTCAAGGACCTGTTCTCTTGGTTTTGCGGCATCACTAGAATGGCGTAGAGGCAGCCGCGAGACGCGATGTTGCCGAGCACCTTGCCGATGGGGACGTCCTCCATCGGGTATAAAAGATCGACAACAATGCCCAGGCGTTTGAGGCGGCCTTCTATGTACTCGGCGTACTCTCTGAAATGGAAATTCTACTTTGATAACTATCTATATATAAAAAGAACAAGCCCTTTTTACCCGACTGCCCAAGGAGGGTAATGTTTTCTAGGAAGCAACGCACAGAGCAAATCGCTTTTGATAAGAGACGTGAAATTTAAACCCAATCACCTCAAATGGTCTATGGTCTAGAATTCTAGATGAACAATAGGAACGGGTTTTGCAAAATTCCACCTCTAAAGGGGTAAAATGACCCCCAAAGTTTGTATGGAAATCAAATATTTTTTTATGCTATACCAATGAAACTCGGGTTTTGTACTAATCATGCAAAATAAATAAAGGCATGTCTCAGGATTTTTCGAAAATCAACCCCTAAAGAGGAGTGTCATGTGTTATGTCCGTCCGTTCCGACCCTTAAGCTAAAGCTATATCTATTCAAAAATTCAGCTTAATCCGTTCAGGCGTGATAAAGCTACAAACACCCAGACAGAGAGACAGAGTTACATTCGAATTTATAATATTCGTTAGGATTAAGACCGATGCGTGTCGCGCTACGATCGTCTTTAGTGCGGAATCTGGTTGGATGCCCTGGACTGATTCTGCTAAAAAAAAATAAAGAGGCAATCTTTGTAAGTTTTTTTGTTTGATTGGGAAACTCTCCAGAACTACTGACAGGCTAGGCGTTTAACCACATTACCTCGTGTAAGTGGCGGTGTGGTCGAAGATGATAAGCACATGGCCTGGAAATATGAACTGGCTTTCAAGTGATTTGAATGGAAAACTATCCAAAAGTACTGACAGGCTAGGCATTTGACCACGTTACCTGGTGTAAGTGGCGGTGTGGTCGAAGATGATAAACACATGGCCGGAAATATGTACTGGCTTTCAAGTGAGGCGCTTGGCGACAAATCCACTTGAGTTTTTCCTTATTATTAATATATATCAATCGATGATGGACCTTGACGTTTCTTCAAAAAGTTTCAACAGTTTCGATACAAGTAAAACTCACGTAAGCAGTTTGGAGACAACAATAATTTCGCAGTCGTTTCTCTCAGGCACGGGCAACGCTCGCGGGTACTCGGGCTGCGTGAAGCGATCGTACGCGCCTCTCTCGGGCCAGTCGCCGCCTAGGAGACAAACATAAAAAACATAATTTATTGTAAACAACAACAAAAAATAAAATGTGGCTTGCCTACAAAATGTTATCAAGATCTGATCAACCGACCAGTAATCGTCAGACAAATATACACAACTAAAAACCATCTTGTTCTGGAAGACCGTCACTTCTGCATTAGCCTTTACAGCGCACTGCTGGGATATCGGCCTACCCCCGAAGGTGCCTTCACCACGCTGGTCCAATGTGGGTTGGCAGTATGCCATCAAAATTCTTCGCTTCGCTCGGTCAAAAAAGGGGCATTTATACTCAGTCGTGGCTTAGTTGCTACAAGTTTGCCGTATGAGCAGGAGATCCGGAGCTCTATTCCTAGCCAGGCAAAAGAGCCCTACTAAGATTTAGTACACTAACTGAGATTGCATGATTGAGTCACATGTAAAATTCAGTACAAGTAAATCGCAGTGTAAAGAATTAATTATCTAAGACTGCGATACCTAAAAACATTGCTATAAAGAAGGCTACGATATTTAGATAAGTAGTAAATACATCTATTACTTGCGCCATATCTTCGGACTCCCACTTTATTCATAATTCCTGTTGAGGAGAAAAACATGGTAAACTCGCAGAGGGGGGAAATTATCCTTCACCAATACTCCTACGCCTACAGGGGCGGGGTCATTGGGGCTTCTTCAGAACGCCAAGAGGAAATGTACAGTCACTCTCGTTGGGGTTTGCTTTAAGCCTCGCCTCGCGAGACATTAAGAGCCGGGATCCCTGATTCACGCTATCTCGTTCAATATCATATTTTTAAATATAAAAATTACAGAGAGGATATTTAAAAAAGTTGATCATTTAATCTTTAGAATGCCATTGCCATCTTATAACAAATTTCAGATATTTCTTTTTTCAATTATTTTTTTTTCCCCAAAACAAAAATGATTACAGGAAAATTTCTATAAGACAGACATTAAATGATCAACTTTTTTTAAATATCTTTTTTAATTTTTATATTAAGGTGCAACGTGTCGCTCATGGCGCGAAATTCAATTTTTCTTGCGTTTTTTGTCAGTTACAGCTTAATTACACATCGTGGATTTATTGAAACCAATATTGCGCCAATAAATAAGTTGTTTTAAGAAATTACGGGTAAAATGATCACCTAAATAGCATTGGGTTAGCTTTAAATCTCAATCAGCCGATTTTCATCTTGGTTTTTTTTTTAGTGAGAAATGTACTTACTAGCTTTCAACTTGAATTTTTAGTTGGTGTAATTTCTTGATACGACCTTTTTATTGTCGTCAAATTAGTTTTCATGAACCTACGATGAGCAATTACGCAGTAATTGACAAAAAACGCAAGAAAATTTGAATTTCGCGCGCTGAACGAAACGTTGCACCTTAAAACATGTTGAAGAAGTGCGAAAGAGACAGGGAGAATCAGGAAAGCAGGCCCTTAAGGTTTGAAAGTGCCTTCTGCCGTAGCCGGTAATTGGAACGGTTGCCGGAGGTGGCCGGGCGAGCGATAAAAAGTAATTCCTGGATGGGATAATTGTAGATTAAGGTATTATTTTGATTAATGACAACCAAGAAACCTTTCTGGGGTTAACCGAATCAGATAGCCGTAACGGTAGGTCTAGATTCTTTTTTTCTAAAAATTTTAAAATAACATTTTGTATGACACAACTGTTTCTCAAAACCGCATCAGTTATTAATTTTTTTGCAGCCCTAATCCCTGTAACAGATTTGAGATAACAGTAGATTGTTGTTAGCTTCGGCAAAAGTTCCTTTAATTTTTATTGATGGCGGCTACAGCAGTGGAGGTACAGGCTAAGATTTTAAACAAGCGTCAAATTTTCACTTGAGTTTGAGCCTCTACTTAAAATGTGAAATTGTTTAGGTTTATTTTGTTATACTTTTTATTTTACATAACCAAGCACATGCCGTACACTGAAAATCTTTTTTTTTTGTTTTAGATTTTTGTCGCTTTCCGTTTTTTATCTCCTTTCAGTTTCTTTTAAAATATTTGTTTGGCCCTTATTTATTCGTTTTCAGCTTACCGCATTTCCTTGACCATTTGAAACTAGTAGTATCATTGAGTATTATAAAAACATATATACAAAAAAGGTATACTTTTCAGTGTAATATTATTAATGTACCTATACTTTGTAACATGCTCAAAGTTTTGTGAATATTGGATGGCTAAACACAACAGACTGAGGAGAATGACACAAACAAAGGGAGCAAAGGCAGATGATGATGTTTTACCTGACCCTCCCCGGGGCACGGGCGAGCGATCCCTGAACCCGGGCGCGCCTCTGCCGCGCACGCCGCGGCCTCGCCCACGCGGCATGCGTCCCCGCGGCGCGCCCCGCGCCCCGCGCGCGCTCCCTTCATCCACCCAGCCTTCATACTCGTCATCTCTGTAATCTGCAAAACATTTTATCGTGACATTATAAGAAACTTGATTTGCAATAAGAGACTCAGTGGCCTTATCTCTATTATAATAATATTACTATTAGTACTCACGGGATATTTACCACGGTTATTATTTTTGTTAAAAATAAAATATCCCATAAGTACTAATATATAATGTATATATTGTTATATTACTATGTGTTGTATTACTATTAGTACTCATGGGATATTTACCACGGTTATTATTTTTGTTAAAAATAAGATATCCCATAAGTACTAATAGTAATACAACATATAGTAATATAACAATATATACAGAATTAGAAAAGAAAGACAAGGAAACCAAACACTATCAGGGACCCATAATAGCTATGAAAGTAGATATTAGCAGCTATGATTGCAAATGTCTTACTGTTATCGCCAATGTAGTTTCCAAAACTATCATATTGGTCATCACCCTCTTCTGCTGCACTATTATCTGTCAGAGCCACGGCAGGTGGTATGTCATTCTTCACTTGGATTGGTTCAGATCTGTAAGTGTAAGTGTGATATTTATAAAAGAACAAGCATTTTTACTAGGAATTAAAACACAGACTAAAATTTTTATGACAGAGAAGTGACATTTGAACCCAATACTTCTCAAATGGCCTTGGTGAACAATAAGATCTGATTTTGCAAAATTCCAACTCTAAAAAAAAAAAAAATATGGGTAAAATGAACCGTATGGAAATAAGCTTGTATGTTTTTTTTTTTTCATGGTAATGAAATATTATTAACATTATTAATTAAAATTAAGTTTTGAATGAGCTTACCACTTGCAAAATAGTGCAATATAGTACTGGTTGTACTACTAGGATCTATTTGAACTTTCCAGCAAGTTAATGGAGTCTTACATGCTTACCCAATACCTGCAGGCACGTTTTGGCCGGTGCGTATTTTAAGTTTAGTAGCTTTGCTGTGAGCTAATATTAACCTCAATCTGTTTATTCAAATTTCATTTGGAATGAGTATTTTACACTTGTAGAACTGTTACTTATTATGTAGTAGTATAGTTGTGGTTCAAATAACTTTTAGGCACAGTCAGGTTACCTAAAACAACCGTAAACAAAAAGAAACAAATAAGTAAAGATTAAACTTTACCTTGCTGTGTTATTCTGTCTTTGAGCAGTTCTAACATTTATGTTTTTCCCGTGAATAATAGCGCCATTTCCTTTAGCAATTGCGGCTTGTGCACTGGTTTCTTCTTCAAACTGTACGAATCCGAAGTTCCTGTTGACCACAACGCCGGTAACGGTGCCATACTCTTTGAAATGCTCATAGAGGTCTGCATCAGTGACTTTATCACTTATATTGCCCACATATATCCGGAGGTGGGAAGTAGACTTGTCTTTCATAGCAAGTCTATCGAGCGGAAGATTTTCTAGAAGTAATTATGGAATTAATAAGGTTTTGTGGTTCGGTAGTCATAAGTTTTTATTTGTATTTTACTTACCAACCATGATGGTTCTCTTATCAATATTTCGAGCACAATTAATTGTTTTTCTAGACAGGTTTAACAATCCTATTCTCTAACAGCTTTCTGCTTAGATTTTAATTTATTATGTATGTACAAAAAGAAAATAAAAACAGCAACCACTTCGAAATCTTCGAATCATAGACAAAACCAAAGAGAATAGAAATACGTCATAGATAAAAATAAGATAAATGCCAAGTGTTTTCTCGGAGTTTTGGCGGGAACGTGAAGAAGTCATGTCGCGTCATTGTATTATTTTCCAAAACTTGTGTTATTTCGAGTGTTAATATGTTAAAATGGTGGATGTTTATCCATTAAGTATTTGTAAACGTGCACAAGTGTTGGTGAATAGTATAATGTTGTAAAACGTGACTCTTTGTGTTGTTTCCAAAACTCCATTAACCTCTAGTAAAGTCTCCACCGCTTTACTGGGGCATGACGTGGACTTGAACGTGACTTACTTAGCTTGACTTAGACTATGACTGAGACTTATTATAATTGTGAAATATTTGACTTTACTTGAAATATTACAATACCTGACACTGGTTAAATACTCAACGTGTGGAGCCAAAAAATAAGAGAGAAAAAAAAGTTTTTTTTCTTTCTCCAAGACAGGGCTGGATTTAGGTACGTTGAAAACGGTGGCATAAACATTTCAAAAGGATAGTGTTTGTATAAGCCTCGCTACATGGCCTGACCTGACGTCATGTGAAAGGGACAGCCAGATTTGAATTTCACGGGAGCAAAAACAAACTGTTAGGGTTATAGCTTCTCCCTTTCGCTCCCCCAGAAACTTATATATAGCCATCTCTTTAAAACGATGTCAGGTCAGGCCATGTAGCGAGGCCTTAAGAAAAATATAGTAGGCTTTACAATTTTTAGAACATAGTTAATTTTCAATATTTACTCCTCTAAGTTTATCCGTTTTTGAATATTAGCTTTATGTGTTAGCGACTGTATTGTTCGACAGCCTAACAACCAATGACAATGATTTTAGAGTAGAGAATCCTTGTTAGCAACCCATTGAACTATTTTTAAAGTTGGATTAGCAATGAATGTTACTTATTTTGGTTGTTTAGGTGAAATTATAGTATTTTTCGTACCATAATTTTACTACTTCACATAAACGATCAAAATAAGTAATAACATCATTGCAAATCCATCTTTTAAAAATGTTCAAATTATTTAGAAATCATAGTATTTTTCGTACTATAACTTCGTACTAATACAACCCGTCCCTCATTGGTTAAGATCCTATGTGTCTATGAGTGGCTATACATGACCTGACCTGACATCATGTGAAAGAGATGGCTATATATATATATTTCGGGGGGAGCGAAAGGGAGAAGCTTATGCTCCCGTGAAATTCAAGTCTAGCTGTCCCTTTCACACGATGTCAGGTCAGGCCATGTATTGTCTTTTGTTGTGGCTGGCAGCCCCATCCATAGATACAAATTTATACTGGGTAACCCTGCAGCGTTTTATTAATTGATTTTTAGGTTATGTTAAAATCTGAAATGAACATTAGTATTATAAATTATTTGCGATGCTCTTTACGTAGTAAAATAATTCGAAAGTCATAATGTGGCTTAGTTAATAGGTTATTTAAATATTATCGTTAGCGGCACATGTCTCCTCAAGTTTTTTAAAATCTACCTATCTACCTACCTACCTAAACGTCATTCACCTTCAAATCGTAAGTAAAATCCGGCTTTTCTCTATAAAAAAATAAATCTCTCTAAATCTCTAATCTCTATAAATCTGCGTTATAAAAATTGCTATTCTGGTTGTTTACGTTTTGTCGTTGTTTTAAAAAAATATAGCCCGTAGCCGAGCAGCTTGCTCTGAAAAGTTTCATTGCCACTATCATTGCTTATTTGATATATCTGCTTCTGAAACCCTTCTATAGCCTGCAATTCTTGCGAAAGGACTGGAATTTATACCTGCTGTTATCGAAGCAGTATATTTTTGTAAAACAGTCAAAATTGGTAGTAGATACTTAAAGTAATCAATTTGTTTTAGGTAAATATTTAAAAATGAAATGGCTGTGAGAAGGTTTATCTCAAAAGCTTACAGAACATACAAGAAAGCGACAGATGATGCATTCAATCGCAAAAATCTGTTTTACACTAATGTACTGCTGTCTACATTAATTTCCCTTACTGGGGACGCAATCGAACAAAACTATGAATTAGCTACAGGAGAGATAGATAAGATTGACCTAGAGCGCACAGTACAAATGGGGGTTTCTGGTTCTACAGCGGGAGTTATTTGCCACAACTGGTATAACTTTCTTGATAAAATAATTGTTGGCAAATCACTGAAAATGGTGATAAGTAAGCTAATGTTGGATCAGTTCATCTGCTCTCCGATAGTTATTATGTCTTTTTTTGCAACTGTTGCAATTTTTGAAGAACACCCTTTTGATAGCTTTACAGATGAAGTGAAGGATAAGTTTTGGATTCTATACAAGGCGGAGTGGGTTGTGTGGCCGCCAGCTCAAATTATAAACTTTTATTTCTTGCCTACAAGATTTCGAGTTCTGTATGACAACACAATATCCCTGGGCTATGATATATACACTTCTCAAGTAAAGCACTCCAAACCACATAAATCAAATGGAAAAAGTGGTCCAGCAAATGAAGAATCAGAAGTAGATTAGTTGAGAGTGTGGTACTCTATTTCAATTACTTGTGGTGTTGCGGAAATAAAACATTATTAAATTTAATAAAATTGTGTTTATTGTTTCAGAGTAGCTTCTTGCTTTTCACTCTCTAAAAATATAAAGTGATTTTTTGTGAAATAAATACCAATAGCATATACCACGGATGAGGAAATGGTGGCCTGCTGACTATTCCGCAAAACACTGCTACATTCGACTGAACAGACCAAATTTTTTTTTTTTCATTGGGTCAAGATGTCCAAACAATAAATATTTGGCCCGCCTATATGTTCGAATTGTTTTACATGTAAATCACCTGTAAATCTATTTCCTCATCCCTGGCATAGGCCAAAAGACCAATAGAATTGATTCCAAGCAGATATTTGAATCTGTTCTAGTCCATTCCTGACACTGGGACTCCTAGTTCGAGCCATGCATGTAAAGCAGTATATATTTTTATTTATTAGATTCTTTTTCATCTTTTCAGGTATAGTCCAAAATGCAGGCACTAGGTATCACATGGCGGAAGATAGCAATGAACGTCCGCAGTTCAGGTCCAGTATCCCGCATGAAACATCTAGTAAAAGTGGCATTTAGTGATAAATATTTAATTTACACCAATGTTACCATATCTGTAAGTTTATCGGCAGTAGGGGATATGATAGAGCAACAGTATGAGATTTTTAAAAAGGAACAAGAGAAATATGATAGGGTACGTACTATGCACATGGCATTTTCGGGTGCAGCAGTGGGAGTTTTAGGCCACAGCTGGTATAAAATCTTAGATAGGTTTATTATAGGCAAAACTGTAGACATGGTTATAAAAAAGTTATTGCTGGACCAATTAATTTTCTCACCTATTATGATCGTCACATTCTTTGGCAGTGTGGCGTTATTCGAAGATGATCCATATGAGAATTTCAAAGAGGAAGTACGAGCCAAGTTTGTTACGTTATACCGTGCAGAGTGGATGGTGTGGCCTCCCGCTCAAGTGATTAATTTCTACTTTCTTCCTACGCGATATAGGGTATTATATGATAATACGATATCGCTAGGATATGACGTGTACACTTCACAAGTGAAACATAATAAAAGTTTATCAAGGCCAAAGAATGAAACTGTTTCATGACGAAGGTATAAATGTAGGTACTTAATTTTTAATTTCTTAAACCACAAGACGTAGGGATCCTATTTTACACACTTGTCTAGCCAAGGGATACGTTTAAATTAATCTATAGTTAAATTATAAAGCAGATGTAATCTGCTAGTCATATTTCCTTACGTTACGTAAAGCTTTGCTGTGATAATAAAGTGTTTTTTAGTCCGTAACTAGTGTAAATAACTATAATATTTTTATTTATTACTGGTTCCATTTGTTAAACTGATATTGATATTATGTACAAAGAAGTGACTTTTTATGCTTAATAAAACCAATTTGTATTTATTGTATTTTAATATTTTTTATTTATA
The DNA here is from genome assembly GCA_947579745.1 of Apocheima hispidaria. Taxonomy (NCBI): domain Eukaryota; kingdom Metazoa; phylum Arthropoda; class Insecta; order Lepidoptera; family Geometridae; genus Apocheima; species Apocheima hispidaria. The sequence continues at coordinate 5,584,606 of OX388157.1, read as the reverse complement.
ATACTTTAATAATATAATAGTACATCTCATATCCCACATATTTACATCACATAGTTTTTAATGGCTGTTACACGCGACTTCGTTCGCGTGGATATACAAAAAAAAGTAGCCTATGCCCGTCTCCGATTGTTAAGCTATATCTATGCAAAAATTCAGGTCGATCCGTTCAGTCGTTTAGCCGTGATAACGCTACAAACACCCAGTTTCTCGGTGACGAGACGTGCAAGTCGCTCACCTGATGTTAAGCGTCATGCTTGCACATAACAGTCAGTGCCACCCAGAATTTTGAACTTCAACAGTTAAAAACTATGCGCGGCAATGCACTGCGCTCGTCACCCTCAGATGTTAGATGTTAAATCTCTGTATGCCCAGTAATTACGCTGGAAACATTGCCCTTCAATATCAGTTAGGATTAGGATTTGTTTGTAAGTACTTAAAATTATGCGACTTCGTTCGCGTGGACATTTCCTATAATTGCGCAAGTAACGACGTTTATTTAAAACATTCAAGAATGACAATGGCATGACCGTCTTGAATCAGCAGTGAAAGCCACAAAATGGTCCGCTCGTAAGGACTATCTCTTTCGCGACGGAGTACTGAGAAGTAAAATAAAACCTTTTTTTCGCGGTTTTATCACACCTCAGAGAAACAGCAATGGAGGGAGCTATGCTCGGGAGCTTTCTCTGCGCGATAAAATCTGGAACGACAATATTTGCCAAACCAAATTCACTGACATAGCTTTCAAGGTTTGCTAGCAGAAGTGGCAATGGACAGGCCACGTCGCTCGAAGAACCGATAACTGACGGGGAAGAAAGGCTTTTGAGTGGCGACCACGAACAGGGAGACGCAGCGTAGTTAGGCCTCCCACTAGGTGGACTGACGACATTGTGAAATTCGCGGGCAACCGTTGGATGCAAACCGCAAATGGTCGTCCAGTGTAGCGGTCTAAGGGGAGGCCTTATTCCGGCAGTTGATGTCTTCAGGCAGTTGATGATGATGATCCCTTCACCGTTGACAAAATTCCATACAAATTTGGGGGTCCATTTTACCCCTGTAAGAAGTGGAATTTCTAAAAATCCGTTGTTACTGTTCACATAGAGACTAGACCATTTGAGAAGTATTGGGTTTAAATTTCACGTCTATAATAAACGGTTTGGTCTGTCCGTTGATTTCTAGAAAAGGGCTTGTTGAAAAGGGCACTAGCTGCGATCCGCGGCTTCACCCGCGTGAAAAATCCCCCAGCAGCCTAGCACGGGCGCCGGGATAAAATTTTGTCCACCACATTTATCCCGCGACAACAAGACGGATGTATCCATATTCTAGCTTAGTCACGTTGACGCGAAGACAAAACGGGTGGACAACTTTATCCCGGCGCCCGTGGTAGGCCTGCTGGACTCGTAAATTTTCCCGGGTTAAAAAGGAGCCTATGTCACTCTCCGCCCCTTAAACTATATCCATGCATAACTTCAGGGACCCTATTCCTGTGCGCTCGAGATTGTCTCGGTCACTGTCTCTCTAATTTAGAATTTAATGGGAGTGAGAGTGACCGAGATAAAATGTCATTTCCCCGAATAGGGGCCCAGGTCGATCCGTTGCTCTGTTGCTGCGAGAAAGAGGAACAAACACACATTCGCATTTATAATATTAGTAGGGTTGGCTCGGGTAGACGCTGGCAGGGGGAAATGCACAATACACCCCATGCGGGACGTCAGTGCAGGACTTATCGCCCCCATCTCGAATAAGAATAAGATGACCGATGTCCGGGTATTATTGCGAAGTGCATAGCATCGACGTTTTCAATGCCAACAACTATTAATACCAACTTTGCTACTTTCCATTGGTTCAATTATTTTCCTATTGATCTACTTGTGACATATAATTGGACTGATTTCAATAATTTCGAACTTTGTTTGTCTCAATACGGACTTATTAATAATATTTACGTATACACGTGAGAAACTTGAGGCACAGATCACACCCTAGTTTCTACATTCAGGATGCTCGAAGCGCACCAGACATCAGTCTAAATACATTTATAAGATATTACTCTAATTGGTTGATTGTTAAGCGCGAGTAGGCGTAACCTTGAGATAGCCAATGAGAACGCTCGGTTGCACTCCCCGCGACCCGCGCCTTCCTCAAACTTTAGTGTCTTTTTGTAGGAACAACAAATCTCGTAATGCGGTATCTAGTGTGATCTGTGGCTTGAGGTAACTAAAGTAAATATTATCACACATTTATTACCCGACTGCCGAAGGAGGTTTTGTTTTTGGGATGTATGTATGTGTGTAAGTCTGGATGAATGATTGTGTTTTTCTATTATGTGTCCTCCTAAAACTAAACGGCATGAAGATTTACGACTGAGGTTTTGGATCCTTCATATTTATATTTATTTATTTATAGTGTCATAGACTAAAGTTTTCTGTCAATATTTTTTTTGCTTTTCTTTTAATAATAATACTTGTTCCATTTCTATATATAGTTATATAGAAATAGAATAGTATAGTTATATAGAGTTAGTTGTGTTTATATAGTTATTTTCTGCTCCATACTTGTTCCACATCTATACAAATAAATACATTCATATCATATGGGAGTCATAAAAGGCTCTTCCACTTGCGAGCTTCTATTACTAGTTCTCAGACTGTTAATCACTCCCCTCACAACCGAGTCTTCGTATATCCTGTCTGGCCAAGACCCCGAGCGTCTATTCGGCAGCTCTGTTATGACCGGCAACTGGCTCGATCTAGGTGTTCCTCCTTGAGACGAGGTTCTCTTGTCTTTTATGTTTAGGAGGGAAGTTAGCAACTTGTCGAGGATAGCGATGTTGTCGGTAGCAGAAGTCTTTTTGTGAAGAGGTGTGGCTGCGCCGGAGTCGATGAAGCTGGAGCGTTTCGATACGGGTGTCCTTGATAGACCGATTGTTCGGATGACCTGTAAAATTAAGTTTGGAGATATCGGGTTAAAATCTTATCAAAATGCGATAATTATAAGTATAACCCAGAAAATGGAATTGAAAAATGTACCTAATTATATAGGTGTTAGAATTGAGTCCTAAAAACTGTAGCTGTTGTTTTTTACTTGTATTTGAGGTACTTAGATTGTTACCCTTCCGTTAGCTCTGTTAAAGTTTTATTTAGTTCACTTCAGTGTGTCGCTTTAAATCAAATCCTAACTAATATTTTAATTCAGAGGAATACAGTCACACTCGTATTAGGATCAATAAAGCTTCGAGGTATAAAAATGAATACGTTCGTTTCGAGGAAAAAAACTTCGCTTGCGCGATTCAGAATTCCCTACATTACAACTGTCAGTTCATAGCAATCTAGCGAACTATAGGAAGTAACTTTGTCTCTCTGTCTGGATGTTTGTCGCGTTATTACGGCTTAACGGCTGAACGGATCTTAGTAAAATTTGATAAGGAATTACTGTATATCAGAAAGATGGAGATAGGATTTTTTTTATGTAAACGCGAACGAACATCTAGTACGTAATATAATGATCATCGAACATATTGTGAGGTGTGAAGGTCATTTTAAGCCGATCCACACTTAATCAGATCATATGTCTGTGCCTGATAAGTTATTATACTGATAAGATCTTTGGTATGACCTTACACATTTCCTTAAACTCACAATCTTGTAGGTACTTCTATAAAATATGAACGGAAATGATAATGCGAATTTAAATTTTTATAGTAGAATACGGCACAGGTATCCTTTGCTTGTAGTAAGACCCTACTAAAAGAGGACCTCTGGGCTCGGGGGTGGTTATGTAAGGTTCAACCAAAGAGAGCCCGGCGAGGACGACAGTACTCCACTCCCCGGGTAGGGGAAACTATTGTATAGGTTTAGGCGTCTCAGGACAGCTGCTAGCTGTCCCGGGAGAAGCTGAAGCGTGGTGCTGAAAATCCGGTGCGATACCTTGGAGATCCCGGAGCCCACGGTCAAGCACCAAGGCAGGCCACCGGGGGTATTTAGTGGGTATAACTCCACATAACCCGGCTGCACCGCAAAGCAGTCGGATATCATGTAAAGACTTCACCCTCGTTCAAAAAAAAAAGGTACTTAATATGAGTATGAGTAAGATGGGGACCGATAGGGCAGAAATAGAAAAGAACTGCAAAAGAGAGGTAAATAAAACGAGATTGAAAAAACACCCACCTCTTAGTTACCAAACCCACTACGATAGACTATCGTTCGTGTAACTACGTTAAACTATCATAATTATTGTGTTTTGAGGTACCTCATCAGCATTATGACTTTGATAGCTCATCCGCTTGACCTTCCTGTACGTTTCGTCGTCTAACGCCTCTTGGACAGCTTCTTCCAACTTGCCCTTTATGTCCTCTTCTGTTCCCTGAGTGAGGTCTTCCAAAACCAACCTGAAAGTGACAAGTACCTATGTTATATTTTCTGCGTTTTTTATTCAATTAGATTCCAATATAAAATTGAGGATTGTTGGTGGTGAAGAAATACTTTTTTTCAACATAACAGCTTGTATATAGTTGTTAGAAATATCAAGCAAGATTTTACATAAGTGTCTTAGGCAGGGTTCGAAAAAATCCGATTTTTATAATAAATATCAAAAATCCGATTTTTTGATACATATCCGATATATATCGGATATATATCCAGGCTAAGAAAAAGAAGCAAATTTTCCCTAGAAAGTGAAAATTATTAACGCTAGGAGCACCAGGGAATCCCCATTTTTTTATTACCTCGTAAAATAAACCTAAATGATATGAAGTTAAGGTTTGAATTTCAATAAATAGCTAGCCGTACTGGTAAGTTAAAGTAAAGGGGATTTCCCCAACTTTAAATGAGGTTGCCATTTTGGGAAACAATCTACGCCCGAATACTGATACGCCAATCAAATATTTAAGTTCGCGTCAAACATCTGAGACCCTGTTATCCTTGAAAACCGTACACAGAAACGTTAATTAAATCATCACTTAAAATTTAACACGCCTGCGATTTGAACGCCACTTAAGCGAAAAATCGGTATTTACAAACGCTAGTTAACGTTTGACAGCTATCAAAGTGACGCTTAAATACTTTGATTAGCCGTTAAATCTAAGAGTGCTTGTGACCAGTCTCAAGTTGCATTGAGTTGGATTGTGGTAGAAGAAAAAATGTCTCTTTCATCTTTATCTTCGATTTCTGACGAGGAAGTGACTTTCAGTAATCGAAGAAATGAACCAGTACTAAACGCCTTCGAAAAGTACAACGCAGAAGAATTTAAAATGAGATTCCGCCTGGACAAACAAACTGTGCTATATTTATGTTCTCTAGTTGGAGAGAACCTGAAGCCCCTCACGAGGCGAAATCGGGCAATCCAGCCAGTTGATCAGTTGTTGATCACACTGCGTTTTTTTGCCACAGGCAGTTTCCAGAGGGTCATCGGAGACATATTTCACGTTGAGCAACCAACTGTCCACCGTATTGTCCATCGAGTAGCAGCAGAGCTGGCGAAATTAAAATACATTTACATAAAAATGCCCACCGAAAGCGAGCAACGACAAATTGCAAATGAATTTTATGCGATCGCAGGGTTTCCTCGTGTGATTGGTGCTGTGGACTGCACACACATAAAAATCAAGTCACCTGGTACGACTACATACTTTTTTGATGATAACCTAATATATGTACCTACTGGTTTTTTCTTGTTTATCTAAAAATTTGAATTTTCAGGTGGAATGCAAGCAGAAACATTCCGGAATAGAAAAAGCTTCTTCTCCCTGAATGTCCAAATGGTATGTGACACTAGACTGATGGTAAGCAGCATCATAGCAAGATGGCCTGGCTCGGTGCATGACAGCACCATTTTTAATGACTCTCCATTATGCGCACAGCTAGAACGTGGAGACTACGGAAATATGGTTTTATTGGGTGACAGTGGTTATCCTTGCCGTAACTATTTGTTGACACCCATTTCAAATCCATCTACTCCAGCTGAAGAAGCATACAATCGGGCTCAGATTAGAACAAGAAACCTCGTAGAAAGGCTCTTTGGTGTGTTGAAACGAAGATTCCCTTGCCTGCAGATTGGTCTCCAAGTAAAAGTAAAAAATGTACCAACAATTATTGTGGCATGCACAGTGCTGCACAACATAGCTTTATCCAGGCAAGATTTTGTGGAAGAGGATGATTTGGAAAACATTGAAATAAATACAGTGCAGGAATTTACATCTCATTTAGGAAATGAAAATTTTGCAGCAAGGACTTCGATAATAAATGCATATTTTACAGATTAAAATTTGTTTTTATTTAATTTCAATCCGAAATTATACAAAGTAATCTAAAATTATGTGAAAAATAACTAAAGTAAACGCTTTGTAGCACTGTTTTTTTTAATGTTTATTTGTAGTAGTTCCATTTCCAATTTATGTCGTTGAATTATGAATTTTCTTTCCAGTTTCGCAGTATGTAATTTAACTTTAAAATATTGCTCCTTAATAGTACTTTTAGAAAGCTTTCCATTTCTGACCAGTCTTCTTCCCTTACCTGAAATAATATAATAAAAAATAATAACTAAGTATTTATTATTAGGCTATTTAGGTTCCAACTATCAGAAAACTGAAAAATGAGGGGGAAAAGTGGCAGCGTAAGAATACATACCTATTGGTATGAGCGTTTCCGTAGGATTTGAGGTAGTTGGCTCAACATATGGTATTACTGGAACATCATCTAAAACAGAAGCGCAGATTTATTAGGAACAGGGGCCAGTGGAGCAAAGTACGAGCTAAAAATGCTCATAGTGTCAGTATTTAAAAAAAGGTAATTTATTCAGAGATTGCTGGCCCCTATTGTTAAAATATTGCAGTATTTTAATACAAATGCTTACAAGAGTTTAGTTCACTGGCGGGCGACTCGTGTGTATATGGAGGGTCGCATATAGCCTGCGGACCGTGGTCTGTGAATTCTTCAATTAGCTCCACTGCTATTTCTTCAACATCATCTAAAACAAAATAGTCATTTTTGGTAGATCTATAAATAATGATATTATTTATTATTTAAACAAGCCATGCAAACCAAAGTATACTGCTGCATCATCATAAAGATTTTTCATGGGCTTTATTTGCGGAGCTACCATGGCTAATAGTTGGTTATCGGTTTCTGTTAGGACACTTTTGTATGCTCCACCACCAGTTTGTAATACTTGCTTCTATAAAATAAAAGTAAATAAAATATTAGTACAGTAATTCATATTACATACAGAAGTATAAGTGCATGTCTACCAAGCCAGCTTCTACCCAAATGATCCCATCCCAACCCGTTTATGTAGCCGAGTACCGACCTTGATTAATACTCGGCCATAGCCATGCCGACTATTAACGAAACGTATACCTTGTCATGAGATGCCTTTAATTTTAGGTCACGAATAACCTGCTCTTTTTCTTTTTCGTAAAACTGTTGTCTCTGTAATTAGAATAAAATATAGTTGAGTACAATGATAAAACATTTTTTGTTGGTTGTTACCAATGCACTATCAAAATAATTTTTATAGAAAACTTACATTTTCTTTGGCTATGTTTTTCTTTGTTCTTTGCTTCATATTCTCATACAGGTGCCGCAGTTGAACCCACGTTCTGGGGCCAGTAGTTGCAACTGCATTATATTGTTTTGTTATTACAGTCCATGCATTTTGTTTCTTTCTGATGATTTCACCATTTGTTTCTTTGTTTTCAATGATGTTTATATGTCTAAAAAAACAAGATTTTTATTTTAATACTATAATTTACACAGTACATTATCAACACAAACAAATTCTTACCCCTTCACAATTTCTATTAGAGTTTCCTTTTCCAAGGATGTGTAATTAGACCCCCTTTTCTTTTTAGTTGTTTCTTTCTCCATCTTTTATCTGTCCGATATAGGTTTCTTTAAAATTCGTGAACTATTTTTCAATCATTTATTTATTTTCTTGCAAGGATCGTATTTATTCAACGAATGACATTATGAAATTTTACGTTCCGTTTTTGATCACGCTGAAAAAATAGTTAAACTACAAATTGCCAACACAGTATTAAGAACTTCCAAATTATAAAAAAAAAACAATCGTAAGTGATAATAATTTTATACAAAACAACAGAAAAAATGTTTTGAAACAATGTATATATCCAATTGATTTATTATTTTATGTTAATTTAATAAATATTTCTGCGTAGAACGAAATTGTTATATCAAATAATAAAAAATGTAATTGAAAACGCACTTTTAAAGTAAATGTTGCCATTTATAGAAAATCTGAGGGCTGTTCTACTGATCACGGTCTTAAACTTCTTGAGTAGCGTTTGAGAATACCAGTTAAATTTAATGACCTTTCAGAATTAAGATAGCTTTCAGATGAGTGGACCACCTGAGTGACGTATCAGTATTCGGGCGTAAATTATTCTGAATTGTAGTTGAATTGTTGAATTCTGCCAGGGTAAACATTAATCTCCAAAATTTTTAATTCAGAAGACAGGAAAAAATCAATTGATATATATCAAGATAAAAATCAATTGATATATATCATGATATATATCCGCTGATATATATCGGCGAACCCTGGTTTTAGGTCATAGTCTTGCCTCTCATCTTCCTCGCCTCTCTGCAAGTTGGCTCTGTTATTCTCCCTCACTACTTTGATGTCTTGCTCCCAAAACCGTCTCAAGTCCGGGCTCGATGTGTACGGTGCGGCTACTTCCTTTATTTTAAGGAACATTATAGCTGTTATGAATATGCAGATTACGTTGACTATGGTCAAGCAACAGCTAACTATCCCTGAAAAAAATAATAGGTACAGTAACTACATATTTTAGGAGCATTGACCATTTCATCATGACATTTTCTGATAAAATTCTGGCCCTTGCGATATTTGTAGAAAAAAAGGCTTTTCAATTGTTTTTGGTTATGAAATGGAAGAAAAGCATTCACGAATCGCTATTGATATTGTCTCAGGGTCACGTTGAAAAAGCATACCGATCAAAACAAAGTTTACGTGTTGCCCAAATTACTTACTTACCGTTTATCGCAAACTCAATAGGAATATAATCATGGTATAGCGGCTGATATGATGAATTTCCGAAGTAGGGCTCGCCCTTGATGTGCGGTATTTTTGTTCCCGGATACAGTAGCCATGTGCACGCCAGAGCCCAAAATAAACCCTGCAGATACAAGTACATTATAATCAGCATCATGCGCAATTTTTCGCAATATTGCTGCGCAGTTCATTCATTTATTTATATACGTATATAATTCAACTATTTGTGGCCGCATTCCATGACCATATTTGAATTAGCACGTGTTAAAATTTGAAATCGAAGGTAATGTTTTGTCATTCTCATTAATGATTATATTTAGGGCTTAAATAAGGCCTACTAACACTTTCCCCAAAACTTTCAAAACTTCACTTACACAGTTTACTACTGGTGGTAGCAGGGATGCTGATATCGCTATACCAATAAGAGGGCCAGCACTGCCTTGAAGCAAAGCTAATGCGACACCAGTGCCTGAAGTCAACGCCCAGAGAACACCCATCCAAAGAGACCTTACATTTCCGCTGCAAATGAAACCGTAGAATAAAATGTCAATTCCTAAATTTGAAGTAATGAAAGTGATTAGTAAAATTACCGTGATTTCATTTCTTCAGTTGGCCAGTCTCCAAATCCCCACGGCATTTCTGTTGTTCCCAAAATGAGTCCAAATATGAAACCAAATAGGAGTGAACTGAACATGCCAACGATAAGACTTTCAAATCCGCTTCGGACAAGACTTCGATCAGATATTATTGTTCCGAAAGTGACTGACATTACTGGGCCCATGAGCGGTGATACTAACATCGCTGCCACAATATTGGAAGCGTTGTTTTCGACCAGACCTAAAGCTGCAAGAGAACTGGAACAAATAAACAAATAATATTTAATGATCATAAAATCAAGAGTTGTGACCTATGATATCTACGACCTATGACTTAGTATAATTTTGTATAACTTACTCAGCAGTTATAATTAGAGTAAGATAATCAAAATTTAGTTCTCCGCCGCCTCTGACTCCGTCTACCACCTGTTTCACCGTCAGTTTTGATCTTATGGATTCTACAAAGTTCCGCCACTTATTTGCTTCTTCACTTTTACGACCCCTGTAATATTATGAAAGTCTAAAGCCTGTATAAATTACTAAGTCAAAAAATTAAAAAGTTAGGATGCTACTTACAGCAAGTTCTCATCATCAGTATCTTTTTTGATGGCAGAGTGCACCACACTGCACGGAATCACGCTGCAACAAACATTTTTAAAGAGATCTGGCGTTTTTTAAATGAGTAGAAGTGCAATTCATAAACGAGTTGCAAATCGCGTAATTGATTTTGAGCGCCGAATACGACTAATGAACACAACTAATGAAAGTTTATAAATTAATAATAATAAAATAAGAGTTACCCTTATTATTACACATATTACACACATTATTCTCCATCCTAAATACCTCGTTCGATTGAGATAAACCTTAAATTACAGACGAAGCCGTATGTATACCGCCACGATCCGGCTTATCCAATCAACCATTTAACCGCTTAATACTGACCTGACAATAGATTTGCTTCGCACCCCGATGCCAAGCTGCGTAAGACAATGAAGCATCGTCTCGCACTGGTCTCCGGTGGGCAGTGGGAACATCACCTCGAAGTAATTTCCTGGCTTGTCGCTCACCCAAACGACGTGTTCCACGTGAAGCTTGCTCAGTAACTCTTGTAAAATCTACGTGAATTGTTCATTATTTTTATAGTTAAAAGTTCTATTTTTAACTATAAAAATAGAATATAGATCTATAAATATAGAAAAAAAGAATGAAACAAATGCACTTCCTATAGTACGGCGAGATTGCCAATAGAATTATCACTTTATGAATCTCTTATTGTAAGGTACAATGATATAGTAAGGCACATAAGTACATACTGGACCAATTAGGTAACAGTTGTTTTTCGCGTGACCTTCACACTGCTCTGTAAAGTTGGGAAGTTTTCTTTCTAACCTTCACACCAGGGACCCTATTCCTGTGCGCTCGAGATTATCTCGGTCACTCTCACTCCCATTAAATTCTTAATTAGAGAGACAGTGAGCGAGATAATCTCGAGCGCACAGGAATAGGGTCCCAGGGTTAGAAAGAAAACTTCCCAACCTTCATACTGTTTGTATAACAGTATGACGGTTTGGAAAATCATTTCCTAACGTTCGTACTAGTGTGTAGGATAAGAATTCTCTTTCCTTACCTTAACACCGTTGCGATTTGAACCTATTTACTATATTATTGGCTGTTTGAGGATAAACGATGTATAAAATAGAAAATAAATCGAATGTCGTCATGTCAAAGATTATAAAGATTTTTTTGCTATTGAATTGAAATTAATATGTATATTAAAATAATTGATAGAAAGATGCTCTTCTCTCTCTTCTCTTCGAGGTTTAACATTATAATTAAAGTTAAGAAAATAAAATTTACGTTTACACAATTATGAGAACGGTCTAAGGGATCTGCGTGAAATATTTTACTAACGCTTTCCATAGTGAAAAATTCGTTATCTTCTGTAATGTTGTCCAGCGTCGGATTGAAGGCATCATTGTAATAATTCTGCGTCAAATGTATCGGGATGCTTCTCGTCTTTTTGTTTCGCAACTGTACAGCTAAATAACTAGATGACGGATCTTCTATGGGAATGAGATCTCTCGGTTTTCCGAACTTCATAATATGTTCGTAGTTACTTGAAGGTATGCAAACTATGAAAATAACTCCGGACATTTTAAAACGGTACCGTCTTACTTGGGGAGATGAATAGGAATGTCGAGGGCTAGCGAATGTCACCTATATCGTTTAGCATCTAAGCATTACCTAATTAAACCCTAGCGTTCTAATTATGCCAACGTATTCTTGTAACCTTGTTCATGCCTCCAGTAATATTATTCTTGTTAACTAGATATTTGTTTACTCTTAGACTTTGTTTAGAACTTAAATGGTATAATTTAATAATAATGGTTATGTTAGGTCTTTCGAAATAATAACATGTTCAAGCAAAACTGTAAAAGTATTAGATCACTGGCTCTCTCTATTGCACGCACGAGAAACAGAGCGACAGCTATACAATTTCAAATATCGAATGCGCCAACACTCGCGGAAGGACTATTCTCTTAAGATGTGATATCTGTTTGTGTAATGATGCGAGGATATTTTCATACACGTGCACCATCACCTATCCATTATCGGCATTAACTATAGCTTTGTAACGTAGTTAGTACAATTAGACTCGAAGTTAGCAGGACAATGTGACGATTTATTTAAAAATCTGTCGCCAAGCACCACGTTGTGTTCCGGCAGCTTTACTTGAGAGCCAGTTTCTGTTCCAGGATATGTGTGTTCACCATTTTCTATCGCAGTGTAACTTTACATCAAGTATCAGGCGAGTTGTGGGTCAAGCGCGTAGCATGACTATGGAGGATGTGTGTGGATACTGACGTCCACATTGAAGTTCCTCCATTTAACAAAGGAGTGGGTACTCCTACCTACTGTAGGTGCTATACACAGAACATACACTGTGCTGTGTCTTTAGAACTTGAACTAATCTAATCTGTGGGCTCCGGTGCATAGTTCTACAAGCGATCTCGATAGATGGCGCTGTACGTAGCGAGGTGGCTACTTGGCTACACAACCGGATACAAAATATTAGGTAGGGGTAGGTGTCACGTGAGGAAAACGAACGGATTTGGTTTAATGAGTATAAAATAAGTTTTATAATATAGCTACCTAATTAGTATAAATACTTACTAATTTTAATTAAAAGTTAAAATTACAAGAGTAACCATGTCTTAGGAAGACTATTTTACTAAGCAGCATTTTTTTTCGGCTCCATCGTATGGTTCAGTGAAGGTTCAATGGTAGGACTTGCAGTTTTGATAGATTCCTGATTTTCGTATCCAAAATTGTAACAACCGAAATTATCAACATTCGGTATCTTTTCGTGGTCATTGCCGTCTTGTGTTTCGTATTCTGTGGTGTCGGAGCCTAGTGGCTGGTAGCACTCGTCGGATCTGTGAAACAGATTAGATATGGTACACTATTGGGTTATTATAAATTCAAAATATAAAAAAAAATAGCCCTGTATAGATACGTTTAATTAAAAACTATACATAGGTACTTATTCTTTTTTACCCGACCGCCCAAGAAGGAGGGTAATGTTTTTGGGAAGTAGTTATACCTTTGTAATTATAAAAGTACGTAAGTATTTTTGTGTTCCTATGTAGCCTAATCGGCTTGACCGATTTTGTCTAGTGAGGTGTCGTTTACCGGAGTGACATTTCGCAGTCGGGTATTATATTTTTGTTTGAATATTTCTTGTTAAGTATTTTTTTTTTACCCATAGATTGCTCTATGGGTAAAAAACTACTATGGGTCAAAACAAAAAACCAAGTATTGGGTTCAAAATAAATTGTGTTCAAATAAATAAATCCCGATTACACTCACGGTGTTTTATCTCGGTCGAGACTCGCTTCCGGTCGGTTAACGGTTAATTACCGTAAGCGTAATCCAGTGGGCTTATCCCGTAACTCTGAAAGCGATAGAGAGAGTTGCGCGACCGGGACCGCGCATAGTGCGACTAAGTTGGTACAAGCGAGATGGCATGTTCTCGCAATCAGAATCACGAACGTTTCAAAGTTAGAGGATAAGCCCCCGGATCACATTAATATTATAAGTGCGAGAATTTGCGTGTCAGTGTGGAAGTTTGTTTCACGTTCAACTCTGTAACGGCTGAACTGATTTGAATTAAATTTGGTGGAGGTAGCTTATACACTGGATTAACACATAGGCAACTTTTATCCTAACTTTACGCTAACGTTTGTCCCATTTTTCACGACATGAAGAGTAGAGAAGATTTTGTCGCGGTGCGCGTGCTGGCCCTGCAGGTGGAGTAATAATCTGCGCATAGCCCAGGCAATTTAGCATTTGACCGGGAATAATTGACCGAGCGAAGCGAAGGTCTCTAGAGTTTACTAGGACAAATTGGCATTTGTATGTATGTTTGTGTGTATATTTGTCCGATGATAACTTGCGAACCGTTGATCCTATCTTCATGAAATTGCAGGGAAGTAGTTCATTTCAATACAATTTTTAAGTTCGAATATGAGCTGAATCGGACCAATCGGTCGGTCGGTTGTGAAGATATAGGGTTCGCGAGGTGCCAGTTCGGCGTGAACTACTAGTTAATAACAGGGTTTTTTCCGGTACATAGTTGTACAACCAACCTCTCATATTAACATACAATAATTAACAAAATGCGTATCTGGAACAGACTCAGGGCAGTGAGTCGTCGCCGACGATAATGTATTACTCAAGCGTAAATACTTTTTCTATGTTCCGTACCTCCAGACTGTTTAATTTAATTTAATATTGATTTTACATCAGCAAATTATACCAATCAAAATTTAATATTTATTTTAAGAATTATGTCTGGGTTCTCCATACTTAGTCCCATAACTTGACTTGCCTAGCAAATGAACGTGTAAAGCAGGAGATCATGCCACGTGGTGTTCATTAGGATAGATTGTCCACTTGTGGATTAACCACAAGTGGACAAAAATTAAGCTGATGATGATGATCTATGTGGTGCTTACTGTGTTTTCCGGAAACACTCCTCAATGCTTTGAGCCCTCATTCTGTGCACCATGCCAGGTCTTCTAAACGTCACCGTGTCGCTTTGAACTATCCCTGTATCCACCTTCGATTCCTCGGAGCTATCGTTGGACCATTTGCTGAAAAGAACAATAAAACTGATTGCTATCTCATAAAATCTCCTCAATATTAATAAGTCCTCGTGTTTATTAGCTCATTGCTCGTAAATCTACGAGGAGGTATCTTTATTGCGTTGGTGAGGGCTATTTTTTGTTTATTGGGATCATATTGGGATCTTGTCGTAATAATAACTTGTGGCTGACCCAAACTTTTTCAAAAGAAAAAGTTTAACTTTCGTGAAAACTGCGAACGATTAGAACTAAGAAACAACATGAGGCAAGCAACAAGGGCTCCATTTTTAAATCGCTCGTATGATATATCACACGAAAATATATCATGCAAACTGAAAGATTGTGAAGAATGGTTCAAATTCACTCATTAAAAAAAAGGTAAAAGGCACAAAAGACCTAATGGTTCCTAAGACAGTTCCTTGTATCTCCTATAATGGTTTCGGATACCTTTATACTGTCCCAGTTAAAAAAAACAGCCTGTATAGGTAGGTATCGTACCTGTATAGGTCCCAGGCGGCGGGGTCGTCGTTACGTCCTTGTTTCGAAGCCTGCAATCGATCCCTATTAGCTCTCCACCACGTAATGTCCCTCCTATCTAGTGGACACACTGCTTTCACCTGCCAACGCAAACGCTGAATTATAGTGAAAGGAAAGACAGGTTGATTTTCAGACGGTTTTACAATTACATGTTTTGTTGTAGTGGTATTTCTGCAAGAGTCCGTCTGGGGAAGTACCACACCTTTGCCAGTTATTCAAACGCTAGTACTAGTAGTGTACAAGCATTACTGTGTTCCGGATTGAAGGGCAATTATTATTATTATTATATAATTTATTTCAGAAAAATATATATATTTGTTGATTGATAAATTAGAACATAATTACATAACGTTTACATATCATTTAAAAATTACAAATGTCCGCTAAATTATTCTAACAATGTTTCCAGCGAAATTACTGGGCATATAGAGATTTAACATCTAATATCTCAGGGTGACGAGCGCAGTGCGGTGCTGCGCAGAGTTTGGAACTGTAGAACAACTGTTGAAGTTCAACATTTTGGGTGGCATTGACCTTTTTTTTTTCATGCAATCGTCGTGCTGGCCAGTGCGATTATTTTAAAAATAAGGTTGCCAATGACATGACTTTTTTAATGATTTTTTATTGTTTTTTGTACTCGTGCATGTTCATGAACACTTAACGGGTAAAAATTCACAGTTTTTACACATTAACACTCGAAATAACACAAGTAATGGAAAATAATATAATGACGCGACATGATTTCTTCACGTTCCCGCCAAAACTCCATTTTTATTGTTATTAAATTATTGAATATAATGGTTCGAATTTTAAAACCTCTTTCAAGCTAGCGGATAAAATGAACTTTGCACTCAGATTTCAAATGATGAACAGGATCTTTCAGAGTTTGTGAGGTGAAAAAAAGTTTACATTTCACAATATCTCACGAACCTTGTAAACAACCACTCCGGTGACGAAGATGCAGACGATGTTGATGAGTGTAAGGCAGAGCGATGCTGTGCCTAGGATGGCTAGTTCAGCTGGCGCCGTGACGACCCAGTTAACCTCGCTGTTCGTCGCCACCACACGGAATAAAGACATGGCCCACAGGAGACCCTGGAAATGATATTTCACGTTTCAAATATATCAAATATTATTATTATATTAATATTATTATTTATTTTATTTATTATTTAAAAAAAAGTATTTTTATTTTTTGAAACGAGAGGTTTTCATTTAGACTATAGTTGTGCAGGCTGTAAGGGATTCAGACAGACAGACGGACATGACGAACTAATAAGGGTTCCTTGTAGTACTACGGAACCCTATAAACTCACAGCATTAACAGCAGGCGGTAACAATGAAGCTGAAATCGCGACGCCCACCAAAGAAGAAGTGTAGTCGCTCAGCACTGCTAGAGCCACGCAAGCGCCACTCGGGATGGCTATCAAGATGCCCACAAAAAGGGATCGAAATTCGCATCTGAAAATAAAAACTTCACATCACTACGTACGTTATCTAGATACGTAATATTTTTGCCTTACTTGACAACTTTCGTCATCTATGGAAGCCTGCAATGGCTTCCACAGAGTAACGCTTATGATTATGCAGCGATCGATCGTGGGCTATGTCCAAGATCAATGACTGTATAACAAAGCGTTATTTATGGCGCCACCTACGCTTAGACGGTTGATAATAGACGATCCGTGACATCTGACGTGACTCAGGGTCAGGGTTAATAAAAGCAACTGGGACGATGCAGGTATACAAGTCGTGTGTCGCCGAAATTGACACACAAACAGTTAAAAGGTTTTTTTGGCGAGAACGTGAAGAAGTCATGTCGCCTCATTGTATTATTATCCAAAACTTGTGTAATTTCGAGTGTTAATGTGTAAAAATGGTGGATTTTAATCCATTAAGTGTTCTTGAACGTGCACAAGTGTTGGTGAATAGTAAAATGTTGTGAAACGTGACTCTTCGTGTTGTTTCCAAAACTCCATTGAAACCTCTAGTAAAGTCTCCACCGCTTTATTGATGCACGACGTGGACTTGACCGTGACTTACTTTTCTTGATTTAGACTATGACTGACTATACTATACACTTGCAATATTCCTATACTTGACACTGGCAAATGCATAAGACGTGGGACGCCAAAATCCTCTTAGGAGGAAAGAGAAAAAAAAAAGTGTGGAAATACAACAAATACAAAATCAGTTTATGAAATATACAAATCAAATGAACATAATATTTTTATTTTATATACTTAGTATTAAACATAACATAATATTTTGATTTTCCAATGCTATTTTTTAATGTACCTAGCTACTATTGTCGCGTAATTGTGTAAACTTATAACACACAAACGCAAGGAGAGTATAAATAGATGCACTTGTAAGACAGGTGTGCTCCACTCCCACCTTCAACCTTCTAGTTTCATCTTAATTAAGCACCTAATTGTTGTCTTCATTTACTAATTTGAGTGGTTCATCAGTTCAGCACTTAGTTTCAATTAAATTCAATCAAGAGCTCGTAAGGTATTGTTGTCGAATACTTTAGTCCACAAACGAGGAAACGAACGTGGGTATGATTCAGAAGGCACCTGTTGACTTGTTGCTCTCATATATTTTAACAAACGAACAATTATAAGTTTATACTTTGGAGTTTTAGGACAGGTATCCACCAAAGCTAAGCAAAGAGAAGCTATCATTTCCCAAAGAAAATGTTGACTTGTTGCTCTCATATATTTTAACAAACGAACAATTATAAGTTTATACTTTGGAGTTTTAGGACAGGTATCCACCAAAGCTAAGCAAAGAGGAGCTATCATTTTCCAAAGAAAATGTTGACTTGTTGCTCTCATATATATTAACAAACGAACAATTATAAGTTTATACTTTGGAGTTTTAGGACAGGTATCCACCAAAGCTAAGCAAAGAGGAGCTATCATTTTCCAAAGAAAAAATGTTACTCTTTGACGAGACGAGCAAGTCGCTCACCTGATGTTAAGCGTCACGCTTGCCCATAACAGTTCATTGCCACCCAGAATTTTGAACTTAACAGTTCAAAACTATGCGCGGCAATGCACTGAAAGTGCACGGTCTTGAAAGTGAGAGTGATATGCCAAAAAATAATAATTATCGATGGGCGGCATTGGTTCATTGCTCTGGGCGGCATATTTCTTAGGGCGGCACCACGTGCTGTGGGTTGCTTATGGAATCAGCGACTTTTCTTCCAGTTTAGCTCCAATCAGAACAACTTTTTACAAAAAAAATACTAAAAAAAATGAAGCTTACTCTGCTCGCGCATTTCTTCCTAGTCTTCTTCTTCCTAGCTCATGATGGCTCCACCAGTTCTGTCTACCTGTCTCTCTCCGATATCCTGTTTTTATTATTATTACGAATATGTGGTTTTGCAGGTGACATAAACCACTTTACGTCATTGCGATGGTTACCTAGCCATCATCTCCGGGGTAGGCCAGTCGTCGACGACTCCGTATCGGCCGTCGACGGCGCAGATACCAAGTCCGAACACGAAGCCGATGACGAGACACAAGAACAGTCCCATCAGCTCGTGGACCACCCCCATATACTGGAGCGAGCGGTCGCGGACAGCTGTCCCCAGCGTGCCTGCTGTTATTGGACCCTGGAATGTTGAGAACAGGTTTCATTTATTAGATGTCTGTACAAAAGCTGATGTAACCGGACAAATCGGAAAGTATCTCCAGGCATAACTGAAGCACTCATTTCAAATTTTTCAACATCAGAACTTGAGAAAACCCTAAAATTTCAGTTAGGTTAGGTTAGGTTTAATATTTTAATACATCTGGCCAGTTTATTCTCTTTTCAAAATATCAGTGCATGAGAAAGCTCAACCTGTCTGTAATATCAGCAAAATGAAAAAGTTCTAAACTTACCATAAGTGGAGAAATCAACATACTCGCAACGAGTATGATCGTTGAGTTCTCCATCAGCCCAATGGCAGCGACGAAACCTGCTGCGACCAGCAAGAATAGCCAGTCAAATGTCAGCGTGGCATCGGCTCTGACGTCATGCAGGACCTGGGCCAGATTGGTGCGAGCTCGAACTGATGAAGAGAACCGCGACCATGCAGAGTTGGTTTCACTGAAGAAACATGAAATAAGTACAAAAGTATGCAAGATAAAAATAAATCAAACCTTGTTTGATCAACAAGCTTTAAAACAGTCCTACAAATATAAGTTTTATCAATTTCCACGATACAAATTACATTTGCTGCTCTTTGTGAACCTACAATTTTAATAAAAATGCTAATTGGGTTTCATCAAATATTTCTCTAAAACAAGGTAGGGATAATTCGATTTCTCCCGAAACTCCTCACAATTTCTTTGTTATTAATTTTTGCCTCAAATTCCGCTTTTTTTTGTTAAATATTAATGTGATACTACTTTAGATACCACCTCGGCCTTTCAATGTTAGATTAAGGTTATTTTATCAGCAGATTATATTTTAAAGCGGTAGCATAGAACATATAATACCTAGGTTCTTCAGTATTCATGTCATGTGAAGCAAGTGTGCGCACTTAAGGTTTGGAACGTTATAAAATCTAAAATTGCAAGTTAAATAAGACAAAGCGAGGTTAATTAGTTAAAGGGTTTATTAATCTACAATTTTAATACAGAAACAATGTTCGTCAATGGCACAAATTTTTAGGAACTAAACGAAACAAACATGATTGAAATGCGCACATTTACCCTAGTATAGGGGTAAGTGTGCGCACCAAGTAGGGTGAATTCTGTCCCTAAGTTATAAACCGTTTTCGAGATACTTAGCATGCGCACACTTGCCCCCACAATACACTTTGTAAAACAGTCAGAAAACTTAAATTGGTTTAAACTTATTCGTACATAGATAGGTAGGTACCAATCTACTTGTATCATTTGCCAATGTCGTTCACTTGATGGTAAATAACACGCTAGCTCATAATAGTTTAATAGGTACCTACAAAACGTCTGACAGTTGAAAACCCTTCGCACCACAACACGCTTGTCACCTTGAGATATTTACTGCTACATAACCCGGCCGCACCCGAAAGCAGTCGGGTATCTTGCGATGAATACCCACTCGCAAAAAAAAAAAAAAATAGGTATAGATCCTTTTATGTATCTTTATTCACTATGTTATAATATACCTATACCTACTATGATACACTTACCTACGAGTACTTTCGTATTTCCCACTGTCAGATGGCTCGTTCTGTTTTTTTGAATCATAGTAGAGCGCGCAAGGCACCACGCACACCGAAGACCCGTGTCTACTTCCGATCCCGAAGGTCCTCAGCACTTGCAGTAGCTCTTCGCACATGTAGCCTGATTCTAGGGAAAATGTTACCTGAAATTATCGAAACTATGTCGTGATTTGTGTGTACTTATATTATGGAAAATCCGGTGTTTTTTTTAATGATTGCTGTCCCTTTCTAAATTGCTTAGTATGTAAATAAAGCGGCTTAGTTTAGTTTTACAACTACATCCTCTAGATTCCAGTAGACAGCCAAACTTCTGTCAACTAATAAACATATATATAGTTTTCACTTATATGATTGCTTTATTTATGTACGATTACCAAATAGTGACAACAATTGTTTTAGTGAGTTTAGTTCTGTCAACTAAAACCTCAAAAACTGACCAAAATAGTAACATTGTTTACCATAACAAAATATGACATATATGTTGGTACTTCAATCCAGTTATTGTTTCGATACATTATTTTAATCGTAAACTCAAGCTCTGCATATTGGATATGTGACTCACTTTTATGAACTGTTTTATTTGTACCTATAGGTACTTATACCTAAGATACTTATTCTTATACCTACTTTACTACCGCGGACGATTTTCAAAACATGATGCACCTTTACTTACCCTAAGGGTATCTACACATGGCCCGACCCGACATCGCTTGAAAGAGATGGCTATATATAAGCGAAAGGGAGAAGCTATAACCTTAATAGTTTGTTTCTTTTGCTCCCGTGAAATTCAAATCTAGCTGTCCCTTTCACACGATGTCAGGTCGGGCCATGTGTAGACACCCTAACCTATTTGCACTGCTGGGATATCAGCCTACCCGCGAAGGGTAATTAGGCCATATCCACCACGCTGGCCTAGTGCGGGAACCTAATCTATACCAAAGTGCAACATGATCAGGGCCGTAATCAGGGTGTTATGTATATTTGTACAACATCATGTAGGTTATAATTTGCAAAATTAAATTAATAATAACCTAACAAAATCATTTCACGGCAACCATAAATTAACTTTACAATCTATTCATTAAAACAATGGTTCTTTGTGTCTTATGAATAGATAATTTCATGTTGATCGCTTGCAATCATGTCAAAATGGCCATAACAAAATAAGGGACGGCCAGCTGATGGTCTTACGGTTAGATCTCTATCTTTCTAATACCTCACGCTTGTGACGGTTGTATAAACCATTGTGAAAAACAAAGTCGTTATGTTATTAGTCGATAACGAAACATTTTCCGCATCTCGTGATTGTTGTCTACATTCAAAGCCAGCAGAAAAGTACTACAAGGTACCTTTATACCCTTGTAGTACTTTTCTGCTGAATTTGCGAATACTATAGATATCTTATAATTAGATACTAACTTGCTAAATTTTAAAGATCCTAGTTTAGGTATGTAGCAAGTAGATAGGTAACATATTCACACAAGATGTCTATTAATTACTCTGTTAATTATGTAATATGCTAAAGTAATTAAAAAAAAAAATGTTAAAGAAAAGGTGGCGAAAACATGTAACGTTTATCACGCCCAGTACTTTATATAATTCAAAATTGTTGATTGAGCGAGCGAGAGAGCACGTAGTGAAGTGTCAAATCAGTCTTAGATAAACTTGTAAGTTTTACTGGCTTAGGTGCCTTACGTACGACGACACTTACGACACCTTACGACACTCTGGTGAGTAACTTATCGTACATAATACGATTACGTGAGTAGGTGTAACTTAACACGTGATTTTATTCATACTATCGCTGCCTGAACAATTTGCTTATTTACCTGCCAGAATTTATTGTTTCTTGTTACGTTCCATGTCGCATTTTTGACAGCTAGCCGCGCAACTACTTCCAACAATATCTGAAACAGAAAAATGTTATCTAGTAATGTAGTGTACTTATTACGTGGCTGAAACCATTATACAATGACAAAAACTATGAATACAAAACATCTGTAACGTGCAATTTTGTTAATACTCCGTTTCCTCAATCACGCGTTATTACTATGAGTGTTAACATTTTCCTGGCAAATTACCTACACCTACTAAAGTAACTAGCGATTAAGTAAAAACTCACAGGCCTTTTTTCGGGTCACAAGCCTTCAGGCGGCTAAAAAACTCAGAACTGGCCAGTACTACAAGTACAGAAGACTAACTGCGAGATAAATTGTAACTGTCGGTACGTCGCAATAAAGTTAAATTTAGCAGGCACAGCGTTGTTTAACTACCCGCAAAAAATGCTTACAGGCGGCCAACGCGTGACAAGACGAGGGTGATTGCTCTGTTACTTTCGCACTTGTTGGGATAGATGTATATAGAAGCGGCACAGCCACTCGCATTGCATAAACGGACTTGATTATCAGAGAAATACCAAATAGTGCACCAAGAGTCTCTTAAAAATAAAATATCATTAGGAGACATCACTGCTGAGGACGCTGCTGTCCTCCGGTGGTTCTGGTCGCATTTTTATGACATACCCGGGTCGAACGTATCTCAACTTATCATGTGAACAGAATTTACTTCGGACTTTTGTGCGCGCCATCTTTATCCCTTTGCATCAGCTACCAATCCTTTTTCTTATAGTTTGTTTAATTCGATGAAGTACAGTACGATATCATTATTGACACCTTAAAATATATTCAATTAAAATACAGACTTATAGAACAACTCAAAACAGAGACTTTTTTAGACTTTCGTGGTTGTTTACTACCACAGAAAAGAGAAGTAAAAAAAATTTCTTCTGTGTTTACTACATTACTATTAGCATTACCAATACATTATTACTGTGGTTGTTTCAATAAAACTAAAAATCGTGGTAAATATCCTACGAGTACTAATAGTAATCAAGACACAGAACAACAGACAGAATAAAAAAACAGAATAAAAACTCGCAAAAACTAATAAAAAGTTTTCTGTATAAAGCGACCTCAATCAGACACTACGATTCAATTATTCTGCTTTTGAAAAGAAGTTTTAAATAAACGAGCCTTCTAACGACGTACTTCTAATTACGGTCACCATTCATGGTACGCCATTTCGAGAATCGATTTTTGTCACGACTTATTGTTCTATCGATTCTGTCCGAAACTGCGATAACAATGAGAGGATGTGAAATCGATAAAATACTCGACGATTTCATTGAATTGCTAAAGGACTTGTTGATTACAGGATAGTTCATTTCTTTTGTAGGGCGTGATTGTTTAACGTTTTTATTTGTGTATCAATTGGATTCAATGCCATTGTGCGATGTTTTTTAGGTGCCGGATTTATTCATTTGGCAAAAAAGAGCGAAATATTTCCACAGGGAAATGAGAAACGTATAAAATTTCCATTTTGAATTAGGAAATTAGCAGCAATGACTTTTAAAAATAGATCTTTTACTAAACTTGGGGCCGTAGCATAAATTTTGATAAGCAGAGCATGTTTTTTTTTTATAACACCTTGGCATCTAGTTACAAAAGTATCGTCATTTATTCTTTCTGTTTTTATGTTCCTTTTTATCTCTACTTCCTAGTACAGAGATCTCTAGTTCCTTGTTTTCACGCAATGACTTTTTGTTAATTAACAATGTTTTTGCTTTTCTGGAAAAATAACCTTACCTGATCTCGACCTTACTTCATCAGAACCATTGACACAATTTTCCTTAAAAATATTTTACGTTAAATCTGTGGATATTTTTAAATTTTGGCTTT
Organism: Apocheima hispidaria; assembly: GCA_947579745.1. Lineage (NCBI taxonomy): Eukaryota > Metazoa > Arthropoda > Insecta > Lepidoptera > Geometridae > Apocheima > Apocheima hispidaria. The sequence continues at coordinate 5,560,356 of OX388157.1, read as the reverse complement.
TATGTCGGATCACGTCTTCGCTAATCGGCCGATGTTTTGTAAGTCTGCCTGATTATTTAGAAAGGCATGAAATTAAATGAAATTTATTTCACTAAAAATATACTTAGTCTATGCACGATACTTAGGTAGGATATACTTAGGTTAGTTACATCCAATCAATTTTGCAATTTGCAATAATTATATTGGTAAATGAAATTGACAGTAATGAGATTTCTATCCCATATTACTTATGCTTTTCATTCAGGTTCAAAATAAATAATCCTCTTAAGAATAACAATTACTCGCTAACTGAGATCATAGATAAATTATATAGAGTTTTTTTTCTTTTCTTATATGACACCCTTATAATTAATCAATAAGGTAAATACTATATTGAGATTACAATACCATACTATTTTATATTAGTGCAGCTAAGTGCAGCGTGCCGACCCAAAATAATAAACAAATCGAAGAACATGGGTAAAAAATACTCAATTTATATATATATATATATAAAACTAACAACATAAACAACATTATTTCAGAAAAAAAAAACATATTTGTTCATTAATCTTAACATATTTAAAAATTACAAAATTACGTTAAATTAATAAAACATTAATTCACACCTCACAAAATATGTGATATAAAAATTCGACGCAAACATACAAAAATTACTTCACAATATTGAACTAAATGATGATACAAAATGATTTTATGTAAGACTTGTATTCGGATTCTAAGCAAGTAATAGAGTTAGTTAAAATGTTCATGATTGCCTTCTAGTTATCAAATTGTGCATGTCAACTCACAGTTTCGAGTGGTGTATCCCAATGAAAAGCTCCAAGTATATCGACACCGCGCACCGGCCCCGTGATTTCCAGCTTGTTTTTCTTCATTTTCAGCACTTGCTTTATTTCTTCCCACGACGATTTAACATAATTCTTACCACTATTTAAATACTCATTCACATTCAAGGCAACTTCACTTTTCGATTTGTGCAGATCTGCATTTTTGTCTGAGCTTAGATAATCCGTTGATTTACATTTTGAAATGACTATGTTAATTTCGTCTTGCGCGTACGACTCTACGGATCTACCGATTTTCTTGTTTTGCTGCAGCTCGTAAATCGTGCAAGGCTTTGTCTTTTCTGTTGATTCCGTTCTCAGCTCCTCCTCGTGATACTTTTGTGGGACGTTAACTATGAACAGTACGCCAGCCATAGTCACAAAACAATGGGCAGTTTAAAAAAGTTCTTTCAACATTTATAATAGCACTGGACACGCGCGCTATCTTTGCAAGAGCAAACTGAAGTGTCAACAATAACGAACAAATTCTTGACTTCGGAACCAATTCTTGATGTAATGTCAACGTTGTCTACGGAAAATCACCAAACAATTGACTTCCGTTACTACTTTGCAAACATAGTTGTTAATTGTCTTTTGTTTTTCTTTATAAATAATTGACTGTCGTATTATTTTGAAGGATTAATAAGTACAATAGCTGCAGCGCAGGGCCCGTACCGTGAGGTGCTTATTGCGGTGATTGTTAGGCTCAGCCGAGAACACTGCGCGACCATACACCTTATCGCGCGGTAATACGGTTCGTGGTCGCGCAGTGTCGTCGGCTGAACCTAACAAACATTGCAATAAGCACCTCACGGTACGGGCCCTGGTTGCGTACCTGCGCTACAACTGTAATCTTACTGTCTCAAATGGTAGATTTTTTTTTGTGTTTTTATGTCGGACTACTTATGACCGTATACTCCAGTATTTGATTTAGAAATCTACATTTTCTTTTTGTTCATTAAACTGGAAAAATACAATTTATACAAATACAAGTATGTATAGAAAATATCATACGTCAAAAGTAGTTTTTGTTGTAAAATGCTATATTTTAAATTGTCCTATCTTGAGTAGCAATTCGAGCTGGCAAACAAACATAATAATTACAAGTTTATTGACAGTGCTGTTCATGTGAATGGTTTTATCTCAAAGTTGGCATCCCCTCGGTAACCGTTACGGGACAAAATAAAGCTTGCGGCGCGCAGCCGTGGCCGGACCCGCGGGGCGAGGGCGGGCGGCTCGGCCAGCTCCAGCCGCCCTCCAGTCGCGGCGCAACCTGCCGCCCGCGCGAGCCACGCGCCTTTCCCCGCGGTACGCGATCAATACTCATAACCTACAAAACAAACTAAAAACCATCACCTAAAATCTTCTTCTCGGAGACTACAAAAAAGAATCTCATTTTTGTTACCGTTTGTATGATACACTATTCACATAGCTGCTATATTTGTTAATCTATTGAACATGGCTACCGTCAGAACACATGATCTCTAACTTCACCTTTCATTGCAACACGGTTATTATCGGTCCACTAGTTAATCCAATGTGTACCAACTTCGGTTTTGTTTGCTCTACTTGTGTTTTTTCGTATACTTACGTTACGTAAAGATATTCCGAGCGTGCGGGCTTCGAATCGATAAATTACAAAATTTTGTAGTTATACGAAGTGATTTGATAGACGCGACCTTAACAACTGTGTCTATTTTCGATGCCCCATTCAAATATTTCTACTTTGAATATTTTACATTCATAAAATCTTTTTCATTTTAGCTTTTATTATTTGAAATGTTGTCTTTATCATCATGAAATTCATGTAGTACTTTCTGATACTAGGATTCCCAAATCTTAAGTGAGAAGCGCAGGACAGGACAGCATTTACATTACATAACGCGCTCCTTGTGACGTAAGTACCTCGTGCATAATCCATCTGCATGTATCGTCAATGCCGACGAGTTACAAATGACGTAACTTCAAATAAAAAATCAAATTCTGTGAAATAAACACACCATATACTTATATTAATTTATAGTCGAGATTTGAAAACAACAGAAGGCAATGCTAAATACGTCTTGTGTGTTGTGTATTGTATACATAACTCATTATTTGAGGGTGCCCACCCACAAATGGTCCAGAGTCCGAAAGATACTAGAATGTAGTAAATGTGCCTATCAGCTGACGGAAATCGTGAGACACGCAGAAGGTTTTTTATTTAACTTTTCGTTTACTTTTTGTGGGTACACAGTTTTCTGAAAAAGATCAGTCAGCATAAACATACATACAAAAGCCGATTTGTACATTTAGACTCTTTGCTTTCATAAACTGAGTTCTAATGAGTATAGTTAAATTGAGTCAGTTACGCCGACTCAATTTATAGTATTTTAGTTCTTTGTTGATACTTTTACCCGACTGCCCAAAGAGGTAATATTTTTGGGGTGTATCTATGTATGTTTGTGTGTTCGTATATTACCTCATCTAATCTAATTGGTAGACTGACGAGTGACGAGATTTGACGAGTGATATGTCGTTGGATTCTTCTTTACGTCCGGAATGTGATATGTTAATGATAATTTCTGCAGTTTATCTTATAGATTAAGTGCATTAACTTTTCCATGTACAATTCTAACACCTAAGCTGTGGCTAATTGCTGAATTGCCAGACATTTGTATTGACCTGGCTCGAACAAACTGGATAATTAATAAACTCGTTTCAATTGCCTCTGAAACAGTCTTGGTATGAAAACAACTCAGAAAATTGCATTCAAAATTTGGCGATTGTGATACGTATATACTTATTTGTGTGCTTGTATACGTTTACTCGTATTCGTGGTATGAAAGCGAACCGATTTGTACTTGTGGGGTCGAATTTTTCGGGTACTTGGATAGAAACGACCAAAGCTCAATAATTGGGGCGTAAACACAGATCGTTGAAGGTTCCTATCCTTCTGGCCGTCGAATATTTAAAACATTACAGTAAGTGTGAGCAAAATGGTGCAAGAAAATACTTAAAAAAAATTAATACATTATGCACTCAACCGGTAATGTATAATCCTAACTTATTGACCGAGTGAGCGAATCGAATCAAAGGTCTCAGTTTTAACTGGAAAAATTTGCTTTCATGTGTCCTTATGTTGGTACTCGCGTACTTTTCGGTCGTATTTTTCAACCAATCTTGACGAAACTTGGTATACAAATTCTATAAAATCTTTGAATTTTTTAGTCTTCGGCGATTTTTGATTGGTGGGGTATTTCCCAAAAAAAAGGGGGAAGTTTGCTGCGGCACCATTTACCGGCCGCTTTTGATTATATTTGGCATAAACATTCAGTATTCGATTCTAAACAAGAATTTTGAATATTAGCAAAATCGGTGAAGAGGTTGTCAAGATGTAAGGTCTCATTTCGGTACACCCAGACCCAGAACAGGCATTTAAATTCATCTTTCAAACATCTGCCTTGGCTACCCTTCATACTAAGTTTCATCCAAACCTGTTCAGCCGCTACGAAGTTGACTGGGAACAAACACACTAACATACTTCGTATATATTAATTATAATAACATATTTTTCGCACACACTATCGCATTTATAACATTAGCATAGGATAATATTGACAGTCGGAAATGTGGGCCACGAGACGCCTTGAAATAGGTTCCTACGGTTGTTTACGATAACGGGCCCTAATATTTTATTCATTGTTGTGCCCCCGTTGTCATTGTAGTTTTTAGGGCAACTCGTCTGCCGAAACACGCTAAACAACTATTGAAGGAAACTTCAATTAGGCGTCAGTAATTATGTAAGTTTTCGCCTTTTTTACTCGTAGGGCTAAAAAAAAACCCTGATGACGGGACACTAGAATACGGCTTCGGTATCCCGTGCCTGTAGTAAGAGCCTACTAAAAGGGAACTTTTGGGCCCGGAGGTGGTCACAGGTGGAACTTTATAGCCGTCATCTAAACGCCAACCCAGGGAGGATGACAACATCGAGTGCTTTGCTGACGCCGTGGGCAGAGGCGTAAAATGATTAAAAATAACCTTTTTTTTTTATAAATGCCTATTGGCCTCTGCCACCCTCTACAGCTTTACCTTGACAAATGCAGATGGCGTTAGGCCCTAAAAACTATTATTGAGCGCGTGGGCGACTACCTATATTTCCCCAGCCCCTTTGTTCAGCTGATCTCTTGGAAGACGAATTAATACAAAAGCAGATGTAGAACCCGAATCCAAATCCAAGTATAACTTTAACATAACAGTTCTTCAGGGTTCAGGGGTTATTTGTTCTTGAAGCCACGCTATAAAGTTCATTATTATTTATCTTATATTTTTGTTGCGACTCGCCTGGCTTCGTTCGGGTTTAATTTAAAAAAAATACATAATTATATAAACTTTCCGTGACAAATTATCTAACTGGTGGTGAAAACCGCATCAAAATCCGTTGCGTGGTTTAGGAGGAGTATACAGACAGACACGGAAAGCGACTTTATTTTATACTATGTAGAGATTTTATTACATTCAGAAAGAACCCACATCAAAGCAAAGTCGATGGATAAATCTGTTCTAGGTAAGATTAAGGATTGCTTTGTAAGCAAACCAAGTGGTTTCACGAGGGAATCTCTTGTAGACGGTCTTTATTATACCTATCCTACGTACTTCCGACTTTGTTAAGATCAAAAGTTGGAGATTAAGATGCGAAAGAAATGGCAAAAGGTTATCGAGAAACAAGACTGCAAAGTAAATGTTCACCCTAATATCCAACGCTCGAAAAGCGTACATGTTCTATAAAAAATGGGGTAAGGGTAGAAGTAGGTGCTACTTACTAACGCAAGTTTTTATTATTTTGTGATTTTGATGAATTAAAGATTATACTCTATTCTCTAAAAAATCACTTTAAACTCAACCACTTTTTTTGGAAAGTGGAACTTTCTAGATTTCGGTTCAAAATCGATCGTCACAAGCCGAACGCCGTCCGCGTTTTCGTGACTCATTTTTGGTAACGCTTTTCGGAATTTGGAACGCAAATTTTTCATGAATGACAGAAAAAAAAAAACTTTAAAATGTAATTTTTATCTTTTTTTTTTTTTTTTGGCGTCGCACGTCTTATGCTTTTGCCAGTGTCAAGTATACTTATATTCAAGTTTTGTTAAATATTATCAAACAAGTCATAGTCACAGTCAAAAGCGAGCAAAGCAAGTCACGGTCAAGTCCAAGTCATACCCCAGTAAAGTGGTGAAAACTTTACTAAAGCCTTCTATGGAGTTTTGGAAACAACACGAAAATTCACGTTTCACGACATTATACCATTCACCAACACTCGTGCATGTTCACGAACACTTAACTGGTAAACATTCACCGTTTTTACACATTAACACTCGAAATAACACAAGTTTTGGAAAATAATACGCGACATGATTTCTTCACGTTCCCGCCAAAACTCTCAAAATGACATTCACTGGAACTTGCTTAGTATGCAACAGCAGTTTATTCTGCGTCATCAAAGAAAAGTTCGTTCAAAGTTCAAGTTCGGATCAACGGTACCCAAGTTATCGTCGGACTAATCCACACACAAACATACATACAAACGCCGACTTGCTCTCGTTGACCTTCTGTGTTTATAGCAGTATGCGAACAATCCGAGAATGGCATAATACTGGGAGGGCCTTGGATCTTCATGGACTAAAAAACTTCATATTATTATGATAGAACTTCACATAGGCAAGTTCCTTCGTTCGCGTGGACAAATAAAAAAAAGTAGCCTTTGTCCATCTAACTATGCAAAAGTTCAGGTCTATCCGTTCAGCCGTTTAGCCGTGATAGTGCTACAAGCACCCAGACAGAGAGACAGACAGAGTTACATTCGCATCTATGATATTAGTTAGGTGTAGGTCGATAGCTGCATTGCAATCGTCTGGCGTGTAAGAGCGTTGAACTGTCGTCTCTCTAAAATAATTATAATTTTATTCAACGGGTTCATGAAAAAAGGTATTTGACATGTTTTCTTACTAAGTAACTTTGTTCGTATATAGTATATATTTACAGAGTATTTTTGTTTTGAGAAGAGGATTATTAATTTTTCTTACAAAAATATCTAAGTAAATAAGTACATGAACAATTTATGAAAGCCCCTCTATTAATATCAATGGTGGATGATCTTATTTAAGGCTTACTCGCGTCCACAGTTGTGTCCCTCACGCATTGTGACACTATTGAAAATATATAATCAGGGAATATCGAAGTAGTATTTAGTGTTGTGTCTGTAAATTGAATTAAAGTAAATTTGTATAAGCCGAGTAGCTACAGCTATAGCCCTAATGTCAGTTTGTAGGCCGCCTGAAGGCCTCTGGATTGGATAGGAATTAACTTAATTTACTTATTTAAAAACTTAATTTTAATCGTTTTTTTTTGGTGTGCTCTCTTTCCTCGTTTCAATTTGATGGAAGAGATCTAAAAACATATTTTTCGTTTTTCTGCCAAATTAAGAAAGATTAATACGAAATTTCCTAACAAATATAATTTTGCCTTAAAAAGATACAACATATTATAAGCACTTTGTTATAGGAATTTACACATATATTGCTGTGGACGAACGCAACAAAGGGCTTAATATTCGATTTTTTATAACGAATAGTTTTTCTTGCATTTCAATATAACTGAGAAAAGTATTGAAATATGTATAAACATTTGAGAATTTAGTTTCTTAGGTGCAAATAAGGAAGATTTCTAACATAATAACGGACTCAATGATATTTTAGTCGAGATACGATTTTAGCGCCTTTAAAATACCCCCGCAAAATCGCGTTCTTTTAAGGCAGATTTCATTATAGCTGTCTGTTTTATTCTCTTACGTTTCGCATCTTCTTTCGCACTCTTTGGCGGAACTTGGCTGCTAGGTTACAATGAGCTGTAAACAGACTGCAACAGAGCCGAATTCAAAGCGCCATTTTGAAGGTAAAAATCTATCTGAAATAAACTATACGGAATGGACTCTAAAACCGTTGTTATAGCACTTGAGTTTTATGTTCCTTTTAATGTAAAAATATGATACCTTTCAACCCGTGGCGAGATAGATTGCGCCTATTAGTATAACGTGGTTCCCGGATGATTTGTGAAGGTCGTCTAGCATCTTCTGCCCCCTCGGAAGATTAATGAGCTGTATCAAGTTCTATCTATTGCCGCTTCTACATTTTTTAAGTCGTGAAATATCCAAGGTGGAATCCATCATGAAAATTAATTACACTATGGTCTGAAAAGCTTAGAGGATTGTTGTTGAGGATGTTTAAAAGAAAGTAATTATGTCAAAAATATTGACGGTAATGTATGTGTGCAGACTGCGATCCTACCCTAATCCTAAGTAATATTATAATTCAGAAAAATATAGCAGCAGACGTATCAGGACCAATAAAGCTTCGAGGTATAATCATGAGTACGTTCGTCTCGAGGAAAAAACTTTGCTTGCGCGATTCAGAGCTGCCTACTTTACAACTAACAGCCCATAAAAAACGTCAAAAAACGCACAAAAATGGATCAACGCTCTCTAGCGAAATATAGGAAGTAACTTTGTCTCTCTGTTGGATGTTTGTCGCGTTATCACGGCTAAACGGCTAAACGGATCCTGATAAAATTTGATAAAGAGTTAACTGTAAATCACAAAGACGGACATTGGATATTTTTTTTATGTCCACGAAGTCGCGGGTAACAACTAGTTATGTATATACATAATTTGCATTTGTCGAACAATGGATGCTAGATCACTTAATAAATAAAATACTAAATATTTTTTTATTCATTGAACTTTGCCGCTCAGCTACCACATCGTTTTGTAAGTCAGAACGGAACAACAAAATATATAGACGTAAATAAAAAGTAGGTATCATATGAAAATCCGAAGAAGTATATAAAAATTGTTAACAAAATTAGTTAAGGTTTAAAATTTTACTATGAAAACTGACGTGGTTTTGATACATTTTGTTTTAATAAAACGGGAATACTCAAGACCCAAGGCAAGACGATGCCGCGCGCGTCTCGCTTAGCATTCCTTGATAAAGGTCACCGAATGTGATCGAAACTCTAGTCGGAATAACCGACTCAATTTAACGTGAGCCCTTTCCCCGTAGTATTCCCGTTTTATTAAAACAAAACTTGTTAACTGTTGTTTTCAAAACTTTAAATAATAATAAAAAAACGCGCGTTATTAACTAGCATTGTTAATAGTAGCGTCGCAGTAGGTACTTGGTGTTCTTTGTATCAGTAATGTTTAACCACAGATTAACTAGTAGACCTCTCGACCCCTATAAGTTCGCAACCACACCTTTGCCAGTTATTCAACCGTCAAGCAGTAGTGTGCAAGCATTACTGTGTTCCGGATCGAAGGGCAATGCTTCCAGCGTAATTACTGGGCATACAGAGATTTTACATCTAACATCTCAGGGTGACGAACTGTTGAAGTTCGAAATTCTGGGTGGCACTGGACTGTTATGGGCAAGCGTGACGCGTAACATCAGGTGAGCGACTTGCTCGTCTCGTCACCGAGTAACATAAAAACAAAACCCTTGACCGAATTAGCTCAAATTCGAACTTAAAAATTGTATTGAAATGAGCTACTTACTTGCATACAAAATTTAATGAACGTCGGATATACACACAAAAAACAAAAAAATGCCGATTTGTCTCATTAAACTCTCGAGACATTCGCTTTGTTTGGTCAAATAAAGATACCGCATTTTGTAATCCTTGTACCGACAAACAGTCTCCAAAGTTAGAGGAAAGTGCGGGTTGCGGGGACTGCGACGAAGCACTTTACTATTCCCCTGGTAGGGGTCGCACGGCATAGGTAAAACTTTATACCTCAACTGCTGAGTGTGAGGCCTTTATATGTCAGATCCATGACTTCTTCTGATAAATTGATTAACAATCAAAATATGTGACTAAAGTTCCCATCGCTTTTCAAACCCATTGTTTTATTAGACCCTTATTTAATTGCGGGGGTGTTATTTTAGACGCAACCCCAAAAGGGTTAAGGTGCCTTGAATGTCAGGTGGGGAAAGGGTGGGGGCATTCGGGAGATTTCATCCGATTTTTATTGTGGTGATACAAGATAGATGGCGTGTCTATTGTGTGACCGAATTTTGTGGCTGGATGCCCCAATCATCATACTAATATTATAATTGCAAAAGTTTGTGTGTAAGTATGTAAGTGTGTTTGTTCTCGTTAAACTCTGTAACAGCTGAACGGATTTGGATGAAATTTGGTATGGAAGTAGCTTATACCCTGGCTACTTTTTATCCCGGAAAAAAAGCAAGCTAGTGTGGAGTAGTGCGGGGCGAAGCTAGTGTGGAATATGTGGTAAGCGATGTAAATATTGGGAATGTTCGCTTAAAAGATGTATATATTTTAGGATATTATACAAACTAAAATCTTAAGTAAACTATTTAGCCTACTACATAAAACGTACAGTTGCATTACAAAGAGACCATTGAAGGTCTAGAGAGGAAATTTCTCATAGTAAGATAAGATAATGTCGTATGATATCCTAAAATACGTCCTAACATTAAATAACATTACGGCCAGCTCAAAAAATACAATGATAACCTAAAATACAATGATATCCTAAAATATGATATCATATACAATGATATCCTAAAATATATAAATACAATGTGATATCCTAAAATATATATATACATTGATATTCTAAAATATATAAATACATTGATATCCTAAAATATGATATCACATACAATGATATCCTAAAATATGATGATATCTTAAAATATGTCCTTACAGTACACAACATTACGGCCAGCTCAAAAATATATTTTTACGATATTTAAATGTTATCCGCCAGACGACCTCCACTACTGAACAAAGACCTCCTCCACACTAACAACAGTATACCATTTGCGTCCACGACTTTAACAATGACGTCGGTCTACCTAATAGGAGGGAGGCTTACAAACATAGCGTCTTACGGTTCGTAGTCGCCACTCGAGAACCTTTCTTCCCCATCGGTTATTAGTTCTTCGAGCGATGTGGCCTGCCCATCGCCACTTAAGCTTGCAAACCCTTAAAAATAAGGCGGTATACAGCGGTAGGCGCTAACCAGGTCGTCACGTGTGTTAGCACAGTTTACGCTGCAAATCACCACGCTTCATTGGTCGAGAAAATTGGGAACTGCGCTGAGTTAACTTTATCGTTTCAGCTATAAATTATTTTAGTCATGTGATTTTGACAAGGTACCTACATCTGACGCGCTTTCTTCGTGCTCATACAGTAAATTCTAACTAATATTATAAATGCAAATGTAACTCTGTCTATCTGTCTCATTATCTGGGATTTTGTCACGTTATCACATCTAAACGGCTGATCGGATCGAGCTGAATTTTTGCATAGATATAACTTTAGGGTAGGAGATGGACAAAGGCTACTTTTTTTTTTATTGGTCCGTGCGAACGTAGTCGCGGGTAATACCTAGTAAATAAATAACGCTTAGCACTCATAGCTCTCTATTAAGATTTCCTGTGTCGGGGATGTCATACAGAACGTGGACAACTAACAGAACCATAGCAGAAATATCTGCCCGGCCGCGAATCAAACCAGAAACTTCCTGCTCAGAGCGCAGACGCGTTAGCAATAAGTCAGAAGGGTAGTCGTGACACAGGGCAGTAAGTTCACAATCAGGGCCAGAACCGTGACGTATTTATTGCGATGATTGTTAGTTTTAGCTTATGACGCTGCGCGACCGTGCGTATCGTCGCAAAATAAGATTCACGGTTACGCAGTGTCGGCGGCTGAACCTAACAATCGTCGTGCTAAGGATGTCACGGTACGGGTTCCAGATTCGAAAAAATAACGACATAGCATAAAGTTTCTTTTTTTTTTCATAGTAACAATTACACTGTTCTAGAAATTTTTACTCTGAGCGGCCATAAGTCTCAAAATTATAATGATTAAACTGTTATATTTCCACAATACATTGATCTGTGTTTTCAACATCGCTTGACAATATTAAGCTATGGATTTGTAGTACTTCTGTTATTTAGACGGCCTTGCTACGAAAACAAGCTAGCTACGCTCAAGCTATATTTTCAGTACTTCTACGACGTAGACGAGCTTTTGTGTAGCTCGTTTCAAAAGCACGTCTTTCGTCAACGTCAGAAGAACTACAAAAGTACCCTCAGCTCATTTGAGTAGAAAGTCCGTCTACGTCGTAGACGTACTACAAATGTTGCTTGAGCGTAGCATACGCGTACATGTTTTTTTAGCAAGCCCATCTACGTCGTAGAAGATTTACAAATTCAGTTTGACATTCCCAAGCCAATTTAAAGATACATACAAATACATACAGATCAATTTATTTTAGGCCGTATAACAGCTAAGGTGGTCATGTGCCATCCTGCTCGCACCACCTTACTAGCACCGTGCGCGCGACTGGGTATAATGCACTCAAGCTACGTTCGTAGCTCTTCTACGACATACTCTTAGATGGGCCTGCTACGAGGACTAATAATAGCTACGAGCTTTCAATCAGCACGCACCGCGAAAAAATCTTCTTTACTCTTTATTTCGTGCGAAAAAGAGACAAACGTATTCGTAATCGTAGCCGTGTCCTGCTTTTGCACAACGAAAATGTAGAAAAGATTTTACCGCGATTCGCATTCGAAATTCAAAATGATTTATGCAGAAAGTGGGTCATCCTTTTTGTTACAGTCATGCTAGGCCTACTGAAATGGCGCAACTTCGATCAAATTATTCAAGAACTATTGAATAGATGTCAACGAAGACCATGTTAATCGATATACGTCATCTTCTCAGCACAAAATGACGTCATTGGCTTGTAATTCTTAGTCTGAGGACGACTTGTAATTACATGTCTCGAGCTGTTCAAACTATTTGTAATTAATGACCCGTGAAAATGGTTGACTTCGGGCGGTATCCGGCTCATTTTGAGGCATTTCACTAATTTAGGTTTAGTAATTAAAGTACGTTGGAGGCCTTTAAACTTTCCCTAAATTATTTCAGATTTTTTCACCCATTAGCTACGGAGATAATTTTGGATTTCGAATTCTAATGAATATTAATCCTAAATCTAATGAGAGTGTCTGAATAAATCATTATTGTCACTGTCTCTGCTACTGCAAAGAGTGACGTTACGAGAGATATTATTTCTATAAGTAAGGCCACTGAATTCTTATAAATAAGGCCGTATAGTAAAGAACCGCGGTCCTTCTAAACCTAAGGTTTGTTTTAAATTTAAAAAGACACAGCAAGAAAGGAGTGTCTACCTCCGAGTTTATAATCTAGAGCAGATATATTGCAGACAAATGGTCCGTGTTTTTGAAAAGCTCACTAATGTATAGTGAGGAGTACCCAATTTTTACATAATAAGTATAGTTTTATTTTTATTGTTTCGCGCCTTTGTCAATGTTATATATGTATTTTTTTTTTTTAATTGTCTAAATTTTATATTGTTGATTTTCTGTTTTTATTTTAAATGTTTTTCGTTTTTTATATGTAGAGTAAGTAACGTTTTGGTCTAAACTGTAAAGTTGCTTATTTTGTAAATAAATAATAAATAAATAAATATATAAATAAATATTTAAAAAAAACCTTTATTCTACTACAACACAATATTTTTACAATCTAAATGTTAACTAAACTAAAAAAATATATCTGTAGAAGTTGCCTCTTCGGTATAGGCCTAATCTTCTTCAGTCTTATCTATCCCTTGGTTTGGTCATCCAGTCTGATCCAACTCTTTTCTCAATGTATATCCATCTCTTTCCCTTCCCTCCTGGTTTCCTTTTTCCGTCTCGAGGAATCCGCTCGGTGACTTTCTTAGTTCACCTAGAATTTTCAAGTCTACAGACGTGTCATGCCCAGCTTCATTTTAGTCGTCGTATTTTTTCCTTGGCCTCTAAAGCTTTGTTTTTTGCTCTTATAGTTCGGTTATTCACTCGGACAGAGTATGCAGGTATAGCAAGTCATTGACTTTGCTGTGACAGACAGACAGACGGCCATCGAAGTCTCACTATAAGGTTTCCTTTTTATCATTTTACACACCATAACGGTTTCCTGGTTGCACACTGTGTATTTAGCCAGTGTCAAGTATTGTAATATTTAAATTTCAATAAAATGTTATAGACTAAGTCAAGCAAAGTAAGTTACGGTCAAGTCGTAGTCATGCACCAGTGAAGTGGTAGAGACTGTAAAGAGATTTTTAGTTTTGGAAACAACACGAAAAGTCCCGTTTCACATCAATATATACTATACACCAACACTCGAACACACGTTCACGAACACTTAACGAATAAAAATTCACCGTTTTTACACATTAACACTCGAAATAACACAACAAAAATGACGCTACATGACTTATTGGCTTACTCCAGAAATCCCTTTTCACAATATTGAAATCCAAGTATGTTGTCATCAGCCAGGCGAAATTTCCAAATTACAAAAATTAAAAAATAACTACAATAAAAATAACAAAAACAAATCGAAATTGGTTTCATAAATTGCTTTATATTTTCATAACCTAACAAAAATAAAAAAGGATGTCGAGAAAATTTGGATAATCCCCAACACCTAACACTGTAAAGCATATCCCAGAACATGAACAGTGATTAGTGGTAGTGGTAGTGATTAGTGGGCTCATAACAAAATGAGAACACTCCGAGTAATAACAGTAACTTAGGGTTTGAGATTAGGCCCGTTACAGCAGACATAATACTCCGCTTGCCAAAACCCCGAGGCAAGGAATATTTTATGCACAGAACAGCCGTCTGTTATCCGCCTTATACTAAAGTGTCTTCCAGTAGGGTCATAATTAACAGAGTTGATGATTATGTTATTACGCCTAATTAATGTAATTGAAATATATGTTACTTTATTTTATGTATGTAGTTATTATGTCGAATAAATTTTATTCTATTCTATTCTATTATTGTGTCACATTAAACGTGCTATTTTTTTAAAAAGTAAACCTTCATTATTCTTTTACTAATATTATAAAAAGTATGGATGTTTGTCGCGTTATCTCGGCTAAACGGATGAACGAATCGAGGTGAATTTTTGCATAGATATTGATTAAGGATCGGAGAGTGACATAGGCTACTTTTTATTTTGGGAAAAGTATGAAATTTTCCACGTGGGTGAAACCGCGGGCACAGCTAGCTAATTATAAATAAGACCTTGACTGCTAAATGTAGCCTATGACAATCCGGGCATGAGGAGGAATCCAACGACACTCACTCGTCAAAGTTGGTCAATCCGTTGAGGCCACAGGAGGTATACATACATTTACACCCGAAAAACATTACCCTCCTACTATACTTTTTGCATTTGCTAAACTTACTCGTTAGAAAAAAATCCGCACTTTTATTCCCGAAGTATTTTGTATATATCCTAACAATTTTTTTTTTTTTTTTTTTTAGGTCATAATTATATATATTTAATAGATAAAGTTTGTTATAATCTAATGTAGCAATAACAAAATATAAATAAAAACTAATCTAACCTACAAAACAAACACGCCGTCAAGTTCGCCACCGTGCGGCAGGGTACCCAGAATACTGGCAGCATTTCCCCGTTGAATAATTATACTCAGTTTTTGGGAGAAGTATGCGCCAGCTCTGGGATCCCCCGAGGCGAGGACCAGCCTCTTCGACAAGTCTTTGCAAAATTGTTTAGTGTCGGATGACCACGGGCCCATGGTTTCCACAGTCAACGCAACAAATTCATAGTGTGCGCTGAGCTGTGAATACTTCCTACATTTATTTAGTTGGGCTTGCTCGGCCGCGGCCCCGACTCTCCGAGCGGAACTGCTAGCATGTGTCGGTGCTAAGGTGTCCACGCAGGTGGCATCCCAAACCAAGGCTCGGCCGAGACGCCATGGTACAAGAGTGGCACCGTCTGGTCGCTTACCGTCTTCTCTCGACATTCCGCTCGTTTCTAGTGTCGAGGGCAAGGGTGCTGTGGAGAGTGCCCGCCTGACTAAATCATTGATCGCCCAATGACGAAATAGACGGCCGGCACTCTTCATGCAGGATAGCCCGTGACGTCCAAATTGGTCCACGGTTTGTCCGCACTGGCAGCGATGAGGCTCGCACAACTTAGTCCCCAAACGTAGACCCGCTGCTATTCGTAAGCAACTGGGATCAAGGACGGTGGCCAAGTTGTCAGAGGGTAGGGCTCGGAGCCAATGGCCCGACTCCGCCTCTGAAACGGCCATAAGGCGCGCTCGGTCTGAGTCATCTGCAGCTTGGTCTAATAGGGCATTATATATAATTTTGGTGAGCGGAAGGTCCCAAATTAATAATAATCCTAACTAATACTATGAATTCGAAAGTATATCTCAGTCTCTGTCTCGTCTCTCTGCCTGGGTGTTTGTCACGTTATCACGGCTAAACGGCTGAACGGATCGAGCTGAACTTTTGCATTGATGTAGTTTAAGGGTAGGAGGCGGACGGTTGCTACTTTTTTATTTGTAGGTCCCCGCGACTTGTAGTCGCGGGTAACAGCTAGTTATGTAAACTTTGTGGAAAGAATTCAACACAAAGCGAACCTTCGCCAGTGAGGATAGAGTATCGCATGATCGCACTGTAATGCGGTGTCATCTCTATAATACTTAGCTCATAAAATAATAGCTTCATGCACTACTCAAGTACACAAGTACTAGACCCGTACCGTGACGTGCTTATTGCGACGCTTGGTAGGTTTAGCCATCTACTCTATATAAATAATACAAATCATCGTAATAAGGACTTCACGGTTCGGGACCTGATAGAAAACAGCTGAATGGTAATTAAGCACTCATTTACCCCCGTAGCACTTACACGATATATATTATTTCCAAAGTTATTTTTACTTTGGAAATTAAGCTGTAATTGACATAAAACGCAAGAAAGTTTCAATTTCGCGCGCTGAGTGTAACGTTGCACCTTAAAGCTAAAATGATACCCGACTATATGTCGAATGTTAAATTCGAAACAAAGACAATCAGAGCAACTTTTTTCTTTCGACAAAGACTGGCGCATGTCTACCACTGCATTATCCTTGAACTCCGCACTCAATATAATACGGCACGTATCTACGTGGCTACAATACGTGAGAACGGTTTGTTTTAGAAAGAAAGGCTTTTTCTATTATTTTGGAGTATTTGAGATTATCTTTCTGTCTTAAGTTCTGGTTTCACACTTTATTTAGCAATAGTGTCAAGTATTGTAATATTTCAAATAAAGTCACACATTTCACAATTAAAACTAGTCTCAGTCATAGTCCTAGTCAAGCAAAATAAGTTACGTATAAGTCCAAGTCCTGCTGCAGTAAAGTGGTGGACACGTTACTAGAGGTTTCTATGGAGTTTTGGTAACAACACGAAAAGTCACGACATTAAACTATTCACCAACACTCATGCACGTTCACGAACACTTAATCAATAAAAATCTACCGTTTTTAATATTATCACTCGATGTACCACAAGTTTTGGCAAATAACACAACAGCGCGACATAACTTTATCACGTTCTCGCTAAAACTCCAGAAGTAGTCCAGTTGGTAGTTTGGAGTTTTAATTAAAAAAGGTTGAGTTTACCTATCTAGCTATCTGTTTAGCAGGGTTTAATTTCTTCAGATTCCTCCTCGTCCCACTGGTGGACGTATGGGATTTCCGCTCATCGTACTGGTGGCCGTACGGATCTTGTGAGATTCCCCTTCATCCAAATAGTGGGTTGATGGGTGCAAGAGTTACGACCCATAGAAAATTATTTATAGTCGCCAGAAGATTAAATACTGGTTTCTAAGCTACCGTCGCGTAACTAATTAATTAGTAGACAAACGGCAGGGAACAAGTTTAGTATAAGGTCCTTCCCACCAATATATTCCTTGTGTTATGTAAAAGGTACTTTAAGCACGTGTAGCAAAATGATTTTGTTTACATTCTCTCCACCTACCCTCCACTCACGTTTAGAATAACGAGATTTCAACTGCTACTGTCAGAAACGAAATGATACCTACCTATTATACTTGCACGCGAGGAAAACTAGGAGCTACACGTGGACATACTCTTGTAATATTTTTGTACTTTTTATGTCTAAAATATTAACATCTCTAAAGTCGACCCCATTAAGGAGTAAAATTAGAAATTATTAAATTATTCCCCATTAGAAATCTTTATAGTAACTCTCCACCACTTTACTGGGCCATGCATCTGTTGTACTTGACCGTGGCTTACTTTGCTTGACTTAGACTGTATAGACTTGACTTAGACTATATTTTACTTCACTTGTACAAAACTTGACACTGGCTAAATACCAAATGTAGAGCTAGAATATTAGAGAGAGGAAAAAAGGCTGTTTTAACATAATACGCGGGGTTTTGGCGGGAACGTGAAGAATTCATGTCCCGTCATTTTATTATTTTCCAAAACTTGTGTTATTTTGAGTGTTAATGTCTAAAATCGGTGAATTTTTACCCGTTAAGTGTTCGTGAACAAGCACGAGTGTTGGTGAATGGTATAATGTCGTGAACCGTGAATTTTCTCGTTGTTTCCAAAACTCCATAGAAGGCTCTAGTAAAGTTTTCACCACTTTACCGGGGCATGACTTGGACTTGACCGTGACTTGCTTTGCTCGCCTTTGACTGTGACTATGACTTGTTTGATAATATTTAACGAAACTAATTTTTAATTTTTAATTTAATTAAAAATTTAATTCTAAGTAGGTAGGTTATTTTTTATTGTAAATATGTATATATTTTTTGTTAATACTTGTCAATAAATGATATAACATTTGCGGATTATTTGAACCCTGCAAAACGAAACTTAAAAATATATATGTATACTTGACACTGGCAAATGCATAAGACGTGCGACGCTAAAATCTTCTTAGGAGGAAGAAAGGAAAAAAAACATAATACGCGCTCTGTCGCTCGACAATCAACATTTTTATTTAATTTTATAAAACTACTGAGGGTGAATTGATTGATTGATTGATTGAATTGATTGAATGATGGTGATAAAAAAAAGGTTTTTGCAACATTTTCTTTACTACAACGGTTCTTTAATGCAATAGAGAAAACATTTTGCCGTTCAGGTAAATGTGAACTTGCATCAGTTACTTGAGAATTAGTACATTGATAAATGTTATGAAAAAAAAGAAAAAGAAAAAAAATGTTTAAAACGTGGTTCAATATTATCCTTAGTAATATGTGTGAGCGAGAGAGAACTAAAATCGATGGGCCCGTGAATAATGTGTAAGTGTATGTGTACATGATTATGCCGCTGGTCTTACATTATCGTCTATCGCCAGCGCCTCGAATACTCGTCAATCGTCGCGAGGGTCGCAATAAATTCAGGTGTTCATCCCTTCAAACCGGGTCTATAAAAACCAATCAATAAATTGATTATAATTATAATTAAATATGAGAAGAAAACATGTTGTAAAATGTAATTATACGTTTGTGAAAAAATAATATATAACCTAGTGTGTCTCGTTTTTCACATCTACGCGTTACACAAAGATGGACCCGTCTAAAATTGCGACCAGAAACACCGGTGGACGAGCAGCAGCGTCCTCTTAGTAAACGGTGAACAACTGCGATTTCCAAGTCGCCTGCCAAGCGTGTAAATTATGGCAATGAAAAATATTCATATTCATATATTGCGTAAGTACTATTTACATGTCAACTTAAAACTTAGGTTTCATTAAAAAAATAAAATTATAATAAAAATTATTAATTTATAATAAATGTTAAGTACATAATACTAAATTTCAATTCTATAAAATACGTCAAATCAAATAGGGGAGTCTTTCTCCAGTGATGGACATCTAAGAGCTGATAAGAACAAGGAAGACAAATATGACAAAATGGCGGATAGTGACGTAGGCTGGTATTTCGGCAGGAATAACAGACCTTGTTTTTTTTAGCATGCTCTCAAGAAACTCAACATAAAATGACGCAACTAGGGCGCGTCATTGACGCATATAATGGCCTGTCTAACCGACTGTTTTGTTTAGGGTTATAAGTTCTAGTTGATTGTTCGTATAGGGTGGGGAAACGAGGTCAAGGGAAGAAATGTCTATACCTAGTCTGGGTATGTGGTCTATAGCAATATTGACTACTGGCTCGTAAGTTATATCGTCTGACCCTCACGACAAATTCAAGAAACATGCGTCATTGGTTATTGGGTTCATTTCATTTTATTGCGTCTCGTTGCCCTTGCTTTGACATGCTATGCGTGATGTTCTATAGAATACAATTCAAAAACACTATCTTTTATGAAGCCGCGGGGTGTTATGCTGCGCGTGGTGCATGACGGCGTCTGCTTTGGAAATAATTAAGGACGCGGCGGGAGACGCGACGGCGGTGCTGCAGCGAAAACCGCTGGATATCAAACAAAACGCGCATGAACACGCTTCTACATGAACTCTCATACATTAGCATTATGTATTTTACTCTCCCGCGCGTATCCCTGAACGAGTCCTTATTGAAACCTACAATTGTCTGAAACTTGAAATTTTATGTTGTGTTGCGAAAAGTGGAATAACCCTATATATATTTTAGATAGATGGATGGATAAGCTCTTTATTGTTCACACCAGATTTTACATACTTAGGACAAAAAGCTTAAACTAGCATCATCATCAGCCGTAAAACGTCCACTGCTGTACATAGGCGCTTCCCTTAGAGCGCCACACTTAACGACAAGTTGCCCGTTTGCATCCACCGGTTGCCCGCGACTTTAACAACTAGTACATACTACTGTTCTAGTTATTTTATGTAGTGTTAGTGAAAATAACATTAAATAAATTTTAGTTCCAACATCTCGAAATGTTGGCACAAGAAAGAACTATTATCGTATTCCAAGCGGCTATTTCGTTCCAGGGACCGTGCCAATATAGTTAATGCTCATGTAATGCTAAATAACGCGACGACGTTTAGCCCGGCTCCTGCGGCGACTACATTCTCAAGGACGTACACGCAAGAACTGAACGGGGCAAATTGCCCGTCTCCGAGTCACGTTTCGACCAACGATTTTGAAGACTGACTTTTATGACTCAATCAATAGTATTACTTTTTAACTGAAAAATAAAACTAAGTCGGTTAGTTTTGAAAAGAACAAAAAATTCTTAACAAAACTGGCTTATTCGAACGAAACCTTAAGCTTTTAGCTTTCCTAAGAAAAAGCTAGAGAGGGGTAGGTAGAACTTTCTTAAAAAATAAAATATAATTCAGAAAATAAGAAGAAAAATCGTCTTCAAGACCATATGTAAAACAATAATATTCATCAACAAGTCAAGTTGCATTCATTTGCATTCAGAAAGTATTATTTGGTGAAGTAAAACTGATGAAGAAGACCACAGATAGCCACCGGGACTCCTCAATGATAAGTATTTCGCGGGTGGCGCCAAGAACATCTCGATAGTGCATTTTATCAGTATTTTGTTGCAGTCGGTTTTTTTGTTTAAATTATTTAGAATGTGTTTGTCTTGTCAATACAGGGTTATAAGGAAAAGGCATGCAAACCCGGAAAGGGCTCATAGTACTCATCATTATGAACAACTTTTACTATGGGACAAACCATAAAAACGCGTTCCATACTGTCATTTTGTCGTGTGTCCCAGTTCATATGTTTTTCCCATGATAGCACCACAGAGAGACACAGTAGTTACTTTCACATTTACACGATGATGATAAAGTAATGTCTCGTTTTTTTTAAATATTTTGTAGGTCGTCACTTGTAGATAGATAAGGAAAAGGCATGTTTCCTTCCTTATCCTACGCTGTCCAATATAAAATGACATCTTGGCGCAAAACTCGTCGCTCTACCCACCTTTATAAGAGCTTTTTCTTGTGAACGAATATCGGAGTTGATGGAAACGTGACACGTGTTATTATTTTATGTTGTACATTTTTAAAGTGAACTTTGAATTACTGGCTTTATTATGTTATTATTGGGACCGTCGTCTCTGAGTGTGGGCTGTCTATTTCTGCTGTAACTGAATAAGCTGGAACTTTTTGACGTAGCCATTTCCATTACACAATCCTGTATTATGTATCTATACTCAGACCATAGAAAGAATATCTGTAACTTACACACAAACATACACATCAAAAACAAGCCTCCTTAGGCAGACGGGTAAAAAGTGGCCTACCTCACTGTCTTTTGGCTTTTTCTATATTCATGCAAAAAATGACATCCATCCATTGCTCAGTTGATGCGTGAAACAGCAACAAACAAACCAACAAACACACTACCGCATTTGGGTTTTCTCTATGACACAGACACTTCAATATACTGACGTCCCCGCTTCTTCAACATGAACTCGATTCGTGATGCCATTTTGCCAATGAACAAAACAGCTTCGTTTTATGCCTCGTACTAAAGTTTTATGTTAATAAACATTCAGCTACCTACTATTTTATGTCATGTCTCATGACTTCACTGCCTACGCGACTAGGATAGAAGGAAAAGGACAGGCGCCAAAATGACGCCATGTTCCACCCCACGGTCACGTTTAGCCTTGGACATAATCCGGCTTTTTCTTGAAGATCCAGTTTATTTTGTACGTGTAGAAACTACAGCTTAAGCGCAGCATTAGAGAAAACTGACGTCAGCTTCTGAATTTAAAAGAACTACAAAAGTGCGATCTTAGATGAAACTTTAAACGCTCAAGTCAATCCAAGAGAGTTGGTGACGAGTTTTTGACTTGAAAAACTACCTAGACTAAAAGTTTTTCTTTTCTTCTACTAGCTTGTAGATGTAATGCTCCGCGGGCGTTACCTAAAAAAAATACTAATATAAATCTACCAGTGACCCTCCCCGGCTTCGCAAGGGTGTAATTTAGAAAAAATATACATATAAACCTTCCGTGAAAAATTATCTAACTGATGATGTAACGCATCAAAATTCGTTGCGTGGTTTAGGAGGACTTGAAATACGTGGAAAGCGCTATATTTTATTCTACGACTTTACTCGTATATATGGATAGATTATATACTTCAGATCAAAAAGTTTAAAAGCGAGGGATTTTTGTTACTTTGTCTTAAAAAAAATACATATTGAATAATAAATTAATAAATTATTTCAGCATAATAATACTCTTCTTTATTTTTGTTTTTTTTTTTCCGTTTAGATTAGATAGAATACTTTTGATCCCTGTTTTTTGGACCCGATATTGCAGCGGAAAGGCACTACAGATTGGTTATTATCGACTCATTGAAAATGAACTTGCGCAAGTAACGTCTGAATCAATCAATTATCTTATTGCACGTTTTCCAGTCAAGTTTTTCTTTCGACGAAACTAGTTAAATCTGAATAGATTTTCTTCACATACAGTAATAATGCACAATTTAATGCACATTATCATAATCGGCATTACGAATGCGGTGATTAGAATCGGTAGCACAAAATAAATACATCCAGAATGCCGTCTTCGCCCGACCTTGATTTTAATTAACTACGCTCAAACGTAGCGCTACAATATTCTGTGAAAGGTCTCGACTTAGGAATTACAATTATAACCACATTTAAGTATAGATCTTGAGAGACTTTTATATATAATAATAATAAAAAAGGATAAATGCTCGAAAACGGCTGATAGAATTTAAATCAATAAACGTCAATTCCTTCTGTTTAATGTTGCGCAATTCTAGTAAGTTCGGTACAGCTCAATATCGCGAAAGCACCCGCGACTAGCGTTTGACTGACTTGATCCAAGATCCTCGTACCAAAGCCTACGTACGCGTGCCGTACGTGTGCGTGCGCTTGGTGTCTCTCTTTTTATGGAGCATGGCTTCTGTTGGAGCATGGCTTCTGTACCTACTTATTTTGTATCGCTTGTGACAGAAAATCGACTCAGTTGCCACTATCGGTTTCCGCGGTCGCTACTGTGACAATAAGTAGTTTTTTCGTAAATATTTTGAAACAAACTATAAAAATATTTTGGTGTTATCTTGTTCAGTCGCGTTGTGGTTAGCCTCGTTGAGCATAACCGCTGTGACTAGGATTGGAATATATCGTTTTGCAGAGAAAGCGACAATCGTGAATGTGACATTGTGACAATGAAAATACAATGAATGAATCTACAATGAAAATATAATTTATTAATCATTATTATTATTATTTATTAATTACGTTTTCATTCTACAATTGCACAAAAACAGTTGCTACCTCCGTGATTAAGATATTCGTAAGTCATCGTATTATTTAACTTTGTTTTGTAAAATTTCTTCTTTATTCCATTTCCTACTTTCATCTGCCTAACTTGTATCTCGTACCTAACCCAGCTCGGGCCGGGGTTTGCTTTTCTTCTGTGCTTACTTCACTTTTCACACTGGCTTGATTTGATTTTGTCGAGGACAGTAAAAAATTTTTTTTAACTGTTTATTACTTATGAGTATTACAAAAAAATCTTCAATCATGCTTAGTTTAATGATATAATTAAAGATTGTGTTCTAGGCAATCTTTTTAAGTTTCTTTATGTTGACAACATTTAACTGTCACTATGCTACTTACTTATTACATTGAGGATTGGGCATAGAGATATACATAGAGTTATATTGAGCTAGACATGGATTTCAAGAGAGCAAAAGAAAACAACATATGATCGCAGTAGTATTTCATTTACTCCAATAATTATGCGTAGCTAATCCTTTTCGCTATCGTTTTCTTGTTAAGGTCTTTACTTACGAGTATCTTGCATGAATGAGTTGATCAGCTCTTATGTCATCTCTCTTCGCCACGGCACGGCGGAAAGTCTTCGTCGCTTTAAGGTTTTGCTCCAGTGAGAATATGATTTAGTGATTGCTGACGCACTCCGTTCTGTGGAGTGTAGACTCTTGCACTAAAAGCGATTCGCCTGTCGTTTATCCGCCAAAGTTCTCTGCCGCTCAAAAAATCGTTCTTCTATATTTTATGTTTGATTTTTACTGAAGAACGAGAGAAAACAATATTTCCGTCTTGTTTCTTCTTCTTAATATGCATTTCGGTGGGGTCTAAACTAAAATGTGTTTTTTAAAAAAAAACTTTTAGGCAAAATTCTATTCAAAAATGTGCAGAAAAGTGTAAACGCGTGTGAACTAAGTGATTAGCAGCTAAGTGGTGCGTGTATAGATGTGCTTGAGGTGACAGTGGTTGCGAGATGACGTCATTGAAGCACGGAGTCAATTTGAGTCGGCGCGCGTGCAGGCCTCTGCTGCTGGTGGCGGCGCTGCTTCCCCTGGCCTGCTGCACTCCTATTGAAGTAAGTTATTTTGTATGGTTCACCGGCTGGGCTTTTCACCAAACTCACCTGACGTTAATCAGGGCTATTTCGAGAAAGAGATAGCGCTATACACTTTTGCGTGCAGACGAAAAGCTTTAGCGTGCGCTAGTCAAATAATCAGATAGTTGCTAATTGAAACATTAGGAAATTAAACAAAATTCGGTTCTATGCTATCCTAGAAATTATTATTACCTCATAAAAACAATTTGAATTTACACTAGGGGTTCGGAAATCTAGCGGAAAATGTGTGTAAACCGAAATTTTTTCAATGATTTTTTTCACCTAGAAAATATCGTGTGATAATCTTTTCCTTCTAAGATATAGTAGACTAGCTGCGCCCCGCTGTTTCACCCGCGTGAATAATATCTCAGGAACCGTACGTTTCCCGGGATAAAATGTAGTCTTTGTCACTCTCCGGCCCTAAAACTGCAAAAAAATCAGGTCGATCCATTGCTCTTTTTCTGCGTGAAAGAGGAACAAACAAACCGACAATCACACTTTCGCATCTTTCGCATTTATAATATTAGTAGGGATTATAGAACCAAAAACCATAATTATAATGTCAATACAAGGTCTCTAATCTAAATAACTAATGAGGTGCACGAAATAGGAAAATCCACATTTTTACCCGACTACGCGAAGGAAAACGGAGGGTTAGATATGATTTTGACCGTTCATCTGTTCCCTCATATCATCTAACCTACTTATAATAATTTGACAAATTAGGTTACGTTAGAAGCGTCTATCGTCCGCTAGTTATAGGCTACGTGACGTCACATTAAATTGAATAATAGCGCCCTCTAGAGGACATAAAGTCAAGGACAAAAAAGTTTTAACGATACCGTGTTGGGTATCGAATGAAAGGGCTTTATAAGAACATTTCAAATATATATATTGTTAGCTGTTGCTCGCGGCTTTGCTTGCACGATAAAACTAAAGCTCACGTAAAGATGTAGTGGGGTTTTAGTTTTTTGAACTATATCTTGTGTCAGTTTAGCTTCTTAAGTGTCGGTGTGTTCGAAGATAGTAAACACACCTATCCTAGAATTTGAGCTGGCTCTCAAGTGAGGCTTCCGGAGCACTTGCTGCTTGAAAAAATGAAAAAAATAAAAAATAAAAGAAGAAAATGAGTAAGTGCAACTTATGAATAACAATAGTACCTTTATTTATTTACATACAATTAGGAACAATAAGACAGAAATAATAAGACAAATAATCCTATACACAAATAAACTAATATTATAATTCATCCTAATCCTGTCCTAACTTCATAGGATAATCTTACATATAATCTAACATCTCAGGGTGACGAGCGCAGTGCATTGCCGCGCATAGTTTTGAACTGTGGGATCAGATGGAAAATACTAGACATTTCTGTTGTTGAAAATTGACACTCCATCTAGGTAGATAGAAAAACTTGCAATTATTCATGTGAGACACTGAGCTGTGGTACGTCTGTATCATAGTCTGAATACTTTTTTTCGCGAGATAAAGCAGGCAGCCTGGGCCGTACCGTTGACATCCTTAGCGCGATGTTTGTTAAGTTCAGCAGCCGACGCCGGTTCACGGTCACGCAACTTACGTGGCTAAACCAAAGTTTCTTTGCTAAAACTAACAATCACCGCGCTAAGGATGTCATGTTAAGAGCTCTGTTAGGATTCTCTTGTTTCCAACTACTATCTCCAACCTAATTTCAACTAAATAAGTCAATAATAGCGGTAGGGCTCTTCTGCAGCGTCCGCCTGGGGTATACCACACCTTTGCCAGCTATTCAACCGCCAAGCAGTGGTGTGCAAACATTACTGTGTTCCGTATTGAAGCGCAATGTTTCCAGCGTAATTACCTACTGGGAATAAAGAGATTTAACATCGAATATTTCAGGATGACGAGCGCTGTGCATTGCCGCGCATGGTTTTGAACTGTCGAAGTTCGATATTCTAGGTGGCACTGAATTGTTATGGGCAAGCGTGGCTCTTAACATCAGGTGAGCGACTTGCTCGTCTCGTCACCAAGTAACATTTAAAAAACCCGTTCAGCCGATAACTTGTTTATCGAAGGTCGTTACAGCATACGTATTTGGTTATAATTTACTTGCACGTGTGTAACGAAACGTACTTGATCATGTGGAAATTATTTTGTTCACATATTTCACCAATACTGTCACGGCCCGGATAGCTCAGTCGGTAGAGCATTGGACTTTTAATCCAAGGGTCCAGGGTTCAAGTCCCTGTTCGGGCGATCTTTTTGCTTGAGTATTTGTTTTTTAACCATGATATTTTTATTAAATTTCAGTTGTTTTTTTGTTATAACGTGATTTTATTTTTATTTTCACTCCCTACAGGACAACTTAAACAATAAAATGTATTAATTGGACTAGCTTTTCCGTTTTTCAGATTTTACTATAACTGAGACCTGTTTTAGTTGTGAAATATTTTACTTCTGTTGTAATATTTTTATTTATATAATACTAGAAACCGCGGGCTTATCCCGTAACTATGAAAGCGATAGTGATAGTGTGTGCGAGCGGGACCGCGCTTTGTGCTTTGTGTGACTAAGTTGGTACGAGCGGGGTGGCATACTCTCTCAATCAGAATCACGAACATTTCAAATTTAGAGGATAAGCCCGCTGGCTAAATACACTGTGTACATGTTTGAATTGCCGAAACATACTGTAAGGCGCTTTATGTCGTTATAGTAGAAAATAAGATTCTACAACTGTACAAATAATTATACCAAGATATCTTTGTTAGGTCTTACCAACATAATGAATGATGTACAATATTTTAGGCTCCATGGTACATAGTGTATTTAGCCAGTGACAAGTTTTGTAATAATATGTTATTTTTTTCTAAAATGTGTGTTATTTCGAGTGTAAAATGGTGAGAAATGTTTAAAAACGGTGGATTGGGTTCGTGGTCGTGCACGGGTGTTGGTAAATATTATAATGTCTTGAAACGTGACTTTTCGTGTTGGTTACAATACTCCGTAAAAGTTTCCAGTAAAGCTGAAGCATCACTTGGACTAGACAGAGTCTGACGTTGTTGAGTTAGACTATGACAGACTTGTTTTTATCGTGAAATACTACTTATGCTTTACTTGAAAATAACCAAACATGACATTGGCTAAAAAATACACTATGTATTAGCCAAATTATAATATAAAAAAAAATAGCACTGCTGAACTAAAATTCAAGAGACTTGTGGCCGAAAGGTCTTGACCTTGTCTGTCTACTCAGACGCTTTGTCTCGCAAGTTGCGAGTTTGCCTCTGCGGTTCCAGAAAGAGCAGCGTATCCATCTCACAAAGGTTAGGTACCTCCATAAACTAAAGGGAATGAACTCGTAAACGCACAGCATTTGCTGACAAACTGGCTTCGAAAACATCAGACGACTTGGTATTTTCCAATAAAAAAATTAAATTTGTCGACTTTTGTTACCACAGAAGAGGAAAAATTTTACTTCTCTCTCTTCTGTGTTTGTTACCGTTTTACGGTAGGTATAATCCAACTTGTAAGTTTTTTTTATCCCCAGTCTATCTGGTTCATATCTACTTGATCTTTATGTTGAGAAGGTCGCAATCAGCGGAGCAAAAATACAAATTCTGTTACTCCGATTATTTTTGGACACGAGTAACATTAATCACACTAATATTATAAATGCGAAAGTTTGTGTGTAAGTATATAAGTGTGTTTGTTCCCGTTCAACTCTGTAACGACTAAAGGGTTTTGGATGAAATTTGGTGTGGAGGTGGCTTATTCCCTGGAATAACACATAGACATGCGTGACTCTATGTCTGTGGCACAGACATAGAGTCACGCATGATGGACTAACATAAAAAATGGCAGCACAAAAAGTACAGAAGGCTCGAGTTATGTAACTTTTTATATAGGTCTACACAAAGCAAAAGTTTGTTTTCCTAATCATGAAGCCATGAAAAGTCGTAAAGGTCAAGTGACCAACCTAACTCATGTAACTAATACTTGTAAGTATTGCGACTAAAATCTACTATAAGGAAAGAGAGGCAAACTGAACTAATATACTACCTAATTTGGTGAAGCGGAACTGATGAAGAAGATGACAGATAATAGCTATCAGAAATCCAAATTATAAATAAGTAATTTACGGGTGGCGCCGACAACATTCGATAGTGCATTTTGTAAGAGTATTGTGATGAAGTCGGTATTTTTTGTTAAAATTATTATACTGCTCTAATTTAAATATTTTTGGTTTTTGAATAAAAATAAACCCTTGGAAGTCTTGTAACTAAAGTTGTAATGTTATGTAATAGGTATGATGCATGTCGGGAAGCTGTCTGCGAGAGGTCTATTAAAGATAATCCTATAGATACGTATGTATTAAAATATTGAGCCCCGGCGATGATGTAGCGTGAATCGGGTTTTCTCATCCGAACGTGTGAAATTGAATTAATACTTGGAGAAGAAGAAATGTAATGAAAATATTTCACGTGTCTTAAACCTACAAATACGTCATCTTAGGACCCTCGCAACTTTTTTAATGGTCTTAACATAAAAAAAAAAAAAAAAAAAAAACGAGGACGTGCGTGGTTTATCTTTCGGGAGAACACTGTTTAATTCCATGTACCAACAATTTATGACGCGGTTTGGCATTTTTTTTCTCTTATATTTTGGGTCCACTCATAGTGTATTTAGCCAGGGTATTATCAAGTGAAGTAAAATATTTTTCAATTTAGTAAATGAGTCTCTGTCATAGTCTTAAGTCGTAGACAACTAATTCTACCAGTACGAGCAATTCGCAGAAGTCATAAACCTAAGAAGTTACTAGTTTTGCACTGGCTTGCCGCTGGCTGCCAGACAGGGACAGAGTTTTCCGAGGTTTCTTTTATCATTAGGACCGGTTTTCACTGATATTTCTATTTTTGATCTTAGTATTATAGAAATACTGTTCATTATAAGCTATGACTTTTTATGAACGCAATCCAATCCAAATCCAATATAAGACTATTGAGCTACACAGGTTCGGATAGTTCTTATTATACTTTAACTAACAGCGCCCCGGGGTTTCACCCGCTGTTCTACAGAAACCGAATATTTTTCCGGGATAAAAAGTCCAGCGTATAAGCTACCTGAATACCAAATTTTATCCAGGGAACAAACACACTTACATATTTACATACTTACGCACAAAATTTCGCATTTATAATATTAGTGTGATTTAACACTTGCATATTTAATATCGAAAAATGTAATGTTCCTGTAGGGGTAAAGCCACGAGTCGCACCTAGTACACGAACCAATGCTTATTATTATTTTCTCAAAATCCATAATTATGAAATTAAATTAGGACATGACTGGAACACAGTTGGCGAGCCGCCAAAAATGTCGTTTACGGTCACAGCTCATAATTTACATTTTCTGAAGGTTACGAAAAAGCTGTTCTGAAGGTTACACAGCGTTTAGTCCGAAATATATCTTGCTTACCTACTGTAATCTAATATAACTTTCGGATTCTGTGTTACTTTTTATCCGACTGCCCAAGAAGGAGGCTAATGTTTTTGGGGTGTATGTGAGTATGTATGGTTGTGTGTTCCTCATTATATCAGAGTTCACTGAATTTGGCGAGTTAGGTGTCATTGGATCCCACTTTATGTCCGGAGTGACATAAAGTGGGATTCAATGACACCAGGAGTGTCCTTTTTGATTCGAACTGCCAAGGAGTGAAATTAGCTCTCTATCTCGGTGTTCCCTTGTAAGTACAGCCTGGGTTGCTTTAAAGACAAGAGTAAATAGGCATGCTATGGGCAAGCGTGCTGCATCTTAGACCACACCGACGCTATCCATCAGGTGAGTTTGAACGCAATACTCCTCAAATGGTCTAGATGAACATATAAGAACGGATTTTACGAAATGGACACCCAAAGTTTGTAATGAAAAAAAAATCTTTTTCACCTTACAACCTCGGAAAGATTCTGTTTATAATTCAAAATCTCAGTACAAAAGTGCAAAGTGCAAGTCAGGTAGTAATAATGATATATAGGTTTGCATGGAACAGAATTTCGCTTGAGTAGCGTGCGCTAAAGCTATCTCTTTTCATCTGCGTGCGAAAGTGTATTATAGCGCCATCTTTCTCTCGAAATACCCTCTTTTTCGCGCTGTAAAGCCATCTCTTGTCATCTGCACGCTAAAGGTACTTTCGCGTGCGCTTTATTTCTCGAAAATATTATTTTGGTATTTCTAATGCTGTTGGTATTTATCGATATATACTTAATTTCTTCCGCAGAGCACCACGAAACCAATTCCGTCCAGTTCGATAACAGTCGATGGGGTGTCCACATACCCTGGTATGGCGTTCGGACCCATGGGTCCCGTCCGGCCCCCTACCGGGGAGCCTTTGGGCACCCAGCTCCAGCAGCAGCAAGTCACCAGTGACTTTCCGCCAACGGAAGAAGTCACCGAAGTAAAGAAGAGGAGGGAGATTGTGATAGCGGCGGTAGAATTCCACAGAGTGGAGACTCCATTCCTTATTGGCTTGTGGATATTCTTTGCCAGCCTTGCGAAGATAGGTAAGTTTTAATTTCAAACACAAATTATTTTTTATTTTTGTTATAAAATGTTTGTAGTATTGGTATTCAAATACACTGAAATTAATTTAGTTGAACCTTAGAAACTAGAGAGGTTAGAATTGCGGTAATTAATCTTAAGTGGAGCAGGGCAGGTCACATTGCTAGGCACATAATTATGATGACAACTGAAGTAAGCTCGTGACAGAGTTAGGGCCGAGGTAAGGGAGGTGGAGCATGGTCTTGCTGCTGCCAAATGGCTTGACGATATCATCGAACCTGTACTCAGGACTGAGGCAGATAGCATAGCAAGAGAGGCCTATACACCCAGCAGTGGGATAAGGAAGACTGTGTAGTTGATGATGATGACTAACCCTCAGAAAAATTAGAACGGGAGGTGGTATACTTTGCAGTTTCTCCACTGCTAAAGTACATGTGCGCGTGAGTGTGAGCGATCGAATCAATTTAATCTACATAGGTATTAATAAAAAACTGAATAGCGGCTTCATCTATATGGGATCTAAGGTGTGGATGGTAAACACAATACAGCCTGGAATACAACTATATGGCTCTCAAGTAAGGCAGCCGGAACACACCATTAGGTGATTGACGACGGATTTTTAACTTGAGGGAGCTAGCCAACCCAGTAGGTACTACAAAGTACCTTGCCAAAAGCTATTGTTTCCTTCACCGCTTGCTCAAGCTTATTGTCTGGAT
The DNA here is from genome assembly GCA_947579745.1 of Apocheima hispidaria. NCBI lineage: Eukaryota > Metazoa > Arthropoda > Insecta > Lepidoptera > Geometridae > Apocheima > Apocheima hispidaria. The sequence continues at coordinate 5,528,033 of OX388157.1, read as the reverse complement.
TTAAATCGGCTCCCAGTGGCGTGCGATCCAAGCGCGCTAACCACTGTGCTATTCATCTCTTTAAAATCAGAAGATTGTATGTGAAATCAACAATAATACACAATACTATACAATACAATATAACTTTATTAAACACCGAATACAATAAAAATTCGACACAATTATTAGACATTAGATACAATTATAATTACAATAGGCGGCCTTATCGCCTAAAGCGATTTCTTCCAGGCAGCCTTAGGACAGACAGAATTTTAAAATAGAAATTCGGTCGGCGAATATGTGTGTATGTGTATAATAATATATATATATGTTGATGATTATTTCATATGGCAGTCGATATTGCTGTGTGTGAACAGCTCGTGAGTCGTAACGAAATAGAGTGTACTGGACCGAGACATGAATTAATAAGAGCAGTTGCAAAAGCTCTATGTAAATGTTTGTTCAGGCACGGAATAGAATAATTGGTTCAGGGTAAAGCTGTTGCATTTATGATCAGACTGCATATAAAGCAAAATGTCTATGACTCAAAATGCCTAGAAACGATGTATAACTTGCAAATTGCCTATGGCGTAACGTAACGTCTTAGAAAAAAAAAAAAAAAAAAATATATTAAGCATGGATTTGTATGATGTTTCGTCCAAGATATTAAGCCTAATTTATTTTTATTTATATCAATTTAAATTAAAAAAGTGTTTTTTGTTTTTTAATTCATTTAATTTTAATATTAACGCTACATCATAAAAAAAAATTGTCTTTGAATTATTGGTCAGGCCAGCACCAAATAATTAATTAATTAACCAAATAATTAACTAATTAACACTAAATAATTCGAGCGATTCATAAATAGAGCCCCTGGTCCGTACCGTGACGTGTTTATCATGATGTTTTTTAAGTTCAGTCGCCAACACTACGCGGCCGTAAACCTTATCGCACGGTGATACGATTCGTGGTCGCGCAGTGTCGGTGTTTGAACCTAACAATCATCGCAATAAGGACTTCACGGTACGGGCCCTGGAGTGGGAATTGGCTTTCAAGTAATGCTTCCGGAACTCGCTTCGAGACAGATTTTCAATTTGAGGGTAGCTATATAGCCAGTCTAGTATTAGAAAGTTCTCTACCGCCATGGTACTGTTTCCTCGCCATGTTTTCCTTTACCAATAGCTCAAGATCATTGTTGGGATGTGAACTCTTGCCCTGCGGCTTGCAATCGGAACGCGTTAACCACTAAGCTATCGTCTTAACAAATATCGCTTCTTGTTTTCAGAGACGTGATGACGTGATGGCAGTCAAACGCAAGCCTATAAATAAAAAAAAAAAAAAAAAAAAGACCTAACAATCTAGGCATTTTCAAAGTTATAGTGAAATATTTTTTATAGATTGATGTGCTTCCTAGACAACACCGTAACTTACCATCTATGTCACCAGCTAATTTTCTATCAAAAAAATACATAGGCAATTTAAAACGAAACAACCTTTTATGAATATAATTTTGAAGGATATTAATAAAGATACACCAACGCGGTCTCCGTCCTCGCTCTACTTTTATTGTCTGCAAAGGTTCGGAGACTCACTCAGGTACCGTTCCTACCTTTTAAATCTATCTTGAAGTACATACTTTACGAAATAACTGTTTTATTCGAAGGTGAACCAAGAACGTGTTGTTGTTTGTGCGAATATACGCAAATAAAGAGAAACATTGGGGTAACGAATTCAGTAAACAAAGTAATATATGGTCCGCTTCAAAACAATTACATAAATTATCCCATGTACCAAAAAAAAATTTTAATTCACCTTGTGCATGTAAACTAATTTATGGGAATGTTTGTTTCCATTCTATGTTTCCACTTAACTCCGTGGCGAGGTTTTAGTTAGAGGCGAACAACTACTATATTCTGTGTTTATATCATCATCATCAGCCACAAAGTCCACTGCTCAACAAAGGTCTCCTCTTAAGGTGTTCTATCATCCCCACGCTTGGTAGGCGGCTTGGGGATAACAAAACGCACTCCGTGTAGTAAGATATAGCCGCTGCCCGTCCTCTAATGGTTCTTGTTGTAGTTTTAGGGCATACCCGTGTCCCAGGTCTTTGTCTATAAGTTACGTAATTACGTTGTTAGCAAACAGTATCGAAGGCCAGGTAAACTTCGGCAAGTAGCTACGTAAGGCTTCCGAGAAGGTAGCAACAGCGACCCAAATTCGAGTCCCACCGCCTCGTGCCGGCAAAAGCCACTTGACATTTAGTTAATAAACCGATATTTCGCGTTGATAAAACTTCTCCAACAAAAATAAAGCAAAATCGATTCATTGATTTCACAAAATGTAATTATAATTTAGGTCAAATACAAACAAGTATATAAGTAAATTTTAACAAGAGTCTATCAAACATCAACGTCCACAAATCTGTTTGCTGGTACTTTTTTTGATACAAGATTCATGATATTGTTGCTCAACTTGCTTGTGTTAGAACTCCCTTTTCTATTCACTGAAAATAATTTACGGCACTTTCCTTTGAAGAAACTACGGCGTGATTTTACATTGTACGTGTCTCGATGTTTTGCCGCGTTAGATTTAGTGTCTTTGACATCCGTGACGGCAGAAGATGCGACAGCAACCTCGGCAAAAGCAGCCACGTATGCCGACTTGGGTCGGAACCCACTGTTCTGTTGATGCCTATTGTAACATTTACGCCCATGAGAAGGGCAATTCAAATCGATCTCCTGGGACAAAATCGAATCAGTAGACAACGCATCTTGTTCTAAAACCACATTGGTACACTTATCCTCATATCGCAATGTGTGAACATTTGAATAATATCTATCTGTTTTAGTATCAAAATTTTCGAAGGATGCACTGGAAGTCTTATACTGTAGGAGTGAGTCTATTGGCGAATATTGTGCATTATGAAATTGACAACCCACGTCCCTTATGTATACTATTCCGTTGGAATCCATATTTCCCTGTGTATTCACTGAATCCAATTTACACTGATAACAGTTAAATTGGCACGATTTGTTTGAAATGCAGCGTGGAAAAGTAGGTCTGGCTAAAGATAATCTATCTGGCGATCTAGAACTTGGCAAAAATGTGTTTTTCGGACTAATAATATAAGTAGACGTATTGCATTTGTCGTGGTTGCAAGGACTCGTCACGTGAGAGCAGCAGTTGTAGTGGTGCTCTGTATTTTTCGACAGAGAGTCTTGACACATTGCAACTAATTTGCACCTGGGAATATGATGACAATCCGCAGACTCCTCATCATTCACATATTTACCCATCAGCTCGTCGTAGTTAATATTTTTGGGGAGTGGGACACACAAAGGTATATTTACACAACGAGGTCGATGTAAACAAGGAGGTATAAACTCGCAGTTATTTCGTAATACGTTAGCTCTTTGACATGAAGGCACAACGGTGCACGGCGGGTGGTGTCTACATGCTTTAGTGATTCGAATTACCCTTGGCATAGGTTTTGTTGATGTCCGTTTTTTACCACCTCTCAGACTGTCAGTAGTTTCATCAGTAGGCAGTATTTGGCAAACTGGTATGAGCTCACATCGAGGCTCATGAAGACAGATGTCTCCATCACCATTTCTGTGTCTATTACTTCTAGAAGACGTACTGCAGTTATACGCCGCAGTAGAAGCTAGTTCTTTACTAGCGTACGGGGATTCATCCTTTATGCTTTCATCTTCTGTTATACTGATTGCTTCAACATTTTCTTTACAGTTGGGGCATATTATTTTATGTAATTTCTTAGATTTATTAACTTTATTACTGTTTTGAGAATTAATTTCGGTATGTGAAGGTGTATCTATTTTTTGAGCAGTTTGGACTACAGTTTCTAACTCTGTTTTGGTGACTCCGGTACCTTTATTCTCTCTTGGTGCATCATTTTTATTGTGTTGTTTATTCTTTCCATCTGCAACAATCACTGTTGCGCTGATTATTTTATCAATTGCAGGTATACATTTACTATTTTTTGCTAGTTCAGTTAGAGATTTTTCATCTGTGCATGGACAAGCATATGAAAATAGTTGACAAGGACAGGGATCGTCTGTCCGTTTACCTTTATTATCTTTCTTTTTAGATTTTTTTTCGGCTATTGGTTTAGTATACTCCGTTTGGTATTTAGCATAAGACCAAAATTTTTGAGGATTCGTTACATCTATGTTATAATAAAGATTTTTCCGCATGCGCTTGCTCAATCGCTTGTCTCTCAAGAATATTTCTGAGGAAAGAATATCATTGTGAGGAAAGTTTGGCTTTAATTTCTTCGTATTGAATTCCTTGCTATCTTTAGCCTTAATTATTGGCTGCGTTGTGGTGCATTCTTGCACTATTGAATTAACATTTCCCTTAAATCCACAACTGGCAGGTAGTTTCATAGCTTTTAAAATATTAGCATTCGACGTACAAACTTCGGAAATACAATGAAAGGAATGTCTCTTAGCGATTTCATCTAAATCGTAGAAAATTGTACTTGTTGATCGAAAAACTGACCTACAACTAAAGTCCTTATTCAGACCGTGAAATTTTTCACTTGTTATATAAGAAGGTATATTTTTATGCAAGTTCTCTATTTTGCTGCTTTTTTTGTCGGTGTCTCCAATAGCAGTAATAACCAAATCTTCAGGATTCTGTTTTGGATTTCGGTACAAGACATTATGAAAAGGTGTAGATCCAAATATATCCTGAATGCCAGTAAATGTTTTTGCTTGAAAAGTGCCTTCTTCTATCGTGTCATGCATTTTTATCACTATTACGTTTAATTATTTATTCGTAAATTACCAACTTGACAATTTTTGCTATTTACAATTGTTTTTTTAGTTTTTTAGGTTCTTGAAATGTTTATCTACTTCTTTAGCATTTTGCTGTCAAAAAGACAACCCATAGAGTAATATTGACAAGTAACAGTACGAAGAAAATGCCCTTTTTTTAAGTAGAAATAGGTCTTACACTTGGAAATAGGAAAATCTATTGAGCAATACGGTACCCATAGATAAAAAAATATACTAGCGACGGTACCGGCCGGGTCGGCCGGAGGCCTGTGTTGCTCAATGGGAAGATCTTACTTAGGATCTTACGTTTCAATCATTTTTTTTGCTGATTTTCGAAAGTTTTCTTCCATTTCTACATTGTGTCTTAAACAAGTGTTATTGTTTCAGGTTTCCATATGACGCCAAAGCTGTCCAAGATGTTTCCGGAGTCCTGTCTCTTGATCTTTGTCGGCGTAATCATCGGTGCCATACTCCTGGGCACACACAGCGTTCGCATCCAGCCTCTGACTCCAGACACGTTCTTTCTCTACATGCTGCCTCCAATCATATTAGACGCAGGATATTTCATGCCGAATAGACTGTTCTTTGACCACTTAGGAACAATTTTACTGTTTGCTGTTGTCGGGACTGTATTCAATACGCTTACGATAGGTAAGTTGAACAAACAAACAAAGAGCGGGCTGAACATTATTTTCGAGTCGTTCCGGGACAAGCCGAGGGTGTAGGTATTATTTTTCGGTTTTTCTCAAAGGCTTACAAGCTCAGTTTAAAAAGAGGTTTTTAATCTGAGCTTATAAGTGACAGATTTGACAGTACAGCCGGCATTAAAGTAGCTACTTATACATGACCTGACCTGACATCATGTGAAAGAGATGGCTGTATATGAGTTTATGGGGAGCGAAAGGGAGAATCTATAACCTTAGTAGGTTGTTTCTTTTGCTCCCGAGAAATTCAAGTCTAGCTGTCCTTTTCGCACGATATCGGGTCAGGTAATGTAGCGAGACCTTTAGTTGAATATCTTCTGATAGCTATTATGCCTCCAACTTCAGATTGAGCCCTCAACTTTTAGGTGCTTCGTACACAGAAACGTTTACGAACCCCGTACATACAGGAAGTTTCTTATATAGATACTGAAGTCCTCGGGTAGCTGACCTAACGAAGGACCTTCTTTAATACAAGATTAATACCAAGTAGTATTTATATTCTCTTTGGATACCAAAACAAACAATTCATTGTTGTTTTTTAGGCAATTTGTTTTGCAGCTGGTATTGGATAAAACCACAGAATTTTCTTTATAATTGGATAAAGCTTACGAAAAAGTTTTTTTTTTTATACATTAAAATTCAAATAATATCAGTTAATAGCTACTGTTTACTAATTAATTGTAGTGATATTTGGACTAGCTTTATTCCTGATCCTACTACTTTTCCTTGTAGGAGCATCGCTATGGGCTTGTGGTCAGACGGGCATTTTCGGCTGCACTACGCCACTACTTGAAATGCTGTTGTTTGGTGCTCTTATCTCCGCGGTGGACCCTGTGGCGGTACTGGCAGTCTTCGAGGAGATCCATGTGGACGAAGTCTTGTACATTGTAGTGTTTGGGGAGTCACTGCTCAATGATGCCGTGACTGTTGTGCTTTATCATATGTTTGAAGCTTATACGTAAGTATATAGATGATAAAGACTAGAAGTAGACTTTGTATTTAATCAGTTTTTCTCTTTCTACTATTTGTTACGCAGATATTTCTTTAGCAATAGTTATGATGTCTACCTTTCAGAAATTAAATATTAAGAATCTTATAAATATCCGTCTTAACTAAGAATAGTGAAATCAATTCATTGGCATCGTCATTGGCATCGCATCGTATCGAGTATCACAAAAACTACTTTGTTTACATTTCAACCGTTCAAATACACATTCGACTGGTTTAAAAACAATCACAAGACTAATCAGTAGTAGGAAATGTCAAGGAAAGAAGGTTCAGGAACTGAGTCGAGATCTTATCTTCCAGTGAAATGGGTCCGTCCAGCCTCGTATACACGGACTTCTTAGCCGGGCTGGCTTCGTTCCTGGTTGTGGCGGTAGGGGGCACCTGCATTGGCGTTGTCTGGGGCTTTGCCACCGGGCTCGTGACGCGGTTCACGAACGAAGTCCGCGTCATAGAGCCCATCTTCATCTTCGTGATGGCCTACCTAGCGTATTTGAACGCTGAGATGTTCCATATGAGTGGGATTCTTGCGTAAGTAATGAGCTATTTATTCCGAACACTGTTATTTTGTTATGTTTGAGTAGTATGTAGTATTATTATGTAAGTATGTCTATTTTTTCTGTTTGTGCGTATTCCATCATTCATATTCCTTTTTAAGGGCACACCCCGTCCCTTACCTCTTCTTTGTAAATCCTCTCCATGCTAAGGTTGCCTGGAAGAGATCGCTTTAAGCGATAAGGCCGCCAATTGTTACACTAGTTTTAAGTAGATTTTTGTATTATGCATGTCATTTCTGGTGTGAACAATAAAGAGTTATCTATCTATCTATCTACTGTATATCATAAACATTTCAGAATTTGCACCATTACTAAATAACGGAGCAATTTTTTTTTATTGTTCATTTTTTTAATCATCATCATCATCAGCCAGAAGACGTCCACTGCTGAACATAGGAACCTCCTCCTTTTTTTAATAATCTAAGCTAATGAAAAATAAATTTTACTTTATAGAAAAAGCTTAGTGTTCAAATACAATACTGTTTTACACTTTCGCAGTTGTTTACTACATTTGAATTAGTACTCACGGGACATTTACCGCGATTTTTGTTATTTATGAGTCCGATATATCGGCACAGCTACATGCGCCATGTTCACGGGTAGATTGAAGCGAGGACAAAACGGGAACGGGAAACGCGTGGATGACAAAAAAGTTCGAAACTTAGGAGCAGACAAACCGATCTACCCTCTTTCTCAGTCTCTTGCTACTACCCACTGGTACTTAAGGTGCATCGTTTCGCTCAGCGCGCGAAATTCAAATTTTGTTGCGTTTTTTGTCAATTATAGCTTAATTACTCATCGTAGGTCAATGAAAACTAATTTTGCGATAGTAAATAGATTGTTTCAAGACATTACACCAACCAAAAATTAAATTTGAAAGCTAGTGTAGGTACATTTTTCGATAAACCAAAAACCAAGATGAAAATCAGCTTATTAAGATTTGTAGCTAAACCAATGTTGTCTAGGTGATCATTTAACCCGTAATTTCTTAGAACAACTTATTTATTGGCGCAAAATTGGTTTCAATAAATCCACGATTAGTAATTAAGCTGTAATTGACAAAAAACGGAAGAAAATTTGAATTTCGCGCGATGAGCGAAACGTTGCACCTTAAATCTATTATAAGATACAACATCACAGTACCTATCACTAACGCATGGTATTTAATTTAGAACGCGTACTTTTACTTATCAGGCGCTCCAGTGGATTCCACGTACTGGCAAGTTGAAAACCGTCACCACCGGCATTTCGGTGTTTCGAAATTTCAATGGCTTCCTTCACCATTACAGGATAGATAGAATTTGTGGGTTGTGAAATTCTATCCAGTGGTCAGGGCTCGCGTCCAGCAGACGTTCAGCGATAGCAGATTTGTATCTCTTATATTTTTAATGCGGTACGTGACAGTTCGCTTCGTTTGTCTTAAACAAACTTCCACAACTGCAGTTGATTTTGTACACCCCGGGATGCTCAAAACGAATTTTGTCTTTAAGGGAACGCAGATTTTGTTTGCGCAATTTTCTTATACATGTGAATATGTAGTGTTGATGGAATATCTGCCGAGAATTTGACCTATTTTATCTGTGATTCCTTTTAGATACGCCAAAAACTCGTCGTTGAAAAAAATCATGGTAAATATCCCGTGGCTACTAGTTTAAATGTTTCAAAATACCAAAGACATCTCTTATCTATCTTTGCTAATATAATAATAATACGTTTATAATCGATTTTATCATTCTATATTGTTTTAATTAAAAAAAAAAATGTATATTATCTAGTTTTTACCTACGCGACGTCGTAGGTAACAACTAGATAATAACGCGTGGACAAAAATTTCATTAGAAAGGCAGACATTTGGATTTTAATTTGGCACTGTTTATTTTCCATAAAATATCTAAGTAAAGGTTTGTAACAGACTACTATCAAGATCAATCCTATTTTATTTATTCAACGTCGTCAAACTACATTGAAAAACATTTTAATTACGTCACCCTCTCCGTCTTCTTCATAAAATTAAACAAAATACTTAAAACGAAGCAAGCAAGCGAAAATTTCAAATGAAAGCTGCAATGTGAGGTTTATTAAATCCCGAAGCCGACAGCAAAGGGGAGCTTATTAATTCCCAGCAATGTCTATAGGTAGTCTGCTATCAACTGAATAATCTTTGTAGTGGTGTATTTGCTCGCGGCATTAAAATTGGTTACATGATTACTTAATTTATACGGGTTTGTCTTAAAAATACGGCCAAAACCAAAAAACCATTAACATTCTATAGTAACCTCTGAGCGGCTGCGATCTTCAAGCCGCCTGCCAAGCGCAGTTATTAAGGCAACATTCCCTCCCGTATTTGGGGACGCCATTGTTAAGCAGTGGATTTCTTCAGGTTGATGATGATGATGCATAGTTTACGTATTTCATTATCACTATCAGCCAGAAGACACCCACTGTTACACATAGGCCTCCCCCTCGCTTAGACCGCCACACCGACCGACAACTTATCTCTTGCATCTACCGGTTGCCCGCGACTTCACAAAGTCATCAGTCCACCGTGTGGGAGGCCTGCCTGCGCTGCGTCTTCCGGTTTGTGGTTGCTACTCAAGAACCTTTTTCCCCATCGATTATCTGTTCTTAGAGCGATGTTGCCTGCCCGATGACTTTGATGCTTCGGCGAAAATCCACGTTATGGAGTTAATCGCGCAAAGAAACACGTATTTAATAGTAGATTAAGCACCAAGGGGATAAAACAGTGTCTTATGTTTGTCACAGGCGACATATTGAATCCCGAGAGGAACGTAGGATCCTAGAGTTAACTCCCGAACGTAGCGAGGGAGTTTTAGAGCCCCCTAGAGTTAAGACTTCTGAGTGCAACGAGGGATTCAAGGTCGCCCAAGACGAAAACAGCTTTATCCCCGAGGAGTATACTCTATACACATCCTGCGAGAAAATAAAATCAAGGCTAATAATAATAAATATGCGTAATAAGATTTTATTTCAACATAAAGAAAATTAAAAAAAAAAAAAAACGAATCTCAAATTCGCTTAAATAAAAAAAATAAATACTGTGTCTTATATTGACCAAATACAAACATTAAAAGAAATGCAGCTGGCAATAATGAAATCCAGTACAATATTATTGCCCGGCTCAACAGCAGGGCGTAAATGACTTACTTTAGGTGTGGTTTGCATTTTCGAGCAGGTGGTGTATAAAACGTATTTTATTGTAGAATGAATTTGGTAAATTATTGGTACTATTAGGTATCTAAGCACCTATAATTTACCAACTACTACTACTACTATATCAGCCTTTAAACATCCCACTGCTGGGATATCAGCCTACCCTCTAAGGGTGATTAGGCCATATCCACCACGCTGGCCCAGTGCGGGTTGGCGGATTCACATACGCCATCGAATTTCTTCTCCGGAGATATGCAGGTTTCCTCACGATGTTTTCCTTCACCGTAAAGCCAGTGGTATATCCGTATGTAAGTTCCAAAGAACTCATTGGTTCGAACCCGCTACCTCAGGAATGTGAGGCGAGCGTTCTATAATTTACCAACTGCATTACCTAAAATGTAATTTCATATTTTTTTTTATAATGGTACTTTAAACAAGAATATTCGAGCAGAACTGAGATGTAGCGCTACTAGGAGTTCGTATTTGAGTAAAGTAGGGGCTGCAACGTGGTCCTTGACCACTGGCCTTTTGGAGAAACTCAGAGTCGCACAGCGGGTAATGGAAAGAGTTATTTCCTCGATAAAATCCGGAACGAGGATATTTGTCGAAGAACCAAAATCGCCGATATAGCTTTCAGAGTTTGCAAGCCGAAGTGGCAATGGGCAGGCCACATCACGCTAGGAACCGATAACCGGTGGGGAAGAGAGGTTTTTGAGTGGCGACCACGAACTGGAAGACGTAGCGTAGGTAGGCCTCCCACTAGGTGGACCGACGACATTGTGAAAGTCGCGGGCAACCGGTGGAAGCAAGTGGCCCGTTGTCGGTAGGTGTGGCGGTCTAAGGGGGAGGCTTATAATATGTTCAGCAGTGGACGTCTTATGGCTGATGATGGGTGATTATGGATGATGATGAGGGGACTGCTCATATAGGTACGAACTAAGTACTAGCAGCGCCCCGCGGTTTTATCTGTTATCTTATGCTTCTTATTTATCTTATGTGTGTTGTGATTTGCGTTAACTATTTGCCCAGAGTTATCGTTAAACTGACACATATTTATAAACTAACTCGGAATGGTTTCGGTAGACTCGTGAGCCATAAAAAAGGTCAAAAAAGAGACAGGAATTAGGAGTTATAATAACTTTGTAATTATTTTATCTCCAAAACAAATTTCGTAATACGTTTAACATTTCTCTTAGTTCAAAATGAATTTAAATATTTCCGTGAGCATCACCATTGTTAATTAATTATATTTAGTAACATTTAATTAAATTACTTTTCTTCATGGAACCGCAATGTTACTTTTTCCTCTTGACGAAGTGGCGCCGCGCTGAGTTTGAAGCAGAATGTTAGGATATTGCTGTTTCACTTTAAATTTACAAGCTCGGTAAATTTAAATATAATTTAAATAATTAAAAATAATTTAAAAAAAAATACTTAAAAGCTATGCGGTCGAGCTCCTATTCTACTTTTTAGCTTGGTAAGAACTAAGAATAATTGCAGGATACTTATATAAGTGTGAGCTTTATATAATATAATTTATATATTTATTTATATTATTATATAAGTGTGTTTTTAAGAGTTGTGTTTATTATCGTGACCAAAATGCTGGCCTCTACCTTGCCCAAAGAATCGCCATCGCTATTCAACGCGGCAATTCGGCCAGCATTTTGGGCACGATGCCTGCTGGTAGCGGTTTATTAGATTAGGGTTAGTTTTAAGTTGTATATATATTTATGATTATTTTTACTTAGAGTTTATTTACTATTTAATGTTATTTAAGTTATTGATATTGAAAATAAACAGTATTGCAGAGTTGTGTTGGCGGACTTCGACGATTTGAGATATGAGATAATATTATATCATTATATGATATATGACATTTAAATATAATCAAATTAAATTACTAATTTTGCACATTTATTTTTACTAGCCATGATTTTATTTTCTCGCAGGAGGGTATAAAGTAGAGTATACTGCTCAGAGATAAAGCTGTCTTTGTCGTGGGCGACTTCGATTACCTCGCTACACTCAGGATTCTTGTCTCTTTATTAGCTCTGGAATCCTTCGTCCCGCTCGGGATTCAACATGTCGCCCGTGGCATAAGACACTGCTTGGTGCATAATGTACTATTAGGTGTGCAAACCCTTTCCAATGTTTAGGAAGCTTAGAAACTAACATTTGCATCAAAAAATACAAGTACATATAAAAAATATCGATGTAATATTTTTTTAAAGATATATTTGTATAAAGGTTTTGTGAAACGAAGTATTTATCTAAAAGAGTGTCTTTTAGAAAAGATGTCTGCGTAGGATTTTGCGTCATTTCAAAGGCAGGGTGTATCTTGTCTTGTTTATAATCTTCAATTTAACCAAGCCGTCGTTTCATTCCAGGATCACGTTCTGTGGCATCACCATGAAGAACTACGTAGAAGCGAACATATCTCACAAGTCGCACACCACCATTAAGTACACCATGAAAATGCTTTCCTCATCATCAGAGACCATCATCTTCATGTTCTTGGGAGTAGCGACGGTGAACTATAAGCACGATTGGAACACATGGTTTGTTCTGCTGACGATCATCTTCTGTTCCATGTTTCGGATTATTGGTGAGTGCATAACATGATTATTGCATCTTTTTTTTTTAAATGTTTCTCCATATATAGCATTTTTTCTGTTTTTGCCTAGGATTCTTGTCTAGGTACTTTGTAAACGTAGGTGAATTAAGTAAATATAACTATGTAGTAGGTATAACTAAATCTATTAGGTTTCCTAATATTTATGACATGATTAGTTATTATTATATTGGAATGTTTACGAAAATAGCAGAACAGCACCTACTGTAATGGACAGTAGGTACTGCCGTGCCACTCTCGCAAATATTCTTAATTACTTTGCTCCGATATTCTGTCTAACATTAATTTCTTAAGGGCTTTCTTAAATGTAAATTTGGTTTTAAATTGTTTTTCAAAATTGTCCGGCAAATCATTACAAATTCTATAGGAAGTATTCATTTCGTTGTCGTTTTAGCCCGTTTTATTTCTACCAATATTCTTACCACATTTTTTTTTTTTTCGGGTAAGTATTTCACTTATCCCACTCCCCTATCTTACCTAGGAGAGAAAAAGGGAAAGGCTGACTCAACTTGAGTAGTTGAGAATAATACCCAATAAATACCCAGATACGGAATAGTGGAAAAGAAACACATTTCTCCTAGGTGGCTATATGGCCTAGGCCTAATGGCTGGGTGGGATAAGTCGGGATAAGCCGATTTTTAACTGACTTCCAAAAAAAGGGGGTTTGAAAGTCGACTGTTTCTATTAATATTTTGTTTCTATTTAAAAACCAATTTGGAAACATATTTTTTATTTGAAAGGATATACTTTCAGATTGGTTTCATTTTTAACAAAACTCATTTTTGATAATGGGGCCCATGAGGAATTGAGGGAACACCTCAAATATTGTAAGGTGTTTGTTGGGAACAACCCAACAAAAAAGTTGTTAAAGTTGTTAAAGTCGGTATTTTTTGTTAAAATTATGTCTTTGCTTATTATGTTATTACTGGCCGCCTCTGTAATGGGAATTATTTTACTTGGGTAACTATTCAAAAAAGGGATAGGTGGCAAATTGACAGGTGTCAAAGTAACAAGTGTCAAAAAGAGGTATAACAAAGTAACGCATGATGTCGCGAAGGAAAAATTAGGGTGCATTTTGTTGCAGCAGGGAGAGTGCTTCAAAGCAACTTCATAAAATTATTATTATTATTATTATTATGATACCTGAATTAGCTGCGACGCCATTAAAGTTGATAACCTGAAAACCGCTCATTTTCGAATACCCTGCAAGGTCGTGTTAAGTTAATTTTAACTATTATCCCTTCTGTGATGTTACGTTAATGTGTGTTTGTTCCAGGGGTGTACATATTTAGCACGGTGGCGAATAAGTTCCGTTTGCATAAACTTAACAGGGTGGAGAAGTTTGTCATGTCGTACGGAGGTGAGTGTATATACCGTTTATTGCCAATGGTACCAGCCCAGAAATGAGAAATATACAAAAAAACTCTTCTGTGCGTACGAGTATAACTCCTGATTTTACATGTAAACTGCTGTGCAAATGCCTACTCCAAATTTTTCCATTCGTTTTTGTCCTGAGGCGCTAGTCTCGACTTTTTGCTACAGCACTTTGCGACCGAATTCGGTCGTTATGACGCAAAAATTCTACTTTGAACACGAATTGTTAACGAAAAAATGAAAACATTGTTGTCGAATTTTTTCGTCATAGCGACCGAATTCGGTCGCAAAGTGGTGTAGCGAAAAGTCGAGACTAAACTATGAACTAAAGCTGAAACAGATACTAAGATAGATCAGGTAGATCTACCCTCAGGTAGATTTTCTGATCTACCAATCTGGAATCTACTAGATTTACTAAGCCAGAAAAAAAAGCTAGTTTTAGGGCACTAGCTCCCACGGTAGGTAGGTCAAATCTTAAAACTCAATTTTAGACCAGTTCCTCTTGTGCAGTAGAGTTGATATTTTGCATGTCTATCGAGTTCCGATGACAGTACAATATTATGACAGCGACCTGATGTGATGATGGATACGGAAGGTGGAAAACGGAACTCCTCAGGAACTAACAGTAGACTGATGGAGTTTCGACTCATTTGATCAGCTTACAGTACCTATAACGGATTCTATCAAAGCTTGCCTGGAAAAATAAACTTTTTCACAAAAACTTATTATTTAATTCTAATATACTAATCAATTTTAACTAACATTACGTACCTCCTTGGAATAAATAGACTGCTTTTATATTCTGTGTGTTGCGCTCTCTTCTAGCTCGGAAAGCACCGTATTACATTTTCTCTTTATACATGTATTTTCTAGAACTTTTACTGCGTATTTTTACAACTCACTTATTCATTATGCTGACGACGTATGTACAGTCGGCACAAAAAGTATCACCGCTTCAGCCAAGCGAAAAAATAAACTAGAACTGGAGAAATGTTTTTGTATTCAATATTCAGCAGATGAAAAGTCAAGGGTCGTTGCCTTATAAATGTCTATGATACATAATACTCTTACCTTATACAGTATAAACCTAGCTATGTAGATATTGTGTACGTGTAGCTTTGATTTGCTGGTATCTGCTAAAACGAATAAGGCTATACCAATCTATATATACCTACTTCTACATAACTACATATATTTGTTTTGTATTAACCTAGCTTCAATATTTTCGTGGAGTGTGATAGATGAACGTGACAGTCGTGAAAAATGGGCCAAGGCGAGTCCGAGGCACACATAATTAGACTATCGATGCGTAAATGGCGCCAAGGCTTTATCTCTAATATACCGTAGATTTTCAGGCGCCAGTAAGAACCACCCATATAAGTACGATGGGCTTTTTGGCGCCTAAACATCTCTCTGTCTCTCTCACACAGAATTTTTCTCCCGTCACACTATCGCAGTTTGTATGGTTTACTGACTAAAAATTTGTACTATCCGGTCGAATCTAGGTATGTATATCTCGGGGTAAAGGATTATTATTCTACAGAAACCGAATACTTCTTCGGGATAAAAAGCCTACTTGTTAATCCAGGGGACAACCTACTTCCATACCAAATGTCATTCAAATCCGTTCTGCCGTTACAGAGTAGAACGGGAACAAACACACTCACCCCCGAATACTGAAACGTTTGTTAACTTTGACGACATATTAAGTCTATTGTTGCCTTTGTCATTTGCTTAGTACCAGACGAAGGCAGTATTAGAATTAATCTGTTGTCAAAGTTAACAAACGTTTCAGTATTCGAGGGTTATATACATACCTACAACAAACTTTTGCATTTATAATATTTGTGTCATTTGGAGCTCTAAAGCCTTCAATATTGCAGGTCTACGAGGTGCGGTTGCGTTCGCATTGGTCCTGTTAATAGACCCAGAGATAGTGAAGCTGCAGCCAATGTTCGTCACCACCACCATAGCGGTGATATACTTCACGGTGTTCATCCAAGGGATCACCATAAAGCCGCTGGTGAAGATGCTCAACGTGAAGACGGCCGAGAAACGGAAACCGACCATGAACGAGAGGATTCATGAGAGAGTAAGTATCTATATACTTCAAGTGTTATTTATGACCTACTAGTAGTTACCCGCGACTTCGTCCCTGTGGACATTAAAAAAGTATCCTATGTCCGTCTTGTGATATACAGTAGCTCCTTATCAAATTGTATCAAGAACCGTTCAGCCGTTTAGCCGTGATAACGCGACAAACATTCAGACAGAGAGATAAAGTTACTTTTAGAGTTCGCTAGATGGCGTTGAACCACTTTTGTGCATTTTTTGACCTTTTGTATGGACTGACAGTTGTAATGCAGGGAGTTTTTAATCGCGCAGGCGAAGTTTCTCCTCGAGACGAATGTATTACTTTTTATACCTCGAAGCTATTGGTTTTGATACGACTGCGGCTATAGGTATTCCTCTGAATTACAATATTAGTAAGTATACTACAAATACTAAAATACTACAGAATTCTTCTTATAAATAAGGCCAAAATACATACATGGTTAACAACTTTATACGATTTGCCCACACTCACCATATTCCACTACTATTATACATTTACTCGAAAAAAACGCAAGTTTCGTAGTAAAAGTTGTTCATAATGATGAGTACAATGAGCTTCTTTCAGTTTAGCGTCCTGTAGTCCTTGTGTCCCAAAAATAGTCCCAAAAGACACGCGGATTTGGTTCTTACCGTCTACTGGCTAACAAACGAGAAAGGAGGAGATAATAGTATATTTTAGGTAAAAAAAAAAAAAACATAATTAAGTTATCAACATATTATGCATTTCTTAGGGACCTCAAACTCAGCTAAGCCTGTATCTGGAGGCCCGGTGGAGATTTATCTACAGGATACTAAGCGCGCGCTTACAATTTAAAAAAAAAGCTCTATGTCTTGTAAAATAATAGAGTACTTTGTAATATTTTTTTATGATATACTTATTTCAGTTCATGGACCATTTGATGGCAGGCGTAGAAGATATTTCAGGTAAACATGGTAATCATCACATCAGGGATAAATTCAAGAGATTTGACAATCGGTTTATAAGGCCGTTCTTGCTTAGGAATTATCAGGTAAGCTGAACATTGGTGTTTTTGTGAAAGTTCAAAAGTTACATTCTACCATATACTTATAACAAATACCGTCTTTATCCTGAAATTCTGTTATGTAGGGTGAAGAACCAAAAATTTTGGAGACGTACTCTAAGCTGGCTATGAAAGATGCTATAGAATACATGCAAAGAAATGCTTCCACAATTGGAAACATCTCAGGAGCAGAGTCAATGTCAGCTATATTCAAGAACTATACCAGTAATAATATAAATGGGAGGTAAGCTGCAGCAAAATTAACTTTGTTTATATGACCCGTATTACACACATCTGACATATTAGCTGATGTCATTGGTGCCAAATGTTATGAAGAACAGCTGTAGTTGTAGGACTCTTTAGCGTAATCCACCTGGCGTAGTACCACACCTTTGCCAGTTATTATACCGCCAAGCAGTAGTGTGCAAAGTACTTTATTCCGAATTAAAAGGCAATGTTTCCAGCGAAAGTAATATAAATTTTAAATTCTGTGTGGCACTGAACTGAATTGTTCACCAGGCGAGCGACTTGCTAGTTTCATTAGTCGATTGTATATTTATTTTTGTCAAGTTAAAAAAAATGGAGGACTACATGGACGTGCAAGGATCTAGTTTTGCGCCCCGTGTTGCACCTATATTTAACCACAGTCTTCTTTCGCCGAACATCGAAATAATTGACTTATCCCAGGTCTGAAAACACTAATGAAAACTGCTAATATGATCCTAGCTTTAGGTATACCTTACTCCCAACGGGTAAAAGGCAAACCTGTTAATGGTGTTGAATATGATTGATATGATATGATGTTATGTGTTTGGGTCCTCTCAACTATAGTAGTTTCAGCCAACTGGATTCTTCAACGTGGAACATAGACATGCAGGAGTTGGAGTACAATCCTTCAAAAAAAGACCTTACCGATGCCAAAATACATCATCTTTTGGCTGAGGAACTGTGCAAGCCTTTTAGACGCGTAAGTAGCTTTTATCGGCTACTTTTAGGTAAATGTTATAAAGTTTTTTGTCTAGGAAATACTAAGTGTTCATCAACATCCTGACGCTTGGCATCACCTTGCACCAACTCTTAAAGCTTTATGCATTCTACTTTTCTGGATTCCACTGCAGTTGTTATCAGATTAAAGTGCCGTTTTAGCTTGACTACAGATGCAATTCAATAACACAGAATTGTCTAATGCGTATTTGCAAATGTACTTTTACATTCTACATTTAGGTTCACTTACTTCTACTTCCGCATTTAAAATTTTAAATGCCTAGCTCTTAATGACAGTTTCTTTAATAAGTATTAGTTAAATTCTGTGTTATCCACCAACGTTTTAGTCTTTTCATAAATTGCAATTGATGTTTTTCTTCTGTTTTCCGTTTTAAGATTTAGAAGTCTGGTTGAATGTTTGCACCTGTATGACGGTAAGGCTTGCTCTTCCACCGCTTATGTCGGTTGCTGATCAAGTTTGCACCTTGTCTAACAGTATGTTAGAACTGATATTTCCGAAGTGTTACGAATTACAGCACCGGAGGCTGAGCTACAGTCGGCACGCGGTGAACGAGCGCGACCTCGGCATCCAGGTCAACTACAAGACGCACATGAACATTCGTAGGCGAGTTGGCGACAGGAAGCATCATCATAAGCGCAGTAAACGTGGGAAGCAGGTGAGACTTAACTTTTGCATTGATGGTTTTGTTCATAATTAGGATATCCACTGAGCTGGATGTAGCCCGGCTTAATAGAACGTAATATAACATGTTGTTCTGCGTTACACACAGATTTGCCACCTTCCGCTGGTCGAAGCTTTAGTAGAAAGCTTACGTTGTACGTTTGTCGCCAACAGTTTCCCGTTTTCTGTAGATGAGTTAACTTGTGTATTTTTTTTTGTCGTTTGACGATTTTGACGCTGTTTTTAATATCTCGTCATTGTTTCCAATATCATGCTCTATTTACTTTAAGATATATTTATCAGACTGCCCGACTGCCAAAGATGTATGTAAATATGTATGTTCCTAATGTTTATATTACCTCCAGCGATCTAAATAGCTTGACCGATTTTGACGAGTGGGGTGTCGATGGTTGCCTCTTTATGTCCAAAGTTATTTGCGGTCGTATATTTTTTGTTTTAATAACAATACTTGTCATTATATTGTTTTGTTGAAATATCCGTTTCTCTTACTTTTCCAGGATGGCAAAAACCATGTCACCTTCCCCGAATTCCAGCAAAATGGTTCGGCCAAACAGTTCACGCACGGTAAAATAAAGTATTCTAGATTAGGTACTTATTTATTTCCTTTACCTATTACTATCACGAGTGTTGATCGCATGCACGTGTGGGTTCCAGTATTTATTTCAAACTTTGTTTATTTATCAACATTGTCTTTTATTCATTGTTACTTTTTGTTTGCGCACACAAGTGCTTTATTTTGCACTAGCCCATCGACAAAATTCGTATTAAAAGTGATAATACAACATAATAATTAGCACACATGCGTTTCAGTTTAATCGCCTATGAAATCTATTTTCTCACACAATTTTTTAGTGTTTTAGATGGAATAAAGTAGATGAGCTAATAATAATAATAAATTATGCACAAATGAAATTGAAGCCTATTTGAAGGTTATAGAGTTTGTTGTTGATTTCACAGATTACATAGACGAGGTTCTTCTGGAGGATTGTGACGACCAGCCCCGTCGTGACGGCGACGACGGCGGTATTACGTTTACTGCCAAATCTCTGCGTAGGTATTCTGCATGTTAACACCCTGCGTGAACTAAACGTTTGGATTTGGATTCAGATAAAAAAAAAAGTTTATTTTTTTATCAATTCTTTTCCATTGGGTGGGCATTACAGGCTACCCCAATTCGCCCACCCATGGACCATAATCTAAGGTTAAAAAACTAACTTAAAACAATAATATAACAAACAAAGAATAATGTATAAAAGTAACATACTAACTAACACTAATTTATTTTACTAACTTATTTCACTGGTTTTATCACTAGCATCTTAATGGTGTCATAAAAATCTATTGTCATTCTGCGAACCTCTGCCTCCGTACAATTAAACTAGTCAAGATCACAGTTCCTGGCCAGTAAGGCATTGAGCGTACTCAGTGCTCTCGGCACTGGCGCTAGTTAAACAATGTACTATTATAACATGCTGTACGTTGTCTAAATTCTACTGATGCAAAAACTCTATTGTATGATATGATTGAATAATTATTTCAAAGATGATAATAATAGAAGTTGATGCAGAAAAAAACTCTTTAAGATGCAACGTTTCGCTAAGCGCTTGAAATTCAAATTTTCTTGCGTTTTTTGTCAAGCTTAATTTCTCATCGTGGGTTCATGAACACGAATTTTGCAACAATAAATATATTATATATTTATCTTTACATATATTATAAATTAAGCAAATTCATCTTATATAGGTTACCATTCTCCGTCCTAATGTATTATTGCTCTAAATCGGATAGGATGTATTTAAAGGAGAACACAAGTTTATATGAAAAAATATGTTTTTTTTTACTATATGATTAGGTATGCCAATCAAATAGCCGGAGTAGTTCCGAATCGCTAGGACCTAAGGACGCTAAGTCTATGCTTAGCTGGTTCGTGTGGGCTAGCTGTAACTACTAAATATTTAAAAGGTAAACAACCAGGGAACAGAAATATTACACCAATGCTTCTTAATACATTCCACGAACGAATATTTTGATATATCCTTACCTAATTTTGACGAACTATGAACAGAAAATTCAAATCCAAACGGCACATTTGTTGTTGTTTACTAACGTATTTCACTTTGCGCACTAACTTATTCTGAGCTATTGATCAAAATTAACCGAAAAACGAGGATTTATTTGAAAATTGGTAATTATGATATTATTTGCTGGATCCAGAAGCGTTCCTCCTGACATGGCTATCTACTGTGAGAATGAGCTATAACGTCTTTGTGGTGGCATGTGAACAGTATTTTCTCTGTGTATTTATTTATCTTAAATTTCTCTTCAATTTAAAATTGTTCATTTTGGAAATAAGACTCAGTTGCATATGAATAAGATTCTGTTTAAAGTTTGCCATTATTTTTTGGCCCCTTATAAATTGGCCCAATTTGCTGTCCGGGTCCGTTATCCCCAGCTCTTCATTAACGCTTTTTACTCGTAACTACCATTTGTTTGATCGTCGTTTTCTTCCCTTCTTGCATCTTCACGGCACCAACTATCAATACTCTCGACTGGCGTTTATCAGCTGGATACAAAGAAGTCAGTCCAACGTCCTCGCATAAAGAGAACAGTAGTTCGCTTCTGAATCAGCTGGCAAATCTGCCTGGATTTAACCCTCTGAAGGCGAGAATTGTAAAGCAATACGCTAAAACGCCGGAGGAGATCCTCCCGACAGCTGTTGAGAAGTCGTTACCGTGGAGAAGGGACAGGTCCACGTACAATTTCGGTATGTGTTTACTGGAACGTCTGCCTCTCAATCACTTTTAGAAATCATTTGCATCTGATGACCACTACTTCTAAAACAATTTTCATTAATTTTAATATGGGTTTTTTTATATAAAGTTTATCACAAATATGACTACGGGTATTTTCAGGCAGGTACTTACAGCTTTAGAAACATCAAATCAAGTAAATTTCACAAAAAAATACTTTAAAAATTAGATGCGCCATTCTAACTCGAATACTTACGAGTAGGTGTTAGTATACTTCAAATATCTCTTCAAAGGCTTTGTAAAAATATCGATTTATTACCTTTACTTTTAGCTTAGGGCATAAAATTACACTGTTACCTTTATCTACTAGATTGTATTTTTGTCTTCATTTTCAAGTTTAAAAGTTTATTTGCTTTGTGCACTATAGTCAAATGCAAAATGAAAATTGTTTGTAGAAATATTGATCATCCATTTCACTCGCATTTTTTTTACGCAGATCTGTGTCATTGGTGTTATTAGGAATCAAAATGCTTCAGAATCACCAAGCTTTAGGGTGGTATTCAGAAAAAATGCGCGTTACTTTATTTTGCCCGTAACCTATTTCAGAAAACTTTGTTTTGTTCAGTTTGTTATAAATACCACCCACTTATTTATTGTGAAATACAATATTTATTATAATATTGTATTGTTTTTAGCCATTCAGTCCAATGCACTTCAAACTATTGCATGAATGTCACGTATTTATCATAAGGTATATTATATTATATATAAATATCACTAATTCAATAATACAAGTAGAGTAGTGTGTAAGTAATTAATTATGTTTAATTGCACGTTTTATTAAAATGAAAATGTAAGTATAACAATTTATCTGTTAATGAGTTAATTATAGCTTCTCATTGATTACATTAGGTTCAGTACATTGATTACATTGTTATGGCGTATCTGTGTATTATATTAAAAATCAGTTTATCTTACACAAAATGTTTGAGCATTCATGAACGAGTAACAGTTTTGAGAAATCCCTATATATGAATGAGTTTTTAGCAGCATGGAATGAAGCCTTTTGAGTGATATCTTCTATTGGATAATATCCGATATCTAAATATTTTCCGTTTTGCATTTTTAGTTCCCAACGAAGACATATTAGAAGAGGATGAACGAAGAATGTCAGATGATAATGGTAAGTGATCTTTCTCTAAATCTAGTAAGACAAGATTCTTATAAATCATGTCAGCTAGTTCTTAAAAAAAACTAAATATAAAGTAGACTTTGCCTGTAATCCGACAGGTCTAACGTTATTTACGTCTTTTTCATTAAAATATGTGAGAAGCTGATGGCCTGGCAAAAATATTAGACCTGGAGAATTTCGTTGTGTTTAGAAAATCATAAAACAGAAACGTCATCATTGTTAATTTTAAATGACTGCTATCTTCCAGATGGCTACATGACAGTAATCGAGCAAGCCCGGGTGGCCACGCCAACGGCCACAGAGACCATGTTGCCATGGAAACGGGAGGAGGCTGAGGGATCTGGAGCCCTCAAGCAGTCGGAGTTCCCTGCCTGGGCCTCCAACAAAGAATATTTGGCCTATAGCTCGCCCTCGGCCACTTTTCTAGGTAAGATCTTCATCTATGAAAGTTAGGTTCATACATATTTGGTATAATATACAACTATGAGAGTTAACGAGCTTATGAGAAAATATGTCACATGTGCTATACAAGCCATTGGGTATCGTTCGTGTAATAAATTAATCGATAGCACATACAGGAAAAATATTTTTAAAACACAACTGACCACGATCATAGCTCTGGGATCGCACGGCCGTGGTTTCAAATCCCAACAATAACCTTGAGCACATATCACACTAGATACCGCATTACGAGATTCGTTGTTCCTACAAAAAGTCACCAAAATTTGAGGAAGGCGCGGGTCGCGGGGAGTGCGGCCAAGCGTTCTCATTGGCTATTTTAAGGTTACGCCTACTCGCGCCTAACAATTCACCAACGAATTCAACCAATTCAATTTTTTATAAGTGTATTTAGACTGAAGCGTGGTGCGCTTCGAGCGTCCTGAATGCAGAATCTAGGATGTGATCTGTGACCTTGAGCTCCCGGTGAATTATCGTGAGGAAACCAAAGCGTGGTGATAGGGCACTTTCTGGTACTCAGCTGGCTCGCTTCCACTCTCAAGTTAAAAATCTGTCGCCAAGCCCCTTGAAAACATATTATCGCGGTGTGTTCCGGTAGGAGAAAGAAAAAAAGTGTGCCGCTCTCAAGACGAGGTATCAATCGCGCTTACTACTGAGAGGCTTAAAATGTATTCATACGATTTGTAGCCAGGATGAACCAGCTCGAAGAATCGGACTATCATAGCCGAAACAATTGACTAGAGTACGTTATTTTGCGCTTAATATTTTCGTGAGGGAAATTAATACGAGCTATGAATTGTTTTAATTATGATATTATTAATTTATTAGATTTAGATTATTAATTATGATTCTTTTAACACAGATTTAAACAGTGC
Organism: Apocheima hispidaria; assembly: GCA_947579745.1. Taxonomy (NCBI): domain Eukaryota; kingdom Metazoa; phylum Arthropoda; class Insecta; order Lepidoptera; family Geometridae; genus Apocheima; species Apocheima hispidaria. The sequence continues at coordinate 5,503,709 of OX388157.1, read as the reverse complement.
GTATTGACGTCTTTTTGTACTACAGATTTGTATAGGCAAATAAACTTTATATTATCTATGGTATAGGTATGATAATTTTATAAGACAAAACAAAAATTGTGGTAATTATCTGCCTACTTATTAAAATTTCAGCGTTGCTTTTGTTAATGATAATTTGAAAAAACAGGCTTACACTAAAATTATTTATAAATAAATATCTATAAATTTGAATGCCCTTGAAAAGTCTAGGAAAATTAATGACACGATTATCATTTTTACATTATGTATCATTTTAATATCATTGGCTTCACAGCTTTGTCGCTAACAAAGTTATTAATTCTCTAATTCGAACACCTGTCCCAGTATAGTTCTTTAAGCACAAGCGTGTAGAATGCATTCGATAGATTCTGCAAACCGCACTATGCGACACAAGCCTATGTTCAGCTATTTAATAGTACTTAGAGGTGTTATGAGTCAATATAGCCTCGTAGATTATAATCTAATGTATCTATAAGTTAGAAAATCAGCCACCTGCGTAATAGACCACCGTTTTGCATTTTGCCTCTGTAGAACAGCATTAAGGGGACATATCAGTGGTAAATTTATACACAACTTTGCTACATGCATAAAAACTTAAGAAATGTATACCTTTCGTTTTCATATTTTATTTTGTTTTCCTACTAGTTTCACATAAAGACATGACGTAAGCTAAATAGTAACGCATAAACAGCGGTTACATATTTGAGGTTGAAACTTCAGGACCGTGGGGAACGGGTGCAAAAAAACAATTAAGACAAAAGACATCAACGCGTCTGGTCGAACCATCTCGTGACCAAAATAATGGCCTCTTTTGGTGAAAGGATTAGTGAAGCATTACAACGCGGTTGGTAATTCGGCCAGCATTTTGGGCACGACACCTTCTGGAAGTAGTTTATTAGATTAGTGTTAGTTTTAATTTGTTGTCTATACATAAGTAAAAAAATAGAGGTATAAAAAATGCGAAAAAAACTACGTGCATTTTTTTTTTGGGTATACGACTTGATCTTAATTAACTATGAGAAACTAGTAAGATAACAAAATAATACATGAAAGGCATCCCTTTCAAGTAAAGATCATTCGCAACTATTATATTAGCCACTGAAAACCCCGTACTACAATTTTTGTTATCACCAAATACCTACCAGCTTCTATTCCGATACCTAAATATAAGTATCTGTGTAAGTATATCCTGCACTTTTATTAACTTAGTACTTTTAGAAGTGACGTTTTCTGATTTGTTTTTTGTTTTTCTCTCTTTCCCTCTCCGCTTCCATTGCAAACATGCCATCCATTCCTTAGGTGGTATAGAAAAGCCAAAACATCCGAAATCTATCATAGGTCTCTTCCGAAGAGAGAGCTCTAGTTCCACGCAGGGCGGAGCGGGAGATATAGGATCGGACTCTGAAGGAGCGAAGGATCCCAAGGCTGAATCAGCGAGAGAGGGAGTGGGGAAAGCTGCTCCTTTGCTGTCAAAGAGAAGTACAAGTCTTGGTGGACCGTCGGTACTACTGATGGAAGACGTGTCCCATTCGGACCCCCTGGGGGCGTCGAGCAGGCCTGCCAGTATCATGCAGGGACCGCATCGGGGCCAGTGTAGGAGAGGATCGATGCTGGAGCTTACTGGGTAAGTGAGCTTCCTTTTCTTTCCTTAAGCTTGAGTTTAGTTAGAAACATTCGTTATTTAAAGATCGATTTGGTAGCGCCTACTAAAACAGTTTTACGAGCATACAGACTTTGTCACGCAAGTAACTACATTGCTACTTGTTTTGAGGATATCTGCATCAGTCTTTAAACAACCCACTGCTGGGATATCGGCCACATCCACCACTGGCCCACTGCGGGTTGGCCTTACACCATCGATTTTTTTTCTCCAGAAGTATGCAGGTTTCCTCAAGATGTTTCCTTCACGGAAAAGCGAGTGGTATATCCGCGTAAGTGTATGTCTCTAGCTCCTCATTGGTACGGGCCCGCCCGGGTTCGAATCGAAACCACGACACCACGAATGTGAAGCGAGTTTGCTCCCACTGAGCTACCACTTGTTTCGACTTGTTTCGAGGATATCAAAACGCAAAAAATACAGAACACTAATTACATTATATTATATTACAAAACATTTTTTTTTTAAAAAGTAAGTAAAAACTCAGGAGTAAGTTCACACACAGTCTCTATAATAAGCGGTTTGGTCTATACGTAGATTCCTAGAAAAGGACTTGTTCTTTTGTATGTAATTATAAATAGTAAGCAAGCGGATCTGTTTTAAAATTCAATGTTCCTCTCCAGGTCGCTATCCCGTGATGCGATAACAGAAGAGAAATGCAGCAAATCGCTGCCAGAGAGCGAGCGGATGGGCTTGAGGCGCCTGCCACTCGGTCAGCAGAGCCTCCCGCGCGAGCCCTTCATCAGGCAACTCACCATGGCGTCCACCTTGCTCACCAGCTCTTCGTCAGAAGACTCCTCCGATGAGAACACCTGAGAGCCGCGCCGTGGCGACCATGACCGGTTGCCACTGCTCAAATACAGGACTCTAGAGTAAAAGCTAATCAAATCGAACGCATGTGCTCATACCTAAAGAGTATCAACGTTTTGAAGAGTTTTAACACTCTGATCAGTGCTGTGACTATTTTGTTTAGGTTCGGGTAGACGCTATGTGAAAAGTAGGTGATGTATTGAACGCGTACCGATTTATGTACAAAGAAAAACAAAAACCTCTTAGATTTTTTTGGAACAGTTTAATAATCAGATCATCAGATAATCAGATAATAATAAGAACCTTTAATAATCGTTCAAGAAAACTAGATCTGGCATTGCAGCAGTTGAAGTCACTCTCCGCCATTTTGTCGTGTCATCTTTGTCTAACGTGTTTGTATAATGTATAGCGTTCTTACTTAGGCACGTCGATGACTAGAGTCACCCACGTGGTCCTAGTGTCACACACCTGGCGGAGTATTTAATTATACTATTTAACTTTAAATTTTAACTTTTTTAAGTTTATCTAAATAGCAAATCTGAAAATACTACTTATAGTCATTCGTTTTCGCCATGAACGTTCTGTTGTACAATTTAATTCTGAATTAAATCGTTGTATACTTCGTAAAAGTGCATTAAGCATGGTGTATATATTTAAAAAGGACCCTTATTATAAGATCATGAAACGCACATCGGACTTTTTAGGTCTAATATCGTATACTTAAGCGTTTGTCATTTGTTCTGTGCATCTCCTATTTTCAACCTCAGGAGCAACAACTTAGCTGTTTCGTATCTAGTTCATCTTGATTATCTTATATCTACGAAGTTAAGTAGGTACGTAGCAAAATGTAAGGCCATTAGCCGCATCCACGTATAGCTCGCGTATTTTCTCATTGCTGAAGAATTTCCAAATATGTACCTGCGTTGTGTCCGTTTAGTTAAGATTACAATTTTTTGTAGAAACTTTCGTTTTTGTATCTTTTAAATTGAAGGAATTTAAGAGATCGGCAGAAATTACAACATAAGTATTTTTCGATCAAAACGAAAATTTCTTTTAATAAGTATTTATGATGTTATTTGATAGATAGACAACGTACTTACCGACAGTTTTTGGAAATTCATACTCTATTTAAAAAGTCTTGCTAATGTAAGATTAATAGCGTGGCACGACTATAATACCCCAAAATCAATCATAGAAATGTTTTATCTCAAAAATGATGCTCGTTCGAAACAGTGTTTTTTTTTTTAAATGTCAATCGGCTTCTATTTACTTTTAAAGTGATTAAGAACAAAATTTCTTAAAAACATTTAACAACGATGTTAAAATAAGCCAAAAATAAGTACCTATTTAAATATGAACTTGTAAAGACCACACTTTTCAAAACTACTTAGCAAATTGAGTGTATTTTTGTATGTTTGTAAATGAAAAGATTTGTGTAAATGTGTATACTTTTCTTGTGTATATAGTAACTGCTAGGTGATAAAAGTTAATGCTGAATGTATATAAAATGCATTTAAATTGATTTATATTTAAGTCATTGAAATAATGTTTGCGAAAGATTCACTAGAGATCTTTGCGGAGCACGCGAAATATAGTTATTATTTCGCCGTCGCGGAGAGATCTTTTAAAACGAAAGCGAGAGAAATACGCTGCGTCTCGTTTCATTTCATATCTGGCCTAGTAAAGGTCCCGGAACTAATTAAGTATAGGTTTTTTTTTCTGTATATTTACAACCAAACTCATTCTTTTTAACTTGTTTTTTTAGCGACAGTAGCGGCAAATCTTAAAATTTTGCGTTAAATTAAAATTAAATCGATCTAAATTTACCTAATTTAATTAAAACATCTACTGGAATGATAAGGACGCAGCGGTTACGCTCGAATTGTTCTTTGTCCGCCATATCTAAGGGTTATACATGAACTGATCGGTACCTCTGCATAACATCCACAAAAAAATTGCAAATGAAAAAATGGAACAGCGGAGTAAAGAAACTACATTTTACACTTTTACATCATGCAAGAGTCGTACCTATACGACTCTTGCATAATCCACTTGGGGAATATATATTACTTAATATAACTATAATATATTACTTTTGCTAATTTTATTATTCCTTCGCAGTAATTTGCAAACATTCCGGATTGAAGGGTTTTTTTTCAGCGAAATTACTGGGCATAAAGAGATTTTACGTCTTATCTAAGGTTACGAGTGCAGGGCATTGCCTCGCTTGTTTTTAACTGTTGAAGTTCAAAATCCTGGGTGGCGGTGAACTGTTATGGTCCAGCGTGACGCTTAACATCAGGCCAGCGACCAGTTCGTCTCGTATCCAAACTATATAAAAAAAAATATTTTCAAAAATTGACCATTGAATACGTAACGAAAGTTTTTTCGATGGTGGTTATGCTAGGGGTACTGATTTCATGCGGAAGGGATAGCTAGATATGAATTTCCTTGGAGCAAAGGTGACAAACAATGACCTTAATAGTTTGTTTCTTTTACTCCAAGCAGGGGCGGATCTACTTAAAGGCTTTTTGGGCTACTAAATATAACTACTATACTACTAACATAAACACTAAATCATAAATGTTTTATTATCCTATTTTTTCCTATCGCTATAGAAAACAGTTTCTTTACAAAATGACAATTAGTTGAATAATGAGTAGGCCCCTGAGTAGTATTAGCCCAGGGCCCCACATATTCATGATCCACCCCTGATCCAAGTATCTACCCCTGTCGCATAAACTCAGATTGGGCTCGTGTGTTCAGGGTATGAAGTCGGAAACTTAGGAAAAACGTAATATACGAATCATATAGATAGTGTTATAAGCTTTTGGTTGGACATTTAATTATTTGGACGGTGGCACGTCTTGCCAATGACAATACGTTGAGTTTGTAGACGATGAATAGATATTTAGATGTTATAAGATATCCTAAATTCGCTTGTCTAGTTTTAGATTTTGAGCTATGGTATTAGAATTGTTTTTGTACTTAGTTAATAAATGGCGTCGATTCTATTTTACCATTTTCTAAACTCAATTAAATTTGACGGCTAATATGTTAAGAAGAAGTCCTCCAGAAGAAACCATTACTTTGTCTCAAATTTAGCCTATAACGTGATGTAGTCACGTCTGTAGTGGTCTTGCTCGCGCATTTACACATTGCAGCTATCATTAAGAGTGAATTTCCAAATATATAATTATGCTGTATCTGCTTACAAATAAGATAAAGAATAAGATTAAGTACAAACCACTGATTTCTATTCTTTTGGTAAAATTTATTGAATAAACTTTTCGTTTTTATATTTTTTTAATTTGAAAGAGTTTTTTTAAAATGAAACTAAGTGACGGGACGAGCTTGTCATAACGCTTGCCCATAACCATCCCATAACAGTTCAATGCCATCCAGAATATTGAACATGCTTATTTTGTACAATCTTTGTATTTATATTTGATATGAAATAGAGAACAACATAATTAACTAACCTTGCGAATGTGTTTTTTTTTTTTTTTTTTTTTTTTTATTATATATAGGCTTTCGTTTGACTGCCATCACGCCTGATGATAAACGAGGATGCAGCCTACGATGGAGCACGCTTGCCTAGAAGAAACCGATTCACTCGCGACTTGAAGACACCCAGATTATAATTATCAGGAAAAACCCACTCGGGCAGCGCATTCCACTGTTCAGCGTGTGCGAGTGATATAGCAATAACCCTGGATAATAGTCGCGGATTACCTATATTCCAAGATAATGTAATATTAGCTTAGAGAGTGGTACAGTAGAATCGACACCGATGTCATTGGCAATTATGACGTCATTGGTAGGAGACACCTTAGGAATTTCAAGACAAAAATTCCTATAATGTTTGAATTGTTGCTAAAAACATTCAACAATTGTAATTAAAATTGTATGTGATGAATAATAATGTTTTAAAAAATAGTCATTAATAGTACAATAATAGTGTTGACGAAAATTATACATAATATTAATAAAATTCATACCTTTAATTTAACACCGAGAAAATTTTATGACTTATTGCAGCGCAATGCTGTTACATTTAGGTACTAGATAATTACGTTAGAGGTAATAGGTAGGTATATGTATATCTGACTATTATGTTACTACGAGCTTGTCCACGCGGCTTCACTCGCATAGGCTAAAGTAAAAGAAACACAGGGGTTGATTTTCGAAAAAATCTGAGACTGTCTTTCTTTTGTGCTTAGTACACAAATGAAACCCTTTCATTGGCTTAGCATCACAAATATTTTATTTCCGTACAAACTTTAGGGGTCAATTTTACCCCTCAAGAGGTGGAATTTCGCAAAATCCGTTCTTATTGTTCACCTAGAGCATTTGAGGAGTATTATTGGGTTCAAATTTCACGTCTCTATCATAAGCGCATTGGTCTGTGCGTTGATTCCTAAAAAAGGCTTGTTTTTTAATATATATATAATGTAGATGTAGATGTACTTAGTACCTACCTATTCTTTGTGTTGACTTGCATACCCATGTAACAGATAAGTATTATTTGCGTAGGTGAAAATAATTTATTTACAATGATATTAATCTCGTCTACTTAATTTTATTATTTTAGCTAGTTACGTACCTATTTCGTTAACAAGCAAGCCTTGTTTTCAAGTTTTTTCGCCTCGGAGTACCTATTTGGCGTCACACATCCTAAGCATTGGCATTGTCAAGTATTTTAATATATATATACCTATTCAAGTTATTGTAAATATCGTAAATAAGTCATAGTCAATCACAGCAAGTCTATAGCGGTAGTGGTGGAGATTTGGATTTGGAGAAATCTTTGAGTTTTGGAAGCAGCACAAAAATACACGTTTCGTTACTTTAACTATAACATACATGCTTGGAAACGATCAATGAATTATTGTTCATTAAAATTCGAAGAACACACAAACACACAAGTTATTGAAAAAATACAAAGCAGCGCTATACAATGTTTTTCAGGTTGGCGCCAAAACTCAACTCTTTATTTTACTTAGGTAGGCTTCGACCACACTGTTGCTTCGAGCACAGTAAGATGGATGGACGGGCCCAAGTAAGAGAATTTTGAAGACTGTAAAATGAGAGCTGGCGCTCACCTTGTCCAGCTCTGTTTGTGAAAAGTGCGAGATGTATACGTCCATGCATGCATGTGATCCAAATATCCGCTAAAATATGCCTTGTTATTATTACGATATTATACTCGCTATCTCTTTTTTGTGACAAATGTAATAAACATAGGTACTTTTAATTAAGTACGTATTGAAGCTTACCTATGTTCGATTGTTTTGACTTGTTATTTTTATGGACGTTGTGTGGTCAGAATCCGTCCATTCATTTTACAGCTTTGGTCGAAGTAGGTATGTAGGTATGTAAAACGCAATACTACCTATTTTTATTTTCAACACAGAGTTCTGTTCTCCATATTAATGTAATTGCTTTTTTTTAAATCGGTTTTGGTAGATTTCTCTACAAATGCACTTATTATAAAAGCAAGCTTTTGGATGTAGTAAGAATGTGTCAATTGAAAGATTTAAAACATGATAGTGCCTAGCTTAGAAAAATTAAATATACCTTCGCTCATATTTTGTGTAGTGAAATTCTTATGATTATTTTTAACAATTCCTAACATTTTATTTTGTATTAATTTACGGAACACGTTAATGTTTACGTAACGTACACAACACAAATGTTAAAGTTTAAATAAAATAATTAAAATCACTTCTTGGAATTTTAAGTCTTTATCTTTTAGCTACCTTAGTACCTTTACCTATTTCAAACATTAGGTAGACGCCGACGCTAACAACTAAATAATAAGTTTACTGTAGTTAAAATAAAAACAAAAAAAAAGGTAGCATAAGACACTCCGGATATATAGGTTTGTATACCTACAATACAGAGGACTCCGACGACACCTCAATCACAATCATCAAAATCAAACCGTTTAGGATACATATTTATGTAGGTATGTACAGGAAGTAATTCTATTATTATTGACCAAATGAGCGAAGCGAACGAATTTGCTTTCATCTGTCCGTACGTTGGTACTCGCTCGCGCACGGTCGTATTTTTCAACCAATCTTGACGAAACTTGGTATGCAGGTTCTAGAATTTTGTAGTTTTTTAATATATAATAATTATTTATAATTTTGTATAAATAATATAATATAATTTTATAATTTTTTAATTATATAATCGTCAGCGATTTTTGATTGGAGGGGTATTTCTCCAAAAATGGGGGAAAAAATTGCTGCGGCGCCTCACAACGCCAAATATTATCAAAATCGGCCGGTAAATGGCGCCGTACGGTATCAAACTTCCACTAGTTTGGGAGAAACACCCCACCAAAGAGCAATCTAATAATATAGGGAGGAACACCACACTCCACAGTATTGAAAAACCGCCGACGACTAAAAAAGTTTTGAAATTGTAGTATTGCGATTGTGCAAAAAAGTTTGTGCTCGTGAGGTCTACTCTTCGTAGAACTACTAGTAATAATATCCACTAATAGATAGATATAATTATACATAATTTCATACTTTTGTTTTAATCTAAAGGAGTTAGTCCCCTAGAATCCTTCGTTTCGCTCGGGATTCAATATGACTGTGATTATGTAAAAGGACGTATGGCCATAATGGCTTTAGCTTGTGCAATGCTGGACGGAAAAAAAAGCCCCTGTCAAAGTAGTGCCGCAAAATGCTGCCATTTCTTGTGATTTTCCTGATATTTGGGCGTTCGATATAATATCGTGGCTACAAATTGGCGTGTTTGCTCCATTATCGTTCTTCGCCTACTTTTTTTTTGTTTTTTGGTCCCGTAGACTATTAGGTACTTGTCCAAATAACGAACTGAAAGATCCTAATTGGCTTTTTCTAACTTGTTGCTAAATGGTCTAATATTACAGTGCACTAGCATAATTATATTATTACAGTTCATCATGACACCGGGATCTCTTTGTTTAGTTTAAAAAAAGGTTATGCCTCCGCGGTCGGGGCATTGAAATAAGTAAGTATGCCAATAATTTCGCATGTACTCAACATTGACTAGCTAGGTATTGAGGATGCAGACATGTTTGGTAAGCAGCAGATAGAGTTAATAAAATAAATATTATTCTATTATAGGGAAGTCAGTTACCTATGGTGTGGCAATATTTATGGTATCTATCTATGGTGGTTTTTTTTTTTTTTATTATATATAGGCTTTCGTTTGACTGCCATCACGCCTGATGGTAAACGAGGATGCAGCCTACGATGGAGCACGCTTGCCTAGAAGAAACCGATTCACTCGCGACTTGAAGACACCCAGATTATAATTATCAGGAAAAACCCACTCGGGCAGCGCATTCCACTGTTCAGCGTGTGCGAGTGATATAGCAATAACCCTGGATAATAGTCGCGGATTACCTATATTCCAAGATAATGTAATATTAGCTTAGAGAGTGGTACAGTAGAATCGACACCGATGTCATTGGCAATTATGACGTCATTGGTAGGAGACACCTTAGGAATTTCAAGACAAAAATTCCTATAATGTTTGAATTGTTGCTAAAAACATTCAACAATTGTAATTAAAATTGTATGTGATGAATAATAATGTTTTAAAAAATAGTCATTAATAGTACAATAATAGTGTTGACGAAAATTATACATAATATTAATAAAATTCATACCTTTAATTTAACACCGAGAAAATTTTATGACTTATTGCAGCGCAATGCTGTTACATTTAGGTACTAGATAATTACGTTAGAGGTAATAGGTAGGTATATGTATATCTGACTATTATGTTACTACGAGCTTGTCCACGCGGCTTCACTCGCATAGGCTAAAGTAAAAGAAACACAGGGGTTGATTTTCGAAAAAATCTGAGACTGTCTTTCTTTTGTGCTTAGTACACAAATGAAACCCTTTCATTGGCTTAGCATCACAAATATTTTATTTCCGTACAAACTTTAGGGGTCAATTTTACCCCTCAAGAGGTGGAATTTCGCAAAATCCGTTCTTATTGTTCACCTAGAGCATTTGAGGAGTATTATTGGGTTCAAATTTCACGTCTCTATCATAAGCGCATTGGTCTGTGCGTTGATTCCTAAAAAAGGCTTGTTTTTTAATATATATATAATGTAGATGTAGATGTACTTAGTACCTACCTATTCTTTGTGTTGACTTGCATACCCATGTAACAGATAAGTATTATTTGCGTAGGTGAAAATAATTTATTTACAATGATATTAATCTCGTCTACTTAATTTTATTATTTTAGCTAGTTACGTACCTATTTCGTTAACAAGCAAGCCTTGTTTTCAAGTTTTTTCGCCTCGGAGTACCTATTTGGCGTCACACATCCTAAGCATTGGCATTGTCAAGTATTTTAATATATATATACCTATTCAAGTTATTGTAAATATCGTAAATAAGTCATAGTCAATCACAGCAAGTCTATAGCGGTAGTGGTGGAGATTTGGATTTGGAGAAATCTTTGAGTTTTGGAAGCAGCACAAAAATACACGTTTCGTTACTTTAACTATAACATACATGCTTGGAAACGATCAATGAATTATTGTTCATTAAAATTCGAAGAACACACAAACACACAAGTTATTGAAAAAATACAAAGCAGCGCTATACAATGTTTTTCAGGTTGGCGCCAAAACTCAACTCTTTATTTTACTTAGGTAGGCTTCGACCACACTGTTGCTTCGAGCACAGTAAGATGGATGGACGGGCCCAAGTAAGAGAATTTTGAAGACTGTAAAATGAGAGCTGGCGCTCACCTTGTCCAGCTCTGTTTGTGAAAAGTGCGAGATGTATACGTCCATGCATGCATGTGATCCAAATATCCGCTAAAATATGCCTTGTTATTATTACGATATTATACTCGCTATCTCTTTTTTGTGACAAATGTAATAAACATAGGTACTTTTAATTAAGTACGTATTGAAGCTTACCTATGTTCGATTGTTTTGACTTGTTATTTTTATGGACGTTGTGTGGTCAGAATCCGTCCATTCATTTTACAGCTTTGGTCGAAGTAGGTATGTAGGTATGTAAAACGCAATACTACCTATTTTTATTTTCAACACAGAGTTCTGTTCTCCATATTAATGTAATTGCTTTTTTTTAAATCGGTTTTGGTAGATTTCTCTACAAATGCACTTATTATAAAAGCAAGCTTTTGGATGTAGTAAGAATGTGTCAATTGAAAGATTTAAAACATGATAGTGCCTAGCTTAGAAAAATTAAATATACCTTCGCTCATATTTTGTGTAGTGAAATTCTTATGATTATTTTTAACAATTCCTAACATTTTATTTTGTATTAATTTACGGAACACGTTAATGTTTACGTAACGTACACAACACAAATGTTAAAGTTTAAATAAAATAATTAAAATCACTTCTTGGAATTTTAAGTCTTTATCTTTTAGCTACCTTAGTACCTTTACCTATTTCAAACATTAGGTAGACGCCGACGCTAACAACTAAATAATAAGTTTACTGTAGTTAAAATAAAAACAAAAAAAAAGGTAGCATAAGACACTCCGGATATATAGGTTTGTATACCTACAATACAGAGGACTCCGACGACACCTCAATCACAATCATCAAAATCAAACCGTTTAGGATACATATTTATGTAGGTATGTACAGGAAGTAATTCTATTATTATTGACCAAATGAGCGAAGCGAACGAATTTGCTTTCATCTGTCCGTACGTTGGTACTCGCTCGCGCACGGTCGTATTTTTCAACCAATCTTGACGAAACTTGGTATGCAGGTTCTAGAATTTTGTAGTTTTTTAATATATAATAATTATTTATAATTTTGTATAAATAATATAATATAATTTTATAATTTTTTAATTATATAATCGTCAGCGATTTTTGATTGGAGGGGTATTTCTCCAAAAATGGGGGAAAAAATTGCTGCGGCGCCTCACAACGCCAAATATTATCAAAATCGGCCGGTAAATGGCGCCGTACGGTATCAAACTTCCACTAGTTTGGGAGAAACACCCCACCAAAGAGCAATCTAATAATATAGGGAGGAACACCACACTCCACAGTATTGAAAAACCGCCGACGACTAAAAAAGTTTTGAAATTGTAGTATTGCGATTGTGCAAAAAAGTTTGTGCTCGTGAGGTCTACTCTTCGTAGAACTACTAGTAATAATATCCACTAATAGATAGATATAATTATACATAATTTCATACTTTTGTTTTAATCTAAAGGAGTTAGTCCCCTAGAATCCTTCGTTTCGCTCGGGATTCAATATGACTGTGATTATGTAAAAGGACGTATGGCCATAATGGCTTTAGCTTGTGCAATGCTGGACGGAAAAAAAAGCCCCTGTCAAAGTAGTGCCGCAAAATGCTGCCATTTCTTGTGATTTTCCTGATATTTGGGCGTTCGATATAATATCGTGGCTACAAATTGGCGTGTTTGCTCCATTATCGTTCTTCGCCTACTTTTTTTTTGTTTTTTGGTCCCGTAGACTATTAGGTACTTGTCCAAATAACGAACTGAAAGATCCTAATTGGCTTTTTCTAACTTGTTGCTAAATGGTCTAATATTACAGTGCACTAGCATAATTATATTATTACAGTTCATCATGACACCGGGATCTCTTTGTTTAGTTTAAAAAAAGGTTATGCCTCCGCGGTCGGGGCATTGAAATAAGTAAGTATGCCAATAATTTCGCATGTACTCAACATTGACTAGCTAGGTATTGAGGATGCAGACATGTTTGGTAAGCAGCAGATAGAGTTAATAAAATAAATATTATTCTATTATAGGGAAGTCAGTTACCTATGGTGTGGCAATATTGGCAGCCCAGTCGCTCGCTTCTATTGTCTGTGGTAGATCATGAATGATTGAAAAGAAAAAAAAAACTCGCTTGCATTGCATGTCTCGTCGCTGCTTGTCTTGTGATTTTTCTCCGTTTCCAATTTTCGCGAAAACTAACGGAAAATGAAATATAACTGTGCTGTTCTTTAACTCTATAAACGAACTTTGTAAATGCATCTGTTTAGTGTACCCAGAAGGTTGTGATGTTAAATATTTCCTCAATGTGTCTATCATGTGTGGCAAATGTATAAACACAAGAATGAAACATACTTTTGCTTTTTAATAAACTAGAATAGCGGTAAGTAGCGTAAAATACATTTTGAAATAAATATATTTGTTGAATATTTTCTCTTGTTAGATCTTGCTGACCCGTAAAGGTGATGGAGACGGTTACTGCTTTCCTTTCTAAATTGCCACTTTATTATACATTCTCGCCACTTTTACCTTTGTAAGTTCAACTACAACACTGTATTTAGAGACAGATATTTACAGCTTTAAGACAAATTGAACCTGCCTATAAATAAGAAGCTACATTCTTATTAGACTATTTAATAATCTTATCTTTACATGTATGATATCAGTTTTTATGAATATACAGGTACGTAGGTACATACACCTGCCAACTTACATTCTAAGTTGCCAAAATTTGTAACCCATAGTAGCACATTTCAAACAAAAGAGTAGGTAGGTAAACAGTTCATGAAATGTTGGTATTAGCTTTCAATCCAACTACCACAACATTTCTACCAGCCTATCAAATGCTAATAAAAGATGTGAGTTCTCTGTTTTAATTGCTAAAGTAGCTATTTTATGACAATAATAACAACATCAATGAGCTACACAATTACAAACAAAATGTTTATTTGATACTGAATAATTAAGATCAAACTTCACTTTGGAGAAATAATTGTTTTGTCATCCAAAAGTAAATAAAATGATTTTCATATACTAATAATTATAAATGTGAAAGTTTGAGTGTATGTGTAGTGTCTATGTTCGCACTCAACTTCGTAACGGCTGGTTTCAGATGAAATTTGGTGCAGAGGTAACTTATACTGTAGATTATCACAGGCTACTCTTTACTCTAGGGTAGTTTATTGTTCCTGTGGGACAGTGGGTGAATACACACACTAATCATACGAATAGTGTGTAATGTTTTTGAATATTGTAGTTACACTATTTTCAGTGCTTAAAGATGTTAAAAAAAAAGCAAACTTAATTCAGAAGAAAAACATAACACAAAGTTTTGCTCATATGCTCGCTACCTATCTATGTTGTAGTAGTAGGGCTCTCTTGCAGAGTCCGCCTAGGGAAGTACCACACCTTAGCCAGCTATTGAACCGCCAAGCAGTAGTATGCAAGCATTACTGTGTTCAGGATTGAAGGGAATGTTTCCAACATAATTACTGGGCATACAGAGATTTAACATGTAACATCTCAGGGTGACGAGCGCAGTGCATTGCTGCGCATAGTTTTGAAGTGTTGAAGTTCAATTTTCTGGGTGGCACTGAACTGTTATGGGCAAGCGTGACGCTTAACATCAGGTGAGCGACTTACTCGTATCGTCACCCTGTAACATTAAAAAAATAATTTAAAAATGTTATAATTGATCTGGTAGGTTGTCATGGTGATCACGATGTCATGAGTAAAAATGATCAAATGTTTTCAGCATACACAACAATGGAGCATGCAGACTTGGTTTCGGAAATGGCTCAGGTGGAGCACCTGACAACACAGGAGAGATTACATTTAGCTCGCAGGTAAACCACATCTATTTATTGTCAAGATGCAGCTAGCTCTTCCTTTAGTCACAAGGCTCATTGCCGAGCAGTGTTGACGCTGACCTGTTACCTCCCGGACAATTATCCGCAATGTATGCCGATCAGAAGCGTTATGGTACGAACAATGTCACTTATTTTGATGTAAAAACAAAATGGTTTAGATTATTATTATTATTATTTTCTATTATAACAGCGGAAGTAACTAAAAGTTGACAAGAAAATATTCTTGTTAACTTTTTTATTGTACGCCATATCCTCAGCAACAGAATTGTGCACAATTGGAACAGGTTGCCTGAGGTCTGATTTCAGCAAAATCTATAAATACTTTTAAAAACAAGCTAGACACTTGAATAATTAAGGAGAAGATAAGCTTGATTGACTGTTTAGCATCAGCATTTATATGCACATCAGCATATATGCTGCTCGACTAAAAATAAATAAGATAAATAAACTATTGTAGAGTTTTCTATTGTACGTCTTGTTTTCATTTTTTTGTTTGTCTTTGTTTGCCGAAGTCCGGTGCTATGTTAATTTTAGAATAAAAAATTATAATACTTTTCTTTTCTAAAATATTAAGTTTATATTACATTCAATTTTACAAAAAAGTTGCATGGATATAGTTTAAGTGTCGGAGAGTGACAGAAGCTACTTTTTATTCCGGGAATATATACGGCTCCTGAGGGATTTTTCAGGCGGGTGAAACTGCGGGGCGCTGCTAGTTATTTATAAAAGGGAAAAATTGGTAAAAGACGGGGAGTCTTTTACCAATTAATTTTTCCCTTTAGGTTAGGTTAGATTAGTAGCTAGCCGATATTAAAGATTACCTTGCTAGCACATTGAACTGTTAGTGCAAGAATAGTTCAAAGATTATAAATATGTATTCTTATTCAAAATGGGGGCGAATCCTGCTGTGATGTTCCGCACATGGTGTATTGTACATTTCCCCTGACAGCGTCTATCCGAGCCAGCTACCTGAAATACAGGAGCGAGGCTCTTGGCCTCTGGCATAGCTGCTCCAGTGAAGCAGATGGCAGTATCATGGACCCAATAACCTGCCAATTTTAATTTTTTGGGCCATCAAAGACCTTTCAGAGTGAGAGAGAGAGATCAAAGGCCTTAGATAGGATGGCTTAAAACTCTGCTATTAAGCTGGCCGCATTAATTTTTTGTGTTGAAAGATGTAAGTGTAAAAGTGTAATTAAAAGAGGAATAACAATATAAAACTGAACACTTGAAATGAATCAAATTGATTAGACACAAAGTTGTAATTAGTACCTACTTGATTATCATGATAAAATGTGCTCTATGCTTTGCTGATTAGACTTTAATACCTGTAATTACATAGGTACTAGTGATAATTGTGTGAAAATTCGGATATCGATTTAGTGTAAATGCCACTATGCTAATCAAATGAGCAGGTGATGATCAAACCTCACATATTATACACTTTTGACACTTTTGGTTGAAGTTTGCAATTTGAAATTCTGTTGTAAGTTGAAGTTCTTATTACAACGAGTGTACAACGATTTCGTGGCTACGGTTTCTCAGCGACGGTGTGCTACCGGGGTTAGATCGCCAAAGTTTTCGATGGGTATAGAATAAAACAGTATGAGTATATAAAGTTGTAATGTCAAGTGTTGCGAATAAGAAAGTTTCTGGCATTCTATAACTGCGTCCCGCGGTTTCTACCGAGTGGACAATCCTACGGGAACCGTATTAAAAAAAATAGCCCAAGTAAGATTAAAATTCAAGTTTTCAAACTAAATTGAGTCCGGTTAGGTTTTCGCAATTTTCTGCAGTTTTGGAAACTATTGTGACGTCTCTCTTGTCCTTCGTCAAATATCGTCACTTCGTCAAACAAAACATACTTTCACATGAAATTCGACTTAGACGCTAACAATACCCGTGGGACATTATTAAATTTGTGTTATTATCGCTTCCACAATTAAATAGATATGCACATCTGTATATAAACAGTCTGCATTTTATTCGGCATGCTCTGTTGCAAGTTACTTTACGTGCCGTAGCAAGTCTTACAGATTGATCTCACGGTGGTCAGCTCGGCCTCTAAGTCTACTTCAGGATATTCGTATCTGGATGCAGTATTTCTTTTTAACAGACTGCTCAAGAACAAGGGTAATGTTTTTGGGGTGTATGTAAGTATGTTTGTTTGTGTGTTCCTATAATTATTACCTCCTGAAGCGTACGGCTTGACCGATTTAGACGAGAGAGTTGTCTTTGTATTCCGATTTATGCCTGGGATGACATACATAAGCTACATTTAGCAGTCGGATGTAATTGATTTCTTTTAATAATAGTTAAGTTTAAAAGTGAGCCAAAACGGTCAAGAGTTTACGATCTTATAGGGGTCGCGAGTTCCCAGTTTGAGCCGAATAACTTGAGCTATTGTTATGTTTTACAATTATTATTGTAAAATAATTTTAGAGTAACAAGTCTGCTTCTGTTTGTATGTTTTTATCTATCGATGATAACGTGTAAACTGTTTATCCGACTTCGATGAAATTTTGCAGACAAATACTTTCTTTAAATAGAATTTTTTGACTATTATTTTTCAATTTAATCATAGTCGGTCCGGGGACCCTATTCCTGTGCGCTCGAGATTATCTCGGTGACTGTCTCTCTAATTTAAAATTTAATGGGAGTGAGTGAGAGAGAGATAAAAATGTAATTTCTCCGAATAGGGGCCCAGGGGTTGTGAAGTTACAGAGAGGCCAAGTTCACAGTTCGGCGCAATCTACTATTTAGCAGGTTTTTTTTTTGGTAAAACATTAGCAAAAACGCTTCGTTACAATAAATTTTAATCAATAAATAATAAATAAATATCGGTGGACGTTTTTCACACAGCGCCATCTAGCCCCAAACTAAGCAAGCTTATGGGAACCAAATAACTGATAGAATACATAAATACTTTTTTTTTTTTTGTAAATACATACATAAGTACAATACGTAGTAACACCCAGACAAAAAACAAACATCTATGTTCATCACACAAATGTTTGTCCTGAGTGGAAATCGAACCCACAGTTGTCCCCTTTAGATCAGAAGACGGAAATCCACCCACTGAGCCACAAGGCTAGTCGACTTTATTATTATTAGGTATTTTTCTACGTAAGTGGCGTCAATAATAGATTATTATGTGTTGAATAGGATATAATCTTGCGTCCATTATCAATCCAGATGCCAGTCAATGATAAGTGTTGATGTATTGAAGGAGTTTGCCTGATAGTCGCGTGTTTTGTTGCCTAGATTATGGCGGTTTATGTACCTATGTAGATGTATACTATCACGTTTGTAACGCGGACACGGTATCGCAGTAAACGTTTACAACACTACACTATTTTATGACCGGACCGATTGTATTAGCTTCTGCAGTTCAATAGTTATTATTCTGAACTCTATAGCCTTGTTCGGACTATCCGATTATTTTAGTCGAATAGCGAGTGATTTAGTAGCGAACAGTCCGAATAGCAAGAATTTAGTCAAGTCGCCTATTAAGTAATATACATATATGTAAATAAAAATAATAAAAATGTACTTAAACTCTCGCTAATAAACTAAAAGAGTAGTTCGCGCCGAACTGAGATCTCGAGACACTTCACGACCCCTGAAACGATTTTGCTCATATTCATACTTGAAAACTATACTGACATGAACTTCTTGGCTACAAAATTTGTACACACAAACATACAACCGTAAAGACAAAAGCCGAGTTGTTCCCCGTAGAGTAGAGCCCAACAATCAATATGGCGTTTTCAAAAAAAAAAAAAAAGTTCTAAAATACTTACTAGATGGCGTAATAGTCGTAGCGTTTTACCTGTCATTGTTAATTCTGTCGAAATATTTAATTGTCTTTCATGTCTTGACATTGACAGAAAAAGTTCAAGTTACATCTAACGCCATCTATTGGGTACTTTTATTACAAGGTTTTTTTTTTTGGATAACGCCTCATTACTAACACAGTCCGAGTTATAGACTAAATATCACCAAAAATCGTTCTAAGGTTCTACTTTGCGAGACGTGGTACTAGCATTATACGTATGATTAAAAACACTTAGGATATTTTGCACGTAAGTATGATGATAAAACTTGGTATAGAAGGGGATCTTTTGATAAAAGGCTTTTATCTTTTCCTATTTGATACATAATCCTAATCCTAACTAATATTATAAATGCGAATGTAACTCTGTCTCTCTGTCTGTCTGTCTCAGAACCTGGGTGTTTGTCGCGTTATAACGGCTGAACGGATCATAGAGCATAGATAGCTTAAGGATAGGAAACATACATAGGCTACTTTTTTGTAGGTCCACGTGAACGAAGTCGCGGGTAACAACTAGTATATGTATATAGTGCTGTCTTTGTCTCAATGACTTACAAATCAATATGCCATTTGCATTGCTTTGCCAGACTCGTTGGCATTGATGTGAACACCTGGGTCGCGTTCAGTAAGTACGCCCGACGACCCTCGATGACATTTGCAGCATACTTGTAATGAAATGGAGCTTCGTCGGACGATCTTACTGAACACGGCCCTGTAGGCAATAATAGCACTTGTTTATATGTGTTTACTAGCTGTGCCCCGCATTTTCACCCGCTAATGGTTCTATTTTCGAAAAACCCTTTCTATACTGCCATAGGAAGCTACGCTGAAAATTTCACTTCTCTACCACATTTGGTTCAGGCAGTACGTTGATTTTCAGTCAGTGACACGACAGCTTTATTTTAGATGTAAAGTTTGATGTAAGTATAGGATAAAACTATTCAAAAACTTGCTATAAATAAACCGATGAAGTTGTTTCCTCGACGTCAATGTTCTTTGTGAATGACACAAAATAATCTTTTATATTTTTATTGTTATGGATTTGAAGGGCCTAAATATAGATCGATAGATACATACTTATCGATCTTTACATGAAGTCGTGATATCTTGTATTTACCAAATTCATATCGTTTCGATTTTTAGCACTTTGCTTTATCCGTGGCTGGGTAATAATGCCGCAGAACCAACAAGAGATAATAGTAACTAGAGTACATAGCCAGTGTTTGGTCTGCCAAATATAGCTAATCTTTTTACCACCGCGTCAGAGGATAAACGGTAGCTTTTGATAACTGGTTATCTGGTAATCGGGTTACGAAATAACATGCTTACCGCCCACGAGCACAGAACTCCCGGGCTGATCTGTCACACATTTTCAACATTTTTTGCACATAAAAAGATCACTGATTGGGTATTAAAAAAACATTCCAGTTATCTTTATAATACCAATGCCAATGTTTTGTAGCATTTTAAGTGTTTTTTTGGGGAAGTGGACGTCCGTTTTATACTATTTATTTTTCGTTACATAGCAAATGCTAACATGAAAATTCTATTGTACAAGACGCGATAATGCAACAGAAAACACTAGAGATTCTTTGAGGATATAGTCTTCCGCAAAGTAACGCCTGATTGAATCAACTAACATTGACATTGGTATTCTTCAGTTGACTGACTGACTGACTGTTTTTTTGAAATGTCCACTCAGTGATTTTTTGTATTAAAAACTACTGAAACAGTGAGAACAAGAAATCCTAATTTGGGGAGCGAGCTCTCAATAATAAAACCACCAGTAGAATTAAGAATTATTCAAATCAAATTTCCGTGCGGGCTCGGAGCGTGCTGACCAAAAGAAATATTGCTAAAATCGTGGTCCTAATACAAAAATGTGAGCCTATATTGAGTTTAGTACAACAGAATTTTCTATGGCAAACCGCGCCTTCCAGCTTGTAATGTACAACTCGCAAAATGTACAAAGTAGCAAAATGTAAATTATGGCAAATGTACAATGCGTAGAATGTACCAACGGCAAATGCACTGAACGCAAAAGGTACAATTAAACTAGCTGAATGCACCAACGTAAAACGTACATTAAAAAAATATTACAATAGGTATGTGTAGAATGTACATTGTACCTACAAACAGTAAATGCTCTATGTACAGTTATCTTGCGAGTTAATGGTCAAACGTTTACATAGTATTGAAAAAAATCTTTGTGCTTTCAGTTTTGTGTCAGAATCACTAATATTATACATGCGAAAGTTTGTGCTTAAGTGCGTTTGTTCCCGTTCCACTCTGTAACGGCTGAACGGATTTGGATGAAATTTGTTATTGAGGATGAATAACCTGGATCAACACATACATAGGCTACTTTTTATCTCTGAAAAATATTCGGTTTCTGTAGAATAGCGGGTGTAACCGCGGGGCGCTGCTAGTTTTAGCATAACAGTTTTCTATTGGCGGAAACTTGTAATTGACCCAGTTTTCTTCTAGTTATAATGTTACTTATTAAGGCTGTAAGTTTTCCTTAAAAATGTAAAAATAAAAATAAATTAAATAAATCCTATTTTATCTGTGATCCTAACTAACCTTCTAAATGAAAAAGAAACTCTTAAAAAAACCCTCCTTCGGCCGTCGGGTAAAACAAAAACGACTATAAGTCTGTTGTGTGCCCCATTCAACCTATTTCAATTTCGTGTTGCTCATCCTTCGTGTACAAATGCATACATTTTGCGTTCGTTTATTTTCTAAGCATTGTACATTTGCCATAATACATTAGCTAGTTTGTACATTTTGCATTTGTGCATTTTGCGTGTGGTTACCATTTTGCGTACTTGTCTCATGTGTCGTTGTTTTACAATATAAGCCGGAAGGTAACTACGCTTTGTCACAAATGATATATAAAAGAACCCAAAACAAAAAACGAACATAAGAAGCTCTTTATTATATTGACATCGGAAATTCAATTGTAACAAGCCTAGATCAGCGGTAACTTTTCTGGTAATGGTCTTCTCTTTCAAAAACCCAATGACTTGCTGGGTTTCTAGGAACTATGCGTTAGCTAGATTGGGCTTCATGGGTCTGACATTCGTGAAAGTAAAGTCCATTACCAGATAAATTACATATAATAAGGCACTAGGCAATGTTGATCAGAGCACTAATTTCTATTTTACTAGTATTATAGACTCAATGGATCAGAGAGTACTATTGTATTATGTACCGCCTAGGGAAGTACCACACCTTTTTCAGTAATACTTTATTTTTATTTTTTTGGATCGGATAATCAAGGGATGTGGCGAGAACAATTTTTCTCGCGCGCTCGAAAATATCTCTGCAACTGTCTGTGTCGTCAGGATATGTCATGAGAGTGACAGTGACCGATATGGCAAATACTCGCTGGCACAAAATTATTAATCAAGCTTTTATGAACGAGAATCTCCAGTATTATGTTACGCCACGTACACCACAGCAGGACTTATCGCTTATTATATTATGACTAGCTAGCCCGCACGGCTTCGCTCATACAGGTTACAGTAATTTCAAAATTCGATTTCATCCCTTCAGGGGTTGATTTAAAAAAAAACCTTAGACATACCTTTCTTTATTTTTTATGCTTATTACACAAACCAAGTTTCATTGGCTTAGCATGAAAAAATATTTTATTTCCATACAAAATTTGGGGGTCCATTTAACCTCTTTAGAAGTGGATTTTGTAAAATCCGTTCTCGTTCTCCACCTACATCTATTTGAAGAATATTCGATCCAAATTTCACGCCTCTATCAAGAGCAGTTTGGTCTGTGCGTTGATGCCTAGAAAGGGGCTTGTTCTTTTATAAATATAGATAACGGCGAAAGTAGTTTAGATATATGCCGCTATGTTTCTTTAGATAAAAAAGACACATTACGTTAACGTGAAGAAGCCGAACGCGAGGTTATCTAAGATATCAAAGAGCTAAAGATACGTTGTTGATAAATGCTAACTTCAAAACAAAGATGATTACGCTACTAAATCTTGTAAGATTGTACCTATATTTACGAACAAACGGGTCTATATGTAAAGTAGGTCTATTTCCAATAGTCCTATTGGTTGTTCCATTGTTAGAACTAGTTGGACTTTTTTGTCTAATTAGTTAGATTACTTTCTGTTTTTTTTTGAAGAATGGAACTAACGAGACCATTTTGTCCAATTAGTTCTATTGCTTATTCGCGATTCTGTATGGTACCAATGTAATTTTACGCAAGAAACAGTTTGCCAAATATGCCTTTAAAATCAGAGCGTTGGCAGTGTCATTTATGTTTTGGTGCCCCTTTTTTTATTTGACTTCAATTTAGAACCTTAAGGTGCATTGCTTCACTCATCGCGCGAAATTCAAATTTTCTTGCGTTTTTTGTCAATTACAGCTTAATTACTCATCGTGGATTTATTGAAACCAATTATGCGCCAATAAATAAGTTTTTTTAAGAAATTACGGGTAAAATTATTACCTAGATAACATTGGTTTAGCTAAGAATCTCAATAAGCTGATTTTCATCTTGGTTTTTGGTTTAGTGGGAAATGTACTTATACTAGCTTTCAACTTGAATTTTTGGTTGGTGTAATTTCTTGAAACAATATATTTATTATCGCAAAATTAGTTTTCATGAACCTACGATGAGTAATTAAGCTGTAATTGACATAAAACGCAAGAAAATTTGAATTTCGCGCGCTGAGTGAAACGTTGCACCTTAAATAATGCAGTCATAAAATATAAGTTACTTCAATAAGTATTACCGTTACGTTTTTCTACTTCAAGAATATTAGTTGTGGAGCGTTACTTCGGTCATAGACCTCTATAAATAATTAATATTCGATAGTGTTTCGTTATTGTCCTTAGCGCGATTGAGTATATGGTGTTATTGGTCAATATTTCGAAATTTTCTAAGGCGAGGCTTTTAAAAAAAAAACGGTTTAAAATTTTAAGCCGTCGTTAAAATGTGTAAAATGCAACCTTGTTTTCACTTTTTATGATTGCATGACATTTTACAGTTTATACAACCCAAGCGAGATTGACCGTATAAAAAAGTTTGCTTAATTTAGACCAGATTGCTTTCGTTTAGCGTTCACAATCGCAATTATGATTTTCGAAACGATCGTTTCTTTATTGATTTCCCATGACGATAGTCACAATTTGATGGCAATATACTTTGTGATGTGTACAAAATTGTGGACTCATAATTTGCGTCGATCGGTTAGTTACTGTTTTTACCTGCATTAGATAAAACATAATTTAAAAGCCCATTACACGATCATACGGGCCCGATTACTAAGCAATGATGTGCATCACATGCAAATCATAAGAGAAACAACGACACATACAAGTAGGTACTTATATTTAACACGTAGAGAAACATGTGCCTAGCAATTTATCAATTGTATCAACAAGGTACTATTTTCTTAAAAACACGTCAGAACTTCGTGAAGGAATTGTTTGTAAGCGTATGAAAATAGCCGGCAATAAAGGAATGTAAACAAATTCATACATTTAAAAGCGTGTATTCTCTCTATAAACTGTTAATTTTATTTACATGTTTTTTGCAACCACGCTCTGGTTTTTGGCTAACATTCGTGAAACGATTCAATTTGAACTGTAACATTCACGATGAAGTTGTAGTTCTTTCGATTTAATTAACCTGCTTAAACTGGATTCATTGATAAACTAATTTACATTATGATTTGCTACATTTTGATAATGATTCCATATTTCAGCCACTATATTTGAAAGTTGTCGAACTTGAGGTCAATTTGTAGAGCATGAACGATTTTTGCTAAGGAAAAGGACGGGAGAAACCAGCAACTTCTGTCGCTCGGAAACATGATACTCGAATAAAAAATATGTACGTCTATTTGCAGTTTTCACTCTCTAGTTTTCTCCGAAGTATTATTTCAACGGCTTCGAAAGAAAGTTGAATTGACTCCTGGCACCACCTTCTGCTGTGCGACGGACGTTGTAAGTGTCAACAAGCGAAGGTGACATACAACCAGTAGCTCGTCCGCTTCCTTCTTCTTGCTTTCATACAAAGAGCGGCAAACAGGTAGACGGTCCACCTGATGGTAAGCAGTAACATCGACATCTGCCACACTAGCGGCGTTGTCGATGCTTTGCCATCCTGGGAGAGGTGTTTGTAGACATCCTTAAAATATGTGGATGACATATTCATCTGCACATTCTTAGATTTTACTCTATTTAGCAATTTAAGTTATAGTTAGATTACTTATTAGTCTCAATACTAGATTGTAATATTGATGAGGCACAATATTATAATATAAATAAATAAATAAATATCTAGGACAGTTTTGCACACACGGTCATCTGACCCCAAACTAAGCAAAGCTTGTAATATGGCTGCCAGAGACCGATATACGTACATATATATATTTAAATATATACTTAACACCCAGACATAGAACAAACACAAATGTCCATCACATGAATGTTTCTTCTAGATGGGAATCGAACCCACGCCCCCAAACACAGAAGGAAAGTTCACTACCAACTGAGCCACCGGGGCATCTAATAATGTACATCATTAACAAAAAAAGAACTGCACTTATGAGGCGTGTACGGTTAGCCGACGGATTGATATTATGGAAAACTCTTACTACAATCACGCCTAAAACCACAAAAAAATAACTGTTCCACATAAAAATGCACAACCTTGACGAAATTTATAGAACAACTGGTTTTTTCACGATTTCTGGATTTGGCTCACAGTTAAAGTTGATCATAACGATGAGTAGAATTATATCTTAAAATATGTCGGTCGTCTAAACGAGCAACCAGTATATCCAAACCTATACTCCAAATGAGATCATGTTACTGTTTAACAACATTAATAGAAAAGCGACTGTCGTGTAGTCCTTGCTAGAAACGGTGATTTATGAACGTTTATTTAATGCAGCACCTTGCACGCGTGTTCATTAGATCGTATAACGACATAATATTGTATCATAGTAGGTATCCATAGCCAACGTGATATGATCTCATAGTGACGTCAATGTGCTCTCATAAAAGCCCGCAATATTTATTTTGCTAATTAACTTAACATCTGATCGCTATCTTGATGGGAAAGTTATGAAGAAATGGTGATATAGAATGTATTCTTAGCACTACTTTGATGTTTGAGCTTTGGCTTTTAGGTTGAATTCTTGTGCCAAGTTATATATATTTTTTACCTGTGGACTTTTGATCATTATTATGCCGACTCTTGAGATATTTTTTCTACTTGACAATCTTAGCAGTATTAAAATGTAGACTTTAGGAGGTCGTATTGTACGGCCAAGTATTATTACCATTATTGTAGCGTGATAATATTCTACTTGGTGATAATTATTTTTTACATAAAATATAGCAGAACCAACTTCAACCGTCAAGAACTAGGGCTGTTGACGTGTACACTGTGAATAATCAAGATCGGCTATTGGCTGAGATATGACATTACATTTTACATAACATATATTATTACATCTATGTATATATATATATCAATCAATTGCCACATGTATGACGGAGCATCATTTGAGAGCGGCTGGACCAATTTTTATGATTTATATTTTGTTGTGTTCGTAATTGTCACGATTCAGGGTTTTTAGTTAGGCCGCAGTTCGATCTAAATCGCGGGCATCAGCTAGTTTTTAAATACTTTACTTTTTAAAATAAATAAATCGCAAGTAAAAGCCACCGTCTTGGGTTCCGCGCTTGCTTAGTTTTTTCTTCTTCTGGTAAACTGAATTAATTCGGTTTTTTTTTTGCCAGTTTTTTCTTAAAACAAATGACAAATGTCCACCTCTGCATGCACTTACTTACAGCAAAAGACATAACAATTTTTTTTAGTTTAATAATATAATGAGCAAACATTATCTAAATCTAGTGCCAAATTTCAAGTCGATGGCTTCTTTGGGTTCTTAGAAAATCGCTTTTAGCATAAAAACTGACAACGTGGTCTCACCATAAGGATTCCTTTCTACCGTTTTGATACGGAACCCCAAAAATATAAGTATTTCATGCAAAACAAGACATTGGGGAGTTTTGGCGGGAACGTGAAGAAGTCATGTCGCGTCATTCTATTATTTTCCAAAACTTGTATTATATCGAGTGTTAATGTTTAAAAAAGGTGGATTTTTATCCATTAAGTGTTCGTGAATGTGCACGAGTGTTGATGAATAGTATAAATGTTGTGAAACGTGACTCTTAGTGTTGTTGCCAAAACTCCATAGAAACCCCTACTAAAGTCTCCACCAATTTACTGGGGCATGACGTGGACTTGACCGTGACTTACTTTGCTTGACTTAGACTATGACTTATTTTAATCGTGAAATATTTGACACTACTTGAAATATAACAATACTTGACACTGGCTAAATATAAGAGAAAAAATATAATAGGAAATGACATATCCGATTGTTATGATATTTTGATGTTCGGAATAATTTTATGCAAAAACAAACATTCATGAAACGTTTGTCAATACTGAACATGATAAATATCCCAAGTAAAATTGTTAAACACGGCACAAACAGTTACATTGTTTCATTTGTAAGATTGTAATAATAAATAGGTTTTGCTTTAAGCTAAATATAGCGCTTCAGGGTCACTGTCACACTGGCAAATCTTAACGAATGGCCTTAAAAATATAGTAACTACTACATTTTATCTAGTGCAGATAATGTAGCAATATTTCTAATGTAGATTATAATATCATACGTATATCTGTGCGTATAAATCAGGTATGGTCGAAAGCCGCGGGCCAAACTTTCGAACGTACATGAAGTCGCGGGCCGTAGGGGATGAATTGTTTCTATATTGGCAAAACAACGGTTTGTTAACGTAGTATATCTTCGCTGAATAAATTGTGTATAGATTCTAGGTGGACAACTTTTTTCAATAATTATGGCTCTACACGGTCACTACTTATATTTAGCTAAAATGCGGTAGCTCTTGTAGACATTCTACTACGACTGCGGACCGGATTAAATGCCTCAGCGGGCCGTTCTTTGCCCATACGTGATGAAAATGATTAATCATTGTTGTTAATGATGATCATCAGGCGTAATTTTTCAGAAATATAGTAAATATATATCATCGATACAAAAGTATATATCGAGTTATGCAGTAGATTTTGCATTATTATTGTTAATTTGCAGACGACGCATGCAACAACTGAAAATATGGCAGCAGCGGGAGAAGGAATGGGCGCGATCGCGGGCCAAGCGCGAGAAGAGCACCAAACGGAACATATACTTCAACGATAGCGTTATGTTACTGGAAGCGGCTGCGAGAAATGATATCGATGAAGGTAAGCATCTACAATTATCTAATTGGATCCGTGAGTATAGGTTGGATATTTTTCGTGCATTTCTCCGCATGCACGATTACTTGTTTTTTTATTTGTACATGCACATTATAATTATTATGACGTACGCTAGCATGGTCATATTGTGATGGCCATACCAGCATGTTTGTAAGTTGTGAATGTATGTTAATATTTTATTTTAAGTTTGAATTTGTATGCATGTTATTTATGTGAAGCGTGCGTTGTAGTAAAAAAAAAATGCAAACTAACCATAAGCACCGTTTTGTTAAAAATCCGCAGTACTACAAGGAACCCTTATAATTTCGTCTCCATCCATCTGTCTGTCTGTATGAATCCTTTACAGCCGTATTACCTCCAGTTATACATTAAATTTTGCACAACGATAGTCTAAGTATAGATCTCAAGTTTAAAAACATAAAAAAAAAAAAATTGTTTAATAAGGGTAGCTTCCATAACTTTAAAGAGGGGTTGAAAAAATCGCGGTACCCCATCATGTGAGGTGTCGTTCAATAGATCTTTTAAAGTGAAAAATTTTGGAAGCATAAAAAAAAACATAATTTTATATTACATTTTTTTATCCCCACATGTAAAGTTGGGATAAAAAAAAACTCGACGGTAGATCGAACTTTTTATGCAGTTTGTCCCCCTTAGAACAAAGCTCACAAAGCGGGGGACAGACCCGAAATAATTTGTTCAGTATGGGGGACATACTGACAATAAGGGGGAATGATCGAACTTTGTATTTCTATTACAATCATTCCTAAGAGGTCATACGAAACTCTTCTGATATTCTGGTGTCATTATATAATTAATGATTATAATAATGAAATTTACGAGAAAAAAAAAACAAAAAAACTTTGAAAGGTCTAAAAATCTCATATACAAATCGCAATAATTAGTCAAGAAGCCCGTGAAATGCGCGGTATAAGCCATCTGATCTATTTTCCAATGTTTAAACTACGTGTGTAATGCCTCTAATCTTTACAAATGCATTTTTACGACTTCCAGTAATTTACGACGAGTCTTTGAAAGTTATTGGTCATTGTAATGCGGCGATGAGCTCATTATGAAAATATGTTAACAATTTTGCATAATGTCTGTGCTTTTGGGGTTGGTTTTTTCCGAAGTTTTGTTTTGTATCGATCGGTCTTATCAACTCTGAGATCCTGTTGGGCTAAATTTATTATGTCTGTCACAGGCAGCGATCCTTAAAAGTAGATGGAAGTGCAATTTAAAAGTACTATCGATGACAGGTCAAAAAAATCTTTGAACAGTCTCTCATCAATCACACTAATCTTATAAATGCGAAAGTTTGTGTGTAAGTGGATTTGTTCCCGTTCAACTCTGTAACCGCTAAACGGATTTGGATGAAATTTGGTACGGAGGTAGCTTATTCCGTGGATTAATACATAGGCTATACATAAATTTAACCGTGTGTGTAGAATAGGGGGTGATACAGCGGGGCGCAGCTAGTAAACAATAATCTTTTTCTTCTTTGCGTTCGAGCTCCATTCATCCGATTGATTTCAAACTTTGTACTTTGGAGGCCGAAGGCGGTGCCTCGGCCCGAGTAAGACACCTGTGTTCCGAGGAAGAGACGAAGGCTAGCTAACCAGAAAGAGGGGAAGGACTGCAAATGCAGGTTACATAAATAGTCGTTATCCTATGAGGTTACAGAACAGTGTATAAAACGGTTAGTGTAGGTATATTAAACTGAATGTAGGTAACAGCTACGACTTCAAATAAATTGTATTCCTTTTCTTTTTACTATTCTGCATGGTTTTTATAATAATAAAATTAAGTATAATAATTACATTATTAAAATGTTCTACTAAAAACTTATCGTCACTACTCTAAAATAAAAATAAGTAATAATATTGTTATCTCTAGTCCACACAAAGTTGGTACTATCGACGGAGGGCCCCGGCGCCTGTAGGACAGTTTAATTACTAGTACTGGTGCCAGGCAGTTCCTCAGTACAATTTAAATATGTATAATTTTACTATATTAGCTCACTATACTTAGTTAAATAAATTGTTATTGCGTAGAATCTAAATTTTTGTCCAATAAAATGATTATTATTATTATATTATATAGCTCACATGGGTGTATCAAGAAACGAACGAGGAACTGCGAGAACAAATACATAGACTATGCCTAATGTAGTATACCGTCCCGTTTCAGTGCGGCGCCTCCTCGCCCGCGGCGTGACCCCCGACGCTACGAACGAAGACGGCCTCACAGCTCTCCACCAATGCTGCATCGACAACAACGAAGCCATGATGCGACTCCTGCTGGACCACGGCGCCAACGTCAATGCGGAGGACAGCGAGAAATGGACCCCACTGCACGCCGCCGCCACCTGCGGCAACCTCAACCTAGTCCGGATACTCATACAACGAGGCGAGACATTTTTCTAGCTATACACGTTTTTTTTTGTTTTATAAATATTTCTTCTTCATCATCATCATCATCAGCCATAAGACGTCCACTGCCTCCCCCTTAGGGGGCCACACCGACCGACAACGGGCCCCTTGCATGCACAGGTTGCCCGCGACTTTCACAATGTCGTCGGTCCACCTAGTGGGAGGCCTACCTACGCTGCGTCTTCCGGTTCGTGGACGCCACTCAAGAACCTTTCTTCCCCACCGGTTATCGGTTTCTCGAGTGATGTGGCCTGCCCAATGCCACTTCAGCTTGAAAAATCCTGAAAGCTATGTCGGCGACTTTGGTTCTTCGGTTATAAATATTTCAAGTGAATTTAAGTAAGACATATTTAAAAAAAACCGCGATATTGCCAATTTGATTATACATGCCAATATAAAATGGATACTGATAAGCAATAACAGGTCAAACCACAAAAAAAAAAAAAACATTTTAATGATACAGAACGCTTCTTTGTCAGCCATAGAAGCGTCATCTACAATTAAAAAAAAATTTTTTTTTTAGGATCGCAGAGCATTAACGTTTTACTAAGAGGACGCTGCTGCTCGTTCTCCGGTGATTCCGCGGTTTCAGGACAGACATTGAAATAAAATATCGTTGGAACTTTTAATACTAATATTATAAATTCGAATATTACTTTGTCTTTTTGTCTTTCTGTCTGAGTGTTTATCGCGTTATCACAGCTAAACGGCTGAACGGATCAAGCTGAATTTTTGCATAGATATAGCTTATGGGTCGGAGACATAGGCTACTTTTTTTTCTGTAGGTCCACGCGAACGAAATCGCGAGTAATAGCTAGCAATAATATATTCTTTACTAGCCGTGCCCAGCGGGTTTTACCCGCTATTCTACAGGAACGGTTAAATTTTTCAGGAAAAAAAGTAGCCTGTTATTCCAGGGAATAAGCTACCTCCATAACAAATTTAATCCGTTCAGCCGTTACAGAGTGGAACGGAAACAAACACACTTAAGTACTTACACACTTACAAACAAACTAAAATAAATAATAATAACTATTAATAAACAAACTAAAAAAATTATATATATAATTATAATTTATATATTTATTATAATAATATAATATTAGTGTGATTACAGGCGCGAACTTACTAGCAGTGAATGGAGACGGAAACATGCCATACGACATATGCGAGGAAGAGAGAACGCTAGACGCGATAGAGAGCGAGATGGCGGCGCGGGGAGTCACGCAGCGGCTCATAGACGAGACGCGGGCCGCGACCGAGATGCAGATGTTGGCGGACATCGCGGACATGGTGCTCGGGGGCATGGACTTGGACGAGCCGCGGGACTCGCAGGGAGCCACCCTGGTAACTACTGGCCGGGCACGGAGCACCCCAGGGGCGCTAGTCTCGACTTTTCGCTACAGCACTTTGCTATCGAATTGACTGTTGCTACCGCTATGACGCAAAAATTCAACAACGAACACGAATTGTTAACGAAAGTTAATATTTTCATCCCATCTATTCGAAAAGGACGACTTGGTTCGCCTTTAAGTGCACCCATAGGTGTTTTCTATAAGAAACTTTTGGGGGCCAGTAATGAGTTTTTAATCCTCTTTATAAGTGCGCCGCAATTATCTTTGCCGCGCACTTTTTAAATTTGGAACATCTTAGTTTTCAGCGCCAAAGAAATCTAAGGTTTTTTTTGGCGGGAACGTGAAGAATTTATGTCGCGTCATTTTATTATTTTCCAAAACTTGTGTTATTTCGAGTGTTAATGTGTAAAAGCGGTGAATTTTTACCCGTTAAGTATTTGTGAACATCCACGAGTGTTGGTGAATGGTATAATGTCGTGAAACATGAATTTTCATGTTGTTTCCAATACTCCATAGAAGGCTCTAGTAAAGTTTTCACCACTTTACTGGTGCATGACTTGGACTTGACTGTGACTTGCTTTACTCGCCTTTGATTGGGACTATGACTTGTTTGATAATGTATAACAAAACTTGATAATATATATGTATACTTGACACTGGCAAATGCATAAGACGTGCGACGCCAAAATCCTCTTAGGAGGTGAAACAAAAAAAAAAAAAAAAAGAAATCTAACGCAAATATTTTTTGAATAAAGACTAGCTGGTACGACGACCTATAGTCGCGCCGCCAGCTGAATAAAAAAAAAGATATCAAATTAAAAACGGGCGATTTGAGTTTTGGCGGGAACGTGAAGAAGTCATGTCGCGTCATTATATTATTTTCCAAAACTTGTGTAAAAACGGTGGATTTTTATTCATTAAGTGTTCGTGACCGTGCACGAGTTTTGGTGAATAGTATATTGTCGTGAAACGTGACTTTTCGTGTTATTTCCAAAACTCCACAGAAACCTTTTGTAAAGTCTCCACCACTTTACTGGGGTATGACTTGGACATGACCGTGACTTACTTTACTTGACTTAGACTATGACTGAGACTTGTTTTATTTGTGAAATACTTTACTTCACTTCAAATAATACAAAACTTGACACTGGCTAAATACACAACGTGTGAAGCCAAAATGTAAGAGAAAAAAAAAACGCGCGTACTACAGCCCGCGTTTGAAGTGAGGGATGCTACTCTAGAATCCCTCACTTCGCTCTGGATTCATAAAAGCGTAAAAATATTATTTTGCCCCCGTATGTTACAATCTACTATTGTAAGATAGCTTATCAAAAGAAAGGAAGTATGACAACTAATCTACACAGAGTCTGTGATACAGTTCTAATAAATAAGGAGTTTCTATGACCCAACCTGTGTTATCTAATTTCCAGCTGCACATAGCGAGTGCGAACGGGTACATGAAGGTGGTGGAGTACCTGTTGGAGCACCGCGCGAACACCGACGTCGTGGACCACGACATGTGGCAGCCCGTGCACGCCGCCGCCTGCTGGGGACATGTACGTATACCGCATCGGCCTTTGGACATCCCACTGCTGGGATATCGGCCTGCCTCATTTTATTATTACTATTGACATTTATTTTAAGCCTGCAAATGTTTTGTAGTGCTGATAATTCTTGTTGTGCTTTTGTGACGTTTTGTTTATTTAACCTGTGGTGACTATCCATAAGAGTATTTTTAATACCTATTTGGAAATAAAGACGAATTGAATTGATACGCTAACGAGAAGCTGTTGTGATATAACCTGTTCATATTTATTTTAGCATTCCACAATGTATGTTGGTACTTAGTAGATTTACATTTAAGTCACTTTGGACCCCGTCGGGTACCAGCTTTTTAAGATCTGATATATGCTAACACAGTTTGCACAATAAAATATTCTGATTCTGATATCCTCGAAGGGTGACCGGGCCGTAGCCACCGAGCCGACCCAGTGCGGGTTGGCGGATTATCATACGCCGTCGAATTTCTTCTGAAATATGCAGGTTTCCCCACGATGTTTTTCTTCGCCTCCTTCACCGAAAAGCCATTGGTATATCCAGACGTAAGTTCCAAAGAAATCATTGTTACGTGCCTGCCCGGGTTCGAACCCGCGACCCCGCGTATGTGGGGGACATGCACCTGTACAACATACAACAAGTAATATTATTACAAGAAAAAATATACCCAACTGCAAAATACTGGTATAATATTAGTGAGGATTGAGCGAGAACTACCGAGTGAAAAAAAAAT
Organism: Apocheima hispidaria; assembly: GCA_947579745.1. Taxonomy (NCBI): domain Eukaryota; kingdom Metazoa; phylum Arthropoda; class Insecta; order Lepidoptera; family Geometridae; genus Apocheima; species Apocheima hispidaria. Next base: position 5,469,336 of record OX388157.1, on the reverse strand, counting down.
AATGAATTTGCAAGAATTCTTTTAAGGCCGACTCGGTCGTTAAAAAAATTTAACAATTTGAAATTGATACTACCTGCGCCCTGTGGTTTCACACGCTATTCTACAAGAACGGTTAAATTGTTCGGAATAAAAAGCGAAACAAATTTTATCCAAATCCGCTCAGCCGTTACAGAGTTGAAAGGGAACAAACACATTTACATACTTAACTACTTACATACAAACTTTCGCATTTATAATATTAGTGTGATTTCGTATGTTTTGTTTCAGCTAGAGGTATTAGAGTTATTAGTACAATACGGAGCCGATCTCAACGTGAGGAACAAGCACGACGAAACGCCGGCAGGTATTAACTGTGCCCGTACCGTGACGTCCTTATTACATGATTGTTAGGTCCAGCCGACGCTGTGCGACCGCGCTATAAGGTTCACGGTCGCGCAGCGTCGGCGGCTGATCCTAACAATCATCGTTATAAGGACGTCACGGTACGTGCCCTGTACCCGTTAACTTATAACAAGTTTTGGTTTGTTTTGCCAAGCACCAACCAAAGTTACGAGTATAAATACCGGGTGTAAGGGACACGGTCCCGAAGCCAAAAAGCTACTACAAGGTGGCGCAAAAAGTATCACCCTAGTTGAAGTAGTTACGTGGATAGTCCTTCCGCGAGGTTTTGGCGCATTCCATATTTGAAATTGTATAGCTGTCGCTCTGTTTTTCGTGCATGCAATAGACAGAGTTAGTGAATTTTCCTAACTTTTTGATGAAATTAGCATATCGAGGGTACTCAATAATTTATTGCGACATACATGCAGGTCTTAAATAACATGATTTAGGTTTAGTGACACATATGACCCTATTAGGGTATGGCAGTTAGTGCGGAGCGGTCCATTTGTATATTGTCAAAATTATCCTTAAAAAACTCTTCAATAGTGTAATAGCATTTGGATTCCAGGATGCACTTTAGATTCTTAATAAAACAATCGTTGTTTTCTAAATCTTTTAGTTTGTTCGGCAATTTATTATATATCTTTACAGCCATTGAGTTAGGTCCAGAGCTGTGCAATTATCACTAAGTGCCTATAACTAAAAATATATTGCGAAATTTAAAAGAAAAAAAATGCAAAGATAGTTTACTACGGTGTAGATAACATATTAAAAAATGATCGAAATCGGATAACGTTTAGGAAGACTACGCTTTTTGTATGGACGAGACGGAGGTATACTCTATTCTTAAGTTCAATCTATTTATTCCACACTTTATTATTGACCGAGCGAAGCGAAGGTCTCAGAGTTTACTGGGACAAATCGGCATTTGTATGTATGTTTGTGTTTGTGTGTATATTTGTCCGATGATAACTTGCGAACCGTTGATCCGATCTTTTTGAAATTTTGCAGGCAAGTAGTTCATTTCAATACAGTTTTTAAGTTCGAATATGAGCTGAATCGGTCAAGGGATTGTGAAGATATAGGGGTCGCGAGGTCTCAGTTCGGTGCGAACTACTAGCATAATTTACACTTTATAATACATACACATTTATAACGATGCCATCAGCGCACGAACAGGGCACGAACAAATTGTTCTCTGTTGGCGTCGTTGTCGTATATCGGCTACGACTACGCTATAGTCCGCGCTACGACCGAGTTCTGCCCCCAGATATATGCGAGGAGGGCGAGATCCGCGCTCGCATCCTGCGGCTGGCCGCGGAGCAGGAGGAGCACCGGCGCCGCGCCGCGCACCACGCCGGCGAGCGCCTGCGCACCGCGCGCCGCTCCTCCTCCACCGCCAGCACCAGCAGGTACCGGCGGCGACCTGCTGCCCAGGGGCGCTACTCTCGGCTTCTCGCTACAGCACCTTGCGACAGAATTCGGTCGCTATGACGCGAAAATTCGACAACGAACACGAATTGGATACTGATAAGCAATGACATGTCAAACCACAAAAAAAAAATGTTAATTATACAGGCATCTTTGTCAGCCAAATATTTTTTTGTGCGTTGACTGTTTGCGGTGGCTCAGTTGGTAGTGAACCTACCTTCTGTGTTTGGGGGCGTGGGTTCGATTCCCATCTAGGACAAACATTCATGTGATGAATATTTGTGTTTGTTCTATGTCTGGGTGTTAATATCAATATAAGTATGTATTTAAAAATATATATGTACGTATATCTGTCTCTGGCAGCCATATTACAAGCTTTGCTTAGTTTGGGGTCAGATGACCGTGTGTGCAAAAATGTCCCACATATGTATTTATTATTATTTATTTATTTAATTGTTAATGAAAAAACGCAAACAGCGTTGAATTTTGCGTCATAGCGACCGACTTCGGTCGCAAAGTGCATAGCGAAAAGTCGAGACTAGCGCCCCAGCCTGCGAGACACCGGTCGGCCGGACCAAAGAATACCTACACGAGAAGAATAACAATCTCGTACAAAATAGTGTACCCCCGAAAAATCTGCTTAAAACTACATGGCGCTTACGTATTTAGTGAACTAATGTCCAAACCGCTATAAAAACCGGTGAAAATATCGTTCGTTGCCCGTGGTATCAGTAGTACCACGAGTAAAAAGAACTTAAAACTACCAATCGATCCAGTAGTACCACGGGAACATTTACCCGTGTTACAATATAAAACAGCTGTTCCATACATTTTGAAGAGTGTCAATGCCATTTTTCTGTGGAACAGCTGATTTTTTTTTCGCGATTTTAGGTTTAGTCCCATACTAAAAGTTGTTCATAATGATGAGTACTATGAGCCCTTTTCGGCTTAGCATACCCTTTCCTTATAACCCTGTAGAAACAGTATTAGTATATGTCCGCTATTTAAGAGGATAGTCCTTCCGCGTGGTTTTGGCTCATTCGATATTTAAATTGTATAGCTGTCGCTCTGTTTCTCGTGCGTGCAATAGAGACAGTTAAATTTTCCTGACTTTTTGATGAAAATAGCGATTTGGGTGTAGTCTGTTATCACATCAGAAATCCTTTTGTTTTTGGTGTCAATGGCTTAGACAAACCATAATCGATGGCGCTATGTTTTGTTTTTTCAAAAAAAATATATATTAATAACAACATCTATTCTTCGTCGTATTTTCGACGCAAAACATGTGTAAATCGAGGACTTTTCAATGATTTTTGTTTACCCAGAAAATATCATATAATCATGTTTACCCGCCATCTCTTAACAGATAACACAACCAAAGAAACATATATCCCAAAATAAGATTTTTAATCTGCATAGCTGATGAGGTACACTACATAGAAAAATCACATTTTTATCAGAGTAGGCCGTTAACTGCCAACTCTGATGCCGGTTGCACACTCGCCGAAAACACCCCGAGACATCGTCTTACATCAAGATTCGAGAGTATTCCACCGGCATCACAATCGACAAACATAAAAGCGTTTGAAATGCCGCTCAACGATCATTTTTGTAACACGAACGTTATATATTTGAGTAGAGTAGTGGTAATATGGAACTATGAAAACTGACGTGGTTTTGATACATTTTGTTTTAATAAAGCGGGAATACTCACGTTAAATTGAGTCGGTTATTATTGGGTGCAAGGCAAGACGAGGTCGCGCGCGTGTCTCGCTGAGCACACCTTGATAAAGGTCACCAAATGTGATCGAAACTATAGTCGGAATAACCGACTCAATTTAACGTGAGTATTCCCGTTTTATTAAAAACAAAATGTAATATGGAACGTTGGTCGGCAGAGTCCGGTCGGTGCGGCGCACGTCGCTGCGGGAGAAGCAGCTGACGGCGAAGGCCGACGTGCGAGGCGAGGCGCGGCTGCGCGAGACGTTCGACTCGGCCGTCGACGACGACCTGCAGGTCAGTACGTCGCAATGCGTCTCGTTTTTAACAAACTTAAAACTAGTAGTTCGCGGCGAACTCAGACCTCGCGACCCCTATATCTTCACAACCCCTAGACCGATTCGGCTCATATTCGAACTTAAAAATTGTATTGAAATGAACTAATTGCCTACAAAATATCATGAAGATCGGATCAACGGTTCGCAAGCTATCATCGGACAAATATACACACAAACATACATACAAATGCTCATTTGTCCCAGTAAACTCTGAGACCTTCGCTTCGCTCGGTCAAAAAAAAGGAGGAGATTCTCAATTCGGTTGTATTATTTTTAATCGACTTTAGGAGGTTCTCAATGTTCTAATGGCTAGCTCAGCGGTAAGGCGGTAAGATCGCTCTGGTGGTTCGTTCTTTTCAATCAATACGTGGAATGTCTAAAACAAAAACAAACAAAAAAAATGTTTAAAAAAGCACTAATATAAAATTAACAATAAAGAGTATGTTTAGTCACGACAAATGTTCTGTAGTACTAGTGGTAGTACTAGAGGTACTACAAGGTTGTATAATTTGTACTACCAGTTAACTACTCAGTAGTACTACTGATCTGGCGGGGTGATACGTTTCTCATACGTATAGACGTAATGAATTTTCCTAACTTTTTGATGAAACTAGCGTTTCGGGTGTAGTCTGTTATCACCCCCTAAATCTTAACAACGTCTTTTATTTTTGGTGTGAATGACTTCGATAAACTATAATCCGCTGTTTTGTTTCAAAAAAAAAGTTTATGGTATTCTAACAACAACTGCTTTTCTTTGTCGTATTTTCGACGCAAAAAAATGTCACTTTACGTGCCTATAACAACGAAGATATTGCGAAATAAAAAAAAATACATTCAATATTAGTTTTCCACGGTGTAGATAACATATAAAAATCATGGAAATCGAATTACGTTTAGGGGTGGGTATCAGACTACGATTTTTGAGTGGACTAGATATATACGGTATACTCTATTTTTAAGACCATGATTTAATAAAATACTCCGCCAGGCGAAGTAATAGGACACCAGTCTACGTCATCAGTATGCCGGAATACGTTGTTCAAACACGCTAGATAAAGATACACGACAAAATGTAATGTTTTTTGAGCAGATCTTGTTTTTTGGACCATGAAGAAGCTTATAATTTTTAGTCTGCAAACAAACCGAAATGGTGATCTATCTTTTCACCTAAAATTGTTTCGCAAATTTTCATTTGACACCAACGATTGGCAAAAACTTAAATCGCCGTTTTATCCTTTTGCAACTACTGATTTTACAAATAATTCATTTATTAAAATAATTACTTGTTAAAATGATAACTATCTCATTTTATAACAAGTCACATGATAAACGCTTCATTTAATTTTATTATTTGTGTTACTTACTAAAACTATACTTGTCATATAAATGTTTGACATATTAAATTATAATCCATACATTCTAATAACTGAAACCGCGCTAAAAAGTAACTGTAATTTATAATTTATAATCTTCGAACATTAGGTTATGTTATGTTTGAACTACGACAAAGAACGCGCGAGCGTGCAGTGACAGGCTGGCAGCGGCCGGCGAAGCGCTAAAAAGTAATGGTAACATTATTTTATGAGGCGTTTTCCAAAAAAAAAGAAATCCTGGTAATAAAAGTACCCAATAGATGGCGTTAGATGTACCTTGAGGTTTTTCTGTCACTGTCAAGACATAAAAGACAAAAAAATGTGCGTGTGCCTTTTTTTTCTCGTGTTTTTGGCTCCACTTGTGTATTTAGACAATTTCAAGTAATGTAACTATGTATTTGACTTCATTTTAAATATTACAATAGTTGACACTGGCTAAATACACAACGTGTGGAGCCAAAATTTACGATTTAAAAAATTAACATAAAATATTTCGATAGAAATGACAATGACAGGTAAAATGGTAGGACTATTACGTCATCTAGTAAGTATTTTAGAACAATATTTTTTTTTTGGAAAACGCCTCATTGCTTCGAACACTAGGTTAAGTTATGTTTGAACTGCGACAAACAACGCGGGATAAAATAACATTTGAAACGTTTGTAAAGATAGATTGTATTTTTTTAAATAAAATTATTGTTTATATTATATAAACTTATTATAGTATAAAGCCATTGCGGCATAAGGTATTTGTAAAATGAATAGTATATGAAACGTTATTTGTAAAGTAATATTTTGTCAAAAATGTTTTGGAAAACATTAGGGAACCAACTGAAATACTACATACCGAGAGAAAGGGAGAAAAATAAAAATTGTTAAAAAATTTAAGACCAGTGGATTCAATTCTGTAGTACAATTCTAGTTACAATTCTGTAATAATGTGAGAGATCACTGATCTATTAGCGTCACTTTTCATTCCAACGTGTGAGAAAAAGATGGTAACAATTTTACAGTTACCAATAAAAAGGTACCCTAGAACGAAGCCAAAGAGTTACTACGTTATGTGAAACATATCAAAGTGAGATGAGAATACGAGTATATAAAAATATATTTGACAAAATCCTACAATATTCACACATTCAGCCTCGACATATTTGAGTAAGTCGAGACCGCGTATAATTTTACTTTCGACTTTCGCACAAAACGAGCGTGGAAAACAACCACTGCTATAAGCCCCTCGCACTGTGGATAAAAATGCGGACGTTTGCCGTGAAACGAAAATTGTCAGTGCCGTATCACGCTTCGATAATGAAAGTGCCAGTAAATGTAGGAAATGTGACTAACATGATTAATCATACTAAGTAATGTTAAATGCGAGTCACTCTCTTGTCGGCAATGGCTAAAACGACGTTGTTGTTTGACGAGAAAATTTGTATCTCGGGAAAAGATTAGATAATTACGTCTTATTTTGAGGAAACTGTAAAATTGTGGATAAACCGAGCGGTAATTCCCGCTCTATAAAGGTGCTCCCCCTTTATAGATTTTCTACTATAATTAGTAGATTGTTACACAAGGGATGTAGGTGATAATATCTAATAGTTTTAGGGTTTAGAAGAACATCTACTCGCATTTGTAAATAATCTACTTTACATCATTAGTGTAAGGCAAGATAACGAAAAAAATGTTGAAGTGAGAATGATTTGCCATCTTTCAAGTAAATTATAAATAAATATAATATTATATATTATTTTTATTACGGCACAACCAGTGTACACGATTTTTGCAAGACGCACGCACACATCAATATTTCACGCACACCATGATCGCATGATTCGCATGTAAAGAACACAATCGTAAAATTTGTCGTAATTATTGGGTTGAAAGATGGTATTTCCTAGCCATGAACATTTTAAATTATCGACTTTGCGATACTTAGAGGCCAAATTAGACCTATGTTAAGTCATGCCCAGTTCAAAATCGTAGTAGGACGCCTAAAAAGGCATCGACAGTTTTGTATGAAAGTCGTTTATCCTTAATAGTAAAAAATGTGTAATGTGTGTGCGTGTGTAATATGATTGTGTTCTAGTCTGTGGGGTGTTTGTGGACTCTCACACATATACACACACATGGGTGGGTGGCTGTGTGTTTGTTATTATTGTGTGTGTGTGAGAGAGTGTGTGTAATGTGTAAGTTAGTCTGTGCATGCGAGTGTTTTGTGTGTCATGTGTGGTGTGTTGTGTTTGTGTGGGAGATTCAACAGAGCGGCTGTATAAAAAGTTGGGACATGGCGTGCACAGCGTTTAAAATTTTTTGACAGCAGGGAAAATCTTTTCCCACGTACGAAACTAATATTTTCGTCCCTCGGCGAGAAATGAAAATTTTTAAAATGCGCGAAAGATATGGCCTATGTTGGTGAAGTAAGCTCGTAATCATAATTTGCACAACATAGTAAGTAAGAAGTAGTTCACGAGTTGTAAGACTTATCAGCAAAATTAATTAACACAGATTTTTATAAGTATGTTGTGAAATCATATCACAGCAATAATAATAGATCAGAAGCACAACCAATTACACAAATCCAACCCCTTTTTGCGGTGTCCATACCAAAAACATTCGAATTTGACCCTTCACGTCCCATTTCTAAGGTTCTATCGATTTACACTACGCAGCAACAAAATAATATTGTAAGTTTCCTGTCTTACTCTATAATAAAGCGTGCAATAATTGGCTATTAAACAAGTGTAGTGCTAATAATCCCATTTAAAATTTAGACTAGCTATTGCCTTCGATTTCATCCACTTAGAAGTCGACAAATTTTAACACTGGAGTAGAGCGTCGCCGTAGAGGCCTTTTCAGTAAATACTTACTTGCCTATATTATGTGTCATTTTCTCTGTCAGTTACGAGAGCTCTAATATTGATTGATAGTATACTCTTTCACCATCATTTGATCCCTTTTTGGGGAACATTTTATGAAGATACATTGACCCCCAAAGACAACCTTTAACAAACTATATATTTTGAATGAGCTGTAGCCCGGTACTTCGATATATCTGCAAGTCTAATGTAACAGTAATAAACAGTAGACAATAATAAATGAGGGTAGATCTCAACACCCTCCTTTCGCAAAGAGACGACCCGCATTCTTCAGTCAACTCGTGACCACGGCCGTTGAAACTTGACCGAAACGTCGAGGTATATAAATAAACTAGTTTTAGCGTGGTTAAGTCCTGATACATTAAATTATAATGTAACAGTTTTATGTATTTTAATTTAGTATGCGGATGGATTTTGAGGTTATCTCCGTTGCATATCTGCAAGTGCATTGCACAATGATGTAATGTGGCGCGTGGATATTGTGCAAAGGTATGTTCTAGAAATAAAATACGCAATACATCAACACAGTTCTCTGCAGATCGTTACATTCTTATTTTCTTACATACTCACGCTCTTATTCACGAACGTCCAGTGATCCCGTGATATGATCTAAATTGACACGTTTTCGCGAGTGACCACCCACATCAGTGAGAACTTGACAAATCTATTTACAACATTGATTAGCTTATCAAATGTTTATGAATAAATTGGTTATGGTTATGGTTATTAGATCGGTATGAAATTTTGTACTTCTGTTGATTTTTTTACCACCTTGTACCGTTTGAAGCAATAAACAATCTGAATCTAGTTTAAGAACTCCTTTTCCAAAAATAAATGGTATCAAAATAGAACGGAGCGTCATCAGAGCAAGAACTAGTTCAAGTACGCAACTGAGCTGCGTTTCAGATTTGGCAACAACAATGCCATACTGAAGCGGGAATGGGCGGGTCATGTCTGTGACATGAATGACCCACCCGGAATGGTGGGTAAATCTCTTTACGGTAGGAAGGAAGGAAGGCCTTGACAAATGGCTCGAAACGTGTTTCATCGTGACTGGTCAGACTGGTCACCTGTGGTATCCCCTAAACCCCAGACTTTCCCCAAATAAATCCTCTTATTATTAGACGTAGTATTTAAGTTTACACCAAGCTTCTCCAAGTGTCTCAAATGCTCCCAGTGGTTCATCTTCCTGTCCTTATCTTTACTAGGTGGAGTTGAAATACCCCGTTTTCCAAAATTGCCTTACTCCACCTGTCACTTTCCCTAGCTATTATAATTAATATTATTCAATTACCATACAAATGTGCATACATAAGATCACACTCTATCGAGATTATCATAAATGTCAGTTTGTAAGTAGGTCACACAAATCGTTCTAGTAGTCTATTATTACTACAAGTCCTATTTATAGAGTACGATCTACGCATATCGTAAGCCACGAACCTTGAGGTGCACGTGCAGTTAATATAATCAAATATACTATGCACTAATATAACATGAATGTGGTTTTGCCATTCGCCGAATATTTATTCAATCAATCTACCGATCAACGGATTTCGTATTTATTTAATCACTAGTTTGTAATTCACAACAGTGGACTAAAGAGAGCTGGAGACGTAGATAATGTTTTTTTTTTTTTAAATCGAACTTTTCAAATCGTTTCAATCAACTGAAACGGAAACGTCCGCTTCTTTCACATAACGAATGTCCCGCTTGATAATAAACTAAATATTTATACTCTGTCGATGCATCTGATAGCAGTTACTTTAATAAGTAGTACGCCTCCGACTCGGCACAGCAAGATAGTAATTGTTAGCCAATTAGTCGGCAAGCAGTAATGAGGAGTTTTACGTTCGTATTACCACATGGTATGTGGCGCAGCGATGCTGACCCACAGATTCTGATAGGCGGAGATGTGGCGGCTGTATTACCCACATTTGTTAGTCAATCGTGCACGAGCGCAGATGTGTTTCGGACGCTACTTGAAAATCTTTGTTATGTTATGAATCTCTCGTTGATGGAAACAGGTCCACAATCACGTTCGCTGAAGTTTAGTCAAGTCAATGTGTATTATTAAACAAAAGTATTTTATACTTACAAATTTTAATATTATCTATTGTACATGGCTTTCTGTCTGAAATAAAAATATTTGAATTAACCACGATTGCAGAATTTGTACCGAACTGACAAATAAATAAATAGATAGAAGTTAATAAAAACTGAGAATTAAGTGTGTATGTTACAAAATATCTACAGCTTGGGTAGTAACTATATTCATTCTGTGGTATGGCCTTTGTTGGCTCTATGTTTTCTTACTTATAATAGTAGCCTAATCGTAAAAAGTAGAAAACAACTCTACTCTCTACAAACTATTTCCGATAAATTTTCTAATTCGCGGGAGTTCTTAAAGACAATGAGAAGGTGTTAGTAAGTTCGTTTAAAAAATAATATAATTTATACTTGATGATGTATCTACCTTTCTGAGAATAGCTACATGCTCTCGAACTAAAAATTTCTTCATTCTTCCCGTTATCGCTGTAATTGGCACATTCATGGTGCGTGAAGAGCCTAAAAACTCTGCTAATATGCTTAATGGATCTAGTAGATATTGTTAGCGTTGGTATTTGAAATAGGAAAGCTTGTAGTAGATTACGAATACAACTGCGAAGATTCTTGTACATTTTTAGACCCCTCAAACAACGATAACTCGTTTATTTCACAATATAATAATTATAGTCAATATGCAGATAAACTATCATATACTAAGTACTAGAAGTGGCACTGCGCTACATTGCCATGTCCTATTCAATCGGGAGCCAAAGGCAAAACTAATCTCAGATGCGAGTATATTGGTACCAGCAGGATGGTTTACTATCATAATCAGATTCACGAATGAGCCGATTTGTTTTTTTTTTTAATTTACTTTAAATGTCTCTAGATTGGATCTATCGATCTATCAAAATCCAGTTCTGTTAATGGGATCCATGACGAATCGAGGGATCTCCTCAGATATTATAGGCATACATACTTACAGAGATTTTGGTATTTTCATCAACAAGTCAAGCATTTGCTGTCAGAAAGTATTATTTGATAAGTATTACACGGGCGGCGACAAGAACATCTCGATATTGCATTTAGTACTTTGTTGAAGTCGTTTTTTTTTTAAATTTTGTACGTCTCTAATAGCTGTTTCATTAAATGTTTTTGCTTCACTTTCTCTGCTTTCGAGCCGGTGGTATAATTACTAGAACACTTATAATTAATTATCTTCATTACATACGGTGCCCATAATTTGTAGACGACATAAATAAGCATAATTTTGCGTACTTTACTACATTTACTAAGGTTCAAGAACTTTTGATGAAATCAGTTTCGTTTTCATTACAAAACATGCTCGTAAAAATGTATAGAAAATTCGTACCAGAACTCGTAATGGCTTACCACGTTGACAGACTGTTTCTAAAAAAGTATAATAAGTCATATGGAAGGGCTAAGTGCATTATCTCATGTTAAAATGCCAATATGTTCACCGAAACTTAACAAACGACCTGTTTTTATGGACATGTTTGTCTCATTTTCGAAGATTTTGTCGCGGTGCGCATGCATTTATATTAAAATAATGCAGTCTAAAACGTACTTTCAAACAATTCTAAAAATCAAAGCAAACAAAGCTAATTAATATTTTTTACACGGCGAATGGCATCTCCCTGTTAATACGCTTGATTCTGAGTGTAGATACAGAATGTTTTCTCTCTGTAAAGTTGTTTGCGACTCCTACTAACACACACTTGTACACTGGCTAAACATACGCACAAGCGCAAACTTATTTCTAGAGTTCAGTGTGTGTACTTAGCTATTACATCTAGAAGGTAATATTTTCTCGAATGTCCTAAAAGAAGGGTCAGTATGTACTTATGTCTGTTCCTAATTAAGTGACCTCCTCCAGCCTCAAAGGCTCGACAGAGTTTGGAGAGCGACGTGTCGATAGATTAGTATTTATTTCCAGAGTGCCTTACTCTGGACATACATTTCCAGTTGCTTTTTCATGTTCGGTTGGTTGGTTACAAGAAAATAGGGGATGCAAAAAAAAAACACTGTACCCCATCATGTGGGGTGTAGTTGAACAGGGGCGCTAGTCTCGACTTTTCGCTACTGCAGTTTGCTACCGAATTCGGTCGCAATGACGCAAAAATTCGACAACGAAAAAAAAAGAAAAAACGCTATGTTTGCGTTTATTTCGTTAACAATTCGTGTTCGCAAACTGCTGTAGCGAAAAATCGAGACTAGCGCCCCAGGTCTTATTAAGGTGACAATTTTGAAAGAATAAAAAAAAAATACATTATTTTATATCAAAAAAAAAAACTCCACTTTACATGTATGACAGCCCCCTTGTCATACTTGTCATCATGTCACTCAGATGTACCGCTTGCGAAATATCGGCCGTCAAAGTTGCTTACAATGTGTGTGTGTGTGTGTGCGTGCGCGTGTGTGTCTGGGTGAGTGTCGAGCCATTTTTAAAATATGCGTCTCAGAAGCTTGTTATCTTCCATGTTTATAGATCTTAGTAAAAACTTTCCTTTAAAATTATTTCGGGCAACATGTGATAATGACTTTTTGAGATATGCGATAAAAGCGGATAAATATTTCAAACGTCCTACGCGCCTACGGAACCCTACTAAGCATGGTCCGACATGCTCTTAACAAGTTATATATTAATTTATCTAGTAGTGTAGGCGTCTTGTCCTAGTCCGTCTCAGTGGGCCAAAAGTATCTAAAACATGCGTGTCTTACAATTTAGAGCAAACAAGTTTTCTATAGGTATAAGCATGCCGATTCAAATTCATACCATTGCTCAACATCAGACATGGTGGAGTAAAACAAAGCAAACCTACAAATAAAGAAAATATTCTGTGTCACAAGTACATATATTGCGATGATTTAGGCTTGGACGCTGCGAAGTAGATGGCCAAACAGAAAATCTAAACCCCGTCGCGAGTTAACTTATGTTTCAATAAGTACTTATTCATTTACCTACATTCTTTGTTAAATACAATCTTTCTAATCCATCACACGTCGCAATAACAGTCCACAATTCACTAACTTAGGAATTATCTTTTGCTAACATCTCATAAATCAGGTATTCTGGTGAAAGATAACGTCATTCGCGCATAACTGTGGCCGGTTGTTGAAATACGTACCAAAGTGACGCGTGTTCAGTTTGAAGATTCATCGAATCGCTTTCCATAGTTCTTAACTGATCGTGCGATCGGTTGTAACAACAACATCAACATGGTATCTCGTTCCGGTGGGCGGGATGATTGACGACGCGACGACTCACTTAGTTTTCCCGCGATTTCCCTTACACTGAAGTGCAAACTATAGTGACTGAAGCGACAGTACCGAAACTAGCGAGTTTTTATACATCGACCATTTTTAATTTTTTTTTTTATATCCGCGTTTTGCTTCTCCCTCATAATGAACAAAAAATAAAATTGTACCTCTGAAAGTCACCACTGAAATAATTTTCTGAATCGGTGCAGTTGAAAGATAATGTCATTCGCGCATAACTCTGGCCGGTTGTTGAAATACGTTCCAACGTGACGCGTGATCAGTTTGAAGATTCATCGAATCGCTTTCCATAGTTCTCAACTGATCGTGCGATCGGTTGTATTGACCACAACATCAACATGGCATCTCGTTCCGGTGGGCGGGCTGATTGACGACGCGACGACTCACTTAGTTTTCCCGCGATTTCCCTTGCACTGAAGTGCAAACTATAGTGACTAAAGCGACAGTACCGAAGCTAGCGAGTTTTTTTATACATCGACCAAAATGTTTATTCATTTTTTTTTTAATATCCGCGTGTTTCTTCTCCCTCATAATGAACAAAAAATAAAATTGTACCTCTGAAAGTCACCACTAAAATAATTTTCTGAATCGGTGCAGGTGTACTTCCGATTACCTTTTACAAACGCAATTAAGTAGTGCAGTAGTTATAACGTATGCCTGTAGTAATAAAAAAAATACCTAATCTTGGTCATTACAACGTCAATAGTATTTTTTTATCCCGTATCTTGCGCCACCTCTGCCATTGGTATTTAATCCGCCCTTTAACCTTATCATTACGACCATTATATGTGAAACAGCAACTATCTGCTTTAACCCGCTATCTGCTTTCCCCCCACATTCCCCTATATGAGTATATTTACTATTGAACTGTACTTGTGGTAAAAAGTTGGAAGAAAATCAGAAGTGAATTCCGATTCCCGGATGGGGTTATACGTTTCATCACTATTTCGTGTATGTTTATTGGTGTGCGTGCGTCAAATCGCAGTGATTGCATGTGTCAGCCACTGTCTTCCACGGTTAGAATGGTCGACATGCGCGGCGCGCGCGCAGTCCGTGTGGTCAGCGCGCGGACACGCACCACACAAAAGCGATCACCGCATTATTCCCCGTTTCGATAATGCATTTTGATATAATTTCTCTCTTTGGAACTTTTTCGTGACATCATAAAGTGTTTATATTCCGGGACTCCCTCCCGGCCGAGTGATGTGAAGTGCGCTGAGGATAATGTCCCTGGATATTATGTTTTTAACTCACGACAACTTGCGCCGAATGCGCAAGGAGCCGCAAGTCCTCGGACTCCGGTACAGAGTATGTCATCATCATCTTTCCATTGCTAGACACAAAACTGCCAGTATTGAAGCCGAGCTAAACTTCTGTGCTTAAAAGATTTTGTAGAAAACTGAAAATATGCTCTCGAACAATTTTAACTTTACAAAAGCATTCCAGAAACCTTGAATATGACGCTGTAAATGTACAATAAAAATTATTCGTAATACATTTTTGCTAGATAACAATACCGAATGATAGTTTCTACATAATAAAGCTATGCTATTACGTATTGTTTTTTATATTTAACTAGCTTGTCCGTACTTTGCTACAGTAAATTAAACACAATCTTTAATCTCTTTCGGGGTTGATTTTCGAAAATCCCTGAGACATGCCATACATTATTTTTTATGCTCAGTACACAAACCGAGTTTCATTGGCTTAGCATGAAAGAAAAATTTCCTACAAACTTTGGGGTCATTATTTTTCCCATTTAGAGGTGGGATTATATCTTATTTTTCACCTATTCTTATTGTTCTTTATTGACCGAGCGAAGCGAAGGTCTCAGAGTCTACTGGGACAAATCGGCATTTCTATGTATGTTTGTATGTTTGTGTGTATATTTGCCCGATGATAACTTGCAAACCGTTGATCCGATCTTCATGAAATTTTAAGTTCGAATATGAGCTGAATCGGTCCAGGGGTTGTGAAGATATAGTGGTCGCGAGGTCTCAGTTCGGCGCGAACTACTAGTATATTTTTTGGTAGTAATGAAAAGTTTTCAGTTACCCAATAATCACTATGTCAAAATTATTTGATGCCACGTCTATGGCCTCATTAAACTTTATTTTTATTTTTTATATGGAATGTTGATCCATAAAGGTCGCCATCCCTGACCTAGACCATTACAGGAGTACTAGGTTCAAATTTCACGTCTCTATCATAAGCGACTTGGTCTGTGCTTTGATTTCTAGAGAAGGCTTGTGCTTTTATATTTATTACATAGATTGCCACTTATTATCTACACTAGATGGAAGAAGTCATGCCTGTATCTAGTCCAACGGTGTATTTTTTTCTATCCGGGGAACCATACTTTCAATTTGAAATATAAATAATAAATAAATAATCATTTTTATTGGCTAAAAATTTAGATAATACGCAATAACAATTTATCCAACTAAGTATAGTGAGTTAATATACAAAATTATACACATTGAATTTTTTCTGAGGAACTGCCTGGCACCCGTATTAGTAATCAGACTGTCCTACAGGCGCCGGGGCCCTCCGACGATAGTACCAACTTATTTTAAAATAGTGACGATAAGTTTTTAGCATAACATTTTAAGAATGTAATTATTATACTTAATTTTATTATTATAAAAAAAGCACATGCAATATGTTAAAAATAAATAGAATACAATTTATTTGAAATATAGCTGTTTCTTACAATCATGACAGTGTAAATGCATGCGTAGTAAAGATTTGCCATTAGGTACCTATTGTGTTTTATATTTTTTGCTATATAGTATATATGTACATGTGCGCTAGATAGAAGGTGTCGATATCAAGTATGTAGTAGTATTTTAATTGGTCAGAAGGAGATACTTTGAATTTGAAATATGAAACATATATAATACTAGCTGCGCCCCGCTATTCTACAGGGACCATTAAAATTTTCAGGATAAATAGTAACCTATGTGTTATTCCAGGGAATAAGCTACCTCCATACCAAATTTCATCCAAATCCGTTCAGCCGTTACAGAGTTGAACGGCAACAAACACACTTACATACTTACACACAAACTATCGTATTTATAATATTAGTGTGATAATAGTGCCAATGCATTTGAAACTGTAACGTGTTTGTTTGTTTACTATTTATCATTCAATTAACAATATGAACGTAACAACGAAGTCTTTAGATGTGTCGAATACTCGATATACTTTACAATTCAATTATTGACCCATTGAGCGAAGCGAACGAAGCCTCTGTATCAATTGGCAAAATTTGCTTTCACCTGTTCGTATGTTGGTAATCACGTACATGTCGTATTTTTCAACTAAAAAGTCTTGACGAAACTTGGTATTCAGGTTCTTCAAAGACATAAAAAGAAAACGCCGGCGAATTTTGATTGGAGGGATATTTCCCCAAAAGGGAGGAAAGAGTGCGGTCCATTTACCGAACGATTTTGGTACTCAATTCTAAACAAGAATTTTGAATATGAGCAAAGAGGTTGTCGAAATATAAGGTCCTGAGGTCTCAGTTCACGACGAATGTTCCGAACTGAGAAGTTGAGAAAACTTTGTGCACGCGAGGTCTACTGCTAGCAGAACTACTAGTTTAATCTAAACAAGTAAAAAAAAAACCTCTATATCTATAATTATGTAACTCATTGTAAACACCATTTTGTTGGTGAACGTGAAAAAAAAAGAAACCGGTGAGCCACTCACTGCTTTCTTTCTTCTTCTCATTGACTATTATCGTTTCGGATGATGGCTCGGCTTTACAAGTCGTCGCCATTCCTTACGTATTACCTTGTGCAAAAGTTCAGGGACCCTATTCCTGTGCGCTCGAGATTATCTCGGTGACTGTCTCTCTAATTTAAAATTTAATGGGAGTGAGTGAGAGAGAGATAAAAATGTCATTTCTCCGAATAGGGGCCCTGGTCACATGTCCAGTCATTCCTTGGTCGGTGATACGCTGCGCAAGAGCGCTTAAAACCTATTTTGCACCACAAGCCGTTTTATAGACACGTCACCGCGTCACAGTACGTGCCCAAAGAAAAACCAATTTATTTTTTGATGAAATGTAAAACTTGAAAAACTCGATTTTAGACGGTGACACGATCTGAAATAAACGAAATGAAATAATTTAAATTAAATAAATATTTATTACATTTATTTCTTAAATTTAATAATCAATTTGCTGAAAAAATATTAAAGACAATGCAAAATGTTATAAATCACTTTTCCTCCATTTGCTTATATCAGGTTCCCCAACCAGGTGTGTTCCTCGATCCACATAATTTGCTTTAGATAGACACACTACTCTCAATCTTCTTTTTGCGGTCTAAAAATTAACGAAACGTCGTTTATTCCTTCCAGGGTTTATCAAACGGCGTGGAAAACGATCAGAACAGCGCGAACCTCCAGCCCCAAGAATTACCGCACAAGCGGCTGTCGACGAGCTCGACCACCTCCAACCAGAGCTACGACTCGAACGTCGACTACGCCGTGCCAAAGCATTCATACAACCGCAACACGCACAGAGCCAGCGATGCAACTGAACCAACGGAGAATCCTCAACCGAAGATAACCAACCCGCTGTTCGGAGTGAACGCTGCATCTCATTACGCACCAGGAGCGGTCCCGCCGCAGCATATAGAAGCCGTCAACGATACTAAACACTTCGATAGAAACTTGCCAAACGGCGTCCGGAAAGCCCCCGAAGGGCAGGACAACGACGCATATAAAACGGAAGACTCGATAGACGGTAGGAAAGAGATCCTCGCCTCAGTCGGTAACCAGATCACCATCGCGGAAGGCGGTACCGCCACCTACACCACAGACAATAATGGTAAAATCAATGTTCATGTCACCGTCATGATTAACGCAGGTAATTATATGCATCCTTACGGACTACTCGCACTTTATAATATAGCACATTTTTATAACAATTTTTTGTAAAGTTATCCTAACAGTTTTGCACAGTGATGGTTTATAATTTAAACGTTGGAAGTGGGGACTGTGTGCCGGTTTCCAGAATCGCTCTCGAGGATGCATATTGAGGCAAGCAGTCTCTCTCTAGTAGTGAACTAGTGCATTTAAAATATGCCACGTCTCGTGATAAACAAACATAGAACTGTGCCGTCTCTTTCACACGGCGACATTCTTAAGAGTATTAACGTTAAAGCTCTTCGTAATATTTTTTGTATGTCCATGCAGTTGTAAATTATATTGCTGACATCATTGAATTGTTTTAAGGATACCAAGGATCCAAGATTTTTACATTGATGGTAGCGAAAATTGTGTCGTTTTGAGCTCTTTATCCCCGACGTGTCACATTTTAGCCAGGCACTGTATTCGTTGCATGTATACGTGATACACGTTCCTTTATTGTGAATATGTTATGGGTGTAGTATGTAGTGTGCATAGAATAGTATATGTGGGTCATGCATGTATGCACGTTTGTCTCTTTTCTATTTGCCGTCTCTGTTTTGTAACTACTCAACAATTTTATTGCTCTACACTTTCGATTTTCTTTTCATTAAAACTTGTTGGTAATTGAATCGAATTAAAAACAGCCAGAAACAGTTTAAAATGCTAGACGTAATATAAAGATTAAATTGTGAAAGTAAAGCACCGTAGTTGAGTGACCGCACAGTCGTATACTTAGGCCTCTTGCACACTGTGCATGTAACCTGCGCATCTTGAGAAGGACGCACGTTCGTACATTCTGCTCTCGCACGGACATTATTAATTTTCATACAAACGTATTAGTTCAAATTTACGAAAATTGCGCCTCCTATTCTGATGAAACTTGGTATGTAAAATTAAATTGTCAATTAGAATGCAACTTTAATTGTTGAAATAATGTATGCGTCATAAAAATTCAGTATGAATGTTTAATATTTTTTTGAAAATGGCTCGTTCGATTCTGGTGAAACTTGGGATGTAAATTTAAACTGCAAATATGAATCAGTGCAGTGACATTTGCTTTTTGCTAACCCAATTTTAAAAAGTTCAAATTAGCTTTTCAGTTTTTCAACGATGTTGTTGTTAAAACAATCATAATTGGCAATTTGATCTATACATGACAAATTTTATTTGAATAGTTTAATTAATACGTGCGTCAGAAAACGATAAATGTTCGAGGTCGCTTTTTATCAAGCAGGTTACATTCACCGTGTGCAAGACGCCTTAGAAACGTACGTTGTTACAACAAACACTTCAACACATGTTACGATTTCAGGGACACTCGCCGATTTGAAAAAACAGCGATCACAGATCAGAACGAACGGCAGTCCGGTAGAAAACAGCTTGAGCTCGACTAACAATCACAGTTTGAACTCCATACCCGAGACGAAGGACATGCCGGTACAACTCAACCCTCTCAGTTTATCTCCCAGCTCCGGTACAGTTCCGAGGTTCACTGGCAACACCAGTGACGTCATCGGCGACACCAGATCACGCAGGTGCTGTATCATCATGTAATTTGGACACTGGAAAAGTGTGATGAGAATGTGTTAATATAAGTTATTGTGATGGTGAAAGCGTACAAGTCTGATTGTCATTCCAAAAGGGTAAGAAGGGCTTATTCGGCCGTTTTGAGGCGACCGGTCGTTCACTTTTGAAGTTTATCTTTGTAATATAAAAATGTACTTATTTCCGAATTTCGTTAGTGAAAAATCTGTCGTCTGATGTAGTAACAATTATCAACAATTAATATTGAATGCCGATAGGAAATTGCCATTATTGCTCACAAACGCAATATGACAAACGGATATAATCGAGGTCTACTCGTACATGTGTATATATTTTTTTCCAAAATAAAAACACATGGCTCTATTATTGTTTTGTGAAGTCAATTATAAATAAACACAAGTATTACACAGTTGCGTCATACAGTGTGAATAACAAAAGCAATGCACCATATATTGAAAGAAACCAGTAATGTTGTTTTGGATATACTTTGACGCATTATCTTAATACCAATCTGAATAAAATAATCTAATATCTTTGACTTCCGTGAATTTTTTCTATGCTTCTAGTACGTGCTATTTGACCTTCAAAAATATTTCATAGTCCCAGTTTCATGAAAGGCGAGGTAAAAATTTAACGATTTGTTTTTGACGATTCTTCGATAAATTGAACGTCAAGAATACTTGTTTAGAGAATGTATCATCATTGAATGAAATGGGCCTTCATCAGCTTTATTACTTCCAAAAATCTATACTTTACTATTTAAGTTAAAAAAAATAACATTATTTTCAAAAAGGTGCTTTGGTAAAATGTCAAAATATATACGATGTGCGAGTATCCCATGTCATGTTTTGTGGTGGAACTAGAGCTTGCCAAGGGCTGGATATCAGTGTGATAGGTGTAAGAGCTCAACGTTATATCAATAATAAAACCAAAACTATAGAACCAAGTAATACATAATTACAGTAAATACGAAACTCACAGCAAAATTAAAAAAAACTACGTCTTACTTTAGATTTGCCTTAACAAAACAATGTTACTATGAGTGCGGCTTAAAAAGCGCTCACAGTGCAAACAATACAAACACTGCTAACGATCGGTTTAAATTGTTAGTACGCTCAGAGCGCGCCAACAAATTAAACCGATCATTAGCGTGCTTGTGTCAGATAGTTTCATTTTTCACGTTATCGGTCTCACCCCCGAATATTGAAACGTTTGTTAACTTTGACGACAGATTAAGTCTATTGCTGTCTTTGTCATTTGCTTACTGCCAGACAAAGGCAGTATTAGAATTAATCTGTTGTCAAAGTTAACAAACGTTTCAGTATTCGGGGGTCAGTGTCTCATAATTTGATGGCCACAGTTTAATTTCTGTCTTCTCAGAAGACTGGCCTGTATTTAATCCTTTTTTTTTTTCGTTAAAAAATAGAGAACAACGGAATTCACAGATGACAATTTGAATTTGACATTAGCGCACCCAATGCACTAGCTCATTCTTGTGAGCACCGTGAGCACGGTAAAATGACGTCATGTGGTTGACAGGAGCCTATAAATGCGCATCTTAAACCGACTGTTTGCACGCTGACAGTGCAAATGGTAACTATGTGCACATTTTAAACCGCACTCTTTGTGTACTTATTTCGAAATGTAATGTCAAAAATATTAAATTATAAGTTATTGCTTTCGCTTGCCTTTTTATGTGCTTTATCTAAAGTTTACCCACACTTTTTTTTTTGACTTCTCCGGTGGCTCAGTTGGTAGTGAACCTACATTCTGTGTTTGGGGGCGTGGGTTCGATTCCCATCTAGGACAAACATTTATGTGATGAATATTTGTGTTTGTTCTATGTCTGGGTGTTAATATCTATATAAGTATGTATTTAAAAATATCTGTGTACGTATATCAGTCTCTGGCAGCCATATTACAGGCTTTGCTTAGTTTGGGGTCAGATGACCGTGTGTGCAATAATGTCCCAGACTATAAGATACCACTTTGTTCCGACCCAAAGTAAAAAAAGCCTAAGGAAAGTGCGAGTTACGGGGACTGAGGTAGATGATATAATATGTTGTAATAATGTTGATAGAGTTTTTTTTTGGTTTTATGCAAAATTAATACGGTAAGAACTTATTGTAAAATTTTTTGGTATTATGTATTACTTTGCTATAGGTTTGGTGTAGGCTAGAAAATACGGTTGCTAATACTTTAATTAGTGTTAGTTATCAGTCTTATATCGTGAATTTTTTAGGTAAGTATTTTATTGTAGATTTCGCCTTATATTTCCTAATACATTCCAAGTGATTATTATTGAAGAAAATTTGTATATTATAATAATTATTGAAGAATTGGTCTAGAAATATAAATGAATTATTGTGTTGTTCATAATGAGTCGTATAAATTGACTCTTACTTGCATAATAAACGAGTGAACAAAATATGTGTTACAAAATTGCAATAAAAAATTAAAATTCCAATACAGATTAAAAAGTGCCTCAAATAAAAATCTTTAAATTCTTATCTATGTCAAACATAGCATAATTGATTAGAGAACAATTTATTTAATTGAAATTAATAATTTATTTAAAGGAATAATTAAGTTAATTCTTACTACCTTATAGGTACGTAATGTGAATAAAATGTTATTAGAAAATATAGTAAAATAATCGTTTCCTAATATTAATGAATTTATGTCTATGTCTATCTTAGTTATATACGAATATAATTATCCTAAAACGGTCGTAGTTAAAGATATATCTATCAAACATCCATAAAAATATAAAATATCATAAATCTTAGACAACACGCACATAATCTTTAGTGAATTGGTAAAATATGTACGTATTGTCAATTATCAGTATTTAAAACATTGCCATTTTTAATTACTTGCATTTATTGTATAAAATAAACGCAGAATTTAAAGTCATTGAATATTAGAAAAAAACTTTACAAACTAAAAATTAAATACTTGATGCTTTTTCGAAAATCATGTAAAGACTGGATTTGTTATTTAATTAATGTATACATTTAAAACACTTTTTCTATTCGGAGTACATTAAATAAAGATAATATTTATTTGAATTGTATTGTAGTGTAGCCATGAATCAAAACAAAATTAACCCCGTGAAATGTATTCAAAACAAATAGAACCCCATTTAAACCCCGAATATTAACAATTCAGATCAAACACGACTGACGATTAATTATTGTTATAAATTATACAAACATTTGATAAATAAAAATGGTGTCAATCTTCCATAGTTCTCGCTTTATACTCAATTTGTGCCAATATGTTGTGTGTTACTTTTAAAGCACATTTACAAACGCTTTTACTGTTCAATGCACATTTTGCTCTATCATTGTCCGAACACGAAACGTCATAAAACAAAATATACGGCAACAATGCTTTTATTCTCTATTTCTAAAAGTCTACTTTTACTTACACCATGTATAAAATAAATATGTCCTATCTTTCCCGGTGAGCGTTAAAACGACATTTGATAATCATAAATTTACAATATTTTTAGTCATAAATCCAAACAAAAATGTAATTAAATTTAAGCATTAGCACAGAATAAGAATTATGAATACAATAGAAAAATAACGTGTATAAATAATTATTTTGAAATCCAGTGTTCATAATCTGTGGTATTCTTATTGTAATAAATATTCGTCGTGGAACATTCCCAATTGTATAATAAACAAATCTTATCGTATTTAAATTATTTAAAGCTTTTTGGAGCCGTGTTTAATCTTGTAATTATCGTCATTAGTACATCCAGTAGAAATTCATTCGTCCACACTTTAGTCATTAGTATAGCTATTCGGTAGATTATAACTGTACTTAAGAAGTACTTAAATTATTTATAGAGACCTAAAATTGCAATTATATAATAAACAATGCATATTATACATAAATCCAAAAGCTACGTACTTAAAAGTTATATTTCAAATAACCTCGAAGCAATATTAAAAGGCCTTATAAAATATATATTAAAATTATACTTAAATATAAACAGTATTATTGACAACAAGCATTTTTTTCAATCGGCATATTTTGTGATACAAATAATATTTGATACAACATAACTGATCATTAACTTAAATTATACTTTAGTAAAGGTAATATATCGATAGATGTTTTGAAAATGTATGTGAGTATAAATATCTTTCCCATGTTTATATAACTATTATCTCGGTTGTGATGGCAACGTCTTGCCTAAAGTAGACAGATAGACTTGCGACTAAAAGGGTTGCGTATAATTTATATTATTATATTTGTATACCTAGTGTCGATGTTTTGTCATTTCGTATCAAAAACATGTCCTATCTTTTACTCGGCTCAACCGGTGCTTTGTTGTATACATGTCTAAAGTCCTTATTAAGCGAGGAACTTCAAAGAACAGATCCTAAAACAAGGTTCGTTGGTATTATGTAGTTCTAGCTGTTGTAATGAGATAAAGTACTGGATTGAGTCGGTATATAAGATTCCAGGCACTTGCGTTGACCGCTGTCTTTCTTATGTCTTAAAGATGTGCGGTTCTACAATCTACTGTCAATTTTATCAAACTGCTTGCTATGCTCGCGTCTCGGGACATGTTTTTGAACAACAGTGCCTGTTGTCCGTCTTGCCTTATGTCGAGTATTGTCGGTCAAAGTATTCAATTATTATTTTATTATTATTGTATTTACCTAATCAAGTTTAGTGATATCTTTCTACATTATTGTAATAGATGATTTTGCATGATAAATTAATTAAATTATTAAATTGATTTGTCGAAGCAGCATCTTAGATGGTAATGTAATTATTTTGTTTATCATTTACGTAAGTAATGTCATTCTTGTGTCAAAAATAATGTGTTCCTTTAACAATTATTATAATCAAAAGTTGTATAGAGTTAATTGTATTCCATTTTTTAGAAATTTTGATGTAACTTTATATCATGTCGGAACATTTTTAATTCCATTTTATGCGTCTCTCCGCCTAAGTGTTTAATATGAGTAGTTGTCAAATATTGGGAATAGACTTAATAGTTCTTAAAAGTCGTCGAACAGTGTTTTTATGAATCGCAAAACTTGAGGTGATATTATGTACATTGCCAGTAGGTTATCTTGCCTTGTCTTGGACCACTAGTAGAATTCATTACCGTGTATTATATCAACGATCACACGCTGTGTTTAGTATTGTGCGTTGATCTAGTATGTACTGTGTACTGGAGGCATAGAATATATATATGAGAAGAATGACAATGTCATCGAAAAAGGTGTACCCCTGCAAAAACTGCATGAAACTTGGCGCTCGCATATTTACTCAGCTAATGTTCAAACCGCTATAAAAGCAGATGTAAATATGATTAATATAGAAACATAATATTGGTATATGTTCGCTATTTAAGGTTTAATTCAAAAAAATATTGCAATATACGACGTACATATGTTTCCTAATATAATGTTTTCTACGCCATCTCTCGAGATGTTTTGCAAATAAAATGTATAATTGATAATTCTATTGATATTTCTTATTTAAAAATATTCATAACAAGTAGGGTTTTTTCTCCGTACCTTTACTATTGAGTTAGCTTGAGTTTATATTTCATATAAAGCCGAAATTGTGACGATCATGTCGCATTTTAAAGCGCTAGCGACATCTTGCGTCCTCATCAGTACTACAATGGGGTTACGAATCTTTCTATGGACATTGGCACTCTTCTTTGAAAGTACGGCGATGTCTCCTCTAGGTAATACATATTAACTCAATGGCATAGTGCTGCTATGGTAGTGCACCTAACTTTTAATAAAACCATACAGGATATCATTTTACTGCCTGCTGTTTTACAGATCAATTATAAATTAATATGTATGTACTCATTACTGAAGTACTGTACAATAGTTTAACCCTTTAACCTGTCTATAACAGAAAAGAATTGGAAGATAATTTTAAAGTTTCGACAAAAACTATAAACCATAGCCTGCGTAAAAAATTGTCTACTCTTTTTGTACCGCGAGAACGAGACAGGTGTATCTATATTCTAGCTTATTTTCACGTTTTCACGGACAAATTTGAACACAATTTTATGGCTTTAGGATAATCTTACAATAGTATGCGCCTCATAAACAATTCCTACAGTTTCAATATAAATGGGTACAATTTACGTAGATTAACAAAAGTTGTTGATTAGACAATCCAATGCAAGTCCTATTTGTTGTTATATAATAAGTTTGTTATTCCTGTCTATATAAAAATATTTTTTCCTTGAAACTTGTGTGAATACATTTTCTTAAAATGTTGAAAATATGAATAAATCGTTTGTTTCAAGTACCTAATGCATATTTTATTGTTTAGTTGTACTACATTTTTTTTTAATGAAATTAGTGTTGTGCGAGGAAACAAATTAAAGAATTTTCAAGGTTTTTTCATGCTTTAAAAGTAAACGAGATGATGTAGTTAAGAAAATAATATGTGACCACTTAGTCGAAACAAATGTGTTCTCCTATTTCCTCCCTCAATAATGCCACTACAGAAAATATATTTTTGCCATAGAATGAACTTAACACTGCCATGCTCGAATGTAAAAAAAAACAAAATAGAAAAAAAAACCTTCTGTTGGGTTGGTAGATATAAATTTTATGGCAAAAAAAATTATAAAATATATATTCTGTTGTGTCATAATTTAAAGAGGAAACAGGAGAATATGTATGGACTAAGCGGTCGCGGTCGTAGTTTGGCTATAGGTACTCCATTTCACATAGCATGGTACGGGTAACACATTGGGTTTCACTCCAATAAAGCACAGCAAATCAAATAAATTCTGTAAATAAGTACAAAATATTCACAGACTTGAGTAAAATACACTATCCGTTTAATAAAAACCCATCTGTCACTCGCACCATGCTTTGTGTGTTCAACACATGAACAATAGATTTCGAGTATCCTTTATTTACATTGTTAGTTACTAATTCAAATGTAACTCTGTCTATAAATTCTGTAAATAAGAACAAAATATTCACAGACTTGAGTAAAATACACTATCCATTTAATAAAAACCCATCTGTCACTCGCACCATGCTTTGTGTGTTCAACACTTGTACAATAGATTTCGAGTATCCTTTATTTACATTGTTAGTTACTAATTCAAATGTAACTCTGTCTATCTGTCTCTCGGTCTAGGTGTTTGTCGCGTTATCACGGCTAAACGGCTGAAAGGTTCGAGCAGAATTTTTGCATAGATTAAATAGCTTAAGGGTCGGAGACGGACATAGGCTACTTTTTTTGGAGGTCCACGCAAACGAAGTCGTGGGTAACAGCTAGTTGAGAATAAAATGTAAAATAATGTAAGACAAGTGTTGGTTATCTTAGATCAAAAGGGGACCGTGAACGACTAAAAACGTTCCTATTGACTCAAAAACATAATAACAATTTCTAAGGGTGTCTACACATGGCCCGACCCGACATCGCTTGAAAGAGATGGCTATATATAAGTTTCTGGGGAAGCGAAGGGGAGAAGCTATAACCTTAATAGTTTGTTTCTTTTGCTCCCGTGAAATTCAAATCTAGCTGTCCCTTTCACACGATGTCAGGTCGGGCCATGTGTAGACACCCTAAAATTGTCAAGTACTTATTAGTATTAAATAAAACAAAAAAAACGGTGCAACATAATTATAGCCCACTTAAGTAGTTCGCGTGGACATAAAAAAAAGTAATATGTCCATCTTTGTGATATACGGTAACTTCTAATCAAATTTTATCAAGATCCGTTCAGCCATTCTAATTTAACTGGGGGCCTGCACTGACTTCCCGCTTGTGTTTTGTGCATTTCCCCCGTTGCCAGCCTACCCAAACCAGCCGAGCTCCTAAAATAACGGAGCACGGCCGTGGGTCGCTGGCATTCCTGCTCCACTCCTGTTGCGTCAGATGTTATAGTGTTGGTGACTTGATGGCCGTTCAGCCGTGATTACGCGACAAACATCCAGACAGAGTTACTTTCGCTTTTATAATATTAATTAGGATTTGATTAGGATGCCTATGACACTAGGCATAAAGAGAAGTCCAACGAAACTTCAAAATCGGTGAAGCCGCTTAGGCGACATGATATTAAATACAATTCTTTATTTACAAAAATAAGCAACTTTACAGTAATCTAAACCAAAACTGTACTTTACAACCTACTAAAATATTTACAACAAAAAAACCACAATGTATGAGAATAAAAAAAAACAAAGCAATAAAAAACGTGTGTCCCTCTTGTAGGCCTAGCAGGAGGAAGAAGGACCTGTCAGCTCAACAGCCGGTTTTTTTAGAGGCTGTATCTCCAAAAACTGCGTAGAATCCAACGCTACCCTCGGTACCGCGATCTGAGGGCGGGAAACGCGTTATATCGGCGCTTTTCGGTGAACGTTTTATTTTATTATCGATGGAGTCGCGTGCTGGCGGCGGCAGACAGCGCGCGGCGGCCCTCGCCACGGGCAAGGTCGACACGTCACAATCTGTGCCACGCGACTTGCGCGCAACGACCAATATGCATAGCGACGTGAAACGCTACAATAAAATACACATATTCAAGTAAAATAAACAACCATGAATCACAATCAATCAATCCATGTGAGTGATGATGTTCATTAGGTGAGCTACTTGGGCGTCTCACCTATCGGTAGGTATGATAAAGAAATAAAAATGATGAAAGCGATACTTAAACGCTGATTCTGTATGTAGACTTATTAGTTAATAAGTATGTCACTGGCTGGCTGATTTACTTCCGCTTAAAAAGCGCGATATTAGTGTATGATGATGTTTGTGTAAAAGGAGATCATAATTGTCTAAAGAGAGAATATGTTTATATGAAAACTTATGATTATGATGATCCGATACTTACTGTCTAACATTTGCTATTCGGAATAAGGGGAACACAAATGAATGTCTTGTCGCCTAGTTTATTTGTCTACGGACCCACACGCCACGGCAGCGTGCCTACTAAATTGCGTTCTACAAACACACGTGTCTATATCTAAAATATTTTTGTTAAATTTGACAAAAAATTGCTTGTACTGGAGTACTTGCTTGCTTGTGCTACTTTAGATTGTTCTAAATCTGACATGTTTCGTTGGCTTTGAAATTATTTGTATAGGATTACATACAAAACAGCAAGGCAATATCACTGAGACCGATCGCGAATAACGCGATCGGCTGCCGCAGTGCCGCAGTGTTCGCCGGACCGCCACAACAAGAAGACGCGTCGCGGCTTCACTCTTCCACTCGCTGCGATCCTAAACACGCGGAACCACCACTTGAAGTATTTCCCGAAAACCCTCACTGAAACCAACACCTGGAAAAAGTAGAGGAATCGTGCATGCTGCTGCAATTTTTAAGACATCTCTGCAAGATGAAACCACCAGTAAACGTGAGTAATTTATTTGAATATGAATAGCTGCCGGCTTATTTTTTGTTCACCGCCGGTTTTTGTATTAATTGTGCATGTATAGGTAGAAATATAGATAGGTATGGTTGTGTTAGTAATGTTTTTTAAACCTGGTTGCCAAACATTTTTTGGGGCACAATGCCATAGTACTTTTCTGACGCAATTATTGCAGTTGTTCAAGCAACCGGTTATATTATGTACTATTAAGCACAAGATGCCTGTGTGTTTTCTCGGACTATTAAAGCATTTTCTTTTGATTAAAAATATTTAGTGGTTATTCGACTTCCCTCACTCCCTCCGTAATTTTTTTTTACACAATATTTCGCGTTTGTCGTCTCAATCGTGAGTGAACTGATCGATTGAACTGCTCAAGTAGGTATCCTTAAGCCATCCCTATGCAAAAGTGTGTTTGTTGGTTTAGGTATTGCTGTGGTTTGTTGGTTTGTCTGTACGTAGCAACAGATTGACGTGTTCTTTGCATGGGTAAAGTAAAACGAGTCACATAGGACTGCTACTTTTATCTCAGAAAAACTACAGTAATATTTGGAAATATATAATTTTATTTGCATATTTCCAGCAAACAAAATCTATTTCCAGTAAAGTACTAAACAAAAATATAGGTACCGCACCAACATACTTCAAAGATCATTTACCAACAACAAAACCATCGAAAATTGTTCGTTCTAAAGTGAATAAATTAGTGCCTCTAAATCATCGGTGTAACGAATTTGGCTTCAATTTTTTTGTGGCGGAAACCAGAGCAATGAACTTAAAACAATCTCTTCTTACAGACCTCCATCGACATGGAAACAGACAAATAGACATAGGGAGCATAGATGAATGTATACTAGCGATAGGGAGAGTTTTGGCAGGAACGTGAAGAATTCATGTCGCGTCATTTTATTATTTTCCAAAACTTGTGTTATTTCGAGTGTTAATGTGTAAAAACGGTGAATTTTTACCCGTTAAGTGTTCGTGAACACGCACGAGTGTTGGTGAATGGTATAATGTCGTGAAAAGTGAATTTTCGTGTTGTTTCCAAAACTCCATAGAAGGCTCTAGTAAAGTTTTCACCACTTTACTGGGGCATGACTTGGACTTGACCGTGACTTGCTTTGCTCGCCTTTGACTGTGACTATGACTTTTTTGATAATATCTAACAAAACTTGAAAATATATATATGTATACTTGACACTGGCAAATGCATAAGACGTGCGACGCCAAAATCCTCATAAGAGGAAAGAGAAAAAAAAAATAGAAATTTTTTATGGCCATCCACTGCTAGCTATTGTAAAAAATGTCCTGATTAGAAAGTAGAGCAAAGTAATCATAGTCAGTTGATGATCAGACAAAGCAGGTAGGCACATAGGTATTATAGATACTGTAAACCGCTACGAACTTATATAATTTTGTAAAGGTTTTTTTAGTCCTTGGAGGTCGTGGGCGTCGCACGTCTTCACATAATTGACCCGAAAATAGTACAAAACCTTCAATCTATTCTAAGGCCGAAGATTGACCACATCCCTATTGAAGACGCATTATTCTGTTAGCGATGCGCTAGCGAAATTCACGTAAGCTCGTCTTTCGGTTTTAAATATTTTAATTTGACGGAGATCGAAAAACGAAAAGTTACTTTCTGTCTATATCTACCGGTATAATATAAGATAATCAAAACAAAAATTTAATTGAAATATTTCTGAAACTTTGATTTAAGCAGGTACAACGTAGGTAAAGTCTTACAATAATTATTTTGATTACTATAATAGCGGAGTTAAAATATTATCTAGGATAGCATAGCAGAGCACAGATTTTTTATTGATTTCCTGGTTTAGTTGTAAATAGGTTGCCCGCACGGCTTCGCTTGCCTAGGCTACAGTAAAATCACATCTTGATGGGTTGTTTTCCGAAAATTTCTGAGACATGTCTTTCTTTATTTTTTATGCTCAGTACACAAATGGAGTTTCATTGGTTTAGCATGAAAAGAATATTTTTTCCATACAAATTTGGGGGTCCATTTTACCCTTTTACGGTGATGTTTTGCAAAATCCTTTCTTATTGTTCATCTAGACAATTTGAGGAGTAAGAGTTCAAGTTTGACGGTTTTCCACTGGAAAAAACCGTGGACCTACTAGTAGAATCACGCGGTTGGACCACGGGCAACAAACGGATTCTTTGACTAGCGCGCGCTAAAGCCAACTCTTTTCATCTTCGCGCGAAAATGTTTAGCGCTATCTTTTTCTCGAAATAAACAACGCTGTAGTTAGCATCATGATAACATAATTCCAAGGTTGATGTGTAGAGCCGTGTTCAGTAAGATTGTCCGACGACGCTCCATGACATTACAAGTATGCTGCAAATGTCATCAAGCATCGACAGACGACCTTACTGTATAGGTACGGCCCAGGTTACGTTCAAATTCGTCAATTATACTGATACCAAGCGATCGATTGACAGCCGCTGACAATTTCGCTAAAGTGTAGCTAACAGAATAATGCGACTTCAATAAGGATGTGGTCAATCTTCGGCCTTAGAATAGAATAAAGGTTTTGTACTATTTTCGGGTCAATTATGTAATTGCTAATGGGAC
Source organism: Apocheima hispidaria (assembly GCA_947579745.1). Lineage (NCBI taxonomy): Eukaryota > Metazoa > Arthropoda > Insecta > Lepidoptera > Geometridae > Apocheima > Apocheima hispidaria. The sequence continues at coordinate 5,437,408 of OX388157.1, read as the reverse complement.
CAAAAGTTAGTACCGGTATCGACAGGAGAGTAATAATCCACTTCCGCAGAAATAAAACAAATGGTTAAGGGGATTTCTAGACTTTTTGGCCATTAATCCCCTTCCGGTAATTAAACTAAGGTTGAGAACCTATGTTGCAGAATAAGTAAAGTTTTGGTATACACTGTAAAGAAAGTAACCGACTTATTTTGTAAAATAAAGAATTGAATTAGTAGGATTGGTAAAATGGTCGTAATTATAGTACATTTCGATGTGTGTATTAAGATCGTGGTTGTAGATAGTGCAACAATCTTGCGTTTGACCCTGATGTTAGGTATACGATGATGCGGTGTAAGGACCTACCTAAGATAGAGCACGCTTGCCTTTAGAAGAAACCGATTCACTCGTAATCACTCGTTACTTTAAGCATAGAAAATGTATACGAGAAGAATGACAATCTCATACAAAAAGTGTCGCTCTCAAAAACAGCATAAAACTAGGTGACGCTTAAGTAAGCATTTAGTCAGCTAGCGTTTTTTCTCGGTACCAATGCGAATAGGTTAGCTTGGGTTTCTTTTTCAAGTCAAGCAGAGATTTTGACGAACATGTCGCAAATTAAAGCATCTTACGACATCTAACCTCTTTATCAGTTACTACAATCTGTTTATTGGTAGGTATAATCTTCTTTATATAACTTGTCTATAATAAATAAATAAATCTAGGACATTTTTGCACACACGGTCATCTGACCCCAAACTAAGCAAAGCTTGTAATATAGCTGCCAGAGACTGATAAATACGTACATATATATTTTTAAATACATACATAAATAGATATTAACACCCAGACATAGAACAAACACAAATGTTCATCACATGAATGTTTGTCCTGGGTGGGAATCGAACCCACACCCCCAAACACAGAAGGTAGGTTCACTACCAATTGAGCCACCGGGGCAGTCATAATGTGTAGGTATCAGTAAACAGGACCCGGCCATTTCCTAAAACAGACCAAAACTACCGGAGGACGGCAGCAGTGTCCTCATAGTAAACAGTGAGAGTTCTGCGATTCCCAAGCCGCACGCCAAGCGTGGGGATTATGGAACCCATCTACGGGGTAGGCCTTTGTTTAGAATTGGACGTCTTCTAGCTGACGATGACGATGATGACTGGTAAACATAAAACCGCAAAATTCGACATATTCTCTTTTAGTATTTTTATTTTATTTATTTTATTTTACTCTGTGACGAGAAGAGCAAGTCGCTCACCTGATGTTAAGCGTCACGCTTGCCCATAAAAGTTCAGTGCTACCCAGAATTTTGAACTTCAACAGTTAAAAACTATGCGCGGCAATGCACTGCGCTCGTCACCTTGAGATGTTAGATGTTAAATCTATGTATGCCCAGTAATTACGCTGGAATCATTGCCCTTCAATCCTGAACACAGTAATGCTTGCACACTACTCCTTGGCGGTTGAATAACTGGCAAAGGTGTGGTATTTCCCCAGGCGGACTCTGCAAGAGAGCCCTACCACTACAACCTCTTTGGCGATTCTTCGTAATTTCCGTTGTGACTTCTACATATTACAAAGCAAGCGTTGTTCTACGATTGTGATAAGTGATAACAATACAAGAACGCAGTGAGGGGTCCCCAGATAAAGCAGCGACGCAGTGAGGATCATCTTGACATTCCCTACACACGTTGACCTTTTGACCATAGATACACTGACACTGACCGGACACTGTTTTACATCAATTACAGTTTTGGTCTTAGTTAAATATGGTACTTTTTAACAAAAACCATTACGATGCATTTTTAAGAATGTTTGAATGTTGTAATCAGTCACGTATATTAAGTTATCACGTCATGTGGTTCGATCTTCTTATCGAAATCAGGAGATATTTAATCACACAATTACGCAGGTATTTAGGTACGCCACAAAAATTGGAGCATTCGTAAATAGACCTAGACTGCTAGGTATACTCGTAACCGTACAACCTTGAGCTTCGAGACATTATTTTGCTATAACCGTCAAGAGTGGGTGGAATTATGAAAAAATCGTGAACACACCACGTGCAAAGACGCATGCCTCTCAACAGATCTTTATGCAAATTGATAATTCTGGTTCTTTGTTTTTGACTAGTCTTGATCATCTTCAGCCCACATCAATCATATCCCTTGACTCGCCAATCGGCTTGTTCTTCGATTTTTCGCTTCGAACTATTGCCATTTCATACCGTCACAGAATAAACAATAGTACAAACACAAGAGACTCGCTACGTCGTTACAAAGTCGATTTTAGCCCGCACAGCGAATAGTTAGTGTTAGGGTTAATAAATAACCCGGCTGCACCCCAAAGCAGTCGGTTATCTTGTGATGATTACAAATCTACTTTCTTTGTGTTAACAGAATGCCCTCTGCCACGATGTGGACATCCCCACGAAGAAGGCTACCTTCGGGATGGGGTGCTTCTGGTCCAACGACTCCTTGTTCGGCGCCACTCCCGGAGTCGTCAGGACGCGCGTCGGATACTCTGGAGGGACCACTAAGAGTCCACATTATAGGAGCATGTGAGTACAATAGCGTAGAAATCACAGACAATATTATTAAACTGCGTTTAGACTTTCTTTGTCCAAATTATTTCTAAATAGGGATGATGAATTTGATGAATTCCGTGTAGATTCCTCTTTAGTTCATCTCTTTGAGTTGTGGTTTTTTGAAACCAGTTAAAAAGAAAGTACCTACCTACTAATCTATTATAGGAATTTCGCTCCGGCATTAGCGTAATTAATTCCAATTTTTAGTAATAGGATACATGATTAATGTTTATTATATTTAAATAACAGGTTTGGTAAAGATGGTCATTAAATCTAATTAAAGTAAAGGTTTGTAAAGGTTTAAAATATATGTATTTGCACATACCAAAACAAATAATTAAGTGGGAATGGAGAAGCTCTGTCTCTGTCTTGCAACATAGAATTTGTAGGACGCACATGAACCGTGACGTCATAGTTCAATATTATACTGGGTTTATTATTTTTACCAATATTTTGACATACATTTGCCAGTGTCAAGTATACTTATATATTTTCAAGTTTTGTTAAATATTATTAAGCAAGTCATAATCACAGTCAAAGACGAGCAAAGCAAGTCATGGTCAAGTCCAAGTCATGCCCCAGTAAAGTGTTGAAAACTTTACTAGAGCCTTCTATGGAGTTTTGGAAACAACACGAAAATTCACGTTTCATGACACCGTCAAAACTCCCATGTCTTTTTATTTGGTTTTAAATTGTTGATGTTAGTGTCATTGGTGTTATACCGTACTAGTGAAATAAATACATAAATAACTACTTTATTAATGAAAAAATATAGAGTTTTTTTCGTTGATCTTTTGGTTTATGGATAAGTAGCAGTAAAAAATAATCCGTAAATAATAAGGTTTCAAAGGATAGAATTCTAAAATTAAATGGTGTGAGCTGTTTTTATTTTAACCCGACTGCCCAAGAAGGAGGGTAATATTTTTTGGTGTATGTAAGTATGTACAGTATACATATATGGTATGTGGGTATGTAAATATAAATGTTTGTGCTGTTCCTATATCCTGTAAGCCTAAGCGGCTTGACCGATTTAGACGTGTGAGGTCGTTGGTCATTGGATCCGGCCGGAATGACATAGCTTCAATTTGCAGTCGGGTATTTTGTTTTGAGTGGCAGCTCGACCACTACGTGGTGTGCGTTGTCAAACATCGAATTATTGGCAAAAATTTAAATTAAAAAATGGAAACCGCCACTCCAAGTGCAAATTTTTTTTTTTTTTATAATCTATTATCTGTCCGGGCAAAGGTCTTTATATAAATAAAAAATAAATATAGCTATCTATAACGTAAGCACGACATTGCAATTGCAATATCATGGTCGTCTCGCGATATTTATAATTTGGCCTAAACTTAATCAGATTAGGGTTATCGATATTATTTTCAAGGTCTTATTGGATAAGGTTTTAGGCTGGTATCAAACTACTCTATCCTCAGACGAGAACGATTCCTATTCGTCTCGAAACGCTTCACTAAAGCTGCGGAACGCTGACACGGAACTTCTGGGAATAAACGGGTTTCTTCGAGGTCCTTTCAATCAAATTGATACTCATACGTGCGTGTTGTGTTTAGGGTTCCGTACCTTAAATGGAAAAAATGAGCCCTTATAGGATCACTTCATTGTCCGTCTTGTCTGTATGTCTGTCAAGACCCTTTTTACAAGCATTTATTTAACTTGCACACATGTTTGTATGTATGTATGTTCTGGTCAAATCCTGCAACTGAATTTTAGACCAGCGGGCTTATCCTCTAACTTTGAAACATTCGTGATTCTGATTGCGAGAGCAAGCTATCCCGCTCGTACCAACTTAGTCGCACTATGCGCGTTCCCGCTTGCGGACTATCACTATCGCTTTCAGAGTTACGGGATAAGCCCGCAGTTTCCCTTGTTCAATTGAGTTGAAATTTTGCATGCCTGTCAAGTTCCGATGCCAATACAATATCATGAGAGTTATTCTCAGGAAAACATATCAAGTTGACATTAACATTAAATACTGAGGTAGAGCTGTAAAAAAAAAACAAGCTTCTAAGTCAACGCAATCAAACAATTTTAACATCAACGCCATTTATGCCGCATATTTTGTCGCTTCTTCAGCACTCGCAAGTAAATCAAAACCTATATGGTACTTCTCATTGACCTAGAATCATGAAATTTGGCAAGAAGCAAGGTCTTACAGCACCAGTAAAGGATTCTGTTTATCCGACTACCTCACTATACTTGAAGGAACGCTTTAAGTATTTCGAGATGGGGGCGATAAGTCATGCACTGACGTTTTAAGTATATTCAAACTCACTCCTTTCCTCCGTTCCTCTCGCGCCCTCCTAAAGTACGTAAGTAAGTAAGTACTAAAGATCCCTATTTCTACCCACTCCGATCTTTCCCACTGTAAGTGTCTTTTACTGTGCAAGCTGTCCTGCTCTGGAACGAGCTGCCTGTATCCGATCAGGCAGGCTGAATTTCTTCCGCTAAAAACCTCGTTTATAAACACCATCTTCTGTGTTTTAATTAGTACGTGCCTTAGTATAATTATGTACTATTAGTTTTATAGTATAAATTTTACATACATTTAGTATGTATTTATTTAATGTATTTTATGTAGGTAGTAGGTTTATGTATATACTTAATTTTTTTTAAAGTGCTTAACAAACAAAATAATAGAATTAAAAAATTAGAAATTGAATTACCTATTTATCAAGCTTTTTTATCAATTAAGTAGGTATGTTATCAGAGTGAGTATGAATATTTAGCAGCGATGACACTGTGCCAAGGTCGCACACGCACTAGCGCGCAAGGCCAAGGCGATCCGCTACCAAACTAACTCGTTCATTTAATTTTATATATATACGGTAGTTAGATGACAGAAGTTTTAGTTGCCTATTATAAACAGCCGTTTGATTGTTGACGTAGGTATTTTGTTCTCTGAGTAAAAAAGTAGGTATTAACAGTTACTAAAATCCTTTACTATAAAAGGAGAAATCTGTATTTTTTTGTCGGTAATAGCGTTCTCCAAATGGCTCTAACGGTTTGGATTTAATTTATAGTACCACGGAGTTTTTGAGGTCGAAAAATAGGTCGCATCTTATAACTGGTTTTAACGAGTGCGGTAGGCCACCTCCTTTCTTAAATAACGTATAACCACAGAAATAATAATTTTCTATTATGATATAACTATATCGATTATTTAAAAAAAAGCTTTACAAAAAATCCTAAGCTGCAAACGGATGACATAAAGTTCGGACATAAAGCGGAATCCGATGACACCTCACTCGTCCAAATCGGTCAAGCCGTTGCTACAGGAGGTTATATAGGAACACACAAACACAGGTACTTACATAATTTTATATTTACATACTTACATTCACTCCACAAAAGTTACCCTCTTTCTTGGGCAGTCAATTAAAAAAATATATTCATATTTCAGTGGCGACCACACAGAAGTAATAGAGCTGGACTTCGACCCCAAAACGGTTACCTTCCACGATCTACTGGATATGTTCTGGGCCAATCACGAGTACGGACTCACCACCAAGCTAAAAAGACAGGTATGTATGTTACACAGATCGTCAGCTAGCAAACCACACCGCTCAAGTCGACATTTTGATTTTCTGCCAAATTTTTTATAAACAAAATTCTCCTGATACCTAGCCGTGGTAAGTCACATTGACTTTGTAAAGGACAGACAGGGCAAAAGATCGTACCTGCATTAATCAAAATAAAATATTTATGGAAACACTAGCTTTTACCCGCGGCTTCTAGAGTGTGTATTGGGTTTTTTTTCAGCAAAACATCAATGTTTCAGTTTCCTGTTAGGTTTGTGCGTTGGGAAAATGATTCATCTTTTAACTATTTATGAACTTATTACTGTAATATTTTGGTATAAAAATAACAAACAAAACAACCAACAATCACGCTTTCTCATAGCTACGAGTGAAACCGCTAGGCGCAGATATCCCCATCCCTATCCGTAAACCTATCCATTAGGTATCTACCTAATCATTCATTATTATTCCAAACAATATCCCTCGAATGATTTATTAAAAGCGACCTCCTCAGCGCTTATGTTTTCCTGGTATAAATTCGTTCAAAATATCGATCCTACCATTCCAATACCCGCGGTTTCACCCGCGAGAAAAAAGTAGTCTATTAGTCAGATAGAGCCCGGACTACTGGCACTCAGAAATGTCTCCTTCAAATTATTTTTTATTTTCATTCTTGCGCTGTAACTAGAAAAAAAAACAGTATATAGACGCTTGCTGTGTGATCCCGTGTGGTATTAAGTGTATAAGTAGCGTACCTATGGCAAAGTAGCCTCGATTAAATGACACATCACAATGAATCGCGGTTACACCTAGTAGTGTACGTATTACATAGTACACATAATAGCTCCATGATAAATATCGAATGATATATAAGCCGAAAAGGAGCTATAGATAGTCCTCTATGCCAAGGCTATCAGAAGGAAAACGAGGCCGTAGAGCATGTGCTACTGCAGTGCAAGGCCACGGAAGACATACGAATAAGGTCGGGACTCCTTTAAGAAACTCAACCCCAAGTCTCCAACACTATAACATCTGACGAAACAGGACTGGAACAGGTACGCCAGCGACCCAAAGCCGTGCTCCGTTATTTTAGGAGCTAGAAGCCGAAAAGGGCTCAAAGTACTCATGATTGTGAAAAACTTTTACTATGGGAGCAACACTGAAATAACGAAAAAAAAACAGCTGTTTCATAAATTTTATCGGGTCATCTGGGTGTCAATGTCTATTTCCTATCGAACAGCTCATTTTTCTCTAGATTTCACCGTGTACCCTGTATACTATTATTCGTATTTCCAGTACCAATCCCTGATCCTGTACCACGACGAAGAACAGCGTGCTGCGGCTGAGGCGTCCTACAAAGCGACGCAAGCGAGAACAAACCAGCCGCTGAGGACAGAGATCGCACCTGCAGGGGTTTTCTTCCCAGCTGAAGAGTGAGTACCTACACCTATACTGAGTTAACTTAACTAGCATAGGCTGCTGTAGTGAGTTATTAGAGTGCTGCCAATCGAAACGGAATTAGGTAAATCGTTAAGAAAATCGGTTAAAATACGTACAAATTTTTAGGTAGGATTGGCAACGCTGAGCTTAGAGGAACTCGGAGCAATACGAGAAGGGGCAATATCCCTTATTGCCCCTTATTTACCCATTTATTACGTAATATGATTTAGGGAAGAGAGAACAATTATCTTAATCTTTAGTTATAAAGCGCTCTATATTGAAATATGACGTCATGTTTCACATGCGCCATACAAATTCTACCAAGACCTATATATACCCACCTTGCGGGAAATTGATAGAGCATCCCCTCAAAAACTATGCGCTCTCGAGTATATGTCAGACCTTTGTTAGGCGACCAAAATTATTTCTTCTGTATGCTTTTTATATTTACTATTCTGTACTAAACTAGCTATATAAAAGAACGAGCCCTTTTTTCAACGCACAGACCAACCTGCTTATGACAGAGACGTGAAATTTGGACCCTATGCTCGTCCTCAAACTGTCTAGAATTTTGCGACATTCGCCCCTTAAAGGGTCGAAATGGACCCCCAAAATTTGTATGGAAATAATATATTTTTTCATGGTAAGCCAATAAAACTTGGTTTATGTACTAAGAATAAAAGATAAAGAAAGCATGTCTGAGCACTTTTCGTAAATCAATCCCCTAAAGAGGTGAAATGGGGTGTTTCATTGTAGCCTATGCAAGCGTAGCCGTGCGGGTTTGTAATTTATAATTCAACACCTGTCAACTACCCCTTATTTGCATTATAGCACGAAATGCCGTTGTCGGACTTTTAATTCATGGGTCTATCTACTAATTGAGAGTTGAATTTACAATGTCCCACTAAAAATAGCCAGCAACATACAAAAATTTAAATATTCAAATCTCGAAGTTTAGTCGTCCGGCATTTATACGATGTCTAGATTCAGAAGTAGGTCACGGTCGAGTCTATATCGATCTGTCGTCAAGCAATCATGCGGGCTGTTAGTTTGGATACAACTCAAGTTTTTTCCTCTACAACTATTACTGATTATTTCAAGGTCGTATCCTCATTGTTTATGGAAGAAGACGTGACTGATTCGTGTAGAAATATTGATTAATTTATGACAGTAATATTCACACAAAAACCACACCAAACTTCAACCAAGCCCGTTGATCAGAGTTTCAACCACTGATCTCAAAATATGGATATGTATCCGATCGTTTAATTGAACCATAGAAAAAAATATAAATTTCTCTGTTTGATTAGCACTTCACGCAATTGGGGGTGCACCCAGTTCCTACGTTTCTAAATGTGAATTCAATATGTAATTTCTGTTAGGGCTCCGTATTGTATTAATAAATAAATAAGTAAATTTTGTGCCCCAGCAGGGCTAGCATGCGCACCGCGACAAAATATTTTTGTTATACAAGAACAGGACACGGCTACGATTATGTATACGTTTGTCTCATTTTTCACGACATAAAGAGTAGAGAACATTTTGTCGCGGTGCGCATGCTAGCCCTGCTGGTTAGTCTTCTAGTACCTACTTAAAATGTCCATCTGTCCATATCTTTAATAATTACGTCGCATCTGTCTTCTAACTACGTCTTCCGCTCAACAACGAAGTCCTCGTATGACTGAGTTGACACTGGTGCTCAATATACTTGTACCAATGAATTATAAAATTCCATTAGCTCGATCCTTACGAAGTAAAAAATACGTATGTTTTTTCAACACACCCTTTCTTCTTTTTAGCTATCACCAAAAATACCGGCTACAAGGCCACAAGGACCTCTGTCGAAGCCTAGGTCTCGACTCGAGCAGACTGCAGACCTCGCACCTAGCCGCTAGACTGAACGGGTACCTTGTAGGAATGGGGGGTAAGACGCAGTTCGAGCAGGAAGTACCCAAGCTTGGCCTCAGTGAGAAGCAAGCTGAGTATGTGAGGAGAGAGCTGGAGCGCAATGAGGGAGGTGGCCTGGCTTGCTAGGATACCGTCTGTAACTAGCTTCTAGGATTGCTTATAATAATAAGGAATGTTGTATATTCCAAGAACAGCACGATTGCAAAAGCTGTCAAAATTCAATCGCATGGATAAAAAAAACAGTCTACAGGATTTATCGAACATGCAATCACAGTCTCATATCATAAATTACCTTAAATCAGCGCCTGATTTTCGAACAATTTTGGCCAACTTAAACTTGAAAAATGTCATTTATAATAAAAGCATATAAAATAAATCAAAAAGGTTTAAAGCCTGTGTTTAAAGCATTTGATGGTTTGGTTGGCGAAAGTTATACATAACACCTTGATTATGAATGCTCCTCGAATATAAGATGAATTTTGAATCGAAGCAACAGGTGTGAAAGTGATGGTTGCCCAAGTGAAAACTATTATAATGGCAGCTGTCAAGGTCATCTCCTTAGTGAAATGACGATGAGTTCGAAATGATATTGAGATTAGATCGAGATGGGGTCGAGATAAGATTTTATGGTAGGTGAATTTATTGCGAATAACTGTCAATGAATTCAAAAAAATATCACAGTGTCACATGTCCTTTCATACATACTAAAATTAAACATGGAATCTCTTGACCATGCGAGCAAAGCCGCAGGTAAAACCTAACTAAAATTATAAATCATGTTACTGGGTACTGAGCAAATGAAACTCAATTCCCTGGATTGATTCAGGATTAATCCTTATTTTCAGGAAAAAATATTCGAGTATCACATAAATCTACATAATTACGTATATGCTTAAATGCGATTGATTTTTATCAGTATACGCAATCACTAGGCTGGTGTTGAATTATTATAATTATTTAATCTAAACTTAACAGCACCGAAATTATTTGAATATCTTCTTCATACATTTTGGAATAAATCAATTTTTAATTCGAGCTGTATAAATTAGTTTTAGAATTTTTCTATGGTTTTAGCTTTTAGGAATTTGTGCATTAGTAGATTAATAGAACAGTTTGCACTGCAGAACAAAGTGATATAATTATGTATGATGAAAATATTGACGAATTATGATATTATGATGTATTGATTTTTTGTAACGTAAAAAAATATAAAATGTACGTATAATAACTACTTACTAAATTTTATTGTAAGTAAGTTTTTGTAATTATAACTTATTGTAATTTTACTTCAACAGTATAATTTCTTTGATAGTACATTCTGATACAAGTGCGGAAAGAAGGTTTATGTAAACGAGAGGACAATGTATACCCGAGCCGATGGCGAGGATAAACCACAGTCCTGAGTTTACAATAATCTTCAAGCACGTGAGTCACACGACGTTTTTCAATACGTTACATTTAGAAAAATAAAACTGAAATATAAGGAAATAAAATACATTACTAATTAATTGAGCGCTTGCTGTCTCTACTACTGTTTGGCGGAGTCAGATTAATTTCCATTTATAATAATTTATCACTAACACTGAACACAGAATGATAATCACGAATCACGCTTAGAAGTGTTGGAATGTGAAAATCAAATTTTCAAAATAGTGCTGACTCGCTTAATGCGTGCGTGGTTTTTGCGCTCATATACAGGGCTTTATGGAAAGGGTGTGCTAAGCCGAAAACGGCTCATAGTACTTATAATTATAAACAACTTTTAGTACGGGACCAATCCTGAAATCGAGAAAATATATCAGCTGTTCCATAGAGAAATGTCGTACACATTTTTCTATGGCACAGCTGATATTTTTTTAGATATTTCAGGATTGGTCCCATATAAAAAGTTGTTCATAATTATGAGTGCTATTAGTTCGTTTCGGCTTAGCATACCCTCTCCTTATAACCCTGTATAGCTCATGCGCGCCTAAATTAATCGACCAAAAGAGTATCTGGCAAGGAGTCTATTTAAAAACGAACTTCGAATGTTTTGTAAATAAACGAATAAAACAATGTACATAAATATGATTTGCAATTATTTTAATAACTGGTATAATGACAGAATATAATTATATACTACCATTTATCTATAATTTTTATACATGATAAGTCGTCACCATGGAAGTATCGTCGTATCGAACTCCTTGCGCGTTCCTCTTTTAAGTGAGACTGAGGTTGAACATGAATTTTAAAAAAAATACAAAGTAAGACACACTAGTGGGTTTTACTTTGTAATATCTCACGGTTTTAATAACGCGGGCGAAAGCTTACTCTTACAGTATGTACACAGACCTATTAAGAACACTTTTAGAGCAATAAGTATTGAAAAAGATTTTGAAACAGGTATTGCTATTGCAATAAGTTACAAATTTACTTTTCATCTATAGTATTTTATTTATTTATAGTAAATACTAGCATAGAAAATTTATACGATTGTATATATAATTTCTCTATGGTACTAGCAAATACTAGTGTTTGATGTTTTGCTAACGTTCTAAACAAGGCTAAAATACTGCAAAAAGTATTTTAGTAAAAGGATAATGACGATAACAAAAAGCATTTTTTGTGTAATTTAATTTTAGGTACGTTTAAGTATATTTTATTTGTTTTGTTTATTAAACAATAACTCTCCTTTTTCGTAGTCGGGTAAAAACAGAAACCATTTTTAAAGGTATGCATTTTAACCTATCTCTAAAAACAATTATAGACATCGTTGTTATAGCCTCAATTAAGTACATTGTTATTATGAATTATAGATTTATTTTAGTTTTAATAAATATATTTTATAATAAAAGCACTATCGTTTTACCTTTTTTTTTAAACACCTGTGATTTTGTCTTGTAGCGCCATCTATACGCCCGGGTGGAAATAGCTACAGGTACGGTTATTAATCTTAGCTTGCCTATGTCGTGGGCTAACCGATGAACTGGGCCGATCGAGATTTGCCTGGGCAGATCACGATACGCGGGCTTTTCTTGATTTGGCCGATTATTTCATGATGTGCCCAGTATAAAGTTGGGCAGATCGACCAGAGCAACCTATTTGTCGATTTGCTCTTCTAGTCACTTGGCCACATCGAGATATGGCTGGGCGCTTCGTAATGTAGTTCCGATTTACGACGCTTGTGGCGCTGTTTGCGCTCTGTGAATAGTGTAAGTTTGTAATCTGTGTTTACGTGCGAAAAAGATGGCGGGTTCACAAGACATCGAAGACTGTGATAATGAAAGCAATGATAGTGCGTTGATTGCTTTCCAAGTGAATTACGAGCGTCAGTTACAAGATTTTGATATACATCTTCATTTTATTTGCTTGTACTTTGGTCATCCTACAGAACTGATTTGCCCAAGCATGGCCGGGCAAATCGGCAAACGTTATGCTTTGAATGATATGGCGGTTATTAGACAGGCAAATCAAGAAATGTCGGCGTATCGTGAACTGCCCAGGCGGATCTCGAACGGCCCAGTTCATAGAGTAGCCCACGACACCTATACAAAATAGTAAATCATTGAATTCGTTCTTGTTTTCCGTAATTTCACTAGATGGCGCAGAGAACCTGATGAAAAGATTGAAAATTGGCAATTCCTACAGGCGCAAACTAAAAAAAAACTATGTACCATCCAACGCTTACGCGCTTTAAAAAAACGGCCTTCAAACACGTCTCCGGGCTGACAACGCATAAATAATAGTTTGGCCCTAAAAACGCCCTACCTACCTATATTATACATAAGTACACATTATAGTGGTTTCATGTTTTATGCTACGTCTTATGGGCCGTGCCGGCAAAGCGGTATAGCTGATCGGTCCCGGGAGGAGCGCACCACCGGGCTTTGCCTTCCAGACCACGTCGGAGCGGCCTCCTGGGGAGGTAGGTTGCGGATGCTGAGATGAAGTACGGGCGGCACCGCAAACGAGGTAAGCTGTGCTAAGCATGTGTGGTAAGCATGTCGCTGCTTACCGCAATGCATGCGACTGCTGAAGCTGATCGGCAGGTAGGACAGGAGTGCCGGTATTACGGTGCCATCCAAGACCTTGACATCATCACTAGATGGCGGACGAGGTGGTCTCGCAGAGGACGAGTGTCGGTATAGCGAAGCGCCGCTCTCCATATCCTTTGCGGCGGTGGTAGGCGCTCACCAGAAGCATCGCATGGCTCAAGCGAGCAGAAACGGGGGTCGTCTGAGCGGCCGCAGTAAGTTTTTGGATGTGTGCAACAGCGTTCTCGCCACAAGCGGCAGACACCGTGGAGTTTTGGTGGATGGAAACCACACAACACCACACTGTCTTCTCGTGGCAGTGCAGTAATGCACGAGTGAGCATTTCTCCATGTTAAAATAAAGTTATCTCTACACTACAGAACTGGTAAATCTGAGTACCTAGGTTAGAACATATATCTATGATTTAAAATAATAAACTTGATTGAGGTGTGTGGAGTTTTTGGTATGGTGTGTATATAGTGTGTACCAAAGATATGTACTATACATGAGACTTCACGAAAATAAATTCTCTATCCACAGAGTTCTCCCTATTATTATGCTGTCATAATTAGCATGGGTAAACTCCGAAATCCTTGTTATTTATCTAATTATACTGTTATTAATTATTTATTAATTAATTATTAATTATTTATCTAATTATCTATTATACTAATGAATGCTTAGGTCATTAAATATCTTGCTATGTTAGCAAATAGACAAACGCTTTATGGCTTATCTCATGATGCTTGTTGGGATGATTACCTTATCGCAAAGAGAACCAAGGAAAAAGGATTTAGTTATCAGTGGTTAACATACCCAGATCAGCATTTAAACAATGAATGTTTACAAACATACAAACAAAATGTAAGATAGGCAAGTAGGCCTTCTAGCCCTACATAATTATAGAACCAACCTAGATTTTTAAAATAGAATATGATTAATGGAACAAAATGCATATCCAGCACTGACTTAAATTTTAAATTTACAATATCGTCGCTGTTTGCGCTATGTTAAAGTCTATTTCAGATGACGATCGTTAGGACGGCGTGGCGTCGGCGACGTTATGTATTAGGGCTCAAGCATAAATACATTTTGTGTTCTGTACCTCCAGACTGTTTAATTTAATTTAATATTGATTCTATGTCAGCAAACTACAACAAACACAATATTGTTTATGTTATGAATTATGTCTCGTTCCTCCATACTGAGTCCCGTAATTTGACTGGGCTATTTTAAACCTTTAGAAAGAGACGGTGCAGAGGAATCTTAATAGATAAGTCTACCTACCTCGTCATTTCCCTGTCCTAGGGTTCAGCTGGGACAGCAAGAGCCCTAAGCTCACCCTTTTCCATTTTTCCCTATCATCCAATCTTCATTACATTCAACACCATTCATTATTATTTAATTTAAACATTTTTTTTATATATTTCTTATTTTATTCATTAGCTGCTTTACTTATTGTGGTCTCAATCAGTTGCGCAAATTTGAGGTACCTACTGACATAGTGTTTTAATCTTCAGTCTTTTATTATTTCGCTTTTGCGTCTTGCCTTTCTGTGCATGTCTCATCAATGCGAGGTTTCTTTTCTTCCGACTCACCTTCTTCTTCAACACGAGTTCTTTTCAACTGTTTTGTTTCGGCACTTTTGTCAATAAAGGCACCTGTGTCAATAGAGGCACATGTGTCAATTTGGCCATAAAGATATTTTAATATTTCCTTACGATCTGGACGGCGCACCGCTTGCATGTTGGCAGCCTAGAAAAATGAAACTTTCCTTGTAACTACTTCCATTAAACACTATTTTGATGAAGCAGTCAAATGCATTAAGCTATTTAATACTAGGTATAGACTATAAACTCCTCAGGCATATTATTTTAATATTTATAAGTATTTTTCTAGTAAATGTCTTTTTTTTATGCCATAGGTGGCAAACAAGCAGACGGGCCGCCTGATAGTAAGCGATCACCATCGCCCAAGGATATCTGTAAGACCATAAACACCAGGGACAGTGCATCACAGATATGTTGCTGACCTTTTAAGACTCAAAATCAGAAATATTGTATTGTATAACTATGTACGTACATAATAGACTATTAACAGCTCTTTTGAATATCCCCTAAACCCCATGTTGTAGTTACTCGGAAGAGTGAGAGAAGTATGGCACAGTAGCCACAATTAGATGGGACATCACAATGTACCTTTGTACCTAGTTTTACCTCAATGATGAAAAGATACCTTAGCTTGACGGCAATAGTCTGGATGACTCATATGATAATTCTTGAGATAATACACAAGACATTCCAACGTATAGTATTCTACCGTGCTGTCTTTGCTTTTGCATCTGGAACAAAAAACTTTGAAACAGTAACTGGTCATATAAAGGCATAGAAGCACCCAGAATGTTAGCGGTTTTACTGACCTAAACGTAGTCTTAGTATTTTTAGGCCACGAAGTTTCACCACATATAATCTGATCATCACGTTCAGTGAATTCTATACTGCCTATGTTGTACTGACGAAGTAAGCTGAGCGGATCCGTCATTATTTGATTCGTAATTATTATTGTAGCTTTGCTTTGTTTGTATCGTAAATATCACTTGCCTGGGACCCTATTCGGAGATATGACATTTTTTCTCGGTCACTCTCACTCCCATTAAATTCTAAATTAGAGAGACAGTGACCGAGATAAAATGTCATTTCTCCGAATAGGGGCCCTGGCCAACTGATGTTTATTTTCTTGAAAAACGGATTATTTTTTCCTATTTTTTCTGACCTGGGACCCTATTCGGAGATATGACATTTTATCTCGGTCACTCTCACTCCCATTAAATTCTAAATTAGAGAGACAGTGACCGAGATAAAATGTCATTTCTCCGAATAGGGGCCCTGAAGCAAGTGTATCATCAAAAATTTCAAAATAATTAACGATAATATAACGATAATGTACAGCATATGTACAGTCCAATAATGTACGATCCGATAATGTACGGCCCGGAATGTACGACCGATAATTGGTGTACCAGGCTGCCAATTATCTGATCGTGCAATACATGCCGTACCATACGGGCCGTACATTATCATCATACCTATTGACTAACTGATGATACAACATAGATAGAGTTGATCAGATAAGAGACTTGGGCCTAACTTTAGATAGGGAGATTAATTTTAGAGATCAAGTAACAACTATTTGTAAGCAAGCTTATAAAATGTTGGGTTTCATTATGCGCACATCATATTACTTCAAGGATGCTCGTGCTCCGTTGGCGCTATACACATCTTATGTACTTAGTAAGCTTGAATTTAACGCGGCCGTGTGGGATCCATATGAAAAGAAGTATTCTCTCATGGTGGAAAGAATTCAGCGGAAAAGTGTACGGATTTGACCCCTACTTATATCCATCCCTTTTCGTTTCCGGAATGGTAGGGCTATATACCTTGGAACTGAGGCGAAAAATGCAACTTATTATGCATTATTATCTTTTACTCCACAACAAAATAAATAATCCTAGTGTGTTGAGCGAGTTGCGCCTGCTAGCGCCCAGCGAATACTTGCGCGGCTGCGACCCAGAGCGTGGCCCGCGCCGCATCCGCCGCCTGCTGGACCCGCCTCCGGGGCTGCACACTGTTCGCGCTTTTAATGCACCTACGCCGAGATTCATATAACTACTGAATGACATACTCTCTCGACAACCCGATCTGGATATATTTTTCAATAAGATGGCAAGATTAAGCACTGTGGTCCTTGCCAATCTTAGTTGCAGCATGTAATAAGTTGGATTATTCTGTAAATTATGTGTTTAATTTGAAATAAATAAATCACGTGCCAATAATGCACGACCCGACGACGACGACAAATTGTTTTACAATACTTACTAGATGGCGTTATATTTATAGGGAGACAAAAATGTACGACCCGATAAAACGTGTACTTTTCTCAGGTACGCGGATTATCGGCTGTACATTCCCGGTCGTGCATTATTGGCACGTGCTGATAACAAGAAGATTGTAGGTAAAAATGGAGTCAACACTCCTCATACCTATTAAAGTCAAATACCTAAATATTGCTTTCTTGCTCAACTGTGGTGTGTGTGTCTCGTTCTAATATGGTGGCCATAATTGTTTGTTCAAAACCGGGACACAGTCTGATGATACACGATACTCACCATATTGCAATATTTTTTCACGACTGATGAACGAGGTAAACGAAAGGTAAAATCAAAGAAACAATATACCTATTTATTAATAATATATTTTTTATTAAATAGTTTTACATATTTTAATACCTTTACAATTTTTTATACATTTTACACCTTTTGATAACATTTACCTCCTCTGTATCCATCCTCCGTTTAGGATAGACCATATTTAGGAAATGAAACTGCAGTTTGCTTTAAATGTTTCCCTGTGACAGCGTGACAGGTAGTGGTCGATAGGTAGTGTGACATCGTAGTTTCATTAAAATGTAAGCTATAAATTTCGTTCTCAATAGTACTTTTAACCATAATTTCCTCTGATCACTGTCTTTAGGAAATCTAATAAGAAAAGAAAAAAATAAAATTAACGGAGCATCTTAATTTATGTGAGCATAATTATTATGACTGTGTTTACATATTCTTTTACATTTTAAATCTTTTGATAACATTAAACATAACATTTACCTTCTCTGTATCCGTCCTCCGTTAAGGATAGACCATATTTAGACAATAGAACTGCAGTTTGCTTTAAATGTTTCCCTGTGACATCGTGACGGGTAGTAGGTAGTGTGACATCGTAGTTTCATTAAAATGTAAGCTACAAATTCTTGCACTTTCATAAAATTTCGTTCTTAATGGTACTTTTACCATAATTTCCTCCGATCACTGTCTTTAGGAAATCTAAAAACAAAAGAAAAAAATATATTTAAATAACGGAGCATCTTAATTATGTAAGCATAATTATTATGACGGTGTCCCCTCGGTTGCAACCGGCTTTATTTTTTGGCTGCCTAAAACATATTATTATATCGCCCAAATTATTATATTGCTGCCTCGCCAGCACCTCATCCAATTTTGTCCACCTGGCTGGACCATTATCATGCCGCAAGTTGTACTCGGCCTTTAAATCCTAAGTCATGATGTCATCCGATTTCACTTCGCTTGAGCTAACTCGGTTTCTGAGCATATTAATTCTGGAAATTCCCAGTAAAATCTCTTTTATGGTAACCCTACGCTATCCTACTCAACATTTTTAAATGAACAATATCTTTGCGAAATGAATGAAATTGTATGTAAAATAAACAGAAACTCAATCTAAATGCAAATTATTCTGATAGGAAGTCCTTAACTTGACACTGCTAATAGAATTGCTTTAGATATTTAATGAAAACGTTCGAATTAGTTCATTTGGATAAAATTGCAGTTTTAACACTTACACGTGAAATATTACGTGAGTTCCTTAATGCCATTCGCTTCCTTAACCACGCACTACACATCTTGGCACCATTTTTTTCGATTATTATCATTTAAACTTCCTAAAACTGTTTTGTTTATATGAGTCAATCAATAACAATCCACCATGACAGTTTACGTCTTGTTGACATATGGCGTCGGTGCTGCCACAATATCCGATACCCAGAAATCTGTTAATTACTGTATCCGGCTCCCGGAGGGCTAAGCACCCTGCTGGTCAGTATTTTTATGTGCGCATTTTTGACCGAGCGAAGCAAAGGTCTCAGAGTTTACTGGGACAAATCGGCATTTGTATGTATGTTCGTATGTTTGTGTGTATATATGTCCGATGATAACTTGCGAACCGTTGATCCGATCTTCATGAAATTTTGCAGGCAAGTAGTTTTAATAAAAAATTTAAGTTCAAATATGAGCCCAATCGGTCCAGGAGTTGTGAAGATATAGGGGTCGCGAGGTCTCAGTTCGCCGCGAACTACTAGTATAAGTAAGGTGCAACTCAGCCGCGACCGCGAACCTTATTGCGCCAAAATATGGTTCAGCTCACGGTACCCTACCTGATAATACACAACGTCTCTCTATAGATGATTAGCAAGTTAAAGTGGCAGTGGGCAGGGCACATAGCTCGCAGAACTGAGCCGATGGGGCTGTAAAGTTCTTGAATGGAGACCGCGTACCGGCGAGCGCAGCGTAGCACGTAGACAAGGTAGACAGACGACCTAATAAGGACTACAGGAACGCGCAGAATGCGAACCACTTCAAACCGCTCTTTATGGAAATCAATGGGGGAGGCCTATGTCCAGCAGTGAACGTCCTACGGCTGAGGTGATGATGATAGTGACGATGATAATATTTTCCTCTTGGTTTTGGTGATGTGTGAGGCAAGGACGTGTCGAAACTGGGTTCACACCCCAGAGCTAGATAGGCTATTATCGGGTCTGGAGACTCTCACTGACTCTAAGGCTGGATTCATGCCGAGGGTGAAGTTTTGTTAAATTTTAGTTTACCCATTTATCGGGAGTTTTTAATTTTTACATATAAATACCGTAAATACCATACTTAAACAAGAAAGAGACAGACACACCACAGTTGAGCAAGAAAGCAATATTTAGGTATTTGACTTTAATAGGTATTAGGAGTGTTGACTCCATTTTTACCTACAAGCTACTTGGCTGATAATGTACGGCCGATAATGCACAGCCTGATATTCCATGTACCGGTACACCAATTATCAGGCTGTACATTATCGGGTCGTACATTATTGTCTCTCACTATTACGAATAGATTAAATATAACGCCATCTAGTAAGTATTGTAAAAGATTCTTTGTTTTTTTTTTTTTGAAACGCCTCATTACAATAAGTCTCAGTCATAGTCCAAGTCAAGCAAAGTAAGTCACAGTCAAGTTTACGTCATGTAAAAGTAAAGTGGTGGAGACTTTTTATGAGGTTCTTATGCTGTTTTGGAAACAATACTTTCACAACATTATTTATTAAGCGAGTAAAAAGCAGTGTGTAGCCCCGTTTCTCGAGGAGCAGCGGGAGGAACATGGTTTGGCAGGGTAAAACGAGTAATATATAAATCAGTGGGTTGTTTGTACTAACTAATATCAATTTTGTGCCTGTCTGTCAGTAGTGCTGTTGCACCGGAAGAAAGAGTGGCAAGTGGCAGCGAACGAGATAATCGGCTCGGCTGGTTTTTAATCAGGCGCTACGTCACGGCCCCAGTGCGTTCGGTGCGAGGATACAAGGCCTTGGCGGGTTCGAACTGTTTGACCTCCGTGTTCGCGACCGGTGCGGCGGCAACGTACCTAATTGAACGCAAATTGTGCAGATTTTTTATTTGAATACTTATCTATTATTTGAATACACAAAGGCGTGAATTTGAGAGAACAATCAAAGAATGCAGAGAATATATGTATCTATAATATCTACTTAGCCTTATTTACCTTGGACCAATGATATAGTAAAATATCATTGCATAGGACACTGAAATTCTATTATAATCTACCTACGAGTTACATTTTTGCTCAGTAATTGCTTGGTTTTTTTATTTTGATACCTAAACAAATTATAGCTGATATATGCCGCGTTTAGCATTGCCAAGTAGGGCAGCTTTTTCACTTGCCATTGCCACAAGTTATAGGAAAATTTGCAGCGTTTCCTAGGTACAGGCCTCGAGTAATCGAGACTCTAGAGACACTAGAACAAATATAATTATTATTACCGACTATAATAATGGCTCAATGGATACAAATTAGATTACAGTTACATGCAGTTTGTGTTTCTTTTTCTTAGACCGGCAAAGGGCAGCAGAACAGAAGGTCGCCGAGTATTGCTAGTGATGGAGGAATAATAAACGAGCTGAGTAAGTAAATAATTTAAGTACTTACCTACCTTTGTTGCATCGTTCTAAATATTTATAATTAAAGCGCGAAACATACTGATAAGATGCGATTCAGACGTGATGTGGGCGTGGAAGTGGAACGGATATCTCTCGGACGCGCGACATTGAAGAGACGACAAAATGCCGATATCTGTTAGTACCTATACATCAGAACCAGAAATATTTATTGGCCATAAATAACATTGAACATTACAGGCAAGTAGGTACCTAACTTTTACAAAATAATCTATGTTTAGAGTTAAATAAGGCAAGCTAATCAATAATTTAAATAATTGAATAATATTATGACAGGTACTTAGGTATGTATTATGCTTTGCTCCGTTTGTTCATTACACAAAAATGAGGATTCCGAGAATTTCATTGACATTATCTTCATTTAATCTGTAGAACGGATTATTTTCAAAGAAATACTTAAGAATCTGTTTAAATTTGCTATGATTTAGTTCGGTTACATTCAGAATTAGGTAATTTAATGTATATTAATATTTTGGTGTGACGGTTTTGGGTTTGGTATTTTGTTTCTCAACTTTAACTAACCTAAGTAGTCCATGGCTTGTACAGCTTTTCCTTGTTTCGTATTAGATTGCACTGATGTATATCCTTATTTTTTGGTAAGTTTTGACATCTTGCCACTTTTGAAATATTTACAACATTACCCCAGATTTTAACTACATATCTTATAACAGAATATATGTAAGTACGCATAATATACGGATAGAAGAGAACTTTTATCTATAGTAAAGGCTTCAGTTTTAGTAAAGAATAATTTTCTGGCATTTTCTTACATATTTTATCGATGTGAGCAGTGTGGTTAATTGTGTTGTCTATTGTATAGCCTAAAAATACATTTTCTTTACTGGTCGAGCTACCAAAAATCCCTAGCCGTGATTGATAATTCATCACAATACTTTTATTAAAGTTAAGAACCATAACATTACAATCAAACCACCATTTAAGCAAATCCATGACGTTATTTATTTTTACTTTTAAATTTTGTAAATTTTTGTCTCTAATCCCAACAAGGGTATCATCTGCAAAAAGACATATATTCATCCATTCTGGCAAATCACTTACAAGATCATTGATATAAATTAATAACAATTGAGGGCCTAAAATTGAACCTTGTGGTATTCCATTGACACTTTACCCGGTACTGAAGAAGATTCATTTACACACACTGCTTCGTTGCGATTATTACCAATATAAGTTTTCATCATATTTAGTTCTGGTCCTCGAAAGCCTTAGAATTTTAATTTTAATTTGAATACGTTGTCATGTCTCAACATAAGGCGAGTTTGTGGGAATAATACGATGTCTTCCTCTTCAAAAGACGAAGATGCGCTTGCTTTGCTGCAACTCAGACTAGCCTTGTGGCTCAGTGGGAGGATTTCCACCTTCTGAGCTGTAGGTTGTGGGTTCGTTTCGGTCCACCCAGGACAAACATTTGTGTGATGAAAATGAATGTTTGTTCTTTGTCTGGGTGTATCTATGTATTCTATGCATGTATTTACAAGAATAAGTATTTATGTACTATATCGGTACGGGTTGTCCATCATACACCTGCTTAAAATCTAGGATATTTCGCCCTATCGTCAGAACAAAATGCAGCATGGCGTATGTAAAGAAAGGCTGAACTTTTGGAGTGAACGTTAGCATCCGGCGGTGTTTATGTACGTATGAATTTTTTGCTTTTATTAAGGAATCCTAAGTACTTGCAAAATTTTGATGGTTGCAAATTCGTCATGTGGTAAAACCCTTTTTTTTCTTCTAATTTCTAAATTTTGTCCCCAATGACGATAGAGTATTGCGTCAGGGAGAACTTTTGAATATTTTTTTCTACCTATGATGTGAAGGGTGCAGCGGGAATATACTTATAGCGCTATTTTATTCTCTCCCCATGCTTGAAGGTAGAGAGATACCTACCAACCTTAGTACCTTTATACGTTGACTTGAGAACGTTCCAAAGGCAAAAATACACATACGAGATGGTTGCTGCGTAATAGCAATATTATTCATGTTTGAGTCAAATGATCGCGACGGTGACGCAACCCGCGCCCGCGCAGCCTTCGACGAACGTGACTTGAGGGGATGCCACCTCTATGTACGTCGCAGTCTCGCAGTATTTAATACTTAGTTGTACCAAATATTACAGTGCTTTTGTACGATTAACTTATTTGTGCAGTTGAGTGAGTGAGTAGCCGTCGTATTTATTGAACAAAATCGTTATTTTTCCACAAAAAAAAGTAGGTACAGTACTTTATTTGGCAGACTCTGTACGGATGACTTGGCCGCTCTTTTCTTGAGGTGTAGACTGTATTCTTGGTCTGGGTTTTCATCAACTCCAATCACAAATACCTATACATTTTCAGAGTAATCTTGTTATCGCAGACAGAGGTCTTTCCATCTTCTGTACTAATATTAATAATGGATTTTATGGATATAATGAATTTTACCTGTAAAAAAAGGTTTTTTGGTCCTCTCGAGGTGAAAGAATTGCTATCCGTACAAATTCTCACTTTGTACTATTCATGTTTTTTTAGTATTTTGTCACAGAATTCTCCTTATTATTTTGTACAAAATTTTGATTGATATATTATGAATTCATACAAAAATGTCTTGCCGTTTCTTTGCTTATCAAATTCAACAATTACCGATACGCTTTTTACAAGCTATTATTTAATTTGCAATGTTTGTATGCATAAATGTATGTATATATTAATAATTCTGTCGTAGGTATATATCTGTTAAGGTCTAACCTTGCAACTGAATTATAGACCAGTAACCAGTTCCCCTTGTTCAATGAGTTGAAATTTTGCATGCCTGTCAAGTTCCGATGACAATACAGTATTAGGACCGCGAACTGAGCGAATTATGTGCTGATCTGATGATTACGATAGGTGGAAAACGGAGCTCCTCAGTAACTAACAGTAGATCGATGAATTGATCTCATTTTGATCATCGTATCTACAGTACCAAAAACGGATTTTATCAAAGCTGGTCTGAAAATATATTTTTTTTCCGTAAAAACTACTTAGCTACTGCAAGTGTTCACTGCTACGAACATTATTTTTTTTCGGAAATTAACTGGAACTCGTCCAAATGATGGCTGCTAGGTAGCATTGCAGTCCTCTTTTTTTGTTTCAGTCGGTTCGTCTACAACTCGAACTCAGTGGTTTCGAACCATTTTCGAAACTGTATTATTGTATTTTTCTCACAATTACTTAAATTCACAATTTTAGTACTGTAAGATTTGTTTCGTTCTGAGAATGGTGCAACAGAATCGACACGCCAATGTCGAATAAAACATTGAAAATGGATATTCGTATAGGTGAACGCGGGCCTCTTTGCAGGAAATGGAAATACTGAATTTGTTTATCTCACGAATTCCAATAACAAGATTTACCGAGCTTACAAGAATGTTAGTAAAAATTTATAGTGTTTTGTATTTTACAAGAAATAAATAAAATAAATATTGGTGGTGTTAGGCTTATAATTATTTATTTTGTATAACTTATACCATTGTATGTTCGTGATAAACAAAACTGTTATTACCTATTTATTTACCTCTACCATCTTTGTACACAGTTTATACAATAAAGTTTTTCTGATTCTGATTCTGACGTTTGCGTAGCTCACCACCACAAATTAGACGGTGTTCCGTAAAAGAGAATTATGATGCATGAATTGAGCTACAATTTAGCTCAATGTGTAAGTAGCTTTTCGTTTTGATTTTTAAAGTAGCTACTCCATTAAAATCTGAATTTTCCGTTTTGGTAGAAAGTTACCCGGTTTATATACCACACTTTATTTACACTACACTTTCTCGGAAGTGTCTACCTTTTTTAAAATAAGGGTGAATGTTACTGTCGTACAAAATAATACGCGGCTGGAAAATCTATATGAAAATTCATTATTATTGTGTTGTTTATTTTTATTTTTGTGTTAGGTA
Source organism: Apocheima hispidaria (assembly GCA_947579745.1). Taxonomy (NCBI): domain Eukaryota; kingdom Metazoa; phylum Arthropoda; class Insecta; order Lepidoptera; family Geometridae; genus Apocheima; species Apocheima hispidaria. The sequence goes on along the minus strand of OX388157.1, from coordinate 5,412,133 downwards.
CATAGGTCTGTAACTTCGAGATTGTAAATTATTAATTTATCTGAGAAGTTCTGTAGTAATGCCAATCTACTTAGATCTATCTATACTTGTAATACATATATAATATAATACCTATAATAAATATACAAATACAAATAAATTTATTTGGCATAAACAAAGATTGTACAAAAAATAAACATGAACCCATTAGCTCCGAACTAGTATACACTGTATTTCAGAGCCAATGGCCTCTCCCATAATTAATGAACAGAAAAGATACACCAAAACAGAGATAATTATACAATAAATAAAAAATAAAAACAGAAACGATAATAAAACTGTAACGAGGGGATACTGTACATTGAAGATATTTTTGAAAATATATTTGGGAATACTTATTCAATTTGTAGTAGGTATGTAACGGATGCTTGGTTAAATGTTTCTTGTAATTTGACTACCAATTTTTCATTCAATTGAATCGATGAATAATATAAGTAACGTAACCTGATTATTAGTCAGAAGTGATTGATGTGGAATTGTTTTGTAAATCTGTTGAAACATGTCTTGTAATAATACTAAGTATGCAATTACATTACGATTGCTATCAATTAGATTGCTAAAAAATGCAAGTAAGTTGAAGTCAATGAAGTTGAAGTACTCTACAAGTACTAGTGTATTTTCGTATAATATGACCTACAAGTATATTTTTTTTTTACAATTAAAACAAGTCTAAGTCATAGTCTAAGTTAAGTTAGTTTAACAGTTTAAAGTAAATTTGTTATTCTAGATTGAAAATGCGAAAGCTAATAAATGGTGTTTAGAAATAATTTCATTAATAAGCTAGCTAGGATAACACTGTATGTTTTCCGAAAATAAATAAATAAGCAAAGTAAGTCACGGTCAAGTCCAAGTCTAAAGTGGCTAAAGTGACTAAAGTTCTACGTAGTTTAAAAAACAACACGAAAAGTCACGTTTCACGACAATCACGACGGCCTATTATTCACCAAGAATCGTGCACTCACTAACTGGATAAAAATTCAGCGTTTTAACACAGCATGGCCCAAGCTACCGATGGTTAGGACTGCAGAGTGAAGAACCGCGCCGTGTCAATTTTTATACTGCCTTATGCATCTGCTTCTTGCCCTAACCGTCTGACTTTTATTGTTATAAGAATATTTAAAGAAGTTGTTTCAAGCCCCAGTAAAATAGAAATTCATAGTCGCAGTCTAGCCATGTGGTTTAGCTTCAATACCTTTTAATTCTATATGCTTTGGGTACCAGGCACCTTAGCCTTACCTAAGGTGTACTTACCCTGCCAAAACAATAACCGAAAAACTTTCATTACGCAGGTATTCGATGGGAAATGTATGAAAAACGTAGTTCCTATTTACGCCCGAAAGGGGGCGTTGTTGTTTTACTTATATTTTAGTTTATAAGTTTATATGTAGAGTAAGTAACGTTTTGGTGTAAATTGAACTGTAAAGTTGCTTATTTTGTAAATAAATAAATAAATAAATATTTTGATATCGAATATAACTGTAAAAAAAGTTCTTTTGATAGTAGTTATCAAAGACAAATCGAATCCATCCATTCTGAGTAAGTGCGAAGAGTTTGTCCAAGGATTCTGCAGTATTTTGGGTACATTGAAAGAAAACTGGCGGACGATCTTGAAAATCTCATTGTAACTGGAGAAGTGGAAAGAAAGACATCGCGTGGTCGAGGCCCGAAATGATGGTCTGAACAAGCGTCCGAAATTCTGACACCAAAACGAGACGTCCACGAGGCCTCTGATCGGCATAAATCGCAAGAAATTGTCCTGAAAGATTACCGGTAGTGATTACCACGACCACAGCTGAGAGAAGCGTTGCCACGACGCTCAGCAATGGTCCTTAAAACTAAATGAGGAGGACCAAAGACAAAAAAGGAGAACATAGTGAAACGCTAATTAAAACGAAAATAGGTACTAAAGTTTTATCAAACGCTATCAATATTGAATTTATTTGTATTCGTGGGCCTGTCGCGCCACATATGACGTCCTATGCATAGCGTCATAATTATTTCAAACAATTTTATTATTAGTGTTACTAGATAATGAGTTTAATAATTTTAATTTTAACTCAATATTTGTATGGAGTCAACATTTGTAAAGCGATGGCGTTTTATTTGTGATATCTGATAACATACTGTAATTGTGATGAAATAAAGAGGCAAATCAAATAGAACAAAATAATAAAATTTTCCATTTGCTAGGACTGAAAACCGATGTCACCGTTTTGCGACCAATGAACTAGAACAAAAAATACGTCAAAGTAACTAAATAAGTAGGTAGGTATTCGATTGCAAGATGTCTCAAAAATGGAACAACGCTTCTATAACGGTCCTAGATACGGAAACTGAATTATCTTCCATTTTGTACAGAATACAACCGAAAATAACATATTTTTTTATCTGACTGCCCAAGAAGGAGGGGAATGTTTTTGGGGTATATGTAAGTTTGTGAATAATTATGTACACGTGAGTACTTTACATATAATGTAGACGTACGTTTGTGTGTTCCGTTAGCCTATATACACGGCAGACAAGCCAGTGGTACATCCGTATACCATACGTAAGTTCCAAAGAACTCATTGGTTCGACCGGGTTCGAACCCACGACCCCACGAATGTGAGACGAGCGTGCTCCCAATAACTGCACCGTAAATGCGTAGTCCGCTAAGTTCTGAGCAACTATTATAACATGGGTGAATTAAAGTATTATTTTTACATGACTGCCCAAGAAAGAGGGTAATGTTTTTGTGGTGTATGTTTGTGTTCCTATAGTACCTCTTGTTGCCTAAACGGCTTGACTGATTCTGACGAGTGAGGTGTCGTTGGATTCCTATTTACATCATTAAAAGAAAAAGAAAATACCCGCCTGCAAAATGTAGCCTTTGACATTCAGGACGTAAATAGGAATCCAACAACACCTCACTCGTCAAAATCAGTCACGCCGTTTAGGCAACAAGAGTTACTTTAGGAACACAAACATACACCACAAAAACATTACCCTCTTTCTTGGGCAGTCATGTAAAAATAATACTTTAATTCACCTATATTATAATAGTTACTCAGTACTTAGCGGACTAAGTACCCATTTACGCAAATGTGTATGGTGGTGGACAATTAGCCCAAATTACCACATTCTCATTTTCCATCGAACGGCATAGCCATATTCATTACAGTTTTTTACTCCGACCTATATGATATCGATTGTAATGGAACACATGGCATGGCGTGTGGACTGAAATGATAAATGGATCGTAAAGTACTACTAAGGTATAGAGAATGCCATCATTGAGTACGCGCGCACCGATCGAACCAAGGTACTACCAACTTATCTATATCTATGCAGTTGGCCAAATTATGGAACTAAACATGTTCTAAGGACGGCTGTCATTTTTGTTCAGCAGATGCGATGGTGGTTCCTCATCTAAAACATGACACGTTACGTCCTCTTGGGGAGGGACAAGTTGTCACAAGTTATTAATAATGATCTAAGTCCTACCTCTTAAAATGAAAAATCTGTTTTTGTTTTTCCTTAAGCCTTTGGAACTAATTTAGATAATAAATATAACAAATAAATGGAAACAATAAACCAAGAAGGTACATTTTTTTTTACAGAGAATTTTCATATAAATATTGACGTAAGGTCTATAATTTCTGATAACCTTGGAAAATAGGGAGAATTCTGTGCCTCGAAGTAAGAATCTATTCTTGATAGCCTTGAAGTGAATCCCTTTCCGAGAATCTTGACGAAAGAGTCTTTGTTCAACACAGCAGTATGGTTGGCCGAGCACAGTTAGTTCAGCACTGCTGGTGGAGCACTTAGTGGACTTTAACACTGCAGTATCATAATTTTTAGACTTGCCTCAGCTTGTGGCCTTTTGAATGAGAACTTCAATACTTTTAACTTATAACATATTCGACGTTTTTAGATCAGCAAATATTCCTCGAAAGCCTGTCTGGATTTAATGTTAACATTTTTAATGGCCTTATAGATTTTAAGCTTCTAACGACAAAATTGGGAACAGCGGGCTTATCCTCTAACTTTGAAACGTTCGTGATTCTGATTGCGAGAGCGTGCCATCTCGCTCGTACTAACTTAGTCGCACTATGCGCGGTCCCGCTCGCGCATAGTGCGCATAGTCGCATCGCGGGATAACCCCACAGGATCCTTTTTTCAGCATTTTTTCCTTTTTATACCATTTCCTGGTGTCAACAAAACGTCAAAATTAAAAAATTTCAAATCAACCAGGATTAGGTACATTATAATATAATATTATAGGGAAAATAACAAACAAACCCAAGAAAATCATCCGAAAACCACAAAAGAAATGTCTGCTAGTGTTTTTTAATACTATCCTACAAATAAATAAAACACTGTAGGAAAATTTGAAATAGCGATTTTTCCTACACACATTGTTCGGAATGTACTGGACAGCCTATCTTACACAGAATATCTATCAGTTCTGACCGAGATGTGGACCGAGATTACCCTTGGATTGCTTATGCGGAATAAAACAAGTTCTTGTTTTCGATAAACATCGAACATGAGATCATGGTTATAGTTAATAATAAAATCTTCTCCGATATTTTATTGATTTCAGTTTTGGTTTGCAGTTGCCGTATGCATTGTTAATTGCTTTGTTTACTACGTGTTTTGCTTCCTACCAACATATTATGTATAATTAAAAATTTAATTGAAGGATAATGCTTGCATGCAGGCACAACTCACACAATCAGAATTTCCTCCCATTGGTTTATTATTACATTACCTCTTTGGCAGTTTATTAACCGATTTAAAAAAAAGAGGTTCTCAAGTCGATTGTATTTTTTTTTGTTTGTTCACTGTTACGAAGAAAAAAAGAAGAAAGAATAAACTCATAAGAAGTTTTTTGTTTGTATCATTTGTAAATCGATTTGGAAAAATCTTTTATTATTTGAGAGGATTTACGGATTCTAGATTGGTCCCATTTTTATCAAAATCCAGTTCTGGTGATGAGATCCATGAGGAATTGAGAGAACTCCTCAAATAGTATAAGTATACATATAGCGATTATGGTATTTTCATCAATAAGTGACGCATTTGCATTCAGAAAGTATCATTTCGTGAAGTGGAACCGATGAAGAAGACCACTCGCTCGATAGAGCGTTTTTTTCAGAGTAATTTGTCAATATCGGTTATTTTGTTAAAATTATTCGTATTCATTAGTCCTGTGCCAGTTCGCGAAGTACGAATATTTACGTATTTAATTACTAATTAAATTATTTTTCACACATTCTGAATCTGACGAATTCGATGATCAGATCATCGGACTATCGTATCTATACTTCAACCACTCAAGGTTACTACTACTATAAACGTAGTAATATATTTCCTCCCCCCCCAAGTGGTTACCCCAAGACTCTACCCTCCGTCGCAAATGTATTCTCGAGTAGATACCTTCGTCAGATTGCCAGGAAACAAGACGACAAACTGAAGACCTCGATAGTGACAGAGATAGTCGACGACAAAAAAATCACGAGGCCGCAGCCCTAGTACGTTGGTCAGAAAAAAATCGCACCATTTTGTTGCTGAGGATAGAAAGCGATGACAGACGGTATGGAAGAGAGAGACTAATGGGATGCAGTGGTCACGATCCTCGGACACGAAAAATACGGCTCAAGGAGTTGGATAAATTCGATATGCTCTTACGCACGTATAAATATGTCCTTAGCACACAGTTTTTGTTGGTTGCCATTGCGACGTCGCCCGATCAGCGGTAGGATGGTAGTCTGCCATAGTTACTTTCCATACCGCGACCACTATTCTGTAACAGCTCTGCTTTGGTCCACAGTCTGTCTTCCGCATAGATAACCTTATCTGAAGTCTTCCGCCTGACAACGATCGCCTTTCACTATCGAGTTGAAAGTTAAATGGATAACATAACTTCTACAATATGATAAAAACTAACTATAGCTCAACGAAAGGTCATGGTATAGAAACATCGTTGGTTGGTTATATAACTAGGTACTTTATTCGGTGGGACATTGAATCACACAGTTTGAGGGGTCACCGACAGCTCGGGGCTTCAATTGCTCTCTCGGCGCCAAGTGATAGAACACTTGATATGAAGTAATATAGAGGAAGCTTCCTGATTTTTACCCGACTACGAAAAAGGAGGGTTATGAGTTTAACAGTCTATGTATGAATGTATGTAGATATGTTCATGCGTTCCCTATAATCTCCTAAGCCGCTAATCACATATTGAAAAGTACTGTGTCTATCGACGCGTCTTCACACTCCGCGAGTCGTAGGCTATACGGAATAATACTGAATCCAATGTGGCGGATTTTATTATTTGGACCATGCCATTTTGAATTTTGTACAATATTTTCTTGTTTCGTACTTTTACGTAAGCGGGTTTAATTTTATGGTTTACAGAAACAGGCTAGGCGTTTTGACCACAATTCACCTGATGTTACGGCGAGGCTTTGCGGCCAAGTGGAAAAAATGGTTTGCTAGATCAAATATTTAGGTATTTACTGTCAAATAACGTTCATACCAAAAATATACAACATACCTAAAGATATTGTCTAAGGAATGTATTAATTGGTTACACGATAGGATGTATTTTTCTCGATCTTATAAAATATTGAAAACAGGCTAAAATAAAGTTTAAAACGGATTCTTTATTAATAAAATTTCTAAATTTGCACATAAGTTTAATATAGAAATATTTCTCTTTAAGTACTGCAGAGCACCTACTAAATTTTGGTTTTCAACTGAAATCCTGAATGTATTTACCTATATTATGAAGAATTTTGTAGTTGTAGTAATTTTAATTAATTTAGCTTGACTGGAATGTTGCTGGTTTGTCATACGCCTTGGCGTTGCTGTAAGTGTGACAGGCATTTAATAATAAATAAATAAATAAATTAAATTCAAATTTATCCCAGAATTTGAGACCCAAGCTACCAGTAGCGGGCTGCCTCCGCTGTCTCGCCTAGTAACGGTTTGGTTAAAGGTGGTAAGCACACCTAGCCTGGAATGCAGAAGTATTTAAGAACGCAAAAGATCATCGTACTCCACCTAATTTACGTGTATTCATTCGATAAATCTTTCCGTATTCATCAGATGAGTTGTTCAATTATCGATAAGATTCGAATGGAGTCAGAAACGGAAACACGACGCAGTTCTCACAGTGCTAATTCCATTGAGGATGCTAATTAGCAGTCTGATGTGATCGACGCTCGAAATGACCTGTATCCTGCATGTCTGAGGCGTGGTTCGCATCTAGATCAGGACGTTTGAGGTGTTTAAAATTAAATAAATGTGGATTTCAGGCTGCATTATTTTTACCTTAAACTGCTGATTCAAGAAGGTTGCGCCATCTTTTGCAGGGCTCAAAGTACGCTTTGTTCTAAGGTGGTAAGACTGCATAGCCTTGCCAAATACGAAAAAGGCGCGCTTCGAACTCTGTATAAGAACGGCGCGACCTTCTTAAATTGAATCTGCAGTCTAGGCCGCAAAAGGGTGCTTGAATATTAAATTACTACTTACCTTTTAATGCAACTGAAACGAGCTAGTCACTTGCTATTATTTCGTATTATTAATAATGGAAGTTATATGTGAGGATGTGGCAGAACATATGAGAAACCGTTTTAGAGCTGTTGTAAAAATATGCATTAAGTGGGGTGCGGTGCGACCAACGGGCAGATAGAAAGCACCCGTATGGCTGCTCCCGTTTCTTCGTCTACATTATTGTCGAGTCTGTTGTACGATTTACTATACTAAAAATGTGACAGCCCTAAAATTGTTGCCATCCTCGTTTCACAAACTGAAACGAAAACAGACGCAAATAATTTTAATCTTATCAGTTCAGAATTGACACTAGTTTCATCTTCTTCCCGTCTATGAAAGTTGTTAAGGTTGATGATGATGACAGATGCCCATGTTAGATTAGTTATTATCACAGGCGTACACTATTCATCTGTGCAGGCGTAAGACGTCTACTGCTGAACATACCTAGACGTACCCCTTAGCGCCACACTGAACGTTAATTGCCCATTTGCATCCACCGGTTGCCCGTGACTTATTTCAATGTCATCACTCCCCCTATTGGGAGGCCTACCTACGCTGCGTCTCTTCATCGCTGCATCGCTATTAGGTTAGTAATTGTAATTGATCAGAAAGCAGGTACTTAACTAGTAACCCTAAGCACACCATGGCTAATTCAGGGCTGTACGAGTATTAAAATAGAATAGCCAAGCCTAATACAGTAACACAACCCTTCTGTCTTCAGCTATTAGGTCAATATATTCTTTATCTATTTCTGGAACTTTTGTTCCCTCTTCATTGATTAAATTGTTTCACAGCCAGCCAACGGAGACCTATAGACGTAGGTATTAGTAGAGGTGACCGTGAAACCGTATACTAGGTATATACCTAATTGTACTACATAATAATGGTAGTAATAGGGCACAGATAATTAGGGCAAATGGTTCAAACCCCTGCGTAGTACAACACAAAACACTATTTCGCAACAGGTATATCTATTACAGTAAACGCATTTATAAAGAGTATCTACCCAGGTAAAGATTATTTATTAGTATGAATAGAAGGGTGATACAATATAACTACCTATATACTAACCCATAAAAATCCTTCGACCGTATTTCCTTCAATTAAATATCTAGGAAATCAGGACACGTGTCTAGATCTAGCTTCAAGTACGGAAGGGCCATTCAATAAAGTAGGCGACATTAATAATTCCATCAAATTCCGTATTGTAGGCGGAAGATCATTGGCCGACCTTCTTTGGACCTACTTTCATACGTTGTCTGAACTTTAGGGCTACCATTTCATTATAAGTTAAAGGCTAAATAAATCGAAAAGAAAATTCAACGGTAACAAGTATACATAAAAAGCACGGCAGTTTGATTTTCTTTACACGAAACTTGAAAATATAAAAAGTTATTACGTTGGAACCTTCTATGTTCTTCTTTTGAGCAATTACCTCGAGTCGAGAGAGTGCAGCAATGCTTTGGGGCTTACTCCAGAAATAAAAGTCTGTGCCTTAGACAACCCCCTGCGAAGGGGATTCCTGTTTTTTTTTGTCAATTGAACCCCTTAGTATCAATTTAATAGGCGGAAGGGAAAATTGTTTGCCAAAGAAAAACGAAATCCCCTTAGCCATTTATTTAATTTTGGTGAAGTTATTGGACAAAAAGTTCTAGAAATTCCCTTAACCATGTATTTTATTTCTGCGGAAGTGGATTATTGGACAAAAATCCAGAAATCCCCTTAATATTTTTTTTTAAATCAAATCAAACAACTTATTGTAAATATTGTAATTACAGTCTTTATTTTTTTAGATGCCCTCTCCTTTGGCCGTATAGCCCGAAAATCCTTCGACAATCCAAACACCAAGCCCGAAAATACAAACACTATAAGTATTACAATTACAATATATATTATACCTACATTATACATTATAATTTTTAGATAATTTTAGCCGGAAATTACTTGTCGATGCCTTGGTGTGTGTATATATCGACCATTATTAATCGTCTAACCCCCGAATACTGAAACGTTTGTTAACTTTGACAACAGATTAATTCTAATACTGCCTTTGTCTGACACTAAACAAATGACAAAGGCAGCAATAGACTTAATCTGGCGTCAAAGTTAACAAACGTTTCAGTATTCGGGGGTGACCAAGAATGACAGTAATGTTTTTGGGGTGTATCAAGTATCTATGTGTATGTGTTTCATTAACTCCTGTAGCCTCGCAGATTTCGTCGATTGAGGTGTCGATTACTAGGCTACATTTTGCAAACGGATACTTTTTTAAAATATTTTTGTATATAGTTTATTTCGTGCTACAGAGCTCCTTAGTGTAGACCTTCTTTTTGGGACAGCCTTGAATTCATCTTCAAATAAAATAAACTTTGTTTCTTCCTCATGTATTTTTGAGGCGCCGCGATAATATTTTACTGCTTTTGAGTTTGTGCTATCAGTTTTATTATTATGTTCTTGACGTGCACTTTGCATGACGATGTTCAGGTTCCAGGTATCTATACTGAATACCTCTCCATCGTCATTATTATTAGAAGTACATTACATATTAAAGAGCGTTATTAATCATTTAGACATTATATTATACTATCTATAAATTTATATTCGGTATCACGTACTATATTATCAATTTATCATGTAAACCATTTTAACTTAAAGTTGTTTTTCAACTTCATATTCGTTTCCTTTCCCCAGGAATGTACTCTAACTGTAATCTATGTCCCAGGTTTGACAAACTCTTGTCAACCAAAGCATCCAAAAAACCCCTGTATTGATAAGCGGGCCCGCATTCCAAGCCGCCGCGGCTTACTATAACTCGCACTAAACTCTGTGGTCATCGAGTACAGTCGCACCGAGCTACTGACTGAGTCATCTTTCGTCATTCGACGTGCCGAAGCCACGATATCGCGGCGGAACGTTGGAATTCTCATGGCCACAGTCCGCGTACAGAGCCGTACGAGCACGGCCGAACCTACACTGAACAACCGAATCTATTTTAGTTCCCGCTCGATTCTTTTCATAAAGAAAATAAACACAAAAAGTTTATACGTTTACTTGCATTCTCGATTTTTGAGTTATAAACGGACGAATAAGAGTGACGAATGAGTGAAGTTCCATTTTCGAAAATCGTGTGGGAGAGAGAACGGGAAGGCGCCAGCGCAATGGAAAGCTGCTATAAGTTGTACACATGGATCAACCATACGGTCCTGATGCTGCTGTTCCAAATATTCTGGAAAGTGAGCCAGATATCAGACTATTTTAACGGAAAGTAAGTGTTAAATGTTACGTCATACTTTATCAATGCTCAATGCCTACCAATCGCTTTTACTGCTTAACTTCATACACAGAAACTTGTTTTGGCGTCGTTTCGAAGATTTCGTGTATTCGGAAATGTAATAATTACAACAATATTTTATTTAATAACGTTATGGTTTTTATCAAACATTTTCTACTGATTGTTGAGTATCATAGACACTATCACTTCTTCGGCTGAATGGTTTGTTCGGTTGAAACTTTTTTAAATGTTTTGCTAGACGTGCTTTTAAACCGGTCTTAATACTAATTTCGTTCACATCTGCTATATATATATATCTGCTATATCTTTTTCATCGTTCTCGACAATTTATTCAGTTCTGTTTCGCGATCTATTCAAGTCCTACTTACCATTGAGATTTATAATAGGTAATCTATTTACGATTCTTTCATGCGTATTGATGTCATCTTTCCTTTTCAACTTTGATTTCGTAACATTTATTTCAAAATGTGTTTAGTTATATAAAACATATATTTTCTTACATAATTACGTACTTAACTATCTAAGGTATTATTATTTACCTCTAACAAGTTATTATGATTTGATTTATTGACATACCTAAACTGACTTAGCTAAAAATATTGCCTTTTTCATAGCTGTCAAGACGAGAACAACAGGTTTAGTTATTTTAGCACTGTCATCTAAAAGTATAGAATTTTATTATCAACAACAGTTATACATATACATACATGAGTCGTAACATCTTGTACATATTTATTAGGTACTAAGCTAAATTTTTTATTAGTATGCCTAGTATTCTTCGTTGATTACCTACCTACTCGTTGACCTTTACTGCCTATAAATCTTTCAATTGTACTTTTAAAGTAGGTTCTTTGCATTGATTTCAAGAAATCGAAAGATATGAAATAGCTTCGATGTTTGTTTCGCTAGCCTTTTTTTTTTCTGAGGTCTTTATTGGTTTACTTTTTGATTCTTACGTCTATAGGTAGGTATTATTATCTTGTGTTAATATGAATTGCTCTTCATATTATTACTGCTCCGTCACAAATGATATCTCTTATCTAATAGTAAAGTTCATTTTCTAATGTGCCTATTAGCTTTGTATATTATTCAGCGTTGTATACCTACCGTCATTGCTCAGTTATATTGGGTGGGTCATCCCAACATTATTGCACAATTGCTCATGCAACTATTGCGACTAAGAACTAATTACATTGAAAAATTACTAGTTACATGCTTGATTGATTTTGTTTTACAAATGAACCTCGTTCTCTGATAACAAATGACGCCTCTTCCTTTCTACTGTTTAGTTAAAATATTTGTAACAAATTATTATTATACCGTTGCTGCTTTGTTTGTATGCTGGTTCCGTTTTCTTTCCCTTTTCTCTTACCTGGTGACTTTTTAATTGAAACGGAACATTTTGAGTGTGACATGTACGTGGAGTAGAAAGCTTTTAGAGCTACATGCAGTAGAAATTGCATAGCTGTTTAACAAATTTTTCAGTTTTTAAAATCCTCTTTTATATAAAAAACACCACAAATTCGTCTATCATCATTACAATAAAGGATTGTGAAAAATTAAAATCCTGTAAATAGGTTCCAATATTTTTTTTTTAAACTCACCCGGTAGGTACCTTATACTACAGGTAGTTTAATAGACAATGTATATATATCTAATAAAAAGTATTTGATACATAAATAGCGGATTAACGAATCAAGTCAACTTTTAACTTGAAGGATTATTTATTTATTTTATTTATTTATTTATAAGTTGAAACAGAAAAGGTGATTTATACAAATAATCTATTATTATATATTATTGTCTTAGTTTAGATCTTTAATTTAAATCACCTGGTTCAGCTTCTGTGAACATCGGTCTAAAGGAAAGTCGCACACGATAAGCAGGTACACCTCAAAGACTATCGATTCAATCAAGAGTAAGGGTTCACTCGCATCTAACTAATAATAGACTGGTTGTAACAGACATCTAGGCATTTAGTTATGACTGTGTGCATACTTACCTGTTCTTGGTAAAGAAATTTCACTGTGTCTTGTCATTATGGAGAGTGGTTAATTTAATGTGAATGCAGCATTGACATTATATGCGTAGTACATAAAACTATATCGATGGAATGCAGATAGTGCAAAGAGGGAACAACGTATATCTGAAACAACGTACATACATATAATATGTAAGCAAGTATTATCACCAATCACCACCAGAGGATGGGCAGCAGCGTCCTCTTATGAAATGGTGAACATTCTGCGATCTCCAAGCCACCTGCCAAGCGTGAGGACTATGGCAACCACCCCTATAATATGGGAGACGCTTCCTCCAGCAGTGGACGTCTACTATAAGCTGATAGTAGGTAGTAGTATTATAACCAAAATAGATATTTATTTTTTATTTTCATTAAACTATCTTGACCTCCTCAAAATACAGTCCATTTGAAATACACTAATTGGAAATTAAGTCTAAAAGGATTGTCATAGAAAAATAATCATTTATTCATAATTATTCGCGACCCTGACATGGATAGCCGGAGGTTGATAGGGAATTATTAAATGAACATATTTTTATCGATCGGAGTAGCTCAATAGCATTCCTTATCATTATATTTTTTCAAGAAGATAACAAAGACCGTTTAAGGTCTCCGTCCACTTTTCAACTCAGCGCCAGTCCAACAAATCGGTATGTAAAGAAAAAAAAAGATGCCCATTCCAAAACAATTTCGAAAAATTACATTCCTGTAGGTACATTATTTTTACGTTTAAAACTCTTTAAACCGTGAGATTATTTAAATAAAATACATAAAATAAACTCTAATGACGACACATAGTAGGCTGTATGGCATATTGACTATTTCCAGTGCCAAAAAAAAGCAATGGCAAACCAAAACAAAAGCAGTCAACGTCAAGTCAACGCAGCCAATGGACATTTAGCTACGACGAAAGAAACCAGAGCTTACCAAAAATTAAATTATTTTTCAATTAATTATGTTGATGAACAATGATGTTGATGATGAAAAGGACCCGACATAATTTTTTTCTTATTGTGGTATAACCTCAGATTAGAGGTTTTTAATCTGAGGGTAATCATCTTGTCTTTTGGGAAGGGACATTTTTTTTTAAATTCAGTTATCTATGTTACCAACTTATGAAATATAATTATGAAATTGGGGGTCAACGTAATAAGTTGTAGACCGTTTTGCTTTTGGGTCTGTCTCAAAAATTGAACTGGTTAGGAATTTAAAATGTATTTAGGTTTAACAAGTACCATTCATATACTGTATTTAAAACCGAACAGACCAGTGACCACAAAAAACTTTTTTTTCTGTCGTGGGTGTGATTTATTCTAGTTTGGAAACAAAATATTTCATGGTACTGGTACGGAACCCTCGGTGTATAATACTTACACTACCTAAGTACTTACGTATTATTACATGTTTGGGTAGGTAATGTTTTTGTGCTAGTATTCAAAGTGAATAATGGATAGGATGTGGTCGGACTCCGAAATCAACGCCTGTCGGTCATTTTGGCCGCTGTTCTTTGTAACTCTTTGAATATGTAGTTATTTTATACTCTCTTTCGCAAGTTTGTAATTTTTTGGTATAAAAAGTGATTTATTCTGAATCTGTGCTCATGATGCTCACTAAATTGCTTACTATACTTCTTTTTCTTTTTCTTTTCTTATTCAAATCGACTCATTTTGGTTATTTTTACTCGACTGCCCAAGAAGGAGGGTAATGGTTTTTTCATACTTACGTACATAAATATCGTCACGCGGTACGATTATATATATAATATAGTAGAAAGATTCATTGGTAGAGTAGGTACAATAGTTAAGTAAACTTTCTCATGTTCTCCCATAGAAAGAATTGAATCCCATGTGATGTGAGTGGAACGCCCGAGCTAACCATTCTTGCCGTGACGATGTTGTTAATAATAATCTATCTAAATATTCTAAACAAACGAGACAATTGACAAAACATTTATCTGTTAGATAAAGTCTGAATTCGCTGTACCTATTACTAGACAAACGAATGGAGAATTGATAGATAATGTTAATAGGTTTGTTATAGGCTAATTAAGCAAACATTGATATCGAGGGAATGGAGTTAAACAACACAATTAAATGGTTAATGTGGGTAAAACTGTCTCAGTTTGTAATCAACAATTACTGGAAGCTGATGTAGACATTTGCGCACGGTTGGCAATTTTATTTATTGAACACGGATTCCATTGTAGAGACTCTTCAAGAAAACAGGCATCTCATAAGCAAGCGTGCTTCATCTCAGACCACATCGTAGCTCACCATCAGATAAACAGCGGCAATTGTAGTGGTAGGGCTCTCTTGCAGAGTCCGCCTGGGGAAGCACCACACTTTTACCAGTTATTCAACAGCCAAGCAGTAGTGTGCAAGCATTACTGTGTTCCGGATTGAAGGGCAATGTTTCCAGCGTAATTATTGGGCATAAAGAGATTTAACATCTAACATCTCAAGGTGACGAGCGCAGTGCATTGCCGCGCATAGTTTTGAACTGTTGAAATTCAAAATTCTGGATGGCACTGAACTGTTATGGGCAAGCGTGACGCTTAACATCAGGTGAGTGACTTGCACGTCTCGACACAGAGTAAAAAAAAAAAATGCACCGCGCTCGTCGCCATTGATCTTAGATGTGATGCCCAGTAATTTCGCTGGAAACGTGGCCCATCAATCCGGAAACATTGCACACTACTGCTTGGCGGTTAAAAAAATGGGAATGTGGTGGTATTTCTCGTGGTCACTCCACTTTTGACTTCCACACACACACACTTGACTTTTCTCAAAAATAGAATTGATAAATCCTCCTATAAGATTGTCGTTTTTTGAGGGACACAACAAATACCTAATATAATTGTACAGTGATATAATAATAATAATATTGTTAAAAATTGTAGCAAGTTGACGAGTCCATAATGGAAGCATTCTTAACTTTTTTATAATATGTAATTGTTAAGAACGCAACTGTATGACAATAAAGAATATTCATTCATTCATTCATTCATAAATCTACTCTGCAAACCTACGAGAAAACGAATAATGCCATTTTTAGAAAAATAAGTCTCTTGAAATGTTTGTAGGTACCTACAAGTATTTTTTTGTTCAATAATCCCCTTCGCCTCTCATGCTCTGATGCTAATCAATAATCCCCTTCGCCGCTCATGCTCTGATGCTAATCAATAATCCCCTTCGCCGCTCATGCTCTGATGCTAATCAATAATCCCCTTCGCCGCTCATGCTCTGATGCTAATGGTGAAAATTCCAAAAAATCCCTTCGCAGGGTGTTGTCTAAGGGGATTTCTGGAGTAAGCCCTTTTTGCGTTTGATCATAAATACTAGTCATTATTTTATTTTATTTTATTTTATTCTCTTAGGATAACTTACAGCTAGCGCTTAAATAACAGGTTTAATATTTTAACTTAAAGCTAATTAAAAGTTACCACAAATAGGCATGTATATAAATAGAAAAAGTCAAGTCGAAAAGCGTTATTTTAAAGATTGAGTAAAGGTTCTATGAACAGCTTTTATTATAAGACCAACTAGCAAAGCGGAAAATAATAATTCTGGCGTGGTAGCGATTCGTAGCAATGTCTAAATAAATACTCATTATTACCAATGACCGAGTTTTTGGTGTGTAAAGTTTTTTTTGCTGATTTTCTGGAACATTTTGTTTGCATTAATAATAGAAAAATATTTATACCATATACTTAAATTATCTATAAAAAATAACGTTTATTATATTTTTACATGCTAACGCTCAAATTCACAAGCGTGTTAAATTTTAAGTGATGATTTAATTAGCGTTTCTGTATACGCTTCTCAAGGATAACGGGGTCTCACGAACTTAAATATTTGATTGTCCTTTCAGTATTCGGGTGTAAGCCAATGAAGCTCGGTTTGTGTAGGTACTAAGCATAAAATATAAAGAATTTTCGAAAATTGACCCCAAAAGAGGTGAAATGGGGCGTTTCATTTACTGAAGCCTATGCGAGCCAAACCGGCGGGCAATCTTTTATATTATAATGTAATATTATACCTACTAAGAAAAAGACTTCACTAACCCCCGAATACTGAAACGTTTGTTAACTTGGACAACAGATTAATTCTAATACTGCCTTTGTATGGTACTAAGCAAATGACAAAGACAGCAATAGACTAAATCTGTCGTCAAAGTTAACAAACGCTTCAGTATTCGGGGGTTAGAAAATAAATAATCCATTAACTACAATATTTTTTCTAGCAGCGGCACAGAATTCCTCGGAATTGTTTTGAGTACCTAGCGTTTACAATTAGGTGTATAATGTATATACGTGAAACTTTCAACGCTATAAATAATATCTAATTATACTTAGTGCTTGAATAAGAGAACCGAAGGGCGGACAGACAGACAAGGCTAAACAATAAGGGCTAGTGGTTTACACAATCGTCTAGGCCTCTAGGCAACTGTCTCTTAGAAAAAGGTCATTCACACAAACAGATACCTCCCTAGAACTATACGATTACCAAAGTAGGTACCTAGGTATATCTCTGAGCGAAAATAGGTAATACAGCCAAGATTATAGATTGTTTGAGGAAGATCATTGCTTGACGTCATCTTCTGACGTTAGATAAATCCAGGGATATTCGGTATTAAGATATTTACCTTGGTATAGCCTCTTCATCATCAACCGGAAGACGTCCTCTGCTGAACATAGGCCTCCCCGACCGAACGATAATTTGCCATTTGCATCCACCGGTTGCGAGCGACTTCCACAATGTCGTCAGTCCACCTTCATGGGACGCTGCATCTTCAGGTTCGTAGATAGATAGATAGATAGATAACTCTTTATTGTTCACACCAGAAATTACATACATAATACAAAAATCTACTTAAAACTAGTGTAACAATTGGCGGCCTTATCGCTTAAAGCGATCTCTTCCAGGCAGGCAGGCTTTCGTAGTGGCCACTCAAGGTTCTTTTTCCCCATCGGTTAACGGATCTTCAAGCGATGTGGCCTGATGAAAGCCTACCTTTAGAAAAATATTTATTATTATCTTATATTTATTATTATACGTATTTATATTTATACCCATACTTACATACATCCTAAACACGTTACCCTCCTTCATGGGCAGTCAGGTAACTTCTTGGGCAGTCGGTATCAAAAAAACGCACATGATTCACTGATTTTTCGTTTGTTAACAGTCGTGTAACAGTCTGGTTGAGAGTGGGTTGAGATCATTAATTGATGTCTGCTTTTTAACCTCTCGAGTGATAACGAATCGATAGATAAATAATTATTCGAATGTAGCGGGACATAACGTAAAAATAATAACAAAATTTAACGTTAATTTAACAGAATTATAATAATTATGAATTGGTAGATATACCTACGCACACGGGTGTTCTGATAACGACGCACATATTATTGTTAAACATAGATATTTTTTAACTCTAAAATATTTGGTACAGTCACAGGGTACAGTAGACTGACCTCGGGATTCTGAACGTTTGTTAACTTTGACAACAGATTAATTCTAATGCTGTCTTTGTCTGGCACTCAGCAAATGACAAAGGCAGTAATAGACTTAATGTGTTGTCAAACATAGCAAACGTTTGAGAATCCCGAGGTGAATAAAATAAAGGTAGAATACTTATACATACCTATACTTAAGTACGTTTGATGACTTAAATAGGTATTCATTCTGATACACATACATTACCGATTCGGATCGCTTTGTCTGTTCTGGCACGGCTTTGTTTCAGTATTTTACATAATTTACATATATCACTCGGGGATTCACGTTACAATACAACACGTTGGTAGATACAATACCTTGGGGATAAAACATATCTCGTTATTTTCCACTCGTACGTGTATGCATTAGGTAAGTAGTTAATTATTTTTTACAGTTTTTTAGACCGCTTCGTCGCCTCCTTATTATTGTAGTAAAATTACCAAGTGTCAATTTTCCAAAAAGTAAGTAATGTGTCGCGACTGCTATCTGTAATGATAGGACTACACATGTATGTAAAAAAAAACGATTCAAAACATTCATTTTTTTAGATCAAGAGATCTAAGTCCATCATCAATCCATCAAATCGAAAGATATCGAAAATTAAATTACTATAAATAATGACTCTGATGTGATGATACAGTTATTGGAAATTTATATAATAATAATTGTTTTGGGCAGAGTAGTTCGCGTAGTAGATCTAGCGTAAAGCTGAAAAGATGAATTAAACCGTTGATGAGATAGGTAACAAATATTTACTATGAGGATCGAAATAAAAACACCGGCGGACATTGCGAATTCAACCAGGGACCCTATTCGGAGATATGTCATTTTATCTCGGTTACTCTCACTCCCATTAAATTCTAAATTAGAGAGACAGTGACCGAGATAAAATGTCATTTCTCCGAATAGGGGCCCTGATTAAATCATATTAGGGTTACCATTGTATAAGCAATGACTATCCCAATAGATATTTTAACAAATTGAACGGCTCGTCCCGTAACTCAGTTTTTTTTTTTTAACTACAAAATAATTATAATGCCTGGGTGCAGTTCAAACTTCCGTTAAGTAGGCAAAATGTGTTGCACCATTTTAACAATGGGCAAAATGACGGATAACACATACTTGGCTAAACTTCATGGTTAAGTTAATTTAACTATAACAGTAACTTTAACTGGGATAACGGTGCAACCCAGCCAGAGATAGCTGTGGGACAAGGGGACAACTCAACGGTTTTCACAAGACCGCGTGACTTTAGTTTACCGAAACGGAAAATGTAGGGACGTATCATGTCACACTAATTCTACAGTAAAATTTTATTTCAGTCACTGGTGTTTATGCATTTGTGTATTTGTTCACCGAGGAGAGGAAGTGACCGATTATTTATCAACGAGGTTGTAGTTCAGCCACACACACACGAATTGGGAATCTCACTTTCTTCCGCGTGATACATAGTACTTTAGACTAGGAAAATAAAACTCAAAACAAATTGAAAATTCAGATAAATAAATGAAACAGAAGCAAGAAAGCCGCGGCGAATTTTCGTTTTAAATTTGTATGTAGTTATTAAATCATTTGTGGGGTTTGGATAGTCAATTTTTTCACTTTTTCTGCCCAGGATTTTTATACCAATGTTGCCCGCATTGTAATAACGTACATTCTCCCCTCATTTTAAAAAAGGGACTAAGGTACTTTCCGAGACAGTGTTTTTAAAAGGTTTTACACTTACAATTTTCAATAAGAATACAATCGAAGTAAATAAATAATGTAATAAAAAATATAACAATAAATAAATGAATGAACTTGAAAGCAGTTATAGTAATTTGTACTATTATTTCTTCTGTGGTTATAGTTAGAACTCCTTAGTGCCTATTAGTTGTATTGTGTCTAACTGGCACGAGGTTAGTAAAAGTTATGTAACTGTGGCATCCTTTTGAGCTGAACTAATCTGTTATTTTTACTACAAAAGAGTAGAAAATTGTTGTGTTCCTTCGCAATGACATTTTGCTTCTCTTTCTCACAACGGTCTGCGTTTCGTGGTCTCCAGGTTTGTTAGCTACTTTAAAGGCCTCGCTACATGGCCTGACCTGACACCGTGTGAAAGGGACAGCTAGATTTGAATTTCACGGGAAACTATTAAGGTTACAGCTTCTCCCTTTTGCTCCCCCAGAAACTTAAATATAGCCATCTCTTTCAAACGATGTCAGGTCAGGCCATGTACCGAGGCCTTTACTTTATGCGGTTCTTTATTTGGTTTTTTTAATTGCTAGTGCATGTATGTAAACTTACTCTGTCTTTCTTTACTTCTTCGTTTGATAGAATCTTACATTATTCTTATAAATACCTACCTACCTAGTGCCTACGTTGTTATTTTTGTTTATCTGGTGTTCTGCCAGATTGTCTTGTTTTATTCCTCCGTTTGTCACGCCTTGCTCTCATGATAGTGACATTTCTAAAGCCCGAAGGGTACAAAAATAAAAAGTAGTTTTTTAATCTGCAGTCGGGTTCGGAAATAACTTAAGAATAGATGTCTGCGGCAATAAAAAGAACCCATAATAAGGCAAGATATTTTTAGATCTGACCGCATACCAATGCTAAGAGCTAAAGGAAACAAACACTGTTTGAGTTATAAATAAGCAAAGTAGCGGTTTGAAATACTCGAGGCAACAATCTCGAATCTACTAAGGTGCAATGTTTCGCTTAGCGCGCAAAAGTCTAATTTTCTTGAGTTTTATGTCAATTAATTTATGGTCTCTGGATAATTCAACTGTTATTTTTATGTAGTAGGCTAAGTAGTTTAGGTAGTTGTAGTTTGTATATATTTTGCTTAGTTAACAAAGGAACGTGACCGTTAAAAAAAAAAAAAAAACATTTATTACAGCTTAATTATTTATCGTGGATTTATTGAAACCAATTTTGCGGTAATAAATTTAATATGCTCTAACGCAACTCTATATATACTTTCGTATGTTTACCTATACACAAAAACTTGCAAATGTGCGAGAGATTTAGCTACTGCGGTACGATTTACGAGCGTATATCGAGAGAAAGATAGCGCTATACACTTTCACGCGCAAGTGGAAAGAGATAGCTTTAGCGCTAGTCAAAATCCAGACAATTGCTAATTACATCTAAACCAGGAAATCAATCGAAATTCTGTGCCATGTAACCCTAGATATAATTATTACATAACTATTAGTGTAAATATCACTTGAAAATCAACTATCCGAGTATCGGACTATCTGTCCGAGCGCCAGCGAAAAATGTGTGTAAATCGAGGTCTTATATCAATGGATTTTTTTATCGAGAAAATGCCATTTAATCTAATTTTCCCGCCATGCAATACTAGATGACAGAACCAAAAAACTTGTATCTCAAAATAAGATTTGAAATCTACTTAACTAATGCGGGGCACTAACTAAATAGCAAAAATCACATTTTATCAAAGTAGGTCGTTAAAAAAATGAACGCATATCTCATCTAGGACGTCAAAGAAAATACAGACGGGATTTGGTGAGCAAACATTTCGTTTGGGACGGTCTATTACCCTCGTTTTATCACCTTATCAGCTACGTTAATTGTTATTAGAGTTGAGTATTATTTAATGAAGCGTGCAGAGGAAATTTCCTCGGACATTTTTACAAAAATAGAGTCTCGTGTTTATTTTCGTGTCATTCATTTATTTCTTCTGTAAATAAATGGATGATTTCAGAATAGAAAAATACATATCATACTTTTCAGGCATTTTCATTGTTTGAAACTGAAATAAACATTTCAAACTAAACATTCATTCATTTCATTTTTAAACTAAACAGTTTATGTAAGGAAAAAGGTAAAGGTAAGGTTTTGTTCTTTTGGAGTTTTGGCGGGAAAGTGAAGAAGCCATGTCGCGTCATTGTATTATTTTGCATAGCTTGTGTTATTTCGGCTGTTAATGTGTAAAAATTGTGTTTTTTTTATTCATTAAGTGTTCGTGAACGTGCACGAGTGTTGGTGAATAGTATAATGTTGTGAAACGTGACTCTTCGTGTTGTTTCCAAAACTCCATAGAAACCATTAGTAAAGTCTCCACACTTTACTGGGGCATGACGTGGACTTGACCGTGACTTACTTTGCTTGACTTAGAGTATGACTGAGACTTATTTTAATTCTGAAATATTTGACTTCACTTGAAATATTACACCGGCTCTGACCATGGTCGTGTAAATTGAAATTGACGGACAATTTTTTTTACAACCTTTTTTTTCCTTGGCCAAAATATATTTTTCATCCCTAAAATGAACTAAAAAGCTCTAGGTAGGTCTTCATTCAACTTCGGCTAACTTCTGCTTTATTGTTTTCTTTCCCTCAAATAAATAAACGCAAACACCTTGTTTTCAATAAAAAATACGTTTCAATAAGCAGAATTGAACTTATTGTTGATACTAGAACTTGTAGACACTAGAACTATTCAGAATACGAGTATATTGTAGAATTTAGGGAATAAAAAGACACTTGGATATACGCGACAACTTTAATTCCAGTTCTATGTGGCGAAATGTTCTATGTTGTACAATACATTTCGGCCGACCGAGATATTTTAAAGTCTGCTATTGATTCGGCCGAAACAGATTTTATGGTCGGACGAGCAGGAAACATATACGCAAAAAGGCTCATCATATAATACCGTAGGTACTGACTAACTATAGTAAATACTATATTCCGTAACAGTTTAAAAACCCACGAGAATGAGCACGTGTTTGTTATCTCTTTATGTATCTGGCACGAATCTATGCTGATAGCCAAGCGGCATGCCAAATCAATAAGTGTGTCAATTTGAATATCTAGCTATAGAAGTAAAGCTGAATTCATACGGAGAGAGTCTGTGTGTGCAAGCTGGCCCGTGTATCCGCAAAAGTATGCCTTGATATTATATTCGCTATCTCTTTTTTGTGGCAAATGTACTATACACACTTTTAATTACGTATTGAACCCTAAGTTCGATTGACTTGTTATTTTAAGGAAGTTATGTGGTTAGGGCCCGTCCATTCATTTCACTTTGGTCGAAGTGTTCCACAGCCTCATTTCTGAGCCAGGTATTCGTTCCGGGTTAGGCGTATTTCACATCGTCGACTACGCAGTTACATCAGGCGAGTTGATATCAAGCATTTACATAATAATTGTCAATAGAAAAAAACTTCTTGGGTTTTTTTACCATGGAATTAGGATGTATAAAAAGTCCTTAATTAAAAGTCTATGTTGTTATTAGGCCTATATAGGCAAACCAACGTCGTATCACAATGTTTTCGTACGGGGGTCATAGTTACGTGCTATTAGGTGTGTTCAGTGATCACGTTAGCTTTGCTATGAGTGCCACCTTTATTTAAACTAGTTGGTTTTCTTGTTCACCTTCCTCATGCAGTCAGTCTGAAATTTTACAACTTTGTCGCCGTAACTACTTATTCTCCTTGCCCTTGAGGCTTCAAATTATTTTATTGGAGTCTATTTACGATAAGTATTTGAAAGGATGTGTAAAACCGAAAAATCGTTTTCAGTGAAATTTAGAGATTTATGCATGACAAGCGCAAAGGTTTTCAACTGTTGGACTTCAACTTCTGGGTAACACTGAACTTTTATGGGTAAGCGTTACGCTTACCATCAGACGAGTGACTTGCTTTCTTGTTCCTTTTGGGGAAAAAACTAAATACAACCGCGGCGACGCCCATAGTCATACTACGCTATAACTTTGGGAACTTTTTGTTGTGATTATTAGTTGTAAAGCAGCAATTTAAAAAATATATGAGTACTATGACCCACTTTCGTACCGTTTCCTAATAGCCCGTCCACTGGACGTCAGAATTCTTATTGTGACCCGTAGGTAATATATCTACTATCAGCTGTTCTGTTCTTCGTGCAATCAATAACATTTTATAGCGGTATTGGCCGTGATTCCTCTTTGAATTTACATTGTAAATATACTATTCAGATTCTTATCATTATAACCTTATAGCGTTATCATAGTATGAGCGATACAGCCAATTATCTATTCCTTGGGTGCAGCTGTCTCTACTCGCCCTAAAGATGCCAGATGGCGAAATTGTGAGATAGAACGTAACTAGCCAGAAAACACACGAAAGCCACCTGTTAAGGAAAGGAAAATAATTATTCTGTCAATCAAAATAGTACTTCATTCTGCGAAGGCTGACATGGCCATGCCCTGCGGTTTTGCTATTTTTAGTTTTCCTCGTTTCCTCGAGTCCTTCCTCGTTATGCTTAAAGCTCGACTTAAAAAGTAGGCAGGTATTCCTTTTTTGATCATTTTTTTAATACGATTAGTTTCACGTAACCGAGCCTAACGGACTCTGCAAGAGAGCCCTACCACTACATAATGTATATTAATGTAATATAATGTATATTAAAACTTACGAGGAAAATATATTGAGAAAACAAATTCGAAATTCAGATAATAAATTAAACAAAAGTAAGCAATCCGCGCAATAGAAGAAATTCAATGGCGTATGTGAATTCACCAAGGCACCAACCCGCACTGGGCCAGCGTGGTGGATATGTCTGTGATATGGCCTAATCACCCTTCGAGGGTTTGTTGATAACCCAGCAGTCAGAACAAATGACAATCGCGCGCGCGCGGTTGTCATTTGTTGTGTATTTTGGAAAAAGCAAGTGGCTAGTATCATTTTGCGGACTTGGGCCTTGGCGATAAAAACTTTTTGTCATTTGGCATTCTGACAAACCTACATAGTAAGTATATAACAAAAAACAGCTCGACAACAATGAATTTTCTATACTTTTTCGGAGACGTGCTATAATATAGTCATGACACAAAAGGAGACAGAGAGAAAATAATCTGCGGTTATACATTTTGCAGTCGGGTCGGATTGTTTGTTTCTCTCATTAACTACTTTTTTTTTACCGAGTGACGAGACGAACAACCTCTCGCCTGATGATACATAGCTTAGTTTTTTATTTATTTTAGATGTTTTAGATACTTTTTTATTGTTTTTTTTTTAATTTTTTGTGGTACGCCACGATCAAAATAAAAATAAGTATAGGTGGCAAGCCTGCGAAGCTTGCCTACCATAAGCACGGAAGTAATAATATCACAATAGCACTACAATAGTCAATAGTCATGCCCTATGCGGGGGCGGTACGTAGTAAACGATGGAATTTCGCGTGTAAATAATTCTATTTCCAGATTTGCGTCCAGATGGCTGGATAATTTCTGAAAAGTTCATAAAATTATCAGCCAACACTAATATTACTGAGCTAGGTATTTTATTTGTTTATGTAAAAACTATTTTTTTTTTCTTTTTTTATATCCGTTGTCCGTACCGTTCGTCACGCCGACGCTGACGAATCATATCGCGGTTGGCCCTTGGTTGGGTCATGGGTCACATCGGACCTTTGTTTACGCTTCACACTGTTAGCTCCTCCCTACGATTCCCTGCGTTGAGGATGCCATGACACAAAGACACTGACAACACCTGGACCTAAGCGAATAATTTAAATTCACCCATCTGCGGCCGGGAGTTGAAACCAGGGCCCGTACCGTGAGGTGCTTATTGCGATGATTGTTAGGTTCAGCGATGACACTGCGACCGCGAACCGTATCGCCGCGTGATAAGGTGTATGGTCGCGCAGCGCTCTCGGCTGAGCCTAATAATCATCGCAATAAGCACCTCACGGTAAGGGCCCAGGACTGCAATACCTAGCCGGTAGCCGGTTGCAGGAGCTTCGTCAAATGGCAGAGTATTGTACTCTAAGCAATCTGCTGATATCTAGGTACCTTAATATTGAAGAAATACCTTGAATAAATAAGTTATTTTTTTAAACATAATTATCTACATTATGAATGGTTGACTAGTTTTTAAAGTTGTATGAATTATTAAGGCCATATTGCCTTGTTTACGTTTTTAGACAAGGCAACATGCTTATATTTCGCCTTACTGAACTGTCATGACATTCCTCAATGCTAAGGTTAATACTCCGATTCCAATGTACCTAACCATTTTTTTTACCGGAAGGTGAAGCTCTGCCCTTGCTCGATGATAACTTCGATGTGGCGCGTAAAGACCAAGATCATTTCAATGCAAAAAAAACGAATTTATACGACGCTATCATGCTTTAATTAATGAAATAAATAAATAAAATATTCATTAATTTATTTATTGTTGATCTTGAAGGTTATAAGTTTAGTCTGAAGGTATTTTTTATTAACTTTTTTGGTTTGGTTGGTTATTTTTTTGTAACGACTTTGTTGTTCTACTATGATTCTTACCTACTTCTGATACTGATATGTATCAGTGCATATCAGTTTCTGGTATGATGGCATCTGGTGGCATGTACTTGTCATATACCACGCCACGTCTTACCATCTTTATAAGGTGGACAAAGGACAATTATCTCTTCTTAATATCATAGCTTCGCCTACCTAAAGTACCTAACTCTAAAACGTGACTTTTCGTGTTGTTTCCAAAACTCCGTGGACACCCTAGTAAAGTCTACACCACATCATTGGGGCAGGACTTGTACTTGACTGTGTCTTACTTTGTTTGACTTAGACTATGACTGAGACTTGAATCAATTGTGAAATATTTTACTTCATTTGAAGTATTACAAAACTTGACCCTTGCTAAATGAAAGCATCGTCATCGGTACAAATCTCACTTTACACGTGTGAAGCCAAAAAAGAGAGAGAAAAAACCATATGTATAGATAAATTATATTTTAAAGCTAAACAAGAGTTATTAAACGTTAAAAGCCTTTCACGTTACAGATCAGATCGAAGAAAATAATTTATACGATATCCAGTATTTAACACAAATATTTGCAAAGAAAACCAGGTGTTTTATTCATCACTTGATAAAAACTGCGCTTTCACAAACGGTACTTTGGCTTTGGATGGAAAATAAAATAGGAAGATGTGGTTTAAAAACCATAATATTTAACGGTTATTTCCAGAAATTATTAATTTACTTTATCAATCACTTGCTTCACGGTGACTTATTTTAATTAAATATACCTACCTAGTACCTAGGTGTATAACATAATTACATCTCGTGTAATTACCAAATCTCTTTTTGAGATAACTAAACTAAACTGCACGAAATTTGCGGAAAACTGTAAAATACGTTTGGATAATCTTTTTAGGTACATATTCTCTATTCATGGCCAGAAAATAAAAAAATATTCAAGTCCCACTCACAGTTACACACTAAAATGTGGTATTCTAGTAATCAGTCATGTTTTCTTAAAACCTTTTCTGCTCATTTTACGTAATAATGCCTATTTATACGAATTCAGTGATAAGATTATACTCTGTGATAAAGAGACTCTTCGATAATTGAAATTCAATATATGAAACAAACCGAGTGATTTAACTTTTATTTTTCCTTATTTTCAGGTCCATAGAAGACACAATAAGCGAAAGGAGTATGACTTTTACGCCCCTCACAATGGAGTCCAAGCAGAGAAGGCATATCAGGTCGATGTCGGATGTGCAGTGCAGCACACCTTACAGACTGCCGTTCAGGTCTAAGGCCGGGCCTTACCACACCCTCATGTATGACTCCGACACCCGCGCGAGAAGAATCCGCGCCTTCAACATCCAGCGACAAAGTGACTCTTCGTCCTCCAGCGAGTTTGAATCACCAATAAAGCAGAGAAGCTTAGGCCAGAACATCCTCAAGCATACAGACTCTATGAGAATACTATAATAGATCTGACTGATGTTAAATGAGGCTGTTTAACCTAGTTACGGTCATGTTGGTCTATTTTAAGATGGCGTCAGAAAATGTATCGTACGCAAGGGAGACGTCGTTGTGGAGTTTCTAGACATTCCAATTTATTTTGGCTTTATTTACAGAAAATCTTTTTGAACCCTCGGTTGTCACCGCATGTTACGGACTCCGTGAATATAGGCGCAATACGACTTGCGCCTACATTCACGGGTTCTAAAAGATTTGCCATCTACTTTGATAGATCTTGATTGAAACTGCGTGGTACCAGTAATGTAGAAACTTCTATTGTAATATTGGGTTATAAGAAAAGGGTATGCTAAGCCGAAAGGGCATATCAGCCGACCGTATTTCTCATTAAAATTTCTGTCCATGCTAAGGTTGCCTGGAAGAAATCGCTTTAGTCGATAAGGCCGCCCATTATACTGCCGGATATTTAATTATTGTTTAATTTTAATTGTATTTTCAGTGTTTAATAAAGCTATATTGTATTGTAAAGAGGCTCATAGTACTCATTATTGAGAACAACTTTTACAATGGGACCAGCCCTGAAATCAAGAGAAAAAATATCGGCTGTTCCATACATTTTGTAGTGTCATTGACATGTTTCTGTGGAACAGCTGTTTTTTTTTTCGATTTCATATTTGGTCCCATAGTAAAAATTGTTCATAATGATGAGTACTATGAGCCCTTCTCGGCTTAGCACACCCTTTCCTTATAGCCCGTAGACGTTACCATTACTCGATCATTGGCTTTGGGCATCGAACTGATTGATTTTATTGTTATTTGGGCCGGGTATTAAATTGAAATGTCTATCTATATGGAGAATCTAAAGAGTTCAACAAATTTAGTTCCACTGCTGACATACTTCGGGAAGTTAGTGCCATACGCTTATAATACTTTTCGGAATGTTTCTCTTAGTACTTACCTGGTGCGTCATCTTGTCCAGGTGCTGTTTGCAAATTCTTGAGCTGTGACGTGTGACTTCCTCATGCTTAGGTGACTAAGTCTTATGAAGTTCTGTGGACTTTAGCCCTAACGTGGCTAAAATGTTATTCTTCTAGCAAAGTGTTTCAACGAATATAAGACTAATGTGATTTTTTCGAGACTGTGATGATTACGATTTAGTGTAAATTTAAGTTAATTTTAAGGACGTTTTTCTCAATACGAAAAAATATTTTAGGCTTTTCGGTACCTAGCTGTTAGTATATTTTATAGGGAACAAGACCAAAAATGTATTGAGCCCACGTTATAGGTAGGTTTAGGGTACTATACATAACAGGTATTTTCCTTCCTGTCGCTTTTAGTCCTGTTTAAATATGTATTTTACGAAACTATGGACATGGTATGGCGCTGCTCCGCGCCACGCGACGAGGCGCGGGATGTATAGAGCCAAGCGCCGCGCGCCGCGCGGAGAGGGGTTTTCGGTGTGTTGTACCGCGCGTGCTTTCGATACTGTACGAACTGAGACACTTCGGTATAATCGTTTAGTCGCAAAATGACTAACGGTCTCAAATTGTGAACGAGCAAAATGTTCAAAGAGTGTTTAGTCCAAGGCGCACAATGACCAAGACGCAAAATGTCCAAAAAGCAAAACTTCCAAAACTCCAATTATGCTGCTAAATGAACTACGACATAATATGGAGAGTTTATTTTGGTGACTCAAGACAGTAAGAAATAAAATAAAATATAAAATATTTATCTATGATATGAAATCATGATTTTAAAATTAATTTAATGTTTTTTTTTTCTTTTTCGGGTTTTTTTTGTGTATTTGCGTAAGGGTTTTAACATTTTTAATTTATATTTTTTACCTTTTTAGCTGTTTTTTAATACTAGCCGTATTCTGTGAATTTAAATGAAACTGATATATATATCATGACAGTTTAGTAAGCAGCATAACTGGAATTTGGACGTTTTGCGCTATGAACATTACCATCTTTGGTCTTTCTGACCTTTGCACATTTTGCGTCTTGGTCATTGTGAGCCTTGTAGTATATCGGTAAAAGAGGTATGTTCAAATGTATTTCTCATTTCATCTAGGTATTTGGATGTATCCTACAGATTTAGTTTAAAAAACGCACAAAAAATGCCTTATTTTTCTTAGGTACATAAGTAAATGGTATATTATGTAACATTATTTTCTCGAATTAACGTACCTACTGCCTGTAGGTACCTACTTACGTACATAAAATAGATAAATAAAAGGAAAAAAGTAAAGGAAACAAAGTGAAAAAAAAATACCATAGTAGCTATTCTTACCTTTTTACCGCAGAATTATATTATTGCATTTTACATCAGTAAGTACCTACATCCACTCGTGTGTGCAAGATTTCCATGAAGGCACGCATGAAGGCTATCATTTGTAGGGCGCTCTGCTGTGCCTGTAATGCAATTTTGGAAAAGAGTTTTGGCTGGAACGTGAAGAATTCATGTCGCGTCATTTTATTTTGTTTTTCCGAGTGTTAATGTGTAAAAACGGTGAATTTTTACCCGTTAAGTGTTCGTGAACATGCACGAGTGTTGGTGAATGGTTTAATGTCGTGAAACGTGAATTTTCATGTTGTTTCCAAAACTCCATACAAGGCTCTAGTAAAGTTTTCTCCTCCTAGAATGAAATAAAAATAAAAAAAATATGGAAAATCTTGTTAAAAAGATTCTTTTTAATTCTTTCTTACTTGTTTTTTCTTGGGGCGCTTGTCTTTTCTGTGCTCACGAGTGGCTGGCAGAGGCGTTAGTTTTTTTTGTTGACTGTTATTCACATCTCGTTACGATAATTTAATCCATATTGTATGCACTGATGGGTTTGTTATTATTTCGTGACGCTGTGTATCATTTTTTGCTTATGTTCTTTGTAAGTATAGTTTGCCTTCTGTGTATTGACCTAAATACAACGAGTTGGATATTTCAATTGAGTTTTATTTTATCTCCTCTGCAGTAAGACAACATTTATTCAATAAATTTGCAGTTTTTAAAGGAATGATCAAGATGGATTTATTTTATTATTTATCGTATAAGTAAGTATTTTCAATCTTGTAAATACGTATCTAACTGGCAAACCTGTCATTGGGTTTAATCTTTATTTAAAAGAGAGGCAAACAAATCGCGACTTATTAGGAACTTAATAAGTATGTATTGGAAAATGAATAAATTACCTGCATATTCGCAATTATTATTTAATAGGAGTCCGCACTCGAATTTACGCTCATATTAAATTTATTTGATAAAAAATAATTTAAATCTTATTTTGTTAAATGCATAAATGCAGTTCCACCATCTAGCGTGAATCGAACAAGCAATTATTTTGCTGTCTGTACTGCCATCTGTTGAGTACGTGAGTAAATACAAAGAGAAGATTTGATGTTTACTATGACATGATTGTGATGTGAGTCTAGATGTCGCTTTTTATCGGCCAGCAAGATGTTTTTATTTTTATCTTATATTTTGGTTCTATTCATCTGTGGGCTCCGCACATAGTAATAATAATAATCATAATGATGTTGACTCGAAGATCATTGTCCCTCACTCTGCAGCCCTAACCGCCGGTAGCTTGGGCACTGCCTCGCTGTCGGCGGGCCTCTAGATTTAGGTTTTTTATAGCTTTTTTTTATTTTTTAAAATTAATTTTATAAAAAACCTAAATTTAAGAATTAAAATAAATAAATGAAATAATAATAGTAAGTTTAATCATGAATAAAATGAGTATTCATACAATGAGGCGTTTTCAAAAAAAAAAAAAGAAATCCTGGTTACAAAAGTACCCAATAGATGGCGTTAGATGTACCTTGAGTTTTTTCTGTCACTGTCAAGACATGAAAGACAAAAAAATGTACGTGTGCCTTTTTTTTTCTCGTGTTTTTTGGCTCGACATGTGTATTTAGCCAATTTCAAGTAACGTAACTATGTATTTGACTTCATTTGAAATATTACAATAGTTGACACTGGCTAAATACACAACGTGTGGAGGCAAAATTTACGATTAAAAAAATAAACATAAAATATTTCGACAGAAATGACAATGACAGGTAAAACGATAGGTCTGTTACGCCATCTAGTAAGTATTTTAGAACTACTTTTTTTTTCGATAACGCCTCATTTTTGAGAACCTAAATAACAAAAATACTTTAGTCTTATTGTAAACAAACAAACTCTTAAACAATCGATATGCGAGACAACTACACAATTAATAAAAACATTCAACTTAATATTAGAATAAAAATTTAGCCAGTTTATATTTCACAATTAAAACAATAAGTCACGTAAAGTAAGTCCAAGTTATGCCCCTGTAAAGAGGTGGAGTGCATATTGACGAACACATAAAAATCCATCGTTTTTACACCCGTCAAACTCGAAATAACACTTGGAAACTATTACAATGGAGTTTTAGCGGGAACGTGAAGAAGTCGTGTCGCGTCATTGCATTATTTTCCAAAACTTGTGTTATTTCGAGTGTTAATGTTTAAAAATGGTGGATTTTTATTTATTAAGTGTTCGTGAATATGCACGAGTGTTGATAAATACCATAATGTTGTGAAACGTGGCTCTCCGTGTTGTTTCCAAAACTCCATAGAAGCCTCTAAGTAAAGTCTCCACCGCGTGACTTACTTTGCTTGACTTGGACTATGACTGAGACATATTTTATTTGTTCAATATTTGACTTAACTTGAAATATTACAATACTTGACATTGGCTAAATGCACAACGTGTGGAGCCAAAAAATGAGATAGAAAAAACACTGCTTGGGGAGTTTTGGCGGGAACGTGAAGAAGTCATGCCGCTTATTTGTATTATTTTTCAAAACTTGTGTTATTTCGAGTGTTAATGTGAAAAACTGGTGGATTTTTATCCATTAAGTATTCGTTAACGTACACGAATGTTGGTAAATAGCGTAAAGTTGTGAAACGTGACTCTTCGTGTTCTATAACTCCATAGAAACCTCTAGTAAAGTCTCCATTACTTTTCATTGAGGCATGACGTGGACTTGACCGTGACTAACTTTGCTTGACTTAGACTATGACTGATTTTGAAATTTTTCACTCCACTTGTCTTGAAATATTACAATACTTGACACTGGCTAAATACATAAGGTGTGGAGCCAAATCATAAGATAAAAAACAAAACACTGCTTGACCTTGAGCAAACAAAAACAAAGTATACTTGGCAAATGCATAAGACGTGCGACGCCAAAATCCTCTCAGAAGGAAAGAGAAAAAAAAAAAAAAATAACAAATGCAAAGTTGCAAAGTGCAAACAAACATGAATCCATAGATGAATGTATACTAGCATGAATCTTTTATTGACTGCATTGACAGTGCGCGCTTGGTGCGCGCCGCTCGTTTTGAAATCTGTTTTGGAATTGAATTTTCCTTGTTTTGATTGTGGTACGATTAAATTCAGTGTGCGTGATATTTTACTGTTCCTCAACCTCCGAATGGATGGAGCTCTTAAACCATTTTTTAAACTAAGTTCAATATCCAACTATCAATCACTTTGTAAGGATTTTCACGAAACGAAAGGCTGGAACCACTTTAGGGAAATTAATAATTTCCTCCCTTCAAAAAATAATATTATAAACTGCCAACATGAGGCTCTGGTTAATTTGTTTGTTTACAATTAAATCAATATGCGCCAGTCCCTCTATTGCCAGTGTCTCTGGTATGATGGCCCTGAATGCCAAAATAAGCCCTACTCCGATTGTGCTGTGGCATGGAATGGGTGAGTAACAAAAATATGCGCTCATAATACATAGTTAGACATAATATAACTAAATATATTTTCGAATAATTTGAAAATCATAATTTCGAATAAGTTATAAAAGTGGCAAAAAATTATTAACTGGTTTTCAAAAACCGTTAATTAAAACTGAAGACCAGGAACAATCTAGAACGAGGGAAGATAGACATTTGCCAAGCACTGGGACCCTAGGCTTAAACAATCATAATGCACTTATGGGGCGTCCTGCAGAATATAAAGAGTTGCAGTTAGAGAAAAAAATCTAATAATCACTAATTACAACGAAACCAGGAAATAAATTTAAAAAAAAACATTCTGCAAATATAGACATTATAAGTGCATAAAAAAAAAAAAATTGAATCAAAAAACAAATGTCCAAAAATAATGTTCATAATTTATTTATTTATTTATAGGCGAGCAGCATAGGCTGATGTGCCTTTATCACACAGTGTTGAAACTTAATAACTGTCAGTCAAGTCTATCTTCTCCTTAATTATCCAAGTGTCTAGCTTGTTTTTGAAAGTATGTATAGATTTTGCTGAGGCAACTTCCTCAGGCCACCTGTTCCAATTGTGAACCCGTCTGTTGCTGAGGTTGTGGTGCATGCTGTGGCAGGGTCTTGTGGCGTCTGCTGTCTCATGCATAGTCCTTTAGCGTGTACATTTAGGTACATGGAATAGTTTTTTTTTTTTCTTGATCTAAAGTAGCCTATGTGTTAATCCAGGGTATATAAGCCACCTCCGTACCAAATTTCATCCAAATCCGTTTAACCGTTACAGAGTTGAACAGGAACAAACACACTTACATATTTACACACTTGCATACAAACTTTAGCATTTATAATATTAGTGTGGTTTTTTCCAGGTGACACATGTTGTGTTTCATTCAGCTTGGGTTACGTAAAACAATTTCTTGAAAAACACATACCAGGGGTATATGTGCTATCAATCAGAGTTGGTAACAGCACGATAGAAGATTTTGAGAGTGGTTATTTCATGAGCCCTAACAAGCAAGTGAAATATGTATGTAACAAGCTAAGGAAGAATCCATTATTGAGGAATGGTTTCAATGCTATTGGATTCTCGCAGGGAAGCCAGTTCTTGTAAGTATTGATTAATTTTAAAAAATAATATGAAACACCGCACTGCATACCAGAACTCAAATATCAGATGTAGCTCATAAAGCCTGTTAAAGTTACAAAACCATTCGAAATTTTTCTTGTACCCTGATCTTGATCTTGTCGCGTCTCACTCACTCATTCATTCATTCACTTTCATTCAGCCCTCCTAACACACTGCGGTAACCGTTTTTGCGCCTTTACAACGAATAAGAGTTTTATATATTGTTTTAGCCGAGCAGTAGTTCAGCGATGTGGCCACATACTGCCTCCGATCAAAACCCTGGTTTCCATGGGAGGGCAGCACCAGGGCATCTACGGCCTACCACACTGTGGAGCACTAAAGAGTACCACGTGTGATTACATCAGGAAGATGCTCAATTACGCTGCCTATGCCAAGTAAGAACAAAGAACAATGGCAAACTCCCATACATAGTTTTATGTCAGTAAAATACATGGCGTCTTTAGATCGAAAATATCGCTAGTAATTCTGCAGCATTTCCTGAGATTAGTATAGTAGTAGTGTAGTAGGAGTATTTGAGGGAGGCTGACTCTTGAGTTCAAAGGTCAAGTCAAAGTCACGGCCCAGTAAAGCGAAGTAGACTTTAGTAGAGTTTTCTATGGAGTTATGGATACAACATGAAAAAGTCATGTTTGACGAAATTTCACCAACGCACGTATGTTTTTATAGATGAACTCTCGAAATAATACAAGTTTAGAAAAATAATACAACGGCGCAACATAACTTCTTCACGCCCCCTCCGAGCGTTGTTTTCTTTCAATTTTTAACCGACTACCAGCTTCTTGATTTTTCTCTCTTCTCTGACTTCTTGAGGAAACTCCTCAAATATTATAGGCGGTTATATAGCGATTCTGGTATTTTCATCAACAAGTCAAGCAAATGATAATTTCTGAATGCAATTCAGAAATTATCATTTGGTGAAGTGGAACTCATGAATGATGGCCACTCAATGCCAAGATAGTATCGGCGAAGCAAATTGAAATAAATACTTCTGATGAAGTCGTTTTTGATTTATTTCAAATTATTGAAGGTTCACATTGTTACATACTTTTATTATTTGTATGGAGTTATCTTTAATTTATATGTCAAAATATTTGTTGTCGCAATCAAGTGAGAGGTCACCTGTGTCATGTCGTGAATGATAAGTTGAGAGTCATTTGTATGTTATACCAACTGTTATCTATACTGTGTTTGTTTTTGGCTGATAGGCTAGGCGTTTGACCGTTACGTGAGTTTGTGGTTATGTGGGTATTTCGAGAAAAGATAGCGCATTTTCGCGCGCAGATGAAAAGAGATGGTTTTAGCGCACGCTAATCAAAAAACCAGATAAATTCTAATTACATATAAACCAAGAAATCAATCGAAATTCTGTTCCATGCAGACTTTAGACTGTTAGTGTAATAATCACTTGAATATTTTATACACTAGGGGGTTCCGAGCGCCAACGAAAAATGTGTGTAAATCGAGGTCTTTTCAATGTTTTTTTTTTATCGAAAAAATGTCATGTAATCACGTTTTCCCGCCATGCGATAGTAGATAACAAAACTAAAAAAACATATATCCCAAAATAAGATTTTTAATCGACATTTTAACAAAATAAGGGGAACTAAATAGAAAATCAATTTTTTTAAATCAAAGTAGGCCGTTAAAGATGGTAAATACATCCAGCTTGGAATAGGAACTGGCGCTCAAGTGAGACTGCCGGAATACACCGAGGTCATAAAACATAACTTTTTTCCTATATAAAATCAATGGAATCGTACTAGTAGTCCCTGAGATTAAACTATCCTAACTAATATTATAAATGCGGAAGTAACGAGACAAACACCCCGGCTATACGGCTGAACGGATCGACCTGAATTTTTGCATAGATATAGGTTAAGGGTAGCAGAGGGACATAGGCAATTTTTATTGTAGGTACACTTCAACGAAATCGCGGATAAAAGCTATTATAATATAAATAAAATATATTTAGATAGAAAAAAATGCTGTAATATATATTTCTAGGTACTCAAAAGTTCTAGAACCTATTTTCATAATAGAAATCTTTAAAAATATTACATATTTGAGTCGTTTGGAGTTGAGACGTTGGGCCCTTGGGGACCGGGAGCTCATCTTATTTTCAAAAACTTAACAGAGCGCCTGGTTGACGCGACGCGCGACCAAAATGCTGGCGTTTATTTGGCTCAACGCATAAGCATTGCCATTCAGCGTGGTAATGCCGCCAGCATGCTGGGTACGCTGCCAACTGGTAGTGGGCTTGAACATTTGGATTATCTATAGATCTCTAATGGTCTCTGGATAATTCAACTGTTATTTATATGTAGTAGGGTAAGTAGTTTAGGTAGTTGTAGTTTGTATGTATTTTGCTTAGTCAACAAAGGCACTTGCCCAAAAAAAAAAAAAAAAATGTCTTTATCAAAACATGGGGACAAAGTCCAAACATATATTTTTTTTTAGGAACAACGCCCAAACAACATTTGGAGGGAAAACTAATACAAGTTATATATTGTTGTCCTTTCTCAAAAAGATCATAAACCTAAATAACTATACATAGGTACTTACCTAAGGTACCTATGTACTTTAATGTGAAAAGTTCCCCAAATTAATTAAATGGGAAAAATAAAAAAAATAAGATATACATAATAATATATATATTCAGCAATAAAAATTTGCTTCTATTATAATTCGAGGTAATTGTGTGTAGGTACACAATTATCTCGAATAATAACACAACAAATTGTTGCACAAAAGTGCTACAAGTTATAATTTCTATAATAGGTAAAAGGCTGAAAAAAAAATCTTTCCATCCATACATAACCAAAATGACCCGTTTTTTATTTTATTTATATATTTATATGCAGAAACAGGAAACAGAAACAGGTTTATTTTTCTAATTTTAACAATTTCTGTGATGACATAATATTTTATAGTTAGTTTTGAGTACGATAATTGCCTCGAAATATACAGCTAAATATTAATGCAAGCGCTTCTGAAACTTATCTATATTTCTTTTTTACTTGAGGCTGCACGGTGTACAGTTAAGTCTTGTTACAGATGGATGCAGGAGTCTCTGGTTCAAGCTACTTACTGGCACGACCCGCTCAACGAAACGCTTTACCAGACAAACAGCGAGTTCCTCTCCGACATTAATAAT
Organism: Apocheima hispidaria; assembly: GCA_947579745.1. Classification (NCBI taxonomy): domain Eukaryota; kingdom Metazoa; phylum Arthropoda; class Insecta; order Lepidoptera; family Geometridae; genus Apocheima; species Apocheima hispidaria. The sequence goes on along the minus strand of OX388157.1, from coordinate 5,373,976 downwards.
GAACTAGCCATCAACTACACTTATGTCGGTGAGAATAACTATTACAATAAATTAATAATGAACTAGCCATCAACTACACTTATGTCGGTGAGAATAACTATTACAATAAATTAATAATGAACTAGCCATCAACTACACTTATGTCGGTGAGAATAACTATTACAATAAATTAATAATGAACTAGCCATCAACTACACTTATGTCGGTGAGAATAACTATTACAATAAATACCTAACAAAACAACTTATGTAACAACTTGAAAGTTTTTTTTTTCCAACAAATATCCATCAATTTGTTGACTAAATTCTTTTAATCGATTTTCTAGCGGATGTTGTTAGTTTCCTAAATATATTTATGTACCAATGCTGAGAAATATTTTCGTCAAATTATCGAACAATAGTTAACAGTTTGGTTAATATGTTTATTTACAGAGAATTTGAACAACCTAAAGAATTTTGTGCTAGTTAAGTTCAATAACGACTCCATAGTCCAGCCGCGCGACACGGAGTGGTTCGGCTTTTACGCCCCTGAACAGTCGGAGAAGATGCTAACTCTACAGGAATCTCGCTTATACACTGAGGTTTGTGTCTAACTGTATCCCATTCCACAACCGATTTTCCATTTTTTTGTTGTCATTGACCGAGCGGAGCGAAGGTCTCAGAGTTTACTGGGACGAATCGGCATTTGTTTGTATGTTTGTGTGTATATTTGACCGGTGATAACTTGCGAACCCTTGATCGGATCTTCATGAAACTTTGTAGGCAAGTAGTTCATTTCAATACAATTTTTAAGATCGAATATGAGCTGAATCGGTCCAGGGGTTGTGAAGATATAGGGATCGCGAGGTCTCAGTTCGGCGCGAACTACTAGTTTATTTACAGTACTAACCGTATTACCAACCGCCAGTTTCTTCCTAAATTTAGTTTCAAAGCTATTTTTCCTATTTGTGAAAATTAAGTAATCTGCATCTTCCTTTTAACATCCCACTGCTGGGATATCGGTCTACCCTCGACGGGTGTTTGGGCCATATCCGTCACGCTGGCCCACTTCGGGTTCGCGGATTCACATACGCCTTCGAATTTCTTCTCCGGAAATATGCAGGTTTCATCACGATGTTTCCCTTCATAGAAAAGCCAGTGGTATATCCGTACGTAACTTCCAAAGAACGCATGGGTACGTGCCCGCCCGTCTTCGAACCCGCAACCCCACGAATGAGAGCCGAGCGTGCTCCCATTGAGCTACCACGACGGAAAAATATTTAAGCATATTTTTATATTAATTATCCGACTTTAAAAAGGTCAATGCTTTGAGGTATAGATATGTTTGTTTCTAAGTAAGTATTTATACATGTATGTTTGTGTGTTGGCCCGCACGGTTTCGCTTGCGTAGGCTACAGTAAATAAAACACCTCTTTAGGTGTTGGTTTGGACTTTGGTTTACGAAAAATCCTGAAATTTCAATTTGAAAATTTTGTATTTTTGGCTCCACACACTGTGTTTCACCAGTGTCAAGTATTGTGATATTTCAAATATTTCACAATTAAAATAAGTCTCAGTCATAGTCTAAGTCAAGTAAAGTAAGTCACGGCCAAGTCCACGTCATGCCCCAGTAAAGCGGCGGAGACTTTACTAGACGTTTCTATGGAGTATTGGAAACAACAAGAATAGTCACGTTTGACAACATTATACTATTCACCAACACTCGTCCACGATCACGAACCCTTCATGGATAAAAATCCACCATTTTGATACATTAATACTCGATATAACACAAGTTTTGGAAAATAATAGAATGATGCGACATGACATCTTCATGTTTCCGCCAAAGCCCCCATTGGTGTTATTCTGATGTAGCAAATGTATTTATTATGTTACAGGACCGCCTCGGATTACGAAAGATGGACAAAGCCGGCAAGTTGGTGTTCCTTGCAGTGAACGGCGACCATCTTCGCTATTCGGACAAGTTTTTCATAAATGAAATTATAAAGCCTTATCTTGCTTGAAAAGTACAAATGCGGTGCTATTGTAAAAAATATTAATTATGCTACACACTCATATAAGGTTTAATGGAATTTTACACTTAAAATTGTTATATCTTCAATTATGTGAAAATGCGCGAGCGAAACAACTTTCGACGCGACAACGAGCATTGGAAACTAATTAATCTACTCTAAGAGATTGGAAATCTGTATTTAATTAGTATTTTTCAATAGTACAATCATCGTCTAATGAAGTTCATATCTTTCGCTAAGTACACTGTCTAACAGAACACTCGCTGGTTACCAATTTTAATTTAACTTGCTATTTCGATAAATATGACATATCATCATCATCATCAGCCGGAAACCGTCTACTGCTGAATAAAAGCCTTCCTTTAGAGCGCCACGCTGAATGACAATACGCCATTTGCATCCACCTGTTTCTTGCTCGAGACTTTTACAATGTTGTCAGTCTATCTTGCGGGAGGTCTACCTACGCCGCGTATTCCGGTTCGTGGTCGCCATTCAAGAACCTTTCTTTCCCATCGGTTATCGGTTGTTCGAGTGATGTGGCCTGCCAATCGCCTCTAGCACGTAGTAAAAAATATCACAATGGCCTAAACTGATTCGCCACTTCGCAGGTATCTAGGCCGTGTCAGGAGGTTAATTGACGAAACGTTAACTTAATGAGTTTGTTTTTACGATTTTTCGGAGCATAACTATTAAAAGGTCTTGGAGCTTCATCATCTTTAAGTAAAATCCTAATTAAGCTACTCCCCGGTTAAAGTGGCAAGTTACTATGAAGTAACTATACTGCCGTGCTAAGAAGAAAATACACATCATTTTTTTTTTTAATTGGTTTAAATACATATTCTGAATATGTATTTAACTCAATTTTGAAAATAATGGTTGATGTGCCTTTTCGTCTTAGCACGGCAGTATAACTGTCTCATAACTTTGAGACGATGAAAGAGATTGATGTAATAACAATAATAATACACACTTTGAAATGGAATTTAGTTGGCATTATTAAAAAAAAACAGCGGGAGCGTAATTTTCAAGCCCCACACATAGTCACACGCGTTTAACACTGATTTTCGACTCGACTGTCATAGTTCAATCCCATCTGCCCTCACAAAAAAAAAAAAATGCTCGACGGCAAATTACTTGAAAAATTACGTCATTTGCGTAACAGTCGATTTTTAGGTCTATTTGTTTGAGTGAATTTTGTCCCGATCTTTGAGAGAGATTTTCATCGTGGAGAGATTTTGATGTACGTATACCAACATGCGTCAAGTTTTCTTCAACTACGGCGGTTTTTGCTCATGATGTTTGCCGCGTATTAAATCTATCTATATTATCATTTACCTAGATCAGGGAGCACGATGGAACAGACCCCCAATTCTGGTTAGATACCACCATCGATTTAATAAAATAATTTGCCGTTCCGGCAACCTCATTTGAGAGGCAGTCCCATTCCAGGGTTGACTTACATTTTCGACCACATCGTCAATTAACATCAAGCGAGCTGTCGTTAGACGACTAGCCCGTTAACCATACAACACAGTTTCAAGTGCGTCATACCATTTGTGGCACTTATTGCAATAGGTCTGTTTAAACATCCCAAAGTGCGAATAAATATTTACCCAGGATCTATAAAGACTCGTTTGTTTCAAGGTAACGCGATTTTTAAACAAACATGCCTAAGCCATGTTTTAATAGTTAAAAAAAAGATCAATCAAAAAGAAAAAAGATCTGAGCACTGGATCAAACATATTAATCAAATGATAAAAAATCCTTAAAGACGTTAAGATTTATGTCTATGCAAAACAAGGAGTCAATCAATAATGTCCATTGAAATATTCGTTGATCAAATGTTTTTTTTTAAATATTTGTTTTTGATTTATATTGTTTTCTAACACATAAATACATAATCTTAATCAAGGATCGGAACAATCTCACAATTTTATCATTCTATAAAAAGTCTGTGTTTTACATTAACGTGTAAATAAATTAAAATGTTAACCATTATAAGTATTAAATTACTAACCTAATCAATTGTTATTTTACATAAATATTTTATATTATTCATTATTGTAAGGTTTTATATTATTCATTATTATTCAAGTTGTAAGGATAAACGACGGATTATTCGAGGATAATAATGATAAATAGGTGTACATAAAAAAAGTAAAAGGTGACACTTGTCAAACGTCACTTGTCGTCTTGTCACGTATTAGGTGTTGTGTTTGTTCCAGAGGTGAGAGGTGCAGAAACAAAAACTGCCATTCAACAACCACCGATCAATACAATTAGACACCGTACAAATTCTCTACGTTTGATGGTCTACCTCATCACATGTCATTGGCTAAATTGCAAAACAGTCTCGCAGAGGCCATAAAACAAGAATTGAATTGAATAGGTGTTGTTGCCTTGTGTGGGCGCGCAAACTCGACCAAAGTAAAACGAAGCACGTTACAACAATCGATCGGCACGGCGGGTGCGTCAGCAGATCTGTAAACGAATCGGCTCTGTCAAATATTAAAATCAGACCTGTTGTTTCACAAAATTGGGTATAAAGTCGTGTACCGAATGAACGTATGAACGTCGTCTATCCAAACAGCCTGTTTGTCTATTGTTAATTAAGGTAGATAAGATCATTTATCATTCAGAAACATATCAATACTGTTTCGAAAAAAATTGTGTACTATATTGTGTCATGGCGACTTGTGATAATAATAAAAAGCATTAATAACTATACCCAACCAAACATCATTGTTTTAAATGCTCGTGCACGTTAGGTGTCCTTAGGATATCTTGATAGAGCTCTGTCATATTTATGCTAATTTGTATGCCTTTGAGATCAATTGTTATTACAGCTAGTAAATCTATATACAGGGTTATAAGGAAAGGGTGAGCTAAGCCGAAAGTGATTCATAGTACTCGTAATTGTGAACAACTTTTACTAAGGGACCAAGCCCGAAATCGAGAAAAAAATCTGCTTTTCCATACATTTTGTCGAGTGTCATTGTCATTTTTCTATGGAACAGCTGTTTTTTTTCTCGATTTCAGGGTTGGTCCCAAAATAATAGTTGTTCGTGATAAGTACTATGAGCCATTTTCAGCTCAGCATACTCTTTCTTTTTAACCCTGTATATGTTTGGAAGGAAACACTTGTATGACGGAGCGAGCATCTCTTGAGATTGGCTGGACCGATTCGGATGTTTTCTTCTTTATTGTGTTCGTAATTGTCAGGACAAGGTTTTTACCGAGGCCGAAGGCCCAGCTAAGTCGCGGGCATAAGCTAGTTGAAATATAAATCTAGGTAGTTATACCAATATAATTATATAGCAATATCTATGTTCGAAATTTGTGGTCGTATCACTTTTCAAGCGTAGGCTATCCCACCAATGGGATGTTAAAAGGCTGATGCAGATGTTTAAAATTTGCGCTTATTTGACTCATTGTATAACAAGGCAGTAACTATACTCTGTTTCTTTTTAGATGTAAGCAACCATGTAAGCAAATATGACGATTTTCGACCAATAAACAGCTCAGTTTTCTCACTAGCGATTTACCTTTGGTTTTCTGTCCGCCATATTTGTTTACATCGTTGGCCATTTAAAAAGAAACACTTATCCTTCCTCCGTATAGGTCACATTGCGAATACAAAGAAACAAAAACAAAAATAACAAAAATAGTACTGAGTTACATTGACATTGATTGACTTTTATTAAATATGAGGACAACATCAAAATGTAACATTAAATTAAAATACTATTCAATAAGATTTTCGAGCTCGCTCTGTCTCTGTCTGATCTGTTCCCTGTCGCGCTCGCCCCCGTACCCCAGGAGGTGTACGTAAACTCTTACGCATCTGTTGTGTTCTGAGCGTTGTTTGATGAAGGGTGCGCTGGCGCTGCGTACTTTGTGCAAGGGAAACTTCACGATGCACTGCAGCATGCAGCGCTCGGCTATCTTGTAGCTGGAAGGACGGGAAAAGACATACAGAAAGATTCTGTCGGTTAAAGTTAACGCGCTTTGCTTCGTTGCAAAGGACAATGGGAAACGAGTAATATTACTAGTAGTTCGCGCCGAACTGAGACCTCGCGACCCCTATAACTTCACAACACCTGGACTCATATTCGAACCTAAAAATTCTATTGAAATAAACTACTTGCCTACAAAATTTCATGAAGATCGGATTAACGGTTCTTAAGTCTCTTGTAGATATTGTAGGTAATATATAGGACAGGATATAACTATAATGTTAGGTCGAGGATTAAACAAAACGTTTTAAATATTTAATTCTGTAGTTACTTACTCATATGGGTTGATACAGTCCATCCTTATAATTTTGCATCCCTGTTTATAAGCCTGCTCCTTGGATTTTTCAACAAGTGACGTGGCCAGCCCTTGCCTTCTGTACTCCGGTAATACTGTTACCATTTTGATCTGTAATCGCAGAGAAAATACGCACCACTTGGTAAAAATAATTGAGACATTAAAAAACTTAAAAAAAAGTTTTTGTTCCTTGTCATGGCGTAGGTATGTGAGTAACTTCTCGTGCTAGGTAGGTATAGATATCGCATTACGAGGTTTTTGTTGACAAAATCGTACTACAGTTTGAGGAAAGCGCGAGTTGCGGGGTCTGAGACCAAGAGTTCAAGCTATAAATTTCAAGTTTACGTTTAGTCGTACGAAAGAGAATTTTCATAGTTGCATTTCGACAGATGCGTGGTGCGCTTCGATCGAACTGATTTCGGTAGGTATCTATTGGTTCTGGGTCCATCATCAGACTCTTGTCATCATATTATGAGTCTTGAAATAATTTATTCCTTTGTGCAGTGTATAGAAAAATCATAGCAGGAAAAATTACACAGTAGATATAGAAAAAAAAAAAATGTTTGTAGATTAGGTATTTATCTACTTACCTCAAAAACTTTATGCTGTTTGTAAAAATCCCAGAGATTTGGAGTCTCTTGTAGTTTCGCCGTGAAATATAGGAAATCCTTCGTGTTTGGATCCTGAAAAAAATATGAACGAATTCCTGGTTCTCGCTATCTCGTTCGAACGCTATTTCGCGAACGAAATATCCCGAACCAGGTTAAGAGCTACCTGCGGGCTACCTTATCCTCTAACTTTGAAACGTTCGTGATTCTGATTGCGAGAGCATGCCATCTCGCTCGTACCAACTTAGTCGCACTATCCGCGGTCCCGCTCGCGCAGCTCTCGCTATCGCTTTCAGAGTTACGGGACAAGCCCACTGCTGTAACTTTAGTAGGCGAATTTCGCTTGCAATTGCTTGCATTTTAGGCTAGATCTACAAACGCGGCAGCGTTTTAGGCCAAGTACAGCGTAGTAACAACGGCCCACTTTCCACCCAATGGCCCAATGGCCCTGTATCAATTTATTTAATGAAATGATGTAGTTTTTTTAAATGATTCTGTGTAACGAGATGAGCAAGTCGCTCACATGATGTTAAGCGTCACACAACAATAACAATAACCCCAACAACAACATAACAACAAACAATTCAGTGCCATCCAAAATTTTGAACAACTCTTAGATATTACATGTTCAAGCCCAGTAGGTAATCTCGCTGGAAACAACACAGTAATGCTTGCACACTGCTTGTATACTGCTTGCGGACGGAATAATTGGCAAGTGTGGTACTTCCAGACGAACTCTGCAAAAGAATCCTACAACAAAAAAAAAGGTCTCTATCATACCTACTTATCTACCTGTAATTTTATGCGTACCTATATAATTCGAATCACGAATTTTATTCCCCTAATTGAAACAGTTCCCGAGATAAATCCGCAAAGGTGAGATACTTGGCTGCACTCGTAAAACTTATAACACATTTCCAAAATACCTACGTATAAGCAAAGATGACCGTCATAACAAAGCCAAAAAAAAAATTGTTATTTTTCAGCCGATCAGCCGATGTGTGCTCTTACGTGTGTACCTATAGAACATAATATAAAACCTACTTATAGTGCCTATACCTACCTATAGGAATTTTTTATAGGCATGTGCCATATATGCGATATTTGTTATATGGTCACTATTTGTTATGGTCAAATTACCTGTCTATAAAAAGCGTAATTTCTCAACTGCTTAGGGTCCACAGAGCTGCTGGCGTAACTAACACTGAGCCCTGCTACAGAACCGTCTCCGTCCTCGGCTCTTGCATACAGTGAGTTACCTGTGTTACAGATGACCTATAGTTATTCTAAGCCTACAATATAATTTGTAAAAAAAACATTTTATCTACCTACCAAGTATCATGTTAAGAAATGTTTGCTACCTTACTTACTTTTAAATTGAGCGTCATTTATCAAAATTTCTACTAATAAGTACGTGAAATCTATGCAAAATATTTACCTTGCTTTAGCAGATTGACCAGATACTCGTCGAGGGCGCGATCGTTGTTCAAGTCCATCTTCCTGGCTTGCACCAGCACGTGCTCGCTCAGGAAGTACCGCTTGATGATGTCCACCGCCATGCCGTAATCTTCAGACGTCACAGGGCTCAGGCTAAACTGGTGCGTCTGAAATGTCAAAGAATTTAATAAATAGTTGAACCACAACATTTAGACATTATTACTACGTAGTTATTTTATTTTATTTTAATTTTGTATTTGGTGTTTGACAAAAAATGTTTTCTGTTTGTTTCTGTTTTGTATTACTATTGACATGTACTAAGGACAAAATATAATAATATAATATTTTTTTTCTAATTGTAATTGAATTTCTTTTTATGTGGAATATGGACCTTTGTAGTCTGAATTAAATGATTTGAATTTGAATACACAAGAATACGTACAATACATAGATAGTACTGTGAACCACAAGGGACAATTCTACCGACGGCGACGCCTCTGCGATGATGTAGGTGGTGCGTGTTGTCAGTGTCCATACTTCGAGCGGTGCTTGGCGGGGGGATTTCGAAGTACGGGTAAAAGTTAGGAAACGCGCGGAAGCAACAGCCTGTGCTGCGCGGCAACTGACGCGTGACGTTCCAAATTCAACCAAACGAATATACCTATAGCATAGAAAAATTATACGAGAAGAATGACAATCGTATACAAAAAAAGTATACCCAGGAAAAACAGCATATTACTAGATGGCGCTTACGTATTTAATCAGCTAATGTTCAAACCGCTATAAAAGCCTATGAAAATACTAAATGGATGCTGATAAGCAATAACATGTCAACCCACAAAAAAACGAAAATTGAGTTAATGATACAGAACGCTTCTTTGGATGACAAAGATCATTTTTCAAAAAGGTTTTAAACCTGGTTAAATGGTTTCAATAATAAAAATACGTAAAAAAGATTGACACGAAAACAGTTTAAAGGGTAGAACATTTTGCAATAAAATGCTTAGGCACTTGAAACATTATTTTATCACTATAAGCGCCATCTGTTTAAAGTCATAAGCAGTTATGACACATGATCGGTTATTGCTTAATTAGTATCAGATCTTTTTCAGAGGTTTAAACAACTTTGGTGTGCAATTTAAAATTAAAATATTTATAGAGTGAGCTTGGCAGGCCAACTTGACAAAATACTCGATGGATTACGCAGTACAAGACTAGAGACTAGAAAATCATCAAAGGTAAGTCAAAATAATACTTAAATCTATGGATTATAGCTTATCAAGTTTAGAGGTTATTTTACCGGTAAAATTACCAAAACAAAGACGTTATACGGCAGATTTGAAACATGAACGGTTAGAAATTGCTTTAAAATACGTTTTACGTACTTACCTTGATAATGTTACATACTGTTACTACATAAGTTAAACAAAATGCAATATTTGTCATTAACATGTTATTGCAAAAATTAAATTGTACTATCGACTAACAATTGTAAAAGTTTTATGAAGCTTGACACGTTATTGCTAAAAACACTATCTCGTTCATTCATTAATTTGTTAATTTCAATAGTACGTTATATGACTTAAAACGTTTTTGAAAAAAATCGCATGTCTTAATTTGTATAACTTAAAACAGTGTCACGACTGTTAAGCAAAGACGGTACACATCCTCTCAAATCTTCAGGCTCTAGAGATTATGTTCATGACGTCTAAGTGAATAGGTAGACAGAACCACTTCCAAACTTTATATTTTATTTTAATGAACCTATGATGAGACAAGCAATTTGCCCACCTGATGATAAGCGTCAGGCTTACCCATGACAGTTCAGTAGATTCAAAGTCGAAGAACATCATCTCTAGGCCAACACGAATACTGAAGTAAAAGTTTTTGTATGTCTGTGTTTCTATTTTTATTGTTGTATTAGAAACAAGTACTTCATTGTTATAATAACTTTCAGAATGCCGCCACCAAGATCAAGAGGCCACATGCTTGTGAATCTTATACAACCTCACGAGGATAGCCATGCATCGCCCCCTTCTTCTGACGAGGTGATTCAGAGTGAGGTTATAAACCACGATGTTATAGATAAAAGGTGTACAGTTGCGACATTTAACAGTCTAAATGAAGAGTTTCTAGAAATTACACCAGCGGAAACCTCCCTGCCGAACATTATAATTTTAGATCAGGATCTTCAACACACAGAATTTACTGGCATGTCTTCATCAATCATTAAACTTATCATCATACTGTTCAATCCGAGCCCATATCAATGACTGATATCATTTTAGATAGTTCCAGCGCAATTATAGAACCTTTATTCGCTGTCCAGGAAATGTCAGCAGATCAGGACGTCAATCTTGAGGCAGGAGATTGTTTTGGGAAGTCATCTGAGTTAAAACGAGTAGCTGATGATAATGAGCCAGCAGAACCTGGCGTAAGAGAGACGCGGCCAATAAATTTGGAAGACCCTGATTATTTACCGGAAAACGAAAATGATAGTGGAGAAAACGAATATAAAGAAGCAATTAAAGGACGTCCTAAGAAAGGTCGTAAAAGAAAGTACCCAGATCAGAACAGATATATAAGAAAAGAGAAAACTAATATTAATGAAGATTATATCAGCGCCAAGGGGAAGAAAGTCAGTCCAAGAGAATTTAATGGAAAGCTGTTCAACTGCAACTGTCCACTCAAATGTACTGAAAAACTTACAGTTGATCAGCGTGGAAAAGAATTTAAAAGATTTTGGAGCGCCGGCTCTTTTGAAGCAAGATGTGCAATATTACAAGGATGTGTAAAAGAAGCGCTAAAGAAGAGGTGTTATTCTACTGCTTCAAAACGGAAGTATACTAGAACATACTGTTTAGTGAAGACCATAGTGTGTAAAAAAACTTTGCTCAACACCTTCAGTATAAGTCAATCAAGAATTGATGCTGCGTTGGGAAAATATCGAGATCAAGTATAAAGTATCAATCATTTACAGCTTTCTTAGAAATGTTCGCTCTAATGATTTTGTTGATGACACAGAAGGATTTGGAAATACTATTGATTTTGAAATACAAGAACGAGAATACTAAGATAAGACTGAACCTACCTGCCAAAAGGGAAAAATAATATTGGACAATGATAATAATAACTTATGAGGCTGTTCTTTGATTTTGATAAATAAATATATTGTAGAATATACGCTATAAACACAGGTTTATAGCATTTTTTTTCGGAATGTTTTTGTTTTTTTTTTTGAAGAATTTAGAATTTGTTATGTTTTAGGTTTGTGAAGATTTTTTTATTGTTTAGACGAGAAAATCTTGTTTTAGTTACATATTTTTTTATTTGACTTTTAATTCCTGCTGTTGATTGAGAGGTGCTCAGGTATCTTTATAAGTAAGAAAAGATTGTGTATTCGTACTAAGTATTATTGAAGACTGATTCTCCATTGTCGATATTGTAGATTAAAACGATGGTTCCTAACATTATTGTTTTTAAAAATACAAAAATAAACATTTTCATATTTCAGTAATACATGGCTTTCATTGATAAAACACCTTTACATAATTATCTTTATCGTAATAATACATTGAACAATATAGAGTTAAGGTTCTTGACATAAATCATATTTTATTAAAATCAACCAATTTAAGTTTTGCAATAATGCATCAGACGACTTGAAACTTTAATCAAAATTAAATGGCCGTTGGTTCATTTTGTAATATCGAAATTAACGTTTTTTTGAAGTAATATAACAGATTTTACAAGTTTAATTATGTAACTGTTATTAGAACTCAAATTATAATATTATGACTGCATATCATCAATATGTGCGACAAATACTTGAACAAATGAAATCTATTTGCACGGAAATTTTCAAACACGATTTACGCAAAATGGCTTCTGTGTGGGTTGACATACTATTGCTTATCAGCATCCAAATATAGTATTGATATAGAGATGTTCGCAATTTAAGGTTTAATTCAAATTAGATTGAATTATATTTACGACGTAAAAATATGTTTTCAACGCCATGTTTTAAGAACCTCGCGCGCTACCTAACGTTTTACCGATACTACTGTAACGGCGTGAAAGTGATGGCTGCGTGTGAGTGTAGTATAAAGAAGAGTTGAGGTGAGGTGTGGTGCGGTCTATGTGCGGTGCGGTGGACAAGGTGTGTGCGATGCGCAGTGGCGATGGCGCCATGAAGGGAATGGGAGATCATCTTCTGTCTTTGGGTCTATTCGACGAGGGACGCGGCGAGGAGCGGTTGTGCTGTCTTTCCACATTTAGTGTGTGTAATGGCTGCGGTTGCAAGATCAATAAGCGACCGTTGAGCTTAAACGTTTTACTTATTTCAGCCCACTGCTTTCCTCCTGACATTTAACGGGATCCGTAGGTAGATCTCGTTATATTACTAATGCGAAAATATTCAAAACAAGTCGCGTTTTTTATCCCGTACCACCATTACGAATGAGTTAGCTTTAGTTTCTATTTCAAGTCAAGCAGAATTTTTGAGCAGTAGCGACATCTTACGTCCTTATCAGTTACTACGATCGGGTTACGCATCTTTTTATAACCATTGGCGCTCTTCTTTAAATAATTTATCTATGCATATAGTAATTTGATACTGACTTATGAAACTATCTACCGGGACTCTTAATCGGCTAAAAGAGAATTATCAGGGATGGTTTACCTTTTCTTGTTGCATCAAGTTGTTTATACCAAAAACTCCATGGCACTGCCTCGCGGATAGTGAACATGATTTATGAATTCTTTTTATCATCAATTTGGTGAGTGTTAAGAACATCGTCACTATAATTTTAACTAAGAGTTTTTGGTTAATTAATAATTAACCAATTATGCCGAGAAAAACACTCTGTTATGATTTGAGATTTTAATAAATTTTTATCTATGATTTTAATGACAGAAACATACCTTTATGTGACAGTTAATTATTCATGTACTTGTAAAAAGTTTCTAATACGAAGTTCTATTATAGTTCGTTATTCAAAATTTTGAACAGCCTTGGTAAAGTGCTCGTCTCTCTAGAGATGAGCAAGACCAAGGGCAAGACGAGCAAAGAGATAATCTGCCATTTGCAACCTACAAATCTCGTCGCTCCACCTAGTGGGAGGCCTACTTACGCTACATCATCCGGTTCATAGACACCACTCAAAACCTTTCTTCCCCATCGGTTTACCGGTTCTTCGAGCGATGTGGCCAGCCTATTGCCACTACAGCTTGCAAGCCCTGATAGCTATGTCGGTGATTTTGGTTCTTCGGCGAATTACATACTGTGTCCGCTGAAATTGGTTAGTGAAACTTAAGAGAATGAATGGAGCACGGATCATAAAATGTCGTCTTTAGGAGAGGTAGCGAAGAAGAATTCGAAAAACACCATCGAAAAATCTCCACTTATAAAAAGTTTTTTTTTTAAATTCAATTTTGGAATGGAAAACTTGGAAAATTCTTATGAAAAAAAGACATAGCTCCTTAAACTACGAAAATTCATAGAACATACATTGGATATTTTCGTGAAGCCCTTAGCAAACCTACAAATTTTCAGATTGATGTCACCGTTTGGATGTATGTATGGTTCCCTATAGACTCTTAAAACGTCTGGACCGATTTTTATGAAATTTTTAGGGATTCGTCACATTAGCCCAGCGGGTGATCCTGTGAAATTTGGTACCGGTGCAAATCCGGGATGGGTCGCTAGTTAATTATAAATTATTAGTAAATTGCTGGGTGAAATTATATTGCGGCTCCTACCATCTATATCGCAAAATTATAGAAATAAATTTAATCTTGCGGTTTTATTGTGCCATAAACTTGGTTAATTGTGATTGAATAACATAAATATCTTAAAATACAATCCCGCACATACCTAACCTACGTACCTACTCACCCAAATCTATCGAACGATCATGCAGTAGCAGAATATAATAATGAGAATATGTGGATTCTAATTATTATTATTTGTAAGTAATACTTTTTATTTATGGACCTAATCATAGTAAGTAGTACCTGCATACACAAAAAAAGCGTACCTATCAGTGTCCAATAACCCGAATTGTACGAGAATATTGTCAAGCTGAAGCACTTCAACAGTAATCTTTACACTTCAAAACCAAAAATAAATGGATTAGGTAATGGCGGGTAAAGTTGATTCAATTCTCAATTCAATTCTTTATTTACAAAAATAAGCAACTTTACAGTATATTTTCACCAAAACGATACTTACTCAACATTAAAACATTTTAAATAAAAACAGACAATCAACTATATAAAATTTAGACAATTAAAAAAAGATATACTTAATATAACAAAGGCGCGAAACAATAAAATAAAACTATACTTATTATGTAAAAATTGTGTATTCCTAACTAAAACCTCTGGTACTTATGTACCTATGGGTACTCAGGAACACGAATAAAAAATAAAAACCGAATCACTGAAATCCGTTAAGATATTTCACAATTATTATTTCACATAAAACTGCAATAGATTTCGATTTTTCGTTATCTAGGTAATGACCTCCTTCCTGTTTTTGGAGTCGTTTAAAAAGACAAGAAGATTATTGATGATAACAATGTTTCTCAAACTGCACATTGACCTTTTTTATCCCACTACCCAAGAAAGAAGGGTTATGGTTATGTAGTTATGTTTGTGTGTTCCTTTAGTCAAACGTCTTGATGACGTTAGAAGCGTCACAATATCTGTAGTGTCATATTTTATGGCAATAATACATCGCTCGCAAAAAGAAAACCAAAAAACGCTTTTTAAAATGTACCTATTTAATTTGAACCCAAGGCAACAAAAAGCTTTTTGCCTTTTGTTAATACACGTTGGTGAATTACGTTGTTAGTGTCATTTAAATGCAGTTGGTTATTCTGTTTGGTTTTTAAGAAATTATCCCCTGAATACTGAAACGTTTGTTAACTTTGACAAAAGATTAAATCTAATACTGCCTTTGTCTGGCACTAAGCAAATGACAAATGCAGCAATAGACTTAATCTGTCGTCAAAGTTAACAAACGTTTCAGTATTCGGGATTATACTTGTTACAGCATATGTACTAACGCAGAACTGCTTAGGAATCTACTTGATCGATCTGCCAATTGACCAGCCTACCACCATGAAACAAACTGTGCAACAAAATTCAGAAGAATCACAAGATATAATCAGCCGTCGTTTGATGCAGCAACCTTACCCTCCTCTGAGAAATGACCCAAAACACACGAGTCAGTATATATTCAGGCAAAGCGATGACCATCCTCTCGCCGAGGACGAAAAAGACTTAGACATAAAGAATAAAATATCTACACTCGTGCAACAAACTGTACACGACACTGAAAGGAAAATTAAATCCATTCAGAACTTGAAAACTAAGCACAGAGAGCAAGCGCCATACAAAATAGGCTTTATTCTTAGCATGATAAAGAAAGCTAGAGACGTCTTGAACGAATTGTTCAATGTTGCCGTGAAACATAGGGATGAATGGAAGGCTCTGGAACAGTTGAAAATTTTCGAGCTAATAGTACACACGAATGTGGATACGACGAATCTTGTGCGGCAACTGGTCGAAATCCATATCCAGCATTTGAATTCTACGAATGGAAATAGCGGAGATAAGAGACGAGTGGTTTTGCTTTAAGTTACAATAGCCGGCAAATGTCTTGACAAATGACGTCAAGCGCAAATGATCATCGTATTCAATGAATAGCCTCTACTTAATTTGCATACTATTGTATACAAACGGTTATTATTTTTGACTTGTAGATGAATATTTACCAATAAATAACTTTGACTTTGACGATTTATGGTGTTTTTATCGGAGCGAAGGTTTCGCGGGGAGTTCGTTTTGTCGTACACAAGATTTTTTTCCCCCACTATGGCGCTATTTGCTCAAGATGTTTGCCGGCACATTACACAGAGTTTTTTTTTTGTTTCATGCTTACTTAATAAATTCTTTGTAACTCGAGATGTAACGAAACTATATAAAAGGTACTTTACAGATTTAATTTTTATACAACTGACGAGATGACGAGATGAGCAATTGAGCATTGAGCTGTTATGAGCAGTTTGCCCATAAAAGTTCAGTGCAACCCAAAATTTTGAACTACAACAGATCAGTCTAACTCAAATAAAATATCATCACTACGTTTAAGAGATGGGAGTTCCATACAGAAACATGAAAAAAGGCGATTGTATGAAACGTGCTCTAGAACTGAATACCGATAGAGATAGTGCGGTAGACTCAAGGATCGATAGAGCAAGCGATCGTCATTATTTTCTAGTACACGTTTCATACATTTTAACTCTCATTTTTTTACTAGGCACTTGCGCCAGACTGATCTAACTGGCAATGTGGTACTTTCCCAGACGGACCCTGCAAAAGTTTCATACTTACCTATACCTACCTACAGATCATACACAAACCAATATCTATACCTTTGTCAGTAATTGAACCGCTAAACAGTATTGTGCAAATATTACTGTTTTACGGATTGAAGAGCAATGTTCTCAGTGAAATCACAGCATAAACAGATTTAATATCTTATGTCAAAGAATATCTCCAGCTTAATGTCGACGAGTTAATTGTCATGGAGGATTTTAAACTGTTTAACATTATAGGTGGAACTGAATTGTTATCGGCAAGCATGATGATTACCAACAGGCGATCTGAATTGTTATGGGCAAACATGATGCTTACCATCAGGCGATCTTGCTCGTCTAGTCACTCAGCATTAAAAAACTTTCAGGTAGGTACTCGCCTACATTGAAAAAATACTAGTGCAAAGCCACCAAGGCAATGCTATGAATACCTCAGGAATACCAATCTGCTCCAGTCTAAACAATAGCTGTTCGCAAAATAATAACTCTAGCGGCTTTCCGTCATCACGTAAAGAAATGCGCATCCCGCGTAGAACACGTGTGGTAACACCACATTGTCTACGATCTTAAATAATGAGAAGGCTGGAATGTAAGGTTGCGAGTTTGATAGCGCGAGGCGTTTGGCGTAGGATGATGTGCTGTTTATTTTTCTATTATTTATATTGAACTGTTCTGTGTTTTGGTGGATAAAGCGGGTCTTCGAGGTCTTTCCGGTGGAAAATCCACGAAAGAAAAGAGAAACCCTCCCTATTCACTCAATTGAAAAAAAATAATCTTTCATTTAATTCTGTTGATACGAGTATTTTCCATTCTTCGTGAACTCATAATTTTATGAAACTAGCGTGCAGTCGGTGAGATAATGTGACGATTATTCTCTGATGGACTAAAAATTACAATGGCGAACTACCATATCTACTTATGTTAGGTCACTAAAATACACGGTGCTTTTAGATCAAAAATATCGCTAGTAATTCAGCAGCATTTCCTGTGATTGGTATACAATTTTTTTTTTATCGAGAAGGCCAGGCAAAAATATTATTAGGCTTCGAAGTGTTGTAGGTCATGTTACCGCTAGCAACTGAATGAAAATTGAAAACATCACGAAGTCGTTAGCTATAAAGCAAAATCGGAATCCTTGGGCACGCAGTAGTCACACAGAAAACAGCAAATACAAGGTCGTAAGGTCGAAATCACAGATGAATAGAGTCGAAATGAAAGGAAATCAAAGAGCAAAGTATAAGAGATAAGTGTGGAGCCAAAATATATGGAAAAAAAAAGGATTTGACCTACAAAGGTGTAAATACATGGCCTGACCTGACATCGTGTGAAACAAATATTTTTTTTTTTTAAATTATAGCTTCTCCCTTTTGCTCCCCAGAATATATATAGCCATACTTATATATAGCCATCTCTTTCACACGATGTCAGGTCAAGCCATGTATAGCCACTCTTACAATTAGGTATATGGCCGTTAAAAATAAAACAGAGTTTTGGCGGGAACGCGAAGAAGTCATGTCGCGTCATTATATTATTTTCCAAAACTTGTGTTATTTTGAGTGTTAATGTGTAAAAATAAGGAGAATTCTGTCGAATATTATCGAATATAAAAATAAGAAATAAACTGTCAAATGCACATCGTATTTATAATAGGCCCCAGTAGCCAGTACATAAAATATTTCTATAGACCGATAGGCACAGAAGTTTCGCCTAAAAGGTAACATCTATAATTCTATATACTTAGGTCTAAAGACAAAATAATTCTCCACGCTGCACGCGTCCAAATATGAGGCATTAGCTAAAGTATGGCGCACACCTGCTTGATGAGGTCGCGGTAGTGCCTTAGTTGATGACGTCACGCTTCGGAGATGACGCGACGAGATGCTAGTTTGTTCTTAGTGCTTAATCTGTGAGCGTGATATGTGAACTTTTTTTATCGCTTTCATAAGTCCTAATAGAAGCGCCGGAGAGAGTTTTGGTGCGGGAACGTGAAGAAGTCATGTCGCGTAATTCTATTATTTTCCTAAGCTTGTGTCATATCGAGTGTTAATGTATAAAAATCGTGGATTCTTATCCATTGAGTGTTCGTAAACGTGCACGAGTGTTGGTGAATAGTATAATATTGTGAAACGTGACTCTTCGTGTTGTTTCCAAAACTCCATAGAAACCTCTAGTAAAGTCTACACCACTTTACTGGGGCATGACTTGGACTTGACCGTGACTTACTTTGCTTGACTAAGACTATGACTGAGACTTGTTTTAATTGTGAAATATTTGATTTCACTTGAAATATTACAATACTTGACACTGGCTTAATACACAACGTGTGGAGCCAAAAAACAAGAGCTTTGACATACGTGTCAAATAAAGGCCTCGCTACATGGCCTGACCTGACAGCGTTTGAAAGAGGTAGCTATATATAAGTTTCTGGGGGAGCGAAAGGGAGAAGCTATACCTTAATAGTTTGTTTCTTTTGCTCCCGAGAAATTCAAATCTAGCTGTCCCTTTCACACGATGTCAGGTCAGGCCATGTATAGACACCCTAACATTTTAAGTGTTTTTTTGGCACCCATATAAACTATGTTCGAAGTTCGAAATTTTTTTCGAGATGAAATTGAATCTCAGCTTTTGAGAATAAGGGTCCTGATCTTACACAAAATGAAATGACTTTCTACCTGGGTAAGCCAAAGAGTTTTTAACGCTTATAAGTCTGCGTTTGACCACCTGTTACAAGTTCCTCCGGCTCCCAACGTCCGTAACAATACATATATCTAATTAAGTGTCATCTATGTATAGATTGATCTGGTTGATTAATTAATAGTTAATTAATCAAAATATGAAAGTTCCTCATAATTAATTTTAATGTAACGATTAAGTAAGTTTCTGCTTAGTTATTTCATTTGATGCTCTGTTTGATTTTTAAATACAATTATTATTTATTTGCTGGCAACTATTTTAGAAAATAACAAAAGCGAGGGTAGCACGAAGCAAGGTTTGTGATTGGGGCCAGGAGAACGCCAGTCGATTAAAGGATATCTTGAAAGTATCTTCGTTTTTCTATTCCATCATCGCCTGGACCAATGTCGTAACACACCAACTCGCCTGTTGGTGCGATGATATGGCCGAGGATGAAGCACGCAGGCTTAGAAGATTCACTCTCTCACTCATTCACCCTGACCTTGAAAAGCTCTAGATTGTAACTCTCAGGAAACAAGGAAGCCGGCAGTTTATTCCACTCCTTGGCTGTACGGATTAAAACGTTTCAAAACGTTTTGTATGCATCCAAGGTAAATCAACAGTGTAAGGATGATAATGGGGTGTCTTTCGACTTTTAACTTAGACTTGACACCAACACGAACATTCTAAGTACGTAGTTAGAATATTATTTTGGTGCAACAGAAAAGGAGCACGCAATAAGCGAGTACACAAGCTCTTGGCAAGGTACCTTTGTAAATAAACTACTATTACCTACCTATCTACTATTAGTTTGTAATATCTTTATACGAATATTTAGTTTAGAGTATAATTGTCAAGTAATATCCATTACTGCACACTCCGTCTTTTACCCCTTCAATAATCCTCTTCATCCTAAGGTTGCCTTGAAGGGATCGGTTTCAGCCATAACGCCGCCAATTGTTACACCAGTTTTAAGCTTTTTTGTCCTAACTATGTACAATTTGGTGTGAACAATAAAGATTTTATACATTTATTAGACACCAACATGATGTACATCATTGTAACAAAGAAGGAGGCAAGCAATGGAAACAGGCTGAACGTCACCACAATTATAGGTGCAGACTACATGATATTAAGAAGCGAGTTTTACAGTCAACGACTTAAAAATAAATCTTTATAGATATACATAGTAAAGTGTGAATAATCTAGAATTTACAGAAAAAAAAAAAATTACTCTTTGCCAATACTAGACAATTTACTGCAAATCGATAATTTAAACTTACCTGCGCCGCCAGAAAACAGCTCAATGTATTTATCATGGGAGAAAACATTATAAACTCGTTGACAAGTCTGTTAATAGGAGCATTTTTACCGAGATTCGTTTTCCATTTGGAAGAATTCAGAAGTTTAAGACTATATATCTATTTATGTTTCGTTTTGTTTGCTATATTATCACCTGTATCTTTTTCTGATAGGAACCTACTTACAGTCGTTGTAAATATCGTGTAGTGACTAGACGTCATACTTATCTGAGAAAATGATAATTTTTCATTTATTTAACATACTAAAGCGACCTCTCATTAGGGGTATGTCTTCAAAGGAGAGTTTTGTAGACATTTCAGTAGACCGACAAGGTATAGCCTTGATAACAATGAAAAGACTACCAGTGAACAGTTTAAATCTAGAAATCCTTCAGGAACTTAGCAGCGCTGTTGATGCTGTGCAAAAGAACCAATGTAAAGGATTGGTTTTAATTTCTGTGAGTATTCTGTTATTCGCTATTTAGGCTACACTTCATAATTTCTTCCAAATGTGTTCACGCATTTTAAACAAAAAAAAAAGTGTTTAATTGCTACTTAATCTTAATTATATTGATTACTAGTTGTTACCCGCGACTTCGTTCGCGTGTTTTAAAAAAAAGTATCCTATGTTCATCTTTGTGATATACAGTAACTCCTTATCAAATTTTGTAAAGATCCGTTCAGCCGTTTAGTCGTGATAACGCGACAAATATCCAGACAAAGAGACAAAGTTACTTCCTATAATAGCTCGCTAGATGGCTTTGGCATTGTGCATTTTTTGACGTTTTGTATGGATTGACAGGTATAATATAGGGAGTTCTGAATCGCGTAAGCGAAGTTTTTTCCTCGAGTAAAACGTATTAATTTTTATAACTCGAAGCTATATTGGTCCTGATACGACTGCGGCTTCTCTAAATTCTTGATTAGCATTAGGATATTAATAAATACATTTATTCATACTAAACTTACTCTTGCAAATACTCTTCATAATTTCTGAATTAAAAGAACGAAATGAAATTATGATGTTGATAATAAGTACATTAATGCTAGCGATCACCACGAGAATGGTTACTCTAAAAATAAATAAATAAATATTGGTGGACGTTATTCCCACACAGCGCCATCTAGCCCCAAACTAAGCAAGCTTGTACTATGGGAACCAGATAACTGATAGTTTTTTTTTTTTTTGTAATTACATAGAAACACCCAGACAAAGAACAAACATCCATGTTCGTCACACAAATGCTTGTCCTGGGTGGGAATCGAACCCACAACTTATAGCTCAGAATGTGGAAATCCTCCCTCTGAGCCACAAGGCTAGTCAAATTACTCTAATTAGGTACTTACCTACGAATTTTATAAATGGCCTACTTTCAGGGAGCAGGAATATTTTCAGCTGGCATAGACCTAAATGAGCTCTACAAGCCTGATATTCATCGCTTGCGAGCGCTTATGTCGACTTTGCAGGACCTTTTTCTACAAATATACGGATCTGGGGGGATCACCTCTGCATCTGCTATCAGTGTATGTATTTAACTGATTAACAATTCAGATAAGCAAAGAGAAATGCAAGATTGAAAATGTAACCTATGACAACCTTCAACATGTAGCGTATGACAAAAATGAATTCAAGGACACTTTACTTGTCCAAATCGGTCTAGCCGTTTTAAGTGTATTTATCTATTTAACGTGTGATATAATTGGTGTAGTTCGTACTATGTACGTAACGTAACCCTCGGTGCACGAGTCCAACTCGCACTTGACCGGTTTTTCTCTTAGCTTTCTTTCAAGCCATTGCCAACGAAATCCTTTATTATGACGATTGATTATCTTCAACCATTTTAATCCAGGGCTACACAGCAGCCGGTGGGTGTCTCCTTAGTCTACTATGTGACTACCGAGTGATGGTCGCCGACAGCAAGTCCAAGATAGGTCTGAACGACACTGCAGTGGGAATAGTCCCCAGACCTTGGATCTGTAACGTCATGACTCAGGTTATGGGGCACAGGCAAGCGGAGATCGCGCTTACTGCTTCTACTATGTTCAGTGTTGAGGAGGCCCTAAAGGTAAATCTATGTTTCAAAACTTCACACGTTCACACGGTCGTCTGCGATTTTTGATTGGAAAGGTATTTCCCCCAAAAAGGGTGCGGTGCCATTTACCAATTTTCACCTCTCTTTTTGGAGCAAATACCTACGTACCCTAAAATAAAATAAAAAATACTATAAATTGTAGAATTGAGGTTTTGCAAAGAAAGTTTGTGCTCGCGAGGTCTCCTGCATGCAAAACTACTAGTATTCATGCAAAAATGCAGCTACAATCTTATCTTTTAGATTAGATTGTAGCTGCATTTTTTTTAATACGAAGCGGTATCACTTTTCGCAAAATCTTAACACCACCGATAATGGCGTTCACTGCTATTGTGTGTGTAGACATGAGATAATAGTTAAAAAAATGTTCATCATCATCATCAGCCATAAGACGTCCACTGCTGAACATAGGCCTCCCCCTTAGAACGCCAAAAAGTTAGTACCATTTATTTAGCAAATGACATAGAGCATTTAATGACTTCGAAGGCCTTCGAGTGTTGGAAGCAGTTCATACATTAAGATTTTAGATGTAAACAGAACTGCGATACGTACCTGCTTGATGTTGGACAAACCCCTTTTCCAGGTTAACCTCATAGATGAAACGGCATTTGACAAAGAGGACGCCGTCGAGAAGTGCAAACAGTTCATAAGAAGATACGATAATATACCAATCAAAATAAAAGCCGAAACAAAGAAAAGCATGAGAGGAAATACAATAGGACTGCTTGAAATGAATAGAGAAGAAGACTTGAAACTATTTACAGAAGGTATCTTAGATCCTTATGTACAAGAACAGATTGCAGTATACATACAACAGTTGAAATCTAAGAAACAACAGAGTGACAAAAAATAATGAATATAATCTAACCTTAGCGAAACGTACCTATTTCTAAATATAACGAATTTTCATTAAAGACTACACGAACTATTTTGATTGGATCGAAGGTCGTTTCATTGTCTTGCATTTTGTTTAATTGCATATCACCTATCCGTGACTTTTCTGTTGGGTTTTGTTTTATTGTTTCTTACCTGCATCCTGTTTCGGTTGCGGCTTGTTCCAATTATTCCAGGAAGTCTTATCTTTCTGATCTATCCCCTTTAAGGGGGCAAACAGGAATAAACGTTCGATATCGACGAGGGGACAGATCAAATTAATTATTTCCTATCCGCTCCTAGTGTATAAACACAATAGAATAACACAATATAATATACACAATATAAACACAACATAATATATAGTTTGTTGTTCAATTCATACTTGACTACCTCACGTCCAAATCAATGTCTCACAATAATGTTTTTGTAGAATCAATTACTATAATACTGATTAGTACAATTGTAAAAACCCTTTAATATTTATTGAATCGAATACATAACGATAACTTTGATAATTAGCTATTAAATAACTTGACCGTAACTGGAAGCTTTTATATAGAGATACGTTTCCATTTCCGTCGAATAGTACCAGCGTTTTAGTACTTTTATCGCCTTGTAACCGGAAGTCGCTAGGGGGCGCCACCTGGCAGCTGCGCGCCATTTTGTGTTCTTGAAATATCGAGCGCCATTTGGAATCATTGGCGTGAAATTTTTCGTCGAAGCAACAACTCTGTAGCAGCCTTCCTGGCCTACGTCTGTTGCGTTATTTTATTATTATTATGTGGTAATAGATATATAGATATATTATTATAAAGTGATATTTATATAATGTGGTGAAATTCTTAGTAGACAAGTTATTTTCTTAAAATAACATTAGTGTAATGTATAAATAATACATCCAATTTCACGGAGTAAGTACCCACATAATATTTTAATGTTCGTGATTATAATTTAAACGGGTTTCCCGTTCGATACGAATCACTGATTCGATATTTTATTTTTTATTTTGCCCAAGGGTGTTTTAACCCATTTGTGGCTTACCAGTGTTTTTTGAATAGTTTAGTTACCAGAAAATAATGTCTCGGCTTCAGAATCGTCTTGGTTTGGTTCATGCTGCCTGAACGAGGCCGTAATCTTCTATCTTTCTCATCAGCGAAAGGCGGTAGGCGTGCTAAACTTCGCTGTGACTACTTCACCCATGATTGATAAATAGGTGAGCTGAGCAACATTTTATTAGACAGGTTCCTGATGTGGCGTGAAAACGTGTCAATCACTATAATTATAAACAAAGTCTTTCAACAGACTAGTTCCAAAAATGAAAAATTATTTTATTTGATTTGATACATACACCACGAAAATGTTTTGTAATGTGTAACTCTTATAGTTCGACGTAAGATATAATCATGCTCCAGGTTTCACAAACCTAGAATCAAACGATGATGGGAATTTACATGACACCTTACGTAGCCTAGCATGTACGCTAAACAATCATTACAGATATAGAGATCCATTAAACTAACGTTAAATTTTTGTTTTCTATCGTATTGAAAGCAGTTAAATCTCCATGACAGAGGTACCGTTACAAGTATGCGAGAAGATCATCGTGCCTTAATTGGACGCGTCTGCCTTATAAGTATAGGTCCTGAATTCTATTCCCGGCCGGGCAGTTTAAATGGTGAATTTCAATATCTGCTCTGGATCTGGGTGTTATTTGTCAATATCTTATTTATTACTTGGCATCCCCTATATGTAGCTGTGTCTATGAAGCGTCAACATTTAAATAAAACTATACAATCTCCCTCGCGGGGTGAATTTAATGTTGCAAGTACTTCAATGTATTTCGTAAATTAAAGAAACAATCACTACAACAACACTCGCATTGTTGTAACAAACTACCCTCGCGGGATAGATATGAATATACGAATGAACATGCAATCGCATGATTGTGGCAAACCATCCTTGCGGGGTGAATGTCATATTGTAAATATTTCAATGAAATTATACTATTTTACTACCCTCCTCAAACTTATCTCAACTAATATAGTGAGAGAGTGTGGTTCGAGGCTCGAGGCCTCAGCCTGGTAACACCGGAGGCCATGGAAGCTCTCGAGGGGCTTCCAGAGGTGGCCGTGGTTTAAAATTACTTCAATAGTTTCGGGCAGGTCAGCTAGTGCTTTATTACCGGAAGCGGCAAAAAAATGGGGACAGAAATAATTTTAAAAATTACTTTATCACCGTATACCGTATTTCTCAAAAACCCCCACTTGCTCCACATCAATAAATACAACATGCACATGCTTGCATGTTACAAAGTAACCCGGGGTTGATGTCATTTTGTAATGTAAGTTATAACAAACTGCCCTCGCAGGGTGGATGCGTTTTTGCAAGCTACCCTCTTTCATTCATTGATTTTACAGCCGCTATGAATTTGTACTTGAATTTTAATAATTTTATTTTATTTTATTATTTTTTATAAATGTGTTAAGTAAGTTGTTTATGAAGTCGCTAAGAGTATATTTACTTGTACCTAAAGCCCGCAATAAATGAATTGAATCGAAGCAACGAATACAACATGCACTCGCATTGTATGTATATGAGAAACTACCCTAACGGGGTGAATGCTACTTTGCCCACCGCCCCTCGCAGCAGAGAGGTGCACTAAAAACGTTTTATTTTTACAAAGGAGAACCCATCCTTGCAAAAATCTACCCTCGTGGGGTGAATATCAGTTAGCAAAATACCCTCATCATGGTCAACACCAAGAGCTCATCAAAACTAGTACAGTGATTTTGGAACCGGTTTGTAACACATCCTAGCGGCATTACGCTCCTAGAGCCCCGCAGGGTTTTTGCTCACCGCCCCTCGAAGGGGAGAAGTGCAGTGCACTCAAGCAAGTTCTTTTACCCACCGCTACATGTAGGGGAAAGGTGCAGTGAACTAAAAGTAAGTTCCACGTTCCAAGTTCGTGGAAATCAAAAATTTATGAGGTCAACTGCGTTGGTGCGGCCACATTTAGCGAATGGACATCTAAGAATGCCGAACAGCTTATAAATATATTCTGAAGCTTATAAATATATTCTTATCGTTATAAATATATTCTAAAGCAATCTTACTGCGTGTAAGTTGCCCACCATGAAATGGGAGAAGGCTGCTCATAAAAGATCAGTCTGTTGTTGGAAGGTCAAAGCGTCAGTAGCTTTGAAGACGTTAACCCTTTAGAGTTAGACCTCAAGCGTCAAACTCGCAAGAACCAACCAAAAAACCCTCCTATGACTACATTAGAGTTAGATCTCGAGCGTCAAAGTCGCAAGAACCAACCAAAATCCTCCTATAACTACATGTACAATAGCGCGGGTCAGTTTTATTGCACGGCATGTGACCTTGTGCAAAGACAGTTTAGATTTGCCAGCCAAATACGTGCACACGCCAGCAGGGCTTGCAAGCGCACAGCCACAAACGTATACATAATCCTAGTCGTGTCCTGTTCATGCATAACAAAAAGATTTGTCGCGGTGCGCATGCTAGCTCTGCTGGAGGAAACCAGGGTCGCCATCGTTGGACACAACGGACGACAGTGCCTAATAAATGTTTTATTTAATTTAATCGAGCATTAATTACTTATAATAAACCACCCTCGCGAGTTGAATTATGTTTTAACGACTGATGGATGAATACCACAATTGCAGTAAAATCGAGTAAGTAACAGAGATCGTGTAATATTTCGTCTCTTAGGAAAAAATTGAACGAGTTACTCATAAACGATAATTCGGTTGCAACCTCTTTGATAACCTAAAGTAACTTGTAAAGTGTTAACTGCGATTCGTTGAAAACAACCAAGCTAGAGAACCTTGCCATGTCATAGTCTTAAAATAATTTTCTACCAAATTAGGTAGCAAAAGCATGCAATTAGATTGATTTTGCACCAGCCTGTAAACATCCCACTGCTGGGATATCGGCCTACCCTTGAAGGGTGATCAAAGGTTATCTGGAATAAATCGTTTAGCCAATGGCCGCCCGGATGTCTTATTTCGGTGTGTAGTTACTTTTGTATCTATTTTATTTTGCGCGTAGCAAAGTAAGGTCCGCCCTTGGACTAACAAATAATCACACCTTTGTAAAGTCCCGTATGATATAAAATAGGTGGTTCAGTAGCTTTCGTAAAGGTAACTTGAAAATACTTGCTATAATACTATCCTTGGATAGTAGGATTATAATTGGTTGGACTTCATCATCGGCAAATATTGATTTTGAATTTTAATGTAAATACCTACAGTCATAAGGTGTATGCAACGAATTGAACTGGTGAAATCTCAACCACCGATTATATTGCCTTCAATGAAATTTCGAGTAGCTGATGCATCGGTCTCGAGGTCAAGGTCTCGACAATATATAAATTATCTATAAACTGCCTATGTAGTCGAAATTGTGTTTTTCAAAATAGTAATATTAACTACAGAGTACTCGTGTAGCTCATGTGGAATTAAGAAATAGCCTAGCACTATTTTACAACGAATTTTAATTTCAAGTAGCTCGAAACGTTGCTCACGTTCAAAAATGTTTCAAAACATCTTATTGATACGTCGACAATGTGACATGTCCATCACCGAAGGTCCAAAATATCCCTTTTAAAGTTGGGAAATGGAGAATAGACCGAAATGATAAATTGATAATAGCTAAAACTGTTTTTAAAACTTACAAGTGATAGATATACGGACTTAAAAGCCGAAACATCCTACTGGATTATTAATATTAGTAAAATTCTTAATTTTACATAAACTTGCATATTATATGCCAAGTAATTCTGACTCTTTATGTCGTTAACTTTGCATGTTCTTGTAACATAATATTCTCGAAATATATACTATGTAATTAGGTTTGTTTAATACAAATGCTCCACGGACTCCGGGGTCCGTGCCTTTTTGTCAAGTTTTACAATTATTTATCAACTAAAATTGAATGTAATTATGTTTGCATATATTGCTTCTCGGTAATATTATAATTTTATTCATTAATACAAATTAAAAAGGCTCACGAATAAGTCGTCGTAGCCTAGAAAATCATTTTAGTAACACAGAAAAATATTTTACCTGAATTTGGGTTCGATGCAGATACTAATAGTCAGATACCGTTTTGTCGGAATTATCTTTCTAATGCACAATGATCGCAATTTAAATCCATTACGTTGGATGGACTCACTCAGTCACTCAGTCATCAAAACTGTTGCCTCGCACAGTGATAGCAGGCCTAGTAAAATCTATGATCAAAAAAGCTGACATCACAGCTTCTCCATAAAGCTATTAGTCTGGGGTCGTCTGCAAGTGTCTGCTAGATACTGTTTCGATTAGCACACTAGATAATTGAAATTGTGATCAGTAAATGTTTCTTATATGTTACAAAAGTAAAATTTTACACAATTGTGTAAACCAGTAGATCTGAGTAAATGATTGCCTTGTTTCCGTTTTGTGTAGATACATTTTTAATAAGAGGTAACGAATACTATTATGCCGTTTTTGTTAACGGCTAGTCTTTATATTCTAATGAATAGAGCCTTGTTTACATTTTTTGGATAAGAATTAGCTATCCTAGAATACTATATCAAGTTCTGAGAAATCATTTCTAAAGTTTCTTTTATTTATTTTTTATTTTGTAAAAAACGTGATTTAAGTTAATAATCATTAATATTAACTGTTCACATTGGCGTTACATTAATTGCAATTAAAAGCTCTAGGTGACGCCACCAGGCGAAAACAAACAGGATCTCTATATAAAAGCTTCCAGTTACGGTCAAGTTATTTAATAGCAGCGTTTTACCTGAAATAAAACGCATATTAAAATACTTACCTAACTGGAAGCTTTGACTTTAATTTCTGCCTGGTGGAAATTCTGAAAAATTAGCCAATTATTCCAAATGGCGCTCGATATTTCAAGAACACAAAATGGCGCGCAGCTGCCAGGTGGCGCCCCCTAGCGACTTCCGGTTACAAGGCGATAAAAGTACTAAAACGCTGGTACTATTCGACGGAAATGGAAACGTATCTCTATATAAAAGCTTCCAGTTAGGTAAGTATTTTAATATGCGTTTTATTTCAGGTAAAACGCTGCTAATAATGCATAAATCACTATGAAATCCCGCCAATGGTAACTAGGTTGACCGTCCCTGCATCTGTGGTGTGGCGATAGTAGTGGACGACGTTTGTAACAGATTATAATCATCATGCTTTATAAGTTAACGTAATAGATGAAATAGATAGAAAGTTTAAAAACTGGCACAAAATATTCACGGACGGGTCAGAGGGCACCGGTGCGTCATCGTGAGAGATAACCTTGTCTTTGATACAACATGTTTGTCAACAAGCGGAGTGTTATCGTGAGTGTATGAGTGTTTTTCCTTATACCTTTATTAGTTTGTTACCTTCTGATGATAATACCAATCTTGTTAATATTAGAAGCCAGTTACCAAATAGTGTCATCAAGAAGGACGTAGCTTATTTTGTATACCAGAAAACGCGGAGAAATTTGAAAAAAACAAGAGGCGCAGCTGG
This sequence comes from Apocheima hispidaria, assembly GCA_947579745.1. Taxonomy (NCBI): domain Eukaryota; kingdom Metazoa; phylum Arthropoda; class Insecta; order Lepidoptera; family Geometridae; genus Apocheima; species Apocheima hispidaria. Next base: position 5,343,743 of record OX388157.1, on the reverse strand, counting down.
CCTTATATATATGTATATAAAATAGTATGTTCTTCACATTCTACGATATTTGTACCTAAAATGGTTACAGGACAATTCTACCGAATACCAAAAATTCATACAAATCTGCGCGTACATGACACACAAAAACCAGCATCATGGACAAACTCTTTCCCAATTTCCGTAACGACTATCCAAAGCCGTATCGCATAAAACAAAGGCGCATCACAATGGAAAAATGGGAAACTTTTTTGGCGTAAACAAAGGAGTAGAGGTAAACGCGAAATACATATTTTGGAAGTAGGGCTGAGTGGTTATGGTGAGGCTTGTTATCTGAACATACATGACATCCAAAACGTTAATGGGAAAACATCATAGAGCAACTCCGTACCGACCCGGATGTCTCCGGGTCAGCCGGGGCCAGTGTTGCTCTATGGGACACGTAGACATTATAAATGTAAAACAGAGATTGAAAAATAAGAGACTACAATTATACCATAAACATGTTACAGTTGGCTGATTGAACTGTCTATGACACAGAAGAGAAATAAGATCTGTGGTCTATGATGATATTGGTATCTAAAATGACAAGGCATAAAATCGATAAAGTCAATATACTTCAAAATAAGTTGGAGTTTTGGCGGGAACGTGAAGAAGCCATGTTGCGTCATTATATTATTTTCTAAAACTTGTGTTATTTCGAGTGTTAATGTATAAACATGATGGATTTTTATTCATTAAGTGTTCGTGACGTTGCATGAGTGTTGGTGAATAGTATAATGTCGAGAAACGTGACTTTTCGTGTTGTTTCCAAAACTCCATAGAGACCTTTAGTAAAGTCCTCACTTTACTGGGGTATGACTTGGACTTGACCGTGACTTACTTTACTTGACTTAAACTATGACTGAGACTTGTTTTAATTGTGAAATACTTTACTTCACTTCAAATATTACAAAACGTCAAGTTTTGTAATATTGAACTAACTAAATACACAACGTGTGAAGCCAAAAATTAAGAGAAAAAATAAAAAAAATAAGTAGGTTGAGGTTTTTAATGAGTTACTAGTGCTAGTCAAAATCAGAAGCACATCACGGTATTCCAACAGAATAAATAATATTACAAGTATACCTAATACGTCAATAATAAATTAATATTAACCTACAGATGTTTTTTTAACATGACAATGAGCTCAGCAATTTCTCATGCTATGTTATAGCATGAGAAAAAAAGAAGCTAGTTTTTCATAACAGCCAAAAATGGAGGTTCCAACTGAATCCAGAGTTCTGAATCCAGTGTTCCTCAACTTCCACCTAAAAGATCAAATATTTATTTCGTAGATGCCAAATTAAAAGTAACCATCAACCCTGACTGAAGTACATTGAAGAAACAACAACGCCAGTCCGGTGATTGCTAAATTGAACATTGTTTCGGCAGTTGCTTTAAAATATGTACACAATGTGCCCAACCGGCCAATGTCCGGCCGCAGCTGCCCGCAGGACTAGTGTTGGGAAAGTGTAGGGAAATGTAGTTTTCTTCATGTTTTCACTTTGTTTTTAGACCTTAGTAGGTACTTATCCATACAGGGTTATAAGGAAAGTGTAAGCTAAGCCGAAAAAGGCTTCTAGTACTCATCATTATGAACAACTTTTACTATGGGACCAATCCTGAAATCGAGAAGAAGAATCAGCCGAAAGGAGCTCATAGTACTCATGATTGTGAACAACTTTTACTATGGGACCAACTCTAAAATCGAGAAACAAAACGGCTATTCCATACATTTTGTCGAGTGTCATTGACATTTTTCTATGGAACAGAAAAAATGTCAGAAAAATGACAATGACAATCGACAAAATGTATGGAAAGGCCGATTTTTGTTTCTCGATTTTAGGGTAGGTCCCATAGTAAAAGTTGTTCACAATCATGAGTACTATGACCTCCTTTCGGCTTAGCATACCCTTTCCTTATAACTAACATTATCTTCTGCCTGCCTTATCCCACGGCTGGGTATAGGCCTCTCTCTTACTATATGCCATAGGCCTCGGTCCTGTGCTAATCTAGCTTGGGTTCGACCCGCGAGGGTGACGATATGGTCGACCCATCTTGCAGCTGGACGACCAACGCTCCGCATAACATTATAACCTAACCTAACAATAAAAAAACGTAATTTTGTTTGTGTATTTTATGAATGAGTCGATAATAGCGAAGCGGAAAAGTGCAGCACTTTGTAATGTTTACTCAGACTATCCGGCGAAATAGCGCGGTGTTTTCCTAAATTTCGAAATAAGACGTAGTACGTCTAAGTCTTGATACTTATGGGTGTTTTGGTTACTGACATTTATTTACTGAATCTGATTATTGAATAATTTATAGTGTAGTTGCTGCCATAATGTGAATACTCTATAGATTAATATATTATTTATATTATACATTTCAAATATATATATATTATTAGTTGCTTTTATCTTAAACTTTTTTTTCCAAAATAAATAAATTATGCATGTATCGTCAAGAAATACGTATTTTCTGATTCTAAATAGAAGACATTTTATTTACTTATTTATCTAACTAGCAAAGTGCGCAAAGCTTTTGCTTGGAAGATCTACTCATTGCAGTGGTATAATGGTAATAATGCTATTTGAATATATTTTTTAAAATATTTAAGTACATGAATTATATTATTATTGATTTCGGTGAAAATATAAGGCATATAATATAAAATATAAAAATAATAATAAGGGCACATCACGATATCGTAGAGATTTACCAAGTTAAAACTTATTATTAACTTACTTTTCCATTAAATATGCAAAGTACAGTAGTGTGGAGGAGCGAAGATTATGGTAGAAGATAAGTATCAAACTACATCGATCGCGCTATACGATATGAGACTTGGTCAGTACCTTCCATTCGCAGAATTCACAACTAATTGCAACATTAAACAATAGAACCTCTTAGCAACACGAGTGGCCACTGTGTTGCCATTGTGTTGCAGTTTTGTTGCTAAAGATGATGCTTATTTGAGATTGGTACATTGTTCTCTAATACAACTGAAAAATACTTTAAATATAAGAAAAAAAAACTTTTAATTTAGTTCTTAGTTAATAGTCTAAGAGCCCACAGCGCGCCTTATATGAAACGTAGTGCAAGATATTAAAAAATATACCATCCTGACATGGAAACTGGCTCTCAAGTACAGCTAACTAATTGAATGCCGGAACACGCATCTAAGTGCTTGGCAACAGGTATTCGAGTTATGTGTGTTGGAGAATAGCTAGCATTTTTAACTACGTATGCTACGCGGTTGTACGCATAAGCCACATAATTGCTTACAATCATTGTTTGTACAGTGTGTACGAACCAAAAACAATTTATACTTGTGGCCCATATGTTAAACTCACTGAAACATTTATTTCAATCAGTTAAAAGTGAATTTTAATTAATTAAATTCATTCAACGCTAAAACATCACTTGCTTTTCAATGATTCGCAGACAAAGCTCAAAGTGTATTATTTTATAGACAAGCAAATCGAAACGGAACAGAATTATGTGCTTACATAATAAATAACTTGCCAAGTGAAGTTTTACTTTAATCTTAAGGAATAAGTATGAAAATAGAATACTCATTTTGGAGAGATATGGCGTTTTGTTACGAGGGATCAATATAATAGGGGATGAAAGAGGCGTGTTCGTAGCTCGTCGCAAATATAATCAAGAACTCAAATTACCATGGAGACTATCGTTATTTTAAAATAATTGGTATTTTTTTGTAAAAGTGCTACGACGACCTACGTCGTAGTATAAAATGCTACGGTGCTACAAAAAAGCTACGGTGTGCTATGAATTTATTTTTAAAGTACAAAATTAATAAATATTAAAATTCCGAGTTAAATCTATATTAGCTACGTTACTAGGAGCAACGGTTAGTGCTAAAAATTGGATGTTAAAAAAAAACAAATTGCTGGAATATCAAATAATATAAGTAATCACAAGTAATATCTATGTTACTATTTATATCTATATAGTATAAGATCTATAATTATTTAAATTATACTTTTATTCGAAAAGCGATTCTATTCCACTCGTATTCACTAATCAACACGGGCGAGCGTCTGACGCGGCCCTCTATCACAATGCCGCTATTACATTTGCTCAATAATTGCCGCCCATCCCTCCACCCGGCAAATCAGAACCACGATGAAGGTGCGATCTGCCAGATATTTATTATGCTTTTTGATACCCAAGCTCGTCTGCAAAATTCTAACATGTTATTATGGTTTCGTGGTAAGCTCTGGTGACTTCGAGACTTGATACAAGTCACCCATTTATTTAATTGCGAGATGTTCCTACTCGTTTTTTTTTCTGTTAAATTTTGGCTCCACACGTTTTGTATTTAGCCAGTGTCTAGTATTGTAATATTTCAAGTAAAGTAAGTCATAGTCTAAGTCAAGCAAAGTTAGTCACGTTCATGTCCGAAGTTTATGGCTTCTGTGACGTGTCACAATACTGCTGACATTGACATCTGTTACGTTGAAGTCTGTCACATTGACAAGTAATTTTTCTCGATGTATGTGATTTTTTTTTAATATGCCTTGTCCGTGTAAACGAACTTCTGAACCAAAGTTGTTTAACAAACAAGGTTGGAAACGAGGTTACCTGCCAACGACCACAATTCAAATCGAGGTAGCCATTCACCAGCGTTTGATTAAAAGCCTTCGTCTCCATGCCTTTGTATGGATAGAGATATTAGGATCAGTAATATCTATATATATTTCAGCTTATACCTGTTCGTTGGTATTATGTAATGTAAAATTTTAATTTAGTTAAAATCCGAGTATTTAAGTATCAAAATCCTGAATAGTAAAATATTGAAATGATAATAAAAATAAATACAAAAAGGATTCCATTATGTAAATCGCATTGCGTTATGTATGATTTACATAATGGACCAACAATAGCCATACAATTAATCCTCAAATCACCATGTTCACCAACACATTCGATGATAAAAATATCATCATCTGTTTGTGTGGCAGAAGTGTCAAAACAGGCGGTTGATTTTTAATCCTCTGGTTAAAATAAGTTTGTGAAAATGATAATTTAGCTAATTTAAGCAATGTAGTTCAAGTAATTTTGTCAGACTTTTTGCACTGTCCACGGAAATTAGAATTTCACCGTGTCTCGACACTCTCTTGACAGCTTTTTTATACCTTATAGAACTTACGGTATTTACTGTTTCGTATATTATTACTAGGTTAATTAAAAATTAATTTTATTCCGATAAATACAATAAATGAGACAGTTTCTCAAAGTGACCTGATAAATAAAATAAATGAGACGGTTTCTTAAAGTGACCCGATAAATAAAATAAATGAGACGGTTTCTCAAAGTGACGTAATAAAATGTTTCTAAATTGAATCCACTCGAGACTTATCTTTAATCTCTTTCAACGAAATAAAATTAGGAGAGTGCCCTACAAAATACCCTAAGTATCGTCCACAGTTGTCTCACTAGGTAACTAGGTAAGTACATAGTGTAAATATACAAAAAAAAAAGTATGAATTATTATGTTGTGTTCATTAATAAAACAAGTATTTTAATGAAACTTCTGTTTATACATATATTTTAATATATCGGTTAAGATCGAAAAAAGTAAATGGAATATAGTATTTTTGATCATCATCATCAAACATAAGACGTCCACTGCAGACTGAAGGAGTGCCTCCCCATTAGAAAAGGGAGGTGTATTTCCTTCAAAATAAAATATATCAAAACGAGAATTTCTTCAGAATATTTCTATTATGTTATTGACCGAGTGATCGAAGCGAACGAAGGGTCTCAGTTTTAACTGGCAAAATTTGCTTTCATATGTCTGTATGTTGATACTCATGTACGTATTTTTCAACCAATCTTGACGAAATTTGATATACAGGTTCTACGATTTTTTTAGTTTTGTCGTCGGCGATTTTTGGTTGGTGGGATATTTTCCCCAAAAAGGGGGAAGTTTGCTGCGGCGCCATATGCCGATAGATTTTGATAATATTGGGTGTAAACATTCCATACTCAATTATAAACAAGAATTTCGAATATGAGCCAAATCGGTCAAGAGGTTGTCAAGTTATAAAGTCGTGAGGTCTCAGTTCGGGACTTCGATCTGAGAACTCACGACCTTCTGTCTTTTCCTTCCTTTTTGGGGGAAAAATCCACCGATAAAAAATCACCGACGACAAAAAAACCTTATACATCCTATATACAAACAACAATTTCATCAAAATCGGTTGAAAACTACGACCCTTACACGAGTACCAACATACGGACAGATGAAAGCAATACCCCACCAATCAAAAATCGCCAACGACAAAAAAACTATGAATTTTGTAGAATTGAGGTTGTGCAAAAAAGTTTGTGCTCGCGAGGTCTACTGTTCGCAGAACACAGAACTACTAGTGGTCCTACATACATTCTACATCTACATCCTCCATACAGTTTTTAGAAACTCAAACTCTACAAAAACTTGCAAATGTGCGAGTGAAATAGTAAATACTGTGGGCACGATTACCTTTCGGGCGTCCATTTTGAATTGTTTGGACTACGCGATTAAATGCGTAAATATATAGTAAGTATCTAGCTAGATATGTCCGAACAACAAAAATATTGTTTTAGTAAGCAATACTTTAGTAACTAAATCTAACGTTATTACTCGACTAATACTGACACAGGCCGAAATTACTTATTTCAATGATTTGGAAGTTAGATTCTTACTGAAACATATACACTTAGGTACGTTTGGTATGTGAAATTAACTTGTCCCATCAAAAAAACAAAACTCAAAATACTCTTCTAACATCAATAAGACATGGCTTATACAAATCTTAATAAACAACCATTGCATAATATCATTTTGAAGAAGAATAGAAGAATGGGGAATTATAATGCCTAAAACGAATGAATGTGCACTCATTGTGTTGCCAACAAAATATACCAATTACGTTGCGGCGGAGAGAATATAATCAAAAGTGATCCTTAATGCCAGTGATTCACGGGCAAATAAGCTCGCGGTCTTTTTGGCTCAGAAACAAACTTATTTATTTTGAGATATATGTTTTTTGGTTCTATTATCTAGTATGGATAAATGGGAATTTACAAGTTCCCGTTTTAAAAAAAAAAAAAAGCCCTCGGTTTACACACATTTTTCGCTAGCTCTCCGAACGCTTATTTGTATTATTTAAGTGATTATCAGTCTAGCAGTGAGTTAATAATAATATCTAGGATAGGTCAGAACTTAATTTTGATTTATTTCTTGGTTTAGTTGTAATTAGCAATTATCTGATATTTTAAATAGCGCGCGGTAAAGCAATCACTTTGCACCTGCGCGCTAAGTAGTATTTTTTATTTTATTTATTAGTAGACCAACAGCAAAAAAGCATAACATAAAAATAATCTTAAACAGACATACAGTACAGCCAATAAAAGGTCTAAGTATATTACTTAAGAAGGTAGAAATAAATCGTATTATTATTAAACATTAACACAGAAAAATACATGCGTAGTTTGAGAATCAGTGGGTTCATATTATATTCATTCAGTAGCGCTATATTTTTCTTGAGTTAGCCATTTTAACAAGGCGCGCTTCGAGCTCTGCATAAGAATAGCAAGACCTTTTTAAATCTGTAGTGTAGCGTACCGCCAAATGTTGTCCCTCAACTTAGTGACTATGCATTTGTGGGGCTTAATACTGTCGCGAACTTCCACGCCAATGGATCACATCCTTTAGGACGCAGGACGGCGAGGGAGGGAAAATGAAAAATTTTAATTTCGAATGCAGTTTGTTATAGCGCACAATTCCAACGTTCCAAGATAACGCACAAAAGGGTTCAGTATTTTTTTGTTTACGTCCATTAATTACTTGTTCAGTGGCTTGTTGGTTTATTCTGATAGTTTTTGTTTCAAAACGACATTTTAATTAAAAAAGTGACATGTTTACTTTAATATAAGTAAGTATATGCAGTATTATAGACGTGATCAGCAACATAATAGGACCTGTTACAGGTCACGTGATTTGCGGCACTTTGAAGACACAATATGGCGTCAAATCCATCCCTTGTAAATTTGTGTGGGAAAAAAAATTGTGTGAGGAAGTAGTTTGTGCGAAATAAACTATTTTTTATTTTGTAAAAACTTTTCCAAAACTCGCGGGATTGCAGACAAAAGAGACTCGCGCGAACCGAAGAGCAACGTGTGTCGCGCTTAATTTCTGATCGTGAACAACATGCTTAAGCTCAGACTTCCTTCCATCTAGGCATAGGTATGGCCGAAAGTGAAAGCCACGCACTATCTTGAAAGTAAGAGACGTCCACCCAGAGTTTTTCGCATCTGACTGCAGAACGTGAGCGTGAATCAACAACTAAGCATCCCGTTCAAATATTTAAAATAAATGTGGGTAAATCTATCATTTCGTTGTGAATCTGCATCCCCTGAAGATCTACAAAGTCACGCGATTTTATTTTCTACGAAATGAGGTAGAAGAAAAAAAGGAGTATAGCATGTCAATAAATAAAGCCAAAGACTGCTAAATACTAACTGCTTTTCACAAGGGCTACTATATATATATCAAGTAGCATGAGTGTATATACTATACACTCATGTGGCTCTTTACCGTGTCAACAGCGCACATAATCTTTTCGTGCATGCTCCAGGAGGCGTTGCTACAAACGCGAGCGAAGCCGCGGGTAATAGCTAGTAATTCATATTAGTATGTTAATGCAAAAAATTCTTCTCCATTTAACTTCGCTATGGCTGAACGGATTATAGTTATGCCCTGGATTAGGAAATTTTTGGTTTTAGAAAAGTTTAGTCATTGCTAGGCAAGTTTTCAAGAACTTTGTAAAAACTCTTCAGGAGTTAAATTCAATGCTTTGCGTTCCCAAAGAGCTCGGTGGAAATAAAAAAAAACGTTGAAAAATCCGGACCACGTTTCCGTTTGATCCGGCTAATCACGTGCTGTCAAATCTGGTCTGCTAGATCCGGTTCGGAGTACCTACAGGTCCTACAGGTCTGTCGGACCGGGAAAACCGCCCAACTTTTAATTAAAGCTCTCGGTGGTCACACCTAAAGCTCGCCAAGTTGAGTTCATCTGGATTTATTTTAGACACGGTGCTTTGATAAGCAAACCTAAAAGTTAAAAAAAACAGACCAAGTGTGAGTCGGATTCGCGCATCGAGGATTCTGTACCACACACCATAAATATTTGTGTAATCTATTAGTACCAAAAAACGAAAATATAGATTTGCGTATGTTATGGTTTAATTTATTAATGTTTTTTTAAATTATTTTTTTAGGATTACACGGAGTACAATATTATATATTATAAGTAACTATTATTAATAATCTAGAAATTTATTGAAAGGTTTACATTACACTAGTATAAGACAATAAACAATAGCTTTGCTAAACCTCGAAAAAATATTATTATTATTATGTATAAACGAATATCGTTTCTCTCCTGCAACAGGAGGTTTATTTAGCACGGGCCAAAGCCAAGTGCATATATATATATATATATATACATTTTTTTTTTTTTTTTTTTTTTCTGTTTCCTTACTTTAGTTAGTTATTTACCTTACTTACTTACTAGTTAGTTATTTATTATTATTATTATTATGTCAACTACGTTATACTTCGTTATGCTACTTTTCTATAATTTTTCTCTATTATTTTGCCACACTTAATAGGCAATAAACACTGGAATAATAAATAACAAAAGCTTATGAAAAACTTTTTACATATTTTCAGCTGCAATTTACAGTCCTATTTCGACAGATTTTGAGTTCAAAATACTTTCGTATCGTAAAACTTTCTGAACTTAGTGTGGATGATGATGGTTTTATTATGGCTTTAGTAATATATAAGTTATTAATAATGTATGTAATTTTCGAATCAAATTGTTTGTATTCTAATACTTAGGTATGTTCGTGTTCTCCATCATTATACCCATCGCTCTTGGTAGGTCTTTGTTGCAGAGTCCGGTGCCAGTTATGCAATCGCCAAGCAGTAGTGTGCAGATATTACTGTGTTCCAGATTGAAGTTGTTTATTGGATTTAATTTTTCCAGCGAAATGACTGAGAATGACAGTACATTGCCGCACAGGGTCTGGAACAAATGTAGCGCAAAATTCAGAGTAGCACGTAGCTAATTATTTGTTATGGGCATGCGTGTCCTTTACCATCAGGCAAGCGACTTGAGCGCCTAATTACTCAGTAGCATAAGCAAATATCTTCATGGTAAAAATTAAGTAGTGTGTCGTTAAAAAAAAAGCGAAGCCATTACTGTCGCTGATTGGTATGTTACATAACCTTCCCGAGCCACGTAATACTAGATACCAAGGGCCATTATGTGACACCTTCAACAAAAGATCATTTCCTCACATTCGCGAGATTATCCCCCCTCCCCAACCCCCTACTGCGGTGACACCGTTAATTAAAAGGTGCGTGTCGTCGCGAAGTAATCAACATTGCACCTGCTCGGGGGTGAAGAGTAAAAGAACACTGGAAGTGACGTCATACCAAAGTCAATCTGACTATTTAAACGTAAAGTTTAGTAGGTAAGCTAAAGGTAGATAGGTAGCTATCAGATTCACTTACTTGACTTTTAACGGTTGAATAAGTTATGGCCGCTGTTGAACCTCACTGTTATCTTAATGGCCCTCTGTGATTATCTCAATATACTGTTGATTACCTATTTTCCGATTATGTTGATTACCTATTTAGGTTATCTGACGATTAAAATTCCCAAGTAAATTAATTTTTTTCAGTTTAAGTCAATGTTGTTTAGCGTTTATCCGACATTTTTAAACTAAGTTCGGCTACTTTACATTTAAACCGGTAACTTAACCGTAAACTTAGGTACTTTGGACTTTACTTAAAGATGATGTAAGTGGTCCTTAAGGAGCTCTTAGAAAGTAGGCAGAAATGCATAAATAAACAGAAGGGACGTTCCGTTTGTTGTCCCGTTTGTTTGTTCGTTAATTTTGCATTTGGTATAGCTTTCAACCAGTAGATAGAATGTGTATTAATGCTAGGGATAGCTTTCAACCAGTAGACAGAATGTGTATTAATGCTTTTCTGTCTACTGGTTGAAAGTCATCCCTAGGACAAATGCTTTGATTATATACATGAATCAAAGGCCAAATGCGCGATTATTGGTGTCGTATCCAGTTTTCTTAATGTGACCAGGTAAATCACTCCATCTTCAAGATCCAAGCATCTACGTATGTAGTGCATTAGTTGATGACGTCACGGGCTGTCGCCGTCTCACAATCATACGCTACCACCAAATAGGGAGAATTCTGTGGTTACCACACCTAATTCCTCTAAAAGATTGAAGTACCATTTGGCAGGTGGAGAAGCGAAAAATGCGCTGTCAGCGCTTTTGTTTTACTGTCGCAATTGTAAGTAACTTGAACCCATGCAGGGAAATTCATAACCTGCATGAGTGTAGAGTTGAGTATAAAATGGATGTGGTTCTTAACTATCCAACATAAAAAAAAAAAACCTTTGACTGATTTAAATAGAAATGGATCTGGAGATTTAGATCCAGTTAAAAAGAAATTTAACAATGGAACAATATCATAATGTAATATCGTCATGTTGGTATTGCACCAGGGAATTTTCCTTTGCCAAATGAACAGAATGAATTATAGAATAAATACTAATTTAATGTTTCTTATCAGGACTTAACCACCCTAAATCTAGTTTATAAATTAACTAGATTTAGGGAGGATTTTACCTAGACGTTTCGGCCATGTTTAAATGGCCGTGGTCACGAGCTGACTGAAGAGTGCGGGTCGTCTCTGTGCGAAATGAGGATGTTGAGATCTACCCACATTACTAAACTACCTTACACTTACATACACACATACATTACATTACTTTAATTATATTACTAAATACAAGTACTAAAGCTCAGTATCTTAAATCCGGACTTAGTCCCATCAGTTCATCTTCTTATTATCGTGCTGTAAAATTCAATTCGGAACCGACTGTTCCAAATTATCATGATGAGAAAATTGAAAGGAAATTGAATTAAATGTCGCGCCTGGAAGAATGGAATCTAGATTTACAATCATCCGCGATTGGACGAGTAGTGCATGGAGCAGCTTTTTTCTTGGTACAAGATAAAAAAAAGTTCCCTTATTTTGCATACACTGAATGAATGAATGAATGAATATTCTTTATTGTCATACAGTTGCGTTCTTAACTATTACATAATATAAAAAAATTAAGAATGCTTTCATTATGGACTCGTCAACTTGCTACAATTTTAACAATATTATTATTATTATATTATTTATATTATTATATCACTGTATAATTGTATTATGTTTTTGTTGTCTCCCTCAAAAAACGACAATCTTAGGAGGATTTATAAATTTTATTTTTGAGAAAAGTTAAATTCAGTTACTGAGATATCACGTCAGCTGTATAGAAAGCTGATTTAGAAAGGTTTCGATGTTGTATATCTAAATCATTCTCGGTTTGATAATTTAACACGTGTAACACGTCCTTATATTACTCGAATTTTGGGAATAAGAAATGCTATAAAAATAATTCGGATCTGTAACAGACAGACAATCGCAACATGATAAATAAAAGCTTCAGAAACACAATACAGATTTTCATTTAAAAGGAACAATCTCATTGTGTAAGACCAAGTTACAGACATCGAATACGAAATGAATGAGATATATTAAGTGAGTGAGTGGGGGCGTCTTTTGTGAGCTTGTTTGAGATAATATTTTAACTGTTCCGGTTCCTATTCGGTGCCCCTCCTCGTTCTGCCTCCCATAACTGCCCCCTCGCGCTCTATGAAATTATATGGAGCAAACAATCTGCGTGCGGGCCTGACAGTGGATCTCAAATTTTGGGCAGTGCTATGCTAATAACTAAAAATAATAATGAGTTGAGATAAGCATCTTACCTCAAACAGTGAATAGTCTACCCAAAACGTTAGTAGGTAATAGATGAAAGAAGCCGTAAAATAGTCAAAAACGTATGTGATGAACGAATATTTGCTATTAGATAAATATGCAGAAGAATGTTTGGGGGCGCATGCCCGGACCATTCTATATAAGTATAACAAATCAGGTAAACATAGACACGGTAAATTTGTTGTTAATTTGTTTAATATAAAAAAAAAACACTTAAAAACTGCTTACTGCACAATCTTTAATTTTAAGATAATTAACAGGTAAAAGAGTCACTATTAATTTGTTGATAAAAAAAATAAAAATTGCTTATTCCACATTGTATAAGATTGTATGTACAATGTGTTTTATTTTTTTTGGAATTTATTGTAATGTACAGTTAATTATTTATAAAAAAAAATACCAATTGATCACGCCTTGATTTTTTTAAATACGTGTATCTTATAATCTTTCGTCTTAGTGAGTGTTACATAAAATATTATTTTAACGTATCGTAAGATTATTTTAAAAGTAGAGTTCGAATCATTGTTTGTTAAATGATTTAATACGCTAAAAAAATGTTAGTGTGGTTAGATCAATGTCGTAATATTTTTTTTTATTTAGTGTATTTCGTTAAGGTGCAACGTTTAACTCATCGCGCGAAATTCAAATTTTATCAATTACAGCTTAATTACTCATCGTGGATTTATTGAAACCGATTTTGCGCCAATAAATAAGTTGTTCTAAGAAATTACGGGTAAAATGATCATTTAGATAACATTGGTTTAGCTACAAATCTCAATAAGCTTATTTTCATCTTGGTTTTTGGTTTAGCGAAATATGTACCTACACTAGCTTTCAAATTGAATTTTTGGTTGGTGTAATGTCTTAAAACAATCTATTTATTATCGCAAAATTAGTTTTCATGAACCTACGATGAGTAATTAAGCTGTAATTGACAAAAAACGCAACAAAATTTGAATTTCGCGCGCTGAGCGAAACGCTGCACCTTGACTAGACATAGTCTGATAGTGTTACCAAGAATCAGAAACTGTGTCGAAGTTTTAAACTTAAATTAAAAAGCTGAAAAGTTTGAGCACCTGCAGCACCGAATGCGCACTCTGTAAAAATTACAAAATGAAAATCGCGGCCCGAACAGCGCTGAATACGTTAATATCGAATATTGAATACATTATATAAAATATCGAATTGAACGAATTCAGCTAAATGCGCCAAATGGAAACCATTCAAAACCCGGGAGATTTTATTTCAAATGAAATGCTGAGTTTTGTGTTATAAATCTATCTATGTATCTTACAGGAGCTTTAAGTTAATGCGTACAACATATTTTTTAGACCCGACATATCATAGTTTGATCACAGTAATGCATATTTCATTAAACCTATTATCTTGTGACAGCAACTGACACAACTGAGCGCTGTCGTGGTTCGGAGTAAACGCTTTTCAGGGTCAGTTTTATCAAACGTCACCAGATAGCGTAGCTAATACGGGCTAATACACTAAATTCTAAAAAAAACTGGCCATGGCTTTGTTACTTTAATTGTCTTTCAACAATCGCTGTTTTGGAAATTGTTTTAGACCGAATTTAGTTTAAAATGTCGGTGCCAGACTTGCAGGCCGAACCCCGAATGTTGAGTTGGCAGGATATCGCTTCGTTGCGCGAACATTCGGGGTTTGGCCTGGGCCCCTATTCGGAGAAATGACATTTTTATCTCGGTCACTCTCACTCCCATTAAATTCTAAATTAGAGAGACAGTGACCGAGATAATCTCGAACGCACAGGAATAGGGTCCCTGCAGGTCTGGGACGGCCATTACACTACTAACATAAAACGTGTCGAGCCAAATTGTACGTAAGTACTTACATAGCGACTAGTGCCACTTTACTGGGACATGACTTGAACTTGGTCGTGACTTTCTTTGCTTGACCTAAGTCAAACTATGACTGAGACTTGTTTTAGCTGTGAAATATTTTACTGCACTTGACAGTGACTAAATTCATATTTAAGCATTATCTGTGTTAGCAGTGATTAACATTTTCTGTGAAACAAGTACCTAGCAAGTTTTAGCAGATTTTGTCCTGCAAACTAGCAGAATCGAGGATTTGAATCTGGTCACACTGCTTGTGGAGTTATAAAATTTATAATGTTCGGTGCTGACCCATGGTGCTGACATTCAAGTGATGGCCAAAATGACACCAATCCAGGCCGGTTGAGAATAAATTTTGAAAAAGTTGTGAAATATATTCACAAAAGTCATAAGTATTTGGTACTTTGGTATAGGGCTCAGTCTGGCGCAAGTGCAGTAAAAAAAGAGACTTGAACATGTATAAAACATGTAGTAGAAATAATGGCAGATACCGCTGTCTCGATCTATATATAGCTTGACTCTATTGCACTATCTCTATCGGTTACATTTCTACATTCATACATGTTTCATACAACCGCCCTTTTAAAATTTTGCTTTGGAACTCCCGTCTCTTAAACGTAGTAAGCGTAGCGTACATTTTCTTTGCTATGGCTCTCCATGACAAGTAAGTTTATTTCCACTGAAAGCTAAGAAAAATAACCCCACAAACAACCCATCAATCTACGCCATCAACAAAACATCATGCAATCATAATCAAAACTCAAACGCTCGCTTATAAGAGTTTTTAATCAACTTTGTTCGATACCAGCAACAATAGAGCGAGCAATCGATTCGGATTCAATCAGCGCTGGAATATCATGAACTTAATGAGAATTCGCTGATTGGATATGGATTACTATTGTGAACATCTGGTTCCTATCTACGAATACGAATTTTTTTTTTGGCTCATTTTTTGGCTCCACACGTTTTGTATTTAGCCAGTGTCAAGAAGTCATATTTCAGGTGAAGTCAAGTATGTCACAATAAAAATAAGTGTCAGTCATAGTCCAAGTCACGCAAATTGGGTCGCTGTCAAGTCCACGTCATGCCCCAGTAAAGTGGTAGAGACTTGAGGTTTGTATGGAGTTTTGGAAACAACACGAAGAGTCACGTTTTTCAACATTGTACTATTTACCAACACGAACACTTAATGTACAAAATTCCACCATTTTTACACATTAACACTGGAAATAACAATAGTTTTGGAAAATAATGCAATGACGCGACATGACTTCTTCACGTTCCCGCCAAAACTCCACGAATTTAATTATTTTCTAAAAAGCATACATATAATAGAAGTGCTCTGATTTTTATGACGAATATTTTTAACAGACCGCGGAGTTTTTTTTCTCTCTTTCTATTTTGGCTCCACACGTATTTTAAAATAAGAAAATGAAGACAGAGTAAAGTGAAAAATAAATTAATAATAATAAAATTAAAATTAATTAATAATGTGGTTTGTATTCCTCTACACTTATTGATGCACGGAAAAACAAAAGTTATGAAAATAATAGGAAAAAAAAAAGTGGCCATTCTTTTATCACATATCTAGGTACATATTAAAATAAAAACAGGCACGGATCACTTTAGTTGGTAGGTACTTTCAGATTAGTTGTACAACATAATCGACACTATTGTCAATTATTTTAAGCATCAAAGCGCACCCCAAACCTGACTCGTAACTGAAATGTGATTAAAATAACACACGGCCCGTATAAAAGCCATCACTAAACGATCCGATGGTCTCGTACAGAAGTGCAATCCCATTAGCGGGTGTACCCTAAATTTTAATCTGAGTTACAATGCCGCGGTCCCTGATTGCTGTGCGCATATGCATAGTCTTTAGGGATCGCTTGGCAAGTACAGTGCATGGAAAATGTTATGGCACAGTAGAGTCTTATTTATAGTTAAAGGGAAATAAACTATTTATAGCGCACACCACAAAATTAAATCACAACAAGTATTTGAGTGGAGTTTTGGCGGGAGCGTCTAGAAGTTACGTCGCGACATTGTATTATTTTCCAAAACTTGTGTTATTTCGAATGTTAATGTGTAAAAACGGGAGATTTTATCCATTAAGTGTTCGCGAACGTGAAAAATTTTACACTGACTAAATACACAACGTGAGGAGCCAACATATGAGGGGAAAAAAACGAAACTGATATATTTGGTAGGAGTTTTGGCGGGAACGTGATGAAGTCATGTCGCGTTATTGTATTATTTTCCAAACAACTTGTTATTTGGATTTTTAATAGGTATGTAACATCGGTGGATTTTTATTCCTTAAGTGTTCGTGAAAGTGCACGTGTGATAGTATATAATGTAATGCCGTGAAACGTGACTTTTCGTGTTGTTTCCAAAACTCCATAGACACCCCAGCATGACTTGGATTTGACTTTGTTTATTTGTGAAATATTTGACTTTACTTGAATTTATACAATACCTGACACTGGCTAAATACACAACATGTTTTTTTTTTAAATTATGAGTGAAAACAATTATAAAAATTCTGTAGACGCGTGCTTCACCCAAAATGTAGACCATGTCTAATTTTTGTCAAACATTTTGGTGAGATAACATCAAACGTAAGCACATTCTAGAAAAAATGCCCCTTCATATTTTGTCCTGTATTACACGCGACCGTCGAGGGACGAATTGTTTTCACTTTAACAGCAAGCAGTAGTGGAGGCACAAAATCCACCCCTCGCTTGTTAAACACTTTCATGGCCATTTAATCATCTCCAACTTGATGACATCATCATAAGATGCCGGAACTATGGTCTATTCATTGCCTTCGCTCCTATTTGAATTTAATAAACGCATTATAATCTGAGTCGTCGATCAATAAACTTCACTGCGTAAGACATGTAAGTTCGAGCGAGATAGATTGAATTATTTATAACCCGACGGCTCGGATGATAATGCGACCTTCAGAAATTAAACATCATCTATTTCATTCTATTCGTATTTTTTTTCTGTGTCTCTTTGTTTCCGTTGAAAAGACAAAAATAGTGTGCATCATGAAGATAGTTCAAAAACCATTCAAAAACTGCCACAGCTACAAATAAAATGAAAAACAAATAACAAAACAAAAACTCCCGCGTTCCTGCCAAACTAATTTGTAACCGCAATCTACGCTTTGACTGCTGTCACAGCAAATTCATTACAGAACTTGCAGTTTGCATGGAAAGTGGCTCCCGACTCCCGGCTCCCGAGTCCCGTTGCCTGACTGCAAACTGATTTACACGGCGCTGTTATTACGTTCAGGTGCGGAACGACGTAGTTTTGTTTCATCACTAGTGCAGGGTGGAATTCAGAGACTTCAGAGCAAACAATTCCCTAACATGACACAAGTTTGATAATTACGTACCCGTAAGTATTGGGCCGATTTTCAATCATACAACCATACTTGACCATACTTAACCATAGAAGTTGTGGCGGGAACGTGAAAAAGTTATGCTGCGTTATTGTTTTATTTTACAAAACTTATGTGATATCGAGTCTTAATGTGGTAAAAACTGTGGTTTCTTGAACGCGAACGAGTGTTATTGAATAGTATAATGTCGTGAAACGTGATATTTCGTGTTGTTTCCAGTAGGGCTAGCATGCGCACCGCGACATATTTTTTTATGCATAACAAAAATGAGACAAAGGTATACATTGTATAAGTTTGTCTCATTTTTCACGACGTTAAGAGTAGAAAAGATTTTGTCGCGATACGCATGCTAGGCCTGCTGAACTCCATAGAAGCCTCTAGTAAAGTCTCCACCACTTTACTGAGGCTTGGCTTGAACTTGATCGTGATTTACTATGACTGACACTTGTTTTAACTGTGAAATATTTTATTTCACTTGAAATATTACATAACTGACACTGGCTAAATACGCATCGTGTAATCGAGCCAAGAGATAAGAAAAAAAAACATAATAATATTATGGTTGTGCAGCAAAACGGCGTAAGGGTGTCTACACATGGCCTGACCTGATATAGTGTGACAGGGACAGCTACATTTGAATTTCACGGGAGCAAAAGAAACAAACTATTAAGGTTATAGCTTCTCCCTTTTGCTACCCCAGAAACTTACATATAGCCATCTCTTTCTAACGTCGTCAGATCAGGCCATGTAGCGAAGCCTTAAAGCCCAAGATAAATCAACTCTCACTCTGTTAGATCCGCACCTGTTCCACCCATTCTCCCACCCCCTCCCACTTGCATCACTACAGTACAGTTTCGTCGCGTCTGAAAATTAATTCCTCTATATACATAATCAGAACTTCCGCCGCTGCAGCGTAGCTTCACTTCAATATTCAAGCTGCTGGAGTTTTTTTTTTCGGCTCTGCAATTTACTTTTGTTTTTATTGTCATATTAATTCGCGTTTGATAAATTTAGTATAAAATTAGCGTCTCTTTAAGTACTTTCTGAACTTGGATTTTTCAAAACGTTTAAATGCAAAATTAAAGAGTCATCTATGGTCCAAAGGCCTGCAATTTGGTTCTGTAATATATGCCTCGATATCGAAAGGAGTGGGTCATTTGAACGAGCTCATCCTAACTATCCTAATCCTAACTAATATTATAAATGTGAAAGTAGCTCTGTCTCTCTGTCTGGGTGGTTGACGCGTTATCGCGACTAAACGGCTGACGGATCGACCTTAATTTTTGTATATATACAGGGTTATAAGGAAAGGGTATGCTAAGCCGAAAGGGGCTCATAATACTCATGAACAACTTTACTACGGAACCAACCCTGAAATTGAGAAAGAAATATCAGCTGTTCCATACATTTTGACGAGGGACGTCGTCATTTTTGTATAGAACAGCTGACTAGTAATGTATAGACGGAAGCGTAAAAATTCAATCCTAAGACTATGGCTGTGCGGTTTAGTTTGATTTACGGATACTTTTAACACAGTAGATGGCTTATCGTTACCACAATCTGTATTTCAGTTTTACCTTGATCATTCTCTCGCTATCTCTACTGTAAAGCGGCAGAAGAAATAAATTAACCTTAAAATTTCACTGAATTCAATAAGTAATACCATTAAAAGTTAAAGAAAATACCCGACTGCAAAATGTAGCCCATGATACTCCGGACACCTCACTCGTCAAAATCGGTCAAGCCGCTTAGACTACAGGGTACTATAGGAACACACAAACATAATAAAAAAAAATAAAAAAAATAAAAAAAAAAACTGGGATATTAAATATGAATATGAATACTTAATTATATACTCATACTTACATACTCACATACATACACCCTAAAAACATTACCCTCCTTAATTGCCAGTCGGGTAAAAGTTAGAAGCGCTGCGATATGTGTGATATATTATGCAGACAACGAGATGATCAATTTTGCGAATTTTGTTCATTATATTGCTAAACCATTATGTTTATTATATGATTTTATTTACCTTACCCTGCTTGTTATTTTTTTTTTTTTTGTAATTGAAATTTTCTTTTTACTGCTTTTTTTTTACAGATAAACATTTTTATTGGTTCACTCATAAGAAACTTTTACTATGAGACCAACCCCGAAATCGAGAAAAAAAAACTGCTGTTCCATACATTTTGTCGAGTGTCATTGACATTTTTCTATGGAACAGCAGATCTTTTTTTCTCGATTTCAGGGAAGGCCCCATATTAAAAGTTGTTCTTAATGATGAGTACAATAAGCCCTGTTAACAAGTTATGATATATTTGACCTTTTAAACAATATTAACTAAACTTAAAAATATTATATAAACTATATTATAATCTAAACTTAAATAACTAAAACTACGAACAAAATTAAAATAATTAATTCAATTAATTAAATCTAAAATGTCCACATCTTTTTTTGTTTGAACATCAAACTGAGGTGATCGAAAAATTTCGAGGTGAAAATTAAAACATGTGTAAATTAATAGAACCTCTAAACTATCCACCCAGCCAGCCAAGCCTACGTTTCAGAGACAAAAAGACCCAACATCATAATTAAAAAAATCTCGCTCGCAAAGAAAGGGGGAAGTGGCGTGAAAGCAAGACGGATGCCCACAGAGGGCCCAGCAAAGACAATGTCGGCTTTGGACGCGCTGCTTAATCATAAATATATCAACTTTGAACAAGAGACACGTTAGTGTAGTGAAACAAAATAATTTAAAATAAAAATGTGATATCATAAATCCTGGAAAACATTGGCACGAGATAACGCAATGAAGTACAAGAAAAGATGCCTATGATGCTCAGGAGTACGGGCGACGGGCTGAAAATATATATTCATATTTTTTTATTTTTTTTTCATCTCGCACTAGGCATTCGTTTGACCACAATCTCACCTGATGGAAAGCGACGATGTGGCCGATGATGTAGCACGCTTGCTTAGGAAGTAACTATTCACTCTTTTCTTGAACAGCCCCGGATTTTATTTGTTCGGAAAGAGGTACGAAGGTAAAGATTTCCACACCTCTGCTGTCCTTACTAAGAAGGTAGATTGGAAACGCTTAGTACGTTTAAATGGTATATCCACCTTTAGAGGGTGCCTGTTGTTATACCAATGACACTTTGGAACATATGATCCATGAAAATATTGAAAAAAAAAGTGAGAAAACTGAAACGTTGAGTGCGAATCGCTAACAACCAAGGCTTGAAAACTGGTGTGGTTTTGACACAAATATTATTATTTTTATATAACGGGAATAACTCAAGTAAAATTGTCGGTTACTCTGTCTATATAGCCATCGGAATAACAGACTCAACGCGAGTATTCCCGATTTATAATAAAACCAAGGCTCTGTTTACTAGCATGCACTTATTTTATAACAAAGATGTAGTAGTCTTACTACCAGTACTATAGTAGTCTTTAGTTATTGCTGCCTAGCGTTTGTCCTGGTACGAGCCCGAGTGCGATTTCTTCCTGTTTCTTCTATTTCGCACGGTTCTTAGAGCTTTACACTGGTGACTTGGTTGGCTCCCATGCCATCTCTCGCGGCGTCAAGCGCTCTCCGTCTATCCGGGCAGCTAGTAGCAGTTCTATGTCATTCCAGAAGTTAGTCTTGTTATTCTATAATAATTCCTGTCCACGTGTACCCCAAGCACAACTCCTTCGCACTAGCGAGTTGAAAGGGGCGTTAAAACAAAACGGATGAGCTCGGACAAAGGAAGGAAGCGACGCGTCCCCGTATTAAAGCCTTTTGATATCACATTCGTGGTAGGCGAGGACATGCTGAATGGCTAAATTACACATCAAGATTATTTTATATCCGACAATTGTTAGATAAAAAAAAAACACGTGAAAGTGAAAACCTTGGTTGTTTATGTTATGCCTACATATTGACTGACGTTTTCTGGAATTATAGGAACTTTAGTACTTTCCTAAGTTTTTGCCAGGCTGTTTTTTTATAATATCCGCTCCCTCGCACAATCAATATGTTTAATTAATTTATATAAAATCCCCGATGTTTTTGCAAAATTTTCTTGTATTTTTTTAAATATTTTTTTTATTATTTACAATCTTATAAACATATTTACAATAAAATAACATGTTTTTAATTATTCATACTCGGAAAGTAGGTCTGAAGTTGCCTGAGGAGTGGGTTGAAAGTAATACTTTTCAGCCCCCTGGGAGAATCGTTTTCAACTGACAGCTGTCAAATTATTAAAAAAACCTAGTTCTTTTCTCACATTTCTATTGAAGTATGATCCAACTTTCTATACAGCCACTCAATTACAGTGCGATGTAAAATTGAAATAACAAAGTTAAGTATTAATTAAAGAATATATTTTTTTTAATTACTTTATTATAATTTACTTCTAACTATTTCTTTAAAATAACATACGATTTGGGCAAAATATTTAGCATTTTGAAAAATTGAATGAATTATTTCTTGATTTATTATTTATTGAATGAATTGTTTTTTTTTTTAATGAAAATATAAAATAATGGCTGAATAGATGGCCGGCCACAGAAAAAAAACTAAATAGGCGGGAAAGCGGCAATCCGATCTTCATTTGTTTTTTCGATTTGTACTAAAACGCCAACCTATCTCAGAAAGTCCATGCTGAACCTTTGTTACAAATAGAATTCAAACTGAAAAGTAATTAAATATAACAGCATCTCCTCACCTGTATGCAATGAGAATACATAACGTATTTTGATTAATGCGAGTCGTGTTTAGAAGGTAGGTATTGTTAAAAAATCTTTTGTCTTCAAAGAATGTTGAAAACGGGGTGTTGTGATGACATTGAGTGCGCACATTCTAAGATCTGTTAATAAAGCGATGTCGTCTTTTGTTTTAAAAAAATGTGATGTTTGAAAAGAAAAAAAAAACGTACCTACCATATATGTGCCTACCATATGTAGGTACTTATTATTTAGGTAGTTTTTAGACCCCCTAAAGGGTTCGGTTGTAAATGCTAAGCGACCGCGCAAACGAAGTGTATTTTTCTTGCCGATCCTTCTTTACCCTTGCTTATATAGTGGGAGGACTGATTGTATCAAATAGCAATCGTCCTCCCAGGGATCCGTGAACCGGTGCATATTAACACTTGTGTTTAAAAATTTTTAATCTTGCTGTGTATTCATAAAATATACATTATGCGAATAATACAACATTGAAAAAAAAGCCCCTTGCTTGCAATTGATATTTGACATTAACAGGCAAGTGCACTTAGTACCTCACTTGCGCGTTCACTCAGTTGGCTGAATAGACCAACAGATGTACATAAATATATTACAGTTACAGCAAAGAACATATAATAATACCACGGTTACAGTAATATTACTACTCATCTATTAATAACGGCAACCCATAATTATTGTTTCCTAGCATAAGCCCTGATGCGGCTTAACAAACTTGGTCTTAACGATAATAATTATGCTGGAGTAGAGTTAGCCCTCAGGAACAAATGGATACCTAGTGATCCCGTTTTGGTCACGAAAGAGAAATCTTTACAAGATATGCAGTTGCTTCGGACTTTGGGGTGCAGCCGGGTTAAGCCGAATCGTACCCACTACAACCCTTTTGGTCATATAAAGACCGCTTCCCAAATTAACTAATTTAAGTATTTCAGTTCTCACATTTTTTAATGTTATTGTGTTTTATGTGGCAGCGCGCTGCGAATGTGGATACCGCGACAAACTTACTGTAGTTTTGCGGTACACCATTTCTTAAAAATAAAATGTAACTGTGTAATGAATAAAAAATAAAATAAAAAAAATATGTTTGTTAAATATATATATACCGACATCCGTAATTACTAGTTTCCCAAAACGTCCGTTTTCTAAACTGTCTGACATCTACGAATTGTTCTGAAATGCTTTCGCCTACGACAACGTCAGCCACTTGATGTTGTCATCCTCCCTAGACTCGTTTTGTTGGATGGTTAGAGCCCCAACTCTAACTACCTCCGAGATCAGAGAAAATGGGACTTACATTTTAATAGGCTCTCACTACTGGCAAGAGATACAGATGCCTTATTCTAATGCCCCAGCATCAGGAAGACATGATACCTAGGCAATGTAGACTGTGGATAAACCACTATAAATTAGCTGATTGAATCCTACAGCCCAGTACATCTAATAAGCGCTAGCTAATCAGCCGGCCGCGGCTGTGTTCGGTTTCTGAAAGCTTTAATTAGCGCTGCGGACAGCATTGTGACGCTGTAAGCAAACACTGTTAACTATAACTAAGGTTGCCAGTTCACAGATTGTTTTAAAAGTTGCGATGGGAACTGTTTGCCAGTCTTCTTTTGCCGTTTTCGGTAATTGTAGCACATCAGAATTTGCTTATCGCGCATCAAAATGTCTTTATCAATAATACTTTGTTAAATCGGGTAGACAGCTTCGCTTTGCTTCGTTTTGTTCTAGCCTAAGCGTTTTAGCTCGTAGTAATAATAATATTATTAATAATTTATTTCTTAAACATTCTTTGAACATTTTTTGAGATAGGTAAACACATTTCCAAATTTGCACACATATTTCCACAATCGCGTTTTCATTCTAAACATTCTTCTGCATCGGTCTTTGAACATCCGACTGTTGGGATATCGGCTTACATCATATCATTATGATCATCATTTATTTATTATCATATGGACTAAATCATTTTTTCTCAAAATACAGAGAGACGAAACGCGTTGATGTCTTTTCATAGGATATCAAATTTAAACGAAAGCATGCTAAACAGTTGCATGGAAGAGATTGCGCTTGAATAAAATCAGTAAATTGTGATAAATTTTGCCAGATTTTGAACCAGTTAAAGTGTATACATTAACTGATATAATATATATGTACTATATTTAAATAACATTCGAAAATGTTAACATCCAATAAAATCAGTAAATTGTGATAAATTTTGCCAGATTTTGAACCAGTTAAAGTGTATACATTAACTGATATAATATATATGTACTATATTTAAATAACATTCGAAAATGTTAACATCTAATAAAATCAGTAAATTGTGATAAATTTTGCCAGATTTTGAACCTGTTAAAGTGTATACATTAACTGATATAATATATATGTACTATATTTAAATAACATTCGAAAATGTTAACATCCAATAAAATCTGTAAATTGTGATAAATTTTGCCAGATTTTGAACCAGTTAAAGTGTATACATTAACTGATATAATATATATGTACTATATATAAATAACATTCGAAAATGTTAACATCCAGATTTTTATTAATTTATTTAAGCTGTCTAAATGTTTCTTAGCGAGGCTCGGGTATAATCGGTAGGGAAACACTGTAAGCAAAAATTCACTCGAGCTAGCCAGCCCTAACTAGCAATGTAGGGGAGCCATTTCCCACCGGTTTGCGCCTCGCTTATAAATGCTATTTTAACGCGGAAAAAAAGATTAATTAACTAATTGAGCCGTTGGTCTGTGCCGCGCTGTTTTTAATCTTTTTTCAGGGACTAATTATGCTGATTGCTGAGTATGTATGACAGCTAGAGGTGGGAAGGGGATGGAGGTGCAGAACTCCTAGAATAATTTCTATCGAAACAACTTTTGTCGATAGCAAAAGCATGAAAAACGGAACAGCGAGGCACTGCTGTTCCATTTTCCAGCGTAAATGGAAACACATTTTCAAACGATTTCTATCGAAGACGTTACAACACTTTTTTAGATAATAATGATGCGCGGGTTAGTTTTTGTAGTGTCGAGTTTTCATAAATGATTTCTTAACTATTTATCAGATTGTTTTATCTATTCAAGTTATTTGACACTCTTTCTACCGAGGTTTTAGCTATTAATAACCCAATAGGCGCTGTATTTCTGTTTTAGTATTCCGTAGCATTGTTAAACGGAATCTATATGGTGAAACTCTAGTATCTGTTTGAATGTCCGTCTGTATGGCACAGCCGTTTTTATCAGGAACTGTTATCCATGTATACGTATAAATGAACAAGCCCTTTTTCAAGGAATCAACGCCAAGACCAAACCACTTATGATAGAGACGTGAAATTTGAACCCAATACTCCTCACATGGTCTAAAGTTCTAAACTGAACAATGAAAACGGATTTTGCGAAATTCCTCTCCTAAAGAGGTAAAATGGACCCCCAAAGTTTGTATGGAAAAAATCTTTTTTCATGCTAAGCCAATGATACTCGGTTTGTTATAAGCATAGAAAATAAAGAGAGGTATGTCTCAGGATTTTTCAAAATCAACCCTTATAGAGGTGAAATGGGGTGTTAATATTTACTGTAGCCTATGCGAGCGAAGCCGAGCGGGCAAGTTAGTGTTTACTAAGTGTTCATGTCATCGACTTGTTTAATGGGTGTCGGGTCTCAGAATCCGATGGGACATAATATATTCGCGTGATCCGACAGAACAGACCAGAAATTTGGCACAGATCTACATAACTTTTGTTCACACATAAAGTTGCAATAATTTTTTGTTTCCTTTTTTGTCCTTTTCTGAAAATAATACCAGTCCTACAATTAAATGAGAACTTATGAAGTAATGGGATAACCTTAAGTCCCTAGTACACAACAGTTCTATAGATTTATGAATGAATATGTATATTGTTGTATAACTAAGGTGTGACACAAAATAGGCCCGTTATTGACCTATTTGAAGAGAATGCCCTATCGAATCAAGTTATCTTTTTATATTTTGACCGGCTAGCCTCAAGAAAAAGAGTAATGTTTTAAGGGTGTATGTAAATATGTATGTTGGTGTGCTCCTATCTTAATTCCTGTAGCGTAAATGGCTTGACCAATCTCGACGAGTGATGTGTGTCCGGAGTGACCGGCTACATTTTGTAGTAGCGTTTTTTGTTTTTCATTTAATAATAATAGTTTTTATATCAATCACTGATTTAGAAAGGTCGCCTGGAAAAGACAGAGACTTTTGTTGCTAGTTCGTAAGTTCTCTTATTATAAGTACGAAGTTTGGTCCAAACGGGGCGCGCGGTCAAATACAAAATGTGTGACGAAGAGAATCCAAAAACACCATCGAAAAATCCACGCAAAAAAAGGAGTTTTTTTTAAGCCGCTCACATGGGAAATCGTTAAGATAATTAAACAAATATCATAACCCCTAAACTACGCAAACTCCTAGAACATACATGGGGGTATTTTCGTGAGCCCTTGGTATCAGAAACCTACATTTTTCGGATTGACGTCATCGTTAGGACCATCCCATATGTACCTTTTCATTTCCAATTATTAAGAGTCTATTAAAATGTATCTATCTAAATATAAGTAATAGACTTTAAAACCAAAAAATATTAATGAAACCCTCTGAACACATAATTAACTGCAGAGCTATCTGCGAAATTCCGTAGCTTCGTAACTTAAACAATATAGCTCGAATGTTTAATTAGCGCATTGCAGGTTCCCGGAGGAGGGGGTAGAATGGGGTGGGGGTAGGTGGGGAAGTGTTATTCATTAAAATGTTTGCGGAAACTCGTTTAGCGGCGTTGCGGTGGGCGGGCGCCGATGCCGCGCGCTGCCCGCCTCACTGACCGCAGGGCTGGCGAGCCGTGATCAAATTGACAATAGGGCCTCGATTTTTGAATCGCTCGTGTGATATTTCGCACGAAAATATAATAATATCCTTAATCTATGAAAAGTTTGTTAGATCTATTAAAAGCTGTTAATTTAAACTAACTCTACGACCGAATTAGTGCTTTCCGAAATGTTATATGAGCGAGTTTCCCTGTATCGAGAATGTCATGAAACACGCAAAAAGACACGGACAACTAACACCCAGACCTAATGATAATCACTCAAACATCTGGACGGCCGAGAAGCGCACCCGGGGCTCCTGCTTATAAGGCAGACGCTATTCCAACAAAGCCTGGCGGACCATCAAAGTAATAAGTGTTTAATAGGCTATTTGACAACTTTTGGAAAAGTATTGCAGATTATTGTTAAATAATATTTAATGCATACTACATTTATATTTTTTTTGAGATTAGTTGTATTATCGCTAAAAATCGATGCTTAAGTGACTTAAGTTTAAATGAAAAATTTACGCGCCAAAACGCGAACCTGTAACATGAAGGAAAATGTCCATAGAAAAATCGATATCATATCCATAGAAAAATGTCAATGACACTCGACAAAATGTGTGGAACAGCTTTTTTTTTTCGCGGTTTCTGTGTTGGACCCATAGTAAAAGTTGCTCATAACGAACATATCTTTGTTGTTGCACCTTTCTGAGCTACGTCGTAAAAATATAGATTTAGCCATGTGATTAAGCTGGTGTGAGCCAAACCTAAGAGAAAAAAATAAATAAGAAGAGTCCACCAAATGTCAGTTGAAACACCGGAATGTGTATTTATTTATTTATTTAATTTGCGGGTGAGTGGAAAAATATAATGGCCGAATTTGGGCAGAATATAACGTATTGTGAAAAGAAGTTATATAGACAGTCCAGCATTCCCAGCTAATGACGTATTATATTATACTATTTTAATGTTATATTTCTTATTATTATTATTTTGACATTTATCTGTAATTTAATCAGTGTTTTTTTTTTTGCTTTAATAAAACGGGAATACTTGCGTCAAATTGATTCGGTTATTCCGACCATAGTTTCGATCACATTCGGAGGACTTTATCAAGGAATGCTAAGCGTGACACGCGGGCGACCTCGTCTCGCCTTGCACTGCCAACTGACTCAATTTTACTTGAATATTCCCGTTTCATTAAAACAAAATGTGTCAAAACCACGTCACTTATCATAGTAAAAAGTATAATTATTAATTTAAATTTAAGTTGACGTAATCTGATTTAATTTAAGTACATTTGACATTTGTTTTGCATGTACAGTAATGTAACGTAAATTTTTATTTTCTTTAGCGTAATTCGCGTTCGGTGCTGACAAATGTTAATAAATAAATAAGTGTCAACCCTACAAAATGAGTTGTGCTAGTACGGGTAGAAGCATTCATTTACTCATCGAGATCGCAGGCAGCCCCTTGTCGCAGTCGCTACTCTACAACTCACTTAGCGAACTACATTTGTGCATCCATTTGTGGCTCATCTCGCTAAATACGGACGAAATGATAACATCGACAGCTGTTCTGTTTCAATTTGATTGACCCGTATGACGGATGTCTTTGAATGCTACTGGGATCTATGTTCGTCTTTGTAGTGTCACCAGATGTCTCGCTCGCGCATTTTCAAATTGTAGTATAGAAGATATAAAATCCGAACAAATTAATTTCCTCAAAGTCAATGTCGTGCCTGTTTATTATAAGATAGCAAAAGCTTTATAGTGTCACGCACCCTTTTTCGTAGACTGAAAATAACCAGTCATTCGTCAATATGAAATTAATGTTGTTAGCCAGATTACAATATTATCATCATCATCATCATCATCTTTAGCCATAAGACGTACTGCTGAACATAGGCCACCCCCTTAGAGCTCCACACCGACCGACAACGGGCCACTTGCATCCACCGGTTGGCGGCGTGTCGGCGGTCCACCTAGTGGGAGGCCTACCTACGCTGCGTCTTCCGGTTCGTGGTCGCCACTCAAGAACCTTTATACCTATAACCTACAATTGTATACCTTTTGGTAATTACACTATATCTACAAAAGCTTGCAAGCGTGCAAAATTTAATAAGGATCACAGATGATTTTTTTTGTGTTTTTTTTTTTTTTTTAATTTTGATTTTGATTAGATATTTTAACGAGTTTTTTACTTCCTACGTAAAGTTCAAAGACGTTTTTTTTTCATACTTTATTACTATGTCTTATTTGGTCCAATTTTACACCGGCAAAAAGATACCAATTTAATATCTCATTAACACCCTCACTGGCAGCTTAACCGCATTTATACAATGTTTATATTTATAAAACGCCATAACATAATCTACATCTATTGAGTACAACCGCCGCTCTACGCTCCCATTGGCCATATTTTCCAACCCCTGGCTAGCTCGGCCAACCACAGACGGGCGTGTTAAATCATAAGGGTGGAGCTTAGGGGATTATCATCGGGAAATTTTCGCGAAATCAAACAGTTTCGAAGCGGTCTTCTTAGATTCAACACCCTGTCCATATACCCTAGTAGGCTCTCGTGAAGTTTCGGAGAAGTTTTAATGCAGTGAATTTGCAAGAAATTGTTAGTTTTTTGGGCCTGAAATGGTGACTTTCTATACAACTATCGAAACAAAGTCAAAGAATTGGGTATAGTAGACTGTTTCGCCATTATGGCAGGCCCTTACCTATCGCCTCTGCCCGGGGACCTCCTAACGGAGTATATGTTCGGCCGTCGTCGGCAGCGAAGAAACCGCACGACCTTCACTCCTCAGCAGCTCAGCGAACTCGAGTCTCTGTTCCAGAAGACACATTACCCTGACGTGTTCCTGAGAGAAGAGGTTGCTTTGAGGATAAGCCTCTCTGAAGCTAGAGTGCAGGTTTGTACGTGATGAAATGTATCTAACTGTACATTATGTTTGAACCCAAGGGGACTATTAAGATTTTTTATGGTTTTTTAAAATTATATTTCACCATCTAAAATCCCAAAAGGTCAATTTTATATAACTTAGAAGATTTTACTGAGATAGAGCACCACCACGCGCTTCATTTAGCGTGTATGAGCTTTGAGAACGAACTTTTCAAAGTGTATGAGTTTCTAATGTGGTACAAGTCTGCATACCTCATAGGCATAATACCGATCGGAAATACCTATTCAACATTTTTTAACGTAAAAATCAATGAACGGATTTAAAAAAAATTACATCCATTTTATACCTGTAAAATAAATTGCAGCGCAGGTGGGCCTCCCACTAGGTGATGACTGACGACATTTTGAATGTCGCGTGTAGCCGGTGGACGCAAGTTGCAAATTGTCGTTTATTGTGGCGGGCTTAAGAGGGAGGCCTTTGTTTAGCGGTTAATGTTTTCAGGCTAATGATGATAATGAAAATAAAATTGCAGATATGTTAGGTTTCTATTGTGGCGAAGGAGATTTTTTCGGGGTTATTTTTCTTTCTCCATCAAAATAAAAATATCAACGTGAAAATTGCTTTAAAATATTTTGAATATTTTCGTAAAGCCCTGTTTTTTTTTTTTTTTTTCCTCTCAGTGATTTTTTTTCCTCAAAAATATTGCGAGAATAGGGAATGTGCGAAACCGGGCTCTTGCAAGGATGACAAATGCTTAATTAATTAATGATTTATGTCTACAAAATAATGCTAGTTCATCCTAAGTTCGGTCCGAATGCCGTGCCCTTAGAGAGTCCAGAAGTCCAGTGGACTGATAAGGACTAATAATGATGCCTTTAAGCGCCAGCCATTCGTGGATATTATGGCACCCAATGGAGAAATTGTCTTTCCACCGTTTTTATCCTACTTGTCAGTGGGAATAATTATCTTCTCTACCTTACAAAGCACGGCAACTGGGGAAAGGGAGATGTTTGCAAAATATATGACGTTTGTCGTAGACATAATATTCCGCAGCCACCCCTGCTTCATAGCATGGACTCGAATAAGACGGGGAATACTTATCTCCTGACGGTGGTAATAAACTTTATCCTCGTAGTCTCTTTCCTTCTTATCTTTTATCAATTTCGCGCGCAAAGTAAGTAAGTACTTATTTAAAATAACCAATCTGTAGTGTCTTTCCGCTGCAACGTCGCGTCCTGTACAATAGGAATAAGAATCAATTGTTTGCTTTTAACCTTGCATAGAAAATCAATCAACCTGAATCAATCTACTTAAGTGCTTCGAGTCAATATAAGCTTAAGGCCCATCTGCACTTAATTTTGACAGCTCCTAAGTTCATACTTAACTCTCTAGGACATACCTAACAATGAAAATACGTTGCACCAAATTTAGAAGGTTGCCTAAATGCGTAGCACATGTCCTTTCATTTGACATGCCCAAGTCCGACTTAGTTTAGGCAAAGAATGATTTACTTAGGTGATGCTTAGCTAAGTTTTCTTTGTTAACTTTAGTGCAGACGGGCACTAGAAAAGTAAGATCAAGAATATTGATCTAGAATGAGATCTATATAATATAGTGATTTACGATATTCTACGGTTTTGTTACCTTTTCTTTTTTCCTAAGTAAATATTCGTGTAAGAATACTATTATAATTTTACAAACAAAACAACTAAGAAATGATGCAAGCTAATTAATTTGGTATAGTCTTTGTGATAAAGGGTATAGAGAGAAGTGACTAAGGGAAAGGGTTTTTATCATCTCCTGAGAAAATAAAGGTGGAATAAAACTATTTTACGGCTCGCACTGGCTAGTCAAGTTTGCGAGCCATAGGCACGCGTTGTTCGAATTTGGCAAGATTATATAATCTTACCGAGATAGAAAAAGGCGCGCTTCGAGCTTGCATAAGCATGGCCCGACCTTCTTGAATCCCAGTGTAGGCTACCATAGAGTCCTCCTTAAGAGGACCTTCCTTACGCAAGGTTTTGGCGCATTCGATATTTAAAATTATGTGGCTGTCGCTCTGTCTCTCTAGATAGAGAGAGTTAGGGAATTTTGATGAAATGAGCGTGTCGGGTAATCTGTTATCACACTTTAAATCTTAACAAAATTATTTGTTTTTGGTGCCAATTGCGCGGATAAGCCGTAATCTATGCCGCTATGTTTTGTTTTTGCGTAAAATGTTTATGGGATTCTAATTGCATCATATTTTCGACGCAAAAAATTGTCACTAACAACGAACTACTACTAGGATACTTTTATCAACGAAGATAAATGTAAAAAAACATACAACAATATTTTTTCACTGTGTAGATAACATATTAATCGGAACCGGATAAAAATTAGGTTTGGGCTACGCTTTTTGTATGGACAAAACGGCGGTATACTCTATTCTTAAATAAAGCGCCTGAATAAACCAGCAACAAATCATGTTCTCGAAACTAAAATATTACTTTTTGTAGGTTTGGTTTCAAAACCGAAGAGCTAAATGGCGCAAGCAGGCGCGGCTACAGCTGCTGCAAGACGCTTGGAGAATGCGGTGTCTCGGCCTAGGAACCCCACCGCTAATGCCAGGTATTTATCGACAAAATTAAATTCCATTATTCCTGTATGCCGCAACTCCCAGCCCGCAACTGATACTAAACGCTGGGCCTAAATGCATCCGAATTAGTTTCATATGTCACTACTTAGTTTGCCACCGATAAGTACATTGTCATTGACTTAGGTCAAAGCATTATCATATGTTAGTACCTACCTACTCAGAACACTTAGGTACAGCTTAATTGAAGTTAATTCAATATTCATTTTGTATAAAAAACCTCTCGCAAGGCAACTTTCTCACGTCATATTTTAGTCATTTTGAGCCCTCATAATTAATGTTAGATTTGGGAGAGAGAAAATGACGAATTATTAAAAGACGCCATGTCTATATATATTACAAGACGCCATGTATTTTAATAATAACTAGCTATTGGCTAGATATATGACGTAAACACCTTGCGAGAGGTTTTGTATACAAAATGAATATTGAATTTACTTCAATTAAGCTTTAAGTGGTCTGAGTAGGTCATTCGTCATTTTCTCTCTCCCAAATCAAGCATTTATTATGAGGGCTCACAATGACTAAAATTAAAAAATGAATACTTTTTTTCGGAACATTTAATTGTTGACAAAACTCGTGTAACAAAACTTGTATTATTAAAAGTATGATGTAGGGATGTTGCCTGCAAGAGTTTTTTGTTTAGTTAAAAATAATCCTGTAGATTATATTAAATGGGTAATCTGTTGTTGTTGTTGTTTTTGTCCTTGTCCTTGTTACTCGTTATTTAATACCTAAGTTTGAAGCACGATACGTGAGAATTATTAGTCCAATAGTTGTAATGGGTCGACCACAGAAGAGATTTTTCCTCTTCTGTGGGGTCGACCATATCGGTAACATCACGAGTCGAGAAAGCAGCGGGTGGATGATGATCAATATAACATCAGTTAGCAATTAAAGCGCATAGAATATGTTCTATAAGGCGACACACTCACCGAAGACACATTTGTGTGCAGTAAGAGATTTGTGTTACGTCGCACACTTTTTGTGAAGGAATGTAATGTGTTGTCTATTAGCGCAATATTAGCGTAATTAAATGTAGGTCTACGATAAATGTTTTGTGTGGTGGACAAAATTCGTAGAATTGGTGTGTGGTGCGCCTAATATTTTTTTAAACCGACTTCCATTAAAAAAAAGAGGAGTGTATCAAGTGACTGAATTTTTAATGTAACAAATTCTTAAATGGACAACAACTTAGATTCACAAAAACTATCAATAGAAAGAATTAATATAGTTAATATAGTAGGAATAAATCAATAGAAAGAAGAATGCCAAAACAAAAAACAACACAGAAACACAAAAACACTGAATAGTTTCGTATTTTTTTGGGGTTATTTAACACCCAAACCCAGAGCAGATAATTAAATTCAATATTTCTAACAAATAATTTTTGTAGATTTTTTCACGTGGTTTTAATAAAATAATAGAGAATAGGGTTAACAGGTACATTAAATATACCTCTAAAATACTATACAAAATATGTTAACTGACACACGATCATTAATTTTATTATTTTTTTCACCACATATGTTTTTTTTTCAATCGACCAAGGGTTTCTCATCCATACATTTTTGAGCATGAAGTTTGACACAGTTTAGGAACTCTGTTTACTGGCTACACCACTGACGTCTATCTATCTATACAGGGAAAAATCTGCTGTTCCATACATTTTATCGAGTGTCATTGAAATTTTTCTATGGAACGGCAGTTTTTTTTTCTCGATTTCACTGTTGTTCCCATAGTAAAAGTTGTTCATAATGATGAGTACTATAAGCCCCTTTCGGGCGGCCGGTGGACGACATTGTATATATAAATCAATTGCTACATACATGTAACATAAAAAATAAAAAAATGTACTTCAACAACCGCCTAGTATCAGTAGTACAACCACCGATCAATACCAAGGAAAATAATACTTGATTACAATTGAACACCGAACAAATTCGCTACGTCTAATGGTGTATCTTATCACGTGACATTGGCGAAATTGTGAAACACTCTCGCAAAAGCCATAAAACAAATAAGAATTGAATTGATCGACCATAACTTTACCAATCAGAACAGCTGGATCGATTTTGATGGTTTTTTGGTTGTGTTCAAAATTGTCAGGACAATATTTGTTTGAAGAGTTTAGCGAACATGCGCTTTGTACGAGGTCGCGGGTATCAGGTAGTAAAACTATAATAATAGACGTCAGTGGGCTGCACGTGTCAGCGCAAGCTGTAATGCAGTGGACCTATGGCACTGTAATGCGGTGGACTTACACAAATTTGGTGACTGTTATAAATAAACTGTAACAGACACAGAGGCTTGTATATTCTCTGATCAGCTGGTGCATGATAAAAACTCGCTCAGCTGCACTTGACATCAAACTCAACCGCGAAGGATTTTCAAGGCACATTCAATAAGAAGTATCAGCCTTAAGGATTATATCTACGAATCAGACGAAATACACAGACCCGACCAAAAACAGCTTGCAAAAGAAATATTGTATTGTGTCTGAATTAATGATTTTTGTTGTTTTTAGGTCATGCTAAACCACCAGACTCATCACCTGAAGGTCCTGAATCTCCATCGGGCAAAGACTCCCCAGAACCACCGAATTCTTTCGAAAGTCGAGATTTAAAATCTCCACGCCAAGATCCTTACCTTCACAATGCGAGCCAAAGTGTACCAGATGGATTGCCTCCGATGTCTCTACCGACGCACGATATTCCATCAACCGTACCGTATGCTGATGATGGGAGAATGATGCAGCAGCCTTTCGCTTTCCCGCCTTTAATGATGCCCCCACAGCAAGTCGATGAACAGATACCTACAGATCTGAGAGTGATGCCTCCTAAAGTCAATCCATGCCCGTGTGGTACAGAAATAGAAGAGCCTCAGAACTTGGCGTATCGTCAGCAAGCACAGATAGCCAAACGTGATACTAAAGAGAACACAGATAGTGACAGTGACACTGAAATCGATCTAACTTCACATTCATCCAGAGATGATGATCTGAGAGAGTCAGAAAGACTGGCTAACAGGATAGCTACTAGTATTTTTCGTAGTGATACAGTATTGCGTGACTTGGTACCGAATGATCTTAGTCTAGGTGCTATTAAAAACAATGACAGGGTTATCAATAGGGACATGTCAATGTAACATTGTGCGTAGATATATGTGTATTATTGTAGATGATACATTTCTAGTCGAATACTGATAGGATAATCAGGTACTCTCAATATTTTAGGAATGTAGAATTTGTAGATAATATTGTATTATTTTATGTAGAAAATCATTTATTCTTTGTTCATTAAACAGTGTTTTAATTATGTTAAATCCTGTAAAATAATACTAGAAGACGAGAATACTAGAAGGAAAAAAAAAGTGAGGGAATCCGCATATTTCCGGAGAAGAAATTCGATTGCGTACGTGGATCCGCCTACTCGCATTGGGCCAGCGTGGTTGCTATGGCCCAATCAGCCTTTGAGGGTAGCCTGATCAGCAGGAGGGTATCACAGCAGTGAGATGTTTAAAAGGTTGAAGCAGACTGACGTTTATAACTAGTATTGTCATATTATAATTTAATGCTGCGCCTACAAACAACTCACAACTTA
The DNA here is from genome assembly GCA_947579745.1 of Apocheima hispidaria. NCBI lineage: Eukaryota > Metazoa > Arthropoda > Insecta > Lepidoptera > Geometridae > Apocheima > Apocheima hispidaria. The sequence goes on along the minus strand of OX388157.1, from coordinate 5,306,782 downwards.
CAATTACAAACAAATGAGTTTTAGTTTTTGTTAATAAGACAGGCTTTTTTAAAATTCCTATAGACATATAAAGTAAAATAGAAAGTTTGTACATAAAGTTCAGCGCAAGGTGCCGCATCCTGCCGCCCCGGGCCATGGCTCTTTTGGCATAAGGGTAAATACGCTTCTGATGTTGGTACTCGCGTACAGGTCGTATTTTTCAACCAATCTTGACGAGACTTGGTAACAGTTTCTACAATTTTATATATTTTTTTAGTCGTCGGCGATTTTTGCTTGGTGGATATTTGTTATTTTTGGGGGGAAAAAAACTATTTTAAAAAAAACATTCTATGAAATTGTAGAATTGCGATTGTGAAAAAAAGTTTGTGCTCGCGAGGTCTACTGTTCGCAGAACTATTAGTTATTTGTTATTATAGCTACATACTTGCGAGAACCCTTGGAATTCCATCCATCGCAGAATTCTTGCGAGAACCATTAGAGTTTCACATTTAGGTGTCTTTCGGATTTTTCCTGTACCTCTAATCCCTCCTCTATTCGATGCTGTCTTACAAAAACTTTTACCATACCTTGACATTAATAAGTTTAGGATCAGGACCTGACATTACCTTTGATAGAGAGGAATTCATGTGCCGGGTGACCACCCTCCCCCTCTCCTCCTCTCCCCTCTGGGTCTGTCGGGTCGGTAGCCACGTTGCTCTAAGGTTTCTCTGAATTAGTCAAGAAAAAAGTTGCGCTACATAATTTGTCGCGCAGATGAAAGAGATAGATGGCTTTAGTGCGCGTTAGTCAAAAAAACAGATAATAATTGGTATGTACGTATAATTTGATGTGGTTAGTTGGTTGATCTCCCTATGGACTTTAAAACGGCAGAACCGGTTTTGATGAAATTATTAGGTTAATTATTAACTTCAGATTAGCCCAGCGGGGTGATCCTGTGAAGTAACAGAGCGAAGCCCAGACGGGTCACTTAGTTACACGGGATACAACTAATAAATTTAAATTAAACAAAATTCTGTTCTATGCTATCCTAAATATTATGATTACCTCACTAATAAAATAATATCACAGAATTCTCCTTATATGTCTTTGAGTAACATAATCAAATCTAGCGAAAAATGTGGAATATGTTATGGAATCCTGTTTTCCCTAGACTATAGAACATCCTAGATAAGATCTCTAATCTACATAATAAAGGAGGTGCAAGGATTAAAAAGATTTTTTCAGCCTACGTTCTTAAATGAAAACCCAAGTCTGTGATAATGTACATAATAGGTTAAAAAAAAAACAGTTTTATAATTAACCTTACCTTTATTAGCACCCAAATAAACGCAGGCAGATAAGTAGAAATTACAGATCAATCTACTCAGGGAATTACTTACCTGTATAATATATTTAATCCTAAAATAATATTCAGTCAGTTAAATAAGCTAAAACTATTCATAAAGCGCTATCCACACTTTTCCGGGTCAGCCCCTTCCGAGTTCCGGGCTTTCCGGCTCAGGGCCCCGTCAGGAACGAGGCATCAGTTACCCGTTCACAGATATCAGGGTAATCCATTCAGTTTATTTCTGCGTTCCACTGTGCACAGATCGCGATGGTTTCGTTACATACAGATAATTGGGCAATTATTTCCATCTGATAGATCATAAATAATTTTGTTCTGACGCACATATTATGTTCTATCAATCTTTCCGTATCCATGTTGCACGTGGCGTCAAAAATTGGTCAGCACTGACGAAGCGTGCCTTCGTCAGAGCATGCTCCGGGACACTGACAGCTCTGACACGAAACATTTGCAAACATCTTTTCCCGTCCCTGACGGAACAAAGACGGGACCTGACCCGGAAAAGTGTGCATAGCGCTTAATGCTAACGCTTTGTGTCTTGACATTATTGCTTACCTTAGATATGTAAAAAACAAAGTAGTTTCCTTAAAACTATTATTATGCAACTAATGTCATTGTTTCAGGATTTGAAATATCACATCTAAATAGTGGTTAAAACAAATGTTCTCCAAAAACATTCTTCTACAAGGTTTTATCATAGATCTCAGATTAAAAACCTCTAGATCGATCGATCTTTCGATCTTCGTGAAACTTCGTAAAACTTCGTAAAATAAAGCGAGATCACAAGATATCAAAGACACGTAAAGGAGAGGGGAAAATTTTTTTTTTTTGTTCTCGTCGCTGTTTTTATTGTCAAGCTGTCATAAAAGGGTTTTTGATTGGTGATTTTCAAGAAAATTTGATCAAATAATTTTATTGATAGAATTATAAGAGTGAAAATAAATATCGACTCATATCAAATATTGAGTAAACGATGGTGAGTTGCAGTGTGCTAGTATGTAAAAGCCGAAACGAACGAAAAATGCTGGCATAACCTTTCATTCGTAAGTAGTTAAAAATATTACTAAATCGCAATTGAAATTTACTGTGATGCAAAAATTAGCATTCGTTATAATAGATAGATTTAGCGTCTAATACGATATAAATGAGGAAATATAGAGTATTTAATCATTTTTAGTTTTGGTGCTGCACATACTACAGGCTGTACATATTAGGGCTGTCTTGTTTTACTTTATTCCTTTACATATTAGTACTTAGTAGATTTTGTGATAATTTTTCCTCCACATGAGGAAATGTTTTTAACGTGGCAACATTTCAAAAGTATAGCTGTCTCGTGTGCAGGCACGCCATGATGCTATCTCGAAGTTTTTAATCCGAGTCATAGATGCTTTTAAGAAGCCTATGACTTATTGTTGACGTGAATAAACATGGTGCGTGAAGAAATTCAGGTAATTTAATTTTGAAATAGATTCAAAATATTTGTCTAAACCAAACTTTCTTTGGAAATCGAATTAAATATTTTACTAAACAGCACATTTTTCAAAAACCTATTGACTACCACAAGCAAACATTTATATTATCGAAATCATGCTAACTAATAGCACCAGAAGCGCGTACTATGACGTGCTTATTGCGATGATTGCTAGGACCTTATCGTGCGGAGTTACGACTCGTAGTCGTGCAGCGTTGGCTGCTGAACCTAACAATCATCGCAACAAACACGTCACGGCGTCACTTCACACGTCACACAGTATGTCTTTAACATTATCCATTCGTGGCACCTAATGTCATCTTGATTGAATCAGGCCGAATGCATGTTTTTACATTATCGATTCAAAGGTACCTAAAATAATGTTGCTAAAATAACATTCGAAGGAACCTAGACGGAGACTCGTTACTCACACCAGCCTGCTGACATATTTTTATATCACCAACTCAAAGGCACGTGAAGTCATCGGTATGTCGTTACAATATCAATTCGAGGGTAAAGTCATTTTGCTTCTACATTATCCATTCAGAGGCACCTAGAGTCGTGCTGCTCGCACCAGCCAGGCGACATGGCGTCAGGGCGCAGGCCGCGCGCGATGAGCCGCCTGCGCATGCGCTGTAGGCGCGGCTCCGCGCTGTACACACTCGTGCTCGGGTCAGACCACAGACGCTCCGCTACCGCGGCCACGCGCGGCCACACGCGCGGGTCTGTGATAGAAACATATCGTTATGAAAAAGTCTATAACTACAAAACTAAGCAACCCGGTTTAATGATATGAATGGACAGCTTTCATAACATCACTGACAACTTTACAAAAAAAATTGCACACAAGTTGGTAGCTTCTTTTTCAATTATATATTGTTCATGACAGATCAGAGAGGTCGTAGCACCACTACAGACTCCGCCAATGTTGCAAGGGGGTTACTGACCAACTTCACGATGCATCTTCATCAAGATCTTTGTTGATGATGTGTGTATAATCAGTGATAGAAGAAGGTTGTAGATTTTATAAGCCAGTTATTACGAAAATACCTTTCTAGTATCTTCAGAAGTTTTATTTTTGAATTTAGTATTTTTTTTCTAATCTGTGTCCACAAATCCTAGGTATGCAAGTATCACCTCGTAAATTAAAAATATATTCATCACTCACCCAAGCCCTGCTCATCCACGTACTCGCTCCACATAGCGACTTCCCCTCCCAACATCCCCTCATCACTGGGCAATGTGTGGGAATACATCCTTCTCCAGTTGGAATATTTGGTGGAGCCCCAGAACCCATGGTCGAGGTACCAGATGTCTTTAGGAACGGACACGGTGCGGTAACCGAGGCGGAGCAGCTGCAGTAGGAGAGGACTGCTTATTGGCTCCCATACTTCGATTATGTATCTAAAATGCCATAATAAAATGTATTAAAGCACTTTTTTTTTCTCAATATTTTGGCACAAATCCTACAGTTAATACGTTATCAAATATAACTAATTTTATCTTGAGTATTTGTTTTTAATTAATTTCTGTATAATTCAATATCTAATGAGATTGGAAAGATAGGTTATTTTGCAGACTGTGCCTGAACTTTTTTTTCACTTACCATTAGGAAAGCAAGCGGTCTTTGTTCGGCAGTGAACTTCTTCTGGCTGATGATGATGATAATGAAGTGATAAATAATAGTCGCTTGCCTTATGTCGTGTACTTACTCTGTGCTTATGTTAAGCTTTTCAAAAAATACTAGTAATATACATTGTGCCCACCTGTCTTTACTCAAATGTTGTTGTATCCTGTTGGCCTGCGTGAGCTCCGAAGACCAAATCATAACAGGCTGCACCGGGCTGCCTGTTGCTTCCACCACCTCGTCCCAAGACTTAAGAGCTTTCTTGTGAAATTCCGCCCAGAGCTCGATGAAACCTTCAACAGATGTGGTGTCGAAGTGATTCTGTGTCATGTAGGTCAGGATCTCTTGTGATGAGTTCCAGCAGTTGAAAAATACCTGGAATTGAAGAGGTAAATAATTTACTAACTAAAATATACCGGTAATACCGCGGGGCGACATTATAGTTAGTACCGCTATTCTACAGGAACGGTTAAAATTTTCTGGATAAAAAGCAGCCTATGTGTTATTCCAGGGTATAAGCTACCTCCATACCAAATTTCATTCAAATCGGTTCGGCTGTTGCGGTGTTGAACGGGATCAAACACACATACTTGCCTACTTACACAGTTACACACAAACTTTCGCACTTATAATAATACTGTTTTTTTTTTTTACTCGGTGACGAGACGAGCGAGTCGCTCACCTGATGATAAGCGTCACGCTTGCCCATAACAGTTCAGTGCCACCCAGAATTTTATGTGATGTTTTCAGTTTGCGAACTTATGTCAATTTGTGGTTATTGGATGTAATATTTCGAACTTAGTCACATTAATTAATACTGTGTTAATTAATGAATAGTGTAAAAACCTACTACGGGATAGTATTCAGGTAGCCTTACCTCGTCGCCTCCCACATGAAGCAAAGCTGGCTTAGTCACGAGATCAGCGATATCCTTGTACAAGTCCTTGAGCACTTTATACATTGACGGGTTGGCCGGGTTCAGTTGGCCGCAAGGAGGCTGGATGCAGTATGGCCGCCAAGGTTTGGCGTTTACACACACTGCCAACTCGCCTAAGCCGTAATCCTGGAAAGGTGAGATAAAAAGATTAAAAAGTTGGTTACAGCATACAATTAACCTGTTCAAGGTTTTGCTTTAAAGGTTAAAAGTTCGATGGTTTCTCAACAGCCCTACGATCTTTCCCTTTGAGCCACATACGGCCTTTGGATGTATTTGTGCGGCCTGCCAAGTAAGAGCACGCGTGTACGGAGTGCGAGGATATATATCCTCGCACTCCAACCTCGCATTCAGAGCTCTACTATTAGAGCTCTGAATGCTTATATCGAAATTTCTGCGCTCTCTCGCTCGGGCATTGATACATTATGTTTATGTTGTTATTATAAGGGACAATTTCAAGCCATTTTTATTGGCCCACAAACGGCTCTGATGCATGTTAGTGATGATTACTCATTTTTAGATTTTATGTAAAGGCTATCGCGCGAAAATTTCGGAAAGAAAGAAATCATTATTATTTTAGTTAGGGTCGTATTAGTATTAGTTACCTTCCCCCACTGCCAGCCGTTCCCGGCGTGCGCGGGCGAGTCTATCTCGATGACGACGCGCACGCCGCGCACGCGCGCGTACTGGATCAACTCGCGCACCTCCTCCGTGCTGTACAGCTCCTCGGGGGAGTATGCACCGTATCTAGAAACAAATGCAAAATAAATTAAAAATAAAATCAAATATTGCCTGCAAACTCATTTAGATTTATAATGGCAAAGTCAGAAAATCTTATGAATCTTTAAAACTTCTATCCTTCTCGAGATCTATATCTACTGTTATCAATGTTATACATATGTAATACTGGATAATTTATTAAAACCAAGCAATGAAAAAATAATCAAAACTAACACAAAAACTTAAACTCAAATAAATAAAGACTAAAATAAACTAATCTAATTAAACCATTATCTAATAGCAGGCATCGTTCCCAAAATGCTGGTCGATATGGCGTGTCGTGACGCTGGCCGAATTGTAATACTTACTTATTATTTGAGCAAGCTAAGTACACTTCAGAGTGACTTCAGATTAAAAACCTAAGAGCGGAACTGTTTTTGAATTAAGAGCAATGCAGTAAGCTTAGAGTCTATTCATTGACGTACCTCGTAAACTGAGGCACTCGAGTAGACTCCAGGGGGAAGCTGTGTGAATCTGTCACGTGCCAATGAAACACATTCATCTTAACGGCTGCCATTCCTCTGATAGTTCTTTTTATATCCTTCATTGGTATGAAGTGCCTTGAACAGTCTAGCATGAATCCTCTGTGTTTGTACATCGGACGGTCTCGTATTTTTGCTCCGGAGACAAGGCGAAGGCCGCATTCCTTCTGGTCGGAGTAGTCTGGTCTATCTGCAGCTACTAGTTGCGTGAAGGTTTCCAGTGCATGGCGAGCACCAAACACGGTTTCAGCGATGATGTGCACTGCTATGTCACCTCCTGAGAGTAAGAAAAGAAAAAAATATTTCTACTTTGGATAAATAAAATAATTAAGTGCATAAATATTAATGTTTACAACAAAAATTTACAACGGACCTCACAAGTTTAAATTTTTCCTCAATCTTTAAGCGCCATTATAAATAAGAAACTCTCATCCCTTAATTCAGTAACAAGAGTCATCACAATCTTAGAACTATGATTGATCTTATATCCTAGTTAATCGTGCTTGTATATTACGATCATGGCAAATGCCTCGGGCAGCCCAAAAACTTTAAAATGTATCTAGAGCTCTAGCAGCTCAAAACACTTTGAATTGCATGTTACTTGTCACGACAAACAAAGTATGATTGCTAGATGTTTTTAGAAATCCATCAATCTCATTCATCTCAATCGATGAGTCGGACTAGTGCGTATTGACCGACATCACTAGAACAGGATTGAGGGCATACAAGCAGGACAGGTAGTTCAGGCCTGACTAACTTTCCTGACGCTGCGAACCGAAGTAAGTTCGCAGCGTCAGGAAAGTTAGTGTCGGACTCAAACCTTACCTTTACTCTGGACATCGAGCATGTATTGCTCGTCGGTGTCCCAATCGAGTGCCGTTATAGGAGTCTTCACAGAGATGTAGACAATCACGGGAGTATCTGCTACCTCGGTAACGTTGCCTCCGCACTCCGCCACCAGATTCGGGCCAACTAGCTGCGTCATTTGCACCAGGAGCTCGCGTGCCTCGGCTGGCACGTCTATCAGGTCAAATCTGTAGGACGTAAAATTTATTATTCCATAATCAATTGAGTTAAAAGGAAAATAACTATTTAAAACACTGCCACTTCTTAAAAATGGTCTGGCATGGAACCAAAAAGAAAATCTACATTTTTATGTTATCTACATTTTTAAAACTGTTTATGTTCCAGGCGTATGTTCTTAATTCTAGAACATACTCAAGATAGTATTCGTATTTAGTATATCTCGGTCTTTGTTCTTCTAAAGATTTAATATTATCAGCTAGTAGAGATTTTTCCTTACGATTAAAACAACCTACAAGTTTTGCTTTTTATGTTCGTGTCAATCAAGAGTTTTTGTTATATGCAGGCGCGTTACGGTTCAATATAGCAAGGTTACGACGAACTGGTCTACCACAATATCAAAAGTATTCAAGTTTGGATTAAATTGAACTTTGTCTAGCTCTGCCTAATGATTCGAGAGCGAGGCAACATTCAATGTAACATTAAAATAAAAAATGTTATTATAAAATAAAATTTATTATATTAGTAGACCCTGTACGAAATCGCAGTGTAGGCGGTATAACAATGTCCCGGAACCAAAGTTTAAGATCACGACTGTCAAATAAACTGCACGGGGATCGTAGGTCGAAACGCCGTTAGCTCTCAGACAGGCCGTTCAACTCCCAAGTGGCAACTGATTATATTTTAAGGTACTGACGCATTACGCATGTTTTAGACAAGTCATTGGCCTGATGGCCTGAGCAATGACAATTTTCATTGACCAGTTTGACAAACAAAAGCTAATGAAAGGCAAATCGTGCTCTACTTTGAACATTTCCCCCACTTGAAATTGGCGAATTCTGATTGCGGAATGGCCGGCAGCCACGGCAGCACTGCTGGCAGTCCCAAGGCTCTAAGTACAGCGATAAAAGCACCCTATTACCAAGCATTACGAGTCCCTTGTCGACGCTGCCGATCTTCTCGAGTTCTCGAATAATCGAATCATTCTCGAATTGCTCGATGAGTGTCTAATTACGTATTTTAATAAAGAACATGGCTATATCACGAGGCGTTTTATGCTAAAAACTTTTCAGAACCAGACAAATATTAGCATAAGTTAATTGCATAAACCACATATCGACAATCCCGGTCAGTGACCTAACACCCACTCCTGCAATCTTAATAAAGCAAAACATAACCTTGTGTAAAACGATTAGCCGCGGTATATTTTATAAGGATTAAAATTAGATGCGGGTGGGATGAAGTACTGCCGGTCTATTCTGCAAGCTGAGTGAACGCGCGTGGAAAGTGATAAGCTAAGTGAATGTACATTTTACCTATAACTGCAGATGAATTTCAAAATATCTAATTATTAAGGGTAAAGAACTACAGAAAAGTGTCAGGAATTGATATTTAGACATTTCTAATTAGCCTTCAATTGGAAGGTTCACTTAGCTTGCAGAATAGACACACTGTGTAGGGTCTTCCCCACGAAAAACTCACCCGATTAATTTACGAAATCATTATGTCATTCTAGTTTGAGTAAATGTAAATAACCCAACATACTATATACTCGCCTAGTATTTATTGCCTATATTATACATTACCAGTTTAAAGTTGGTAGCTACAAAAACAGTTTGAAGTTATCATCACAATACATATAATATTTTTGAACGACTGGCGATTGGACGCAGGTGAACGCTCTACCGAGCAAAATTAGGAATATGGTGTGACCGATGTGACAATAATATAACTTCTGAATACTATTATTTATTCTGTGACTTTGTTTAGGTAAAGGTGTAGCTCATAACCGAATGATATTGTAATTTTACGCTTGTAATAACAGAATAATAATTATTTGGTTGTTGGCGACGGAGAGTTACGTAAGTGCCCACCCACGTATATCAGACAGTAGACAACAAAACATGTCATCACCATCATCAGCCACAAGACGTCCACTACCGAACAAAGGCTTCCCCCCTTAGGAGAGTGGGGGAGGGGTGCAGGTTGCTATATTCCTTAAGCTTGGCATACGGTTTCGGCATCGCAGAAAGTCCAAACAAAAAATGTGCTTATCAATAACCACTGATGTCTAATCTTACTTGTAAATAGAAATCAGTGTACAAAAAAACATGGGGTAGTTCAATGCATGTACTTTCTTACTACCTATTTACACAATAGTCGCCGCTTAATTTCATTTTATGATACAAAAAGGTGAAATAATAAGCGCGATGACAACCTGAAAACAGATTTTATTGTCGACACTAACACGCAAAACTATAATAAAGATCTCATAACTTTAGTTTTATAACTCTCGACTCTTGATAAATAGAGTATTGTTATGTAACAGGTAGATACATTTTAATTTCTAATATTAGCTGGGACTGTCAAACTCTTGGATGGCACCCAGAACATTTAAGATTTATTCTGGGCAAAGAAAGCCCTTCATAAAAACATTGTATGAAAATGTAACAAAGACAAAGTGTTTGGTAGTTTCAAAGGAAACGTCAATATCAATATTTTATTTATTTTATCTTACAATTTGGCTCTACACCTGTAAAGTAATGTAAGTATTTAGCGTGTGTCAAGTTTTATAATATTACAAATTCAAATGAAGTTAAATGTTTTACATTTAAAACAAGTCTCAGATATAGTCTAAGTCAAATCCAAGTCATGCCCTATAAAGTGGTGGAGACTTTGCTAGAGGTTTCTATGGAGTTTTGGAAACAACTCCGTATTTTTTTTTTTGATTACATTCTTCATCATTAAAAAATCATATATTTAATTATTTTATTGCTTCGTACGCAACAGCTGTCCAAAAATAGAAACGATCTATAAAAAATTGGTTTAGTGAGAAGTGTAGATACTTATACTAGCTTCACCTTGATTTTTTGGTTAGTATACATATACACTAAACAAAAAAATGCTTCATTTATAACCTACTAGTTGCGTCTCGCAGTTTCACCCGCTATTCTACAGAAAATGAATGCTTTTTCCGGGGTAGAAAGTAGCCTATGTGTTAATCCAGGGTATAAGCTACCTCCATACCATATTTCATTTAAATCCGATCAGCCGTTACAGAGTTGAACGTGAAACAAACTTCCACACTGACACGCAAACTCTCGCGTTTATAATAGTAGTGTGACAGTGTGATTTATTGGAGCAAAATTAGATTTTATGAACCCGTAATTGACAAAAAAAAAGTATAACAAAAATATAATAATTGTGAAAAAATTTAAACAAATTTTTTTTTTAACTTTTATCGAAGAATAGCTTATTCATCAAAACCAAGACGTCACAGCGGCCAAAATATTATTAAAACAGCATCAAATGATACTGCCAATGACGAGTGGGCTTACGTTGGCGGCGCTTACGCATCAAGTCACTGTTGCCTAATATAAGGCTGAGGCTACACAGTGCGCAGTGATTTGCAATGCTACTGGGAGAGCGAACGAGATGTACAATATTACGAGATAGAATAGAGTAGTCGCAAACGTGAATAGTTAATTAATAAGTAGAAACGTTAGTTTTGTAAAAAGGAGGGTAATGTTTTTGGGGTGTTTGTAAGTATGTAAATATTTATGTAAGTATGTAGTCGGTTATTTGTTTTTCTTTTAATAAAAATACTTGTGATCAAATCGCAGGTTGCGTTGCGAACCCCTAAAGGCGCTATCACAATATGCGGCAACAGCACTGCACCAGCAAACATCACCGCACTACATTGCCGTGTCTTAACTAATTGTGGCACGTTACTCACGTCTTATGATTTAAAAAAAAAACTTATTCGCATAAATATGTCCGGGTTTTGTAGCAACCACACAATAGGGTCTGGGTCACCGGACATTATTATAAAAAAACATTAATACATAGTACATACGTCGTGGGTATAGTGGGCTCTAGCACTCCGGCTGTGGTGTAGTTAAATGGGACGTCGCAATGTAGTGTCGGTATAGAACTTAGTATATCCATACCAATCTATACAAATATTGTAATTCAGAGGAATAATAGCCGCAGTCGTAAACGTGACTAATCAAAGCTTCGAGGTATAAAAATGAATATGTTCCAGCGAAAAACTTCGTTTGCGCAATTCGGAACTCCGTACATTAGAACTAAACGTTAAAAAATTGCATGCATTGATAAACGACGCCTACCGAACTATAGAAAGTAGCTTTGTCTCTGTCTGGATGTTTGTCGCGTTATCACGGGCTGAACGGATCTTGATACAATTTGATAAGGAGTTAGGTACTGTATATCACAAAGATGGACACAGGATACTTTTTATGTCCACGCGAACGAAGTCCCGGGTAGCCTAGTAATGTATCCCTTTTCTAGAAATCAACGCACAGACCAAACCGCTTATGAGACACGTGAAATTCGAACCCAATACTCCTCAAATGGTCTAGGTAAAAATAAGAATAGATTTTGCGAAATTCCACTTCTAAAGAGTAAAAATGGACTCCCAAAGTTTGTACGGAAATAAACTCGGTTTGTGTAATAAACATACAAATTAAAGAAAGGCAAATCTCAAGATTTCGTCAAAATTCAATCTATAAAGAGGTGAAATACTTAGGATGTTTCATTTACCTGTAGGCTAGTTGGCGCCTGCTGGCGCGTAGCTGCAGTGCAGGTAATTATTATTGGTACTTACTCAATCGCACGACTAAATTGAGCGAGTCTTGCTTTGCTCAGACGCGCCAGTAAGCCGCCTAATGTAAAAGTACCCTATGACGTCACTGGTATCTAGCTCTGAATGAGTCTAAACTCCCAAATTGCTTATTAAAATAAAATCTTGCTGTTTGCAAGTTATCGTCGGACACAAATATTACACACATATAATAGTACATACATATTTACTAATACCATAGATAAATAATACATGTCCTTTGCTGACAACGACTTGTTCCCGTTAGCTTCTACCGGTCAATTATCTAACTATATACGAAACTTCTAAAAAATCAAGAAAAGAAAATCCGATGTGAAGAAAATCTTGAAAATTGTAAAATAGTTGGGACAGCGTCTTAGGGACTTGATATAGCAGTTGCCCCCAGCGCGTGGACGGGGCGCTGTGAGACAAAAATACACGGGGCTGTATGGAACTAAATACAACAAGTTTTTTTTATTTGTATTGAAAATGCTGTTAGCCTCTACCAGCCTTTACAGCTTTATCGGACTTCTGGCGTACGCAGATGGCGTTAGGCCCTAAAACTATTATTAAGCGTTTAGCCGCCCACACGCTCACGGAAGTACAACGCTACGTTACGAACTTCGACTGGGGCTGACACCGGTAGAGGGACATCACATTTGCCCTGGCACCCTAGAAAGGTGTGCCCTGGAGCTCGAGCAGCTTGGTTATTATCTGTTTGATTATTGGAAGAGAATCTAATTGGTCATCTGACAGATCCCGGAATTCTTCACGCCGGCGAGATCTGTGTATGATTGTATGCCTTTAGTAACCGGCGCCCATACCAAATACTGTATACATAAACTTTCTGTTGCCGGGAGCTACCGGATCGGAATACAACAAGCGCCCGCCCCTGTTCCATAGAATAGAGCGTCAGATTGTCAAAATTTATGGAACTCTTATGGAACTAAATACAACAAGCACCCGCCGCTGTTCCATAGAGCGTCATAGTGTCAAAATATGTGGGACTCTATGGAACTAAATACAACAAGCGCCCGTCACTGTTCCATAAAGCATCATATTGTCAAAATGTATGGGACTCTTATGGAACTAAATACAACAAGCGCCCGCCGCTGTTCCATAGAGTGTCATATTGTCAAAATATATGGGACTCTTATGGAACTAAATACAACAAGCGCCCGCCGCTGTTCCATAGAGCGTCATATTGTCAAAATATATGGGACTCTTGTGGAACTAAATACAACAAGCGCCCGCCGCTGTTCCATAAAGCGTCATATTGTCAAAATGTGCGGCACTCTATGGAACTAAATACAACAAGCACCCGCCGCTGTTCCATAAAGCGTCATATTGTCAAAATGTGCGGCACTCTATGGAACTAAATACAACAAGCACCCGCCGCTGTTCCATATAGCGTCATATTGTCAAAATGTGCGGCACTCTATGGAACTAAATACAACAAGCACCCGCCGCTGTTCCATAGAGCGTCATATTGTCTCACAACGCCCCGTCTTGTGTCTGCACGCCCGGGGCGCTTGCTATATCAAGTCCCTTAAGTGACTTCAGTATTTGGCCGTCATCAGTGCTACGTAGTAACTATGAGTGGATCTGTGTCAGTGACGCAAGCCATGTCACATGCATGGGTTCTAATTATAGATAGACGGACAGGAGACACCTGTGACACTGTGCGTACTATGAATAGGGCCGACAGCGCCGACACCACTCGGCCACATAAATGTGATTCGAGAGCTTTTATTGCTTAGGTATTTCCTTTACACTTTTTCAATCGATCGAGTTTATTCAATTTTAATTGAACATTTTAAAAGTTTTTTTTATGAACTTGGAGATCGTGTTATTTAACAACATATCCTTTACCTGCCTTTACTTATCAACGTTAAATGTTTTTGACAAATTGAACATATGGTTTTAATGTCGAGGAGTATTTCATTTACCTAATTTTATACAGGTTTACTTTAGAAACTGTTACAAGTATCTGGTAAATCAATGGACCCCAAAATACAGTAATTGAGTAGTTTGGTACTCGATACCGATAATCCTACAACACCATGTTACCTACAATCCTACAACACCTACTTAGATTTATATCCCAAGGGTGAATGAAAGAAAATTTTCAGCAAATTTCTTTGGTCATACAGCGTGGCAACTCTGCGAGCGTGTTACTACTAGGAATAGGCTATTGAATATAGCAACCTGTGACTAATCTCTGATTTTTTTTTTCTTGTTATTTGTGTTCGTTTTGTATTTTGAGATAATTAATTTTAATTGTATAATTATCTAATTTTAAGACAAATAATTATGGACTTATAACTAATTGACATGATAAACAATAAATGTTGTCTGGTTATGATATTTTCGGTGTCTAATAAAGTTATATTGTACCTATTGTATTGTATTTACTAACATTTACATTAGTGAGCGGGCTATAGGCCTACTAGACACGAGGATGTGGTACGGCCGGACTACCGCCTAACAAATGAGAGAGACAGAGATATTTTCTTCTTATTTTATCTTTCTGTCTCTCCGCACTTAATCTATGCATCTATTCGGGCTCTAAGATTGCTCAAAATAATTTTCGGAATATCGTGCTAACGATAATTTACCGAGTCAATTGTGTATTGTTCTTTAAAAACAATGAATCTAAAAACTAGCACACCGCTGAATCGTAAAAAACTGCCGTGTAATTTATGAATCTGCAGCGGATATAATTAACCTTCCTTCAATGGTCACTGGGTAATCCAACTGTTTGTTTTATGTAGGTACCTATGTAGGTATCAGCTATATAGTTAATATTGTGTGTTTTAGTTTGTATGTATTTTGATTAGTTACCTTCCTTCAGCCTTTTTTTTGCTTCAGTTTTTTAGCTTTTACATAAACAATCAATTTAATTTTATTTAATTACAATATCATCTTCGGATTGTTCCCAGTAGTACTACCGAATACTTCTACTTGTAGGATAATTGGAAATTTAGTTATCAATAGGCTTCCCTGATTCTCGTTCGCACTTTATCAACATTTTTTTATATAAATAATACAGAGAAGAAATAAAAAATAATTGATCAGTGTCTTGCTAATGTTTTAAAGTTTTTTTTTGGCAAAGGAGAAGGGAAAATCTATATAGTTTTTTTTTTCCAAAAACATGGAAATGAGGCAGTGGGATAGCTATACGCCTCAACTAGTAGTTCGCCCTAAACTGCGATTTTGAGACCCCTGACCGATTATGCCAATGTGAAAACTTAAAAGTTGTATATCCTGAACTAATTGTCTAAAAACAAGAATCATGAAAATCGAAGTAATTTTAGTAAGATACGCAGATTATTTAAAAAAAAATTGAACAAAAACAAACGCCGGTTTGTTTCTAGATAAGTACTACCTTCGCTTCGATGAAATTCGATGAATGTTTTCGATTCGATGTTAAACTTGAAAAGTATTTTTTTTAATGTAGCTGTCCTACTAGTAGATATCAAAGAATCAAGTATCTTATGCCATCAACTGCAAACGAATAAAAAAATTCGCAAAAAATGCGGAAACAACTTCTTAATAATAATTATATGGTTTTCAGTGGTCAGTGACTGTTTGAGCAGTCCTGCTGCGAGGTTTTGGTGCATTCGATATTTGAAATTGTATAGCTGTCTCTGTTTCTGGTTAGTAGATTATAATTCGATTAGTCGGAAAATAGGACCTGTACGCGAGTACCAAGTACCAACATACAGACATTATCAAAATCGGCCATTGTATGGCACCACAGCAAAGTTTCTCCCTTTTGGGAGAAATACCCCTCCAATCAAAAATCGCCGAATACAAAAACAATCTACAAAATTGTAGAACCTGTATACCAAGTTTCGTCAAGATTGGTTGAAAAATACGACCTGCACGCGAGTACGATACGGACAGATGAAAGCAAACTTTGCCAGTGAAAACTGAGACCTTTCGTTCGCTTCGCTCACTCGGTCAATAATTTTTCTATGGTAAACCTGCAACTACAGATGTATTAAAACCTTACCTCAAATGGTTTGGATGTATCTGAACAGTCTGCATGCTGATGGCAGCGGTGACAGGTCTGGGCCAGAGTCCTCCGAAACGGCCGCAGACGGTCCGACACACGTCCAGGCTCTCGAACACGTGGTTGGAGACATTCAAATTGCTGGTCCTCTGGTGATGCTCTGTTCGCTGGCAACCCTCGTCAACGACGCATTTGTACAACCATGTGGGCCTGGGGATGGAACACATTATTTTACAAAACTAAATACTAATTGTAGTTTGCGCCGAACTGAGACCTCGCGACCACCAACTTCTTCCCTGAATCGAACTTCCAACTTAAAAATTGATATTGAGTTTAGAATTCGTAGAATAGTATGCAACTTGGTACACACAATGGTTTCATGCTAATCATTTGAATATATCTTCCACAAAAAGACATTTCAGACATTAAATTTGTACCTACATAACTAATAATTAAAAAAAATGTAATCTATTAAAAAATGTGGCTCATATGACGACAATGAAATTGAAAATTATTTTTCACTTGAGTCAATAAGGATGTTGAATAACTTATTAAACAACGCAAATGAACAATCAATATTATTTTAGCATTATTATTTTTGACAGGAAGACTCTGCATTGCTTGGTATTAAATTTACAACAACATTAAATATAAGTAGGTACCAAACTTGACGGCATTACGTACTCACTTTTGGAAGGTGAAAGTTTATTATCATCATCAGCCCTAAGTACCTAAAAGGCTGGCAGTGTCATGCAGGATGTCGAAATGTCAAGATTAAAAACTCTTGCTGTTATAGCCACATAAAGGCGTGTCTTGGGAGAGGCCTATATCCAGCAGTTGACTAAGATGTGCTGATAATGGTGATAACTATATGAATCCCTTTTAATCTGAAGAGCCAATATTTTTTATTTCCATAAATAACTTAGAAAACATTAAATAATGAATAAATTGAAATGAAACCTAAGTAAAAATAAATTATAAATGTATACAACTTAAAACGAACACTAATCTAATAAACCGCTACCAGCAGTTATCGTGCCCAAAATGCTGGCCGAGTTGCCGCGTTGTATTGCGATTGCAATTTTTTGAGCAAGGTAGAGGCCAGCATTTTGGTCACGATATGCTTCGACCAGACGTCAATTTTGTTGAATGAGGAGAGTACCACAATCTTTTATTTATGGAATGTCGAGAATACTTAACTATATATCTCAGTAAACTTCAGTTTCATAGAAGACAAACTTACTTATAAGTATATGGAATGATGTCCTCCTTCAGCTTGTCTTCATCACAATGCACCAGCTGTACCACTAGCATATAGCACGTGATCCGTACTATGGCAGCAAGCAGACATAGGCGGCTTGTCATTTTCACCTGTAACAGGGAAAAATAATTTATAGAAATATCTTAAGCATCTAAACACATATTTTCTTGCCGTTCACGGCGTTAATACGTAGTGATTTTATGTATGCTCTTAGCACGGCATGTCAAAGAGAATATAAATACTACGTCGGCATGTGACGAAAGTGGGTTATTGTCATTATAGTTAAGGTTATATTCTTGGAACGAGGTACTCTTAATCCTAGGTTATAATTACTTTGTCTTTGTTTTCTCTATGGTTACTGTAGGCAACAAAGATCAAGGAAAATCATGGATTTAGAGGAAAATAGTACTCTCGAACGAGAATTTATGTAGCATACGCCAAAATGAGACGATAAATATTTTTAGGGAATTTTCTGACCGAAATATTTGGCAGAAACATTCGGTACTCGAATTTTGAATAGCAAAATCGGTGAAGAGGTTGGCAGGTTATAAGGTCGTAAGGTCTCAGTTCAATGTCCCGAACTGAGAATGAATTTATGAAACATACTTTTAAATAGTAAGCCTTACATTTCAAACTTTTCTTCCACTTCTCGAACTACTGAAATTATGCAAATTTTCGCACACGTGATAAAAATATTACAATTATTATTCATAAAATATAAATATTAAACGATATTTAAGTTTTCTTTAGTATGTGATAAGCTTGTTTTTTTTTGTCTTTTTAGACTATTTTTTAACTTGCCCACACCCCCTCTGTGCCATCTCAACGCCATTTTTTACCCGACTTCGAAAAAGAAGGGTTATGAGTTTGGCAGCCTAAGGCCGGGTTGCACCATCTAGGTAAACTTTAAACTACAGCAGAAAAAAATTGTTGCACCATTTTAACTATGGTCAAAATGACGGATAACACATGCTGGCTAAACTTCATGGTTAGGGTTAAAGTTATAGTTAATTTAACTATAACAGTACAGTATATGCACCACAATCCTAGTTAAAGTAAATAAGATTGTGGTGCAACCCAGCCTAAGTATCTATGTAAGTAAGCATGTTCATTTATGTTCCCTCTAATTTCCTAAAACGTTTATCAATTTTTTTCGTAGTCGGGTTAAACAAAGAACACACATCCAACAAAAAAAAACTCCTTACTAAAAGAAAGGCTATAAGAGTTCAAAGATAAACAATAAAAGAAAAGTAGGTTCAAAAGTAGATACGATTCAAGTGAAAGGACGAAAGTAAAAGTGGAGGGACTGCTGTTGGGGGGACTGTGCCGACGTGCTATCAATATGCAACAAGTAGGTAGGTTATTATAACATTGTCACTGCGAAAGTTTGTGTATGTAGGTCAGCCGAGAATGTATTTTCCATAATACTTATACTGAAGGGTCTGCTTACTTTCGTGCAGCTCATTGTACTCAATATTAACTACTATTATATTATTATATTGTACTTAATATTATACTTCCATTTATTTATTGTATGTCTTAATTATACTTATTATTATTTGTTGCCTGGAAGAGATCGCTTTTAGCGATAAGGCCCCCACTTGTGGCACTAGCTTAAGTATAAGATAGTTTTGTACGTGTGTTCTTTTTATTTTTGGTGTACACAATAAAGAGTTGCTATCTAATATTGTGTTTAAGTTTTTTACTGTGTTGTTATTTTTATTGGTAACAATTAATTGCAAATAGGAAATTATATATTTCCATAGCGTATTGTCGCACAATTTCCATTGTGATTGCGATTTGTCGCAATGGAAATTATGGGACATACGATTCCATCGATCGATATACGCTATGGAATTATTGGGACATACGTGGATGGAACCCTGGGGCATAGTCCCTGCTGATTGCTCATCATCCGGTGTATCGCAATTCATGCATCAATGCGTTGCGTGCGAAATGCTACAGTAACGGAACTCCGATAAATGTTACTCAATCCATACAGTTGCACGGAGGAGTACTTTCGTAAAAATACAATACTTTTACGTCAATTTACTAAAACAAGCATGCCACACTTATGCCTATAAATGCGAATGTAACTCCGTCTCTCTGTCTCTCTGTCTGGGTATTGGTCGCGTTATCACAGCTAAGCGGCTGAGCGGATCGAGCTGAATTTCTACACAGTTATAGCTTAAGGGTAGGAGACGGACATAGGCTATTTTTTTATAAGTCCACGCAAACGAAGTCGCGGGTAACAACTAGTTCAATATAAATTACGTGAGATTAAATATTCAAAGCGCCTCTTCATAATAGTTGCAATGCCACCCAGAATTTCACTGTCACTAAGTGAATTTGACAACGCTGAGAGCTTTGGTCATACATTGCGATCAGTTTATCTTTGTTAAGTGAGGGCGCTTCTATCATTCTTTATGACCAAAACGCTTCTTGAAAATGAGAAGTAACTTTTTACCGTCGTTTTCTCTCGATTTTTCGAGTACGCATCTACCTACTCGAATAATTGTATAACTAGGGCTTAGTAGCATTGACATTGAATCTTTGCTTTCTATTTTACAAAACGTAAACAACACTAAAATATATTTACACTTCTTGACCTTGAATACAAATTATGTATTTGAATTCAACTTTATTCGTCTTTAGTTCTTTACCTGTTCATTTAATTCAACACGTAAGTATTTTTGCTTGACTATCTAGACTTAGACTTTTAGATATTATGTTACACAGTTATCTTTACTTATACTAAGGAATGTTTGTCTGTTTCTATACGACCTCCTGCAGTCACTTCGAGTTTGAGTAATGCCTGGGTACTTTGAGTAGTTGCAGACAAGTGAGCAAGCAGGCTAGTAATAGCATAGATAAAATACAGGAGAGTTTAATTGGTAATAGTAACTCTAGCTATGTCTTGTGGCTTTAATTTGTCAGGTTTAGATGTTAAAAGAACTGGCTTGCTTTGGTCTTTAATTAGCTCCAAATTTTCACTTTGAACTTGAGTCTCGTACACTTGAAAAGTAAAACTGTTTTGTATTTTAAAGTTATATCTACTAATATAGTTTCACATAACTAAGCGCATGCCATAAATAGAAAAAAAAAGATGATAAAGATTTATTACGCATTTTTTTTTATTTATCTCTCAATTTACGGCATGTCCTTGAATATGTGAAACTAGTAGGATAGCAAAGCAACATAAAAATAATAAACAAAAAAATAAAAAATATTATGATGCTCAATCTTTAGTGAAAATAATGCCCTAAGACCGCTTCCAGCCACACTATATCTATCACTTTCATACAATATTGAACAAAAAAACACTGAGTGGGAAAAAAACATTCGAGTCTAAGTATCATTAGATATTTTTTTTTACTATAAATACTCTTTTTTTCCCCACTCAGGAATTGTTATCTTAAAAAAAGATGAAAATGCACGAACGCCTATGAAGGTAGCGGGTAGCGAGCTCATTGCAGTCCGATTTTAATTAATTATAACTAAATAAATAAAATAAAAACTGGCACTGCAAAGTATCTAAACTAACAATACTGTGGGACGTATATTTATTTAGTCGTTGATCGAAACACTTTCTCTAGTGAGTATACTTTTCATTGGTATTTACACCTTATGTCAGCTGTTGAGCTCATTTGAACAGTGGGTCGCTCACGGACTGATATCGTGAGATACTTCATTCTACGTAGGTACCTGGGGCCCTATTCGGAGAAATGACATTTTATCTCGGTCACTCTCACTCCCATTAAATTCTAAATTAGAGAGACAGTGACCGAGATAAAATGTCATTTCTCCGAATAGGGTCCCTGCCATAGAATAATGGTAGGTTATTCTAGCTATATGTACTATTTTGTGGACTAAGCCTCTACGCATAACTAACTTTGCGACTTTGCGAAACTTTGCAACACCCTTACAGCTTACATACTTGGTCCATGTATACATAGTTGTAGCATATAAAATATAAACTATTATACTTGTTACTTGGTGCAATAAAATACTGAATATATATTTAATAGAATAGAAGAATTAATAGAAATCTCAGTCAAACGTGTCTTGTTAAAATAGAAATGTAAAGGAACTTAAAATTGATCGGAATCAAATGAAACTTTATGCAATGTTTATTTATTTTTACACAGTTGCCTAAAGAAGGAGGGTAATGTTTTTGAGGTACGGGCATGTTTGTCTGTTCGTAAGTGATCGGCTTGACCGATTTTGATGTGTTGTGTCGTTAGATCCGTTTCGATTTCTGGAGTGTCAATAATCCTGCATATTATTTTTCTCTCGTTGGTCTTCGGTCCGTGGTTATCACGTGTGTTAGGAGGCTTTAGCGTGGGTTAAGTTCTTCTCAAAGATTAGAGGTCTAAATTTTTATCGTACATAAATCGTGACAATTTTATGCTCTGTCTTGTCTTGGATAGGACTAATTGACAAAGCAGTTACAGTAAAGTCTTTGCAATTACCACAGACATACTTGCATACAAACATCCAAACGTGATCACCAGAATAAATTAGTAAAATACGTCAAAAAAAAAACATTTTTAACTACTTTATATAGTAAATGAATTTAAATTTCCGATCCCCATTTGAATGTGGAGTTATTACCAAAAATTTATCATCTTGCTATCCTATTAAAGCATATGACTCCAAACGAATCATTGCTAACCCAAAAATAGTAAATGACCACCAAAATTTTACCACCAAAAACACTTGGCTCGCGCGTTATTTGTCGCAATTCAAACTTTTCAAACATAACTTAACCTAGTGTGCTGGGCCCGTACCATGAGGTGCTTATGGCGATGATTGTTAGGTTCAGCCGATGACACAGCGCGACCGCGAACCGTATCGCCGCGTAATAAGGTGTATGGTCGCGCAGCGTTCTCGGCTGAGCCTAATAATCATCGCAATAAGCACCTCACGGTACGGGCCCTGGGCACAGCTTGGGCCTCTATAATTATTATTATGTTGCTGTAACTTTTTAGCAATTCGACGACGTCGTTATTAATACTTTATTTGGCTATATGTCTACATTTTATAGCAATTAGTGCTTTGCTTAGGTAGTATTTGCTCGCTAAGATTTGGTGATCATTTACTACATTTGGTCTTCGATTACAATTTGAAGAGTGTTTAGTATATTGTTTTGGTAAGAGAGCTTACCCCCGAATACTGGAACGTTCATTAACTTTGACAACAGATTAATTCTAATACTGCCTTTGTCTGGCACTAAGCAAATGACAAAGGCAGCAATAGACGTAAGCTTTCGTCAAAGTTAACCAACGTTTCAGTATTCGGGGGTTAGAGTCTCAAAATATTTTTTGATGGTTAATTATATTAAATCCCATTCCAAACTAGAACTTCTGTGCTTTCCGTTTTAACGAGTAATATTATCTGAAAATAAAAACCTAATACCCGACTGTAAAATGTAGCCTATGCCACTCCGGACGTAAAAAAGAATCCAAAAATAAGAATCCAAAGACACATCACTCAGCAGAATCGGTCAAGCCGTTTAGCCTACAGGAGGTGATATAGGAACACACACATACTATTCATACATACCAACTCACATACCTTACATACACCCCAAAAATATTACCCTGCTTCTTGGACAGTCGGGTAGAAAGCACCATTTCCTGATTTAAATATAACTCAGCTACATATTCAATACAATGAATAATGAAGGAACGCGAATCGGAATCAAAAAAACTTCTAACAAATTAGTAAACTGACGTGTAGGAAATGCCTGTGGAAATACATACACCCCAAAAATATTACCCTGCTTCTTGGACAGTCGGGTAGAAAGCACCATTTCCTGATTTAAATATAACTCAACTACATATTCAATACAATGAATAATGAAGGAACGCGAATCGGAATCAAAAAAACTTCTAACAAATTAGTAAACTGACGTGTAGGAAATGCCTGTGGAAATACATACACCCCAAAAATATTACCCTGCTTCTTGGACAGTCGGGTAGAAAGCACCATTTCCTGATTTAAATATAACTCAGCTACATATTCAATACAATGAATAATGAAGGAACGCGAATCGGAATCAAAAAAACTTCTAACAAATTAGTAAACTGACGTGTAGGAAATGCCTGTGGAAATACATACACCCCAAAAATATTACCCTGCTTCTTGGACAGTCGGGTAGAAAGCACCATTTCCTGATTTAAATATAACTCAACTACATATTCAATACAATGAATAATGAAGGAACGCGACTCGGAATCAAAAAAACTTCTAACAAATTAGTAAACTGACGTGTAGGAAATGCCTGTGGAAATGCCCTGCTGCTCTCACAGACCGTGAAGTTCCGTTATATGGTTAAACATTCGAATAGTTGCGGAAGAAAGTTGCACGAGCTCATTACTTAGATTGTTATATAATTACTCTATGGTAAGCAAACACGCTCTTGATCGCAGCCATTTGTGTGTAACTGTGTTAATACCACTGTAAACACAAACTGAAAAAAAAAATCGGTAAGATTGAAAAACCATTGTGTCTTTCTCCGAACCTTAACAGGCATATAACAACCTGCGGGCTTATCCTCTAACTTTGAAACGTTCGTGATTCTGATTGCGAGAGCATACCGTCTCGCTCGTACCGACTTAGTCGCACTATGCGCGGTCCCGCTCGCGCAACTCTCGCTATCCCTTTCAGAGTTACAGGCGGTCGGCAAATCATCGGGCTTATCCCACAGATGCTTATCCCAATGATTTGCCGACCGCCTTCTAACAAACTAGAGAGAAAGACAGATATATGATTTTTTCTTATTTTATCTCCAATCGTGTTAGCTTCAACCCTTTGTCTTTCCAATTGGTCCAATTGGTTCAAGCATTTTGAGATTTTGGAAGTTTTGACCGGAAAGTGAAGAAGTAATGTGAAAATGTGTGTGACTTATCGTGTTGTTTCCAAATACGTTTTTCTCGTGTTTTTTATTGGTTCCATAGAAACCTCTATCAAAGTCTCTACAGCTTTACTGGGGCATGACTGTGTCTTACTTTGCTTGACTTACCCCCGAATACTGTCATTTGCTTAGTGCCAGTCAAAGGCAGTTTTAGAATTAATCTGTTGTCAAAGTTAACAAACGTTTCAGTATTCGGGGGTTAGACTATGAATAAGACTTGTTTCAATTGTGACATATTGTTACCTTCTGCTCTGGGGTTAATTAACCCAGGTTCAATTGCCGGTCGGGCAGATCTAGATAGTTAGTGTTTGTCTGTGTGTCTGTTCTGTCTGGCACATTTATAATTTAATATTATTTTTAATTTTTAATGTGATTTATATTATTGAACCTGACATGTAATTTTGTAATTATTAATAAAATATCAATATCAATATCCCCGGAAACGAAGAGGGGGGGGGGGGAGCTATGAGTGTGATACTCGTTATAAAATCAAAGGTGCAAACTAGATTATATAATAGAACAATGAAAAGTGAACGTTTTTACAAGGTTGGAAGGAAATGGTTAGTCCATTGTGTTTGAGAGTCTCGGAAGTTTTCGCCTTATTTTGGAGATTTCGATCTATTTTTATAAGCATTTTCGGTAATATCAAGTACTGCTCAACTGCTCAACTAGTTGGCAATCTAGTTGAGCAGTGCGTAGATCAGAGAGTATCAGCCACTGATCAACTATTCAAAGTTGAGCAATTACCAGTTACCCACTGCTCAACATGGTACAGGTGAGCAAATTTATTTGAGCAGACAAAATCAAAATTATTTTATTGCATAAAAAGTAGGTTACAAATCATTTTAGGTTGTAGCGCTATTCCCCAAACTGGGTACATTTTAAGCTTCTATCTATCTATCTAGCTATCTTGGGGGCGTACCTTCCGGTTATAAATATACTGTTTCTAAGTACTAAAGGATTATTATTTTCTTATCAGAACTATTATTATCTTTGAATAAAATATATAACAGAAAAAAAAGTTAATAATTATTATCTAAGTCAGACAATAAACTAAAATAAAAATTAATTTAAAGAAATAGTATTAAGTCATATTGCTAATATTATTATTCAATTACTAGTTAGCATATCATCAATTAAATGTACATTAAATTTACTATCTGTAATTATTCAACTTTTCACGTCAAATACAACACCTACATTTAAAAAAAAAAACGACGATGGTTCAAATCGTAAGATTCTGTTTATTTATTTTTATTTTCGGTACCAATTTTACAATCGGTTTTGAACTAAATTCCCGATGAGCTAGCAACTTGAAACTAAACACATCACAGAATCATGCAATATTCTGGGTAAAGAACGAGGTATAAATTGACTTGATAAAGATCTTTATTTAACTTGTATGCTGTCGTTGTTTTAGTTTTGTTGATTCCCGGAACGTGTAATTCCACAGAATTCCTTCAAACCTTATAAAAAAGTAGCTGTTAGTGTTTGACAGTTCGATAATCTATACATTCTCTGCTTCATTTTTGATTGGCTTCATCGATTTTGACGAGTGAGTAGTCGTTAGATTCCTCTTTACCTCCGGAGTGACGTAGGCAACATTTTGCAGTCGGGTATTTTGTTTTTCTTATAATGGTACATATATTACTTTTTAATCAATATGTATCTAATCTCTGTGATAGAAGGTATTAATGTTCATAGATTAGGTTAAGACTTTTAATTGCAACTACAATTAACTAACCACTAAATTAAAAAAATATATAATTACAAAATCATTTTACAACGTTGTAGCTTAATTTCGTTCCGTGTTTATATTTTCAACCGATAACAAAAAGTAGATTTTCGTTATTCGACTATTATTTTATGTTTTTACCTATATATTATAGCAGCTACTCACCTATTCCTAGACGTCCGTACAGTGGCATTAATTGTACAGTTATTTTCTTTTTTTTTACCGGTGAAAATCTTCTCCACATGATATGGCCTATATTACGGGCAGAAAATAAGCCTCTCTATCCACAGGGTAACGCGGCTAGCATTTTGGGCACGTTGCCTGAAATTAGAGGTCGTTTAAACTATCTATAGTTACTAAGGCTTTGATAGTTTAAGCGACCTCTAATTACTTTTAGGTTATAGTTAGTTTGTTGATGTTGTTACAACAAATTAAATATAAAGTTTGTTAATATGTAATTATGATCATAAGAATTAAAAACTTTACTATATACATAATAAGTGGTTATAGGGATTTCTAGATATTTTTTTCAAATAATCCCCTTCCGCTAAAGAAAAATAAATGGTTAGGGGATTTCTAGACTTTTTGTCAAATAATCTCATTCCGCCAAAAGTAAAATAAATGGTTAAAGAGATTTCAAGATCTCTTATCGAATAATCCCCTTCCACCTAAGTAAATGAAATGGTTAAGGGGATTTCTAGACTTTTAGTCAAATAATCCCCTTCCGCCAAAGTAAAATAAATGGCTTAGGGGGTTTCTAGTTATTTTTGTCCAATAATCTCCTTCCGCCTCTCACATGGGCTGCTAAGGGTTTTTTTTTTGGTTTTTGTGTACATTTCGTTTTTTTCCATGAATAAACATTTTCTATTGTCTAATAGAAACAATATAGAGATAGCATGCATTTCAGTGCTGTCAAATAAGGCAGATCTTACTCCATAAACTCTTCATATAAAATAGACTAAAACAATTTTTAAGTGTAATTTTTTAGCGAGTTTACGTGGAATCTACGTCATTATCAGCCATACTATCTAATTAGGTAAAGGTTATATTATATACATTATAATTTAAGGACCATGCCATTTTGATTTTCGAATAATATTTTCTTATTTCTTACGTTGGCCTGTTTTCTTTTTAAACTTATACTATTTCTTTAGCAGTTGTGTAATAATAAATAGGCAATATACTTATACATACTACCTATACCTATAGCTAATCCACCACACGCACTGGGCCAGCGTGGTAGATATGGCCCAATCATCCTTCGAGGGTAGGCCGATATCTCAGCAGTGGAATGTTTAAAGGATGAAGCAGAGATACCTATAGCTAGGAATCATACAAGTTGTTCTATCTGTAACAAAGATTTTTATACTTTTGTGTAAATTACCTATGTACTTATGTATGTATTTATTATTATTATTATTTATTTATTATCTGTGTACTTATTTATTTATACATATGTAACAAGTGTACCAAACGCTTCGGTATAAGTATCGAGCCCTATCGGTTCTCTGTAATAGGTCAAAGGCGATAAGATAACACGCGCTAGTTCTTTGTGTGAATTTGTTATTCTGTGCAATGTTTTTTTTATAAACCTAACAATATACTTACCTCGAAACCTCTGTTGTATGATCAGAGTTTTATAACCATTGATTTGATTCAGTAGAGTCAAGTAACATTATCATATATTTTTTTCTTTGGTACAGTAATCGATACCCGCAACCTGGGTAGGTAGGTCTTAAAACCAAAACCACTGTGGTCGACAAGCAGCAGCGTCCTCTTAGTAAACGATGAGCGTTCTGCGATCTCCAAACTGCCTGCCAAGCCTCGGGACTACGGTAGCCTTTAGCTTAAGGGGGAGGCCTTTTTTCAGCTGTGGACGTATTTTGGATGATAAAGATGATGAGCAGGGTCTGAAGTTTTCGTAGCACTTTTAATTTGTCAAAGGGATTGCAGGTTTATCGACTTCCGAATGACGATAATCGTTTTTTTCGATTTTTCAAGACGTATGTCATTATAATATCAATAATTAGCAATCTTGCTGTTCATTTTCTTCGACTCATATAGAAAATGTCTAAAAAAAATACGATAGAGTAATGGTTAGAAAAATAACTGGAGTTTATTTATAAGGAACAAGATTCCTTGATAGCCTGTTCTGTTTTAACGTGTGCATCCACTTGACAGTGAAATCGTAATTAAGGCTAAAAAATAACAATGGGAATTTAAAATGAAAATAAACTGTCAGTTTTATCTTTACAATAATAAAGCCAATGATTTTCTTACATCATTTAGTGATAGCCAATTTTCATGTTATTACATTTTATTTTGGCGAAAAATAAGATGTATTGTTTTTCTTCTTAATCGGCAAAATATAAATTTTAAAAGAATATAGAATTTGCTTTGTTATTGTTGTTGTAATGTAATTTTTTTTATTTTCGTCTCTGTTTTTTTGTATCTTCAGAAATGTTGAAAATGCATGAACGAGATAATCTATAAGGGAAGACCCAATTAAAATCGTTTTTTACCGTTTGCTAAATGTCAAACTACTAATAGATCGAGCCCTACGTCCATGGTGGAGCCAAAGTTAAAGAGAAATAAAAGATCAATATTGATGTTTTGACGGTTCTCTCTTTCTCTCTCGTGAAACACGCGTTCACTTAGCTCACAATATAGAATCACTACTGTTCCAGCAGGTGGGTCGGCACACTAACCTCCTACGAGCTCGTTTTCTAGCCCTAGATTTATAGTGCTAATGAATAATATAGTCGGCATAGAATGATTTTGAAAACCTCACTAAAACCTTCTGTTTATTACTAAGATTATGTTTATATATATACCTGTTTATGATATAATCTATTCACAGCTAATCATCTTATACCGATATTGATGAAATTCGTCAAGAAAATAATGTTCCTCAGAGAACGGATATAGGGCACACTCAATCGGAACAATCGGAACAAACTAGAAAATTTCGGAATGAAACTGAGTGGCCTACCCGGCCAATTTATAGGCGATTGCACCTGTCTACCTGATTGTTACGTAGGTTGGCTAGAGTCATCGTAGACCGATTGTCTTCCAAAAATAAACATGATTTTATTCAGCACTTACACGGCAATAAAATCAACCGCGCTAGATTGATACTTACGAGCGAAAGCTGCGAATCAAAATACCAGGTTGGCTCACTTTCTTAAAATCACTTTCGCACATTCGAATACATAGCTTTCGCAAATGTACAAAATAACCACTATTTATCGCCAAGTTTGAACCTCAATTTATTTTCTACTTTTAAAAAGTTACAGTCCAGCCAGCCAGTGTTTATTTTTATTTTTTCACATAGGACTCGAAACAAGGCGAAGGAGCGAAACCGGACTGGTATTGGCCGTTTTATTCGTTTTACTTATATGTTTATTTTATTTGTTTTGTTTTTGTGACGACGTCCACACAGGATGTGTTCGCGGCTCGGAGGTTGCCGGTACTTTGTGCCGTTGTTTGCCGCGAATGTTTTTAAGTAATATTGTTACGAGTAATATCTGAATGTATCGTGCACATTATCGCGTTTGATAAACGCGCGCGCGCACGGAAGGCGCGAGCGGCTCTGATTGGACGCCGGAGTACACTTGGCGGTAGCCATGGTTTTTGGCGGGAGATCCGCATTTAGCCGATTACGGAAACTACTCTAGCTCCGATTTCAACAATGACATGAATCGGCATTCGGTGAACACACGATTTACGTTTGTTATTGAGGTCGAGGGCTACTAGCGTCTACTCAGATCGAAGTTGTGTCGAGTACTGTGCATAACTCTAGTTTTGTTCCTCTCTCTACTTCTAACTAACCTGCCTTGAACTTTATCCACACTAACTTATTATAAATGCAAAACAGTATTCGTCGGGCCGTTTGTCCTTCGTTCACGTCAAAACGGATCGACACAATTTGTTGCAGATGGCTAGGAACTTAGATTAATAGGAAATTCTACTATATTTTTCCGTTTTCAAAAGTAGGATACAAGAAAAGAGACCTCTGGAGACAATTAACTGTAATCAATTGCGTTGTGTGGCCTCTTGGCCAGCCTTAATGACAGAGTTTTCGGATGGCCCAGAGACCTCTGGCAATAATGGACAGTTGTTCTAATGGAAAAAACGACCGGGACCTACAAGTTAATGGATCATCCAACCCACGGTAGCGCTAAGTTGTAAACATCAATTTGAGAACTGACTGATTTGCCCACAGGCCCGGATCTAGGAGGGTCTAGCCGGGGTGCGTGCCCCGGGCGCTGAGTTTACAGGGGCGCCAAAATAGGCCTCCCAAATTAAGTACGAGTTTTTTTTTTACTCTCAATAATCTTGACACGCCAAAGGCAT
Source organism: Apocheima hispidaria (assembly GCA_947579745.1). NCBI lineage: Eukaryota > Metazoa > Arthropoda > Insecta > Lepidoptera > Geometridae > Apocheima > Apocheima hispidaria. Next base: position 5,276,210 of record OX388157.1, on the reverse strand, counting down.
TGAAGGCGGTGGTGGCGATCCGCCACAAGTTATTTAGTTTGTAAAGTTTTTGTTTTTTTTTGGTGTGATACCCAAAACCATACAAAAATTAAGGATGAGGTACTTGTTTATTTGCGAATGAGTGTGCTGCGGGCCTCTACCGGCCTCTACAGCTTTATCGGACGTGTGGCGAACGCATATGGCGTGGGCGAGTAGCGTGCAATAGGGCACCGCTATGGTAAGACCCTCAGCTTGGGCTCAGATTTGTCCTGGCACCCCAGGAGGGGTGTGCCCTGGTGCCCTAGCGGTCTGATTATTATCTGTTTGGTTATTTGGAGAGAACCTAATCGATCTTCTGACAGATCTTGGGATTCTTCGACCACGCCGGCGAGGTTGGTATATCGTTGAATTTTCGACTTCTGTAACGAGAAGTAAAAAGGGTTTAGGTGGAAGGGAGGGGCGCCAACGTCAAGTTTTTGCCCCTGCTCGGAAACATCGTAGATCCGCGCCTGTTTGCCCGCTTCTTAATTTAGGTGATCTGTTATCACCCAAGTGAAGTTACACCAGCTACATTGATAGAGTTCTATTGTCTGCTTCTAGTACTAAGCTCAATGTCTGGTGACGTAAATACTACAGCTCAGATAGATACCAAATAATCTTCATTTGTTATAAATAGTCCCATTGCCTAACATGAGTCGTGAGTACATTTTTCATAAGGCTAGCCGCTATGATCTCATAAGACCAATTAGCTGCCTTCGTACCAAAGATCTCAAAATTAAGGATATACTCATGCTTATATTCGCGTCCCACTAATTATGTCTACCTAAGTCACATCGCTCTTTACAAAGAGCCTTAACTTATACTTAAGCGCCTCAACGTCTATTAAAGTTAAGTGACCTTTGTCATTGGAAGCGTTGGAAGAAATTACTCCCTTCATTTTTGTATTTGTTTGACAGAACTTAGATGACGTTTATCAATTTAAAATCATCTTTATGTGAGCCTGTTAGTTCTGAGTCGCTTAGTCAAGTACGACGATCGCTCACCAACGAAGTCGGCGCGGGTTAGCGACTGCGTACACACTGGTACTAAATAAACTTGTTCGCAACACTAAGTTAGTACCATTGAAAACGTTAACTTGGCCCGGTCCTTTGGAAGTAATCTATATAAGTCTACACTTCGCGCAAAATAATTGTTGTACCTACAAGTTGCTGACACTAACAATCTATTGAAATTGCAACGACAGGACCTTCGCCTACTGGTAGGCCTCATAACCGGTCATTGCAATTTGAATAGTCACTTGTACAAAATAGGAGCTACGGACAGTCCGCTGTGTCGTGGTTGCATGCAGCAGAACGAAACAGTGGAACATGTGCTGTGGCACTGTACAACCACAGAAGAAGCTAGAAACGCCACTAGGTTGCTTGAGGCAACATCACCCATGTCATCCCGACAACTTGACTTGGTCTCATCATCATCGTTAACACTATCTAAAAAACTGGAGCAGCTATGCCAGCGGCCCAGAGCCACGCTCCGTTATTTCAAGGAGCTGGGTTGGCTCGGGTAGACGCTGGCAGGGGGGAATGCACAATACACCCCATGCGGGACGTCAGTGCAGGACTCATCGCCCCCATCTCGAATAAGAATAAGAATAAGAAGTTGCTGACAAAATAAGAGGTAGAGAGATTACTTTATGGTTTATTATTTTATTGCAGATTATTTATTTTGTAGCTATCTGCGTCTCACGGATTCACAAAAGCAACTTACTTAGGCAGGTACAATTTTTTTGTAGTTGTAGAATTCATTTTGCAGTTTGCTTGGGGAAGTACCACTAAAAATGTTTTTTCATTTTTCCCCGTGATTTTTCTGCGCACGCGCAATCAGTTTATGCCTACCTGCGATAAAACGTTTGTTTACATCGAAAAGTACGTGAATCTTTTGAAGTCGATCTAATACAGTCTGCCGCATGGAACCAGGGACCCTATTCCTGTGCGCTCGAGATTATCTCGGTCACTGTCTCTCTAATTTAGAATTTAATGGGAGTGAGAGTGACCGAGATAATCTCGAGCCCACATGAATAGGGTCCCTGGTACACAAAGAAATTAATGTTGGCCTTAATTACCTCTCACTGTTATTTTTCACTATTTCACTGTTAAATTTCCCGCTACAAAGAAAAGGGCACGAAGTAGTGCATTTGGATAGAACATTGTTAAGTATATACAAAGTATTCCATATTCCATATTTCACATAAAAAAGTATCCTATTATGTCAATGTATGTATGACTTTGTGATATACAGTTACTCCTTATCAAATTTTATCAAGATCCCCGTGATAACGCGACAAACATCCAGACCGAGAGCCAAATTACTCAAAAACGATGTTCAGATCAGATAGACGGTGTTGATCCATTTTTGTGCATTTTTTTGACGTTTTGTATAGACTGACAGTTGTAATGGAGGGAACTCTGAATCGCGCAAGAGAAGTTTTTTCCTCGAGACGAACGCAATCATTTTCATACTTCGAAGCTTTATTGGTCCTAATACGACTGCGGCTATATTATTAAGTTCCCGGAGCACGCTCGCCTCACATTCGTGGGCTCGTGGGCTCGAACCCGGACGGGGCCCGTACCAATGAGTTCTTTGGAACTTACGGATATATACCACTGGCTTTTCAATGAAGAAAACGTCGTGAGGAAACCTGCATATTTCCGGAAAAGAAATTCGATGGCATATGTGAATCCGCCGACCCGCACTGGGCCAGCGTGGTGGATTCGGCCGAATCACCCTTCGAGGCTAGGCTGATTTCTCAGCAGTGGGATCTTTAAAGACAGAAACAGAACAGAACAATAGTAATAATCTATACCTATTCAGAAAAAAAACGACTTATGTCGACGTATAAGTCATTTTTGAACAGTCGATTTTATGTACGAAGCAATAATTGCGAAGCTTGCGAGCAACTCACTAAACTAAAACAATAAGGCAGGACTAAAATTATCTGCATCTCTTTTCATTTCTATATGTGTTACTAGCTGCGCCCCGCGGTTCCACCCGCTGTTCTATAGAAACCGAATATTTTTCCGGGATGAAAAGTAGCCTATGTGTTAATCCAGCACCATTCACGGGCGCCGGGATAAAGTTATGTCCACCGATTATGTCTTCGCGTCAACGTGACAAAGCTAGACTATGGGTACATCCGTCTCGTTCGCGCGGGATAAATATGGTGGACAACATTTTATCCCGGCGCCCGTGCTAGGCCTGCTAGGTGTAAGCTACCTCCACACAAAATTTCATTCAAATCCGTTCAGCCGCTATAGAGTTGAACGCGAAAAACACACTTAGATACTTACCTACTTACACACTACACACACAAACATTCGCATTTATAATATTAGTGTGACGTGATAAGGATAGCAATAATTTTAGAGCTGTCAGATTTTGTTTAGTTTAGAAAATGGAACAACAGAATCGACATCAATAACGTCTATTCTGTTGCACCATTTTCATAACTAAACTAATATTCACCACTAGACCACTTGCGCAAGGGAAATGTCCGAAGCTCTTTCGCAGCTCTAAAATAGAGATGCAGATAATTTTAGTTCTGTCAGATTGGTGCTACAAAATAAGTATAAGCCCCAATATGTCTCTTACATTCCAAACACGGTAGATACTGCGCTTTGATGTATTCACCGTAAATATCATGAGCTAATTAATTTGACGGTCTGTTTATTGTCCGTGGTTTTTATTAATAGGTAAAGCGAACGGGAATAGCCCTTCCTACGTCAATAGGCGATGGCTGTAGCCAATATTATCACTCCTACGAGCATCTCATGAGTGGCACACTTTGCTACTGTCACCCTAAATATAGTAGTAATTGCTACCTATTCTGTCTAAATTTCCTAATAACTGTCGCCTAATCTGTCCAACAGTCTTTCAAATTTATATAGTAAGTGGTCTCTAATCTGTGTCCGAATCTCTACATAAGTGTAACAAAAGCACAAAAATATTGTCAAATTTTTAGGATACCGATACAATCATCTATTTTGGTATAATCCGGATGACGCTGTTGTTTTTCTTTCAAGAATTTGTTGTAGAAATTATTATAATAAGTAGACGCTGTATTGACTAGGTGGGGCAAGTTTTTGTACTTCCTTGGCAAGTCCGTCTGGGAAAGTACCACTTTTGCCAAAAAATAGTAGTGTGCTAACATTACTGGGATACGGATTGAAGGGCAATGTTGAGTGATGAGCGCAGGACAACGCCACGCAGTATTTTGAACAACAAAATAAACCTTTCAAAATTCTGGGTGGCATTGATCTGCTATGGGCAAGCGTGACGCTTACCATCAGGCGAGAGACTTGCAGTTCCATAAAAAAAAAAAAAAAAAAATGCGACACATTTTTTTTTCATAAAAACATGTCAACTATATTTTTTAGTACGAATTATAGAAGTGTGAATGTATTATATAAGGAAAAGTTGATAATTTGTTCGCCCTAGAGCTTAGGACATTTCCCTTCCTCAAGGCGGCCTAGTGAAGAAACCTTCACCAATGCGCCACCTGTACTAGGCCGAAATGTCCTAACCTCATACGTATAATCATTGTAAATTCAAGGTGTATCCTCAATTCAAGAAAAAATTGCGATATACCGCACTTACCTCGCAAACGGGTGAACTGTAAGCTTAAATAAATAAATAACCCTTCACACTCATAACTTCCCACCATGTTTCCCTAGAACATACACAAAGACATGGACAACTAACACCCGCCAGAGCCAGACCCAGAGCAGATATTTAAACATCAACCCGGCCGGCAATCAAAACCGGGACCTCCTGCACACAAACTTAGCCACTAACTTAGCCAGGAAGATCGTAAGACTCCTGGCTCCTAGGCTAAAAAGGGAGGGCTCCGGTGCGTTCCCTTGGAGATCCCGGAGCCCTCGGTCAAGCACCAAGGCAGGCCACCGGGGGGGTTTTAGTGGGTATTATCCCACATAGCCCGGCTGCACCCTAAAGCAGATAGGTATCTTGGTGAAGATTTCCCATTCGCAAAAAAAAAAAAGGCTAAAAATTGAGTTTTTTTTAAAATTTCATACAAATTATGAAATAATAAGAATCACATGTCGGATACCATTCAAAAGTAAAAATGCAAAAGTAGGTAACTGGCTCTCTATTTGATTTGATCTCTAATTCAGATCAACTCGGCTGAATTGTGCCCTTATTATGAACGCTCGTGATTTTGATTGTGATAGCATGCCATCCAGCTCACACCAACATACTCACACTATGCACGGTCCCGCTCTCGTATTATTACTATCACGATCAGGTACATCCATGATAAGGGATGGGATGGGATAAGGGATGATAATGGGGGTCTTAGTGGTTTTTTGGCTTTGGAAAATGTGCGGAAGGATCATAAGGACAAACATAGTAACACCTTTCCGGAAACCCACGAAGAAATCAGGCTAATCGCTGTTGAGAGCACAGAGCTCAGCTGATAACCGATGCGGAAGAAAGTTCTTGAATGGCAACCACGAACCGAAAGACGCAGCGTAGGCAGGCCTCCCACTAGGTGGACCGACGACATTGATAAAAGGCGTGAAGCTTAGATGTGTTCTTTTATGCTTAGATTTCGTGCGACCTCTGCACGCTTAGCATTCCTTGATAACGGTCACCGAATGTGATCGAAACTATAACCGGAATAACCGACGTGACAATTTAACGTGAGTATTCTCGTTGTATTAAAACAAAAAGCAAACAATCCTACGCGACGACCGACGTTTAGCTGCACAAAACGGCCCGGCATGGTTTTGGTATCCCGTTGTGATCGACACCATGCACCATCTCAGTCCCGTTATACCGCGAGAGCGTGTGAACACCATTGTTAAAGTGCATTTACCATAGAGACGCGACACATTATATATTATGTACATAACATCATCGTTTTCAGCCCGTAATGGAGCGATTACGAGCTGAAATGATTGAACTGAATTTTGAATTATGAAATGAAGATAGGTTTATCTTTTTGCAAGTAGGTAGATACGCTACTTATCTTGGCCCTGACCTAAAATTATGAAGTTCGACCTGACCAAAAAAATGGGGGAATATTTTATAGCTGCATTGTTAACGCAGCACTTGATGCTGCGTTAAGTTGAGTATTCTAAAATACTTACTAGATGGCGTAATAGACCTATCGTTTTATCTGTCATTGTCATTTCTGTCGAAATATTTTATGTTTATTTTTTAAATCGTAAATTTTGGCTCCACACGTGTATTTAGCCAGTGTCAACTATTGTAATATTTCAAATGAAGTCAAATACATAGTTACATTACTTGAAATTGTTTAAATAAACATGTGGAGCCAAAAACACGAGAAAAAAGGCACACGTACATTTTTTTTTGTCTTTCATGTCTTGACAGTGACAGGAAAACCTCAAGGTACATCTAACGCTATCTATTGGGTACTTTTATTACCAGGATTTCTTTTTTTTTGGAAAACGCCTCATTGGGTACCTAAAACAGAAACAAACCAAAACAAAATGGGGGGAATGTTCATTCCTCCAGGGGGGAATGTAAATAAGTGATAAGTGGGCTTTGACCATAGTTAAAAATTTTAACTATGGTCAAAATGACGGATAACACATGCAACTATAACTTTCAACTGTAGTTATGACTGTAGCTTACTCGAATTTAGGTAAACAATTTCGAAAGAAGCGGAATGGTATTACTATATGCGCGTTTTTTATTTTTTCACAAAAATTTTTTTGTTTGGCTCACGCGCGGCTTACTTTATCATAAAGCCCGTTACTTGTTCATACAATGTTCGGTATTGATCTCTTTAGTGATTGAAACTTTTAATAACAATATCCACATTGGAGTTTTAGCGGGAACGTGAAGAATTCATGTCGCGTCATTTTATTATTTTCCAAAACTTGTGTTATTTCGAGCGTTAATGTGTAAAAACGGTGAAATTTTACCCGTTAAGTGTTCGTGAACATGCACGAGTGTTGGTGAATGATATAATGTCGTGAAACGTGAATTTTCGTGTTGTTTCCAAAACTCCCTAGAAGGTTCTAGTAAAGTTTTCACCACTTGACTGGGGCATGACTTGGACTTGACCGTGACTCGCTTAGCTCGCCTTTGACCGTGACTATGACTTGTTTGACTTGTGATTCACACACACGCTGTCAGGTCAGGCCATGTGTAGACACCCTAAGTGTTTAATATACTATTTCGTAAAGAAAGCTTGCCCTAGGTCTTTAATAATATGCAGATCAGGGTATAATGAGGCGTTTTCCAAAAAAAAAAGTAGTTCTAAAATACTTACTAGATGGCGTAACAGACCTACCGTTTTACCTGTCATTGTCATTTCTGTCGAAATATTTTATGTTTAGTTTTTAAATCGTAAATTTTGGCTCCACACGTTGTGTATTTAGCCAGTGACAACTATTGTAATATTTCAAATGAAGTCAAATACATAGTTACATTACTTGAAATTGTCTAAATACACATGTGGAGCCAAAAAACACGAGAAAAAAAAGGCACACGTACATTTTTTTGTCTTTCATGTCTTGACAGTGACAGAGAAACCTCAAGGTACACCTAACGCCATCTATTGGGTACTTTTATTACCAGGATTTCTTTTTTTTTGGAAAACGCCTCATTATAATTAATAAGATTTTCATTGTAATTTGATGTTAAAACAATAATACTATGTACCTTAACATACTATTAATTGTACCTAAATAAAAAAGAAAATAATTATTAAAGCTACTAAAAAATATTATTCAAAGAAAAAAAATACCCGACTGCAAAATGTAGTAGTAGTAGTACCGCAAGTAGGTAAAGAGTAATCCAACGACACCTTACTCGTCAAAATCGGTCTAGCCGTTTGCTACAGGATGTATAATAGGCACCCACACAAACATACCTCAAAATTATTAACCTCCTCCTTAGGCAGTCGGGTAAAAAGCTATAAAAAACAAAAGTCTCTATAGAACCTTTACCTATTTGTACCTAAACTGTTAATAATCAGATTACTTTATACCTAAATACACACACAATACAATTAGTGTATTTTCAGATTTTTCAGAAATAAAACCATTTTGGATTGGGTCTTCTTTGAAAGAGTTTCTAATACAGCAGCGTTGTCTAGACGTTGTGATATTTTGCTGAACTAATTTTGACAGCTACACTTTTTTCGTAGAACCATGTATAACGGAGCGGAAAAATAAAAGCAAGTCAGTAGAAAATCAGAGACACGGAACGTAAAAATGCTGCCAAACGTATTATTACCAAAATCTAACATTAACGCTTTTTTAGGAAACTCTACCGCAGCCGAAGTCGGCAACTGGAACGACTGCTAGAGGTCGAAAAAACTATATCCGAGTCGGATAACAGTAGATTAGGCTATTATTTTGTTTAATGACAACCAAAAAACCATTCTGGTGTGATGTAACCGACTCGGATAGCGGTAAGATTAGTTTTTTTTTTCTTCTACAAAAGCTCAAAATCTCTTTCTATGACAGAAAGGGGGGGGGGGGTTTAGCAGTAGGTTCAGTTTTATTTATTTATTTTAACAACCCGGAAACCCTTCTGGTTACAGATTTGAGTTTGATAGTCGTACCTCCAGCAACCTTTAAATTATTTCGTCGTTGCTGGCTACGGGAGTGGAGGCACAGACCATAAAATACGGTAATGAAATAGACTGAATAATATTTCTGTAAATAAAATCAGAGTTTATGGCATCTCGGCCTATTGCAAGTGGTGCATTGGTGACGTTTTCTCACTAGGTCACTTACGTAAGGGAAATGTTCTAAGCTCTTATATTATATATTTTTCAAGTAACTCCAGGTATTGGAAGCTAAATAAGGAATTATTATAAAGATTGACGACATACTATTTAAGAGGTTAGGACATTACAAGTACGTGTGAAGTCAAATCAAAGGGCTACAATTATAACTTAATAATTTTCTAGCCCTATATTAAATACATGATGAATTTGAATACCTATACCTACGGTATACGATGTGTCAACAAGCTGAGTTACGCAGACGACATGCTGCTGCTGAGGGCGTCAGTCTGTGTCTTGAGAAGACTGGTGTAACTTGTGATAAGTATGTCTGTTACCATGGATTAACCTTAATGATAGCCAGTGCGAACGATTTGTCTCACTCCGCGAACCCCGTCCGTGCTTTCCTCAAACTTTGGTGATTTTGGGTCGGAACAAAACCCGCGTGACGCGAAATATGTTCTTTTTATCTGTGGAAAGGGTGAAAAAAGTTAAATACCTGGGGAATATGATGATATCAGGGATCTTGCAAACAAATGGAGCGGGACCGGAGAATTCTGTCCATAAAAGCTAGGCGTGAACCAATTGCTTATGCGACTATGCGCAAACGTAGCGCGTCCTTGTTATGGAGAATGTGGGCTAGCTTCAATGCCGTCATGGCGATTATAGCCCGCTATACTGCCCTTTCCTTTGGCATTACTGCAACAGAGCATGTTGTAGTACCAATGCTGAAGAATAAAGACTGCTAATTTTATATTTTATATTTAACTGACATTCTATTTGACTATTTTTATTTTAATATAAATTTTGACAAAATATATTGATTAATTTTTAGGACATTTCTGGAATTGTATTGTTGTTTATTTAGTAACAAAATTACTTTCATGGGTTTCATTGCCTAAACTAATTTTACTAGAATAGTATGTAGTCTCTAAATAATAATATGACATTGTATTGACATTATTGACATCTGATCAGCTGGTCGGTTTTCTACCAAAGTAGTAGTAGCGTACTTGATACTAGCAACTAAACGTTTTAGGTTGTTCTCGTAATTAGTGTTTTCCCACTTTACGTTTATTTTTTTAGTTTTTGAAGGAAATTTTAAAATGTATACTGTCTCCAAAGGACCCAGCAAAATTGTCGCTAAAACTAGGAGAGGTAGTTTTTTTTCCAAGTGATAAAGTTTAAGCAATACGAACATTAAGAAATTGTGATCATGTGAGACGATATTTGAACTTAAAATTTGATTCGCAGGCCTCTCACAGAATTTGGAAAGACTAGACAGCCGTAAAGATCACAATAGAAAGTCTTCAGAATCAGATAATGGAGAAATCGTTAAGTAAGTTATGATGGTAAATTTACTGTATTGCATTACGATATTTGAAGATTTCATCACAGTTTTACATAACCTCTCGGCGTATTCAGGGTATTGTTGTTATTAAAAGTGTAGACTATACATAAGCCAAATTATTCCCGCTGGTAACAAAGGAGTTCTGGAAGTTTCGTGGTTTACATAATGTGTATGTAATGTTTCAGCATGCCTAAGCCTATATTCCATTGCAATGGTAAAAAGACGGTTCATCAAAGAATACAGCACCACGTTATAACACCGCAGCATGAAGAAATCATTAGATTTATTAGTGAGAGTAAGTACAACAGCAATTTATTTATGTGATTCACATTATGATAAATATTTTAGTAACTGGGAACTACGGGTATCATCATATTAACTCTAAGTAAGTAAGATCCATCCTTCCTTCTCCAACACGAATTAGAAAAATATCCTTATCCTCAAAGTAGTACATTTCCAGTCCAATAAAACTACTACATTTTGTCAAGGGTATCTTCACTTAGGAGCCAATATGTAATATGTAATGAGATATCGATAGCATGTTCTTAATATGTTCATACTTGGCAGTGTTAAAATAAGGAAAATTGTAATATCACCTCATGAGCACCAGGCTTGCTAGGTGTTCGGTATTTCCAAACCGTTCAGTATTCTAGCGCTGTGTTCGGTGTTCAGTATGACAAAAAATACCGAAGTATGGGCGGTTCGGTATTTTCTGTGATTCATTTTTCTCCCTAATGAACGAATTAACTGTCACATTTGCCAAAATTGGTATTGCAAAATAATATTTAGGGGGCTTAAAAGCTATTTTCATCAAAACTTTTGAGTTACTTTGTTTCTCAAAGGCGAAAGGTAATGGGAACGCTTTGTCTTAGTCCCCGCAACCCGCGATTTCCTCAAACTTTTTCAAGGATAACTACTTAAACTAATTTGGTACTTATTTTCTCTTTTTGTATGTTTTAGCCTGGACACAATCGGCCTATGGCGATAAAGAACCCACCGGCGATAGTGAACCCACGTCACCTACCAGTACAATTGGTAAGTAAATATAGGCTATAATATATTTAATTTGATCACGCATTCAGTACGTACCAAGTATTTTTAACACCAATGCCCCAAAAACGGCAACAAAATCCAGTGCTTACCAATGTGGGAAGCACGCTTTTACTCGCAATAGCGCATTTGAAAAGAAATCGAGAATTGAACAAAATATTCCGTACGTTTTGACAATGGACAATTAAAGAATAGAGTATACTGCCGTCTTGTCGGTTTGTTGCCCGTGGTACTACCAGTATTACTACCAGTAGTACCACGGCCATACAAAAAGCGTAGTACTGATACCCACCCCCTAAATGTTATCTGTTTTCGATGTTATTTTTATATGTTATCTACACCGTTGAAAACTGCTTGTATTTTTTTTAAATTTCGCATAATCTCCATTGTGCCCACTTAAGGTGCAACTTTTCGCTCATGGCGCGAAATTCAAATTTTCTTGCGTTTTTTGTCAATTACAGCTTAATTACTCATCGTAGGTTCATAAAAACTAATTTTGCGATAGTAAATATAAAATATATACTATAGTTTCGATCACATTCCGCACGCACTGCAGTGTAAGGGAAGACGATTTCGCGCGCTTGTCACGCTCAGCATTCCTTGATAAAGGTCACCGAATGTGATCGAAACTATAGTCGGCATAACCGACTCAATTTAACGTGAGCATTCCCGTTTTATTAAACCAAAATTATTCATACTTGTAAATGTAACAGAAATTACCTAATTTGAGTTTCAATTTTTAAAGTATATAGGTAAATAATCTGTCTTCGATCTGTCATAGTTCCATTTCCACTGATAAGATTGCCACTTGGCGACAACCACAGATCACACCCTAGATTCTGCATTCAGGACGCTCGAAGCGCACCACAGATCAGTCTAAATACACTTATAAGAAATTACTCTGATTGGTTGATTGTTACGCGCGAGTAGGCGTAACCTTGAGATAGCCAATGAGAAATGAGAATGCTTGGTCGCACTCCCCGCGACCCGCGCCTTCCTCAAACTTTGGTGACTTTTTGTAGCAACAACGAATCTCTTAATGCGGTATCTAGTGTGATCTGTGACGACAACATAAGAATGACTTGTGGTTTTTAGATGAGTACATTTCAACCTTGGAATGCAAGTCAAACAATCTATGTGCATAAAAATAAATATACCAATGAATAATTTATGTAGATGTAAATGTAGATTTACTAGCTTGCCCGCACGGATTCGCTCGGCTACGGTAATTTCAAAATCCTATTTCACCTCTTCAGGAGCTGATTTCCAAAAAATCCTGAGACATGCCTCACTTTATTTTTTAGTATGAGTTCACAAACCGCGGCGAGTTCAATTGTCGTGGCATGCAAAAAGTTTTTATTTCCATGCAAACTTTGGGGGTCCATTTTACCCCTTTGGAGATGTAATTTAAAAAAAAAACGATCTTATTGTTCACCTAGATCATTTAAGTATCGGGTCCGAATTTCACGTTTCCATCATAAGCGGCTTTGTCTGAGCGTGGTCTGAGCATTGATTGCTAGAAAAAGGCTATATTTAGATAACTCGGTCAAAAAATAGCCCAATGCAAATAAGGCCCGATGGAGGTAATAGGGTAGACATAGGTTTTTTTTTGTATATATTATATAAGCAGAACACATAGCAGTTAAAAAGTTTCTGCTCAACATTTAAATCTGCTGTGTGCGTTGTGCGGAGGGAAATGTTCTCGAGTCGTTCTCAAGGGTCAAACCAAAATGTCAAGGATTCTGGTCGACTTAAAGATTTTTCTGTCTGCCAATTTAAAACTTGCGTCTTGCTAAGCGCAAGCTCGAGATAATCAATGGGAAAGCTTTGTCACAGTCCTCGCAACCCGCACTTTCCCCATACTTTGGTCGTTAAATATCCCGTAATGTGTATGTTGCTGTATTAACCTAAGTACTAATAAATCCAGGATCGGGTAGCTCGTCCCCAACTCCCCCGAGCAGCCTGTTCTACCAGGACGAAGCCCCGAGCGCCGCGCTGCGCGACTTCAAGCCATTCGACCTCGAGACGTGGTGGGGCAAGCGTCTCTTCCAAAACATCACAAACTCGCTCTGAGATAGTGTTCGAGACCACACAACGGGAACACGGAAGGTAGCGTAAATCACAATCATCTGTAGTTTACTAAATTTTTGTAAATATACCTAGAATGTATAGCCTCTGGCCTTTTGCAAAAGGCCGCTTTTACACCTAACCTACCAGTTAGGTCTGATGTAAAAGCGGCAGAGCGACTCTGTAACGGTCCTATAAACTTTCTAATAACAAAGGAATAAGAATTTAAACCTAAAAAAAAAACGGCGCCTAGTGCTGTCGATTCTGTTCTACAACTTTCTAGACTTTACGGCTCTAAAGTTGATGCCGTCTTTTTCTCGAATATCGGAATAATACGAGACGCAGATAATTTTTATTGCTACCAGATTAGTAAAGAGAATGGAACAGTAATCAACGTCAATGTTATCGATTCTATTGTACCATTTTCTAAACTAAAGACAGCTTTAAAACTGTTGCCTTCTTTTTCTTAAATATTGAAAAGATAAGAGACGCAGATAAATTTAGTGCTATTAGATTACTGAAAATAGTACAACAGAATCGACGTCAATGTTTTTATAAGTAGGTTTCATTTTTATTACATATCTATTTAATCGCTAATTTATTGTAATAAATTACAGATAGTTTATTAGATTAAAATTATACTACTGTGAATCTATATAAAATTATTTAATTGTTATAATGATGGCCAACGAACTGGCAAGTTTACATCGATAGTATTAACTGGATTTACGTCCAAAATACACGAATTGAAACGAAGACAGATAAACTGTATCTTTAACAAATCTCTAGCGTTTTTGCGCAATTGCAGCGTAAAAATACCAAAGATTTGTTAGAGATCGGTTTGAAGATAGACTTTCGCAAATGCCTAACACAATCACCTAAAGCAGGCTAGTAAGAACAAGCAGAATTAGCCCATAGAATGTATAGCCCGTAAGTCTTTTGTAAAAGCCCGCTTTTACATCTAACCTAAAGAGCTACCTCTATAAGCTACCTCGAACAGTTATACAATAGATAAAAGCTTGCACGCGCGCTTTTAGTGCTTGTAGGTATTTATGAAGTTTAGTTACCTCGCTTTGCGTACTAATATTACCTTTATTGCGTCATAGCTAGGGTCTGTCTTATCAAATGTACGAGTAATTTGGGAATGACTTTTGTACTAATAAAAATTATGTGACCAACGTCGAAAGTGATTTCTGACTGTTTCTTGTTATCTACCAACTCGAAGCAGGGTAATCTGGTAATCTTTTTTTTTGTGGTTGGTTCGTAACTGGTTACGGGACTACGGTTACGTAGACGGGCGAAAGGGACGAGACGAGCAAGTCGCTCACCCGTTGTTAAGCTAACCGTCACGCTTGCCCAAATCAGTTCAACGCCACCCAAAATTTTGAATTTCAACAGTTCCAAACTGTGCGCGGCACCCTGAGATATAAGATGATAAATCTGTATGCCTAGTAATGTTGCTGGAAACATTGCCCTTCAATTCGGAACACAGTAATGCTTTCACACTATTGCTTGGCGGTTTAATAACTGGCAAAGGTGTGGTACTTCCCTAGGCAGACTCTTGCAAAAGAGTCCTACCACTACAAAGCTAAACAAAGTTAATTTGCTATGTAAATGATATATTGCCTATAATTGCAAGCAGTTACCTGTGGGCTTATCCCGTAACTCTGAAAGCGATAGCGAGAGTTGCGCGAGCGGGACCGCACATAGTGCGACTAAGTTGGTACGAGCGAGATGGCATACTCTCGCAATCAGAATCACGAACGTTTCAAAGTTAGAGGATAAGCCCGCAGCTCAGTGATATCGCTTCACAACCTTGAGCCAATTGACATTACCTCGTGCCAATACAAGGCCATACGCAAATGATCATCTTTACAATACATCCTAACTAATATTACAAATTGGAAGGTAACTCTATCTGTCTCTCTGTCTGGGTGTTTGTCGCGTTATCGCGGCTAAACGGCTAAAATTTTTAAATAGAGCTTAACAGTCGGAGACGGACGTAGGCTACCTTTTGTTGTAGGTCCACGCGAACGCGAACGAAGTCGCGGGTAACAAACAGCTAGTATTACATATACACATAGTATATAATAAAGTCGATTTCCGGATCTGTCTGTCTATATATCCGCTAACTCCTGAACCACGCAATGGATTTTGAACCACGCTTCACCTTCTCACCCTTTAAATTATAAAAAGTGACTATAAAAATCGAATTCCATGCACTTGTAATAATTTCGTATAAAAGTTTACGTGTTTTTATATAAAATTATTACAAGTGGTATCGACTGATTGACAACATCCTAAATTAGCCGTCACTTAACAAAATACAACTGCAGCTTTAGTCCTGATAAATTTAGTGATTTATTAATTTAGTGTTCTGTTTTTTTTGTGATTGGCACTAAAAAAAATAACGCTTCGCAAAACTAGTTCCATAACTTTTTATCTATATACTCTATTTTCTTTGTAACCAGTATTCAAATTGGGTTCTTTTGTTCCAGAAATTATAAAGTTATATGTATAAAAATATTCTAACAAAACAGTAAATTAATTTTAATTTAGATATTCTGGTAACAACTTCGATAAAACAACAGCCCGACCAGAATAAAATGGCAAAAAAAAAAATACGAATTTGACAAGATTAGTGTTTCAAATAATTTATGACAAAATCTATTGAAGGTTTTTTTTTTCTGGCATGATATTCTGGGTTATCAGCATTAGTTTAAGAAATAAAATTAAGTGATGTATGAAAAGAGTTTGGTGAACTACAGTTGATTGTGGATCTCAGTAGTTAATGAAAGTTAAAGTTAATGAATATTTTCCAATGGCTCAATATAAATGCTAACCAAATTGTTATCAAACCAATATTCTGTAAGATTGTTGAGTGAATGTTGTTTATGAAGTTTTTATTGTTATTTATAATCGAATCATGTTATAATATACCAAAGATGTAAAACTCAGGTCTTGTTTGTATGCCAAAGTTTCATAGCCAAATTTTTGTTAAGACCTTCATGGAACGGCAATTAAGGCCGCCACGTAGCGGCGCCGCACTGCATCGTGTGGACCGAGGAATTTTCTATGATGGATCCTGATTTTTAGCCTTAGGAGTAAATCACTAGTCGAAAAGAAAAAAAAAAGTTTAGCCTTTTTGTTTACTGCGCAACTAATGACGTCGATTCTGTTATACTATTTTCGAAACCAAACTAAATGTAGCAGCTTTAAAAATGACGACATCCTTTTCTCACATATTGAAATTAAAAAAGAGGTACAGATTATTTTAGTGCGAGATTATTTAAGTTCAGAAAATGTCGCAACAGAATTGATGTAAATGATTTAAGGAGACTCTCGGACTACTCTATATAACAATATCACATTATAGCTTCATAAATATTTAGAAGCACTTTTATTTTTCCCTGCGATAAAGCACAGAACATCACTATGAATTTATTCATAGGAAATGTAAGCGAGCGATATTTTCTTGAAGGGCTAAAATAGCAAGGCTATGGTTACAACACTAAAATATCCAAAAAAAAAAAACTTTACCTACACTCTACGTAGCTTACGTTGTTGCATAGATCCCTTAGTGCGATTTTACTATGCAAAATAATCAAATGCATCGCTGCTTATCATTTTCTATCTCGTAGGGCAATGAGTAAGATGGGAGTATGTTTTTGGTATCAACGCTGTGTATTTAGTTGTTCCGTAAGTACGAGGTTTTTGTTATTAGTGCAGCTTTATGTAGTTTTAGTTTAAATTAGTTTGGTTGTACGACAATCGCACAGAATCTTTCATCTGATAAAAGACAATAGTTGATAAGAAATATTACTAAAGTGCCTCTCAGTTAAGTTAGCAAGAGTAAGGAATATTGAAGACATTGTATGATACAGGGCTTTTTGTAAAACCTTTATTATAGTCCATATCGATTTCGATTCTGGTTGCCAATTTCTGAACTATACTGGTATTTTTTTATGGCCGTCCTTTTCTCACACATAGGAAATTAATGAGACGCAGATAGTAATTTAGAATTGTTCATTCGATTTTTTTAAATCAATGTGACGTCTGGTGTCAATTAAATTTCGATGAATTTGAGTAATTAAAGTTAACCCATAGAGTAAATCTAAAAGTGTTTCATTCATTCTGTGAACTAGTCTGTACAGAATTCTGTTCGAGTCCGAGATATTCTTAGCCGATTTTTTTTTTAAATTTCTGCTTTGTTATTTTTATAGTAAAAAATGATGAGAAAGTGCGAACTAGGGTAGCCCGCTCTTAAATCAGCAGTGAGTATGTGTGTGTGTCAGCCTCTTTTTAAATTTATGTAAAATTTTGTGTGAACAATAAAGTTAATCTATATATCTAACAGTGTAGGTGATTTAAAAAGGTCGGACCATTCTTTTGCTGCTCTTAAAAAGAGACAAACATAGTAACAGTTCTTCACCAGCATCCACATTCAAAATAAAACCTGTCGTGTTGTAAATAGGTACTTATTTGCCTTACAAAGTCATATACGTATGTATAGTATATTGCCTAATTTTCATTAATTACCAATGTCTTGGTACAAAAATGTTATTATATTAATTCCTTTTTACAATTTTTCATGGAAGAATGTTTATGTAGAAATTTTATTCCTGTTAAGTATTTAACGCTTGTATTTGGTACTATATTGTATCGCATTGAAAAGTTTTATTTTATCATTGTTTTATAACTCGATAATGACGTAGGCTTTTAAGGCTCTGTGGCATGACTATATGGGATATTTACAGCCCATCAATGGCACACCAGTATCGATCTCATTTTGATAACGTCACCAATCAGCATTCAGTATCCCACCAAGCGCACCTCAGCCAGTTGTCCGAATTGTTCTTATTGCGAATAAGTTATGTTATGTCTATAGTCTATCAAGTCGTTGTTAATTAAACTATAATATGTATATTATGTTAATATATTTTTGCAGTCGAAGCTAAATTATGTCTTCCAGAACGAGGGTTACAATCGTGTTGAATCTTTGGAATATTGGTTTTTACTTTATACACAATATAATAATAATGTTCCTATATTTAAAAAAAAGTAGGGCATACAGCTATTTATAAAAAAAAACGATTCAGTGACGTCATTGCGGGCGCTCAACTGTAATTAAAAATATTTACTTAAGCTCGTAGACATGTATACCAACCACGTAAACAAATATGGCCGACAGGTTACCAATCATAATGACTAGCGACGAAATCAAGAGCTGTCATTGGACAAAACACGGCATGTTTGTGTTAACATGACTGGATATCTGGAAAGAAATAGACTATTAGACCAATCCACGAAGGCGCACTTAGCTCTCTCCTAGTCGCTTACAAATGCAAGTGTGCAATATTCTGCTGGTGCGTTCTATCGATACACATTAATTTTATCTTTAAAAACGCGGATAAATCGGCTAATGGCTAGCAAGACATTGTACACTTGCACTGTACAGTGACACAAGAAAAAGTATAAAATGAGGACACCACTGTGGCAATTAAATACTGAATTTTATTTAATGAACGCATGTACGTCGTTACTGTCGTACAGACGTACAGGTCTCTTAGAATGCCAAAAGTTTTTATTACCAAGTCCGCAAAATGATTACTGGTCGCTTGCTTTTTCTGAACATTAATTTTAAAAAAAAAATTACACGCGCGCCTATTTCTTACTTTTGGATTATTTATCTGAATTTTCAATTTGTTTTTTCTTTTGTTTTGTTTATTCAAGTGATCATTACACTAATGGTGAGGTTTGCATGGCACAGAATTTCGATTGATTTCCTGGTTTAGGTGTAATTAGTAATCATCTGGTTTTTTTGGCTAGGGCGCTATAGTCATCTCTTTTCATTTGCGCGCGTATGTGTAAGCGCTATCATTCTCTCGAAATACCCTCTTAAGTTTTTATTGCACTGCAAGCGGTAAGAGGGATGCAAAAATGGAGTGCGTCTTGTTGGATTAAGAGGTCACGGAAACTATGTTTGTTTTAGTTTGTCCAGTATAAAAACGTATCAAATGGCATATTTTTTTTCACAGTTTCCATTTTGTACGCTATTTTAAACATAGGTATATTCTAAAACGTTACGGTGGACCGCTCAAAAAATCACTGACCGGCGGGATTTGAACCTGCGATCATCCGGTTTTACGCTTTTGTTGCTCTCCTAATTAACGGCCTTAGTGCGTCCACAGATGTCTCACTCGCGCATTTTCACACATTGAAGATTAAAATCACTAAGAGTGAATTTACAACAAGTAGGTATATGTTGTGTCTGTTGTCTGCAGGATAAGACTAAAAATGTTTAAGATAATCGTTTTCATATCTCTTAATTTGACGGAGATCCACCTCAAAAGCTCGGAAAGATTGTTATCGTTCGAAATCCACTAGCGCGGAAAGAGTTTTTAAGAATCGAACCTTTCTATTCAATAATTTTCTATACCGCCACTCCAATGAAAATGCATTAAGGTGCAACGTTTCGCTCATCGAAATTCAAATTTTATTGCGTTTTTTGAAAATTACAGCTTAATTACACATCGTGGATTTATTGAAACCAATTTTGCGGTAATAAATAAGTTGTTTTAAGAAATTACGGGAAAAATGATTACCTAGATAACATTGGTTTAGCTACAAATCTCAATAAGCTGATTTTCATCTTGGTTTTTCGTTTAGTGAGAAATGTACTTATACTAGCTTTCAACTTGAATTTTTATTAACTTGAAACAATCTATTAATTATCGCAAAATTAGATTTCATTAACCTACGATGAGTAATTAAGCGGTAATTGACAAAAAACGCAAGAAATTTTGAATTTCGCGCGCTGAGTGAAACTTTGCACCTTAATACTTATTTCATGTCAGTGCGTCAACATTATTTTTAGAATAATCGCACTGGCCAGCAAGAAAAAATTCCTAGCATTTTCCTAGCTGTAGTGAGGTGAAAAGTTGTGTTCCGCTCGGCAACGAAGTCGTTCTGCGTCTCGTACTTTTTTAGCCCTCGCTAAGCTCAGGATTCTATATATATGTCTATATTCCTAGAATCCTTCGCTTGCTCAGGTTTCAATACAAGTCCACAAAAAAACAACTTTGCATCCCTAACTATTTCTACCTGTTCTTTAAATGGTCTGTTCACACTAAAAAAATCTTGCAAATGTGCGAGTGAGCTACTATAGCACAACTTTATAGATATCTTTTCTTTCCTGCAAGTTATTGAATAACTTGATCTGTACATTTCAACCAACCAAGCGTTAGAATGTTTTCATAATCTACCCTGTAGTGCTAAAATTATGTTATTTTCATTTGTATACCTTAGATGGCCTTACTAAACAAAGTGTAACAAAAAAATTACTTAACTAAGCATCGATTCTGTGGTATTATTACCCATTCTTTAATTTGACAACAAAAAAACTATTCGCCTCTCTTTTCCATTAATTGTCTGAGGAAAGAGAGGCAAATATTTTTTTTGCTGGCATATTAGTTGTCAATAATTTTCGAGCTGTCCATATATTTAGAAAAATGTTCACAGAATCGATATTATTATGATTAAAATTATATGCAACGGCTAACATGAGATGCACTAAGCATGCCATAGATTAAACCTTTTAGATGGAATTATTGAGCCATAGTAGTTATTGACGGCAGGAGAATATTTTTAGACTGATTTAGTTATAAAAAGTTATGCTTTTTGTTGTAGTTAAATAAACCGTCTGACAAGATTTTATATATTTTATTATTGATTATATCTCCCCTTATACTTCATGGTGTAACTTTTGTAGATTCGGAACTCGGTAAAAATAGACCGGCCAAGTTCAAGGTTAGATCCGCGCACCGAGGACTCGTACCAACCAACCACGCAACTAAGTAGGTTCCATCCGGTTCGGGATCGGTAGCGCGAGTGCGACATGCACTTGGCCAGTTTTTAGTATATGTTGCAAAAAAACATTAGCTGAAACGCATAATATACAGAAATACCGAATTCATAGCTAGTTTAGTTTTTGAAATAGACTCCGTAACACGGAGTCTATTCCTGTGCTAATAAACGTGGAGTGCCCTTAGATTAGTTACCAAGTGTTTAGTCCTTTGCGCTCTTTTCGAAATTAGAACTCGATAAAAAAAGACAGAAGTCTGTGTAACTGCTCCAAGGATTCTTCGCGTTTATTAACAAGGGAGAAAGGGCTTAAAAATTACAAATTTTACGGACACTCATTTCTTTAAATAAAATCATATAATAATGCTTTCCCAAACGCCAGGGTAATTTTTTTTGCCTTTTCTGTGTATGAAAACCCCATATCAATTCAAGATTAGGTGTTGAATCTTTAATACGTTTTACACGTTAGATCAAAAATTTCAGGCCTGTAACTGATTCCGTTTAGGAGTTAGAGATTTGTAACATGCTCGGACGAACCAACATTTACTCCTACTTAAAGGTACTTAACTACTGAAAGGTAGTGTTTCCTGATTTGTCTCTGCTTAAGGTAAACCCACATAATTCTCTGTATTAAGCTTCCAGATGTTTTGATATACCCAAGGAACTTATTTATGTAATAAAAAAACTACTCAAAGCATAAAATAGCATTCAACTCATGCAACAACACTAAAACTGCTTGAAAAGTTGCCATTTCGGTAAATTTCCAGAGTTTGTTATAGATACGTCCTACCTTGTTACGTCAATTTTACATTAGTAACGTTCTTGACGTGGATTTCGTAGACAAATATTTGATAATCCGAGTGAAAATATTTTTCGATCTATCAATGCAAGAAATACAAATTCAGAACAATGCATTACCATCGGAATACTTGAAGCTAAAGGAATCGAATAAATCTGCTGTAAGTATTTTTTGTTTACTTTTTCATGCTTTGAAAGTGACGAACAGAAAATACGTCTGTCCATCAGAATTCTCCCTATTATTGGCCTCCCCACATAATACAGTTCTAATCTAAGATATGTTTTGTACATAAGGGCAACTTCAAACCTTTGATATTGAATCTCAGATTATCAGCTTATACTATCAATGAGCTCAATAACAAACTCTACGGGGCGGCACTGTCATCCTGAGAGATCCCAAGTTCAGGGCACGAATTATTTCCACTAAGTTTCATTTTAGTCTGTTCTTGTGAGTCTTCAACTATACATCGTTCTTGTAAGGGTTTTAAGATAGTGCATTCACTGTAAAGTTAGTAGATTCCTTTATTTGTCCGGTCCGACAGCTGCCGGCAACAGGAAGTATACAGTATTTGCAATAGGGAGAATTCTGTGAGGTATAGGCACCGGATACCAAAGGCACACAATCATACACCGACCTCGACGGAGTGGTCAAAGAAACTCAATCTGTCAGAAGATCGGTTACATTATCTCCAAATAAACAACCTTCTAGGGCCCCAACCACACTCCTTCTGGGGTGCCAGGGTATGTCTGATGCCCCTTTTCCGGGCGAAGGCCCAAGCCGAGGTTCATAGCGCAGCGGCTAGTCGCCCACGCGCTTTAGCGTCCAACACCATCTACGTTCGCCACAAGTCCGGTAAAGCTGTAGAGGCCGTAAGAGGCCAACAACATAGTCATCCATAAAAAAACCTATACCTATTTGATTTTTTAATCTTAAGTATCTTAAATATGTTTTATAAGAAGCTCCTTGCAGCTAAATGAGATATTTCAAAAGAACTTTCTTCACGGCGTCCAAAACGCTCGCAATATCCTGAGTAGTCTCGAGCATAGCATTGAGAAGTCCAACTCGTACGAAGACAAGCTGCTCCGCTGTCGCGCTAGCCATAAGCACTCGCACGACTTCAACGACTGGCCGTGGGATACTGAATTCTCTGACGATAAGGATTTTACGACAACCGGAACCAAATCTGGTAAGTACGTAAGTATTAAGTGGACTCTTTTGCGGGGGCCGCCTGGCGAAATATTCAACCGCCAAGCAATACAGTGTAAAATTACTGTTCCACATTGAAAGACAGTGTGTCCAGTGAATTTACCGGAAAGTGCCCGGGAGTCGTATAATTTTTTTTTGTTAAATAATTGTACTGACCTACCTAAAATTTTGTTTTCATGTTGTAGAGTCCAAAAAATCGAGCCAGCCACCAAATCCTAAAGTTAATTTATTAGAATCATGGTCCACTATGAGCATTGTGTGTCTTCAATATCAGTGAGTAAAATTAAATATCTTTATACCAACCATGTAACGATAGAGCCAGAAAGTGAGGGCTGGGAACTTCTTAGTTGCCAATGGCAGGACTGTCGAGTTTAGACTCATTTGTCAAATTTTCGTAAGTACTTTTCATTACACGAACGAACGAAACTATTTTCAACAAAATAGGCATACCAGACTTCGTACTGGTGAAGTACTTACCAACATAACTTAATCTACCCTCAGTTCTGTCTCGCTCTCTTCCCTCGCCAGTCCCAGTCGTTGTCCGTGCCGTTCCTGCTCTCTTCCCCAAATCTTTAGTCATCTTGTAGATACGAAGAGTTGTCTAAACGCTACGAGGGCCTCCTTAAAGCCTTCAACGACAAGTGTAATTTGATCAACACCAAGAACGAAACCATCGCCCGCCTTCGACAGAGAGCCAGGGTCATGCATGCGCAGGTCGCGTCAGCTCATAAGACCCTGCTGTGTGTTGGGGAAAAGTATTTGGCCTTAAAGAAGAGAAGGCATGAGCAGGTAAGAGGTAGAGAACTTAAAATTCAAAACTGCGTGCTCCACCACTATCTAAATACGGAATTGGTTAATACATAAGTAGATGCTACGGAAGGCCCTTCATTCCCATATTTGTGTAAGAAGCTCCGTTTGTATTGCAAGAATATCTTGCGTAGCGTAGCGTACGAAAGGCAGTTTTCCTGGTAACCTACGTCACAATTTTTGGTACACTGAAGATATTGTCATACGGAAATAGGCATGAAAGAAAAGATGCAGAAATTTTGAGATTGCAGCCTTTTACGTCAAGGGCGTCTATATTTTACATGATTTTGATTATTATTTTTGGATTAGATATATATGCAAAGCAAAATAAATTATCCGACTGTAACTACAGGATCATAATTATTATTACCGTAGATACCTACCTATAATCACAGTTAGCGTCCGCTTTCCAATCACAGTTTTATCATAGTACCTAGGTATAATAGGTTTTACAGAAGCCTGATGTTAACAATGAATGTGGAGAACAATGAAATTTCAAACAGAATTCTCCCATTCTCATTTCCAAAACTGTTGGTCGGTGATTTGAAGACTACTCCCGTCTGACATCTGTGAGTTTCGTTTCGAAATACAATGTAGTTTCCAGTTACAGCAATACGACAAAAAAATAGCGTTTCTCAAGACTCGCGTGCGAGAGGTGGTGACGACCGCTGAGAGCGCGCGCTTGCACCTGGACAACAAGCTCTCTCAATGCATGTTTCTAGAGCAAGACTCCGAGTATGCTATGCTTTTAGCCGAGGTACTTATTTCTTTTCGTTGTGCTTTTTGTTTCTTTCAATATATACTTCTGTTTGACCGCCAACTCGCATGACGTTATACGATGATTTGGTGTACGATGGAGCCCGCCAGAAGCAACATTCACTTGAGTCGATCGAGATGATTCCGGAACAGGCGCCTTACCGTGAGGTGCTTATTGCGATGATTGTTAGGTTCACCCGATGACACTGCGCGACCATGCACCTTATTGCGCGGCGATACGATTCGTGGTCACGCAGCGTCAGCGGCTGAACCTAACAGTCATCGCAATAAGCATCTCAGTATACGACTCCTGTAGGTAGACGCTCAATTTTCTGGCAAGTCTAGTAAATGATATGTTTTTGACCTGTCTGTGGCTGCAAAATAAACAGTCAGCTTGTACCTATTTATTTTGTGCTCTGGCTCCCGTTTCAAATACAAACCTGACCGAAGTTAAAAATAATTACGCGAACTCTACGCGCTGTACTACGCGCTTTGCTCAGCTCAATGTTTAAAATATAACCAAATAATAAACAATTTAAATTAATCTCGTTCGAAAATCCTCGGGTGCCCATGATTCAGGCCTAGCCTAGTTTGGGGCCCACCGCAACAACCTTACCTCTTTATTTTGTTAACGAATGTACCTATATCTATTTTCTGTATATTATCTGAGTGTGTTTTTTATGGAAATAAAGGATTATTATTATTATTTCCGTTTTAGATGAAAAAATGCAATCAACTTTATATGGAAAATCTGAAATTAAAGGCCCAACTGGAGGAGTATCTGCCTGAATCTGTCAACTGGAGCAAGTAGACATTACATTTTTTTTTAAATAATAATAGTAGGTATGGTAATTTAATAAAAACTCTAATTTTAAATGCGTTTTATGTCTGAAGTTGGTGTTTACAAGAGGTACTTTTATTTTGTAACTTTACTAAGTAGTTAGAATCAGAAGGAAGATAGTTTGATTAGACTTTTCGCTGTCTCAGTTACCTGTGAAAATAATAAGAAATTAATAAATTGGTCTTTGAAGTTACTAACAAAATAATAAAGTCTAATTATTGCCTACCTGTTGATATGGATGACTAGCACAAAAGACCCGGAAAATTGCATAAACAAAAGGTGGACTATGACCAGCAGATTCAGGCCTGTTGATGAACAAAGCGCGCTGCGGCAGCTCATACCACATGTAGCTCGGACCACGGTGCGAGTCGCCCAAGTGCTCTAAATTAATTGGCTCTTTCGCACCGCAGTATGAATCGCCTACGGTTTTTAGAATACTGGGTCCCTTCGACCCGCGGTGCGAATCGCCCAAGTATTTATTTGCCAATGGGTAATTCGGAGGAAGGTAATTCCTTCCTTGAGGTTTTTGCAGAATACAATTGAGTTCGTTATCCAAAACCAATTGACTGGTCTATCTTCTATAACTTGTTCCTTGATATTTCTACAAGATTTAATAGCAATAAGAATCGTCAAATCTAGAGCAAGGAAAGCTAGCAAGCTTTATCTATGGAAAATATAATACATTTAAAAAAAAGTATCTCTACTACTATAGTAGATTTATGGTATGTTATGATAGGATCAGAACTTATATTAAAAGAGATGATCCAAACAAAGGAATTCCGGGTGGTGCTTACGTTATCTCCGCTCTTTTATAATCTTTGTCTAAGGTTTGATTTACGTATTTCACTCTTTTTTTATGCACGGTATGACGTAGAGTGGTGTCACGTGACCAATTGACCATATAAAGCCATACCTGTATGTTAATATACCGTGTAATATACCGCATCCTTTACTATTGTGGCTTACTCTAGGCTTGCTAAAGAGGTTTGTTCGTAAACGTGACGTGGAAACCGCAGCGGATATGGCATCACATTTCATGGGAGTATTATGGGGTGTTCGACTCGGAAAAAAAATCAGTTTTTGTATCTAGAATTCTTTGCTTATCTATTTTTCATCTTTTCCTTTTCCTAATATCACATTCGTACATGCTTGTTATCTGAAAATTTTAAACAAACGAGCGATTTTTTTTTTTTTTGTATAAGAAATAAGATAAATATTATTATGACTTCGAGAAAGCAATTACCTTTATAGTTTATCCAATAGTCTAACCAAAATGTCTTCTATGACGTCTACTAAATTTACCTTTTAATCTGCAAAGAAGATTGTCATCTGATTTGGTCCATTTTAATGCTTCCATACAATTAATAGCAATGTACTGTTTGTTTTTGTTTAAATTGTTGTCATCAAGAGAACGAGCTAGGATGTCGTACAGTTTTGTTATCATATCCATTATAGCATCAGGAGAGTCACGGTCTTGTAATTCAGGAATGGAATGTAAAGTTACACTACAATCATCAGATTTTTCTACTATTCGTGCTACAAACTCTAATAACGCGTCATCTTTGACAGAATGGTGAAACTTCAGTGTTATTTTATGTTCGTCCTTTTCTTTATCTCCTTGATTCTTCATTATTTGTACTTTGAATAATCCTTCGTCGTTATAAGAATCAATTTGACGTGAGGTTTCAAGGTTTCCCAATTTGATTTGTTTATTTTTGTGGACTGTCTCTGTAACTTCTTCGATTTGAACATACTGAGCCAAATCAATGTTGCTGTATCTTCTCCAGTAGTAAAATCCGTATTCTTCGTTTCTCCTATAGAACATTTTATCTGTGCCATAATTTGTGAATACATTTCTCAACTTGTCTTTGATATTATCTACAGCTACATCAATGGTATTAGATTGTACAGTTCCTTCAATATCTATTGTATCTTTATCTTCTAAACAGTAGAATACATCAAAACTGTCCAGAAATTGTACGAATCTTTTATCTTTCCTTTTTATTGCAACTGAACATAAGACTTTATACAACAAGAATCCAGTCATGAACATTGTTATAAAAGGTAATGTTAATATGAGAAGTGATAGCGATGTTGTGTGAACGACCATTGATTTGAGTTTAATTTCTGATAACTTTAGTTTCTTCAATTTGTACTGCAACAAAAGTAATGGTTCATTGTTTACTTTCGGCCTCATTCGGAAACATTACAAGGAATTGTACCTCTTACATAAGTGTTTAAGAATTTTGACTGAAAATGTGTTTTTATCTCAATGTTAATGTTAATGCGCGTAATTCTTCAAGAAAAATTTGACAAAGCGGTTTAAAGCAAAGGTTCATAGGTTAATAGTCGAACGATTGTTAATGTTAAAATCCATAATTTATGTAATCTCGACATAAAAGTGATAATAAACCCCTGAGGCCACTTTCATCATCCAAAAGTAACTTACTCGCCGCCGGTTACATTGGTTTGCATTTAAACTTGTTTCAAAATCTCGAAGTAGCATTAAGACCCGTCATATGCTTCAACTGAACAAAAACATAAGCTACTTGAGACTTTTACTCGACAATTATCGCTAATCGGAAAGTAGCAAATCAACACTTTATTTTAGAGACGATGCAAGGGGTCCTTAGCATTTCATTTTTTTTTTTGTACTCTTAGCTTACCTCACTGCATATTACGATATCGCCAAAATATAGAGCTGTCATAATACAATATATAAAAATAAATTCACACAATTTTAATAACACGGTCTCTGATAAACATATTGTTTGAAGCTTAGATAAACTATCACATTCTTCGCATAACGAACAATTATTTTCCGAAATCATTTTATTAATGTATTTAAATTCAAGTCTAGGAGCAAGCACTACAATGTCATCTTAGAATGGACTGAAAAAAATAATACTTTGAAGCCTTACAAAAACAAATAATTCTGTTGATCCAATTTAGCAAGTGTAGTCCGTGCTCTAAATGTAAATATGCAAATAAATGTTGTAAATAGATAACGTTTTCCTGCTTTCAATGTTTTTCTGAAGCTTGTATACCTATAACCTACACGAAACAACTACCTACCTAGCTTTAAACTTTTGTCAAGGTTTGCAAACATGATAAAGAACAATATCGTAAGCAAGTATAATTGTAACGGCGTGAAA
Organism: Apocheima hispidaria; assembly: GCA_947579745.1. Taxonomy (NCBI): domain Eukaryota; kingdom Metazoa; phylum Arthropoda; class Insecta; order Lepidoptera; family Geometridae; genus Apocheima; species Apocheima hispidaria. The sequence goes on along the minus strand of OX388157.1, from coordinate 5,247,554 downwards.
AGTATAGCTACGCCAGATAGGGCGCTAGAGGGGGTTTAGTGTAGCTTAGAGGAGAGAGTTGAGGTGAGGTGGCGAGGGGAAGGAGCGCGCGCATGCGCGGTGGCGCTATGAAGAGAAGATGTTGAAGAAGAAGAGAAGTGACAGATCGTCTTCTGTTTGTCGATCTGTTCGACGAACAACGCGCCGGAATCAATGATCATGTGTTATTGTGGTGTCATTCCACATTTTAGTGTGTGTAAAGAAATGGCTTCCGTTCCAAGATCAATAAACGACCTTTGAGCTTAAACAATTTTCTTATTACATTCCACTGCTTTTCTTTTGACATAATTATAGTGGAATCGAATCCGTAGGTAAATTTGCTTTACATTTCCAAAATAAAATGCAGCTAAACTTTATTTGCACAATGTTTATTAACTTATTCGTATTCTAGATCTATCGATCTTATTATCTAAACGTAGAGCCATAGAGCCCTCCCAAGAAAATGGCTTACTTAGTTTTTTGTATACAAAATACTTTTAAAAAAATATCTAAAACCGTAACCGTGTCTGAAGAATTGGATCTTCAGTCTACAACTTTTTCACTCTTTTGTCTTTTGATAAAGCATAGAACATTAATCCAGACGAAGGAGGTTGTAGCGACGTAAACCACCCGCAAATGTGGCGGCATACAGAAGAAGTTGATGGTCTGTGCTGGGATCCAGAAGGCTTGGTTCGCCAAAAACGTCTTCCAATACTTTTCTCGGAGCTCATCGAAAATGTTATCTTGTCCCTCTAGCACTCCTAGAACTGTGGACGTAGAAATATTACTATTATATGTAACATTACAAACATTACTAGCTGTTACACGCGACTTCGTTCGCAAAATACAAAATATGCAAAAATTTACCTCGATCTTTTCAGCCGTTTAACACGACAAACACCCAGACACAGAGACAGATAGACAGAGTGACAGGACTAACTTTGGAATTTATATTATTAGTTAGGTTATTATAGAGAATTTATGAAGACGCGTAACCCGATTGTACTTAGTACTGATAAGTAAAACTTTTGTTATCATTTCATTAATTTGTAGTGATAATGATCTTTTGCAGAGTCCGCCTGCGGTAGTACTACATCTTTTAGGTACTATGGTACATGACGTGGTTATGACACATTATGTTTTGATAAAACGGGAATACTCACGTTAAATTGAGTCGGTTATTCCGACGATAGATTCGATCACATTCGGTGACCTCTACTCGACTCAATTTAACGTGAGTATTCCCGTTTTATTAAAACAAAATGTACCACATATTTGCATTTATTCAGCCGCCAAGCATTAGTATGCAAACATTATTGTGTTCCGTTACGAAGCCCAATGTATCCAGCGAAATTACTGAGGGAAAATAAATTTAACATCTAATCAGGGTGACGAGTGCAGTGCATTGCCGCACTGGGTTTTGATCTGTTAAAATACAAAATTCTGAGAGGCACTGAAATGCTATGGACAACCGTGACGCTCACCATCAGGCGAGAGACTTGCTTGTCTCGACATTCGGCAGCATAAAAAAATACTATTTTCACATACTTAACCAAGTAAGTAATTAAGAATTAAAACGAAGTATGAGTTCTCACATAGGTACGAAAATGGTGCTTTTGTCAAGAATAGGTATTTAACAAAATACTAATAAGAACATCATAAATCAGTCTATACTAGTGTGAGTGCCGCATTTAATTTTAGAAAAAAAAAAACTTGTTTAAAAAAAAACTGCTAGCGAGGGCCAAGTATAAATATTTGACGGCACAATTTGGGGTGAAAAAATATTAATTTTCGTGAGAAGTATTTTATGTTTCGGAAAATTCGTTAAAATTTGTTGTTCATTTGCTCATATTACGTTTTGGGTGTAAATACTTACCCGTGTAGAATATGGCGAGCAGGACCGGTGTCATGATGAACTGGTCGGCCGCTACTTTCGTAGCCACTGCCTTTACTGCTTTTCCAGCAAACTTTCTATCCAAGAATCTGTACCTGTGGGACGCAAGATCTCGTTTTTGACTTGAATTCGATGAACTTCTTATCTATGCTGCTATCACACCACAGATCATCGGGATCAAAACGTCGCGAAGCATTTTTAAAGTAAATCATATCTCAGTGACACTCTCGCGAAGCTTTATTCCTACGTCATCTCATTAGATTGGAGTACGGTTTTAAAATACGCACTTAGTTACAATGTGCACTGTCAGCGGGCAAAAAGTTGGTTTAAGATGCGCATTTGTAGACTCCTGTCAGCCACATGGGTGACGTCATCTTAGCGAGCTCACGGTGCTGACAAAAATGAGGTAGTGCGTGGTGTGCGCTAATTAAGTTATTCAAACTGACAATTGTGTGCGCCAACAAATTCGCGCGCGTTCAAAAGCGTGCTTATTAGCGTACTAGCAATTTAACGGCAATTAATTTAGCAATTAACGTCTTGCCTCATCAGATGACTTGGGATCAAATGCTCTAGCTTGTCAACCATACAAATATATATAGATATGTTGGTCTAACACTTACCAAAAATATAGCGTAGGTGCATATACAGTGCTGCCAACCGCTACTATCCGTCCCGCTGATGTAAAATCAATTTCAACCTTTTCTTCCTGAAAGAAGGAAAATAGTAAATTATCGAATCCTGTTGGCTAATTTGGACTAGCCACGTCAACGGTAGCGTGGCCGAGCGGTCTAAGGCGCTGGTTTAAGGCACCAGTCTCTTCGGAGGCGTGGGTTCGAATCCCACCGCTGCCAAGATGTTTTTGCTGTCACAATCTTTTTATGCTGTATTCTTATTATAAGCCTAACTAAAAGATCCAGATTTATCAAAATATCCTTTCCATTAAAGTCGCGTGGCCGCTAAGCTCGCAGCTGCGTGCTCTACATAGCATTTCCTTAGATTTCTATGTTACATGATCAGTTTAAAATATATGAGCTTGTTTTCAGAGTTAAATAGGTCTTAAAAAATTTATTACCGACTGATACTTGTTGAAGCTCTGTTGAGACAGCTCTGCTGCAGTGTAAAACGTTGCATACACTGCTGTGTTGGTTAGCACCGGTCGCTTCTGCAATGACCTCCGAAAGACGCCCACGATTCTGGACGCCATCGCTGTAAAGCGGTAAGTAGTTTAAAAAAAGAAAAACTTTACTTAACTTTTTAACATCCTCCCGCATCTTCAGTGTATTTCAGTGTACTTCCAAACGCTGACCACTTAATACTTACGTGTCAGGCATCCAGTTCCTTGACGAAAATCCTCTTTCGTTTTCGTGAGGAAATCGTAATCAGAATAACGATATTCTTCATTTTACAGGAAAGCGGTGGATCAGAATGCATATATGATAGCAAAGTACACGCGCTGAAGAGGAGACCTATACTCGGAGTCAGCACTACTCAGCAGTGGGCGGAAAATCATCATCATAACATCTCTTCTGTTGGGGTTCTTTCTAGTTTTTTGTAATCTTTCTTATCCTTATGTGGTTAAAAGGAAATTGTTGCCAAGGTTACGATCTCTCTCTTATCAGATAAGCTTGTAGTAGGTAACTGTTATCGTTTGCAGATGTCTTATTTGGTTATGTGTTATCAAACACTTTGTTCTGAGTGTGTTTGATATATCTTGGTAGAAGTTGTTACAGGATTATTATATAATGTTTTTATCACAGAATTCGCCTTATTATCCAGCGTTATAAGGAAAGGGGATGGTAAGCCGAAAACAGCTCATGGAACTCATCAATATGAACAACTTTTATTAGGGGATCAACCAGGAAATCAAGAAAAAAACAGCTGTTCCATAGAAACAATCAAGTGTCAATGACACTTGACAAAATGTATGGAATGATTGGTCCCATAGTAAAAGTTGTTCACAATCATGAGTACTATAAGCCCCTTTCGGCTTGGCATTCCATTAACTTATAACCCTGTATAGGGCCAAAAAATGTTTGGTTTGGTCCACCGTCGTGGCTGGTGATTTTAGCCTTCCATTTTATGGAAAACTGTTCAACTTTATAGTTGTTCAGTGAGAACAAACACACTAGTAAAAACACTTACAAATTTCCGTACTTTTATGCCACACCGGACCAGCACCAGACCTGCGCACTTCGCAGGTTACGTATGAAGTGTACTTACCTCAGACATAAAGTGGTAAGGAGAATTCTGTGACTTACCTATAGGAGTTTTGGAACGTGAAGAAGTTATGTCGCGTCGTGGTATTATTTTCCAAAATTTGTACCTATTACTTATTACAGTTTCAGCTTTTTCTACCGGTATATATATGTGTATATTCTAAGTATAGGTATGTTTTCGAATATATAACTTACCTACGTGAATTCACCACTGCAGCGGCATCTAACAGGGGCAATCATGGACTAACATGAAAATACGGGCCGAGGCATCGCCGAGGCCAGCATCCGTGAGTCCATAAATTCCCCATAAATGCATCCATAATTGCCCCCTTGCTGCCAAGGCTTGTATGATATAGTACTTGTCTCATACATGGCGGGGCAAAAATAAAAAGTATCAATAAAAATATTCTGAGGTTGTTTTCACAACTAGAAAACGTTGCCTAGCAACCAAATTTAGGAATAACTTGACATTTCCAGTATTTTTTTTTGCAATCTTTTTTCCACGCTATTTAACTTGTATTTAGCCAGTGTCCAGTTTCATACAAGTAAATTTTAATATTTTACAATAAAAATCAGTTTCAGTCACAGTAAGTCAGCAATTTTACTCACTATCTAGTCCAAGCCATGCTCCAGTAAAGTTGTGGAAGCGATTTTATTGTATTTTGTTGTGTATTTTTACTTACTCAGTAACGGCATGGACCCCTATTCGGAGATATGACAAATTGGTATCGATGTCAAGATTCCGATCTCGATCGTCTCTCGTCTCGATTGCCTCCGACCACTCGATGTATAGCGAAAGATAGCGTTGAGAATAAGAAATCTCAAAGTTCGACATATTTTTCGAGATGAGATTGAATCTCAGCTTTTGAGAATAGGGGTACTGAACTCCGGGTCAGCCTGAGGCCAGTATTGCTCTATGATAAAAACCTCCTTTTGGAACGGTAGAAGTAAAAAACCTTTGTTTATTTTTACTTTTAAGTTCTTGTATGTTTCATTAAATAAACGAACTAAACAAGTGCCACATTAAAACTAATTTAAAAACAGTTTTCAGCCACACTGAGGAAGTAAACGCTGCTATATGTACGTCAAATATGTAAGTAAGTAATGAATCACAAATCACAAACCTCTTTCAGCACAATTTAGCAAACACGGACACTACTTCAACCACCAAATAATATAATCAGCCAAATTTAACACCGTCGGCGTCGTGGTGTTATCACACGAGCTGTATCAATGAAATTTCATATGATACTGTCCCCCAGCGTCGCGTTCAATTGCCTTCAATTCAATAGAATAATTAATGGTAAAAAGCTATGTACTGCTCGTATTTTGAATATATTTAGAATATGAATGAATGATGAATACATTATAGAAAACTAAGCTTAGCCCTACTTCAGAATTGATAATAATGTGTAATAATTTATTGACCGAGCGAAGCGAAGGTCTCAAAGTTTACTGGGAAAAATCGGCATTTGTATGTATGTTTGTATGTTTGCTTGTATATTTGTCCGACGATAACTTGCGAACCGTTGATCCGATCTTCATGAAATTTTGTAGGCAAGTAGGTCATTTCAATTCAATTAAGTTCGAATATGAGCTGAATCGGTCCAGGGGTTGTGAAGTTATAGGGGTCGCGAGGTCTCAGTTCGCCTCGAACTACTAGTTATATTGTGTAAGCGGTGAATGCAAGTGGCTAGTTGTCGATTGGTGTGGCGCTCTAAGAAGGAGACCTATGTTCAGCAGTGGACGTCTTCTGGCTGATGATGATGATGATGATGATTAATGTATTTTATTGAGTTTCTGCGACTGATCTGACAAGTATCAGTTTCTCAGAAAATCGACTGTGACATACATTAGACAGGCGGACGGACAGGTAACGTTGAGAGTGAGGCAGGCCCACAGAAGAGAATTTTTTTTTACTTCTCTCTTCTGTGGTGAGGCCAAAGTCTCACCATAATGCCTCACCATACCTACTCGTACATAGTACATAACTATACAAAACATAATTAATGAGATTCGGAGTTTCTACCAACGGCTAGATATGCAGTTTGGCAGAATTATATAAAAATACTTACTATGTTTCGTTATGACAAAAAAGGGTATGTTTTTACCTGACTGCCCAAGAAGGAGGTAATGTTTGTAGAGTGTATGTAAGTATGGCACATTACATAATGTGCCGTCCACATGCGGGACGTCAGTGCAGGACTTAATATTACCCCCATCTCGAATAAGAATAAGAATATTTTGTAAGTATGTTTGTCTGTCCCTATATACCTAACCTCCTGTTGCCTAAACGGTTTCGACCGATTTTGTTGAAGGAGGTGTCGTTGGATTTGTATTTACGTCCTGAGAGACGTAGTCTACATTTTGCAGTCGTGTATTTTGTTTTTATTTTGATAATATTATCTACTTGCTACCATCCCCATAAGTGCTCTCATAATTGCTACCATAATTATTCATTCGTACGGAACCTTAAATACGTAAATAACCGTAGTAGGTTTTGAAATTAATTGAATTTGAATTCAGTGTAAGCTAACTTTTTTTAAATAAATTTCACAATTTTAAAATTGTAATTTTAGATCGTTCAGAGCGCCTGTCATTTTCCTTTGAGCAAAGGCCTTGAGTTTCAGATTTTCCGATTCTTACTCACGCAGGACACCTACTTAGTTGCTAGAATGATACTGGGCCCGTACCATAAGGTGGTTATTGCGATGATGTTTAGGCTCAGCCGAGGACGCTGTGCGACCATACACCTTATCGCGCGGACATACGGTTCATGGTCGCGCAGCGTCGTCGGCTGAACCTAACAATCATCGCAATAAGTACCTCACAGTACGGGCCCAGGTCAGTATTATTGTAGGCGTTTTAAAGTTATGATGTACGGTAAATCTTAGAGCGATGTGGCCTGCCCAAACTGCCCATTGCTTATTCAGCTTGCAAATCCTGAAACTGGAAGCCTACGTAGAATACTTTAATGCTTCGGCGAATATCCCCGTTTTAAAAATTATCCTGCAAAGAAACTCCGAGCATATAAAATGACAAAATGCACAAAAATTGATCAACGCCATCTACCGAGCTATTGCAGAGAGACAATATCTTTTCTGACGTTTCTTGCCTTTTCACGAATTAAAAATGATTGCTTGCTAAAAAAATGGCTTTAGTTTGAATCATGAGGACGGACATACATGGGCTACTTTTTAATGAAATAAATTATTATTATTCACTAGAATTACGCAGGCAAGGCCGCGGGTTCTATTTAGTACGTAAACAGATTAAACAATAGTTTGTAGAGCTCTAACGTGGGCTGATAAGGTCGCAGATAATATGCGGTAAGTCACAGATAATATAACAGTCAGTAGGCGCGGAGCGGAGACGCCGGTGCCAGGTAACAGGAGGTACGAGGCTACGAGCACAGTGGTGTGCCGATATCTAGCGAACTGGACATAAACATTTTTATGAAAACTTTGCTGAGATTTAAAATTTGAAATCTGTCTTTGTTACTTTAACTTAATTTTAACACCAGATTATTCTTATCTCTAGATCTAGAAGATACCGTTTACGAAGCTAGCATAAAATCGAGTATTGGCAGAAGTGAACTAGTCGCAGTAGCCTTATACCTGAGAAGTCAAGTCAAATCAAAGTATTATACATTTTATCAAAGCATTTGATACGGAGTGTATTTTAAAATAAGTATTCATAGTAAGTTAACTAAATCACGTAAGTAAGTAAATAATGAATAAGTAAATATTTTTTGCAAATACGTAAGTAAATATTTTTTACAAATACGTCAATCTGTTAGATACGAAATAGCTGCTGCATTACGCACTATTTCCGATAACTATCATTCATTATCATTTGCATTAATATTGCAAATGACTATTAAGAAACGTAATTTTCAACCAATTCCACCTTTTTACTTGGAAAGTGGATCACTATACGATCAAATTTACGACACAGAATAGGATAAGACAGATAGAAAAGTTACTCCAAAGTCTAAAACTAGATACAGACTATGGACACTTGTACCACTTGTACCTACAGTCTATTTTACTAGAGTTAAAGACTTATATTTTACTGGCGTAGTCGTATATTTTAGCGCATTTAAGACTTGAAATCCCCGCAAATCTGTCATTTCGGACAGATTTCATTATAGCTATCTCTTTTACTCTCTAACTTTTCACATCTTCTTTCGCACTCTTTCGTGGCTGTAAACAGATTACAGCGGAGCCGAATTCAGAGCGCCATTTTGAAGGTAAAAACCTATCTTTGAGTCTACATTCTTTAATATTTATTCGATAAATATCAAAGATAATTATCTGACTAGACGGTAATTAATCATTATATTTATTTTAGTTTTTGAGGCCATGATGAAGAAAGGTTTTTTAGACACCAAAGAAAAAACAGAATCAGAATCAGAATAACAATAACAAAATAAAATCAAATTAACAAACTTTATTGTATAAACCGTGTAAAAGGATGGTAAAGATTAATAGATAGTAACAACAGTTTTGTTCATCACGAACATACAATGTTATAAATTGTACAAAATAAATAACTATAAGCCTAACAACACAATACATACACAATTAAGTCCTTAACAAAAATATTACTTAAATGGTAATTAGTACCTTACTTACTAATAATCTATATTTGTTCCAAAATATTCCTTAAGGTCATAATAAGATTTAGCGATTAACCAATCTTTTAGGCTGCGCTTAAATTTATAACCATTTAACATTTTTATTTCCACAGGAAGATGGTTGTAAATTTTAATACCGTTTATGAACGAACTTTTTGCATACATGGTATTATTTACCTGGTGGACACAAAGATTGAATTTATGCTTAGTACGCAAATTATCAGCACGACTTGATGTGTGGTTAAAATATAATTCTTTGTTATTCTTTACAAACAGACATAATTCTAATATATAAATACTAACCACGGTAAGAAAGTTATTACATTTAAAAACGTTGCGGAGGGTATCTGTACTATCCATTCTGTATATATTTCGTAGACATCTCTTCTGTAGTAGGAAAATTGACTCAGATTCTACAGAGTTTCCCCAAAATATTATACCGTAGCTTAGTTGAGGGTAAACGTAACCATAATACGCACTTATTGCTACGGCTTTTGATGCAATACTGCTTACTATTGACAAGGCATAGCAATAACTTGTAATTTTATTGCTAATTTTAGTAATATGGGCTTTCCAGTTGAGATGGCAATCTAGTGTAACACCTAAGAAGTTTGACTCATTGACCTCATAAATTTTATAAATGTTATTAAACAATAGCTATGTACATGGTATTGTGTCTACGGCGCAAATTATGCAAGTCTTATAAATTAATACCAATGACAGTTTTGCCTTCGAACTGCGTACTGTTTGCCCTTTACTTACTGCATCATCATTGTGAATTGGCAGCTTCAGCTTACTGAATCCACTCCCAGTAGCTTTCTTTTCTCTTTCGTCACTTAACGTATTTGCGGTATGAAGGCAGAATGCTTAGTAAAGAGGTGGTATATGTATTCAGTATACAGTTTAACTATCTCTTTGCAGTGGTTTTCTCCGTGCCTTTGGAGTTTTCCATCTGCCCGTATTCTCATCAAACGGTCATTCTCCCTCCTACGTACCGCTCGTCTCTTTCTACCACCATCGCGCCGTCTCGCTCTCGCACCATGGCCAGTTGACGCGAAACGCTAGCGTATCACACAGGTGTGTTAATATCACGCGCGCACAAATATCGTAACTAAAACCTCTGTATTTTCACATAGTGGTGCTTTTCACTATTTTTTTGTGTTACAATTTTGTATAATTCACTTTTTGGGAACGTGATTCTTGGTATTTGCTTCCAGTGGCCTGTGTTGTGTTGTTTCGAAACAGTGACAACAAGTTTTCTTGTGTTGTGTGCCTTGACTTGGAGGCTTCGAAGGCGCTTGTCTTGTTTCTTCTTGTTATTTTGACGGCGGTCGGTGGTCAAGGTATGCGAGCTTTTTCTTTTTTGTCTTTTTCTGTGCTGTTGGCGATGCAATGTCTCAACTCTATATTTGCGCTACCAATGTGTTGCGCTCTACTTATTAAGTAAAGTTTTAGATAGTGATTAAATGATTTTGTTTGTTCTCTATAGCTGTAAGCAAAGTCTTTACTATTTACTATATTAAATTTAATCATTTAAAAACTTTTTGCAATCCTTGGAATTTCCGAATGATATTTACACATAGATTATTCTTCAGATATTTTCGTTCAAATAAAAATCTTTAAGCACTACAAAAAGAAAGCTACATAAATTCCAGTTTATAAATACACAATAACATAACCGAATAATGTTAAAACTTAAAGTTAAAGTGATGGGCACAGCAACAAACGCGAATACCAAGATCAAAATAAACAGTTCCACTTGTGACTTCCAATCCAAGTGCCGGTTCCAAAAAACCGCTTATGATAACGTGTGGGAACACAGTCAGGTGCAATATGAAAAAAAAAAAGGGACATTATCTATGGCATGTTTACTCTACCTGCCGCTCTGTAGAGTTCTTTTTTACGCGCCTTTATGATAAGTATTAACTTGGGGAGTTTTGGCGGGAACGTGAAGAAATCATGTCGCGTCATTTTATTATTTTCCAAAACTTGTGTTATTTCGAGTGTTAATGTGTAAAAACAGTGAATTTTTACCCATTAAGTGTTCGTGAACATGCACGAGTATTGGCGAATGGTATAATGTCGTGAAACGTGAATTTTCATGTTGTTTCCAAAACTGCATAGAAGGCTCTAGTAAAGTTTTCACCACTTTACTGGGGCATGACTTAGACTTGACCGTGACTTGCTTTGCTCGCCTTTGACTGTGACTATGACTTATTTGACAATATTCACCAAAACTTGAAAAAATACAACAATAAAAACCAGTAATATAAGTAAATGACAAAGTTTGTGCGTGTTTGTGTTTGTTCTCAGTGACTCCGTAACGGCTATGGTATGGAGGTAATTTATACCCTGGATTAAGACAAATAATAATTAAACTTTCGCGATTTGAAGACATAATAACTAAACAAAGACCTAAAGATAAACTAGTTTTAGCATGGTTAAGTCCTGATTCATTAAAATAACACAAAAAACACAGGCTTTTTATCCCGGAAACATATACTATTCCTATCATATACCTAGGAATATAATATTTTGAAGGAAAAAATATAGTGTTTTGTTGTAAAAGCAAATTTGGCTGTTTTCGAGTTTGACAATTTTTTCAACTCTATCGATCTGCACATTTAAAATGGTTTGATCGCATCCTATTCAGTTAGTTAGACACTTTATGTTTTTTTTTTTTTTTTTTTCCTCCTAAGAGGATTTTGGCGTCGCACGTCTTATGCATTTGCCAGTGTCAAGTATACATTTATATTCTCAAGTTTTGTTAGATATTAGTTATTATTACAAGTCATAGTCACGGTCAAAGTCGAGCATAGCAAGTCACGGTCAAGTCCAAGTCATGCCCCAGTAAAGTGGTGAAAACTTTACTAGAGCCTTCTATGGAGTTTTGGAAACAACACGAAAATTCACGTTTCACGACATTGTACCATTTACCAACACTCATGCATGTACACGAACACTTAACGGGTAGAAATTCACCGTTTTTACACATTAACATTCGAAATAACACAACTTTTGGAAAATAATAAAATGACGCGACATGAATTCTTCACGTTCCCGCCAAAACTCGACACTTTTTTTTTTTTTTTCTCTTTCCTCCTAAGAGGATTATGGCGTCGCACGTCTTATGCATTTGCCAGTGTCAAGTATACTCATATTTTTTTCAAGTTTTGGTGAATATTGTCAAATAAGTCATAGTCACAGTCAAAGGCGAGCAAAGCAAGTCACGGTCGAGTCCAAGTCATGCCCCAGTAAAGTGGTGAAAACTTTTCTAGAGCCTTCTATGGAGTTTTGGAAACAACACGAAAATTCACGTTTCACGACATTATATCATTCACCTACACTCGTGCATGTTCACAAACACTTAAGGTGCTTCGTTTGAGTCCGCTAGGTAGGTAGGCGCCAAGAGATGGCGCTGTCGTTGAAAACTCAATTGAGGTAATCTGCCCCAGTTTTAATTCACTTTGCGACCTCTTACTATTGTTATAAACACATCTCAAAAATAATAGAGCCCATTAATAGCTGCACTCGACTGAAAATTCAAATAATCTTCAACGCCTGTATGCACGCATGAACATTACGCACACATGCGAATTCAAAACAGTTACAAGCAAATACGAAATTTCGTTGCTCTGAATATCGTCTCGGTGGCCGAAGTCATCAGTTTGATTAGGTAGCGCTCGTGAGGTTCCGGGTTCGAACCCCTAAAATTAGGTAGAATTATTTTTTATAATTTAATTTCGAGAATACTATTTATTTTAATTTTTGCTGTGGGTTTCTTGAAAAACAAACTTATTCAAAATTAGTAACGAAACTTATAAAAGTATATATCTACATAAACCTAATATTGTCACACAAATATTTAAAATGCGAAAGTTCGTGTGTAAGTGTGTAAGCATGTAAGTTTTTTTTTTTTGCTATTTGGTGACGAGACGAGCAAGTCACTCAGCTGATGTTAAGCTTCACGCTTGCTCATAACAGTTCAGTGCCACCCAGAATTTTGAACCTCAACAGTTCAAAACCATGCGCGGCAATGCACTGCGCTCATTACTCTGAGATATTAGATGTTAAATCTCTGTGCCCAATAATTACGCTGGAAACATTGCCCTTCAATCCGGAACACAGTGATGTTTTGCACACTACTGCTTGACGATTGAATAACTGGGTCCCTGGAATAACCCCATATCGGGGGTTCTAAAGGCACCGAGTCTGGTACCTTCCGAACAAATTTTCCACTTTTTTTCGGTTTTTTTCAAATTAATTTCGAATTTTACATACCTAATACCTAATGAAATGAACCTAATGAAATATGCAATACCCAAAAATGTTGTGTTTTCCGCGTCGATAGACATTATTCTGCGACTAAAAATATGGATTTTAGACCCGGGTTAGATTAATTTAGTCCATAGTAGGTACTGTTGTTTGTTATTTGTTATTTTGTGTGTACACAACACACAAAACTAACTAATAGGTAGGTACGTAGGTAGGTAGGTTTGTTGCTTGGTTGGTGGCTAGGTAGGTATTATTAGTATAATGTGTATATTTTGATCGCGCAGCACGAAATATTCAAGATTTTCATATACCTCTATCTACCACCTTACCACCTACCTATATAGGTACCATACCTATATAGGCACCTTTTACAAAAAATCTATTATTTCACTAAGAAGGAAGTTTTTCAGAATTTTTTCAATATTTTTCCCGGGATCAGTGAGCGTGCGCGCAACGAGATCATACATAAAAATGCATTCATCATCATTATTGAGGTGAATTTTTTTCCCGAAATTTTGCATTATTTTTCCTGGCAGCACTGATGGAGCGCGCACCGAGCCCCATACTCAGAAATGCTGAATTCCAACAAATTTTAGATTACATACACACAAACTTTCGCATTTTGGTGTGACTAACTACTACTACTTAGTAGTAGTACTTACTACTACTAAGGTACTACTTAGGTATGTTAGTATGTAAGTGTGTTTGTTCCCGTTCAAATCTGTAACAGCTGCACGGATTCTAATGCAATTTGGTATGGAGGTAGCCAAATTTAGGTATGGTAGCCTCCATACCAAATCTCATCCAAATCCGTTCAGCCGTTACAGAGTTTATACCGCGGGTGAAACCGCGGGGCGTGGGTAATGGGTAAGAAATCTCGGTACGATATGGAACAGGCTGATGATGATGATGATGAATTTTAAATCTATGACCGAATCACATGCGAATTCAAAACGGTTACAAGCAAATACGAAATTGAGTACCCGATTTTCGGCATTCCACCTATCAGATCGACTGGCCGAGCGGTCGAGTGGACGGATTTTCATTATGCTTCGTTTTGTAGTGTGTATCAATGAGACGAAGGTCCCCGGATCGAATCCTCATTTGAAAATTACTGTTTTTGTAGATTTTTGTTCCTTTTGTGCTATTTTTTTACAGAATAAGTTATCAAACAACACAACAAACACCACACACAAAACTAACTAACTAACTAATAGGTAGGTAGGTAGGTAGGTAGGTAGGTAGGTTGGTTGGTTGGTTGGTTGGTAGGTAGGTAGGTATTATTAGTATTATGTACATATTTCAATCGCGCAGCATGAAATATCCAAGATTTTCATATACCTCTATCTACCACCTTACCACCTACCTATATCGGTTCCTATACCTATATAGGCACCTTTTACAAAAAAACTATTATTTCACTAAGAAGGAAGTTTTTCAGAATTTTTTCATTTAGGTTATTAGTTAGTCACACCAAAAATAAATATTATAAAGAGGACAGATTTGACTGCCCGTTTGCCCGCATTGAATAGGCTCCGAAACCACTGAATCGACCCGAAAAATCCCCCCGCTGCTGGGCAGCCTTTCAGCCCTCCTTACACTTCCTTCTTTTCTGCAACTTGACGCAAATAGAAGGGTTCTGCGTGTGCATTATAATTTTCATTCCCTCGTCAAACACCCGTGCGAAGCTGGTGCGGGCTGTAAAGGATTCAAACAGACAGACGGACAGACAGACAGACAGACGGACATGACAAACTTATAAGGGTTCCTTGTAGTACTACGGAACCCTAAAAATGTATAAATGGTTACCTATGTCAAAGTCCTCAAAATATATATTTCGCGAGGCTGCGCGGGCCGCGAGCGGCCCGCGGGGCGGTCCTGCAGTTGGGTATGGCTGGATCGTTTAGGTCGACTTGTAAAGTTAAAAAAAAAGGAGGAGCATGATGAAAACGGGTAAGAAACCTCCATACGGTAGCAATTTGGCTAATGATGATGATGATTATGGTTAAAATCTATGACCGATAATGAACGTCGCAGTTTGACGGGTAGAAATCCCCCCATCACCATGAAAATGGGCAAGAAGTCTCGATACGTTAGGAAGCGTGCTGATCATGATGATGATGAATTTTAAATCTATGACCGCAAATGAAAATCGCAGTTGGAAGGGTAGAAATTTCCCCCATTGCTATGAAAAATGGGTAAGAAATCTCGGTACGATAGGAAACAGGCTGATGATGATGATGATGATGATCCTTAAAATCTATGACCGTACATGAAAATCGCAGTTGGAAGGGTAGAAATCCCCCCATCGCCATGAAAATGGGCAAGAAGTCTCGAATTATATTTTTTATTTATAAATTAGGTAGGTAGGCACTTACGAAACACCTTCGCCATGATAATATTTCAGCCGAGCACGAACACGTTTCGTGCTCATTTTTGGCCAGAATATTGATGGCGTCTATAGCGCAACGATGATGTCTGCTGCATTCTATTATAATTATGTACGTTATTATTAGGTTACTAGCAGCCCGCCCCGGCTTCGCACGGGCACCCAACAAAAAAATAAAAACCATAATACACACACGAAAACCCCTCCACCCGCGTCAAGTCACAAAAAAAAAAAAAATATTAAGAAAGCCGAAAAGCCACCCAACAGCGAAACAATTTTTCAAATCCGTTCAGCAGTTTCGGAGCCCATTCAATGCAAACAAACAAACAAACAAAGAATCAAATCTTTCCTCTTTATAATATTGGTATAGATAGATTATTCTATCATCATCAATAGTTGTCGCAACGCACGCGATGTAAAGGATATTTTAGGTATTTTTTTTACATCTTGGGTTACATTATTCGAGTTTTAGTAAGGATCCCAATTTTTTTTAAAATAAAATATAGTATAGTATAGGGATAGTGTAGCTTCCCAACAGTAAAAGAATTTCCCAAATCGGTTCAGCAGTTTCGGAGCCCATTCAATGCACACAAACAAACAATCAAATCTTTCCTCTTTATTATATTGGTATAGACTATTCTTTCATCATGAATAGTTTTCGCAGTGCACGCGAAATACATCATCTTGGGTTACATTATTGGAGTTTTAGTAAGGATCCCTAATTTTTTTGAAAATATAATATAACCTATGTCACCCGGGGATAGTGAAGCTTCCCAACAGCGAAAGAATTTTTCAAATCGGTTCAGCAGTTTTGGAGCCCATTCAAACAAACAAACAATGAAATAAATAAACAATCAAATCTTTCCTCTTTATAATATTGGTATAGATAGATTAGGTAACCAAATCAAACACTGCACTGCACACCGATACCGAATCTCGCAACGTCGCAATTATCGAAGACCGCGCGCGGACTAAGCCGCGAGGCAAGAATACCTAGTCTCGCTCACACACGCTCCGACAAGCTGGCAACGTCGCGTAAACCGCGTGACGCGCGCGCGGCACAACCAGTGTACACGATTTTTGCAAGACGCACGCACACATCAATATTTCACGCACACCATGATCGCATGATTCGCATGTAAAGAACACACCACTACAATCGTAAAATTTGTCGTAATTATTGGGTTGAAAGATGGTATTTCCTAGCCATGAACATTTTAAATTATCGACTTTGCGATACTTAGAGGCCAAATTAGACCTATGTTAAGTCATGCCCAGTTCAAAATCGTAGTAGGACGCCTAAAAAGGCATCGACAGTTTTGTATGAAAGTCGTTTATCCTTAACGGGTAAAAATTCACCGTTTTTACACATTAACACTCGAAATAACACAAGTTTTGGAAAATAATAAAATGACGCGACATGATTTCTTCACGTCCCCGCCAAAAACTCAAAACTCGACACTTTATGTTGTATCTTGAGTTGTTTAGCCATAGGTAAGAAGCATAGATATGGCTAAGCAACCAAGATACCACGTAAAATGTCTGACTACATACTAAGTTTTATAATATCAGTTAATATCAGTTTTATTGCCAGCTAGATAATTTTGAAACGCTTAAACTTAGTACACTGTTTTGTTTCTCCCATGGACCACACGATGTATCCTAATCTCTGACTATCCATGAATAGTCAAAGATTGTTGCACTTTTAAAAAACTCAACAAGTACCCGCGAAGTTTTTAAATTGGTACCTAAGTATTTTGTATCAATAGCAAAAAACTTAGAGATAGGATTTTTAAAGTAATTTGGATATTTCGTTTGACTATCCATGAATAGTCAAAGATTCTAATCAACATAATTTATTGCTTAATCTACTAATGACAATGGATTCACACAATGCTGAGGTACAGTTAGTGAATTATGCCCCTGACCGAGCGCCGATGCATCTGAGTCACTGCGCCGGCG
Source organism: Apocheima hispidaria (assembly GCA_947579745.1). Lineage (NCBI taxonomy): Eukaryota > Metazoa > Arthropoda > Insecta > Lepidoptera > Geometridae > Apocheima > Apocheima hispidaria. The sequence continues at coordinate 5,230,161 of OX388157.1, read as the reverse complement.
CATGGTGATGTCATCACGCCAGGTAGATACGAACTTATTGAGATAAAATGCTTTCGAAAGGCGACTTTTATGGTGGCTACTCATGAGTGGTTTTGGTGCGAGTTAATACAAGAGTCTCTTTCTTTTTCTTGCCCCTAGTCCCAGTTTATCTGGGGTCGGGCCTCCTCGTTGCTCGGCGCCAGGACGCTCGGTCCTGGATTGTCGTCGCTGACTGGGCCAGGCTCCTCACGTCTTTCTGGACATTTTCCCACCATGTGACTGGGGGTCTGCCTCTACCTCTGGGTTTATTTGGGATATTAATTGCCTTTTTGAGGGCGTAGTCATCGTCCCGCCTCATAATATGCCCTTACCACCGAAGTCTTGATGCTTTTATTTTTTCTGTGATCGGCGCGACCCTAAACGAACCCCTGACGTATTCGTTTCTAACTGTGTTACTCCCCCGGCCCATCTAAACAAGAGTTAATACAAGACATTATGTTTATTTTACTCAAGAAATAAAATGTAGTTATTGTATTTCTTTATTGATTCACTCCACAAGACTTCCTTTTTTTGCTATAAATTTAAGGTACCTAAGTCATTTGCACCGTATTAAAATTTAATTCGCTTAGGCTGCACGATAATGAATGTTTTTTAAAGCATTTTCCAATCTTTATGTCTATCAACCCAACATAATTTTAATTACTAGCTTTTAATTTATTTTATTACCCACGACTTTTTTCGCGTGGACTTAAAAAAGTATCCTATATATGTGATATACAGTAACTCCTTGTCAAATTATCAAGATCCGTTCAGCCGTTTAGCCGTGATAACGCGACAAACATTCAGACAGAGAGACAAAGCTACTTCCTATAGTTCGCTAGATGGCGTTGATCCTTTTTTGTGCATTTTTTGACGGTTTGTATGGATTGACAGTTGTAATATAGGGAGTTCTGAATCGCGCAGAAGTTTTTTCCTCGAGACGAACGTTTCAATTTATACCTTGAAACTTTATTGGTCCTGATATGACTGCGGCTATATTCCTCTGAATTATAATATCAGTTAGGATACTAATTATAGAATATCCAAACTTGCTCCATACAATGATATCAAGAACCTATAAACTGAAAGTCGCGTAATTCAGAAAACTCTATTATTACTACAGCACACGAAGCCTGAGTAGAACATCACGACTCGGATCATTAGCATCACGCTACTGGCCGCCGTCATATCATAACTGGTTTTCGCATTCAGAACGTAGTACCTACGTTATGATAGCATTTTACTGTGGTACCGCGACTAGTTTCAACGCGGATACACGTTATAATCTAAAATTGTAAATAATATTCTGAAAATATTTTAATTTTTCAACTACGTCGTTTTTCGGAGGAACTACAAAAAATTGTAGTTCCTCAGAAAAAGTAGTGGATGTTTCATTTCTAACTAATATTATAAATTCGAAAGTTACTATATCTCTGTCTAGGTGTTTGTCGCGTGATCACGGCTAAACGGCTGAACGGATCGAGCTGATTTTTTGGATAGATATAATACGGACAAGGCTACTTTATTTGTAGGTTCAAGCGAACGAAATCGCTGATAATAGCTACTTTTATATAATCTCAGAAATGACCAAAACAAACAAACACGTCTACTTTAAAATAAGTTTCATACATTATTCGTAGCAAAGAAACTTTACAACTTACACATTTACTCCTGTATTGTATCTATGTTCGTAGTAAGTACTGAGTACTGAAAAATTAATTACATAAAATTATATGCTACCACTTAAAAAAAAAAACAGCTAAAATTTATTAAATCATAGTAAAAAATTTAACTAGGTTTTATCTGAGGTTAGGTTCTTAGGTTAGATAGGTTAATTTTTATTTACTTATTCAAAATTTCAATTTCTAGGTCATAAAAAATAGAAAAGATCGTGTTTATAGCGAGGAATACCATCGTTTTTGTTTCGTAGATTTCTATTATTCATCGCTATTATTTCAAAAAAAACTTTTGTAACCAGCTGGTTTTATACGATATGAGTATATCGTATAAAACCAGCTGTTCACAAAAGTTTTTTTTGAAGCAAAGAACGAACGCCGTACGTCTAGATCATTTTAGTGACTGCCGGTGATGTAACTGTCAAATATGGCTAGAGAAACGTCACACATACAACAAAGGGATACGAGTTTACGTAACCCTTAGAGAAAGTAGTTGGCACCACTGTTGAAAAACTTTTTTTGAATATTTTTTTCTTCTGCATCAGCTTTTAAGCATCCCGCTGCTGGAATATCGGCATACCTTCGAAGGGTGATTAGGCAATATCCACCACGCTGGCCCAGTGCGAGCTTGCAGATCCACATATGACGTCGAATTTATTCCCCGGAAATATGCAGGCTTCCTCACGATGTTTTCTCACAATCCTCACAATCCGGAACGCAGTAACTTGCACCCTAATTCTTGGCAGCTGGACAAACTGACCAAGAAATTGTACTTCCTCAAAAGGACTATGCAAAAGATTTCTACAAACAAACTGCTATATTTGTGGAAAAATAAAAGTGGAGCTTTGCATAGCAATGAAACAGACAAAGGTATTTTTTTAGCTAGATTAAAATAAAATTGCTATGTTAATTATATCTGATTCTACGCGAGAAGTCTCAACGCCACATTCAAACCAACTAGTGAATCACTAAAAAAGTGCCGGTATTGTCTATACCGTAAACGGAGCCAATCGATTCCCTGAAGCGTCTTTCTACATTGTACATTGTCGTATTGTTACTGTTGACACTGAACAGAGAACTGTGGAACTATTATCTAATCTGTGGCTGTGGGACGTTACGCGCATACTCATTGTTTCTGCGGCTCTCTTTTTAGCAGCGCCGTAGAGCATGCTGTGCTAGCCAGAAATTAAAAATAGTAGTTTCTAAGTTTTACCCTGTATGTGATTGTAATTTTTTGGAGTCCACAATAAAGTTCTATCTATATAGTTGTTTTTTTTTTTCTTTCAAATTTATTTATTTGTAAATATTAAATAATGTATAAGTCAAAAATAATGACCAATTAGGTTAATAATTTTATAAATAATTAATGTGAAAGTAATTAAGTAAATTAAATGTAAAATTTATTGGTAGCGAAGCTACAAGTCGGTCAGGAAGTGGCAGTTCGTATCATTGAAATTAGAGTTGTACTGTCATATTATCCTGAACTGAACATAAAAATATACAGTTACAGTTACATATAAACTTTATAACTTTCTAAGGATATCGTCTGATTTGACTGATCATCCTATTATTTACAACTCGCACTGGGCCAGGGTTTTCCTGTGCGCTCGAGATTATCTCGGTGACTGTCTCTCTAATTTAAAATTTAATGGGAGTGAGTGAGAGAGAGATAAAAATTTCATTTCTCCGAATAGGGGCCCAGCATGGTGAAAGGGCCTTCGAAGGGCCTAATGGCCCTTCGAAGGAAGCCGATATCCCAGCTGTGCTTAATGGCTGATTCAGATACTATTAATTCCATAATTATCAATCGGGACCACGCCACGCGGTAAAATCAAAATAACAAAAAAAATGTCTAAGGTATAATTCGCGTCCATAATTCAGCTATCTCGTTCGCACATTTACAAATATCTTTAACTACAAAAAATACACTTAGAAAATTAAAAAAAAAAAATAGTTTTCTTCAAAATAGCAATGTTTTAAAGCTGTTTTGTTTATGTTAATTTTGACGAAGAAGTAGGAAAAAAAACATTATTTTCGAGATTTTTTCTTCTGAACATAAAAATTACTATATAACATTGACATTGTTCTTATAAAGAAACTGAGTGTTTTTTTATTTCAACTCTGTAATTTTTATATATTATATAAAAAGTTGATAACGTGCGAACGAGATAACGAGGATCAGGGAGTCTGGGCCTTAAATTCCGGTGGATAAAAGTTGTAGCCTAAAGTTTATTATAAAATAAATGTCTCCTGGGATTTCTGGATTTTTTGTCCCCTTTGCCTCTCATGCTCTGATGCTAAGGGATTTTTGGACAAAACTCCAAAAATCCCGTTCGCTGGGGATTGTCTAAGGGGATTTCTGGAGTAAGCCTTAAAATATTGTGCATATTTATTATTTCACCCAATGACTGTGTGATGATAGATTTGTTTTGTCCGAAATGATCACATCCCATTCAGAACGGGCGCGTGTTTACAAACCCTTGTTTCAGTTTGTAAACATGTTTCAGCCACGCATGCCGTGACTTGTGCGCTGCCATGGGCCAATTACACATGTGAAGGTGTATTTTTGGTAATTTACATATTTTCTATGGACAAATACAAAACAATAAAATCGGATAATCCTGCCGCGAGGATTTGGCGCATTCGATATTTGAAATTGTATAGCTGTCGCTCTGTTTCTCGTGCGTGTGATAGAGAGAGTTAGTGAATTTTCCTAATTTTTTGATGTAATTAGCGTTTCGGTATAGCGCGTAGTTTGTAATCACCACAGAAAAAAGATCTAGAAGTAAAAAATAATGGTAATCACCTCCTAAATCTTAACTACGCTTTTTGTATGGACAAGACGGCGGTTACTCTATTTTTTAACAAACTTAGTATTTTAGGAGAAAAAAAAAAACTCGACTAAAAATGTAGCCTATGACACTCCGGATATAAATAAATAATAATAATTCATAAATAATAATGTAATAAAATAATAAAATAAATAATTCAGTCGACCTGAGAATCTCCTCGTTTTCTTTGAAAGTCGATTAGATAGGAATTTAACGACACCAGCGCGGCTATTCCCATTGCTTTTCGGATCGAATACGGGAACGTTTCCGTTTCGAATTGCTTTACAGCGATTCACAAGCCCGAATTCGAAATCGTTTGACGGCTCAAATCGACACATCAGCTGATTTTCATTCGAAAAGTTTCCGACAGCTATTTGCTCTCGGAACCAATCCGTCTAGAGAGCCAGAGACAATTTCTTACAACAATTTACTGTGTTTTGGACTTTTTATTTATTTCAAGGTAAATAATTAACAAGTAAGTAATAAAACAACCCTAGTAAAGTAATACGTAGGTATATGGAAGGACTTTATGACTTAAAGTGCAGAATAATAAATAATTCTGGGTGCTGTTATGGGCAAGCGTGACGCTTACCATCAGGCGAGGGATTTGCTCGCCTTGCCATTTGCCACAACAAATATTAAAAATCTTTTCTACATGTATATTTCAAAACCTACGTTTATTTTTATATGGAGCATTTACTCGCATTTCGCGAAATGAATCGCCAGCGTGGGCGATCGCAGGGGCAACATACCCTCCTTCTTCACCGTTCCATACGAGACCTTACCGATCCTTTTCATGACCGATTTTGGCGTCGCACGTCTTATCCATTGGCCAGTGTCAAGTATACATGGATACTGATAAGCAATAACATGTCAACCAACAAACAAAATTTTTTTTTTAAATGTTACAGTACGCTTCTTTGTCAGCCAAAGGCTTCGCTACACGGCCTGACCTGACATCGTGCGAAAGAGATGGCTATATATAACTTTCTGAGGGAGCGAAAGGGGGAAGCTATCGCCTTGATAGTTTGTTTCTTTTACTCCCGTGAAATTCAAGTCTAGCTGTCCCTTTCACGCGGTGTCAGGTCAGGCCATGTGTAGGCGCCCCAAGGAAGCGATCTGTATCATTAACAATTTTTTTTTTGTGGTTTGACATATTATTGGTTATCAGTATCCACATATATATTCTCAAGTTTTGTTAGATGTTATCAAACAAGTCATAGTCACGGTCAAAGGCGAGCAAAACAAGTCAAAGTCATGCCCCAGTAAAGTGGTGAAAACTTTACCTTCTATGTTCTAAATTTCTACACTTCTAAACAACACGAAAATTCACGTTTCACGACTTTATACCATTCACCAACACTCGTGCATGTTCACGAACACTTATCAGGTAAAAATTCACAGTTTTTACACATTAACACTCGAAATAACACAAGTTTTGGAAAATAATAAAATGACGCGACATGAATTCACGTCCCCGCCAAAACTAAGTTTGACATTATTAGATTTCTGTTTACGAAGTATGCTATTTCAGAATTAAGTCTCATATTTTTAAATCTAAAATGCAATTTGCAGGATTGCAGTTTGCACTATGTAATTTTATTAATTTCATTGGTAAAACAACTTATATTACATTACGTTTTTGCTAATTGGTTGTTAGAATAGACTAAGATTTTGGCTTGGGAATAAGCGTGCTGCTGCACGCTTATTCCCAAGCTAGACGGAAAGTTTCGAATCGACATTGAAAATCTCCTTCGAATACGGATCGGCTTTCGAATGAGAGCAAAAACCTGATTCCGAAATCCGAGCGAATTCAACTTCGGTATTCGTCGGCTTTTTCCGATCGAGTAGTCATAGACAATCATACCTATCTATATGTTGCAGCGTTTGCAGAGATTGTTTCATATTGGTAGAAAACTGAATCCATGGTAGAAATTTAACTGTTCGAAATCTTAGTTTATTCTAACCACCAATTAGCAAAAACGCAATGTAATGTACGTTGTTTTACCAATTAAATTAATAAAATTACATAGTGCAAACTGCAATCCTGCAAATTGCATTTTAGATTTAAAAATATGAGACTTAATTCTGAAATAGCATACTTCGTAAACAGAAATCGAATAATGTCAAACTTAGTTTTGGCGGGGACGTGAATTCATGTCGCGTCATTTTATTATTTTCCAAAACTTGTGTTATTTCGAGTGTCAATGTGTAAAAACTGTGAATTTTTACCTGATAAGTGTTCGTGAACATGCACGAGTGTTGGTGAATGGTATAAAGTCGTGAAACGTGAATTTTCGTGTTGTTTAGAAGTGTAGAAATTTAGAACATAGAAGGTACAGTTTTCACCACTTTACTGGGGCATGACTTTGACTTGTTTTGCTCGCCTTTGACCGTGACTATGACTTGTTTGATAACATCTAACAAAACTTGAGAATATATATGTGGATACTGATAACCAATAATATGTCAAACCACAAAAAAAAAAAATGTTAATGATACAGATCGCTTCCTTGGGGCGCCTACACATGGCCTGACCTGACACCGCGTGAAAGGGACAGCTAGACTTGAATTTCACGGGAGTAAAAGAAACAAACTATCAAGGCGATAGCTTCTCCCTTTCGCTCCTTCAGAAAGTTATATATAGCCATCTCTTTCGCACGATGTCAGGTCAGGCCGTGTAGCGAAGCCTTTGGCTGACAAAGCAGCGTTCTGTAACATTAAAAAAAAAAAAAATTTTTGTTGGTTGACATGTTATTGCTTATCAGTATCCATGTATACTTGACACTGGCCAATGGAAAAGACGTGCCACGCCAAAATCGGTCATGAAAAGGATCGGTAAGGTCTCGTATGGAACGGTGAAGAAGGAGGGTATGTTGCCCCTGCGATCGCCCACGCTGGCGATTCATTTCGCGAAATGCGAGTAAATGCTCCATCTAAAACTAAACGTAGGTTTTGAAATATACATGTAGAAAAGATTTTTAATATTTGTTGTGGCAAATGGCAAGGCAAGCAAATCCCTCGCCTGATGGTAAGCGTCACGCTTGCCCATAACAGCACCCAGAATTATTTATTATTCTGCACTTTAAGTCATAAAGTCCTTCCATATACCTACGTATTACTTTACTAGGGTTGTTTTATTACTTACTTGTTAATTATTTACCTTGAAATAAATAAAAAGGTCCAAAACACAGTAAATTGTTGTAAGAAATCGTCTCTGGCTCTCTAGAAGGATTGGTTCCGAGAGCAAATAGCTGTCGGAAACTTTTCGAATGAAAATCAGCTGATGTGTCGATTTGAGCCGTCAAACGATTTCGAATTCGGGCTTGTGAATCGCTGTAAAGCAATTCGAAACGGAAACGTTCTCGTATTCGATCCGAAAAGCAATGGGAATAGCCGCGCTGCACGCTTATTCCCAAGCTAGACGGAAAGTTTCGAATCGACATCGACAATCTCCTTCGAATACGGATCGGCTTTCGAATGAGAGCAAAAACCTGATTCCGAAATCCGAGCGGATTCAACTTCGGTATTCGTCGGTTTTTTCCGATCGAGTAGTCATAGACAATCATACCTATCTATATGTTGCAGCGTTTGCAGAGATTGTTTCATATTGGTAGAAAACTGAATCCATGGTAGAAATTTAACTGTTCGAAATCTTAGTCTATTCTAACCACAAATTAGCAAAAACGTAATGTAATATAAGTTGTTTTACCAATGAAATTAATAAAATTACATAGTGCAAACTACAATCCTGCAAATTGCATTTTAGATTTAAAAATATGAGACTTAATTCTGAAATAGCATACTTCGTAAACAGAAATCTAATAATGTCAAACTTAGTTTTGGCGGGGACGTGAATTCATGTCGCGCCATTTTATTATTTTCCAAAACTTGTGTTATTTCGAGTGTTAATGTGTAAAAACTGTGAATTTTTACCTGATAAGTGTTCGTGAACATGCACGAGTGTTGGTGAATGGTATAAAGTCGTGAAACGTGAATTTTCGTGTTGTTTAGAAGTGTAGAAATTTAGAACATAGAAGGTAAAGTTTTCACCACTTTACTGGGGCATGACTTTGACTTGTTTTGCTCGCCTTTGACCGTGACTATGACTTGTTTGATAACATCTAACAAAACTTGAGAATATATATAGGGATACTGATAACCAATAATATGTCAAACCACAAAAAAAAAAAATTGTTAATGATACAGATCGCTTCCTTGGGGCGCCTACACATGGCCTGACCTGACACCGCGTGAAAGGGACAGCTAGACTTGAATTTCACGGGAGTAAAAGAAACAAACTATCAAGGCGATAGCTTCTCCCTTTCGCTCCCTCAGAAAGTTATATATAGCCATCTCTTTCGCACGATGTCAGGTCTGGCCGTGTAGCGAAGCCTTTGGCTGACAAAGAAGCGTTCTGTAACATTAAAAAAAAAATTTTTTTTTGTTGGTTGACATGTTATTGCTTATCAGTATCCATGTATACTTGACACTGGCCTATGGATAAGACGTGCGACGCCAAAATCGGTCATGAAAAGGATCGGTAAGGTCTCGTATGGTACGGTGAAGAAGGAGGGTATGTTGCCCCTGCGATCGCCCACGCTGGCGATTCATTTCGCGAAATGCGAGTAAATGCTCCATATAAAACTAAACGTAGGTTTTGAAATATACATGTAGAAAAGATTTTTAATATTTGTTGTGGCAAATGGCAAGGCGAGCAAGTCCCTCGCCTGATGGTAAGCGTCACGCTTGCCCATAACAGCACCCAGAATTATTTATTATTCTGCACTTTAAGTCATAAAGTCCTTCCATATACCTACGTATTACTTTACTAGGGTTGTTTTATTACTTACTTGTTAATTATTTACCTTGAAATAAATAAAAAGTCCAAAACACAGTAAATTGTTGTAAAAAATTGTCTCTGGCTCTCTAGACGGATTGGTTCCGAGAGCAAATAGCTGTCGGAAACTTTTCGAATGAAAATCAGCTGATGTGTCGATTTGAGCCGTCAAACGATTTCGAATTCGGGCTTGTGAATCGCTGTAAAGCAATTCGAAACGGAAACGTTCCCGTATTCGATCCGAAAAGCAATGGGAATAGCCGCCAAAAAACTGATAATTCTTTATTCTTCTTCTTCTTCTTTATCAGTTCCACTTCGACTTCCAGACCGCAGATGGCCACCGAAACTCCTTAATAATAAGTGTTTCACGGGTGGCGGCAAGAACATCTCGATAGTGTATTTTTTCAATGTATTTTGTTGAAGTCGGTTATTTTTCCCAAAAATGTTTTAATTATATAATATTCATACATTTAATGTTTTGAAAGTTGAAAAGTCGCTACTGATATAATTTACAAAATATTTCATTTAAAAAGAGGAAAAACGGCAATCAACGACAAGTTACTATATTTAATATCAGAACTAATCAAATGTTACATTAAAATAAATGTTAAATAATTAATTACTATAAAGGCACGATAGATTAGATGAAAAGATCAATGGATTATTTAATCTCATACATAAATTATGACCATCTAAAATGATTTGTTGCACCACTGTACAGCACGTTGATTTATACGAAATATAATTAACTAAAACAAACGAGCAAACAAAATGGCTGACAAGTCGTAACATCTTTTTAATAATCTGAAACGTAGAACATTAAAAATAAAAGTGCTACATTTAGGACGTTATATATATCTGTGTTTATATATAGGTACAAGCATAGATAAGTTATACTAAGAGTGCTAATGTCCATAGAAAGATGCGTAACTCAATTGTAATATCTACTGATAAGGACGTAAGATGCCCAAGCTAAGTCATTCGCAATGTTGCGGAGAAAAAACGCGACTTGCTTTGAATATTTTTGCATTAATAATATCAGTGAAATTATTAATTTTATATTTTATTTGCAAAGCTCGTTAGGTTCTCAACAGATGGAGTTGAAAACATTATTATTGGAAACATATTTTGCACCTCGTATATCGCAATCTAATTTGAACTAAACCTTAAACAGCGGATATATTTTATGTTTCTATATTAACCATTGTAACGTTACGCCCTCTAGAGGGGGGACGTAATGTCAGTTTATCTAGGACCTAGGAACCTACCTATGGGAGGACCCTAAAATTGAGGAAAAACCAAAGAGAAATTTAGACAGAATTTAATAACAACCAATGATTTACACTGTTTAAAAAAAAAATACAATTTTGTAGACCAATTTGTAAATTTTGACGTAAGTAAGGTTTTATAGTTAAAACTGTTGTCGATAACCTTGGAAAAATGATGGACTCCTTCCTAGATGACTTCGGGTATGTTTTTCTGGTTCACTTTTATGTTTTCTTGCGCTGGAAATGTCCTCTTTTCGTCAATCGTGTCAATAAACACTTCACAGTATTTTTCTTACGAATTTGTAGTCCCTTTGGATTTAGGAACAAATCTGAAATATTAGATCAGTAGTAGTAAATTCAAATTGAAATCCATTCGTTGCATCAGATCCGGCTTGTTTTCATTTTGTCGGAGAAAAGTTTTCTTCCTCTTGATGTTTTATGGCCTTTAAACTGCTTCAAATTATGACCTTCAAGCTTCGAGCCAGTCTTGAGTTTCCCGGGCCTGCCTGGCCCGGGAAATGGCCTTAAAGATTTTGAGCTTCAGATGGTAAAATCAGAATTGAAAAGCTTTTTCCAAAATTTTTGCCTTTTATACCTTTCATGGTGTTCCTTACGTCAAAATTTGAATAATACAATAAGCCAGGGTTATTTTTTTAAGTATTCTAAATTAAAATTTAGATCATCACAGAGATTGTAATATAAAATTCGGCCAAAATCCTGTATAAAGAGAATTTATATGAGATTTTAGATATAACCTTAACCTAAACTTAGAATCTTACGACATAGACGTATAAAAAATAAAGAATTGACACATCTACTTTTGACAATGTTTCAAACGAAAAGTAAACAAACAAACTATTTATTTTCAGGTTTTCTTTAGAAAATAATAAAGAATTATTCAGAAATATTAAAAGGAAACAAAACAAATAGCAGACAAAACAAGGAAAATTGTCTGAAAAGCAAAATAAATAATCTGTTAGTATTTTTATACATTAACCTAGAAATAAATAAACCATGTAGGAAAATTTAAAGTAGCGATTTTCCTACACCATATTTCATCGGCTTTTATAGCGGTTGTGACATTAGCTGACTAAATACATAAGCGCCATCTAGTTTTAAGCCGATTTTTCGGGAGTAAATTTTTTGTATGAGACTGTTATTCTTCTCGTGTAGATTTTCTTTGTTACTGGGTATATTTATAGCTTGGCCGGTCATCAAACTGTAGAGAAATCCTACCTTCACTTTAGTAGCGATTGTGAAAATCCTCTTTGCTCTTGAAGGTTGGAATGACGAAAAGCGATTATGTACAAACAAACAATACTTAATATCTATAGTAGAACATTACACAGATTAGGTAACATCCTGTGTGATAAATATGCGCTTTTATTTGCTTTAATGCATTGAGATAGGGAACATTTTAATGCAAGGACAGCCTGTGTAACTGAAGATCATTGAGCTACAATCTAAGCTCAATTCTGACGAGGGTACAATTCATTTCCATTGTGGCTTTTTTACCCGACTGCCTAAGAAAGAGGGTAATGTTTTTGGGGTGTATGTATGTGAGTATGTTTGTGTGTTCCTATATGACTGCCTGTAGCCTAAACGGCTTGACGGATTTTGACAAGCGAGGTGTCGTTGGTTTCTTCTTTTTGTCCGGAGTGTCATAGGCTACATTTCATAGTAATAATAATAAGTCATCGCTCACAAAAAACGAAGTTGCACTTTTTCGTATCACATTGTGGCAAATACAAATACAAATACACAAGTATGCAATACAAATATTTTACGATACTGTTGATTTGATCTTCATGAAATTTTGTAGGCAAGTAGTTCATTTTAATATAATTTTTGAGTTCGAATATGAGCTGAATCCGTCCAAGAGTTGTGAAGCTATAGGGGTCGCGAGGTCTCAGTTCGGCGCGAACTACTAGTAAGTAAGTTAGTGTAAGATAATGAATGAATGGATGAATGAATATTATTTAGTATCATACAGTTGCATTCATAACAATTACAAAATATAAAAAACTTAAGAATGCTTCCATTATGAACTCGTCAACTTACTACAATTTTTAACAGTATTATTTATATCATTGTATATTTATATTAGGCATTTAGTGTCTGCCTCAAAAAACGACAATATTAGGAGGATTGATCAATTCTATTTTTGAGTAAAAGTCAAATTCAGGTGGCTAGACCAGGATATAGACTAAACCAACTTGTGGCTCCTGAACCAAAACTAGAAATAGTAAGAAGAGGTCCGAATATATGATGATCAAAATATTTAACCACCTACCAACACAGATAAGGGACGAGACAAACCCTAGAAAATTCCAAAAAAAACTAAAACATTTATTATAAAAAAAAAAAGCTACTATAATATAGAAGAATTTTTGGAGGACAATTTATAAATTTTAGTTATAAGTCGTATAAGTTTTCTGTATTTATCTGTATTTCTATATTTATTAATAGGTAGTTTTACTTTTTTAGTATGTAGGCAACAATACTGTTTGCAACACCCTATAACAGGGTATAACGTGTAATTTAGTACATTCTGAAAAATGTTACCAATACGCATTATGTAGCAATGTATACTTAAATAAATAAATAAATAAATATCAAAGTTTTGAGGCCGCCTTAAGGCCTCTAACATGTTGTTATAACTCTGCAGTCGCACTATGTACATCATCACTACTCATTCGCCCATTCCCAATCATCACCCATTCGAACAATGACCGTGCTGGCCGTTGTGATTAAGGTATACCTAGCAACGGACTGATCATGGAGTAGCTTGACTACGACTAGGTCACCTAATCATAGTCAAGCTTACGGTACGTATTTGCTGTTATTTGTTTACAAGCAAGAACACGGACTATAAAATAGTCTCTGTGGAACTGAAGACAAGGTACAGTTATACCCGATCAAGTTTAGTTGTTTGTCTGTTGCGAAATTAACTCAATCTTATTCGGTACCGGTGAAAGTCGTCTATCGAGTTCAGGTAATGCCATCTGACCTGCCTTGGCTTTAGATTTTTTGATTTTTTTAAATCTACTTCGGAATTTCCCGTAAATACAATCAACGCATTTTGTTGCAATAATCTGAAATCTTGAATAAGTATTTTTTCCTGGTAACGTAGTTATAATTGGGTATATTTTACAACTGCATCCTACGCTCGCTGTACGACGCTGTACTATATCCCGGAATTTCCAAATGTATTAGCTTATAGCTATCTCCAAACCACACATTCAAATCTGATTATCCGATGTGGAGTATAGTGGAAACTAGCACTGTCATTCACTAACACACAAACTTTCGGATGTATGCTGTAATTTTCGTAGCAGTAACATGTATTATAGTTAGATAAAAAAACTCAATTGCAAAATTTTGCTTATGCCACTCCGGACGTAAAGGGGAATCCAACGACACCTCACTCGCAAAAATCGGTCAAGCCGCTTCGGCTACAGGAGTTAATATAGAAACACACAAACTTAAATATTTTCATTTAAGTACACCCCAAACACATTACCCTCCTTCACAGCCCTCCTTCTTGGACAGTTCTGGTTAGAAGTACACCGATTATTAAAAAAATATATACTAACGGAAATGGGCCATAAGTGAAGTGGGCCATGTCCATGGCCAAAGTTAATAGACATTCCGTTGGACCCCCTCACTGACATCGTCAAACAATACAGAATAATATAACGTTGTAATTGTAAAGTTATGGAAAGGTCAGGGAGGTCGCACCCTCAATTCCCACGGTTGGCGTGACGGGAAGCCATAGGGCAAAAACGAACGAAGTGTCTGAGGACTGAGGGAAGAAATAGGAAGTTAACTATTCCGTTCGTATAATCGAACACAGATCACACCCTAGATTCTGCATTCAGGACGCTCGAAGCGCACCACGCATCAGTCTAAATACACTTATAAGAAATTACTCTGATTGGTTGATTGTTAGGCGCGAGTAGGCGTAACCTTGAGATAGCCAATTAGAACGCTTGGTCGTACTCCCGCGACCCGCGCCTGCGTCAAACTTTGGTGACTTTTTGTAGGAACAACGAATATCGTAATGCGGTATCTGGTATGATATGTCGTAATTACTGAGCATAAAGACATGTAATAACTCAGTGTGACGAGCGCAGTGCCGGCCGGTGTTTTGAGCTGCTACAAAGTTCAAAATCTGGGTGATCCGGCATCTTATGATGCAGGTTCACTTTTATTATTCACCTAGACTATTTGGGAAAAACTTATTGGGTTCGAATTTCACATCTCTATGATAGCGATTTGGTCTGGGTGTTGATTACTTGAAAAGGGCTTGTTCTTGTATATAATTATATAGATTACTCTTTGTAACTTTACAATGAATGTGGCACTCGTTCTGTAACACTATGTAATTATTCACTTATTTAACGGGCTGTCAAGGGCCACTCAGTTGACGAGAGGACCTTTCTTTTCCCACACGTTTTATGGGAGCTAAGTCCATGAAGACTCATGAGGGAAACAACTGACGACCCATTATGTCGGTATTAGGGAAGGGAGTGGTTTTTATTTACTATATTTCTTGAGTGGAAGTTGTGTGAAATTCTTGTTGGCTGCTGTCTGTAGGTGATTATTATAATTACTTATATATATATACTAATCAGGTAAAAAGCTTGAAACATTGGTTTGGTATCTTCACCACATAATTCACATAGTTCTATTGGCCAAAGAAGTACAATCCTGGCTGCATATACCCCATCATCCTAACTTAATATTATAAAAAACGAAAGTAATGCGAAAGTAACTCTGTCTGTCTGTATGGGTGTTTGTCGCGTTATCACGGCACTCGTTGTCTAAACGACTGAACGGATCGATCTGAATTTTTGCATAGATATAGCTTAAGGGTCGGAGACGGACATAGGCTATTTTTGTACGTCGCAGGTAACAGCTAGTAAATGATAAATTAAAACCAAAGCGGATTCATCACATAATAAATTTCAAAAAAGAACGTCGACATTTACAGCCTCTGCTCTCTCTCTCTCTTATTTATGCAAAGGATTGTCCTTTTTCTAATTAATTACACATTTCATTCACATTTCACTTAATTATGTGCATCCTTCTCGTAAAACAATTTTATAGCTATCCGATACTAGGAGAAACCTGTCAAGTGCGTGTCGAGACAAGCTTATGGTAGAGTTCCGTAGCTAATTTTAATCATCATTGGCCAAGATTTAGTGGGCAACGTTATTTTCGAAATGCCATGTATAAATTTCCTTGTTTGGTACTTACGAAATAAAATCCAAAATGGCCGTGTCGGACTCGAATGTTTAAAAAGTGGGAATACGATTAAAAAAAAAGTTGCATAATTAATTATATCCCACGATGAGCTAGGTAAGTAATATGTTTTTACATCATCACAATTTAAAAATCTATATATTCCTTGATGTGCATCAGCCTTTAAGCATCCCACTGCTGAGATATCGCCCTACCCTCGGAGGGTGATTATCCACCACACGTACACGCTGGCCCAGTTCGGTTTTTTACGAATATTCTTTAATAGCGGTTGTAAGTATCTAAATGTCTACTAAATTTCAGCGCTAGAGGCAATCATTGTAGTCTCTGAATAAAATAAAGCTGTCTCGTCCAGGACAGACGAACACGGCAACACTACGGGTTCCTTACTTTGCTGCGGAACCCTAAAAAGGTGTCGCAACTCTGAAGCTACCGACAGGTTTCACCAACTTGACACCGGAAAGAGTCGCGGAACGATGCACACTTGTCGAAAGGGTGCATTTTGAGCAGCTACATTACGCGCAACTGTACTCTTATTATAACACGTTTCAGTATTATAACGATCTTATAACACAGATTATATAATAAATATGTTATGGATAATGATTTTAATGAAGTGCTCTACATCTCTACCTCTACCAAAGTTACGTATTTCTCAGTACAAAATTGTGTACTGAGAATACGTAGTAATTAACGCTATACTTTTTCCTCCACCTCTCTGTCAAAATTTAATATATTAAAATTTCTTTAAAACGTTATAGGATATTTTAATGATAAATGACTTTTATTAAATTAAAAAAAAATGACAATTACTTATCATTAAAATATCCTATAATGTTTTAAAGCAATTTTAATATTTTCAATTTTGAAAGAGAGGTGGAGGAAAAATACAGCGTTCATTACTACGTATTCTATTAGCGTTCATCTATGCTATAGCCTTGAAAATTCTTTAATGAAAGTTTGCCAAAGGCTACTTCATTTAGGCAAACTTAAGCATATTCTAAATTTAGAAAATTTTAGATTTTCAGTTTTCACACATTTTCCTATAAAAAAGTTATTTGTGCCCAAAGTAAAGATTTACTCAAATAATGCGAGTAATGTAAATAAAACCAGCTTTGTAGGAATTCAAATACAAAAATCGAAAATCGGAAATGAAAATCCAATATTACATAATAGTCGATTTTCTATTGCGCAAAATTGTCGTAGGCAAGTTTTTGCCCCTGACTACTTTTGAAGCAAAACTCGACATTAATGGATTTTCAAACGAAATTGCTGTGTGTGAAAATTGTTTTAGCAAACACGCCAGTAATGAAATTTCATACAACTTTGCTGGCGCCTATTCGAATATCGCACCAAGGCCGACTTTGCTCAAAGAAGGTTGTCAACATAATGACCACATTACAAGCTTTTTTGAGTAAAATTAATATACGAGATGGACTGGAACCACATCTACATATGTTTTGAATTCCTTTAGCGAAAAGGCACTAACACCATCATTCCAGGCCCGCACGGCACTGCGCTCCGTTCTGTTGCAATATGCATGAGATTTCTTCGATAGAGCTTTCTCTTCGTGCGACACGGTAATGACACAGAATAAATAATAGCACAGATATTGTCGCAGTTATATGCGCGGAACAATAGTAATATTTCAGACTCTGACGATAATATGGACCCACAGAATTCTCCTTATAAATAAGGTCTGGACCATTACGAGAAAATAAGAGGAAAATATTTCCTCGTTTCTTGGTCTGTGGTCCGGCCGAAACAGATCTCATCTGTTTGTCTGTCTTTTATAATAAGACTAGCTGTTTCCCGCAACTTCGTTCGCGAAGGCAAATAAAAAAATAGCTTATGTCCGTCTCCGATCCTCAAGCTATATCTATGCAAAAAATCAGGTCGATCCGTTTGGCCGTTTAGTCGTAATAACGCGACGAACACCCAGACATAGAGACAGGGTTACATTTGCATTCATAATAATAATTAGGATGTTGTAAAGTTCTACTTCGCTATTTCTCTCCTCTATTTGGCCCACCCTATGTCCTCTTACATGTTTTTCATTTTCAGTATCAGATTGCTTAGTAGTTTTATAGATTACTTACTCATAAAACCAGCAAAATCGGGTTTATTAGTCTAAGGCCCTTTTTCATCGTCGCCAGTAAAGTCCCAAGTAAAGTTAAAGTGGTAAGTAACTATGGGACTAGTGTTAAAGTATTCTAGTAAGTCTTCGCATGGGTATCAAACTTCACAGGATGGTGATCATGTGAAGCTTGGTATTGGTTGTATTGCTTATTACGGTCTACGAGTTGATAAATGGTTGATATACAATACAACAAAAAACTCAATGCTTATATGTATTGTATTGGAATTTGCATCATCGTCTCAGCCTTGAAATTTAAGCGTGGGCAACTACACAAAATATTAACAATGTTAGGTATTCTGTGACACAAGTTTCTCGATGACTTTGAATTTACTTTATGCCAGAGAAGACGGCTTTGTTCGTATTAAGTACTAGCAAAGAAACTTCTGTATTTTAACTATGGTACTAGCGACCCGCCCTGGCTCCGCACAACTTCACAGGATCACTCGCTGGGAATCTGTAGATGCCCTGAAAGGGGTTCGAATATTTTGGCATACCTAGCTGACCGCCATCTTGTTTTTTATTTGTATGACACAAAATCTACTCCAGCGTCACGTTTCCAAGATATACGCTTTCAAAGTTACGTTTCATAAAAAGTTGATAATCAATTTTTCAACAAACACCTTGCATTATTTGATTATTTAGCCAGCTAACTTCTCGAAGAAGGGTTATTTTATCAGAAAACCTAGTACAATTACTTTCTAACGAAATGTTATATCAATATACAGTGTGATTTTTGTTATAATAACAAATCTCGAACAAACATACTTACTAAACTTGTCAGATCAACATACCAACCAACCGCGAAAATAATCGGCTGTTTCATAGAAAAGGTGATTTAAAATAATCAGATTTCAAATTTTTTATCAAGTTATTTATGTTATAGTAAGAAAATTTATATTGGCCTGGCCTGTCAGTAATTAATTATTAATAAATGCCTCAATGAGTATCCTCACAGCGATGATTGGGCCACCTGTTACAGCGGAGTGGGCGTACCGTACCGCCAACGGTCTGTTTACTGCCAATTAAAACATGATACGTGGTGTTCAATCCATACAAACTACCAGATGTTCAATACTCGTCACAGGCAAAAGTTTTTGGTACCGCAGTTCAATTGTAAGAATATAATATTTAAAAAAGAAAAACAATATATAAACCCGTCTGTGGCCTATAGGACAATTCATATATAAAGACTTATTGTGATTCAGACGCGATGTGGGCGTGGAGCGGATATCTCGCGGACGCGCTACATCGAATTATAAAGAAGAGACGACCATAAGCCGAAATCTGACAATATAAAACAAAATACAAGAGCTTGGGGCGATTCGATGTCTTCTTCTTCATGATGTGTATAAAATTAGTAAAACATGTTAAGTATTTATTAAACTCACATTCACACACAAACACACGCATTTTACACATGTACATACACACCCACCCACACATCACACACAACCCCACACACGTACACACTCCCACCCTCACAAATACATACACAACCCCCACACACATGCACACACAAACAACAATGCAAAAGTGTGTGTTGTTTTATTGGTTTCCTTGTTCTTTTTCATTCGGCAACAGAACAACGAATCGACGTGTTTTTATCATACAGCTATACAACATCAGTATGTTTTTAAAAATACAATAGTTAATCATTATTTTTCAACTATTCTTTGCTTATCTCACATCATCGCCCTCGTGACAAGACCAATAAATTATTTTAAAGTCTTCAACTCAACTTTTTCATGGCGAATTAAAATTCCTGAGCGTTTTCATGAGAACACCTGACCAAACATCATTGTCTTTCGACACCAACGGTCGGTCCTAGCTACTTGGTCTTTGTGTCGATTGAAAGAAAGTAAATTGTTTGTCAGCGTTTCATTTGCATTTTATTGCGTGAAAAAAACATGAAACAATAAAATTTTATTTGAGACTTTTAAGTATTTAAAAAAAAAAGTGTATGCTACCTATACCTATACCTACCTAAAAACTTGTCTATTTGTAGCCTGTAGATCTCTACATGTAGGTAATATACACCGTTTAAATGCAACATTTTTCCTCCTTTGGGCCGCGCCAGAGCCTCTTTCCCACTTTTTAACACTTTTAGATTATATATAAAATAAATAAACAAAAAACAATCAGTTATTAGAACAAAGAGAATAACATCACTACGTTTACTTCATTTCAGAGACGGGAGTTCCATAAAAAACTGAAAAAGGCAATTGTATGAACAATGAACCGATAGAGATAGTGCAATAAAGTCAAGCCATCGATAGAGCAAGACAGTGATAGCCGCCATTTTTTTTCGCACACGTTATCCATGTTCATGTCTCTTTTTTTACTAGACAGTTGCGCCAGACTGCTTTAGAATATCATTGCCAATATTTATTAGCAATTTTGGCGAAGCACAAGGGAAAAACTCTCGAAAAACTGTTTTTTTCCTTGTGAATAACATCAAAAGAGAAAATGATCTAGACTTATAAAGAATTAAACTTTGTAATTTTGTTTGTTACTGTTACCCTGAGCCACAGAACATAAATATTATAATAATACCTGAGTGTAGCTTCGATATTATACTGTTTTGTTGAGCCGCGTAGAAAACCTAGTTCAATTCAGAATCAGAATAACTTGTATTAGCTACAAATATGTAAGTATTTATTTTCTAGGTAGTGGCAGGTACGATATCACTAGCAACATACCAACTGCGCATTTAGTAAAATTACTTCCTCGTCATATTATCGCGGCCATTTTCTTCATTTGCATTAATTAGGTTTTCATTTATTATATCAGTGTAAGAAACTGAAATAGAAAAACCTTTTTTTTATTTGGAGCTGGTATTTGGCAATAAGCAGGTCAAATATCGTGCAGACGTTTTATCAGAGGCCAGAGGTCTTTAACCTTAGAAACTATTTAAATAAGCTGAAATAGCAATGCGAGTAAACTTTATTCCATTTTGATTTAGCCTCTATATATAATTTCAAGACCTCAAGTTATATATTTAAGTCATTAATCGTTATGAATTATCTTATACAATATGAATGAATATGAACTATGCACCTTTTTTAGATCGTAGTATACAAGCTTATAATAAGTGACCGCTAAAATGTGGTGAATTTAGAGTTTTTTTTTACTGATTACTACTGTAGAGATGTCGCGTGATTACCTTTGGTTGTAGTTCCTTACCGCGTTTTTAGTGTACCAAATGTTGTTTTGAGTTTTTTTTTTGTCTTCGCCATTATTTCAAACGCTCTTTTGTTTTATTGGTTTAATCCACAGAAGAGTAATTTTTTTTACCTCTACTTCTCTCTTCTGTGGTTTAATCGTTATACGTTTTATCAGCAGTCTCTCTCGCACGTAGCGTATTTTGATATTCCAATGCGTCCTTCGGCAATTTTGTGTTTGCATGATTATGCGATTATACATAAGAAATGAATAAAGCCATTATAATAAAATTCTAAAATTATGTCAGAGAGGTCTTCGCTTTCATCGCGTGCAAGTGCGTCTTTAGTATGAAAACAGCGTTGTAACAGACTTCAACAACTAGCAGAGATTAATTGCATTCAATAAATAAACTTATTAGTTTCCTCTTCGTCATCACGATATTTTTATATTCAATGCTTGTCTCTTCGATGTATGTTCTAGCTACATTATTATTCAATGACGGTGTTTTATGTGCAAACTTTCCTGGTAAACTTCCAAAAAATTCAACATGAACTGAACAAGTATATGTATAAGGTATAATTTTGCCATGGTAACATTTCCTTCGTTTAAGGTTCCCTTCGTTCGTTTCGTTTTATTCGTTGAAGTTGCATCGATTGAATTCTAAGTATAGAATATAGATTTCTTCAAGTTCAAGATTTTTTCAATTATTTCTTGTTTTGTTTGTGGCTTCAAAAGTTGCATGTTTTGCTGAATTTACATATAAATTAAGAATCTTTTTGCGTCTAATATTATTATTCTTGTCTATATTATTTTAATAATCCCTTATATTAGCTTACTAACCCCCGAATACTGAAACGTTTGTTAACTTTGACAACAGATTAATTCTAATACTGTTTTTCTGGCAATAAGCAAATGACAAACGCAGCAATAGACTTAATCTGTCGTCAAAGTTAACAAACGTTTCAGTATTCGGGGGTCAGTCCCTTGCATAATCTATACAACTCTTCATACTAAGGTTGTCTGGAAGAGATCGCTTTCTGCCATTGTTAAGCGATAAGCATCGATAAGCCGCCAGTCAGTTTTTAAGTCCTCTTTGATCTTTGTATATAATTTATGGTGTGACAATAAAGAGTTATTTAGCTAGTGTGTGCTAGAGTGTGCACCATTAATTACTCTCACATAATGAATAATTGTATATATTCATCTCAGTTTTATATTTCTGCAAAAAATATATTTGGCTAAACTACTGAGATAAATTGGGACTTCTTAATCTTTTTACTATCTTGCGAACTGCACCCATACTCCTCTGTTATCGTTGGAAATGGTTACAACTTCGTGACAACTCTTAACTAAGGTTTAACTTTATCATTGCAATCTTATCTTATCGTATCAATATCATCCATGTGAGAAGTTATATGCGACGATAGAGTGTTCAATACAATCTATAAATTCTCACGTGCTGATGATACTCCATGAGTGCTAAAACCTATAATTTTTGTAGAATAGGTCTTATCACCATCACGTAAATACACTTTTATTGACAACATCTGTCGTCAAATTTAAAAATTCTATAATAGGTGTTCGTCCTCGATATCGTAAATTGAATTCGTTGATCATTATATACATTTTGAGATACTTTTTTCTAATATTATATTCGTCTCTTTATTATATTTATTGATTTATACTACAGATTTATGTCCTGCTAAAAATGACGTCTATTCTGGTGTGCCACTCACTAAAAACTAATCTGTTGGAACTAAAATTATCTGCGCCTTTTTTTGGTACATAATGTGAAGAAAGAATGACTAAAATTATTATAGTGCTGGTAATTTAGTTTCTATAGAAGATTGTAAAACAGAATCAACGCCGACATCAGTAGCTAACTCACCTACATAAATATATTGAGTAAAGCCAAAGAAGAGAAAAAAAAACTTTTCTGTGAGTACCTGCACCAAGTCATCTTTTGTTAGATACGTTTATTCGCATTACCAATTACGTCACTCACAATGCTCTAATCTTTTTATAACACAATATAGATGCTAATGACAGTCAAATGTAGCACATAGACTACAAATACGTCACGATCAAGATGGTACAGACAATAGTTATATCGATCGCGAGGTCATTTTGTTTACCTGGTATACACCGGTAAGAGAACTTTTATTTTGAACCCGGTAATATTTCGAACCTTTATTTTGCATATACATAAAGGCATTTGCAAAATAAAGGTACACGGAAAGATAGGCAAAGGCCCTCAAGCATTGGGTGCATGAAGACGGGCATAGACCGACAGGAAGCCCTGAAAACTTTGGGTAATTTGACCTCCTTTCATCGAGACGGTTCCAGCTAACGATGGAGCGTGGGAAATGGAAATAAATGGGAAGGGAGACTTTTGCCCGGCAGGGGCCTATAATAGGTTAATATAGGTTATAAAAAGTGCCTTCAAGAACTTCACAAAATGCATACGTAGTAGTTTGTAAGACGAAGCGTTGCAAACGGGGGTCTCTGTACATAGTTTTTATACATTTTGAGATACTCAGATATGGTAAATACGCATGTAAACTAGATACATTATATGTTTATAAAAAGCATTTTTGAATCGAATACTTTTTCGTTTTTTATAGTATCTCAATACATTTATGCTAAAATTTTATTTAAATATCATGGGATTCGACAGTGTTTAGTTAATGATGTCTTCTGAGGTCAGGATAAAATAGATATTTTTTTCTGTTACTCTCGTAAAACTTCAACATATTGATTTTTGAACAATCACTTCTGTGACCTTCCACTGCACCAATGAAAACATTACCAGTTTTATAACTAGCTAAGCAGGATGTAAATCATTAAAATGAAATTTGTTTTCGGTAAAAAAATGCAATGGAAAACGTGAAACATTTTAATCGAAACGAACGTTTATGTTTCACGCCTTTTACGCTTTTACGAGTACCAGCATGCGAAATTGGAAATGTTCATTTATGATTGGTTTCTAAGAGTACCTAGGTACATTTTTATTTCAATAAAACGGGAATATTAACGTTTCATTGAGTCGGTTATTCCGACTTTAGTTTTGATCATACCTATCCGGTTATTTATTTAAAGGAATTTTATAAGCGTGACATCCGACCTCGTCCGGTGGATGCAAATGGCAGGAACGTTGCTCTAAAGGTCTAATCAGAAACGAGCCATGTCTTCAGCAGCAGACGTCTGCTGGCTGATGATGATGATTATATAAGATCAAAATAGACTGAAGTTCCATCAGTATGAGAAGAAACAATGAATGAAATAGCGGTGGGCTTGATTGATGAAATAACCTTGATCTTTACTACGTGTGACGATGACGTAAACAATGCTGGACGTGCCAAATCTGCCGTGTTCTGTTCCACACCTATACTATCGACTATCATGTGACACTAAAATGCCTAGGTTATGAGAGTTAGTACGTGTTTGTATCGCAAAAAAACAAGAATAAGAGAGAATAAAACTTGCAAGAATATATTATGTATATATTATGTAGAAAAATAAATTAATAGAAACTCGAAAATAATGATTTTCAATTTCCTCTGTGTAATTCTGTCTTTCAAAGTTTCTTGAACTCTTTCTCGTACATGTTAGTAACATACTTAAAGAAAAAATCTACGTGATTTGTTCATTAGACGTTAGTTCTCGTGTGAATAAAAGAGACATATATTAATTAATTAATAGTTGATCGCTGACTGTGCACACTGCCGACGAGAACTCCCTCTCCTCTAGTTTGTCAGCGACAAGAGCTATCAAAGATAGTACTCGCTTCGCGGTCACTCGCCGAGAGACTCCCAGCGGTCATTCTCTACTATAGTGCGAGTAGTCGCCCGTCGTACTCGCACACTCGTACACTCGGAACTATACACAATTTTTTTTTTTTCTTGGTGACGAGACGAGCAAGTCGTCAATGTTCAGCGTCACGCTTGCCCATAACAGTTTAGTGCCACCCAGAATTTTGAACAACAACAACAGTTGAACAACAGTTCAAAACTATGCGCGGCAATACCCCCCGCGCTCGCCACCCTGAGATGTTAGATGTTAAATCTCTGTATGCCCAGTAATTACGCTGGAAACATTGCCCTTCAATCTGGAACACAGTATTGCTTGCACACTACTGCTTGGCGTTTGAATAACTGGCAAAGGTGTGGTACTTCCCCAGGCGGACTCTGCAAGAGAGCCCTACCACTACTCGCTTCTCGCTGCTCGCTAACTCGTTTCTAGTCCACTCGGTTCTCGTTCATCGTCGGCGCTGGGTAAAGCATCTATTTCCATAGTGTTCAATGATAATATAGATAGATAGAAACTCTTTATTGTGTACACCAAAAATAAAAAGAACACATGTACAGAACTATCTTATACTTAAGCTAGTGCCACAAGTGGCGGCCTTATCGCTAAAAGCGATCTCTTCCAGGCAACCATTCCATGGAAAGAAATTCACATGATGGAACAGGTGAGGTATGACGAACACTTATAATCGGTAGGAAGTAGGATAAACTGTTCGCGTCACAGCAGTAGTAATGGGGTGACCTAGAAAAGTACGAAAGCTTTGCCCCACAACCTCGCATGAATAAGCCATCGTTTGTTTCCGTTGCCCTACAAACCCTACGACCTATGGTATAATGGCTATAGTATCTATACTAGCTGTTACCCGCGACTTCGTTCGCGTGGACCTACAAAAAGTAGCCTATGTCTGTCTCCAATCCTTAAGCTATTTATATGCAAAAATTCAGCTGGAATCGTTCAACCGTTTAGCCGTGATAACGTGATAAACACCCAGACAGAGAAACAGAGTTACTTTCGAATTTAGAATATTAGTCAGGACTGCGACATGGCGAAGCCCACCATTGGCCATAGAAAGATGCGTAACCCGATTGTAGTAACTGATATGGAGTAAGGACATAAGATGCCGCAAGTATTTTAATCTGTGACATGATCGACACAATTTCTGCTTGACTTGAAATATAAACCCAAGCTAACGCATTCGTAGTGGTGCGGAGAAAAAACGCTACCTGTTATTAATATTTTTGCATTAGTAATATTAGTAAAACTATTGATTTTATATTTCATTTGAAAAACACGCTAGGTTATCAAGAGATGGCGTTGAAAACATTATTTTTGAAAACATATATTTTACGAAATATTTATTATTAAATTTAAAATTGAAATTTTATTTTATTTGCAAACAAATTTGAACTAAACCTTAGATTGCGGACATTCATACCAACCTATGTTTCTATATTAACCATATTTTTTATCGGCTTTTATAGTGGTTTGAACATTAACTGACAAAATACATAAGCGACATCTAGTTTCATTGTGTTTTTTTGGGGACACGTACTCTTTTTTGTAAAAGATAGTAATTCTTCTCGTATAATTTTTCTAACATAAGGACATAAACATGTTCTTGGTGGTTGTGTTTGTCGGTCTCGGATTCCGGAGCTGCCGGAACACACCGTTAGGTGTCTGCCGATAGTTTTACTAGCCAGACGAGTACTATACAGAGGATGCTATATTATATTTATTATATATTATATGCTATATTATACATATTTCCTTACAAGGTTTTCCTTCCCCGGTAGCTAGGCTAGGTAGGTTGAACCCCTGTGGCGTTGATTGGAACGCGCCAACCACTCAGCTATCATCGCTTCAAAAACTATCTAATTAGGGTATTTGCCCCGACCATGATATTTTAATAAAGTTCTTACATTATAAATGCCTCTGTTATTCTTATAAGCCACAACAATGACTAGAAGCCCTTATACACCTGCAGCAATCAATACAAAAGGTCAATGCACTGAAACAGCCTTAAAACTTAACTGGAGCAAAACAATTACTGAATCGTGGCTAATGTTGAAATCATAAATATTGAATCCGAGTTAGCGCTGTTATCCGTCGCTGTGGAAAATCGAATCTTATTGAGTATTGAGTATTGAATCTAAATTGAAAAGACTTTTGTTTCAAAACTTGCTAGGTAAGTACATGCTCTGTAAAAAATAAAAATAAAAAAAGTAGTAAGTGCAGTGCATTTTTTTTTGATTGAGTACAATTTTCTTATTCTCTATCGTGTCTCTATCGAAACACAAAAAACACAATCTAAGTTTTCCCAAGTTTCATGGTGTTCTGAAGTCTTTGACCATGACTTATTGATTTAATTATTAGTTTTCAGAACTATTATTATTATCATTATTACTGGTGAACCGTTGACACAGAACATATTATTAAGAATAGTGCTATTTTAGTACCATCAAAATGTAATTAATAATTATTTATTCATAAGTATTGACTTCAGCAAATCTACTATATATTCGTGCTCGGGAGCTTATTAAGACTCGATGGTCTCTTTTGTATACCGCATTATCTAGCACCGTATAAAACAGTAATTACAGAATGTTATTACGCCTGAGTGAGTATCTGCTTTAATATTATATGAAACAAGCAGCTGGTGTTTCAGAGTGTTCTTAAAACACTCCTGGGGATTCTTTAGAACTTGTCATATAAAACAGCCGGCACTAGTATTTCCAGGTAGACAAGGCACTTACGGTATTACCAACTACTGAAATGGCGAGGCGCGGCGTGCAAGCGCCCGTGGAAGTTTCAACCCTTCCCTGTTTTCCTTACATAGTTTCAAAATTTCCCCTCCGCGGCTCAACTGCGTCCCCTAAATGCTAGTAAATGAGGTAAAATTTAGAACCTGCGACCCGGCTCTCCTGATTCTCGCTGTGTCGTTCGCACTTTATCAACGTTTTTTTTATTATAAAAGTGACAGAGAGGAAATTAAAAACTAATTGATCATTAGAATACCAAGAAAAAAAACTCGAAAAAATTGTATTTTTTTTTCCTTCGCCTCAGCCAAAATAAAAAAATATAACATGAAAATTGATATAAAACATAAATTTAATAAACGATAATTTATTTAATTATGTTGAAAAAGTGCGAACGTGATAGTTTAATCAGGGGATTCCAGTAATTTATAGTGGACTGTTCCACGGCTGCTGGTACGCCGCGGCGCGCCTCCATTCTTATTTGAGTGTTAATTAACCCTTAGACATAAATAAATAACAATTCTCGAACACATGCAGTAAAGTATGTCTCAGAAAAAAAAACTAGCCTGAAATACCTCTGCTTTAAAAAATGTTACAATAATACCTCGTACTAAACTCTCATAATCAACGATCATAAAACGAAAACAGATGCAGATTTATGCGCCCAGAGGTATTAATCAAGTAGGCACAGCCAAACAAATCTCCGAAATTGAATAACCGGCAGACTACTCGTCGCCGTTCCCGTTTTAGCGCAGTTCTCGAGTTAGTACTCTTTTATCATTCCCTTGCTATTTCGCAGTGAGTGAATTACGAGCGAATGTGTCCAGCGCTGGAACGATGCCAACGGTCGATGGGACACGCCGGTATGGAAATGGAAATTCGCATTGTTTGTGCTTTTACTTGAGCAAATAGGCGTGTTTTTTTTTGCCTATGATTTATCTTGCTTGTGCTATGCTGAACTGAACGTCGTCAGCTCTAAATCATGGGTCCTGGATATCCAGTAGGCCGAGCACGCGCATCGCGACAAATCTTCTCTACTCTTGTTGTCGTGTAAATACAGGGTATGGCTACGATTATGGTAGATTAGTATGTTTATATCATTTTCGCACGACATAAAGAGTAGAGAAGATTTCGTCGCCGCGCATATGTTAGGCCTATAACCCCCGAAAACTGAACAGTTTGTTAACTTTGACAACAGATTAATTCTAATGCTGCCTTTGTCTGGTCTCAAATGACAAAGGCAGCAATAGACTTAATCTGTCGTCAAAGTTAACAAACGTTTCAGTATTCGGGGGTAAGACACCGTTTACCACATCACTATCTACGTACCTAATAGTTCTATTAAGGGGACAATAATTATGTTTATGTGACTAGAATTTTCGTAAAGAAAATGTGTATATAAGTTGTCGTAAATAAATTATTTCGGAGTATTGTTTTGAAACACAACTAAACGATATTAAAAACTCCATTGAAATATCTTATTCATAAACATTTTATCACACCGTTTATTTTATCCTGTTTACTTCGAAGGTAATAAAATTAAATTCTAAAATACGATAACCCTAAAATAGATCTGTCTCTCTCTCTCTGTATTTCTGTAACGCTTAGAGCTATTTTTGATCCTGTCTGTTCCTTTGGCAACCCTATCTCATGCAGGAAGATTTATATCCCAGAAGAGATGATATTTTATCCTTCGCTCCCTTTCTAGTCCAATAAGAATGGTGAAAGGCAGTCTAATAAATGGTGTATTTAAAAAAATCTTCATGCACAGAATCACAAGAACATCTTGGGTACCTTGTCGGGATGGGAATCTGAAAGTGAGAGTTAGGTACCAATTTTCTTAATACAATAATACATTTGGAAATCATAAAGTCGGAAATCTGAATAGCGTCTTACAGTTTCTTTGGAATCTAAAGCGAATTCGAGGGAGACACGGAAACTTTTCGAATTAATTAGCATCAGACAGCAAATTCAAGGAAATGTTAAAAATAATATTAAGTAGGCAGCAGATAAAGTTTTACAATTTATATGACCGCTTCTTTATTCTTCCAAAATAGAAACCGTTCAAAAACTGATAAAGCTGTTTCTCCCACAATATCACATCCGGACAAAAACTCAGCCACATCCTGCCAAGAAAACTTAGAACTAACACATTTAAAAATTTGGCATATCTACCTACATATTGCCTACTTCCGCCCACACGAACACTTTCAATATCGCCGTGAGTAATCAACAAGGCGAACCTATTACAAGCCTTATAAGGGTCCTACGTACAAATGCGCCATTTAATCATTTAAACACAAAGATCTTTAAAACTATAGATACAAATCGACGCGCCAAAATGCAGTGCTTATAAAGACGGAAAGCGCGCCATTACTCATAGATGCGCATTTGAAAATTAAGGTGCAACGTTTCGCTCATCGCGCGAAATTCAAATTTTCTTGCGTTTTTTGTCAATTACAGCTTAATTACTCATCGTAGGTTCATGAAAACTTATATTGCGATAATAAAAAGATTGTTTCAAGAAATTACACGATTTTCGCGCGATGAGCACGTTGCACCTTAAGTCGCAATTTTGTAGCAACATGGTTGTTTTTTTAGATTGGTAGCTTATTTAAAAAAAATGTTGCATTTAGAACAGTAATTTTTGTATATATCTATACTTTTAAAGCTGCGCTTGGTAGAAATGAATAATATGCATGTAAGCCATATATTTACAATGCTAGTACCATTCAAAATACAACAGCTTAGGCTTTAGACAATTTGATTATAAAACCAATTTTTCACCTAATTATTTCAATTGGCGATATGTCTCTAATCGACTCTTTAAAAGTAATATTTTCCTAGATAGCGGTTATAGATTATTTACAGGTATACCTCAGCTCTACTTTTTAAGGCCTCTGAATAAAAAGACCGTGACATAGAGACGGACGGTCGGACTCAGTGAAACTACAAAGGCACAGCCACCGGTTGCTATCCATCTCAGTAAAAGTTTTCGGTGCGGGTTTCTACTAACTAATAACTATGTCAAAAAATCTAAGAAACACAAGAAAAGGCATTTTTTTAATTTTTTTATTGTTTATCCTTAATTTATATGTACACAAAATTTGCGCACTACTTTAAAAGTTACCCTGTATGTAGACTAGACCCGCAACGGACATGGACTGCAAGTGGATTTGGTGAGGCCGCTGTTTTCGAGATTTTTTAGCTTGCAACATGTAGCTTTTATGTACTACTTACTAGAAGTGACACCGCATTACATTGCGATGTCCCATTTCATTGTAGTCACTTTCCTCAAATTCACTCATCACGTGCTACGCTTTGTGTTGTATTATTAGCATTAATATGTCAAGGTGCATACCCCGGGCATATTTTTAATATGCGAATGAGATATTTTTTCCAACGAGAGAATGACTTGAAGTTTGGCAAAGTGACCACAATTAGTAGATCATTGCAAGTATTGCCTCTAGTACGTAGTACATGAAAGTCCAATGGTTTGCAACGGAAACATAGTAAGAAGAATATCACCCACGCACTTCTTGACTATTTAAAATTAAAACCCACATAACTTCATGCATAGCGAGCTCATTTGCTGTGTATCTAGTTAGTCCCATTGACACGGATGCCTGGCGAGCATGACTATGTAAATAGCTGCGAGTAAAAACTGAAAGCAATAAGGTACCTTCTTGCTGCATAATTGATTGCAAAGTGAATCAGAGCGCCGAGCTGTCTGGTCAAGTACAACAAATGTTTCTCGAAGCGTGAACGGGCGTCGATTCCATAAAGTCGCTTAACAAAACTTAGTGATATTGCTATCTTTTACTAAAACGTTCATCCACCAATACCCCATAATCCATTAATTATCAAATAATTATTTTTTTCGGCAAGCTTCTCGAGCATTCTAGAAGCATAACAACTAGCAGTAATTGGCGTCGTTCCACTTAAGCTCGCTAAACGAAACTTAGTGCTATCTATTGCTGTCTTTTACTAATAGAAACACAAGAAAGAGATAGCTTTCTTCTTAATAAAGTGCCGCCTTCTTTCTGAAAGAGAAAAAAAAGAAATTTAATTTAAAAAAAAATGACGTAATATTTCTAATTACGTAACATAAAAAGTATAACTCAGCCCCTGGCATTTTATTTTAAAAAGGACTTACTCGGGTCTAAGTATGTATTTAAAATAAACTACAAATTAATGACTGCCCTTCCTAAAACTCCAAATATGACCACAACTTATTGCGTTCTGCAATCGTTAAGATATCTATTTCAAAACTATACGACTGACCAACTAATATTTACAGTTGGCAAAATGATAGAGCAAAAATATTTCTGCGGAGGACTATCCGTTTAGTTTAGAAAATTCGATTGTGGCTCCATCAACCTAATCCTCATATAGGTTGTTGGGGCTGTAAATACCGACATACCGTATGTAAATCTGATCTGAGTATTCCCAAGTATTTGTGGTATCTTACTGAAATGTCGTAATGCCCAGAAATAGAGACACACAATACTAACTTTGATATCGCCAGTGCAGCAAGGCGGATAAGGTTACATGCTTCAAAAATGTATATATTTTCTGGTATTTAATGTCTGTTTGAACATTACTTGATTGATTAGAGTGTGATATCTTTGAAGATTCTATTCACCCTTCGTTTGAAGCAGCTTAACTTTAAACGCAATACATCAACGCAATAAATCAGATGTTTCTCTTAATCGTCTACAACATTGTAACTGAGATCGTCGGCAGCAACTATTGACCTGTAGAAACTTGAAAGAAAGGCCTCTTCACGCACGAACTGTGACAATTGAGCAACCACTTAGTTATGATCAAGTACGTGACTGAAACCGAATCTTGTTCAGGTGATATTGAAGTAATTTTCACCGTCAAATATTATTGACGATGATGGTGAGCGCAGTGAGATAATACGAGCGGTTTCTTCAGAAGCTATTGAGTTAATTAATTTTGAAAAACACAAACAAATTAAAACAAAAACACCTAATAGAAAGAGACATATTTTCTACATCTGAAAGCCATCCGAAGCCAAAGAGAGAATATGCATAAAACAATCGGTTTCTCTCTTGTTTGTCAATCATGCCGACCTCGCCAGCGTGGTCGAAGAATCCCAGGATCTGTCCGAAGATTGATAAGATTCCCTCCAAATAATCAAACAGATAATAACCTAGGGCACACTTCTTCAGAGCAAGTCTGATATCCCCTTTCCGGGTGACGGCCAAGCCGAGGTTCGTACCGCTATAGTGCCCTTACGCTAGACGCCCATGTTCAGAGCTCAACACCATCTGCGTTCGCAAAAGTCTGGTAAAGCTGTAGAAAGTAGAGGCTAAAATCACAGTTAGTTTTAAAAAAACTAATTTTTTAGACAGCAGTGCGCTCTACCGATGTCAGGAGATCTGATATGCTATTGCTTTGTCCAACACATTGTCACTATTATCTTCATGCCCATAACGAGCATTCTAGCCATATGAAGTTGGCTTGAGCCATACCACTGTTCCCATTTATTAACAGCTAGCTCCGTGAACACATCATCGGTCCATCAAAATGCAAGATGCTGTTGTGTAGCGGGCCGTTAATGACAACATTCTCAACTAACAGAATATGGAGGTGTTTTTTTTCGAGAAATATATAATATTGTAGGAAACCAGTGTTAAGTTGCAATCTGGGAGAATTTAGACATTGAAATTCCACCTAAAACAGTATAGATTGGCGAAAGAGGCAAGAGGAGAGAAGGGTTTTGCTCTGCAGTGGGCTTAAATTAATCTAATGATGTTGATGATGATTGCACCTAGACTTTAAACTAAATTCTAGTTTAAAGTCTAGGTGCAATCATCACTTACGTCTTGTCACAAAACTAATTTTACCGAAACGGAAAATGTAGTGTGACAGTTAGACGAATTAGAAGCCTTTTGTAAATAAATAAATAAAGCTTATTATCGGTCTACAGCATATACCTACTTAAAAAAAAAACTTAAAAATATGGTCTACGTGTTTTATTATCTTTGGATAGAACCAACAAATGAGTTATTTCTTGTCTTTGAATGTATAAACTTCAAAACTGCTAAAATTCTCATTTGCAATATTCAAGGCCGCGTTGCTTTACCCTCGGACAGTAAACTCGTTCACATTTCATTATAATAACGGTGTGTGATATACATTCTTCTACGCTCAATTAACTTCAAGCACCTTCTAACGTTAGTAGTGGGTATTATAAAGCCATATACTTAGTATTTTTAAGTGTATGTACGAAGCAATCTCAATTTTGCACTCCTCTGACCTTTCCACGGCCAACGTCACGAAAAACATAAATATATTTACCGTACTGGCATTCCACCATTCCACGAATATTTGGCACACTAATGTATTCATTTCTTTTGTACAGTAGATATAACAGATTCATTGACGTGGAGTTATAATGAAACGTCTATTATGCCAAAAAATATTTTCTGTAATATCATTATTCAGGGATTCAAGATAAACATAGAATTTTCGCTATTAATTATGGCCGAATAAACTTTGATAGCTGTTAATTTCCATTTATTTAATTCGTATTTTCTCTAATTCCAGATTACGTGCCTCGTGGTCCTTTGAGAGACAACTTATTTCGGTAAGCATTCTTTCTGGGTAACGTTTTTGTGTAATGATGCGTAGGAATCCAGTCACGTCTGCGGCATCCGTCCGGTCTCAGAACTCGTTTTGTGAAATTGTGACGTATTAACGTCGCTTAACACGCAAAGATTCTATAAGTTACTGTTTTATTATTATTCGTTGATAAATACGTAATGCTGGTAAATGCAAGAATTAGAAAGCTTAGGGATCTCAACTTGAAAATACATCTGATGGACTTGCAAATCTTACGGGTGAAAAGGGGCTCCCAATTATCTTTCCTGCTCCTGAAATTAACGAAAGTTGCGTGTTTGGTTAGACGACGAACAAATTCTAAAATATCACTTTTTGTATAGAACCAACGCTGATATCGTTGATCCAAAAAAAATATAGATTATTCAGCTGTTCCATACATGACTTTACTATTATTTAACATTGCGCCGAGGGTGAACTTTAAAGCGCTTTCTAAGGTTTGACCCCGTAGTTACTAATAAATAAAAAACGTTTATTTCAAGCACAGAGCTCATAACAACCTATTCAAATTGTAGGATTACAGTTATATCCTAGAATATGCAAGTTGGTCGAGTAACCGAATCGCCTAGTCTTCCTTAAAAGTTTTCCTCTTGAAGATGTGTATTTGAATCCTTCGATAATTCAACATTCAGTAGATAATTGAAAAAGCTCGACCGTTTTCATTCGTTGTTCTTAGTTTTGACTAGCTGCATCCCGCGGTTTCTCCCGCGCAGACAGTTTTATATTTAAAGTGTAGTTTTTTTTAAGATTAATATTAGTCACTCCCTAAGCCCTCTCTATTTATCTCAAGTAAAACACCACGTCGATCCGTTGCTTGCTGCATGATAGAAGAAAGAACTAACTAGGTAATAAACCAACAAAACTCTTTCGTATTTATAATATTTGTAAGTAGAATTGCATTCGAGTATTCGGCGATTCGGCGATTCGGCGTATTGCAAAACTGCAAGTGAAATTCTGTTTGAATACCTTCAGCAACAATTACTGAACTTACTACAAAATGTTTTCGATAGCAGAGCTTTTTATAGTTTTGTGGCATCACGGATGCAACTCGCAAAAACTCCGTCAATTTCGCCTTCAGAAGACCTGCGGCTCTCTCAAGTTATTCAACATTGGGTAAGTGAGGTTTTTGTGGTGCCGGTGTGTCCAATGTGCATCGAATACTGAGCATGGTTGCGCAACGGAGGTCGATGCCACCGTCCGCTCCCACGGACGATATCGATTCACTCAGATTTATTGTTCTTTTATCGACTCGTTTAGTTGGACAGTTTCTAATCGATTGGTTTGTTGCATTTTCATCTTTATGAGTTTGTCCCATTTTGTCAAACATCCTGTTACATGTAGATAAAGGTGGTGTAAGCTCTGTATTTTTAAAAAAAATGTGAATTCATTGTCTACCTATTTAGGTATTCTTATTAGGTGTTATTTTTCAGTTGATATAGTCTCATTTCGGGCTCATTAAGAATATGTAATGTCGTGTGAGAATTTGTCTAACGTGTCTTGGCATATCCATTCATGGCATTCATTAGAAATGTAGTTTCTTATGTCAAATCATAAGTAGGTAGGCACTTATGGCAAGACACAGATCACACCTTAGATTCTGCATTCAGAACGCTAGAAGCGCACCGCGCATCAGTCTTAATACACTTATAAAAAATTACTCTAATTGGTTGATTGTTAGGCGCGAGTAGGCGTAACCTTGAGATAGGCAAATAGAACGCTCGGTCGCACTCCCCGCGACCCGCGCCTTCCTCAAACTTTGGTGACTTTTTGTAGGAACAATGAATCTCGTAATGCGGTATCTAGTGTGATCTGTGTGGCAAGAGTATGATACCAGTTTGCTATCGCTGTAGTTACTTTATTTCTTGTTATAAAGTATAATTTAAACGATGCCAGTCGCCGGCTTCGTGTACCTAAATCTTATGCTTTCTTCTTCTATAACTATATTCTATATCTATACATAGTATAAGATTAAGTCGCTTTCCGCGTCTGTCCGTCTCTGTATTATCCGCTAACTCCTCCTAAACCACACAACGGGTTTCGATGCGGTTTCACCATCAAATATTTTTTCACGGCATGTTTATATCATCATCATCATATACACACATATCACTATCACATCTTTTCTGAATAACACCCGTACGAAGTTCTTGGAACTAATGATATTTAATTTGATATGAAAATAAATGCATTCATTCATTTCCTTACGCGATAATCCACGTATGGTGTCTATGAGACACGAATATGTATTTCGTATAATTTCTTAAACAACCATCTAAGTAAGTAGGGTACCAGCTCGGCTACCAGTAGCTTCATCTGCTGTAGAAAATTGCAGTATTCCTCGTCCTACAAGTTTCTACATCAAGGTTCTGCATTGGTCACTTGACATCTACAAACTTAATATGCTTATTATATATCTACTTGATTTCTGAGAAATCTTGATTTGAAAGAAGGCTAAGGTGCTTATTGAGATACCTATCTGACGATGACTCATCGGACTACGGTGATCATCGCTCGTTAAAAAATCATACTGAGTCTTAAACTAACACTGCACACCCCACCCTTAGCAGCAGAGTCGTTTACAATTGGAACAGGTTGCCTGAGGATGTGGTCTCGTCAAAATCTATAAATACGTTTAAAAACAAGCTAGACAGTTCGATAATCATCTTGACAGACAGTTATTAAGTTTCAACACTGTGATACTGGCACATCAGCCTATGCTGCTCGCCTATAAATAAGTCAGGCCGAGATTTTATACAGGGTAACTTTTTAAGTAGTGCTCAAATTTTGTGTACCTACTTAGAGATTGTTGAAAAATAAAAGATACGTATTTTTTGGTTCTACCCACCTTATTAGAAAATTGTCCAAATAATTTCAAATGAAAGTAGTTACAGCAAGAGCTGTAATCATGGTCACTCTATTCGTGATTGTACTACGAACACCTACGATACGTGAAGTACAGTGAGAAGTATGTAGGTAATTATTATATTATAGGCTTACCGACATTTCGTGATCAATAAATAAAATGGTACTTGCAAAAAAGTGGTATTTTTTATTTATATGTTATATATGGGAGGACTGATTGCATCAAATAGCAATCGTCTTCCCAGGATCCGTGAACCAGTGCATATTGTAACTTCTGTTTTAAATTTTTGAATCTTGCTGTGTATTAAAAAAAATATGCGAATAATAAAAAATTGAAAAAAAAACAAAAAAATGTGTGTAAATAGTAAATAGTTAACGATACAGATTACGTGATAAAAAATTGCGCACTATTTAAAAAGTTATCCTGTATAATGAATAATGACATAATCCACAGCTAATAGTGCACAAGCAAGACGCAAGCGCCGAGGGGGCTAAGATAGCCAGTTTTTTTTTGCCGTAGCTAATGATAACAGACTCCCCCTGAAACACTAATTTCATCGAAAATTCAGGAAAATTTACTAACTCTCTATCGCACGCTCGATCAGAGCGACAGCAATACAATTTCAAATATCGAATGTGCCAAAACCTCGCGGAAGGACTATCCTCTTATGGGCCCAGGGTCAGCTGCTGACTAGCAAGGGTTGGGTCCGTACTTTGCAGCTATGTTGGCACATCAATTAACACCAATTTATTTTTCCATGTCTATAGATTAGCACGATTACAACTAAGCAATCTAAGCATTCTGTAGTATGATGTAACGGAACTTCACCCACGGACTTCCTCGTTTTAAGATATGATCTACAATATTTTTATTTGTGCACAACATTAAATAAAATCTTTATTTGAAATCGTGCGGTATCGAGTGAATTGACAAACTTTCACAATATCTACAGATTTTATCCGCAATTGTATTATTCGCAATAATAATTGACAACACGTTTGCTGTTTTATCGATATTACCGTAATACAGTTGCATAATTAAGAATGAACGGTTAGCTGCACCGGAGCGCAGTCGGGGCTTGGACGCCGGCACGGGTCCAAGGGAGGACGTTGCCTTTTATATTTAAAAAACCCATTAATAAACAAGAATAAATAATGTATACTTAAATAAATAAATATATGAAACCATTTTCAAAACTTGAAATAGTGTGCAAAATTGTGTGAAATAGAAGTGTAAACAGGAAGCGGGAATGAAGACCGGTATAGGCCCAAAAAAGCATTTAGAAAAAAAAAACGTGATTGGTACAGTGTAATATTAATGTTGTTATTATGCCTTCTAAAATGTTAAATATAAAGTGAGTTTGTCGTGCAGAGAACGATACGTTTTGGCACATAGTAAATTAATGATAGTACTTCAATGTTTTGGTCAGCTTTTAATATGTTAATCCTAGCATGGTTGATGAAAGCAAAGAATGAAAGTATGGGGTAAGTATGTGTAGTTTGAAAATGGCCCCATTTGCAAGCCTTTGTTTATGTGTTAGACATTAGTTAGTGTGTTTGAATGGTGGTGTGCAGGTAGTTACATAAATCTAAGACATGGGAAAAGTAAGAGAACAAAATCTTCACGTTTTTGACACCACGTGCACAACTAACATGTGACAGAAAATGAGACAAGATAGAATTCGATGATGAGCTGTCAAACTTCACTCCCTCTTCACATCATGTCGCTGCTTTAT
Organism: Apocheima hispidaria; assembly: GCA_947579745.1. Lineage (NCBI taxonomy): Eukaryota > Metazoa > Arthropoda > Insecta > Lepidoptera > Geometridae > Apocheima > Apocheima hispidaria. Next base: position 5,191,149 of record OX388157.1, on the reverse strand, counting down.
TTTCGGAAATGTGTATTTCTGGAGTGTAAATATAGGTGGCTTATTATCCATTAAGTGTTCGCTAATGTGCCTGAGTGTGGGCAAATCAAATGAAGTGATGAATCTTTTTGTATCGTTTCAAAAAGTCTGTAAAGCTTTTCCTATTATAATGAGGCTTGGCTTGGAATTGGAAAGGACTGTGACTGAAATTGTTCACTCAGGTTATGACTGCTATTTTTTTTAATTTTAAATTTTGGCTCTACACGTTGTGTATTTACCCAGTGTCAAGTTTTGTTATATTTCAAGTTAATTATTTTAGTTTCAGCCATAGTGTAAGTCAAGTAATTAATGGTCAAGTCCTAGTCATGCCTAGACTAAAGTGGTGGCGACATTACTAGAGTTTTCTATGGAATTTTGAAAAGAACACGAAACGTTTCACTTCATTATACTATTCACCAACACTCGTGCGCGATCACGAACACTTAATTAATAAAAATACGCAAGTTTTAGAAAATAATACTTCTTCACGTTCCCGCCAAAACTCATTATGATTTTTGACAATTTTTTTATGATTTTGCTACTTATTTCATTGTGAAATAATATTCAAATATTGCAAACTTGAGACTGCCTAAGCTAAATACACTATGTGTGATGCCAAAAAAGAAGAGAAAATGCCTCCTTCGTCATGTATATAATAAACTGACTCTTCAGTTCTCGCAGTCAGTTCTTCACTAGTCACTACGCTCAGCCACGTTGTAGCACTTGTAGCTGCAAAATAGATCGAAATTCAAATATTTCAAATAAAGCAACAATAGCGCGCAATCATTCGCAACAATATGATTTTTTTAGCACATTTGTTGGTCAATAACGTAAGTTGGAAGGACGCGTTGCACAAAACGTGAGGAAACAATTTCACTTGCGTGCAATTAAATCTGGATATTAGTTTGAAATATATTCGTGGCTATAGATCTACCAATACAGATGTTGGATTTAGTACAAATTTACGAAAAGGCTTTTTGGTGGAGGTAAACATCGTGAGGAAACTTATGTGAATGCTTCAACCCACCCTGGGCCAGCGTGGTAGGAATGGGCCAATCACACCTCGACCCTCGAAGCCGTTATCCCTGCAGGAAGGATCTTTTAAATTTAGAAGGCTTACATTGGTGTTGGACGTTTTTCACACACAGCGTCATCTAGCCCCAAACTAAGCAAGCTTGTACTATGGGAACCAGATAACTGATAGAATACATAAATACTTATTATATTATAATTATTTTCTATTAATTAATACAGAAAGTTACAATAAGTTGATCACCATTGTCTTAAAACCTATATTAGGTTAGGTCTAGACAATTAGTTCTCGATAATATTAAACAATAATAGTTATTAAACCTACATAGAATACATAGGAAAAACCCAGACATAGAACAAACATTCATGTTCATCATACAAATATTTGTCCTGGCTGGAAATCGAACAACCTACAGAAAAAGGAAGGCTAAATTCTCCCGCTGAGCAACAAGGCTAATCATTGGCTAGCTTATGCAGTAGCACATGAAAAAGGTGTCCGGTATGTTTAGGTTCACACAACTTTGCAATGTTGTCACCCCATTTATCTTGCAACAATTTTCGTCTAACTTTGTCATCCCAGCACATATTTCTTAATAGTTACTACGGTATTAGCTGCCTTTGGTTCGAAACTGTTTCACCCAGTCCAATCTAATATGCAATGGCTAGCCAAGACTTGCTAAGACACCTGCTTAGAGAGCGTGAACTTGATTTCCTTCTCTGTAATCAGCAACTGATTGAAATGCAATACCTAGTAATTAAAAGTTGCATCTCTTTTTTCTCGCAAGGTACTTAAAACTAATGATATGTTCCTCCTTCTTGATTTTCCAAAACCTGATTAACAATATTTTAGAACTTCCTACTCCTCGATGTTTTTCTTTCTATCTTGCCTTTTATAACCTTCTGAGAATTCCAAATGTTAGCATAATAGCTAATTATTCTGAGATTGCAAAAATATTCCAGACACTTCATATAATGCGCGAATAAAATATCCCAGCTAGCAGGAAAATAAATTACAAACTCGCTAGTACAGGTAACGGTATGAACCCGCAGCCACCATAAAGTACTTGATAGCACCATTCTCTTATCAGTGTCTGAGTTTACCTAATGCATATTTACATTTAAACAAAGGCTTTCTAACTGAAACCATTCCTGCACAACTAGGTACTCCAATTAAAAGAAACACGAGTAAATCTTTCAAACAATTGTTGCTGCTGTAATAAAAATAACAAATACAAAGGCTGCGAACCACCTTGCGTGATATAACAAGTCATTCAAATGTTGAGAGAAAGTGAAGAACAAGTCAAAGGTTAAACAAAGACGTTCCAATACCGATGACACCATTTCTAAATCTTCGTGACGACAATCTTGACTGTGACTAATTGGGGTCCTTTCAAAGGCAAAAACCAGTGAAGAGTTACATAAAGTTACCAGTTAAATGACACAAGCGTATCACAAGAATATCATTTCATCAATCGCAAGAATAATCAGAGCAAGAGAGCAAGGTGGGAGTGAGTGGAGTTAGAGTGAGTGGATAGTTGTGAGAGCAAAGTTCAAAGGCGAGAGCGGCATTTAGTTTAGCAAGTTGACCAAAACCTCCAAAAAAGAGTAAACAATAAATAACTTTTAAAACTAGATTTCAAAAACTAAACTGAATCATTTAATAACGTCTCCAATCAAGAAATTCTTGAATCAGTTTGAGCATCAAATCAGAATTTAAAGGAATAGAGCTATAACCTCTAATGAAGGAACATCGATGCCGGCGTTGGTGTCAGCAGTGGCTCTGGTGATAAAGAGCGATGCTTTGGAACTAGTGCGTCTGCTAGAGGCCTGGTGGCAAGGGCTACTAGTGCTGGCGAGGTTGTTAGTGGTTTACTGCGCTGCTGCATATTGGTATGCCTATGGTATGCATTTATAACGTCGTATTAATTATATTTAATTTGTTATTTAGTGTAAAGCATAGGTAAAATATACAGGAACCCCTGTAGATATTCTTTGGTGTAAAGTAATACCACAAATTATATAACATTTGGCTTTTGAACGGGGTGATCCATATCATCTTTTGAATAACCCATGAACAATTAGCACCTGGACATTTTATCACCACATTCAAGGTTTCGACAGACTTCCATGATGAATTGTTGAAAATAATATACGATACTTATAATATACGAATATTACAACATTATACATTTCGATATCATAGATTAGAATGAATAGATAAATTACCATGAATTAGACTATAAACCAGTTTTTATGCAACTGACAAACTTTCGAGATAGTCGCTTGCCTGATAGGCCATATGAGTCCAGTGCCACACAGAATTTTGACCTTTGAAAATCTTGCGCGGCAATGGACCGCGCTCGTCGCCCTAGTATAATTTTGCTGGAAATATTGCTAAGTAATTTTTGAACACTACTGCTTGGCACTTGGCATATCTGGTTAAGTTGTGATGCGTGCCCAGGCAGTCTTTGCAAAAGAGTCCTACCACTACAGTTTAGATTCAGATTATTATTATAGCTGCAAATCTACACTAATTACAAAATACTCGTAACATATCAAAATAGCGTGCACTGTTATCAATTTAGAAAAAAGATTTATATCAATTTAGATACAATTACAAATAGGTAGGTACGTGATTCATATTACAAAGCGAGAAAGTGCCACCGAATGCGACGCGCGTCGGTGCTTTGCTTCGTTTACAAATTTAATCAACATGCCTCCGATAACTAAGATAACGTTATCGTCCATTTAGTTACGAAGTCTTGCTCGGTCTGCGAGAACTAAGAAAGTTTTTAATTTATATTGTTTTTGTTAGTTATTGAGATAAAGTACATTTTTGTTGAACGTGCATGTAAGATTTTTTATCTTCATGTAAATATTTGAATGTTTAATGTTCGTGATATGGCTCAAATATTTTACAACTAAACAGACTAATCACTTTAAAAGTAACATTTTATACTGGGTGTATAGGTATCTTGTCTACGTGCTTCATCTTCGACTTACAAACAGGGACTCTATTCGGAGAAATGACATTTTATCTCGGTCACTGTCTCTCTAATTTAGAATTTAATGGGAGTGAGAGTGACCGAGATAAAATGTCATTTCTCCGAATAGGGTCCCAAGGACTCTATTCCTGTGCGCTCGAGATTATCTCGGTGACTGTCTCTCTAATTTAAAATTTAATGGGAGTGAGTGAGAGAGAGATAAAAATGACATTTCTCCGAATAGGGGCCCAGGCGGTAAAACTAGGACGCAATCGCGTTTTAAAAAAAATATGGGATCCTGAACATTGAAACTACTGGAACTATCGTAAAACATATTCCAAATTCTTAGTATGTTATGGCATTTTCCATGGCTCAAATTCATATAGACATTCATATATACTTTGTCTAAGGATGTTAGCCGCAATAGAAAGCATTTACTTACATTGTAAATTCGGGTGTTATTCACGTTCATAGCGTAGATTGTTATAAAATAAGTTTTAGGTTTGTTTCTTATTGTGACGTCTATTTTCGTATCAGCTGCTTCGTTTTTATGTAAACAGGTTTATTGATTGCTTAAACATCCTTGTTCGTATTGAGGTAAACATCTCCAATTATCGAGGATAACAACTTCTGGAGGTTGCTCGTTATTATTCTTCGTAAACGTATTATCTTGCAGTACATTTATAGGATTTTTTTCAGGGTTTCATTTCCTTCCCTATTTGATAAAAATAAAGTACTAAAATGTTCAAGGGAACAGAAAACAAATTACCAAAAATATTAATAAATAAATAATAAAACACCACCAGTCGGTATAGTGCTCAAAATGCTGGCCGTATCACCGCATTGAATTACTATACTAGCCCCCGAATACTGAAACGTTTGTTAACTTTGACAACAGATTAATTCTAATACTGCCTTTGTCTGGCACTAAGGAAATGATAAAGACAGCAATTGCTGTCTGATTCATATTTGATATATTAGCAATAATATAATATAACAGATACTTAATCTTTCAGTATTCGGGGGTAATTCTTTGAGAAAGGAAGAGGCCAGCATTTTGGGCCAATACAATTGCTTAGTTGTTATTATTTACTGTCTTTGGTAGTTACTTCCCTCTTTCATATATTTTCAACGCACAAACCGGCTTTACAAAATATTTGTGTGAAGGACAACCAATAATCTCTGACCGGTTGTTTTGAAAATCCACATACTAATATCTGGTTTCGTATGGAAATCTCTTAACAAAATAAACTCACCAAACTAATTTTATTGACCGTTACAATCTCGGGACTCCCATTCGGTTTTATTACATCGTTCTGTGGATATATGAGTGCACTGACGTAACCTTATCTATTTCTCTATTGAAAACCTCTACCTCATTCGGAATGGTTTATTCGCGTGACTACATTAGGTCGACAATCTACTACGTATGCATGGACTGACATTTTTAACCTACGACGTCGAAAAACGGGAGGTGTTATAAGTTTCATACGTCTGCCTATACCTTCGTACTTCCCAAATAGACCGGTTATTTTGTTTAACCGATATGATTCGCCAATGAAAATGTGTTCTAACGTTATAATTTTTTTTAGAATGTTTTTATCTTTAAGTAATTTTAGTTCTTTTAGGTCCTGTAACACATATGGGTTTTCAACTATTATGATATGACTCTGGCTAATGTACTTTGTTAAAATGTCATGTAATGTTCGGCACCAATTTCAAATTATTCATGTTTATTTGTAATTAAAGATACCTATCAAATTTATTTATAGATTCTACGGTCCTGTCTTTTACTTCCTACTCCAAAGCCCTTGCGTCAAAACCTATAAGGCATTAAAATGCAATTTAAAAGAAAAAATCTTTTCTCATTTTCAGAAGTAAAGGTGCTGACGGCAATGATGGCGCCGAGCGTCTTTCAGAGGACTAAGTCTCCGAGATCCTCCCCTGGAAACCTACCCAGGAAATTACAGGTGAGCAATGCCAAACATGACGTTCTTACTATTAATTCGTAATTGCTACTTACTTGCCAACTAAGCTCCCAGCGCCTCCGACAAACCATCACCAAGGTCTTATTTGCCAGCTTCGGATCACGAATTGGTCTACTAATTCCAGACCACAAGTGCTCCAAAAACTCCTGACTTCAATCATCTGTAGATATGTAGTCAGAATGTAGCTTGTGACACTCCGGAAATTGAGACAAATCTATTTCACCCCACATTTCCAAATCGGTCAAGCCGATTAGCCTATAAGAGCAAATATACATACCATACTCCCAAAAAACATAACCTTTTTTTCAAAGTCAATCGAGTAAAAATGGTATGAAATCCTTATACTTATACTTACTTATTTTTTTTTTCATCATTCTTTCACTATAGTAAAATACGTATGTTTGTGCTATTTCCAGAATGGTGTAGATGCGTCGAACCAGCTCGACCCGACGGCGGACTCTAGTCCTGGAAACTCCATCTCCGACGCAGAGAACTTCGAGTGCTACGGCGAAGGAGACAACGACACACCTGCCAATGCGTTAGTATAGCACATTATTACTTACTGTTCCTTCGTTAATTCAAAATGATGCACCCGATTGTGAGTGATAACCAACGTAATCTGAGTAGATCGATTGTGATCTGGCAAGAGATTGCTACAGCAAGCTGCCACTTGCAAGTTTGCAACGGTACTATCTTGCAAGGCTAACATGCACATCACGACAAAATCTTCTCCACTCTTCATGTCGTGAAAAATGAGACAAACGTATACATAATCGTAGCCGTAGACAGAGACGTATACTGTGATCGAAGCCATGTCTTGTTCTAGCATAACAAAAAAAATTGCTGGTCACACGCATGAAGCCATTAATGACGCGAGCGGTATGCACGATGTGACACCTAAGAATTTTATCAAGTTTATTGTTTTATTTATTATTTTTGAGGAAGCCACTTCGTGTTCTTTACCTCCATTGCTTTGATTTAGCGCCATCTATGTCTGTAGGCGGGAACGTTTTTAACTTATACTATTAGATCCATGCTTGGTCACGACTTTTCTAATCTAAGTTCTAATAAAATTCATGTTTGATATGATGGACAAAAAACATTTTAGAATATAGAAAATATATACGAGTATAATGTAGTTATTATATACTCGTGCATTTTATAGCACATGCTATAAAATATGCCAATGAATCACGCCACACGCCATAAAAAAATACAGAGCGATGTCGACTCTGTTGCACCAGAAAATCGTCTTAACCTTTTCTCATAAAATCGAAATGTCAATAAACAATACACGAAATAGTTTCCATACGATACGTTGTATACGACAACGCGCGAACGTTACTTTTATAATATTATGGTATTACGGTACGGTAAATCGATAAACGCATGTCTATCTTCCATATCTTATATTCTTCCGTCTTGTCTTTTCAGCTATGAAAATAAATATTAAAAATTATCAAAAAATACCTTTGTATTTCAAAGCTATTCTGTGTTCTTTGTAAATATTAAAAATGCATGAGTGTAGGTGAATAGTATAATGTCGTGAAACGTGACATTTTGATATTGTTTCCAGAGCCTCCACCACTTTAACATGACTTGAATATGATAATGACTGAAATTATTGACTTAGATTAAAATTGAAACTTGTTTTTATTGTGAAATATTGTATATGCTTTACTTGTACATAAAAAAACATGACACTGGCTAAATACACTATGTGTGGAGCTAAAATATAAGATTTAAGAAAATTGCCTAAATATAATTCAAAGACACTAAGGAGAATTCTAGGATATAAATATTGGTCTTCTTTTTTCTAAATTGTTAGTTTTTATTTCGATTCGATAACGTGACGCTGGCTATGTGCCCAAGAAAAGAGCGGTTACCATTAAATTAAATAAATTATATATTTAAATTCATTGTGCAGCTTTAATTTGTACTGTATCTACTGTAATGAGACATGAAAATCCATAAAATATTTACAAACTTTATTCATTGTTGCAGATCTGAAACTGGCACCAGAAGTCCAGGCAACCCACTGAACCGCCATTCATGGACTAGAACAAGCTTGAGACGGACGCCTCCCAGGTACCTATACCTTTATTTCTGTAACGTGACGTGCATATCAATTCGCTTACCGTGGTCAGCTTTGCTTTTGACGTGTTTAGTTTTTTTTGTGCCACTTTATTAACGTAGCAAATCTGAAAATTCTTCTAGCATGCACTTTTGTTATAACCACTACATTGCTATTTCGTAGTCATTTTTGGACTTCAACATTCTTCATTAACAGGTTTAAAAAAAAAAATGCATTCTTAAGTTTCTTTTATGTTGTTTTTATTTCTCTTTTTGTTGATTTGTGTTGTCTGTCTCTTCCGTAGCCACCAGGAGAACCTCCCTCACCGTCGATGGGGCTCCATGAGACAGTAAGCTTTATTTTTATTTTTTTCTTTCCTGTAAAATAATAACACTGTATTTTGATTTTGACAAATAACAATATTATATTACTCCATAATCTGTTTTAGGGAATAACACTTACTACTGCTGCAGTAAAATTACGAAAGCTGTCAAAGTTTAATCGCTTAAACAAGAACCCTCTAAGAGTCGGTATTACTTGTGTTTTGGTAAATATTATTAAGATATTCTTAATGTTAGCATTTTTTATCAATCACGTGTGATTAAACTTTGATAGCTTTAGTAATGAGCTGCTGATTTTCGGCTTGCTTTTTAAAATCTTGCCTACACACCTAATCGCGTAATCTTGTCCATTTAAATCAAATTCAAACATTCGTTATTTGCCTACTTTAGAGCACTATAGGTTATTCAAAGATTCGGTAATCAGGACGATCAAACCGCACGCACCAGTCTTAATACATCTGCTGTAAACATTTACTTTCATTGGTTCATTGCTAGGCCGACGGCGTAACCTTGATATAGCCGACGAAATCGCTCGGTTGCAGTCCCTGCAAACCTTACTTTCTTCAAACTTTGGTTACCTCATAATACGGTATCTAGTGTGATCTGTGCCATAACATAAATTCATCTGTCGAAAAAACTGTTTTAACATTTTGTTTTAATAAAACGGTAATACTCACGTTAAATTGAGTCGGTTATTCCGACGAGGTCGCGCGCGTGTTTGCTGAGCATTCCTTGATAAGGGTCACCGAATGTGATCGAAACTATAGTCGGAATAACCGACTCAAATTAACGCGAGTATTCCCGTTTTATTAAAACAAAATGTATCAAAACCACGTCAGTTTTCATAGTAAAACTGTTTTAACAATTCGATAGAAAATGTATGAAAAGATGTAGTGTCCATTTACGCTCTAAAGGGGTGCTGCTCTATTAATTTTAGTTTGCTATTGAATACTCGTATGAAATGTTTTCGATTGTTGGTATTCTAGGGGTACCTTATGGTCTGTCTGATTCCCGTCATCACTAACTATTCGGTAGTGAAAGACCCGGCTAACTTTCTGTAGGTACATGTCATAGAACAAATGGGAGTTACCGCAACAATCTCAAACCTTTTACTACTCATAGGTACCTATAACTTATAACTACTATTTCACTATCATGTATGTGTCCTGGTTTTGCTTTTGTATTCATTAAAATATGGTAGGATCTCTGCATTGATCTTGAGAATAGGTGCTGAAAAAAAAGGCCTTGCTTATGCGACTTCGCCCACGCTACGCCTCTGTAGGTAATTATTATGAATGGACGTCCTTCCGCGATGTTTTGGCGCATTCGATATTTGAAATTGTATAGTTGTCGCTCTGTTTATCGTTCGTGTATAGGTAGAGTTAGTGAATTTTTCCAACTTTTTGATGAAATTAGCGTTACGGAGGTGGTCTGTTATCACGCACTAAATCTTAGCAAAAATCTTTTGATTTTCGTGACAGTGGCTTGGATAAACCATAATCTATACCGTTATTTTTTTGTTTTATCCATAAATTTATGTGGTAATCGGATAACAACTACATTTCTTAGTCACGCAAAAAAAAAATATTATTTAAGTGGCTATAGCAACGAAAATAGCGACATTAAAAAAAACATACAAGCATAGCACGGTGTAGATAACATATAAATCATCGAAATCGGCCATTTAGGGGTGGGTATCAGACTATGCTTTTTGTATGGACGAGACGGCGGTATACTCTATTCTTAATTATTTTCCACTATATCTCGTATGCGGTTTTGCGTAACCTACAATTTTACATCGGTTGCTGAGTCAACGGAGCGGGTGTATGATTAGTCTGAGAACTGAAATACGCATGCAATAGATCCACACAATATGTTATTACCAGAAGCTTGTAAAATGCAAGCAAATTGCTAGGTAATAAGCCGAGAAAGATAAACAGCTTTAAAAATAACAGCATTATAAATATGAAAATCGTTAGTTTGAACTAAGTATTTGAAATAAAAATGATGGCGTGCATCTCGTGAGCCTAAATCATAAATTGTACTTACTAATTAAAATATATTCCATGTTAGAATTAACCACTGATTCATCTTGATTAACTAAAAAAAAAACTTAAATACCGCGAGCTGAAGTCGTCAAATGTAGGTTCCGCCTCTCTGTCTCCTTCTCATGTAGGTAATTTACTTGAATTTAAACGACTGCCCAAAAAGATGAGCATTGCATTTGAAGTGCATGTAAGTATGTTTGTGTGTTCCTATAAATTTACCTCCTGTAGCCTAAGCGGCTTGACCGAGCTTTTTTTTTTCGATCTACAAGCGATTAAATATATCGATGCAAATGCTTAGTTTTGTAAATACACAGGAACCGTATGAATGCGACGTTTTAATTTATTTTTCTAAACTGGCTATGTTGCAAGAAGTTAAGGTGACATCCATTACCTATCCGTCATTAGCAGTCACGTTAAAATCCGAAAGTATGAAGCCTGTTGCTTTGCACAAAGAATTTTTAAATGGTTCCTTGCGTCCATTGTCTTACACAAAGATTACAGTTACGTGAATTATTACAGACCCACTTTAAAAAAATTACTTATAAATTATTTTAAAAGGCGTGCATACATCTGCAACAGAATTTGAAAAACAAAGCGAACATCAGCTATATTGTTTCGCATTGTTTTGGCGAAGAGGAAGGAAATCCGAGTTCGAGTTCTTCTTCGCCAGAATAAAAAATAAGAACATGATAATTGCTTTAAAACATTGGGAATAGTATTCTTAAGATATTCCGTGTTTTTTTTTTTCACGCTCTGCAATTTTATATTTAAAAAATGTTGAAATGTACGAGACAGCTGAATCAGGGACGCCATACGATGAATGCACGTCAGTATGATGTACTGTTTATTACACTAAACTTGTATTATTGTCTGGCGTCGTAGTCACCATGTTTTCTCGAGCTGTAGTTTTCTTGCTATTTTCCTTCATTGAACGCTCACTATGCTGTGGTTTACTCTTGATGTTTTATTTTCTCGTAGCCGGAACAATTACTTAATAATTCAGGTTTTTGTAATTATTTCAATTATACTACCGAGCGTTGCGCCAACTTACTAACCTGTTAAATGATCTTACTAGTCCCAAATTAATGAAGTGAACTGTGGTCTTTCCTCTATGTTCCTAGACTAGACTTAGTCCTAGAAACAATTTTAAAGATTTTTGCACTTGTGAAACTTGGTAGAATAACGAGAAAAGGTTGTTTGTCTCACCACATAAAGACCAGCAGTTTGTGGTTAGAAATCTAATGTTAAACAGCGTAGGCGGTTGTTAAAAGAACCTGAACGTTACACAGATTGGGTAACGATACTCTAGAACCCGATTTCTTGTTTGATTTAAGAAATCAGACCACTTTCGTACTGGGTCAAGGTACGAGAAAATTAACAGCAGTAACGTGATAGGTAAATGTAGATAATTTCCGTGAAAATTACTTTAGCAAATAAATATGGCTACCCCAGCCGATGGTCTTTAAAACCGGCGGAAAGCCACTAACTCTAACTCTCTCAGGTTTTTTCACATGTCTCCCCTCTATCTCTCTCTCCTTCTCTCTGTAGAATAATGATCTTTCAGGAAAGTGTAAGTAAGAGATATATTGATATTGATTCTTAAATCTCGAGTGAACATTAAACGGAAGAAAGTCATTTTTCTAAGCCAATATCTTAATTGTTCACTGCATAAATCGCATCGGTTATCAAAAATCGATATTTGGCTTTACACGCACATTATTACAGCCTAGTCAAGCTATAAAAGCTGAATACTGCGATGCAGTTACACGTAGGGTTGCCATCTTCAAAGTAAAGACTCTTTATTTCTTAAGGTGCAACGTTTCGCTCAGTGCGCCAAATATAAATTTTCTTGCGTTTTTTATCAATTAGAGCTTTACTCATCGTGGATTCATTGAAACTTTTATTTTACACCAATCAATAGGTTGTGTTTTTTTTATGGCGCAAAATAGATATACAGAGTTATAAGGAAAGGGTATGCTAAGCCGAAAAGGGCTCACAGTACTCATCATTACGATCAACTTTTACTATGGGACCAACCCTGAAATCGAGAAAAAAACCCAGCTATTCCATAGAAAAATGTCAATGACACTCGACAAAATGTTGTCGACAGCAGTTTTTTTTCTTGATTTCGGGGTTGGTCCCATAGTAAAAATTGTTCACAATCATGAGTACTACGAGCCTCTTTCGGCTTAGCATACCCATTTCTTATAACCGTATATCGTTATAATTAGTTTATATGAACCACGATAAGTGATTGAGCTGTAAATCAAAAAAAAACGCGAGAAAATTTTAATTTAGCGCGCTGAGTAGTGCCAATCTAACGCGTAAATTATCGTGTCGGGATCACTTCGGCAATCTGAACACTTTTTGTAAATACTACTTAGCTTACAATTTTAAATGTAATTCTAGTGCAACACTTTATTTCGTTTACGAAACCATTTAGAGGTCCGCGGCTGTGATAGGCATTCGTGTTCGCCCGAATACATCGTGATTTCACGAACTACTCGGCTAGAATTACCGCGACAATGCGAATATTCGCGATATTGTAGCCCCAGCATAAGACAGTCGTTCGGCTTGGCTCGATACAGTCTGTTGTAGTACCTATGTTTTTATCTAATAGCCTTCTGGTATGATTCAGACTGCAGTGGCGGCAGCGACAGTGACACTTAATTAGTAGTCTGGCCCTGGGCTGCAATTCGGTCACTTTCAACATTACTAATCTACATTACTATATCAATCTTACTGGAGATTTCATAACTGGATGATAGAGAATAACTTGTTAAGAGTATGTCGGGCCAAGCTTAGTATGGTTCCGTAGGCGCGTAGGACGTTTGAAGTATTTATCCGTTTTTACCGCATATCTGAAAAAGCAGTTATCACACGTTGCCCGAAACAGTTTCAAAAGAAGGATTTTACTAAGATCTATCAACATGGAAGATTACAAGTTTCTAAGATGCATAGTGATAAAAAAATGGTGTAGGAAACTTTAACTTTATTTCAAGAGACCTATTCAATGATACCCCGCATGTGGGGGACAGGCCAAATTTTTTTTATCGTCTCCTTTCATGTATTTTTTTACCCCATACAAATAAAATTATGTTTTTTTTTTAATCTTTACAAATTGTTACCATTAAAAGACCTTTTCAACGATTTCCCACATGATGGGGTCAGCGAATTATTATTTTTATTTTTGTAGCTGTAAGTCTATACTTAGACTATTGTTGTGCAAAATTTCATGCATGTATGTAAGTTTATAACTTTGGAAATTATAAGGCTGTAAAGGCTTCAGACAGACAGACAGATATGCCGAACTTTTAAGGGTTCCTTTTAGTACTGCGAAACCCTAAAAATGGTGTTAAACAAATAACTGACAATTAAGTAAGCCTTCGCAATCCTTTTTATTAACAGCTAACATTTGCACGCGATTGGGCATTGTGTTTTAATGCGTTTACCGTTTGTTGTACTGCGAAATGGGGCAGCCCTACGTGTTGTCGAATTCTCCACAAGAAAGTGAAGTGGTTCCGGCCCGATGCCGCCCGCGCACCGCGCACCGGGCTGTTGCCCAACTGTAATGATTGTTCGCTTGTTTTACTCATCATTTATCATTTTCATTAGACATTCATTCATTCAGTCATTTTTTTAATACAGATGTGTAAAAACGTGACAGTTTTGTCTTCACAAAAAATGTTTTTAAGTAACGTTCTATCTAATTACGTCATAAACAGTACGTATTAAAGTCAAAGTCAAAGTTATTTATTGGTAAATATTCATCTACAAGTCAAAAATAAATAAATAAAATAAATAAATAAATCTGTGGGAGGACTGATTGTATCAAATAGCAATCGTCCTCCCACAGATCCGTGAACCATTGTATATTGAAACATCTGTTTAACATATTTTTTTTTAAATCTTGCAGTGTACTAAAAATTAAGAAATACGCGAATAAATTAAAATTGAAAAAATAATAATAATAATAATAATAATAACCTGTTGTTATATTAATTCAATATTAATGGCTATTAATTCAATTCATATTCATTCAATTATTGACCGAGTGAAGCGAAGGTCTCAGAGTATACTGGGACAAATCGGCATTTGTATGTATGTTTGTATGTTTGTGTGTATATTTGTCCGACGATAACTTGCGAACCCTTGATCCGATCTTAGTGAAATTTTGTAGGCAAGTAGTTAATTTCAATACAATTTTTAACTTCGAATATGAGCTGTTGTAAAGATACAGAGGTCGCGAGGTCTCAGTTCGGCGAGAACTACTAGTATATTAAGTGTGACATCTAGTTATAAAGAAAATCCTACGACCTTCATTCGAGCATTTTGGGAATATTTATGTATGTCTACGGAAGCGGAACCCTGTCACATGTATATCTCGAAACGCTCTTGACAACTCATTAACTCAAATGTACTTTATTTTACTGCTTCGCCAAAATAGCCTAACATTATTATCATAAAAATATTTCAACCTTAGAATAACTATTTTAAGATTTAAACGTTTAAAATATTTGCTTATGGTGATGACGACATTTACTAGCTTAATCGGTAACGCGTCTGCTTTATGAGCAAGATGTCCCAGGTTCGATTCCCGGCCAGGCAAATGTTTGAATAATTAATTTAAATATCTGTTCTGTGTGTCTGGGTGTTATATTTGTCCGTATGTTTGTGTGTGTTCCATGCATGGCAAATAGTAGGGAACTGTGAGCAAATGTTTTATTAACTATCGCTCAGTGATTTTGACTGTCCATAAAGTGTTGATAATGCGCAAACGAGATAGCCTATGAGGGAACCAAAGTCATCATAAAGCTTTCAAATTACTGCGTTCAAATAACAAGCTACATGTTCCAATATATTATGTTTATGACTTAAATAACCTTGTATTACGTTGTTTGTATTAGATATGACACGTGAGCATAATAAAATTGCATTTATTGTCCATAAAACCGACATGAATAAATTATTCAGTAGCTTACTATTTGAAGTAAGTTTTAATATGGGAACTAAATCTCTGAAATAATTTAAGCGCATAATCAAGTCAATTTCCTGTCCAAGGCAGTCACGCATCAAACTACTTAGTTTTTTGTGAGGATACCTTGAGAACGTTCGCTGGTAACCGCTAAATAGAAGCTATTCAATAGTTATAACTATAATATAATAGTAGGTATATGCCGAACGGTGTCGTGGGAGAGACGAGCCAAATGGTTGTTGAAAAACCTCTCGGATAGCCTTGTGGATGGTGTCATCCCAGCTTTGTCTAAGATGTACCTCTTTCAGTTTGGTATCTCTTATATAAATAAGGGTTCCAGAATGAGTTGACAAGGGTTATATATTTTTTGTAAATGAAAGATGAAATTTTGTGAATCATTTTAATCACTGGGCAATATTAGTGCTTATTCGAATTTCGAATCAATTAACATCGTGGGGATACCATTTAGCTTGAAATCAAGGTACTTCCAGTACTTGGCTGATTAGCTACCACCCTCAAATTAAAAATCTATTGCCACGCACATAATGGTAAATTCCGGCTGGCTTATTTGAGCAAAGTTGCCATTCCAGGCTAAGTTTCTTTACCATATTTGACTAAACCGTTACCCGTAAAAAAACATTAACATTGTACAACTACAACTGGCCAGTCAATATTAGATCGTTCAGGCTGAAAATGTCTAGTTTCCTAGAATGTCCCATTATTAGAAAGACACCATCATGTATCATATTATTATCATAACAGTATAGTATATTCGCGAGTTCAAAAAACTTAACTATATTTAAAAATATATTTCAGTTAGAAAAGCAGATTACTTTGTTGATAGAGTACTTTGGTTATACGTGGAAAAAATCTTAATTATTACGACGAAATTCATTCAAATTATGCAGCAAGCTCAAGTGACAAACAGGCTTAATAAATTTTGTGCAAGACAGTGTTGAATGTCTTTCCTATATATCTTTGTCCTTATTCACCGCCTTCCAGTGTCTGCTTAAAGCAGCACATATGGAGTGTGCTGTTTTAGGCGTGTTCCAATTACTGCTATAGAACAGTAATACGCGTTCCTTCTGTCCCTGACGTGGGCTACTTAGTAATTTAGTAACGGAGAGCGTTTCGCATTGTCCGTCCGCAGTATACCGCGGTTCCAATTCCATTGTGGATAATTCGTAGTTTCGTACGTACCAACTTAACTGCGAAGTTGAATGGAGGAGCCACCAACGAATGATACTAACAAATTGACAGCGAACCGTATTTACCCGCTCCAGTAGTAACTTGGTCGCTCTGTGGTCTGACCAGTCTAATGCTGCGAGCGCTGATGCGTCAGTCTTCAGTCCGACCGCACGACTCGCACTGAGCGTCACGCGAACGCATTCCAATTATTTTTCTTGTTTTTTTTTTAAATAGTGATGTGGTTATAATTGCGCGTGCTAGTTGCAAATGAAGTGATGCCCCAAATATTCCGCGTCCCGTGTTCCATGTAACCGATTGTGGAGTTTCGAGATCGTTTATCGGTGCTACTGTTTGTATGTTAAGCTGGAGCGGAACGGTGTTCACATGCATTACAGAAAACGGCCCTACAGGTTGGTTTGACAGATTTTTGATAGATTTCTGTTATCATACCGCTCATTACATTTTTTTTTTTTTGTACTAGAAGGACTCTTTTGCAGAATCTGCCTGAGGAAGTACAAGGTGTAATACTTCTCACCAGTTATTCAGTTAGTTATTATTGTGTTTAGAATTATCGGACAATGTTTCCAGCGAAATTACTGGGCACAAAGATTTTTAACATAAAATCTTAGGACAAACGAGCGCAGTTGTCTGCGTTGTTGCGTTGCATGATTTTGAAGTGTTGAAGTTCAAAATTCTGGGTGGCACTGAACTGTTATGGGAATCGGGATGCTTACCATCAGGCGATTGACTAGCGTCAATAAAAGAGTCCCACTGTGTATCAATATAATTTTGCTTTAATGTTCTGTGTCAATGCAACATACCTGCTTACCTTCACGGTCTGAGATTATTTTAAGGCTAAACCTTATTTTATCTTCATATTTTGTTTCTATGTAGGATAAAACTCATTATCTCTATCATCGAATTTTCTTTTCACTGTCTGCGTTGAGTTTATTTATTATATTATTTGAGTTCTCAACGACTGTTGTTCAATCTCAGTAATAATAATCAACAATACGTGTACCATTAGTTTCGGTCCACCAAAAACATTAGCGATGACTGTTTTTATTCAGGCCATAATAATACTTCGTCACCAAGCCGATTCCATTCGCTATGGCAGTTTATGGCGCAGCAATGACGTAAGGCACCATCAGGTTGAATGGAACAGCCGATGTTGTCATAATTATTTATTTCTGCAAGTTTTTTAACCTTAGTTACCATTTCACAAACTGGAAGTGCAGCTAGTGTAGGGCTAGCAGTTAGCATAAGCTATATCATATATTACGTGTCCAAGGGTATTTCTTAATTTGAATACTGTTGCAAGGAACAAGGATCTTATGGTCAAGTCAAGTCGATCTAGGTCCGAAGAAAAAGTAACTTCAAAATGAATTATTCCTCTGTGTATGTGATTAGCATTAGATCTACTTAGTTAAATTCTATTTAAATTTTTCTAAGGGCCTAACATTCGCAACAATTCGATTGGCGCCAATCGCCAATATGGTTGGCAATTTGTCTATGGTCAAATCGAACCGTCTGAATTGCAATCTACGGCGTGCTTATAGTAAAATTATGTCTGCCGACATGCCCCAAACTGCCAAATTGTCTATGGTCGAAATAAATTGGCGATTGTGTTAAGGCTTAAAGGTAAAGCTTATCAGGAGAATAAGAAAATAATATTGATAATAATGCCATGGCTTATCAAGCCCAAGCAGTACAAATTATATGGCAACAAATAGGTATTTCTATTTTATTGCTATCAATTCTATTGTATTCGAATGTAATTCAACATTTTGTATAATATACAAGTAATTGCAACCTCTCACGGCCACGGATATGACTCACAAATACTCACGGTTTAACTTAGAAATTTCAGGGTTTCTCGATACAAGTTTGCATATATACTACTGTAACAACTTTTTGAGTGTTCTAGTTGCCCGCTCGGCTTCACTTGCCTAGCTCGCCTAAATGAAACACCCCCATTAGGGTTTGATTTTCGAAAAATCCTGAGAAATGATTAAATAAATATTGTATTTCCATATACAATTTAGGGGTCCATTTTGGATTTTCGCAAAATCCGTTCTTATCGTTCATCTAGGCCATTTGAGGGGTATTGGGTTCAAATTCCACGTCTCTATCATAAGCGGTTTGGTCTGTGCGTTGATTGCTAAAAAGGGGTATAAGGAAAAGGGGTTCCTTCATTTTAGATGTAGATATAAAACTATGAATTTAACAAATTAAAAAAAGTGAATTTTGCTTCTATTTGAATGTATTTTGAATTTATTTTTTTTATATCGCTTCGAATTCATGTCATCTACAGTCATCCACATGAGGAAGATTTTTGGGCAAACTAGTAACTATTAAATTGCAATATTTTAACCCGACTGCCCAAGGAGGGTAATCTTATGGGCAAGCGTGAAGCGAGCGACTTGCTCGTCTCGTTACTCAGTAGCATAAAAATAGGAGGTTTTCCAAGCTACACAATTCCATTGCATTCTTATATTTAGTGGAAAGAAAAATGGAAGCTTGCAAGATTTTCTACTTTATTTGATGTTCACACTGACCTATCTACGAATATCTTCGCACATCTTACACGATTGGATCTCATTTCAATCACGTAATTAAATAGCTGTTGAGTGTTGTTTACAGAATATTTCGTGATTGTGGGCAGGAGTGATATGATAAACAAGCGTCTGTTTGTAAATGCACATCGATGCCTAGATGCTGACCTGAGACGTAACTCACTCGGGCTTTTCTTCAGTTATCTCGTTCGCATTTTTTCTACAGGTTTTAATATAAAAAAACATGAGAGAAAAAGAATGATCGTTAGTTATCTTTAGAGTACCAATGTTATTTAGCAATTTTGTGTAATTATTTTTATTTTGGTGAAGGTAATTTATGAATGAACGAGATAGCTGGATCACGGGAGCGGGCCCTTGAATACTACAAATACCTACGCGCACTATAGTACGGTATCGGGAAATCTGAAAAACTCACTAAAATAAACTAAAATAGACTAAAAATAGGGGTCCGTTTTCGCGTCAGGATACGTTTTCATTAAGTTACGCTCAAATAATACTAGCTCTTTATCTACATACTTTTTGATTTTATATTCCTTATATATTATTATTATGCCGTCACGAAATTTTCTTTAGGGGGTAGGTAAGATAATTATATACGTATCTACGCGGTCCATAACTCATATTACTGCAAAATATAGGTATCTAATGCCCGTCTGCACTAAGCTTTGACAGGTCCTAAGTTCATACTTAACTCTGTAGGATGTACCGTACACCGTAGCTAACAATGAAAAATGCGTTGCACGAAACTTAGGAGGTTGCCCTTTGATGCTATACTATGACCGATTATAGACCGCGAGGCTGGCGCATTCGATATTTGAAATTGTATAGGTGTCGCTCTGTTTCTCGTGGGTGCGATAGAGCCAGCCTTAGTTTTTTGATGAAATTTGCGTTTCGAGAGTAGTCTGCTAACACCCCTAAATTTACAAAATCTTTTGTTTTTGGTGTCAATGGCTTGTATGAACTATAATAATCTATGCCGTTATTATTTGTTTTTTCGAAAAATGTTTATGGTATTCTGATAACAACTACTTTTCAACGTCGTATTTTCGACGCAAAAAAATTGTCACTTTAAGTGCTTTTAACAACGAAGATATTGCTATTAAAAGAACATACAAGCATAGTTTTCCACGGTGTAGATAACATATTAAAAAATCATCGAAATCGGGTAACATTTAGGGGTGGGTATCAAGACTACGCTTTTGTATGGACAAAACGGCGGTATACTCTATTTGTCCTTTCCTTTGACATGCCTAAGTCCAACTTAGTTTAGGTGATGCTTATCTAAGTTTTATCTATGTTGACTTTAGTGCAAACGGGCATAAACCTTAATTGGTACATTATTCTTAATATTTAAGTGAATCTCAGTCATAAAGCAGCCTCTTATTCTGAACGTTCGTGATTCTGACTACGATAGCATGTCATCCCGCTCGTACCAACTAACTCGCAATATGCGCGGTCCCACTCAAGCACGCTCGCTATAACGATCAGGAACATCCATAATAAGGAGGCTGACCAGAGAATTATTTTAAAACTCCAAACCAAAACTTTAAGCAGTCTATTAACCCACTTTGAAATAAAATCGCTGTTGCGTGTCGCTAAATTGAATGTAGTTCGTATCTTCCGAAACGAAAACCAGATCTTTTGCGACGGACATGGTGCAATAAGATTTACTTATTTCCTGCAAATTACTGCCTCTTATGAAATTCTCTACAAAGCACTCGTTTTAAGAAAAAGTGTGCTATGTATGACATAAGAATAATATGTAACAAGTTACATATACCGACAGATGTACATTATACGAAGGGTACGTGGAAGAAACCGAAATCGTGATCGTTTAGTTATAGTGGTTAGATGTTGATATTAGCAAAATTGATGAAATGCAATTAGGGGAAGGAAAAGTACTAGCACAGTCAGGCTTGCAAACTGATTTTAATTATCGCTTGCTTACATTCAATATTTTTATGATATAGTAGCTGTTATCCCCGTGGCTTTACCCGCGCTGTGAACAAAGCACGGCATACGTCGCTCATATGGAGATATTTGATCGAAAAGCTGCACTTTGTGATGGAAGCAAGCTGCTTTTATCATCATCAACAGCCAGAAGACGTCCACTGCTTTGCAGAGTGATAATAGGGACAAAAATAAGCTACTTTACCCGCAGTAGCGGTACTATCACACCATGGGAACAAAGACAGTGAAACAATTTAAAAAAAATGTCAAAAAATCTCCTGTACCTAAATTCTGTCTCTCTCTAACATTAAAATTCTCAATTTGGGAGCTCTAAAATGATTGCCATCCTTTTTAAACATATTAAAAAAGGAATGAAATGACTATAATTGTAGTCTCCTGTCAGATTGGTTTAGTTTAATGAGTGGTACAACCTTAGACGAAGCATCATAGATCCATGGGTACAAGAGAATCGACCTCAATGTTCGTTTATTCGCAATATCATACCCAACTCGATCTGCCAATATTTATATCAATATCTAAGGAATCGGAGGCAAATTTGTTTTATATATAAGTATATATAAAACAAATTTGCCTCCGCATAAATAAAATAAATCAGCATAAATAAATTTGCCGAAGTCCAAGTACTACCTACCTCAGGTTAGGGTTTCTTCAATAGAACTCATAATTACATGCAATTTCTAAGCAGGCAGGACGTCCGTGGGGAGGGATAGAGAAACCCGCCGGTAAATGAGACATGGGTGCGCGCGCGCCGTGAAATTGTGTAAGAAAGTGACCAAAGAGTAAAGCGCAACACGGCGTATAATGAACGTGGTCAGAAATGGAACTTCAATGTGGATAGTTTATAAAATTCCTTTACTATTTTTTTTATTTAATATTATTTTCAGAAAATATAGACATAATTTTCTAAAAATATAGACATTTTATGGTCTTACGTAGTATTTATATTCTCTTTGTTTAAAATTTGAATAATTTTGATTACGCAATGTTTCCAAGGCTGTCGAAGAAGTTTTTATTATTAATGTCACTTTATGCTTTGGCTCCACACGTTGTGTATTTTAGCCAGTGTCAAGTATTGTAATATTTCAAGTGAAGTTAAATATTACATTTCATAAATAAGTCTCAGTCATAGTCTAAGTAAGTCACAGTCAAGTCCACGTCATGCTCCAGTAAAGTGGTGGAGACTATACTAGAGATTTCTTTGGAGTTTTAAAAACAACACGAAGAGTCACGTTTCACAACATTATACTATTCACCAACCCTTGTGCACGTTCACGAACACTTAATGGATAAAAAAACCACAATTTTTAGACATTAAAACTCGAAAACACAAGTTTTGGAAAATAATACAATGACTCGACATGAAGTCTTCACGTTCCCGCCAAAACTCCATTAACTGTTTTTCCGGCTTTTGCCGCGCAGCTTTTTTTAATTAGGCAAGCAAATGTTTCAGTGTTATGCCAATGATGACGTAATTCGAAGGCAAATAACGGTAACTCGCATATCAGCCGTCATTTTTCAAAAAAACGGATCACGAAGGCTATTTCTAAAAATTATTTCATTATTAAAAAGCCAAGCAAAAAAAAAACTTTATTGTTTGTTACAAAAACCCCATAGTACTCTTATTTTCTTTAAACTTTTCTCTTAAAAACTGTGTCTAAAATAACCCACTTTTCTCATATTTTTTTAAACGTTTATTCGAAGTTCATTTTTAATTTGTACTTGCGAGATCGAAGCCCGAGCAGCATCGCACACGAAGTCTCAGATCAGCTCGTATAGATATAATAATAAAAGCAAACCATGAAAATTCTCCAACGTTTATATACGCAAATAGAATGTAACTTATTATAATCGACCTTAAAAATACGCGCAAGTAATTACTCTAATAAAATTAAGTAGGTAATTATTTCAAAATCGGTACATCCATATAGAACTGGCGTGGGGTCGCTGGCTGACCTGATTATGCAAGGCTTGCAGAAGGTCACCACACCTGTTCAATGCTTACTATACTAGCGGGTACATGGTACAGTTCCTTTAAACATTTGTGTATTTAGATATAACTATATATATTTAAAGGCACACGGCCAATATCAGGATTATTATCGGGCAGTTCCATACTAATATTCTGTGGGTAGGCGTGGATAATCGGGCGAGAAGAATAAAAACGGCACCTTCAATATTCCGACACTATAATTATCAATTCTTCCTTAATCCATCAAAATATGATTCTTAATACACGTGGGAATAGTTCAATTAGCAATCACGGGAAGACACTCCGCCGAACACGTAATGCACATACGCGATGCAAATGGGTTGAATGCCACCAACGTAATGGCGTCCGCCGTCCATCTGTCGCCTCAGCACACTAGCGCCCGGAGTTGTGTCAGAGTGGAGAAACCTCATCTGTCAGTTATGTTTCTTGCCACTCTAAAATAATCGAAGCGCCCGCCGCGCGCCGTCACGGCCAGACTGACATTCGCACGTCCTCGTGCGTCTGCTTGTGTCCTTCCTCCAGTTAATCTGCAAAGACAAAACACAGCTGGTAGACTCAACTTACGACGCTCGCCCATCACTGACACGTTTTCTGTTTGTTACCCGGTAAATATCTTCTCAAAATCCAGTCAGGTCACCACCAAGTCATCACGTCACCAAATCAAGTCACGTCAACAAACACTGGACCGGACAACCCATCAGCGTCCCTCTGACCAGTCCTCTAAACTTCGCCAAATACCAGCATAGTGGCGTGATCCGGAACATCGACCCACATAAGCCAGTCCCTTAGATCTTCCACTAGCTGCACACATCAACACTGTACACGAATGTCCCTCAACACCAGCATAGTGGCCTGATCCGGAACATCGACCCGCATAGGCCAGTCCCTTAGACCTTCCACTAGCTGCACAAATCAGCATCGTACACGGGGACGTCGACCCTCAAGAGCCAGTCCCATCGAAAACGACACACAGTCAGTCACAGTCATTTAGTAGTCAGCGTGGAGGAAACACGAGAATTTACATGGACAGTACACGGGTTTTACACATTCAACAGAAGTTACGATTGTTACTATCATCACGTGCAGACACGGAAAGTGGTTCAGAAATTGCGGTCAACGTGCATGAACTAGACACTGAGACTATACTACTATCATCGTCAGATGATCTCTTCAAAGCTTTGACCGTGAACCGCGGTCTCAGCCTCCTAAGTGTGGTTAATTAAACAAGGAGCTGCCCTCTTAGCCTTCGGAAATTTCTGGACAAAGCTGTAAGCTACGAACAGGCAGATTCACTATCAAAAAGAAAGGAAACGGGCTCACCAGATCATCTAGTCAAGGTGTTGCGCTCACAGACGTAAACGTTTTTGATCGCAGCAGCTTCGATGCCTCCTATTCGGTCTGGACACGCTTATGTAAGATGTCTCGTCTGTCCGCACACACAGCAGTTCTTTTCAGGATTGGTCTTGCTTTGTTAAAACTTCTCGGCGTTGACGTTCGTTTCAATGTATTGTGTTGTCTACAGCAGCAGCCTCTTCTCTTAGCTCGCAGCCGTCATTTTTTCTATGTCCTGGTGTACCACAATATTCCTATCAACCTTTTTGGTTTCATTGTCTTCGTGTTTTCATTTCTATCAACCTTTTTGGTTTCATTGTCTTCGTGTTTTCGCTTCAGTCAGATTCCTTTGGGAATTTGAATCTTCTACATCTGCATTAGCATCATCGGGACCAAGGTGGATCATTCGTGTTGTCCTGCTTATAGATCGACGTCAAGGGCTTGCCACTAATCCGGCTAGTAACATCTCCGTGTAATGAAATCAAATAATTACGGAACGAAAATGGCCCGGGCGCGTTCCAATGCTAAGAGTATTCTTCTCTGATCTTTGCCCTTCCAATCCCACTTCTGATAAAGGCACACGGCCAATATCAGGATTATTATCGGGCAGTTCCATACTAATATTCTGTGGGTAGGCGTGGATAATCGGGCGAGAAGAATAAAAACGGCACCTTCAATATTCCGACACTATAATTATCAATTCTTCCTTAATCCATCAAAATATGATTCTTAATACACGTGGGAATAGTTCAATTAGCAATCACGGGAAGACACTCCGCCGAACACGTAATGCACATACGCGATGCAAATGGGTTGAATGCCACCAACGTAATGGCGTCCGCCGTCCATCTGTCGCCTCAGCACACTAGCGCCCGGAGTTGTGTCAGAGTGGAGAAACCTCATCTGTCAGTTATGTTTCTTGCCACTCTAAAATAATCGAAGCGCCCGCCGCGCGCCGTCATATTTATATATTAATAACAGTAACTAATGTTATTAACTTTGCTCGGAGTTTCTTAGCGCGATAAAATCGGGAACGAGGATGTTTGCTGAAGAACCAAGCCAAGCAGAAGTGGCTCGAAGAAGCGATAACGGATGGGGAAGAAAGGTTTGAATTTAGTGGATGCAAATGGCAGATATGACTGTGGCACTCTAATGGGAGAACTTTGTTTGGCAGTGGACGTCTTCTGACTGAGCACTAAGTGATAATTTTTATTCGTATTCCTATCGGATATAACTTGAAAAGAAATTGCTTGAGACTGGGTTTTTAACGCTCGCTTTACTGGAAGCGATGTTATCCTTCTTATACATTCACGTACATACTCATAATATCTCAGGGTGACGAGCGCAGTGCATTGCCGCGCAGGGCTATGAACTGTTGAAGTTCGAAATTCTGGGTGGCACTGAATTGTTATGGGCAAGCGTGACGCTTGACATCAGGTGAGCGACTTGCACGCCTCGTCACCAAGTACAAAAAAAAAACTAAAGACATTCTTTAAGTTATGTTTTACGAAGGGAAGCAATCACTCAGACGCCCTACTTACATTACACCATTGAGAAAAACATCACAGAAATCGCGACTGATCCGCTCGACAATCTCACATTTGTTACGTAGGAATAAAAATATTACCAAAGTTAGATAAGCAAGTATAAACTCAGAAAATCACTAAACGAAACGATTCTACACGGTTCTTACTTACACGCGATGTTTTCTATAAACATACCATCACATCACAGTAAAAAAAGACATCAACGCGTTGCTCCATTTTCCGCGATTAATTGCATAGATAAATCCAAGACTTTCTTTCTATTTACGCAAGAGATAACACGTCCACGTCGTTGCAAGGTTTTATCTCTGTAATCTCCTGAGGGGATGCTATTAGGCTTTACACAGCCGTGCTAGGAAATGATGTAAGTTTACGCACTGAAAGGCTGGGTTGGTGAGGTTACAATCCTCTGTCGTAAGAAATGTTTTTATTTTGTTAATATAGGTAAAGTTTTGGCACACCTATTATTTATAATAAAATTAAGTATGTATTTATAAAGCTTTTTTTATCGCGTTTAATTATGCATTTGACCATCAACTGTTGTCGAAATCTTACTAGAATACAATTCAAATACAAAGTTACTGTTTCGTTTACTATTTATATTCTGAGCTGATCTCTGAACTTTTGTGTGTGGTATAACGGGTAACAATTTATAAGAATGTCATTAAATGTTTTTTTTTCCCATAAAAAGTCATATTAAAATGGACGTAGCGAATGAACGGTTTTTGGGTCAGTTCCATAAAAATCCACTAGATGGCGTTGTCAATTCAGGTTTCACAATATATATAACTTGTCGGGAAGGCACGCACGTCTTTCAACTATAGCTGTGTTTGGGGGCTTAATTTAGAGTTAAGACTATAACTACTTCTTAATGAAATATTTAATCAAATTGATACGTAGTATTAAAGGCCTCGCTACATGGCCTGACCTGACATCGTTTGAAAGAGATGGCTATATATATGTTTCTGGGGGAACGAAAGGGAGAAGGTTTAACCTTAATAGTTTGTTTCTTTTGCTCCCGTGAAATTCAAATCTAGCTGTCCCTTTCTCACGATGTCAGGTCAGGCCATGTGTAGACACCCTAATACCCAAAAACGTAAGAAGCCAAACCGTACGAACATAGCAAAAGCGACATCTATTGAGTCCGCCGGAACCTGTTTTTTATTGCTTCTGCGAAAAGGCCTCATTCCATAGATATTTTTCAATCATGCTACCAGTCTTCCTTAGTCTCTCTTACTGGGTAACCCTAAAAATATTGTAAAATAGGTACACGTCTGCGTAACTTGATACACATGTAGATAGATGGTGATAGTAAGCCGTATTATGTTATAAAATGAAATAATTGCTTACTCGCTTACGTGCGCTCGGTAGTAGTGGTAAATAATTACCTTATTTTAAGTAGATAAGGTATTTTTTTACTAGCTGCTACTTATATTGCGTGGAAATGAAAGAAATGCGAGTGAACTGGACTTGCGTCCGTAGACTTGGATGTGTTGACTATACATTTACGATGTTTGTTCGCCGAAGAACCAAAGTCACCGATATAGCTCTCATAGTTTGCAAGCTGAAGTGACAATGGGCAGGCCACGTGGCTCGAAGAACCGATGGGGAAGAAAGGTTCTTGAGCAGCAATCACGAAAAATGCCACCGGAAAACGCAGCGCAGGCAGGCCTCCCACATGGTGGCCCGACGACATTGTAAAAAGCGCGTAAACAAATGAGTGGTTTTTTTTTTTTTTGACATTTCATAAGCTGAGTCAGAAATTTCCAAGGAAATAGGTTCCTTATAACCATAGATAAAATACAGGTATTACTCCTGTATAAGATATTCTTTGTTAGTTCTTGGGTTAGTTCCCTCGAGCAGACAATTCGTAATGTTTAGCATTTATAACGTTAAATCCCCTAAAAATAATTATCTGGCAAAATAGAGGTGGTACAAATTATATTAATATCATTTAAAATTCTTCTCAACTCTTTTTTTTACAATAAAACAATCGAATGTTTACGTTCAAATAAATATTGGGTATTTGGGTCTGAGATCCAGGTACATCGGGGATACATTCATTCTCATAATTATATCTCAGTCTCAGTCAGTTCGAGAAATGGCTAGCTATCTATCTACCAATATAATCAATGCAACAATGATAACCAAATACTAAATTGTTGTTTTAATTGTTTCAGCTCTGGGAAGCGGCAAATCGGCTCCAATGTCTTAGCCAGGTCAGCATTATCAACCAACCCTAGCGCTGCTGATAGGTAAACTAGAATACTGATTTACTTCAGAATATCATCAAAACATTTACAAATTGTTCCGAAATGTTTTATCAATTTGTATGACAGCGCCATCTTGCGGAATTTTCCAGTACTACCATTATTTTTCCGCTATGCTACCGCTATCTGTTGAAATTATCCACAACTAGCCATGCTTAAATTTTTCATGACAAGTAGTAACAGCACAGATGGCGCTGCTCAATTTCGTAAAACATGACATAGATGGCGCTATAAGTTACGAATATCAAAAATGTGAAGATTTTCTTGAAAAATTAGTAGCAATTGAGCAAATTGAAGGGGATTGTTGATGATTGTTTCAGCCAATTGTACCGTTCGTCGTCGTTCAACTCGTCCGGGTGCGGGTCGGGCGGGGAGCCGGCGGACGACATGTACTCTGATGTATCTCTCGAAGAGGACGTTCAGGGACTCAATTATAAGGTCAGTAGCTCAATAGATATTCATTTATACAGTGGTTCTAGTGATACTGATACTACATCTCGTATGTCTTATGTCAGTACCAGACTATTTATTGAATTTTTTTTTTTCGACAAATTTGACACATTTAGGTACCGGTCCTTATCGACAACTGCGAGCATGAAACGGGCATCTATAATCTTATCATGGGATAGAGGATACTTCAAGACAAAATAATTATCGAATTGGACGACAAACAAAAGGAAGACAACATTTTTTCAACTCTGAAAACAGTTCTAGTAATTGACAAAGTGGTGGAGTGATGGTGGCCGAGCGGTAGCATGTGCTTTAAAATCTAACGGCTACCGGTTTTCTCGGTTTCTCGGCCCTGCACCAATGACTTATAGTACATAAATAAATAAAAAAAACCTTCGTTCAAAACGGTGAAGGAAAACATCGCGAGGAAACCGCAATGTCTAAGAACCTCAAAAGTTCAAAGAAACATGCCATTCACTAACCATGCCATGCACGATGTTGGATTAAGGCCCTTCCTGTCTCTCTCTCACTCTCTCTCTCTCTCTCTCTCTCTGTGAGAAGACCTGTCTCCCAACAGTGGAATCGATAGGTCTGATAATGGAATCGACAAAATATACGGTCGTCATTTCCGTAGATAGAGAAACCAATAGAATAGGATTACGTTTAAGATTACGATTTAGTTTAGTTAGTAGTATTTAACGTTTGCACCTTGCCACAAAAATGTGGCAATACTACATGTTGTTCATTTTGCCATTAATGAACGTCTTACCTTCGACCAAAGTAAAATGAATGGACGGGCCCGAGTAAGAGAATTTTGAAGTCTTTAAAGTGTAAATTTTCTTTGCTTTAAAGTGAGGGCGCTACGGCTCACTTTGCTTCAGTCAGTTACAAAAAAATAGACAATCTCATACTGTATGATATAGGAAAACATTCGTACAAGCAACTTTAGTTAGTAACTTCTAATGTATCATCATCCATCAAGATTAAGCCGTCTCCAATGATATTTTGCCGTCACACTTTGAAGAGATACGATGGCTCCGCCTATTTGTGTATACAAAAAGCGCCAACTGTTTCCGACCCCTAAATGTTACGCGATTTCGATGTTTTTTTTTTTAATGTTTCGTTATCTACACTTGGATAAACTATGCTAAGTTTGATTTTTCTGAATTTTCGCAATATCTTCGTAGGCACCAAAAATACGAATAGTTTGCGTTTAATTTATAAAGAAGACAAGTAGTTTTTAATAGAGTAACAAAATTTGTTTTTTTTTTTAAACAAAACCTATTTATTCAGATTATCATTTATTCAAACCATTGAAAACAAAAACAAAAGATTTTGATGAGATTTAATGGGTGATAACAGATTTCCCTCCAATTTTCAAATACATACCATACACATACGCGCCAAAAGCACGCGGCCGGACAACCCTCTTGCCCTACCTGCAAAGTATACCAGATAAGTATGTAACTCAAACAATGAATCAATTTATTCATTCATTCTACGTGTTTGTGTTATGTACCTACTATTTTACGATATATCGTCAGAACATCATTATTTTCTGGGAAAAGTGAGACACGTCTGTGGAAAACAGTTTGTCATGTCCTATCACGTTTATCAATTAGCAAGTGTTACGTCAACTTCCTTCCTAATTCTTACGCATCCGATTTCCTTATCCTCTAATAGTATGTCCTTGCCGACAGCAAAAATATGATGATAGTCATTTTACTGGAAGCTTCTATGGGGGTGTGGAAACAACACGAAACTTTAGACGATTTCCCCGTACTTTAACACGTTACGTAATATATCAACAATCAATTCAAAAATATTCGAAATTTCATTGGAAATGACAAAGGCTGCTTCGCTCTGCTCTAAATTCAAAATAGCGCCCTCGTCGTAAAAATATAGGCGTCGATTCCCGCTAAAACAAACTTAGTGCTATTGCTGTCTTTTACTAATAGAAACACAAGAAAAAGATAGCATGCATTTTAGTTCTGTCAAACGAGTTTACCGATTAAAGCCGCGAAGAAAAACGTACACTAGCGACACTTAAAACTTTTTTTAAATCGGCACTCGCTACGGTCTCGTCTAAGTTTGTATGGAGAACTAAGATCTGACTAATTAGAAAGCACTATAATTCACGCCATCTCTATCTTGTGTTTCTATTTAGTAAAAGACAGCGATAGCTTAATTACGTTTAGTGAGGGCCACGGTGGAATCGCCAATTATCCTAATGAAATACCTACTATAGTCATAGTATATTTAAGAATATCAGGGAATTTTAAATTGATAATACAGCTCCTTACACCTTTTGACATGTTTACAGTGAGGAAGTAAATCACTACGTTATATTATTTACTACAACAGCATTATTTATACAATAATGAACAGAAATACATTTTATAAAACAGCCAATAGGTCTATTCTATTTTATTATGGGTACCTGTAGCTGTTATGGAAAGGCGTAAAGTTTACCACCAAACTGCTGCTAATTCCATGTTCCGTACAAACTTGCGTGGGTTATCGCATAAACTAGAGTCGGTACTTCAATGCTTTCGAATGCATTGCTTTCGAAGTTATGTTAATAAGAAATAAACATGAATTATGTCAACACGAAACGCATTTGTGCTACACCTACGAGGGTGGGTATAGAAAGCTAATTTATCGTATGAATAAACATGATCATTGCGAATGGTCCCAAGGACTTCTGTCTTTCGTGACACACGACGTCGTGGACTTGCTAAAATAACAGCTACGGACCCTTGGTCATGAATAAAAATAGCACCTACGCCTATGGCTCATCTTTGCTTCTGGATATCTTTTAGTTTATTGGTCATGTCAAGGTTACGAATTTTTGCAATGTCTAATAATACAAGCTCTTCGGGGGATTGGGAGATACTCGTAGTTCAATAGATATTTATAGTAAATCCTTGTGATAATAGTCTGTTGCTGTTGTAAAATGTTTGTTAACTAAACCAGTAGTTCGCACCAAACTGATACCTTTTTTTAAACGCACCTGGCGACCCCGAGAAAAGCTTGTAATCAAGCTTTTACGTCAAGTTTCGTAGTGTATTTCCGTTATGTAATGCGGTTATTATGGTTGGTACTTTTTTAGGTTATAATCTTCTAATGTTAATATCCTGAGTTTACAAAGATATTATTGTTTTAAATGTTCACATTTAAAACAATAATATTTAATCTAATATACTTAACAACCTACAAAAATCAACGTTTTTCTCACGATGAGTAGTTTTAGGGGCGAAACGATGACGGTTTAAAACATAGGAAGATCGGTGACTCAGCCTCAGAGCTGGGCCCGCACCGTGATGACCTTATTGCGATGGTTTTAAGGTTCAGCCGCCGAAGCTACGTGAACCTTACCATGCTACGATACGATTCGCGGTCACAGCAGCGCAACGTCAGCGGCTGAACCTAAAAATAATCATCGCAGGAGATTATCGATTTGCATCAAATGTTTGTCCAGAATTTGATATTTAGCTAACAAACCGACTCTCAGCCCTTCCCAAAAATTAAATTCTAGATCCGCCACTGCTTCTTCTGCTTAAAACGTCATTGTTGCAAATGCAAATCCTATTTTTGTATTCACCTGGTCCAAGGTTGCGTTGGCATAGTTCCATTACCTCCATTAATAAATGTTCCGTGCGATGTTTAGGTACGGGTGTATCCAGTGACCCTTTTATTCTGCCTGCTTTCTTATTCTAGTACTCTTTGCGCAACGATGTCTGCAGTTCAGGAAGTACCTTTAATTGAAGTCGAAGAACTCATTAAGAAAAGAGGCGTAGGCCTTTTCCTCCTGTTCTATTCAACCGCCCCAGTCAGGTCATTGAACAGATTATGGATGATCATCACGATCGGTTTATGGTTCCGTAATGACATCATACAGTCATGGTCATGATTCTAAATAAACAAAATTAGTTATTGTTATTATGCAACTCTTTTTGTAGCACGTGCTGCGTGCATGAAAATAAAGGAAATCGCTAGAAAGTATTGCATGTAAGTATTTTGTTTTTACCGGATCTGTTTCTGAGCAACATAAAGTAGAATTTTCTGGATAAGCATAGTAGGTCTGGTAGGATTTTTATTAAGCTGTTTTTATTATGTTGTTATCGTCATAGGCTATTCAATATTATGACCGCTTTTTACTCTCCTGCAAGAAAATAATTTTAGAGAGGTTGATTTATATGAAAATAAGAGATATGTTAGCTAGCCAAATTTAAAATAGTAGATCGTCAGCACTGATATGTTGAGGATCTAATATTTTTAATTTGGAATTAGCGCTTTTGACCTAGGATAGAGCCACAAGTAGATGAGACCTACTATACGTACATACACGTAGAGATACGAATAAACAATAGGCCCGTCTCGGTTCATTTGATAGTCCGTTGGAGCGTCGGCAATGGCCGCCGGAAACGGTCCCTGCGACCGCTGCTTCCGGTCAGATGCGTGCGTATGATAAATCATTTTACAGTCCGACCAACTTATCTGTAAAGTTGGACGGGGGAGCTTCAATAACATATTCTGAACAAACTAACAGCTACCCGTTGAAAATGTTCAGTTCCCACATTTGGCCGATTCTACACAGTTAAGTTGGTCGAACTCTACAGAATTAGCCTGAATGTAAACACTGGGCTTGGTGTGACTAGAGGGACGCAAATAGAGGTGATTTCATTAGTAAGCTTTACATAATTAAATCTGTGCCTCATTATTTGGTTTCCGAATGCTAGGATTGCTAATTTTATTTTATTGGATTTATAACTTATACCCAGCTGCAAATCAAATTTCTGTGATGTTTTACTTAAAAAGGTTTCTGATTCGTCTAATAACTACATAAAACGTTGACGTGATGTTTAAATAGGATAATGGATGAATTAAACATATATAGGTAGGTGGGAACCTTTTCTCCTACTTTTCCATCAGCAATGCAGTGCATGCATCAGATATTTGCATAACGTACTATCTGGCCAGAAAACCTTTAGGCCTCGGCGGGCGATGTCGTAAGGCGTATCGATTTATCCTGGGCCCGTACCGTGAGGTGCTTATTGCGATGATTATTAGGCTCAGCCGAGAACGCTGCGCGACCATACATCTTACTACGCGACACGGTTCGCGGTCGCGCAGTGTCATCAGTTGAACCTAAAAATCATCGCAATAAGCACCTCATGGTACGGGCCCTGTTACGTTAAGTAATATCCAGTTGTCGCTCACAGTTCGATTTTGTGAAGTTTTTTATAGGACAGTAGATATACAAAGGTGTAAAGTTCGAATTTAATTGAAATTAAATAAATAAGATAGAAATTAAAACTTAATGTGATAAACTTAGTGTGATAACATCGAAAGGTTTTTTTAGAACAGATTTTTTTTTGTTAGGTAAACAAGATGAAGTTTAAATATTACATGAATTAGTGTATTAACGACTGCGGCTATATTCCTCTGAATTATAATATTAGTTGGGATTGATGTAATTAATAGAAGCTTGAATATAATATTGAACATGATATTTACATAAATCAAGAAACGCTTAATCAATAAAGATATGGGTGCAATGTAGGCAATCGTGCCGCAACTATTCCTTTTTAACCGACTTCCAAAAACGAGGTTCTCAATACGATTGTTTTTTTTAAATGTTTGTTACCTCAGAACTCCGTCATTTATGAACCGATTTGGAAATATCTCTTTGTATTTCAAAGGAGGTTTGGTCCCGTTTTTATCAAAACCCAGTTATGATAATGGGATCTATGAGGAATCAAGGGAACTACTCAAATATTATAGGCATACATTGGTATTTGGTATTTTCATCTACAAATCAAGCATTTGCCTTTAGAAAATATAATTTGTATAAGTGGAACTGATGAAGAAGATTGCCAGATGGACACCTGAACTCCTCAATGATACGTATTTCACGGGTGCGCCAAGATAATCTCTATTATGACATTTAAGCGACTATCACGAAGCAAATATATAATAATATAATGAATAAATAGTTCTGATGAAGTCTGTTTTTTTATTTAAAATTATAAAAAATAAATAAATGTATGGGACAATTTTTGCACACACGGTCATCTGACCCCAAACTAAGCAAAGCTTGTAATATGGCTGCCAGAGACTGATATACGTACATAGATAATTTTAAATACATACTTATATAGATATTAACACCCAGGCATAGAACAAACACAAATATTCATCACATGAATGTTTGTCCCAGATGGGAATTGAACCCACGCCCCCAAACACAGAAGGTAGGTTCACTACCAACTGAGCCACCGGGGCAGTCAATAGTACTTAATATGTTTCTAATCAATGTTTATTTTTATTTTTCAAATAATCATTGCTCGGAAAACATTAATTAATTAATTAAGTACTTAGCTTAGAGTAGGGATTTTTGTGTCTT
The DNA here is from genome assembly GCA_947579745.1 of Apocheima hispidaria. NCBI lineage: Eukaryota > Metazoa > Arthropoda > Insecta > Lepidoptera > Geometridae > Apocheima > Apocheima hispidaria. Next base: position 5,155,959 of record OX388157.1, on the reverse strand, counting down.
TAATAAATAAATTTTGATTTGCAAAAATATATCTAAGTAGGAAGTTGGTTTTATACCGTTTAGCGCCAAAACACCATAAACTGAGTACAATACTTGGCAAACTCAACTAAACTCTTGGCAATATTTGGCTAGTTTAGTCTAAAGTCCCTGCTATGCAGCACGGCGGATAAATGCACGGTGTTTTGCTTTAAATTGCACATTTCCTACAGAAACCTCTATTACAGCTCTCAAGCGAGAGCACTACTACATTACTAATCTAGCTCTAAACAATGGTTAGTACTTCGAGTGCTCAGTACCAATACCGAAGTACCATAACGTCGTGCGGTGGGCGGCGGCCGTGGGTGGTCCATAACTGTGTCAAGGATCGCCGGGGATCATACGAATATGAATAGCAATTTTTATCCAACTACCCAGACTGAGGGCAATGTTTTTCGGGAGTATTTACCCCTATATGTGTCTAAGTGACCTCCGTATTGGTCATTTCGCATGATACTCAGGCGAGAGTTTCAAAACTCGAGCCCTTGTGCGTTGATTACTAGGAAAAGCTTTATTATCTCATGGAGATAATATTAAAGAATACAGATAACAACAATGTTAAATCTCGAGCTGTAAAGCTGACATCTATTTCGGTCTATTATCTTCGCCATCCATCAAGTTATCATCCACGTGCGTAACACATCCAGCGTATGAGAGTATGTCAATGTACTTATTACCTAACCATGGGAGATGTTAAGAATACGTACTCGACGTTTTACAACACAGTAGATAATGTGTAAAAACATCGTAACGAAACTGAAAGTAGTGTGAACGACACCGTGCGAAGCCAAACACATTGTGTGCAGATGATGGTGTACCTGTGCCGGTTTCCGCGAGAAACAAGTGCGAGTTATATATACATAACTTATTAGTTATATCTATTAGATAGATAGATAAGCTGTTTATTGCTCACACCACATTTTATGTACTTAGGATTAGAAGGCTTAAAACGAGTTTTTTTTTTTTTTTATGGAACTTTTTGACGAGGAAGTGCTCATCTGATGTTAAGCTTCACGCCTGCCCATAACAGTTCAGTGCCATCCTGAATTTTGAGGTTCAAAACCATGAGCTGCAATGTACTTCGCTGTGCTACAGATTACGTCACGCGTAGTTACGTACCTCAACAACAACCCAAATCAACTCAACGTAATCAACTCTTGAACTTGAACTTTACCCATTCTTCTGTTAAGAACAGGGCCCGTACCGTGAGATACTTATTGCGATGTTTGTCAGGTTCAGACGACGACGCTGCGCGACCACGAACCTTATCCCCGCGCGATAAGGTATACAGTCGCGCGGGCCTGTACCGTGAGATGCTTATTGCGATAATTGTTAGGTTCAGCCGCCGACGCTGTGCGACCACGAACTGTATCGCCGCGCGATAAGGTGTATGGTCGCGCAGCGTCGTCGGCTGAACCGAACAATCATCGCAATAAGCACCTCACGGTACGGCCCCTGGTAAGGTCTATTATTCGTTTCTTTCAATTCAATTATGCATGTGTAAGTACTAGCTTGCCCGCAGGGCTTCGCTCGCATAGGCTATTATATTAAATTAAACACCCCATTAAACTAACCTCATCTGACAGAATTAAAACTATTTGCTTCAATTACTTGAAGCGAGAAAATAAACCCAACATTTTTGGAGTAATCATCTAATTTAGGAAATGGTAAAAGAGAATCGTGACGTTTTTTCGGTATCTATTGTATTTTATCAAGAATCATAGCACACTATAAATATATTATTTATCATTCGTGCATTCTTTTTGTTACCAGCTTGGTATTCCAAAATCGATCCAACTTTTTACTACCATCAAAAGCATGAAACGATGGAAGGTATGTCAAAGCGTGAGCTTATCGGGGTAAGACATGCGATGTTGCCTTGCTGCTTTTTAGGTATTCCCTATTATTCATCCATTAATTAAATAATAGGGAACGCTCGTGAAAGAGGGTGCTTAGTAGTAAACAAGTAACGCACTTATTGTTATCAAGGGGTCAAGATATAAGTCATCCGTCTGAAGTAAAAGAAAGCAATGATATATAAATCGCCTATCGTATTTTTTTGTTGGAGTGAGCGTAAAATTCTCAAGACGTTGTCAACCATTGTTATAAAATTATTAATTAGGAATTTACGTCGCGTCGCGAACAACACCATTCAAAGAAAGGATTGAAGGACGATACTTACAAAAGCCTGGAGAAAAATATTGACTTCTTGAAATAATACACATACAAACTTACAATAATAATACAAACTTGAAACTGGCTAAAGAACAATCGAAGAATGACTAAGTAGACAATCAAGTTATCTGGAGCTAATACAAAAAAAAATGTTCTAATTAATTTATTTCCTTAAAATATACAATGTTTTAAAAATTTACCGCAAAACTACATATGGGTGAACTTACTTCAAAACCACCATTTAAGTACAGATATACCTTTGGTAGTTTCATTCGTCAAACACTCATGCAAGTGGCACGGTAATGAAGGAATAATGGGGCTGTTACACTATTTTTCCGCAGCCTGACTCTAAGACAATACTCTCGACCTCTAGTCAGTTCAAGGTTGTTATTTACTGTGGTGTAAATGCCTTTATTTACTCCCAATATAAGTACATTGTTGATGATGTAACAAAAGGAGGGAAGGAAAACGATGGGATATGAAACTTAATGTGGCAAAGAGTGTAAAAATGACTTAAGCTAAATTACAATACTACTACTTAGCTAAGATTATTTTGTGCAAAAGGAACGGAGAGAATAAAATCAATAATAATGATTACGTGATATTGGGAAAAAAATCGCATTTTATCAGATTGCGAATTGACCGAATGCGAATTTAATGAAAATCTGTCCTTTGTCATGATAGATAACCATCGAGATATACTTTGAAACAATTCAAAGCTTACACTAAACCAAACTTATGTTAATTATAGGGCATGCATTCTCGGCATTTTCGGTCGACATAGATAAAAATATGTTCAAAGCTTTGTAAACCTGATTATATGTTCAAATAGTGTGAATACGTGAAACAAGGATTTATTTCGCAGATTATCTGTCTTAAACGTGTGTACGATTTCATACAGCCCAGGAATAAATAATAGTGTCCAATGCCAAATAAATTGAATACTTACCTACTCCATTCTGTTCATTAAAGCAATAAAATATTAATAATTTTATTATTGTCACCGTTACAACAGTCAAGGTTTGAACACTTTAAATTGATTCACTTTGTTTATTATTATTGGAGCGGTGACGTAACTACCCAGCTTAGGTCTAATTTCCACTAGAAAATAGTTTTACGTATACCGTTTCATGTTAGGAGCTAATTCATAAAGTCGCTGTTTGTCAAAATTTGTTATAATTCACGGACATGTGAATACAACTCTGAGTCAATTGAAATATCTAGGGTTCTTCCTTGGAATTCCAAATTAATAATCCTTAGATTTTCATATTTTTAATTGGTTGTTCATGTTTATCCGTCATTTGTTTTTTCTGCAGCATAAATAACTCTTACCACGTTAACATCTCAGTAAAAAAGCTCGACAAACGAGCTAGTTTCCCATATTCACGATCTCATCTCTCTGCGACCAATTATCTTGTAATAACAATCATTGCGACTTGTCTAGTCCTAATCTAGATCCGCGTCAGAACCACACAGAGATCCTCGCGCCCTAAAAACGAATGTTAAAACAGCAATGCTTGTTTTCTTTCGGTCTTTGACCTGAATTTGTGACGTTCCCCCACTGTGCGCTTAATCTAGCCAGATTACTAAGAAAGGAACAGTAGTTTTGGATAGTATGACCGAATACCATGCCGCTGAAACACATTATAGTAAGACATGAAAATCACTGTTTAGTTCTTTGAATATTGATAGGAACTTTTGGACCTCTTTTTATAAACAAATATGCAAAAAAAAAAAAAAGTTGTACAAAAAGTTCCATAAAAATGTACGTGTTTTTAAAAAAATATTTTTGACTGACGAGACCAGCAGCTAAACATCATGCTTGCCCATAACAGTTCAATGCCACCCAAAATGTTGAACTTCAACAGTTCCAAATCCTACGCGGCATCGCACTGCGCTCATCACCCTGAGATATTAGACGTTAAATATCTGTATACCCAGTAAAAATTAAATCGACAAAAGAGTATGTAAACGTTTTTGAGTTTAATCTGTGAAAACCTAAAACGAAATAAAAAGATTTTTGGGAAGTTGCCTATGTTCCGTCAGTAACTTTAACTATGAACTAAATAATTAACGAGTTAATTACTAACCTCCAACACTCCATTCGAAAACGAAAAAACAAAGAGAAACAAGCTCAAAGGACATACGATAAGCAAAACAGAATTAACGAAAATGAGAACGGAAAGAATAATTAGCTAAACTGGCTCACCGACACTGCAACTGATAACGTAGTGGATTAAATACCGGTTAGTTAAATAACCGTTAATAATAAAAGTTATTTAGTTTATAGAGTTACTAACTGCCTCATATTACAGCGTTTCTATATAATTATGTGAGATGAGCGGGTGTGATAGGCTTTCGGAAGCGGCGCGCGATCATGAAGTCCGCTCTCTAGCACAGATGGCCTTCGACTGAGTTCACAATGGTGCGTGCTATTCTTATACGCACCATGGATTTGGTATTTGAAATGTTTATTCGCCCGGTCTCTAGGATGTAATTATATCAATATGTTATAGGTGCAAGTCAAAAAATATAAGTGATCTCTAATTAACTTTTGTAGTAAAATTTATTTAGTTTGTAACTACATACAGAACTACATATACCTACACAGAAAAGTGATTATCACATTTATGTAAAATTATAGAAGACTTGAATTAGTATTGACTGAAATAGCCTCTAAGTTAGCAAAATTAACGAAATTAACTCTTGAGGGTCTTTTCAAGAGTTAATTTCGATAATTTTGCATTGCCTATAAGTATAAGTAACTACAAAGGTAGAGCGGTAATAAAAACAGGCAATTTGCAAGGGAACAATACCTAGTAAGAATTACGTCACGCGTAGTTACGTACCTCAACAACAACCCAAATCAACTCAACGTAATCAACTCTTGAACTGTCAAAAATCATCAAAAGTGTAAATCCGTAATCCTCGCCATCCTAAGGTTACCAGGAAGAAATCGGCAGTGCGCACTGCCGATTTTACACTTTTGATGATTTTTGACAGTTCAAGAGTTGATTACGTTGAGTTGATTTGGGTTGTTGTTGAGGTACGTAACTACGCGTGACGTAATTCTTACTAGGTATTGTTCCCTTGCAAATTGCCTGTTTTTATTACCGCTCTACCTTTGTAGTTACTTATACTTATAGGCAATGCAAAATTATCGAAATTAACTCTTGAAAAGACCCTCAAGAGTTAATTTCGTTAATTTTGCTAACTTAGAGGCTATTTCAGTCAATACTAATTCAAGTCTTCTATAATTTTACATAAATGTGATAATCACTTTTCTGTGTAGGTATATGTAGTTCTGTATGTAGTTACAAACTAAATAAATTTTACTACAAAAGTTAATTAGAGATCACTTATATTTTTTGACTTGCACCTATAACATATTGATATAATTACATCCTAGAGACCGGGCGAATAAACATTTCAAATACCAAATCCATGGTGCGTATAAGAATAGCACGCACCATTGTGAACTCAGTCGAAGGCCATCTGTGCTAGAGAGCGGACTTCATGATCGCGCGCCGCTTCCGAAAGCCTATCACACCCGCTCATCTCACATAATTATATAGAAACGCTGTAATATGAGGCAGTTAGTAACTCTATAAACTAAATAACTTTTATTATTAACGGTTATTTAACTAACCGGTATTTAATCCACTACGTTATCAGTTGCAGTGTCGGTGAGCCAGTTTAGCTAATTATTCTTTCCGTTCTCATTTTCGTTAATTCTGTTTTGCTTATCGTATGTCCTTTGAGCTTGTTTCTCTTTGTTTTTTCGTTTTCGAATGGAGTGTTGGAGGTTAGTAATTAACTCGTTAATTATTTAGTTCATAGTTAAAGTTACTGACGGAACATAGGCAACTTCCCAAAAATCTTTTTATTTCGTTTTAGGTTTTCACAGATTAAACTCAAAAACGTTTACATACTCTTTTGTCGATTTAATTTTTACTGGGTATACAGATATTTAACGTCTAATATCTCAGGGTGATGAGCGCAGTGCGATGCCGCGTAGGATTTGGAACTGTTGAAGTTCAACATTTTGGGTGGCATTGAACTGTTATGGGCAAGCATGATGTTTAGCTGCTGGTCTCGTCAGTCAAAAATATTTTTTTAAAAACACGTACATTTTTATGGAACTTTTTGTACAACTTTTTTTTTTTTTTGCATATTTGTTTATAAAAAGAGGTCCAAAAGTTCCTATCAATATTCAAAGAACTAAACAGTGATTTTCATGTCTTACTATAATGTGTTTCAGCGGCATGGTATTCGGTCATACTATCCAAAACTACTGTTCCTTTCTTAGTAATCTGGCTAGATTAAGCGCACAGTGGGGGAACGTCACAAATTCAGGTCAAAGACCGAAAGAAAACAAGCATTGCTGTTTTAACATTCGTTTTTAGGGCGCGAGGATCTCTGTGTGGTTCTGACGCGGATCTAGATTAGGACTAGACAAGTCGCAATGATTGTTATTACAAGATAATTGGTCGCAGAGAGATGAGATCGTGAATATGGGAAACTAGCTCGTTTGTCGAGCTTTTTTACTGAGATGTTAACGTGGTAAGAGTTATTTATGCTGCAGAAAAAACAAATGACGGATAAACATGAACAACCAATTAAAAATATGAAAATCTAAGGATTATTAATTTGGAATTCCAAGGAAGAACCCTAGATATTTCAATTGACTCAGAGTTGTATTCACATGTCCGTGAATTATAACAAATTTTGACAAACAGCGACTTTATGAATTAGCTCCTAACATGAAACGGTATACGTAAAACTATTTTCTAGTGGAAATTAGACCTAAGCTGGGTAGTTACGTCACCGCTCCAATAATAATAAACAAAGTGAATCAATTTAAAGTGTTCAAACCTTGACTGTTGTAACGGTGACAATAATAAAATTATTAATATTTTATTGCTTTAATGAACAGAATGGAGTAGGTAAGTATTCAATTTATTTGGCATTGGACACTATTATTTATTCCTGGGCTGTATGAAATCGTACACACGTTTAAGACAGATAATCTGCGAAATAAATCCTTGTTTCACGTATTCACACTATTTGAACATATAATCAGGTTTACAAAGCTTTGAACATATTTTTATCTATGTCGACCGAAAATGCCGAGAATGCATGCCCTATAATTAACATAAGTTTGGTTTAGTGTAAGCTTTGAATTGTTTCAAAGTATATCTCGATGGTTATCTATCATGACAAAGGACAGATTTTCATTAAATTCGCATTCGGTCAATTCGCAATCTGATAAAATGCGATTTTTTTCCCAATATCACGTAATCATTATTATTGATTTTATTCTCTCCGTTCCTTTTGCACAAAATAATCTTAGCTAAGTAGTAGTATTGTAATTTAGCTTAAGTCATTTTTACACTCTTTGCCACATTAAGTTTCATATCCCATCGTTTTCCTTCCCTCCTTTTGTTACATCATCAACAATGTACTTATATTGGGAGTAAATAAAGGCATTTACACCACAGTAAATAACAACCTTGAACTGACTAGAGGTCGAGAGTATTGTCTTAGAGTCAGGCTGCGGAAAAATAGTGTAACAGCCCCATTATTCCTTCATTACCGTGCCACTTGCATGAGTGTTTGACGAATGAAACTACCAAAGGTATATCTGTACTTAAATGGTGGTTTTGAAGTAAGTTCACCCATATGTAGTTTTGCGGTAAATTTTTAAAACATTGTATATTTTAAGGAAATAAATTAATTAGAACATTTTTTTTTGTATTAGCTCCAGATAACTTGATTGTCTACTTAGTCATTCTTCGATTGTTCTTTAGCCAGTTTCAAGTTTGTATTATTATTGTAAGTTTGTATGTGTATTATTTCAAGAAGTCAATATTTTTCTCCAGGCTTTTGTAAGTATCGTCCTTCAATCCTTTCTTTGAATGGTGTTGTTCGCGACGCGACGTAAATTCCTAATTAATAATTTTATAACAATGGTTGACAACGTCTTGAGAATTTTACGCTCACTCCAACAAAAAAATACGATAGGCGATTTATATATCATTGCTTTCTTTTACTTCAGACGGATGACTTATATCTTGACCCCTTGATAACAATAAGTGCGTTACTTGTTTACTACTAAGCACCCTCTTTCACGAGCGTTCCCTATTATTTAATTAATGGATGAATAATAGGGAATACCTAAAAAGCAGCAAGGCAACATCGCATGTCTTACCCCGATAAGCTCACGCTTTGACATACCTTCCATCGTTTCATGCTTTTGATGGTAGTAAAAAGTTGGATCGATTTTGGAATACCAAGCTGGTAACAAAAAGAATGCACGAATGATAAATAATATATTTATAGTGTGCTATGATTCTTGATAAAATACAATAGATACCGAAAAAACGTCACGATTCTCTTTTACCATTTCCTAAATTAGATGATTACTCCAAAAATGTTGGGTTTATTTTCTCGCTTCAAGTAATTGAAGCAAATAGTTTTAATTCTGTCAGATGAGGTTAGTTTAATGGGGTGTTTAATTTAATATAATAGCCTATGCGAGCGAAGCCCTGCGGGCAAGCTAGTACTTACACATGCATAATTGAATTGAAAGAAACGAATAATAGACCTTACCAGGGGCCGTACCGTGAGGTGCTTATTGCGATGATTGTTCGGTTCAGCCGACGACGCTGCGCGACCATACACCTTATCGCGCGGCGATACAGTTCGTGGTCGCACAGCGTCGGCGGCTGAACCTAACAATCATCGCAATAAGCATCTCACGGTACAGGCCCGCGCGACTGTATACCTTATCGCGCGGGGATAAGGTTCGTGGTCGCGCAGCGTCGTCGTCTGAACCTGACAAACATCGCAATAAGTATCTCACGGTACGGGCCCTGTTCTTAACAGAAGAATGGGTAAAGTTGAAGCAAACAGAATTATTGTTAGAGTGTTTTGTCATGTAGACAATATAAGTAGTTTTTCCTATTGAGGTTTGTTTGTAATTTACAGTGCAACCACTTATCTGTAAAGCCAAATGAGGGAGCCATCGTCGTGTTTTCTAAACATAACTGATAGCTTCCCATAGAAAATTGTAGTTCTATATTTTGTCCAACTGCACAGATAAGTTGGTTGCTCTGTACTATAGTAATTTTCAGTTCGCCACGGTCACAAGAAATGTATTAAAATGTATGAGAGCACATTGTTCGTTCACAATTGCCTGCGTGTTGCGTAGTTTATTTATTTATTATTGTTTTTATTTCTCAAAGCTTCAGAAGCTGCGCGAAGCAATGCTTTAACTTGGGGGGAAATTGCGTTAGTTTCCGATAAATAAGTACCTAAAAGACAATTTCAGAAATGGTCTAAAGGCTGTGACTAGGGACAACATTGTTTGTGAACGACCTCTTTGCTGGCGATATGCGTGCTCGTAGCATGGGTTTATTTAAGTCCCTATAGGTCTATCAGTGCCTTTCCTCACTTTCCCGATAGTTTTCCCAGTAAACCAACTTAAATTGGCTGATCCCATCAGCCCCCATTGTTTGCCTTTACTTTGGGCCAGGCCAGAACTTTTTTCTATCTTCAGCACCTATGTGCTGTAAATGGTGGCAGGTGGGATGTTTTTTCTGACCTGCTCCTGTTCTCTTATAACTTTCTACTCGTCGTCGTTTTGATTCTGTGAACGGTCTGTATTTATAGATTTACTGCGTTTTATTTTATCATAGTTTGAAAGCTAATCTATTATGAGAGCTCAACAAGTTTTTTATTTATTTTATCATCAATTTTATCTCCGAAATTGATTGTATTACGCAAACCAATTACACTTTAGGATTAAGTTCACTTTCTCTTTATAGTGTAGAATCTGCTTATAAAACAATTTGAATATCATTTTATTTACATTAAATTAAAAATCTTCAAAGCGTTTGAGTTATTTCAGACCATACGGAACAGTAAATATATTTTTTCTAGAGGCCATCAGTTTTGATGTTCTTCCTTCCTCTTTAAATTGAAGCATGATAACTTTATAAATAAATAATATGATTGCATAATAATTTAAAAAATAAACAAGATATAACACACACATGCATGTTATATTATACAGCAAAATATATAATTATTAAATTTAACTTTACTCGACAGATTTGACACTATTATTTATTACTATTGTTATAGTGAGTAATACAAGTCAATAAGTACTTTCTGAACGAATTTCACACGGTCTGCGACAATAACCTCAATCTCGATACCTACTGAATTAAATAACACTTGCCAAGTTTTGATCTAAATCTTATTAATAGTACCTAACAGGTATCTTATTGTACAGCGTAACATAGAGTGGCGTAACAGTTTTTAATCTGGTATGGATTATAAAACATTTTGAATACCTACACCTCTCATTTTCAATCGTTTTTAAAATCATTAGGTATAACGTAGGTGTTCAACAGTTTTAATTAATAACATCATGAAAGTTATCAAGAACTGTTGTTTTTATTAATCTAGTCTTATCCAAGGTATTTATGTGATGTGCTGCCGTTTGGTATATATATAACATTGGGCAACTCGGTACCGGCCCAAACCTCCGGGTCGGTCGGAGGCCTGTGTTGCTCTAAGCTATATAACTCCATTAATTCAAAATATTATCACGACGCTACATGATACTTTGCCCCTGAATCATGATCGATTCATTATCAGCCAGAAAGCGTTCACTGGTGAATAAATGCATTTGCCATAATCCCCACGCTTGACAAGTGGCTTGGCGATCGCAGAACGCTCACTGTCTACTAAGAGGACGCTGCTGGGCAGCTCCAGTTTTTCTGGCCGCAGTTTTGGGACAAACTCGGGTCTTGATATATTGGTTATACTTATAACTGGTTATATTCCGCTGCATTATGTAAATGACTTAGAATAAATTTATGCCCATAATCAATTCATCTTGATAAAATTTCCCTTCTTCGCAGTTTATTTGCGTCCAGTCTAGAGTAATCAAACAAACATTAAGTGCTTTCAAATGCGTGCTCTCGGATTGTGGATTGCGAGCTGGTTACGTTCTGATGCTGTCCACCCGTTAATTTCACGTTTGTACAAGTTTTTGCAAGCTAATTTCACTCTCTATGAAAACAATTTGATCAGTTTCACTGTCAACATTATGTTCTCATCAATCTACATAGAAGATTATATTTCACAAAACATTATTTGGTATCATTCTCTAAGTATTTATCTCTAGACTTAAACTAACGCTTAAACATCGCAACCATAATTTTTCTAACTTTTTCATTCATCTACATAATTATTTCACTATCTTTTTCTAAATTTATTTTTTTCATTTTCCTAATCATATTGTTTTATTGATGTTGTCGTTTCTGTCTTCTGCTGCTAATTCAGAAATGTAATGAAAATCGAAATCGCAGATTTGGTCAAGCATAGAATACCTTTGCCAAAAAGCCCTGTGTAATCAGTTTCACTTTTTCGATTACTTCGTTGAATGATTCGAAGTAAAATAGCTTCATGAATAATTTAATAGCAGAACATTCATCGGAAGCGAGCCGGCCAAGTTGTGCGTACATCTGGCTGCGCAATGCAATCATGGGAACCCTTCGCCCGTAAAATTACGAGATGCAACCGGAATAGGGACTGGGGGAGCGTATGAAAGGGGTTATTGCCTCGGAACTATCAGGCTGTGCATATGTGCAGGAGCGAATAAAGTTTATTTGAATGGCGGCGGCTGACCGGCTGATAATCATGTCGTGTCAGTGGGTGGGGTGCGGCCGCCGCTCGCCGGTTAGTGCCGCTCGCGAGACTGTGTCGACAGCACGTACAGACAGCATTACTAAAGTTTCGCTTCTGATACGACTCTAATTCCGAGAATCAGCGGCTACATTCAAACCGAATTCCGCGGTAGTCTGTTTCTTATCAAAATTTGTCTCTATAAAGCATGCCCCGGCAACAGACGAACATTTTAAATCGACTTCGACGGAGTCTTTTGCTACCAGTACTGATTCTTGTGTATGACGATAACTAACTTTTAATGTTTTATTGGTGATAGTGCATCATTAAAGAAGCTTGTCAAGCCTGTGCCGTGTAAAATGTGACATCCAGTGATTGGGTAGTTCGTGTTACGTATACTGTGTCATAATCGCATTAGAACAAACGTGCTGAAAATAATTATCACTCAGTCACCTGTGCCATTACTGGAATTAGCTTTATGTTCAACGAAATTCTAATCGAATTGAAAGTCAAACTCGTGATTACGAAATATAATTTAGTTTATGTTATTAATAAGTACATAAAGTAAGCAGTGCAATATTGGAATTGGTCCAAAGATATCGAATTGTTCCAAGTGCCGGTGTTTAAATGTTTAAATCGGGATTATTCAATCGGTCCGGAGGCGCGATGGGTGAGCAAGTTGAAGCGGAGGAAAGCCTCGAGCTGGAGTACGATATGTGGGACGGACAGTTCGATTTCGTGGGTCCTCAGGGTCCGCCACCTGAGTCTCGACTGCGTATCACTTCGGACACCAGCCTCACTGAGGACCTCTTCACAGGATCGCCGCTAACTCCTCATCTCACTAACGGACTGAATGGTGGAAAGAAGACCGCCGCACATCAGTGGTGCGACAACTTGTCAGACCAAGTGAGACTCGCTCTACTTATTACCTAATTCTTAATATGTAATTCTAGGAATTATCGCACGGACTTAACCGTTTATGATAGAGAAGTGAATGGGATAGAACATTTGTGGCATATCCACCCGGTAAAAATCGCTATATGAAAACAGTGAAGTCTTTACCTCCACATATCTTCGGAACACTTTAGGACACCATCTCATAGAACAGATTTTGTTCGTTTAAATGCTTTCTATCCATATATACTAATTTTACCATGCGCGGAAACTACAAAAAAAAATGCGGCGAGTATATCATATGCCAGCTTCCATACAAAAATGTTCGAACCCCTTTGAACCCAGACTCCTCAAATGGTCTAGACGAACAATAAAAACGGGTTTTACGAAATTCTACTTCTAAAGGGACCCCATGCATGCTAAGCCAATGAAACTCGGTTTGTGTAAAAAGAAAGGCAATGTCGCAGGGTTTTCCGGAAATCAAACGCTAAAGAGGTGAAATAGGGTGTCGAAGCCGAGGCAGGCAAGCTAGTTAGGTATAATTGAACTGTGCTCTCGTCATTGGAAGTTGAATAACGATAACAGGAATGACAAACAACGTTTTCCTTTTATTATTTGAAATTTAAATAGGATTACTTATTCACTAGGCAAAACCACAATAATTACCTACCTACTAACATTGGTGCTGCGTCAATCAAGACGTCTAAACTTAAATACCTAGTATCTATGTCAACATATAAAATACAAGCGACCCGCGACTTCGCTCGCGTGGACCTACAGAGAAGAAAAAAAAGTAGCCTATGTCTTAAGTTAACTATGCAAAAATTCAGCTCGATCCGTTCAGCCGTTTAGCCGTGATAACGCGACAAAGACCCAGACAGAGTGACAGAAGGTGAAGGAAGTTCATGTGAAAGAAATTTTAAACAAATATCAGAAAAGTTATAGGTATTCATAGGGATTTTGTTCGTCAGTGAAAATGACTGGTGATATTAAACTTTTTTGGGGAAATGAAAGAGTAAGCCCGTCTTTTCGTTCCCGACCTGCCGTGCCATCACGGCCTTGTTCAGTGATGTCACGCAAGGCCCCGTGTTTATTTGAATCTTTCAGCTTTATACTTATGCAGTATTTTCATAAGAACAAAACTAACCAAATTCATCAATATCGATTTTGCCAAGTCTTACATATAGGCATAAAAGTTTTACCGTGGTTTGCTTTAAGGAAATCTTGTTGGTCATGTGTTTGTAATTCTTTACAAAAAAGGCCTACGGGTTTGGCGTTGTTTGGTATCAAAATATGAGAAATTAATTCTGTCGTTAATATTTATTTTGGTACTATCACACTGCTATATACTACAGTGATGTACAGTATATGTATTATCGTCCGGTCTGTTGACTTATAATTAAAACATAAATTACCCTAATCAAATTGCGTAGCAAAAGACGCATTATATCTATAATATTAATTTATTTGTATAACAGCTTCGATAAATAGCCATATTATCCTTCCTTACTACAACCGAGCTGAGCTAAAAAACCGTCATATATATATCTGCAATAATATACCAGCTAAAATAATAATAAAAGTGATCAGAATTTACAGTTTATTGCACAGCTTCGACAAATAGCCATATTATCCTTCCGTACTACACCCGAGCTAAGCTATAAAACCGTCCCATATAATTATCTGCAATAATATAGCATCTAATTAAAAATAAAAGTGATTAAAATGTACAGCTTATGTAATTAAAATAATAGAAAGAACAATCGACGAAAGGGCTGGTGCTTACCTCGGCCAGAGAATTAGCATTGCTATTCAACGAGGTAACGTCACCAGCCTTTTGGGTACCCTGCCCGCGGATAGTGACCTGAGCTCTGTTTTTTATCTATAATTAATTTATAATAATTTTGGTTGTAATTTTAGCTCTTTTATTTAAGTTTAGATTATATATATAGAATAGTCTTAGTATAAAGTGTTTGTGTTTCGTTAGATAATAAAAAACATTAAAATTAAAAATATTTAAATGTTATTATTGCAGCTATATCAGATTTTTCTCAGCGTGGCTTGGCACAGAAAGGCCTCCCGAAACAAGGTTTTTTTTTCCATTCCGCTTGCTTCGTAAACATAAATTATATTTTGAATGTTTATCGGCAGCAATCCTTTCGTTATTGCAGATTGTTATCGGCTCATATCTCAAGGGCCGATAATATTCACATGCTGCGTAGATTACGCGCAACCTGATAAAGATTAAAATCATAGACATGAATTTTTAGGGTTCCGTAGTACTAAATGGAACCCTTATAAGTTCGTCATGACTGCCTGTCTGTCTGTCTGAATCCTGTACAGCCTTATAACTTTAAAAGTTATAAACTTACACATGCATGACATTTTGCACAACGATTAGTGTAAGTAACCTACAGTGTAGAACAATATAAATACCTTTTTTTTTTTTTTTTGTAAAATAAGGGTAGCTCCCATAAATGTAAAGAGGGGGTAAAAAAAATATTCGCTGATCCCCATCATGTGGGGTGTCATTGAAAAGGTCTTTTTAAGGTGACAATTTTGAAAGAATAAAAAAAACATAATTATATATAAATATGTCATACGGTGGCTGTCATACATATAGAGTGAGTATAAAAATTCCTATATAAATATAAAATCATATAAATATAATAAATATAAAATTCCTATATATATTAATACATTTTCGCATGTCTCCAACATGTGGAGTATTATTGAAAAGGTCTTTTAAAATAAACTTAAGGTTTGCTACACCATTTTTTTATCAGATGTACCACTTGCGAAATATGAGCTGTATGCGTCTCATCAACTTGTAATCTTCCAGGTTGATAGATCTTAGTAAAAACTTTCTTATAAAATTATTTCGGGCAGCATGTGATAATTACTTTTTGAGATATGCGGTAAAAACGGATAAATACTTCCTGCGCACATACGGAACCCTTATAAGCAAGGCCCGACATGCTCTTAACAAGTTATTTTACTTTGGATTTGCCTTGGACAGGCAAACGAAATCGAAAATCTAAATAACAATGTTCAAATAAGAGAGCCGGTATAAGTATCATAATATCACCTAGATTTCATATAACTGAATAACTTTTTCAGGATTTTGGAAAAAACAGAATTTTATATAATTAACATATTTATATATCCAGTTGTGGTAGTAGGTATCAATGCATTAACACACAATAAATCTGAGAGAAAAAATGAATTAATAAACTTCTCAAAACGTCTTGTCTTGTCATAAATCTTTAAATTAGATAGATAGATAGATAGATAACTCTTTATTGTTCACACCAAAAATTACATGCATAATACAAAAATCTACTTAAAACTAGTGTAACAATTGGCGGCCTTATCGCTTAAAGCGATCTCTTCCAGGCAACCTTAATTAGTATACGTTATATGCAACAACGTTATATGCGTTATATGTTATATATAACGTTTGTTTTATTGTCTTTACAAATGCAATGATCTAATGGAAAGAAAACAATGATGTTATTATTAAAGTTATTGAAGTTATGATCCGTAGAATATTGCCATAATATTTTAACAATGCGTGGGTTGAAAGCTAGTTGCATAAGCAAACTGACTTTTGTATTCAACTTGGTTATTATTTGAGACATTTCTACTAAAGGAATTGCTTTGTTGCCGTAAATCTAAACTAAAACCTCAGTAGTCGTATTGTGAATAGCATAGAATTATTGTTCATCATGATCATTGTCAGCCTTGAATAATTCTATTCAATAATTATTCTGCACTGCTAGGCATATGAGCTTCTTTTTGCTCGTTCCCTTTTCAGTCATATCCCAATCGGATGCTAGTGCCTGACTACGTATGTGTTACTTGTTAGTCGAGAAGGGGAAACTCACGCGACTAAAATTCTTATCGCTTTGCGATTGTAGTTTCTACGCATACAACTCCTTAATTTTCTCTGAGTTGTCTATTTTTCCAGGAAATTAATATCTATTAATCGAGTTTGCCAACCGCTTCGTAATGAACTGTGTCATGGTCAGAACAGCACGTTTATACTTACTAGTTCTGTCTACAATTAGGTTAAACAAGCGTGCAAGCTGCAAATTCCTTCGCAGCTGCATTCCTTCCTTCTGCAAATCCCTTTAAGTATTTGAAGACTTGTGTTTGTCTACATTGAATCTGTCTCTAGAAGAAATTATTTATACTCTTTGGTTGAGCATGCTGGCTTTGCCAACAGTGCTATAATATTTGCAATCCATTTAAATCTCCGCTTCGGTGAAGTTTTTAGTATACTATTTTCAATAGTGACAAAAAAAGTAACTTTACAAAAAAAAACAATTTACTTTTAACTAGGTTTTTAAATCTTATTTTTTTTCTTTTTATGTATTTTATGAACATGCTAACTTTACCGCCATTTACTTGTTAAGTAATTATTGATGCGCTTGTGCTCAATGCATAATGACCTTTTTATCTTAAGCACTTGGTGTATCATTAATTGAACATGTGGCTCGAACAGCGTCCTCTATGTGGCCAGTAATTATTTTATCTTCGACGTGAACTTTGTTTTTTTTGTATCTGTTTGTAGGTCAATCGTGTCAAAATAAATTTGGAATTAGGAATAATTTCCTCGACATAATTTATTCCGTTTCCACTGTTATTATGTCACCAATTTTGTACTTAATGTATACTCGCCAATTAGCTTCGTGGTTTTATAACTTTATATTATTACGACGGGGAGTTTTGGCGGGAACGTGAAGAAGTCATGTCGCGTTATTATATTATTTTCCAAAACTTTGTTATTTCGAGTGTTAATGTGTAAAAATGGTGGATTTTTATTCATTAAGTTGTTCATGATGTTGCATGAGTGTTGGTGAATAGTATAATGTCGTGAAACGTGACTTTTCGTGTTGTTTCCAAAACTCCATAGAAACCTTTAGTAAAGTCCCCACTTTACTGGAGTAGGACGTGGACTTGACCGTGACTTACTTTACTATGACTGAGACTTGTTTTAATTGTGAAATACTTTACTTCACTTCAAATATTACAAAACTTGACATTGGCTAAATACACAACGTGTGAAGCCAAAACTTAAGAGGAAAAAAAAAATTATTACGACGCTTGTTAAAATAATCGATTTCTTATACCACCTAAGAATCCTTTTTTCATTATTATGCCTGTCATAATCACATGAATGTGCTCCAATTTTAAAGAAGCTATGACCGTTACGTATTTCGTGACTGGGAATTATATCATAATGCTAACAGTATCGCTGACCGAATGCTATGGTTGACCGGTCACAGACCTAGTGTGGCTAGTGCTTATTCAATACTGTTGCGTACCTAAAAGAAAAACTCGTACATCTTCAGAATGTTTTGAAGAAATAAATTGATCTAAATATGCCGTTGCCAAAGACGTAAAGGGGTAGACACCTAATCAGCAAATCAAACTATACTGAAAGAAAGCACACCAGTATTGACGTACCTGTCAAATCAAATTAAGAGCTCCATACAGTTGTCATTCTCATCTCATACTGATAAAATCTCCGAATAATCAGACAAAAGATGGTATAATGTGCAATAAAATCTTGCCGGAATTACAAGGAATCAAAGAACACCACTGCCACATCCATCTACAAGTCCTAAAATATACTTTTAGTATAAAAAAATCAAAATAATAAAATTATTGAATAATGTAAACAGAATAGTTACTATGACAACGTTATGTATAATAGTGTTGCCAAATATTTTTTGTAATTTCCCAACTTTGTTTAGGTTTCCTAGAGACTCAGATATATTATATGTAGCTGATCTTTTGATAAAAATAGTTCGGCAAAGTAGGGATGAATAATGGCGGAAACCTATAATTAAGGCTTCCACCAATATTAATTTACCTATAATACATATTTTTTATAATTTTGCCTAAAATATGTGTCGGCGCATAATTATCAACAACAAGCCTACAATGAGCGTGTCACGATATGACACAATTGTATTGCATTTTTTTTAGAAATAAAATGTTGTACCTTCCTAAGAATGTAAGAATGTAAATTTGTTTAGTGTGGTTGTGGGTTTTTGGGCCTGCAAGGAAAATGCACATTATCTTAGGTTTTCACCTTCACATGTGTGTTACTTGAGGTTGCAGAATAGTCTGGCAGTTTAAAAAAAGATAAATCCGCTAATAGGCGAATGTTGCGTATTCGTTTATTTGCGAATTTAGAGGATTCCATTTCCATCGTAATAAATTGAAAATAAAAACTTAACATTATTTAACTTAACAATAATGTGGATGATAAAAAAAAAAGTATAAGAGCCTATTTAAGAACCACTGTGATACAACCTAAATCACTCCAATCAAAATTTATTTACCCGACCAAATAGGGTAATCACTTTTTAATGGAAAGCCTCAAATGTCATGACAAAAAAGACTGTCAAAAATTATAAGCCATTTCAAAATCGTGTTTGTATGGAGACTATCCTTCTGGACCTTATTTATAAGGAGAATTCTGTGGCCGTTGCTTATGGATTGTTTTCTATGTCTGTGGTTTTTTTAGTCTGTGCTCCTTTAAGCATTTCGATAAGTATATTATATTGTAATATATACCACTGGCTTTTCGGTGAATATTTCTGGAGAAGATATTCGATGGCGTTTGTGAATCCGCCAACCCGAACTGGGTCAGCGTGGTGGATATGGCCTAATCACCCTTTGAGGGTAGGCCGATATCTCAGCAGTGGGATGTTTAAAGTAATTAATGTTTAGTAATTTTTGGCCAAACCCATTGTTTGATATTGTTTTATATTTTTCTACGCATTAATATGGTTGTGACCACAATGCAGAGTTGTAGAGCATGTAACCACAGAATATTCAACTGTTCGTTCTTGATACAGTGCCATGGTTTATGTAATAGTTGTGGTATTGGTCGTAATGATACAAGTGGGGCATTTGGGAATACAGAACTCGTGCTGTGCCTACTGCCGACTGCGACATGTTACTGACCCCGTTATTTGCATCAAGCTTCTTTTGATAGAATAAGCCCAAGATAGGCCATTGCCATAACTATCATAAGACCAAAGAGCATTTCGTAGCAAGCAATGTTTTATTTATTTATTGCATGTACTAATAACAGTTGTAATTTGATAGTCAGGATAGGATATGATTTTTAGGCACGATATGGACACTGAATAAAAAATAATCATAAGTTTAATAAGTAATAAGTTTTTTTATTCAGTAAACACACATTACAAAAACAGATTTAAGCAACCAGGGACACTTTTTAAGCATACAAATGCCTGTGTTAAGAGTCCCTACTCTTTCTTAATGTAGCACATCTTTACATAATATGTGTGTGGGTATCATCACTGCGATACTCAAGTACTCGTAAGAGTCAGGGATCGCAGTGATGATGACCAGTGTTTGTGTGTGTGTGTGTGCATGTGTGGGTGAAGATGTGTGCGTGTATGTTCGTTATTGAGCCTGAAGTAATATCCTTTCTGTTTCATTGTAATTAAAATGTGTTATCCACCTGATAATACATTTTTTACATTCATAGTATTGTTTTGAATATACATCCAAATCTTTGTTAGCTCTATTGTATACATTAGCCAAACGTGCATTATATTGCTTGCAAGCAAATTCCGTTTTACATTTTGGTATTTGCACAGCGGAAACTTTTCTTCTTTTTGCCTGGATGCTAGCACCAAAAGGTAGGGTTTTATGTTTTTTTTAAATTAAGTGAACAAGATACAACTTTCTTACCGACAGTAAGTCACTAATCGCATAAACACTTTCGGTGGGGTACCGGATATTCTTGAAATACATTACCTTTATTAAAGCACGCTGGGCCCGTTCAACCGCAATAAATTTTGTCTTAGATGCTCCTCCCCAGATTGAAATACAGTATATCAAGATAGATTGTGCTAAAGCCACATAAATATCATTCAATAAATTACGAGGAGACTGAGCACTTTTTTTAGGAACAACATGTCTAAGTGACCTGAATATCCAAATTAATTTACGTACTCTGCTGGATACTTGCTCTAAATGAGCGTACCAAGATAGTCTATAATCTATAACAATTCCTAGGTACTTAGTATGTGATACCGTGTGAATGCTAGGGCATCTACAGTTTTTCTGGTTAATATCATCACAATCATGAACTCTTATATTAAATTCCGAAGGTGGCTGAGTACGTTTGTCGATACTAAAACATATGTAGTTGGTCTTAGAAGTGTTTAGTGTTAAAAGGTTTGATTTTAACCAATCAGCCACTTGCGATATTCCTGTTTCTGCACTTGTTTTCACGGAGTGCCAAGATTTTCCCGAAAATACAATAGCAGTATCATCAGCATAAGAAAAAACATTGGCATCTCTAAATGACAAATTGCATAAATCATTGATATATATTAAAAATAGAGTAGGGCCCAACACACTTCCTTGAGGAACACCGTATGCTACATCCATGTCATCACTAATTGTTAGACCCACCCTAACCCTCTGCTTCCTGTTAGACAAATAATCTAAGAAAATTTTTAGGGCGTTTTGCCTTATTCCAATACCTTCCAGCTTCTCCACAAGAATCGGGACGGAAACGGTATCGAACGCTTTTTTAAGGTCCAGGAAAACTGCTAGACATTTATTTCCCTTATCAAGTTGATCTACTACAAGTGATGTTAAAGCACTTACAGCGTCTTCCGTAGATTTACCTTTTCTAAAACCGAATTGCATTGGAGATAAAATATTAAATGAATTTAAATAGCTAAGTAATCGAGAATTAAGTAACTTTTCCAGAATTTTTGATATAGCTGGCAGTACAGATATAGGTCGATAATTATTTATATCGTTTCCGTCCCCACCCTTGTGGACCGGTATTATAATTGACTGTTTTAGAGGGGCTGGAAAAACTCCCTTTTGAAAGCAAATATTGGCAAGATGGGTTAGGATAGGAACAACTTCACTTCTAATAAATTTTAGAAATCTAGTTGAGATACCGTCCCAGCCAGGTGAGCTATCAGACTTCAGACCCATCAATATTCTATCTACCTCATTAATGTCAGTATCAAGAAGAACAAAAGAGTTTACTTGGTTATAGATTTTATTTGTACTTTTAGAAGGTTTAATTTGTTGAAGGCTAGCGATTTACCAATATTCGTAAAATAATCATTAATAAAATTTGCCGATTCCTTAGGGGATGCCTTCATGCTTAATAATTCCGTATTTTGACTAATATTTTTACTTGAATAGGTAATATTTTTAATGTTTTTCCAGAGTAACTTATTGTTTTTTATAGATTTGGCTAGTAACTCTCTTTCATACTTCCTTTTAAGTTTTTTGATCAAATTATTACAGTAATTCCTATATCTAGTATATGTTATCTTTAAAATGTCGTTATAAGATTCAGCCCGTAACTGTTTTTGTAATTTATTTCTATGCTTAATACAACGTAGAATACCAGTAGTAATCCAAGGTTTAATTATGCGTTTACTCATAGGAATTTCTGTAACAGTAGTGCTAATATTAATTGAATCAATCAATTTATCTATGAGTAAGTCTATCAATAAATTAGGGTCTTCACAGAAAAGTAGATCAGATAGCTTCTTTTCTTTTAGATATTTTAAAGCATATTCAAAGTCGACAGTCTTTTTTAACCTGTTCACAATTGGTATATTCTTGACTTTGGATAAACTTAATAGTAACGTAAAGTGGTCGGTGATACTAGTATGTAGAACAGCAATAGATGCAGAAACCTTTATCTTATTTATTTTCAACATAAAATGATCAAGACAGTTTTTTTCTCTAGTAGGTAAAATATGCCCAGGTAGAATACCATAAACAGAAAGCATATCGAGATAGCTTACTCTATTTTTATACTCATTAGACGTCTCTGTCTCTTTAGGTTTAATATTAATGTTAATATCCCCTGTTATTATAATATTATTTTGCGAGGTGAGTGTTGCAAGGTGAGTACTGAGAGAATTGATAAAAGTTTCTGCATTAGAATTTGATGGCGATCGATATACACACAAAACCGTGTTGTTCAGTATATTTAGTGTTGTTATCATGACTATATATAAATAGTTATATATATTTATATATATTTACTCTTGGTATTACCTGGGTATCTTGTTTCAATGATTTTTTTTACACGCCGCGACGCCGCCGCTCTGTTAATTAGCTTCACCGAAATTAACTGCAGCTAAAAATTGTTACGACAGGCCTTCCGTGCATTGTTTTACTAACACAACTAATCAGTAAATGATAAATATCCCCTATTATTGCCTACATGTTGACATGATCTGTTAACTAGTGAAAGACGTTAGAGTTATGTGCTGTAATTTTTTTCAAGTCGCCGTTACATATTACGTGCCTATGGACCTATTAAAGTAGCTTTATGGTGACGTGTGTATTTTTTTATTCCCGATCAAAAAGGATAGTAATGTGTTTGGGGTTTATGTAGGTATGTTCTCCCCTGTAGTTAAATGGCTTAACCAATTTTGACAATTGATGTGTTGTTGCATTCCTCTTTACGTCCGGAATGACATAGCCTACATTATGCAGTCGAGTATTACGTTTTTCGTTTAGTAATATTACTTATTAGCTAATAGACCAGTCATCAGATAATAGCTAATATATTAGCTAGTAGATAAGTCTTTCTTTTTCATTTAACTCTTGGTATATGTGACCTTTATCAAGATGCTTCACAACTCGGCCAATGTCACGTTGTATATAATCATCAAAAGCAGAGAAGTTGTAAGGTTTTTTGTTTAATAATATACAGGGTTATAAGGAAAGGATATTCTAATCCGAAAAGGGATTATAGTATTCATAATTTTGTACAACTTTTAGTATGGGACCAACCCTGAAATAAAGAAACAAATGAGCTGGTCCATACAAAAATGTCAATGACACTCGACAAAATGTATGGAACAGCTGTTTCAGGGTTGGTCCCATAGTAAAAGTTGTTCACAATCATGAGTACTAGGAGCCCTTTTTGGTTTAGCATACCCTTTCCTTACAACCCCGTATTATATTCCGACAAGATAATTTTTCTTTTCTAGCATAAATCTTGATTAAAGTTTTATACCTACTGGCATAAATAGTAAATATTATTTGCTACTGGGTTCAGTTAAGCTCGACAAAGTCCTCAATTCAATATAAAGCACAAACTTTTACTAACAACGTGTAAAATTTATCGAACAACGAATTTTGAGAGCAAAAATTTCTAAAAACCTTATAACAAATCCTGTGAACCTAATTGAACTATAAGAACCCTGAATTGGTACCTAACCTATGTAAAGTGTGGTAATGAAGAATTTCCCATGGCAAGCTACGTCACGATTACGAATACGTCGATTCGAAACAAATTAATTCCCGGTGAGCATTGACAGTTAGCCAATA
Source organism: Apocheima hispidaria (assembly GCA_947579745.1). Classification (NCBI taxonomy): domain Eukaryota; kingdom Metazoa; phylum Arthropoda; class Insecta; order Lepidoptera; family Geometridae; genus Apocheima; species Apocheima hispidaria. Next base: position 5,131,773 of record OX388157.1, on the reverse strand, counting down.
AAAATTCATCCGTACATGAATCAATAATATAATTGACTCATAAGTCTGTGTCGGCCCAGGCAGTGTAATTTGAGTGAGTCTGTACTTATTCGGACTCGTGGGCTTCTACTATCATGTAGGGAACACTTTTTTAAAGTTTGATATTCACTTTTCGTCTGCCAGTGGACCTTATAGTCCATTTCTTCTTAGATGTCCAACAAATAACTTTTCACGCTGATAAGCTCATAGCTCCCCACTAGGTTCCCTGTGTCGGGGATATTAGAGAACAAACACAGAGACATCAACACCTAATATCCAGATCCAGAGCAGATATCTATTTAAAAATTAATCATTCAAGTATCTACACGGCCGGGTATCAGGGGACCTGTGCCCTTAGTATGAACGTTAATGATTCTGATTGTGATAGCATGCCACCCCGCTCATACCAACATACTCGCACAATTCGCGGTCCCGCTCGCCCACTATCACTACCATGATCAGGAACATCTACGATAAGGGGGCTGCTCATAAATATATGCGCTACAAACTAAGCCAGGAAAACAAAAAACTAACAAATAAAAGTAAATAAATAGAAGACTATTCAGTTACAGTTAACTACTTACTGTAGTATTAACAGCTAAAGTAACTTAAGAGCAAACCGTGATTAGTAAACTTAGTGTCAGAAATAACCGTTCTGTGTTAATAAACACTCGATGGAAAGTTGCAAGACAACTCCAAGAAAATATGCTCTCTTCAAGGAAGTCACGAGCGCTCACTTGCCGGCCATTCAAGTAACTGCCTATTGATTGCCACTCCGTAATAAGCAGTTTCAGCTATTTGTTGCAGGCTATCGATACTATGCGGATTGCGCAAGCTATTGTCAGGAAACTATTCGAATTGTTACTGTATTAGGTGAAATATGTATTTTGACTTGACCATTGTACCTAGCCACAAGCACTTTAACCCTCTAAAAACCAAGGGCCGCGCATCGGACGTCAACAACAACAACAACAACTTAAAAAAAAAACTAAATATATTTCGTAATATAGACTACTGATATATTTCGATATATATACCGGTATATGAGTACTTACCGGTAGGAGCAAGCCGAGTTTATAAACTTAAAAAGATTAGTGACTTATACTTAGATAAAACAATTTAAAAAATGCGAAAAATAATCCTTCGATTTCCTGTAAATAAATAAAAGAAATCGGGTGAGAAAACAACAATTTGTTTACTCTAAAATAAATACCCAAAGCGTCAACGACTACTTGCTTTAGGGGTAAAGTCATCGTTGCCGTTCTGGGACCCTATTCCTGTGCGCTCGAGATTATCTCGGTCACTGTCTCTCTAATTTAGAATTTAATGGGAGTGAGAGTGACCGAGATAAAATGTCATTTCTCCGAATACACAGGGTACAGATTTTTTTTCGCATTAAGAGCCAGCTGGGCGACGTTTTTTCCATACAAACATATTCCCATGTTTTCTCCCTGAATAAATATTTTATCTGCCATAAAATTGATATCTACCCCGCCATGCCCCTCTTCTTTTTTTTTTTCTATAAAGCTACTAATGAAACTAAAAATTCTCAAAGCGATATTCGAAGCGTTAAATTGCCGTCATTTCAGATACCTTTGGGCGGCCAATAAACTGACATCGGCTCATCCCTTACGAATTTACTTAGTTTATTTTTTCTCTTTTAATTACGTTTCTTCTCGGGAGTTTACACTCCCTGTCGCATTAACGCCATTCTCGTGCATTCGGCTACATAATTTTCTACTTTCTAATATTGAATAATGTCATTAAATACTTATGTAATTCCTAACTTCGTGTTATGCAGTTTCTAAGAACACGCTGAATAACGTAAAAATAATCTATGTAATATTTGGAAAGATTTCTAAAACTATCCGTAATGGATTTTGGAACAAACATCAGACCAATATCCTGAAATGACAGCAATTTTGCCAACAATATTATGATCCAATCCAAATCAAAATAAATATCCAATATCCGCGATTGTGAACTTTCCATCATGAAATCACATTAATTTCTATTTTGATATGTATTAATAAACGTCAGTGCAAAATCTATTCTATTTCTAATATAGTTGACGTGTACTTTGTTCGTACTTCTTTGCCGTGGTGAGGTGCAATTTATGGTACGTCGTAAGTTCTCAGGCCAACTTGTTACCTATCTAGCATCTACTCTTACATAATTTGACAACCCCCGTCGTGTAGTCAAGTCAGGATACAATCATGTCAGTGGACTTCTCGGAATCCTCATCTTTGTACGAACAACAAACGGAGTAAAGCATAATAAGTACCTACCTGTCATATTATTGAATTTTTCGAATAATTACTATCTTAGTTTGCCTAATTTAATTTAATCCTAAACTTAAGTATTTTTTATAATAGTGACTATTTTTTATAACAGCTGAAATATTAAATGTTTTTATACACCGAATTTTGTACTCGAAAAAGGCCAACTAGCATGCATGATACAGGGATGTATAATGCAAACCTTCAAGCCAAGCAACCCAAATCAGTTGGCTTCTACACTATCTATCTATTGATCTTTGTAAACATTCCCAAAATCTAGCTACTTGGCCAGGTCATACAATGCAAATGATGGATGATCTCAGTAGTTTAATCAACAAACAGTTTTATAGATAACTTGTGTCTCAACCTTTACATAATAAAGAGGTTATCACTTGCTGGCCTCGGCGGACTGTTGACTTTTCAACCAGTAATAGTTTTAACGTGGCAGTAATTATTCCTTTTCTTACTCTATAAGGAGAATTCTGTGCTCAGACCGTAGATACTTATGTAGCTAGTTGACATTTTGTATATTATTTTTTTGCACCCACAACTTGATTGCAAAACAGACACTTTCTTACAGACAGCATTTAAATTAACAGATTAATACTAAAATAAATCAGTAATGCTGTTTATATGCTAAATAGTTCAAGACAAACTGAGACACTTGATAACCTGTTATTAGGTTGGCGTAGTAACATAGATAAATCTGTGTGTAGTAAGTACATTTACCAAGTAACTAATATCAATAGCATAGATAAATATTAAAGGTGTAATGACCTAATCCCATCCCATCCACTTTTTACTCGACTTTGCAGTTATAATTTCGGAGCTACGCTTACCAAACGTTCCTACTTACTTATGAGTAGCCCATATATTTCCGTATATTCTAAAATTTTGCGGCAACACTGGACGAGATTGGCACCAAACAAGGAAGATTAGCGAAAGAAGGGGGCTTATGCTCTGCAATAGGCTGAATGAACTGCCGATGATGATTGCATTTATAATTGGAGTTTGATCACAAGCTACCACCACGTTTCTCATATAAAAAAATAGGCCGAACCCTTACTTCTAGAGCAGATCCTCCTTTTACTTTATCTAATGGTTACTGGGGCACCTTTCTACGTATAGAACAAAACAGGGGCATTCTTTCGAGCACTTTTTCTTATATGGTTGGACAAACTAGTCAAACCTGCGCGTCGATAAAAGTAAGACAGAACTGATTTTTTCTCTTTCAAACAGATCGAAAGTATGACGTGTCTCAATACCTATAGAGTACATAATCTGACCACCAGGTTGCTTTTTCTCATGACATAACGAGTGTAAAGCGTCAGGCCTAGCTAACCTAGCTGGCCTAGCTCGCGCGCCGGGATAAGACTTTGTCCACCAGTTTTGTCTTCGCGTCAACGTGACTAAGCTAGAATGTGGATACGTCCGTCTCGATATCGTGGGGTTAAAATGGTGGTCAAAAATGTATCCCGGCGTCCGTGCTAGGCCTGCAGTGGTTGGCGAAATCGGTGGTAACTGGACATACAAAATTCTCAATCGGCACCACTATTGGTAGCTGCGTTGTTATTTCTCGATTGCCACCTGGTGGCATTCCCAAGTAGAGAACCGATTGCCGCCAACTATTCAAAGATATTTCGATATGTATATTAGTTAGACGCACTATTGAACTTCTGCACAAAAACAAATTTGCTGTGAGGTGGTCGTAAGTGTATATTTAGTCTATTTTCGGATTCTAATATACTGAATCTGAAACTCAAGGTTTTCTCAACTGATTGATAGCATCCGCTGATTGAACCTTGAATACTATATCCACTTGTGCTGTTGTTGATCTCCACTTCGTCAAAATCTACTAGATCTTGCCAATACTTGGCTAGGGTTCTAAATGGATTGTTTTTATGACCAAAGTTTATGAATTACCTAACTCTCCGTGACCTTGCACGATTAAAGCCATCTAGATTGAGTTGCTTCACAAAGATGAGTTCGTATCCAATAGAGCGTAACAGAACTCTTATGTATTCCATGACTTCAAACGCGTCAACGAACACAGCTCTCTTCTGGTTCTACAAGCATACAGACAGTTGTGTAGTTTTTGCTGCATTTGTTTATTTCTACTTCCGATTGTACGAGCGAATGTTATGGAAGCGATATCGAGAAAGCGGGAGAATAATTCCATGCAATTCTTCTGAATTCGAATCTCGTGAAATTAATAAAATCGTTGAATTTTTGGGAAACATATGATGTGCTTTGCGTCATTTATTGCTCGTAGGTAGTCAAATAGATCATAGATATTATCTGTATGGCAGGTTCGTCGTAGACGTCGGTAACGTCTATAATAAGGACGTACTTATTAAATGCAGAGTGGTCCAAACGGTAACGTCAATCCGAAAAATTTAGCTTCTTCATACCAAGGGCTTCACGAAAATACCCCATGTATGTTCTAAGAATTTTCGTAATTTAGGAGTTATGATTTTTTTATTTTCGTTATTTTTCCAAACGAGTGGCTTAATATTCTCAATTTTTTGGGTGGGTTTTTCGAAGAGGGACGAAGGAAAATCCGAAAAACACCACCGAAGAATCCACCCATAAAAAGTTTGAAATTTTTAAGCCACTTATTTAGAAAAACCTTAAGGGGAAAAAAACATAACTCTTAAAATACGAAAATCGTAGAACATACATGGTGTATTTTCGTGAAGCCTAAGGTATAAGAACCTACATTTTTCAGATTAACGTCACCGTTTGCCTACCTAACACTGCTTAACAACTGCAAAGTCATCATCAAAGGTAAATTTAGAGATATATCGTGTATTGTAGAGTGATGAAATCGATGCTTTACTATCGAGACTTGTGGACAGGAGCAAGTTTTATTACTTACCAGAACTGGTTATCGATTTAGATTTACTACTTCACTTTCACAGACATCAAAGTAGGAAACAAACAATATGCAGATATATTATATAATATATATACAAATTTATATGATTATATTATGCAGATCAACTACTGTGCAGTCGAAGAAAATGAGAATTATATTTTTTTTTTTAAACGCTACGTTTTAAATGCAGGATATTACATTATCATCCAATGTGCATCCAAATTAGAGCTTTAAAGTTGCGTGATTTTTGACATTTTCAAGTAACTCCTTAGAAACAATAACCCCCGAATACTGAAACATTTTTTAACTTTGACGACAGATTAAGTATATTGCTGTCTTTGTCATTCGCTTAGTGCCAGACAAAAGCAGTATTAGAATTAATCTGTTGTCAAAGTTAACATGCGTTTCAGAATTCGGGGGTAAGTTATACAGTTAAACCCTCGCTCGTAGGTTAATTTGCTCATGATAATATTCATTCCTACGTTATATACGCCACTGTGATAGCTAATCGTGGAAAGGTAGAAATTATAGTTGGCAGACGGTCAAATTTGTTGTTATTGTTGCGTTCGTGTATTTGTGAATAAACGAACACACCAAGTGACATAATATGAGTCACTCACACGTATCTTTTGGCGTTTTATACGTGTGGCATTAGTATATACAGTTAATTAGGGACTTGGTCATCTTCGTCATCTTCGGAGCGTGGTTCTTGTCGTTCTTCCAATTTTGATGGTGTTCTGCCACCGTATCCACTTCCCTAAACGGCATAACATTTGCCTTCTTTTTCATTCTTATGACCATTAGGATAACATATTAATGTTATCCGTGATCTTTTCATGTTTTACCTTCTATCTTTCCTTGTTCAGGAAACATAATTACTTACTTTTTTTTTTACAAAATTGCAATCTGCTCTTCTTTCAAAACGAAGTACTTGTATTAAATTTTTAAATTATATCTTTAACTTTACATAGTATAAAATAAAGTCGCTTTTTGCGTCTGTCTTTTATCCGCTAACTTCTCCTGAACCATGCAACGGATTTTGATGCGGTTTTCACCATCAGTTTACACATATTTTTTTTTTAATTACACCCGTGCGAGGCCAGCGCGGGTCGCTAGAGTATTATAATTTCCTATCATAAAGAGTTCATTTTCCAATACAATTCCATTTCTTTCATCGCACCACCGGTCACTGTGATTACGAGCGAGTCTTAATCACCTACTTCCTGTTTGTCACCACAGGGTTCATCGTGTTATATACTAATACGTCTTAGTCATGTGTTAGAGTCATTGTTAGTATTACTTAGTAGTTATGCTATTACGTGTTATCATTATATTTGTGTTTTTATTGATCTACATAAAAAATCGTAAATCTATGACCTAACTATCTTAATACTTATACTTACCGTAGATATATTATTTTTTATAGTTTGTATCAAAAATTTTAATTTTGTTTATGTACATAATTACATATATTGTCGTAATCTTGTGTATATGTATTGTTGCTATGCATATACAGCAGGTAAATATATCATGCAGGTATTTTCTTCATTCAGCGTTTATTTCCATTTTTTTTTATTTTTTTTATGTTACTTGGTAACGAGACGAGCAAGTCGCTCACCTGATGTTAAGCGTCACGCTTGTCCATAACAGTTCAGTGCCACCCAGAATTTTGAACTTCAACAGTTCAAAACAATGCGCAGCAATGCACTGCGCTCGTCACCCTGAGATGTCAGATGTTTAATCTCTGTATGCCCAGTAATTACGCTGGTAACATTGCCCTAGGTACATCCACAGAATTCTCCCTATAAATAGTCTTTGGGTACATCATTGTTTCCATAGGATTAGAATGCGCTGAATGCGTTTTTCTATATATTTCTATGCAACTCAAAGATACCTAAAAGAATGAAGCTTGTCGGCCGTCATAGAACAGATCCCGGAAACCACAGGGTAATTACAATAACTAGGTACATAATTACCTAGTAGCTAGAAACTACCTATAAGTAATATGTATGATGTTTCTATTAGTACTCACGGGATATTTACCACGGTTATTGTTTTTGTTGAGTTCCCGATATTTCGGCACAGTTGCATGCGCCATGTTCACGGGTAGACTGAAGATGCGGGTGGATGATAAAAAAAGTTACGAAATTTAGGAGCAGACAAACCGATCTACCCCCTTTCTCAGTCTTTTGCTACGGGTACCACTGGTACTAGAACTCGATTGCAACTCTCGACAATACACACTCACAATATCACTACGCATTGTATTTTGGTCACATTGTGGACGCGTACCTTTACTTATCAGGGCACCTAACACTGGATTCCACGCACTGGCAAGTTGAAATCCATCACCTCGATTTCAATAACCGTGGTAAATATCCCGTGAGTACTAATAGTAATGTTGTAAACAACCACGAAAGTCTAAAACAGTGTATGATGTTTTACTTGTACTAAGTACTTAAGTAGTAGAAAGTAATCCTTACGTAGTGGGGAGGTATATGCTTACTAACATTAGTCGTCGGAACTTGTACACAGCAAGTAGTTATTATATATTCAATTTTATTCTGTGCTTATATTTAACTCTTCAAATAGTATTGGAATAGTATATGGAAATTCTACGTTGATTGCTTCCGAAAATTTTGAAACCATTGTCGTAGCCGTGGGCCTATCCCGTAACTCTGAAAGCGATAGCGAGAGTTGCGCAAGCGGGACCGCGCATAGTGCGACTAAGGTGGTACGAGCGAGATGGCATGCTCTCGTAATCAGAATCACTAACGTTTCAAAGTTAGAGGATAAGCCCGCCGGTCAGCGGTGACGTTGCAAAACTCTTGTGATTAGCCATGGCTTTACTTCAGTAGGTATTTAGTACTCGGTGTACCTTGCTACCTTGAAAATGCTCGTTGAAGGACGTTGCGTTTTGTTAAATTTATGCAATAACTTCTTAGTTTACTTTCCTACCTACCGCAACGTGGTCATCCATGTATCTACTTGTGTGTCGAGGAATATGACCTTTTATTACAATATTGACAGACTAGGCAGGTAAAATGATGATGTGTTTGAAAATAGGGGCAGTCCTGGACGTGAGAGTCTTATGCAATTTATATTTACCTTTATTTTGGTCAAGAAATAAACTGTTTTATTTTTTACCAAAAAGTATATAAAGTTCAGCCGCATTTAACAAACAAGATAGACTGATATATATTTACCTTTTGTTCTCTCACTGGTCCGAACTAATCCTAATAAACCTACAACTAGGCGCAAACACTAGACGGTAGGTATTTATAGCCTAGGCTACATCTAGACTTAGGTCACAGTCTTGACCATGGGTGGTCACGCAACACTAGTTAGCATGTAAAAACTCAAATTGTTCCAAGGAACATGCCCGTAGCGAATGAATGCTGAATTTCAATTACAACAAGATATACAATCATATACCTAGGTTGAATAACTATAACCCGACTTGGTACGTACTTACGTCACGGCACATTTTTGCTTGTAAAGTCATATATTTACAGTGTATTTGTTAAAAAAAAACACAGCTATATCATTTCATACCCAACACTGCATCATTAAAAATAAAAACAAAGTTCATTACTATCTTCTGGCGGGCCCCATATTCAATTTAATGGACGTTACATAGCCTATAAACCTGTAATCCTATAGACTGTAAACCTATAGCCTGTAATCTATAACCAGCGGACGATCAAGACGCTTCCAACAATACCTCATTTGTCAAATTATGATAAGGAGTTTAGAAGTTATGAGGGAACAGATGATCATACATAATCATATGTACATAGATACCGGTAAAAATCGTAACCCTCCTTTTTGCTTCACGTGGTCGGGTAAAAACAACCTTTTCGTTTTAGCTTAGCATTATTTTAAAATAACTTGTAGGTATATTTTTTCATTAAGATTCCTTTGCTCCGACCTTGAACCTCTTTGTGTTTTTACTTCTCCAGACCTGACCAGTAAATTAATGTTGGTGTCATTTTATAAAAAATGTGATCATTCTGCCCCAGGTGCAGTTGTTGCAGCAACAAGTGACATCACTGGCAGATACGCAAAGCACCTCCGACGAAAGATACGCTCGCGCCAAGTCTGACAACGCGGTGCTGCAAGCCAGAGTACACATGCTAGAAGAGCACGTGCGAGAGGTAACAATGTCACTGCAACAATTATTACTGACCTACCAATGTATCTTCGACGACAGATACACTCACGCCAAAGCTTACAATGCGATGCTACAAGCCAGAGCACTTGCACAATGAAGAAGCACTTTCTGTAACATGTCACTGCAATTCTCTGCATCAGCCCTTGCTGGTATATCGGCCTTCCATCGAATGGTGATTGGGCCATATCCACCACGCTGGCCCAGTGCGGGTTGGCGGATTCACTTACGCCTTTGAATTTCTTCTCCGGAAATATGCAGGTTTCCTTACGATGTTTTACTTCACCGAAAAGCCAGTGGTATATTTCGGTAGTAGGTATCTAAGTTCTAATGAACTTATTAGTACGGGCCCGCCCGGGTTGGATATGAGGAGAGCGTCCTCCCGCTAAGCTACCAAGAGTTCACTGCAATTACTTACATAAATTATATTATGACGTCACATGCAAAGTAAGTCAGACAAGCGGCCGAGGACACCTTGTTTTTGCGTGACAATAAAATAAGACATGAAAAATAGAAATTAAGTTGGTATCTCAGGGATTCTTTTATATTTTTCCAAAAAGATCATATACGTTAACGGTATTCCAGTTCAGAGCCCAATTAAATAGTTTTGATGTAGATACCATCTTAACTCTCTGATTGGTACATTTCAGATCGAATGCCGGTGCGAAGAGAGCGTAGCGGAAGAGAAGAGACGAAGTCGTGAAGCCATCGGCCGTGTTGAGAGAGATCGAGACACGCAGCTGTCGGCGATCACGGACCGACTGACTGTCGCCGAACAGGAGGCGTCGGATCTCAAGCAGGAGGTAAGGATCAAATGCTATGAGTGGATTCCAGCTGGATACATAATTGAAATTGGTTAGCTCGGCTTGAATGCTTAACTATGTGGTCCGTAGTGCGCGGTATGAAGTGGTCCGTGGCTATAACAAAATAGTGGCAAATGGTCCACCATGGTTAAAAGATTAGAAGCTAACTGGTCCTAGTCTGCGATAAACAGAGATTTGCTTTCCATATGTCTCGTTCCCTTGCTATGCTGATCGCAAACTATACCAAACTAGCGACCCTCCCCGGCTTCGCACGGGTACTAAACTTCACAAGGTGATCCTGTGAAGTTTAGTACTTACCAGGGCCAATCTGTTTAATTTTTTCACAATCAGCCCTGCCGTTTTGGAGTCTATAGGGGACATACATGCATCGCCTTTTGTAAATAAAAAGAAAGTTTTAGATTAATACATAGATAGATACTGCAAAATGTATAATAAAATAATCCCTAAATAGGTTGGAAGACTCCGTGGCGTGGCTGAAACCTTACGATCGAACGCTGAATCAGCCACCCGCGCCCACCGCGAAGCTCAAGAGCAAGTGAACGAGCTGGCTGCCCAGCTGAGCGCCGCCAGAGAAGCAGAGAGAAGGGAGAGAGAGGCAGCGGCAGCCACGGCGCAGATGCTGGCTGCGGCCAAACTGGAACTACAAAGACTGAGAGACGTACCCCCGCCGCCGCCAGACCCAAGGCTTGATGAGCTCAGGAAAGAGCTGACTTTGCTTAGGACGCAGAATAAAAGTGAGTACCTACTGTTTAGAAAAGGGAGTTTAAAAAACTAGACTAACAATACAATACTTAGTTCTGTAATATTGCTTAGTATATTGTTTAACATTTGTAAATGGGTAGTTAAAGGACTAAACAAATTTAAAAAAAGAAGCTTATCAGAAAATGCAGCAAGCTTTTTTTATTTAAGGGAAAATACTCAATAATACTTCATTCGACAAAAAATCAGCTGTATTAAACCGGCCATTTTATATTCCAGGTCTATCAGAAGCCCAAGAGGAGCTACAAGCGCAGATCCTCACGCGAGGAGTGGAGGAGGGCCGCAGCCTGCTGGACGGCGTGAGCGGGCCCCTCGCCGGTACCAACTCCCTCGCGCACGAGCTCTCACAGATGAGCGATGATGAGGTGAGAAACCGTGGACTTAAACACCCCTGTAACACCATAACTCAACTTGGAGATGTCGAAATTTCACCAGCCTGCCTTACCAACGACTTAAAACGAGGCTCACACAAGAGCAAGGGTGATAGCCAGCAAGGGTGTACTTTTGACTGCTCGAAGTGCTTCAGTATTTTAATTTTTGTACCAAATCGCTACTAAGAGCTTGGGGTAAGGGTTGTGATGACACCACTCCCAAGTTGAGAATTTGTCACCACGCACGTAACGGTGTTTCAGCATCCACACTTGAGAGCCAGTTCCATTTCCAGGCTAGGTGTGTTTTGCCATCTTCGGTCATACTGCCACCTTAAATCACGTGAGCTGCGGTTAAACGCCAAGCCTATCATATTAAAAGGTTTTCTATTGTTAAAAACTAAATCATGCACATTAACATTTTGTTAACTATACATAACATAACTTAGATAATTGGCTAGCTTTTGCTTTATAGAACGGTGTCTTACATATTATGTATGAAATAATTTTTATTTGTAGCATCACTAAACGACTCTCATACATTCATACATTCTCGAAATTGGTATGATCTGTAACGCAAAATGAACAAAACTTCTCGCAGCTAGCTTTCCTACAGTAACAACTTTTGTTTCATGACTTTTCAAAAAACTTAATTACATCCACCAAAAAAATATTAGTTTGTTTGTAAATAAACTATATTTGCATATTTTGGTGCAAATGTCCGCTCTTAAGCTTCACCCGGGCCGGCACCGGGATCCCGCGTTTCTGTTGTTGCAGTTAGATTGTCATTTGGAGCCCTATATTTTTTTCATGCTTTTTTTTATTTTTTATTTTTTAGAATAAAAGACAAGCTATTAAAAGTCATAAAATTAAAGTGATTAAATTAGGTAACATTATGTAGATCTCCTGTGAAAGATTTTGGTGAAATTAAAAATAAACCTGTAGAATACTTTATGCCCTTCAACGCTTAGTGTAGCTTCAGAAGGAGTTATCGTTGAGTGCGGATTACATCCTGATCAATGTTTTCAAATGCATGTCGAGAATCTTTACGTCAAAAATATACCTCACTTTTATAATCATCGCAGCTTCGCTTTATCTAAAGCCTTTGACTGACTCATTTGCGACACAACTTTATTATCATGTATGCATTTTTGCAGCTCGATGGTAGAGATACACAATCTGATCTCAGCGTAGAGATGGAAAAGGTACGAACTTTTTACTAACTGTGCATGGCTGTATCTTAAACCTAACTTGCCTTTTGCATGCTTTACAGAGAAGTGTGACGTTTTACAGGACGAGTACCTTTTTCATACTTTATACCTGTCCCGCACTCGACTCTACTAACATAACAATATCATCCAAGTATACAACACTTACTCAAATCATAGCTTGTTTTAACTTTACCCTTGTTTTTGTTTTATTTTCAATTTTATCATCAATTCCAAAAAAAATATCCTTCCTAAATTTAATTTTCTTTTTTACAGTTGCAGAAAGCTTTAAAAGAACAGCAAGACGTCAATGTTCAACTAAGAAACTACATCGACGGAATCTTACTTTCTATTGTAGAAAACTACCCTCAACTTCTTGAAGTCAAATATCACAAAGAAGCTTCTGTTAACAGAACATAACAATAGACTTGTTGCCATTTTATGATTCACTCTTTTTCTAATTTTACTTCCGTATTTCTTAAAAGATTTTCAAAAATATTATTTGCTTTCCTTTGAAATGTAAAATTTTAGTTAACATATAAAATGTTAAGTCGTTACTGTGATAGAAAGGTTGAAAAAATACGAGAAAAACCTCATAAATTAAATTGGAATGAAATATTAATAGCGCTGTTACAAGTCAAAAGTGAATGAATCAATAGCCTTAATTATATCTAAGTGTATTTATAAAAGTAAATTGTACATAAATATGTAAATAATTATAACGTTTAATGTAATTTTACGATATTGTACTGTTCCTTGAAGTTATCTCAAGATTACAATCTAATATATATATATATATTGACTTGTACCTAGTAATTGTTATCCATCTAAAGATCTGCCTAAATAAATTAATGTAATTTTTTTACATAAAAACAATCAATATATATTTTATAATGATGGTAATAAAGGCCAGGCCGTCCATAAAAATATTACTATTATTAAAAATACTTAGTTAATGAAAGACTGGGTGAATGTTCGGTGCGTATGTAGCAGGGTATTTTTGATCTTCTATAACTGCCAGATTTTCCTTACAAATATTGTAACAAGGTAACAAAAAAAAAAAAAGTAATGCTGTTATAGAAGCTATGTAAATACCCTTGTTCGTAGTAAAGCCATTACAATAGAAAATGTTTAGCAGCAGCAAGAGTAGGAAAATAGATTATGAAAATAAGAAAGAATATGTAACTATATTTTTACAATGAGATATTTGTATAAGTTAGCACGTAGTTAGTAGGCATTTGTGTAAATTTTGATAATTTTTAATGTAACATAATAAAATAGGGTTCTTGTATAACAGTCATGAAACAATAAAATTCAATCTAATACAAAATTTCAGTCTTTTATTGCGTAAATAATCGACTCACTTAAGGCACAAAGTATAACTAATTCATTTATATTATTGTCGTAATGACCTAGTCGTAGACAGCATTTACTATTTTAATCTTGATCATCTTGGTCCCGATTCTCAATATTATCATAATCATTTACATCGTTGTCATCTCTCTTATTATTATTAAGATTTCGAAGTACTTTTTGCACATCTAGTCGTAGCATCATAAACTTTGGGTCCATTAAATCCTAAAACCATTTCAAAATATTAAAAAATGAGATCGCCATTAAAATGAATAATTTAAATTGAGCTTCATTATCAGCGCTTACCTTAAACGGTCCTGACTCTACTTGTGCCATCTCAGCACTTTGAAATTTTGCATCACTAGCATTGTTTGCCACTTCAGTGTCATGCCTCAAACTATAATTCCTACTCAAAAGACTAGCTATATCCCTCTCAATATTATTCATAGCTGCATCGACATGTCTATTATCTCTTGAAACTGGGACGTTCAGGAACGAATCTGGTATAGCGTATGAAGGGTTATAATCAGGTATGTTCTGAGTTGACTTACATAAGGAACACTGTTGTCTACTATCAATTTGCTTGCGCTCATTGTGCAAGGTCAATCTTTCTCTGGACAATGCAACTTTTTCTCTGGCAATCTGCTTTTCTCTAGCATTTAGTGACACAACGTGTTCTTGTATTCGTCTGATTCTCTCTTCGTATTTTCTTTGTAGGAATTCAGCTTCAGAATACTTTTTGTCTGCTTGAGACTGTTTGTCGATAGCCGTTTTAGCCAATAGATCGTAGTCGCGGCTCCTAAAAAATAAATAATATCAGTAAATAAAATTCGTATTACAATCATCATACAGGATATTCCGAAAAGATATCTACTTCGCTAGAACTCTTTGTTCCTCCATATGTAATTTTTGCTTTTCGACGTTCAGTTTCGATCTCTCTTCCGTCACTTCTTCTAACTGAGCTTCTAATTCCGCTTTCATTTTCTAAATAAAAACAATAATTCGTTTTTTAATCTGTATATTAGATAACGTACATACAACCTTCAGTATGTTAATTACCTCTAGATCATGTTTTATACTTTGTATGGAAGCTTTTTCTTTCGCAATCATCGAGCTATCCTTGTGTGCCTTAGCTTTTTCTTCCTCAATGCGTGCTGTTTTATCTTGATATTCCTTTTGAATGTCGTCTCGCAACACCTGGAACATTCAAGATTGTATAGGTAAATTTTCTGAATAGCTCACTAAGGATACAAACAACAAAATATAAAAGATGTATATTTACCTTTATTTCTTCATCTTGTTTCCTGAAGATGTTTTTGGCAAACTCAGTTTGCTTACTAAATGTTGCTTTTTCAAACTCGAATTCCATCTTTTTCTGTTTGAGGGCTACAGACTCTTCTTCAATCATCTGTAAAAAATATCAAAAAAAAAAAACAATAATCATTAAAACTGTAGAAAAATAAACAACATAGATTTTACATAACATACTTACAGTAGTCATTTGCTTAAGTCTTGTTTCGAGCATTTTGACTATTTCTCTACTCTCAATTTTCTCCGCATCAAAATTTTCTCTTTCCTTCTTTAGCTGCTGTATCAAGTCTACAATAAAAGATAAAAGATCAAAAATTACCTACGTTTGTTCGTTTATTTCAATTCGTACATATTTAATTGTCTATACCATTGATCTGTGTTTCTCGTGCATGAAATCCTGTATCGCTGTCTTTTCGCGTAGTTTCAGTTAAAGTTTGCACATTCTTCAGAAGCTGTTGACATTGTACTCTGTTTTCTCTGACATCCGTCACTAATTCACGCAAATCTGAGGAATAACTTGCTGAATCCTGTATAAGGGATTGTTCTTGTTTTACTGCATTTCTGAAAAGTAAATAGTTGTTACCACCACAGAAATGAGTTTTTTTTTTTAATTGGCCATTGAAAAGCGTCTTTATCACTTACTTGATATTCTCCATCAAAGCAGCATGATGTTCTTGCAATATCCTTATATTCTCTAAATGTTGTTGTCGAATCATTTCATTTTCAGTCTTATGTCTTTCAGTAAGCGAGCTTAAATTCTCTTCTGTCATTTTCTTGTACAGTTGATGATGATCTTCTAGCCAGTGAATCTTCTCAGTGTAGAATTTGATCAGCTTGTCACTTTCTTCTTTCATTCGTTCTTCACCTTGCTGGAGAGATACTTCGAGGAATGCTAGTTGGCGTCTGAAATATAAATTGGTTCTGGTCTTACTTAACGTATACATTACAAAGGAATGCCTTAAATATGTAGTGTTCTCGACTTAACATCCAAAGTGATCAAAATGATTGTCTTGATCTGCAGAACATTTTTGTATAACTAAGCGAAAAATATTATTTTTGTAATAATCTAAGGTCATCATCATCATCAGCATCATCATCAATAAAAATAATAATTGAAAATAATAAAATATATACGTATATGAAAGAATAATAAATAAATAGTCATATTATATTAGTATTACTAAAAATAATATTATTACATTGGTTATTATGTAAGGTATATTCAATTATATTTTTTTCTTGTTATTACAGCGTCATAATTATCGAATAACTCATTTACCTGTAAGAGCTTTCCATAAGATCGATCTCCTTATCGTGGTTCTCCTGTAATGACTGTACGAGTTGCAATAGCTGCTTCTTTTCCCTCGTGTGTGGGGTTTCTCTTTCTTCTGTTACTTTCTCTTCGAATTCATCATTCTGGTTCATGTTGTCGTCATTTTCTGCGTTTATTCCTAGTAGCGCCTGTAAATTACATTTAGCTACAACCTTAGCAACGAATATACACAGTCATATTATCATATTTTTTATTCTGTTTCTGTATTATACAATCAATAGCGCTATAAGCAGATTTATTGAGTGTAGATTTGCCGTGAATTATCTAATAACATGACACACATATATGTATACATGACTTAATATTTAAAACATTGCATCTCCATCCGAATTCATATTACTTAATTTTATTTTTTCATTTCAACTGTTTGTTAGAATGACATAAAAAGGAACGTTTTAAGACCCTTCTAGTTCGTAAAATGCCAAAAAGAGCTATTTTCGGCCAAGGTTTTCAAAAAGAATTCTTAAAGTATCCAATTTTTGTGATTAGGAACCCTGCATTTGCTACATGTAAGTAGTTGCAGATCTTATTTGCCATAAGTAGCCCACATCAGTCTTCCCACTGCTGGATATAGGCAGGCTCGTTTCGCCGCCTATGATTACCTACGAAAATGTATATATATATATTATAATTATTAAAGTAATTTTTTACCCAGTTTTTTTTAATCTTTTGGTGGTTGTGGAAAAGTCGAAAATAACCTGTGTTAATGCACATATGTGTATGTGTATATATAAGCAACTGATATTCCATAAATTAAAAGATACAAATATCCAAATTCAAACAGCCGTCACGGACTTGAGTGGGAACAAGCACACACTCATTCACCCTTATTCACTTACACGCATAAAGCATACGAGTGATACTTACCTTGATCCTCTGCGAGATTCGCTGCTGGTGCGCGGATATTATCGCCTGCATCTGTTGGCGCTGCTCAGCTTGTTTCTGCAGCATGGCGTCCAGTTGCGCGTGATGCGCGAACGCAGCTTCACGTTGTATGCGCTGGCTTTCCTTCTGACGCGCTGGAGACAGTCACATGGAAAATGGTAGGTAATCTAGCGTTTCCTAATCAGACTCTACTCACATGATGCCAAAAATTAAAAAAAAACGATCAGACAGACGAAAAAGACAGGACTTATCCAAAGGCTTACCCTATCTACTGTTTATCCAGCAAATGGACTGACTTCGATCGTGCTCAACAAATAACATCATTATTATGGTAAAAAAGCCGATTGTAGCTGAGCAGTAATAAGTTTTTCAAACACCTAATTCATCATCAGCCATCAGCCATAAGACGTCCACTGCTGAACATAGGCCTCCTCCTTAGAGCGCCACACCGACCAACAACGGGCCACCTGCACCCACCGGTTGCCCGCGACTTTCACAATGTCGTCGGTCCACCTGGTGGGAGGCCTACCGAATTCGTCGAAGAACCAAAGTAGCCGACATAGCTTTCAGAGTTTGCAAGCTGAAGTGGCAATGGGCAGGCCACATCACTCGAGGAACCGATAACCGGTGGGCAGGAAATGTTCTTGAGTGGCGACCACGAACCGGAAGACGCAACACCTAATGAATTGCCCTTATAAGAGGTATCCCTAAATATTTTTTCTTCTGTTTGTCTAAGCCAGTTAGATGCTCTGCTGCTCCGCTTTTGCAGAGTTTCATAACCATAGTGCTGGTGTTATTCTTTATGTATTCATTCGTGTCCATAAAGAGCCTTGAATATTTTAGTATAAAGTACGGCATCCATCTTGTTTTTTCTTCAAAATAACGGTCACTCATAAAACCTGTGTGAATCGATAGCTAACACTAATGCGAAGGTATGGTACAAACGCGTCACGTTTCCAAGATATACACTTTCAAAGTTAAGCTGGTGTCGCCGCCGGTAATTTTACTTAGAAATAAATTGAAGGTATAAATTGGCTATAAAAATATTTTTATACTGTCAGCTAAGATGTCGCGCAAATTGAGATCGACATCATTTAGTTTCCACCTCCGGGTCTTCTCTTCATTGACTTTGCTGATTTATTTCAAATAATTTGTTTAAAAAAAAACAAGTATGAAATTAAGGTGGATTTTTTCCGTCGATTCCATACAAAAGGCTAGTTGAATAAAATATAAATCCATCGGATTTGAAAATCAAACTTACTCTGCATGACAGCTAATCTTTCTTCCTGAGCTTTGAGCTGCATGGCTACCATCAGCTGTGACTCCTGCTGCTGTAAGTATAGCGTTGCTCCTTCGGCTGTTATGTCCTCAGTGCTTCCTTGAAGCATGCTAGATGGCGTCACTTTTGGAAGCAACTTCTCTGCAAGTGGATGATTATCAACATGTATATATTTCTCTTTCTCCTCTGGTTCTTCCATTTCCCTCTCCACTTCACGATGTATTTTTTGGGCTTCTTTTGGTTTTTCTTCTTTTTTCTTTTTTGCATCTCCAACTAACCAGGATGGCATACCAGGTTCTTCTTCTGCAGGTTCGTCATTTTCTTGAAAGATTCCGAGCCAATCATCGCTCGATTTCTTTTTTGGGTTTTCTTTAGGTCTTTTGTCGTCTTTTGAATGGTCGGGCTTAGTACTTAATTTGGGAGCTGGAGCAGTTTTAGCGGGTTTGGAGTCTGATTTGCTTAAGAAAGAATCGAAGTCAAAGTCTTGACTCTTGGCGACAACAGTCGGTCTAGCAGCCTGACTTTTAGTAGAAGACCCTCCCAAAATGTCATCTAACATAGACTGGGAACTCTTTCCTTTCTCCAAGGGCTTCAAGAATTCTTTTTTATCTGATCCTATTTCGCTAAGGATGTCAAGTTTGTCTGTGCTCGCAGTGGTTCTTGCCTTTGACGGGGACTTGATAACCTCAAGCGTCTTTGGTTTGGATTCGACGGCAGGTATTTTAAACGACTCTTTGGATATTGAACGTTTTATAGGTGCCGGTGAGACTGCTTTTGAAGTTTTGAATTCATCTGGATTGTTTTTAGTACCACCGCCAAGATCAAATAATTCGTCTTTCTTACTTTCAGAAATATTAGTGGAAGGTTTTGGCTTATCAGTGTCTCCAAAATCGAACAACGAGCTCTTTCTCTCGGCTATTGGAGTAATTTTTTTCTTTGGCGGTTTTTTCTTACCAAGTATGTCATCATCGAAGAAACTGTCATCACTTCCGTCGCTAAGAATACCGGCTAACGGATCATCTAGATTTAAACTCATAGCAATGAAAAATTAACAGAATTAATGTTAATCTTGAACTAAATGTCTTTGTTTACAAATGTGTTGCCACGGAAACGGAAATGTTAGTATAAAATCTGACTTGGGATGAGACACTAAAGTTCTATATGTCTTTATGGCAATAAATTCGATTCCTTTTTATCACTACACTATTCTGTCCGTATCCGTCAAACATTGACAATACGTCAATGTCAAAATAACATTTAATATTTAATCTATGGCAAAATTGTTGCTTCACGTCAGCCAGTCGGCTGTATTACAATTATTTTTTCAAAACAACCAAGAAACAATTGGGTTTTTTCTAAATATTTACACAAGGTATACTAGTTATCCGACCTAAACCATGGAATATATAGGTGAGTCAAGTTTTCATTCAGAAAAACCAAATGTAAACTGATTGCTTGACAGTCTTTTGTAATCCAGCATACCGAGACCTTTTGTTCTACAAATTTTGCTAACTCACCGTTTGGATTTGTTTACTAGCCTCAGAAAAGGGAGACACGACAGAAAATCGCGATCCAAACACAATTTCTAACGGCGCGAAGGCTGTAGTAGAAAGCAAACCAGACGTCGAGGCCGAAAGCGAGAAACATCACATAGAAGTTCCTGTGGAGAGTGTCGCAGGTACCTCTGAGCCCACCGAAGACGCGGAAATATGTGAGATCCCGGAACAGGTCGAATTTACCGTAGTTTTTAACAAAACCAAACATGACATTACATTTGCGTGGGATGCGACAGTACTCGAGCTAAAGGCACACTTGGAACGAATATGCGGCGTGCCACAGTCCAATCAGAAACTCATTATCAAAGCCATGGCTCGGGATGAGATGACGCTGCGGAAAGCTGGCGTCATGAAGGGGGGAAAGGTGATGCTTGTAGGATCAAAGATGGACGATATTCTTGCAGTGAAGAGCGCTCCAAAGGTAAGGTTAAATGCTGAGTAGACTCAGTAACTCAAAAATATACAATACAATACAATACAATATAGCTTTATTATACACCAAAAAGACAAACTTAAAAATTAATGAACAATAATATTTTAAAAACGGTAGTATAATGGGTAGTATAAATTATATATCTGTAATGTTTTTAAAACACTGCCAAATGTATTTTTTATCCAACAGGAATTATTAGAAGAGAAAGCAAGCGGTCAGACTAGTAAGGAACCTCTTTGCATGCAAAAGATCCATAGGAAAGTTTTAGACAAGGGTATCCCTCCTGATGTCATGCCAGGAATCAAGGGAGTTAAGGTATGACATTCTCTCATAATGCCCCCAGAATCACAAATATTTTTTGACCTTTAAAATACTAAAATTCTAAATATTTTCTAGTTGCACCCTATGATTTTCATATTTATCTTATGTTTTACAGCATTTTACTTTCACCGACTAGCAAACAGCGCTAGTTGAAATTCGGCCAAATTTAGGCATTGGCAAATTGCCACAATACTACAAATAGTCACGAAGAAAATTTGAGCGGTGTGTTTGCTAGCTGACTTTATGTCAAACTTAGTAATGCACACTACTGCGAAGTTATTTTCTTAACATGTTGTCTTATTAATCACAAAAACCAAAGCAACATTAAACCCGCCAAAAATAAATTGACAACATGAAAACACTTTCAGGAGCCACTGCCACCAGTCCCGTTAAGTGGCATGCTCAACAAGCACGGAGGAAAGGTGCGACTTACCTTCAAGCCAGAACAGGACCAGCTTTGGCTGGGGACAAAGGAACGCACCGAGAAACTTGCCATGACATCTATTAAGAGTAAGATAAAAATCTTCCCCAAAATATCTAGTAAATAATACTTCACACTCCTGCACAAGGATTCCATGTCTGGGATGCCAAGAAACACACACGAAGACACGGAAAACTAACACCCCTAACCCAGAGCAGTTTAAATTCGTCATTTAAACATCAGATCTGCCTTACTTTGGTGTCAGCTAAAATTAAAGTGTCATTGGATTTGCAAATGCGAAAATATTTAGACTGAGTTGAGAACTGTGTTTATTTTATTTTCCAGGCATCACATCAGAGCCAATCAAAGAGCATGAGGAATACCACATCATGGTAATATAAATCTTATAGTAACTGTCTTAAAGTTTTAAATATACTAGATTCAGTAAGATCCAGGTTTTGAGTTCTGGTTGTACATTTCAGGGTCTCCAACTTGGTCCGACTGAGGCATCTAGGTATTGGGTGTACTGGGTGCCAGCTCAGTACATAGAAGCCATAAAAGACGCAGTACTCGGTGTATGGCAGTTCTTCTAAATAACTCCCCCAGTTCACTCT
The DNA here is from genome assembly GCA_947579745.1 of Apocheima hispidaria. Lineage (NCBI taxonomy): Eukaryota > Metazoa > Arthropoda > Insecta > Lepidoptera > Geometridae > Apocheima > Apocheima hispidaria. The sequence continues at coordinate 5,109,762 of OX388157.1, read as the reverse complement.
CTGTACATCTACCTTCAATATACTGATTGGGTAGTGGCAATATAAATTTGTTTTGAATGTATTTCTGTGTCCATAATTTAAACTCGGTACATATAATGGTACCATTTCTTTTGTGATATCAAATGCCATGTCAATTAAAATTGTCCATTCGAATGCTGGCATGTATCTGGTCAAATTGAGAAATTATTTATTTTTATTGTAAGTTTGCATTTTAAGCATTTGGATTACTGAGCTATACAAAAGCTGACTTATAATGCACAATGGTCCTACATATTGTGCAATGATGAGGTAACTGTCCCTCGAGTTTCAAATCTGATCTCCTTGTAAACTCTACAATATTCAGTCAATCCAGTGAAAAGTTGGCTTGAATTTAAATGCAACAAAATAGATCTTTGTTTTATTATTTGTTACGACTGATACTGTAATCATGATATTATGGCATGCTTGGTTCTAACCAAACTTTCACTGGATATTTTTGATCATAGAATTAGAAAATAAAATGTTTTAAATATTATATTGATTTGAATTATTGTATAGTACCACCCCAATATTAAAATAATAAATCTTATGTACGTTATATCTCTTTATTGAGAAAACACGACATAAAATACCAAAAAAAAATCTTTAAAACTACAGATACAACATTACCAATAAAACTGTACTAAAATTGTATTAACGATTTTGAATTTAATGCCTATTTTGAAAAACTAACCATATTGCTATTCTGTTAAGACAACTTTTTTAAAAGCACGACCGAATAATGGCGTGCTTCCCGACTATGTAAGCACTACATTACATTGGCATTTTTAGCATGGCGATGTTAAATCTATAGTTTTAAACATCTTAAAAAAATACTGACAAAATTGCGATATTCTTACAAGCTATTACGTAGTTATACTACACTAAAATGGCACTAACTATAAAATCCAAGGTACATTATAAAAGTATAAATAGTTTGTATAAATGTCAATTATAGTATAAAACATTTGGCATCTCGATATGTGTATAATACTAGGTTTGTACTGTCTTTGGAATAGTTTTCTAGCCATATTCTGATTGAACAGTTAATGAGAACTGTCCTTTAGGTATAGTAGTGGAGTGATACCATACTCTAGTATCCAGGAATACTGAAACAAAATAATTTTGGTTACTTTCCTGCATTCAACAACTAATAATTGCACTTCTGGCAATAACACTAGCCAATCCCCAAAACCGTCTGCCAATGGTGGGGATTATGGCAATCCACCCCTTTTCTAAGGCCTAAATGTCTTTCTTTTGCCTTTATTCAGCTTCTCAGTTCTCACTGTTGGTGATTAGTTTTTATAAGACAATTGCACTAATATACGAATTGCGAAATTTTGAATTGTGAAGTGTGTTTGTACATATTCAATTACTTAATGGCTAAATAGACTTAAATGAAATTTGATGTGTAAGTAGTTGGTAAGAATATAATTTTACAGAAGTCACACTTAACCTGTTTCCACTCATGTAACTCTTGTCACTCTACCACCAAACAATTCCTTTCACTAAAATACTCAACGATCTTGATAAAATTTGGCAAGAATATAGTGTGTGTATATGTATTCTGCAAGCTAAGTGACCGCTCAAATGAGGTGAGACGCTGCGAACCTGCATTTTTCTTGTCGATTACTGTACAAGTCAAAATATCTATTGATCACATTTAACTGTTGTTCCTTATCCTAACAATTCGATATTTTGACATTTCTCTGCGGTAGGTATCAGACAAGAAAAATGCAAATCCCCTTAGCATATCACCTCATATGTGCATTCACTTAGCTTGCAGAATCAGGGCCCCGGTAGATAACTCAATAAAAACTAACCAATATCTCCAGGCTCCACATAATACTGGAACTTGTGACATTTATGGTCACACTCAGGCACGGGGGCGACAGACCATGATTTGTTCCCTTTGACTTGCCCCTGCCACATCAGTCTTGATATATAATCCAACTGGAATAAAGAGTCCTTATTAAAGTTACCATAAATGGCAACAAAATAATTGTTCAGATGTCCTCCTACAGAATATTTACATTAGATTTGGGAACAATGATTTGAAGCTATTTCTGTTATAATGACTTACATGCATAACGGCTCCAATCTCATATCCGAAGAAAATATTCTCGGTAGCTGGAAATTCTGCATCTTCAGGTAAAAAAACAGGTATACTGTAGAATTGTCTAACTTTGGACAAAATATTTGGATGGCAATTACCCCTGAAAATAATTCAGTTGTACACTCATTTACTCAGTACATTACCCCTCCATTTCGACTAACTCATGTAGCCAATGTAAGCACTTCAATGTTAAAATCTCCCTTTAATCACACTACTATTATAAATGCGAAAATTTGTATGTAAGTATGTTCTGTTCCCATTCAACTCTGGAACGGCTGATCGGATTTGAACGAAACTTAGTATGGAGGTAGGTTATTTCCTGGATTAACACAGGCAAATTTTAACTGCGGAAAATATTAAAAACTTGATGGAAAATTGATTATGATGATTAATGTTGCTTCTGTTACAATTAATGGAAAGCTAACTTGGGCGTAGATTTTTGATAGCACATGTGCATGTCTCTAAAGACCATAATTCTTACTAACCATCCTACATACCAGGGCGCCTGCCCCGGTTCATTCCTAGCTCTAGCATTTGGCATATTGAACACTTCCTTCAAACTGAACAGATCCGTCTTGAAGTTAAGAAACTGGCATCCCTCATCGAGGCTCTCATAGCTGCCCTCGGTCTGCTCGTACAGTCTCTTGAACATACCATAACTAAACTCTTTGGTTGCTTTCCAGTGTGTGATAGCATTTTTGACAATAATGGGGCGGGATGAGTAGGCATATCTCTGTAAAAATTTATATTCATCAGCATTTTGGGCATGATGCCTGCTGGTAGCAGTTTTTTAGATTAGTGTTTGTTTTAATTTGTTTTCTATTGTCTTGTACATTTAACATCTACATTGTGCATTGTCTAGTAATTTATAAAATAGGTCAAGGTGGTGTGGACTACCACTTGTAGGCAAATCTTTTCAATTGAAATCAAATTTTATCAAAGACTAGTAGGTATTTATAGAAAGATGAAAGCTTACCGCGAAGTCTTGTCTAGTGACGTTTCGCAAAATAATAGGTTTCGTCACATTCTCGCAGTAGCTACAATCGGCAAGAGGGCGCGTCGCTTCCCACACAAAATAATTACTAGGTAACAAACATCTAGCACTTATTAAATTGTTAACGACACTAATACTTTTCAGTAATGATAAAACAGTGATTAATAGGTATATTAGCAGCTTCTTTCTTGTTTTATTTTCAGTTTCATTACTGTATTTGCAAATATAATCGTATTGTGGTAGCACCTCAAGTAGGCCCCTTTCGGTCGCACTCCTTTGCAAGTTTCTTAATTTTTTTGTAACCTTTGCTTTTGTTTTTAGTTTTAGCATTGTTTACGTATTAATTTTATACACCGTCATGTCACATTTTGTGAATTTAACACAAAATATTACTTTTCCTACTTTTTGGTTGAAATTTTTGTTTATTTTTATTTTATTTTTATGGCTGTCAAAAGTCAAACATTCGAAAATGTCACTGTTCCTTTTAATAGTAGCATTATTGCCAATATTTAGTCGATTACACGCAGTGCATCTCTAAAATTAAAAGAACTGCTTAATTGTCTATGGTTCAAAACAAAAATGTTGCCTCTTCAAGAATCTATCCTTTCCTTTTAAATTAAAAAAAAAGCTGAAGAGATTTCGTAGAAACAAGTTCAGTGAATTAATACATATATTACATTTATATACTTAACATGATTTAATTTAAAAAACGACATAATACATACTAATAAGATGAACTTTAAAATAAACTTACACGTCCATGTTATATGAGTTTCATGTCAAATACACAATATCAACTGGTCAGCAAGTTTCCTTGATTCTTGGAAAAGCTTTTGGCTGGTCACCCTGTAACCTGACGCTGTCATGTCAACGAACTGATGAACTTGGCGGTTTCACCAGTGAATTAGATAAAAAAAACTCCGAAATGCCTCCAAAGAAGCGCGATAAAGACAGCGAAGTTAGCAAAAACTCCAAAATTGATCACTTACAAGCAGACCATGAATTATTTTTACAAGCGTTCGAAAGTAAGTTTGGTCACCCGCGACCAGTAAGTAGCATTTCCTGTGAATAATTTGTTTTAATGTATATTCAACCGCATTTTGCAGAGCCGACTCAAATCTACAGGTTCTTGCGGACCCGCAATATGTTGTCGGTATGTATTAGGTCAATAAAGATACCGTTACTACTAATTAAAATGATAAACATCATTGAGTTTATTTTCCTATTTCTAGCCGATATTTCTCAATAGAACGCTGTCATACATGAAGCGTCGGATGTCTAGGAGTAATAAAAGCCGCAATGGATTCAAGGTGGACAGTTTGCTTGAGAAAATTACACTAAAGAAGAGTACAGAGCTTCAACCTAACAGCTTGGGAGGTTACATGACACTTACCTTTTTAGGATTTTATGATAAAACTTTAGAAGACTCCAGAGACTATCAAGTGAAAGTAGAGACATTGTTGTTGAAAATATGTCACAAAAAGAGGAAGGAAAGCTCTTCAGCAATAGTTGAAGTATCGGTAAGTAACAACATTGTTGCGTATTTCCCTCCACTCTTGTAATCTAGAAATGATAGATGAGATCTAGAGATGATATAATCTACAAATTGCGTCAACTTTTCCCTAGAATCTAACCATATTTAGTTCATTAAATTCGACAAGCCCTATAACTTATTATACTTTTAATGTGGATAAACAAATTTTATTCAGTAATACAGTGGATTATTTTAGCAAATAATTTTTCATGTGACTTATCATCAGCGAGTTGGCAAAGCATGTTACAGCTAAAACAGGCCAATGAATAATATTAATATAATAATATTAATAGTGTTAATATTAAATGTTTTTTTTCAATGTGATAGCAGAGAAAATCTACACGAGAAGAATAACAATATCATACAAAAAAGTGTACCCTAGAATAATCTTAGGTGCTAACATATTTAATCAGCTATTGTTTAAACTGCAATAGAAGCCGATGAAAATATGGCTAATATAGAAACATTGTAGTATATGTTAGTTTTTTTTATTATTTGGAACTTTCGTACGGATATAACACTGACTTTTCGGTGAAGGAAAACATAGTGAGGTTTCCTCACTATGGTTTCCTTCATATCCTGCATATTTCCGGAGAAGAAATTCAATAACATATGCGAATCTGCCAACCCACACTGGGCCAGCATGGTGGTTATGGCCCAATCACTCTTCGAGGGTAAGCCGATATCGCAGCAGTGGAATGTTAAAAGGCTGATGCAGTAAATTGACTGTTCATTAAATAAATTACCATAAATTTACAAAAAACCAACCTAGCATAGGCTAACAAACAACATCTCACAAGCTGAAAGTTGCTAAATTTTGTTACCATTTTAGCCACACATGTTGATATTGAATCACTGTTCAGGTAGATCAAAGTCAGAAGCCTTTGCACTGTCATTTTGCAGGTTGGCAGTTGCTCTGTGCCCCTAAACCCCTCAACATCGGAGCCCCCTGCGATGGCGTCTGCAGTGAGCATCTCTAGTGACACATTCAGTCCGTCTCAAGGGCCTAATGTGAAGTCCTACATGTTGATGCTGCGAGTGACTGTTACGAGAGCCGGCAACCCATCTAATAGTGGTGCAAGCTCCTCTGAAATCACCAATGGTGATCTAGATGGTATTTACAATATTAAGTTCACTTTTCATTACACTTCGGGATTTAGGCTAAGTATATAGAATCCTTATTAGTATATAAAAATGAGTTGGCTGGCTTTTTTTTTAATTTAAAGAGCTTTTTGGAACAAGCGAATATGACACTCTAAAGTTAAGTTATAAAGAAAAATGATTCTATGAACTAGTCTGTGCAACATTCTGGCTGAGTCTGAAAGAGGCTCGGCCAGAATATTGTTACAGAGTTCCAACTGGTGGTCTTTAAGTATATTACAAAAAATTGTTCTTCTGGTGTGTTAGTTCCGTGCACTTTCCATAATGTGTTATATGCAATCTACAACATTACAGACCGAACAGTTTGGATAAGATGCTTTTCCTATTAAATGTGAATATATATTGCATGGGATGTGCCCGGGATGAAATTTTAATGCTACAACAGTATCTCGTCTATTTAAAACATTGGTATCCATGGATGTCTCAAAGGGTGGGGTTGAATCATTAGATACCAGATACCGCTCGATCTGGATCTTAAATCAAATATTCTTGGAATAGGTTGAAACAGTGATCTCTTATCATGGGAACTACTCGTTTAATATGTTTTCTAGAAAAATTCAAGGTTTATTTCGCTTATTTTTACCACCCACTGTTCATAGAAATGGGGAAAATATAATTATCACATCATATTTTGTAATTTCAACAGAACCTGTGACAAAACGCCTAAAATCCACCCCCGAGCACTCCGCGGACAACAAATGGAGCAAGTTGTACGGCAGCGAGCTGATAGTATACGACAAACACAACCGCTGCCTGCTCACTAATGGAGAGTACGACTTAGTTCTACATGACGCCACGCCGGGCGGCAGGAGCGCCACCATCGCACGCTCGCCGCACAAGGCTCTCATGGCTCAGTGGGAGACTATACCTAGTGTGAGTTATATTTTTTCGCTAACATGATATTATTTCATAATTTTCGTGGTATTTCTGTTTAACTGTTCCTAAAAAGTATTATTAGGCATTAATACAATCATGCATGTGCCTTGGTTTCACCTCTATCCAACATTTTGCCCCACTTAAGTACATACTTACTTTCATATCAAACTTGTAGGTATTTGTAAATCATGGTAATAAAAATAAAAAAACAAGTAGTTCTGCGGACAATAGACTTTGCTAGCTAAAACTTTTTTGCACGATCTCAATTGTACACGTGACGCGCGTGACGTCACCTGCCGGCCCCAACAGAATACCAGCGCAGCAGGCCTAGCACGGGCGCCGGGATACAATTTTGTCCACCATATTTATCTCGCGAGAACGAGACGGATGTATCCATATTCTAGCTTTGTCACGTTGACGAGAAGACAAAACGATTCAGATTCAGAAATATTTATCGACCAACTGATACATTGTGTGTTATGCTAGGTGTTCGTGCAACAATAGTTTCTATCAGCATACCCTAATCGGGCATTCAATAATCAGGATTTTACACATACATTAATTTTTGCATTCATACACATGGCCCGACCCGACATCGCTTGAAAGAGATGGCTATATATAAGTTTCTGGGGAAGCGGAAGGGAGAAGCTATAACCTTAATAGTTTGTTTCTTTTGCTCCCGTGAAATTCAAATCTAGCTGTCCCTTTCACACGATGTCAGGTCGGGCCATGTGTAGACACCCTTATGTGAACGGGTGGACATAACTTTATCCCGGCGCCCGTGCTAGGCCTGCTGGTTGTTTGCAGCCAGCTTATACTGAGTTGGGGTCGGTTTCGTGACAAATATATAGACAAATTAATATTTAATTTATTTTTATGTTTCTTTTGTGTCTGTATTTTTTGTTGCGAAATAATACGTCTGAAATTCTTTTGTCGTCGGCGATTTTCCTGTTCTATCAAAAAAATGAAAAAATGTTTATTTACCGCAAATACATACATATAGGATAAGCAAATAATAATTAAACAAAATAAATACACAAGAAAATAAAGTCCGATAGTACATAAATTGCAGAGAGGTTTCCTTAAAATTTAGAAGTTACCATCAGTTTCCTCACTAGGCAAAGCCTGTATCGAGGAATCCTGTTTTCAAAAAGTTTTACATATAATGATCCTCTGTCGACATAATGATACAAAAATTAAAATAAAAAAAAACCCGAAATGAGACCCTTATATATATTTAAAATCTCTTGACCGATTATTCGAAATACTTGTTAGAATCGAGTACCGCATGTTTTTGCCAAATATATACTGGCGCAGCAAACTTATTTAGGGGAAATACCCCTCCAAACAAAAATCGCAGACGACAGAACCAAATATATATTATAATAGAACCTGTATACCAAGTTTCGTCGAGATCGGTTGAAACGTCCTGGGACCCTATTCGGAGAAATGACATTTTTATCTCTCTCTCACTCATCTCCCATTAAATTTTAAATTAGAGAGACAGTCACCGAGATAATCTCGAGCGCACAGGAATAGGGTCCCTGTACGCAGCAGAAAACAAATGAAAGCAAATGCCAGTTGAAGCAGAGAGTTCCGTACGCTTCGATCACTCGGTCAAAAACCTATAATTTCATGTTCATTGCAGGAAAATGATTTACAGTCTGAAACGAGTCCGTTCGACGTGTTCAAAGTTCGTCCCCTGCTCAAGTTGAAACTCAGCTGGAGCCAGGAGCCCACCAACGGTCTGGTGAACCGGCCCAAACTCTACCAACAATCAAACGAAAACGGCATCAAGAAGGAACCCGGCTCTAGCAAAGACAGACCTCAGAAATCTAGTACAAGTGATATCAAAAATGGTAACTATCTACATTATGTTATAACAGTTTCGACGCAAACGCGAAAAAATCACGTCGCGACTTTAAATACAGGGTTATAAGGAAACGGTATGCTAAGACGAAAAGGGCTCATAGTACTCATCATTATGAACAACTTAATTTTTTTTTGAGATAAAGAAATCAGCTGTTCCATAGAAAAATGTTAATGTCACTAAACAAAATGAACGGAACAGCGTATTATTTTTTCTCGATTTCAGGGTTGGTCCCATTTAAAAGTTTGTTCACAATCATTAGTACTATGAGCTCCTTTCGGCTTAGCATACCCTCTCTTACGCGAGCGGCCTAGTGGCGAAACATTTAATGCGCCATATTTTAGATTCAATTGGCTATTAGTTTATCAAATGACGGCTCAGTTTAAAATGGCCCGACTATAGTCACACTAATATTATAAATGCGAAAGTTCGTGTGTAAGTAGGTAAGTATGTAAGTGTATTTGTTCCCGTTCAACTCTGTAACGGCTGGGCGGATTTGAATTTACCGGCCAGGGAATCACTACGAGAGATATTTAAAACTATACATGTTCTAACAGTACCGTCCCTTTATATATACGAGTGTATTATATATGCTAGGAAAAATTTCACAAACCTAAAAAAAATGTCTGATAACAATCCAAAAACACGTCATAAACATAAACTCGCATTTCCCAGATGTAGGCTACAGAAAACAAATACCTCATTTATTGGCAACTGTGTTCGTTTCTATAATATAATTCCTGAACAATTGGTAGGTCTCAAAGAAAAAAAGTTCAAAAATCTTATAAAAACTTACTTAATGAGTAAGGCTTATTACAAAAAGGAAGATTTTATTAAAGATAAAAAACAATGGAAACAAACTGTAATGAAATCAAGTCAATACAAGGATTTGACAAAATAATTATTATATTCTATATCAATCAATTTATTATTATTAAGGACATTTAGACAAAGCCCCTTTACAGCTGCATATAACTGACAAGGCCATTATGAAGCCGCTATAATAATGTTTAATTAATATTTAATTAATTTCATATGAAAACTGTGTATTTGACGTTACCAAGTGTTGTGCAAACCCAGGGTCCGAATAAATGAATTGAATTGAATTGAAATGAACTTTGGTATGGAGGTAGTTTGCATCCCGGATTAACACATAGGCTAATTTTTATCCCGGAAAAATATTCAATTTCTGTAGAATAGCGGGTGAAACCGCGGGGCGCAGCTAGTAATTTATATGTGTGATTTATTTCTTCGCCAGGTGACAAAATCAAGTGCGAGTCGAGCGAGGGCGAGTCGAAACGTCAACAGATAATCTACCAGTTCCTGTACAACAACAACTCGCGGCAACAGACCGAGGCGTGCGACGACCTGCACTGCCCGTGGTGCTCGCTCGACTGCGGGACTCTGTACTCGCTGTTGAAACATCTCAAGCTGTGCCACTCGCGGTTCAACTTCACATACTTTGTAAGTCTTATTGTTACGCATTAAGGTCTGATTTTTTTGTTATTGCTCGATCCGTTGTATGTCTTTCAAGCTGTGCCACACGCAGTTCAACTTCACATACTTTGTAAGTCTTATTGCTACGCATTAAGGTCTGTTTTTGTAGTTACTGCTCGATCCGTTGTATGTCTTTCAAGCTGGGCCACTCGCGGTTCAATTTCACATACTTTCTAAGTCTTATTAGTACGCATTAAGGTCTGTTTTTGTAGTTACTGCTCGATCCGTTGTATGTCTTTCAAGCTGGGCCACTCGCGGTTCAACTTCAAATACTTTGTAAGTCTTATTGTTACGCATTAAGGTTTGTATTTGCAATCATTCAAAAAACTACTTGTCCCTTTTCTATATAACTTTCAAGCCGTAGCACCGATTAATCAACTTTTTACACCTTATTTTTACGAGTGTAAGGTCCGTTGTTGCAATCATTATGAAAACTCCTTGTTTCATTATGGCACTTTATATACTCTGTTGAAACATCTCATACTGTGCCACCCGCAGTACAACTGAACATACTTTGTAAGTCTTATTGTAATAAGGTCTGTTTTTGCAATAATTGAGAAAACTGCTTATAATTCTATTGTTGAACTTGACTTTCTACTCTCTGTTCAAAAATTTCAAGCTGTGCCTCTGACCGTTTAACTTCACGAAACTACTTTGTGTGCAGCCGATCCCGGGCGGGGCCCGCATCGACGTTTCAATCAACGAGCTGTACGACGGCTCGTACACGGGGTCCCCGCACGACCTGATCGCGGCGCAGGGCCGGGGCGCGGCGGCGGGCCCCCGCGCGGGCCCCACGCGCCGCACCGAGCTCACGCACGTGCTGGTGTGGAGGCCGCGGGGCCCCGCGCGCCGCCGCCCCCCGCGACACAGCCTCGCGGAGTTCCTCGAGCTCGATGACAGCGAGCTGGTGGAGTCGCAGAGGCCCTACTTGACTGGACATAATAGGTGAGGAAAAACACGATGCACACTCAGCGGATGATCAAACGAACTTACCTAGAGTGAAGTTCGATCTTATTTTCGAGCATTGGTAAGAATTGAGGAAATAACACGGTTTTTTTTTCTTTACTGATTAAAACAATCTTGATGATCTTGGATTTTGACTGCACCTTCACTATTTATGGTTGTGGTGCTCTGTTACCTAAATGCAAGTTCATTCCAATATTATAATAGCGGATGTAACTCTGACGCGAAAAAGTGAAGCGACGTCTTTTACATGCCACGAGTTCAAGTCCAACGAACCGTTTTCTTTTTTTACATTACATTCATCCGAAATAGATGGCGTGGCGATCGTTTAACAATATCCGTCATCCGTCAAAATTTACGGAATCTAAGCAATATCTATCAAGTTCATTGAGTGCTTTTCAAGAAATAAGTCCCACGGCAAACAGCCGTCATCAGCTCACAGTCGTCAGCTTTGATTGAAAGGGATTGGATTAGTTCCTAATCCAATCCCTTTGATTGATTGGATTTGATTAGTTCCTAATTCAATCCCTTTGATGACGAACTCTTAACGCGCGATGACCGCGCGATGATGATTTTGCACCGCGTTTGGGGGACTTCTTCCATGAAAAGAACTATAAAAACTAGCGTGGTTTTAATACATTTTGTTTTAATAAAACGGGAATACTCACGTTAAATTGAGTGATTATTCCGACTATAGTTTCGATCACATTCGGTGACCTTCATCAAGGAATGCTAAGCGAGAGGTCGCGCACGTGTCTCGCTAAGCATTCCTTGATGAAGGTCACCGAATGTGATCGAAACTATAGTCGGAATAACCACTCAATTTAACGTGAGTATTCCCGTTTTATTGAAACAAAAGAACTATAGATTTCCACTCCGTCTATTTTGGATGAAAGAAATGGAATGACATAGAATTAGTGTCAAAAAAGAAAACTGCGCGGAGTCGTGTTTCTCCTCGACATCGACTTAGTTGTTATCACCACAAACTTATAATGTTCCAGACTGTACCACCACACGATCACCTGCCTCCCCGTATACCCGAACGAACTGGACATCGACTCTGAAGGCGAGACCGACCCCCTGTGGCTCCAACAGAAGACCATGATGATGATAGACGAGTTCACAGACGTCAACGAAGGCGAAAAGGAACTCATGAAGATGTGGAACCTCCACGTCATGAAGTACAACTACGTGGGAGACTGCCAGATACCGATCGCTTGCCAAAAGTTCCTCCAGGTGAAAGGGAAAGAACTCCTGGAGAAGAACCTGTACAGAAATTTCGTTCTCCACATGTGTTCGTTGCACGACTTCGGGCTGCTCAGTCCGATAGCTCTGTACCAAACCAACCAAATGCTGAACCAAATGTTAGCGGACAACGCGGAGGCCAAAGAGAAAATGCGAGTGTCCATCAAAGCCCAGAGGGAACACTGGCACGCCGTTGGAAAATACCAACAACCAGCTATCATCGAGCAGAAGCCTCAGATTACAACGGCCAAGCTCAACAGCGTGGAAGCGTCGCCCTCTGTCAGACGGAAAACGTCGAACTTACAGGCGAACAGGATGGCGAGCGCCACTACCAGCTTTAACAAATCATCGAGTCCCGGCCGGGACCGGCCCGGAGACACTAAAAGGAAAATGTCCTCGGGGAGCATACAGAGCAGGAAGCGGTCGTCCATTTCCGAAAGAAAAAGCTCCGTATAGCGAATGTTTACTAAGTGTTGGTTACGACCCGTCTAGGCGGAAGTTACGCGTTCAATTTGGCATCAGTGCATTCAATGACGGACAGGAAGCTGATTGTGTGTGAAATCGATTGACAATTATACAAATGTTTTGTTACGGTGATAGCTCAATGGTTAGGGCGTTCGGATCGCGTGCCGCTGAGCGTGGGCTCAAATCCTATCAATGACTCGAGCTGCCCATGAAAGAAAACATCGTGGAACCATAGCATAATGGTACTTTACTAGTACTCGGCTGTGGCTCAAGTTAAACGCAGCCTCATTTGAGCCAATTCCCATTCCACGTTAGGTGTGTTATCGTCTTCCACCACAGCGCCACTTAACATCATGTGAGCTGTGGTCAAATTCCCAGCCTGTCAGCCATGAAGCAAATCTTGAAAGTTTGAATAAATGCCAGATTTTACGTGTAACCTCCATCTAATGCTTACTTCAGACTGCGTCAGTGATAGTCAAGTAACGAGTGATTCAGTGACTAAAGTATCTCTTAATGAGACAAAACCCAAAATTTTTGTTGTTCCGATATACTAGCTGCTAAATTATTCGCCACTCGGCTTAAATAATCGCGTAGTCAACCGGCTAGTGATGGTAGACATCAAGTTTTAAATATTTTAAAATTAGCCATATCGTATGTTTGCTGTTTTAACAAAATTAGTAACGTTGTTTGGTTCGGTGCGCGGACTTTTTACTCGCGGTCGTCCATTAAATGGATAACATTGATTAAGTTAATAAGTTATGACGTATTTTACTTTCACTCCCTCTGTTCTAAGATCTCGAAAGTTCGGTCTCGAGTCCGGCTTTATTTTATAGAAATAATTTCACAACTTTCTTTATTACTGTGATTATTTCCCTTTTAGCAATATGAGTAAGTTTTCTCATCATAAGGTGTCCAACCGCCAGTTAGCTGTGATCGAGTTATATTTTGTACTAGCTTGTCCTCACGGTTTCGCTCATATAGATAATTCCATTTCCATTTCACCTCTAGAATTATCTTTTGGAATTACAATTTCATAGGCCTCTTTTTTTTAACTTAACCCAAGTTTCAAAAAAATCCTGTGTCATTTCTTGTACTTCTACTATTCTTCTACTAAACACTACTGAAAAAAGTTTTTATTTTCATACAAATTTTGGGGGTCCTTTTTACCCCTTTAGAGATGGAATTTTCAAAAATCTGTTCTTATTGTTCACCTGGATTTAAATTTCACGTCTCTCATAGGCTATTGATGGCAGTTGTTCGATTCTTAAGGCACTTGCCTCACCGCCGGCGAAGAAGCGACAAACTATTGACTATTTTCCCGCTCAAGAAACGTTATGTAGATTCCAGTTGAGTAAAAGAGACATATATTATAGTTGATCGCTGACTTCACTTTGCCGGCGATAACTCTCTCTACTCGTCTGTCGCAGCGACAAGAGCTATCAAAGATAATACTCGCTGAGCGACGCTCGCTTGACTCCCAGCGGTCATTCTCTACTACAGTGCGAGTAATCGTCCGTCGCACTCGCTTCTCGCTAACTCGTTTCTAGCTCTACTCGCTTCTCGTCATCGTCGGCGGTGGGACAAGTCCATAAGAGCGGTACAATTTCGAGCTCGAAGCGAGTTTGAAGGTGTTTGCTTCGAGGTTTGCCCTTCCTTGCAGTGCCGAATCGGCAGTGCAGGCCACAAATAACTGATAAAAGTTTAAAAGTGTGCGTCGGCAGGCTCGCTTGAGAGCGTTCCCTTTTCAGGGGCTCCATTTTTGATTCGCTCGTGTGATATTTAGCACGATAATATCATGGGAAATGACCGACTTTCGAAAGAAATCCCAAACAAAAGTCCCATTTTTGAAATTATATCACTCGCTAACGCAACGAGTGGTTTTAACCATTCGATATAGAAATAGACAATCTTTCATTTCGCATGGTAATTTCGAGCGAAATATCATACGAGTGATTCTACAATGGAGCCCCAAGCTAAGTGTGTTTATCATTCAAAATAGGCGGTAGCTACGGCCGGCGGTAGGACACCTGCCAAGTGGCATGTTTGTAATAGTTTGTAAAGACGAACGCGATGTAGTTTGTATTGTACCTATCTAAAATCAGTGAAGGCTTTTCCCAGTATTTTCTATAAGATAAAATAAAATGTTTATTAAAATTATTAAATGAAACAAAGAGGGTAAATTTGAAAACTATGAAATTCGAATTGATTTGTTTTCCTGTCTAAAGTACTAGATAATGAAATGGACTGCACTCGAGCCGTGCTTAGAGCAGTAAAAAAGTAAGTTCAAACATTTTCTTTTTAAAATTTCACTTAAGAGCAAAGGTGAGCCGTTTTAAAATAAACTTTCCAAGGTTCTCCCAGGTGGTCTCAGGAGGTGGACGGTGGGGGTAAAACAAAAATAGACTACTACAGTCTATCCATTGAGTAAATCGCTTTTTGACAGCGCGATGACATAACTTTGTACTAGCGACTAACAAATTATATCGCATACAAAAAATGCTTTCTATTTATTATTACCTCATTACAAGGATACATCAATACATCAAATGTATCCTTCAACTCTTATCATCATATCAACTGCTTCATTTTTTTTTTTTTCCTTTTTCCTCCTAAGAGGATTTTGGCGTCGCACGTCTTATGCATTTGCCAGTGTCAAGTATACATATTTATTCTCAAGTTTAGTTAGATATAATCAAACGAGTCATAGTCACTGTCAAAGTCGAGCAAAGCAAGTCACGGTCAAGTCCTAGTCATGCCCCAGTAAAGTGGTGAAAACTTTACTAGAGCCTTCTATGGAGTTTTGGAAACAACACGAAAATTCACGTTTCACGACATTATACCATTCACCAACACTCGTGCATGTTCACGAACACTTAACGGGTAAAAATTCACAGTTTTTACACATTAACACTTGAAATAACACAAGTAATGGAAAATAATATAATGACGCGACATGATTTCTTCACGTTCCCGCCAAAACTCAAAAACTGCTTCATTATATATATGTATAGTTGACACTGGCAAATGCAAAAGAAGAGCGACGCCAAAATCCTCTTAGGAGGAACTACATGTTAAAGTATCCTTGTAATGAGGTACTAATAAATATAACGCATTTTTTGTATGCGACATAATTTGCTAGACGCTAGTACAAAGTTAAATCACCGCGCTGTCAAAAAGAGATTAACATAATGATTACACCATAGTAATTTTACGTTACAAAAATTTGCAGCAGCTGTAAGAAAATTTCAGCGCGGCTCGGGTATAGAAGATAAATTGATATAATAAGAAAAAATAGATTTTTGGTTGATGATTGAATATGTAATTTTATAGTAATTTGACATTTAGTACATATGTTCAACTAATAAAAGACTGCAGGGTATGTGGCACTGCCTCGAATACAAATTAGTCTAATCTACGTACTACGTATTACGAGATTTTGTACGTGGGTTAATTATTCTAGTTTTTTCTAACTCTATCATAATAACTAGATAGCAAGCCCTGGCAATATAGCCAAAGACTATAAAACGGGTTGATAGCTCGTATCAATTCCGCTCACGAACATACTATGCCCAAAATAGCATACTCAAGTCAATTAGATCGATGACTGGCTGACTGATTGTAGAAACGAATTTTGAGGTTTCCAATTGTAACCGTTGAGTTGGAAACTATCAAAGTGGTATATATATACTTATACCTTTGGTATAAGAAAGTTGTCTTTATGACATTTTCGAAATACAAAAAAAAAAGCAAAACAAAATTTTCCAACTGAAAAATGTATGATAAAATAGCTAAGTATGACACTTGGGGCATAATAGTAGAGAGGAATCCAACGACACTTCACTCGTTAAATTCGGTCAAGCCGTTTAGACTCAGGAGTTAATATAGATATACAAACATACCTACATAATATACCTCAAAACAGGTAAAAAAAAGATATACTAGCGCCATCTGTTCAAAGTTTCTATCGTTTATATCGGTTAATAATGGTAATAATCTCGTAACACGCCCAATGCGGAGAGTTTATCTTAAAGATAATATTTCTTCATGCGCGATCACCTGATTTTATGATCTTTGGCAATAGTAGATTGTTACCAAGGTAACTATTTTATAGATGAATACATAAAATTAGTTATACAGTTATGTTACACAATTATATTACTTATAGTAAATTCATTTTACATTTTCATCAGTGCGATTGTAATGCTTTTCATTTGAATCTTATTTTGTTATTATTTTATACAAACCTGTCTGTTTGAGTAAATTCCAGTTATTGTACTTATGATGAAATGAAATATACCTAATGATTATTTTCAGTGTTCTGATTTCATTTTGAAAACTCGAATATATAAGCTCCAAAATGTATCTTGGTCCAGCTCTCTGTTCTTGTTATCCATGTTTAGGTTTTTTTTTTTAAAATTTCTAAGCTGTTGGTCTAACGGCCTCTATAGCTTTGGCGAATACAAAAGGTGTTGAGCTCTTAAACTAACGGAGCGAGGGAGACTAGCGCAAGGGCACCATTACGGTACGAACCTCGTTTTGGTCCGTCACCCGGGAGGGGGATATCAGACTTGCCCTGGCACCCCTGAAGGGGTGTGCAGTGGGGCCCTAGCGGTTTGGTTATTATTTGTGTGATTGGAGGCTGGCATATATATGGTCTTACTTGGTTTACTTTATATATTAGTTGACCAAGCGAAGCGAAGATCTCGGAGTCTATGGGAACAAATTTGTGTAACGATAACTTACAAATTGACCTGGGGCTTATCATGTAACTCTAGTGGCGATAGTCATCGCGTACCTTTCCACTCGCGTCAACTTACCATGCGAGCGAGCGGGATAGCAAAAAAAGACCATCGACCCCGGACTAAAAAAAGACCCTAGAGCTTCATGGTTTTTAGGCAAGAAGAGTTCATTGCAATGAAGGTTTCAATTTAGAATGTGAGCAAAATCGGCCGAGAGGTCTCAATTCGGCGTAAACTACTACTTTTAAAAGAAATAAAAATATGCTTGTTTGCTATACAGGATTATTGGTCACTACAAAATCTTTTCGTTGATTACATAAAGCTAGGGATACAATCAGTACTACCACCACCGGGAGCCGGGCGCTATCTCGGTACGGGCCAACCCTGCATACCAACCATAGCGTTGAATTTTCGCAAAATGCAAAATTCAACGCTATGTTTGCGTTTTGTTCGTTAACGATTCGTGTTCCAAGTCGAATTTTTGCGTCATAGCGACCGAATTCGGTCGCAAAGTGCTGTAGCGAAAAGTCGAGACTAGCGCCCCTGGGCTCTATTAAACCTCCCTTTTATCACCTTATTTGCATTTCAAAACATAGATGAATGTATACTATGTTTCAAAAAGTTCACAAATGGCATAAAAACTATTGTAAATTAGAACTGTCAGTGCTACAAAAAGAAAAAAAAAAAGAAAAAATGGAAAGCCGTTTGACAAAGCTCACAGACTGAAATTTGTTGTTTTAATTATGTCATACACGAGGAATTCAAACAAATTGCCAGATAACAGCAGAACAGACGTACAAGCAAGTGGGAGTTATGACGGAATTGGTACGTAGATCGCGTGAACAGGTCGTGTTTTGAATGTAACTGCTTGAAATTATGTAGTGCGTACCTGCGGCAAGCAAGGCTGGCGCAAACTTGATTATCGAAGGACCATAACTCTGATACAATAACCCTATACACCTCAAAGCACCATAACACATGTTTCACAAAACAGAAACTAGATACTGGGGTGTCGGAACAAAGTCTAAAATCAATAATTTTCTCTGATCTTGGAAATTGGTGCAATGTTGCAGCTTGTATTAGATACGTGCATATCCCTACTGATACTGAACTGCCTGTTACTGCCTAGGAAATTAGCTTATCGGTTCCAACTAGATTTCTTCAGGAAATGGTATAAAATAATCCCCCTTTATTTGTAGCAAAGATAACCGCCAGCAACGTCGCCGAAAATTGCACTTACGCTGGTAAGTTTTTACAAGTATAACGCACACTAAATATTGGTGGTGGACGTTTTTCACATACAACGCCATCTGGCCCAAAACTAAGCAAGCTTGTATTATGGGAACCAGATAACAGCTTATAGAGTACATAAATATTATTTTTTTGCTAATACATCTTAATAATACATAGAAACACCCAAAGAACAAACATCCATCTTCATCACAAAAATGTTTGCCTTGGGAATCGAATCCACAACCTACAACTAAGAAGATCGAAATGCTCCCACTGAGCCACAAGGCTAGTCTGCTTCTCAATGCTTTCGTATTTAGTATTGCTACAGTTTGCTTTGAGTTTATTTTCAGTGACTGTTTCCAAGAAGCCGACGAGTCAAGAAGCTCTCTGTTCAAACCAAAGGTCATTCATATGCATACACTCCACCGACCAGCTCTGCCAGATAGCCGACACAGACAGCGCCTTAAACCTAGAAGAGTGCAACGTGGAAGTTCTCAGCCTGAACGAGGTGTTCCCATCCACCTCCGAAGAAAGCCTCTCCAACGAAGATGACATGTCTGTTCCAAAAAAAATTCAAAATTCAAAAAAAGGCGGGAAAGGACGTCTCGAAAACGCAGGAAAAACTTCTTACGTACCAATGAACAGTAAATCGGCGACTGGAGCGAGGCAAAAAGATCTGGTAGAAGGTCAGACCTCGGTGTTTTCCGATTTCGACATCCCGAAAAATACGCTACATGTCGTCGGCAGTAATCCGGGAGAACCCAAGATGTCTTATCAGGATCCACCGAAGAAGATATCCAAAACGGTTAGTTTCATATAAAGTGTTTTACACAGATCACACTAGATACCGCATTACGAGATTCGTTGTTCCTACGAAAAGTCCCCAAAGTTTGAGGAAGACGCGGGTCGCGGGGAGTGCAACCGAGCGTTCTCATTGGCTACCTCAAGGTTACGCCTACTGGCGCCTAACAAGAGTATTTTTTTATAATTGTATTTAGACTGATGCGCGGTGCTCTTCGAGTGTCCTGAATGCAGGATCTAGGGTGTGATCTGTGTGCTGTTATATTAATAAATGCATAAAATTTTCATCTTTTCTAATTTGCTGTTATGATGTTCTCTGATATTCAATCCCATTAAACATTAAATATCACATCACACTGATATTATAAAAGTGAAAAGTGGTTGTGTGTAAATGTGTTTGTGCTCTCTAAACTCCGTAACGGCTGAACGGATTTGGATAAAATTTGACTAAAAGAGATAGAGCGATGGCAAGGCCAAATATGTAAAAATATGTAAACGAGAGGGTTATGGTTTTAACCGTTTATGTGTATAATTATGTATCCATATAAATATGTAATAACATTCCGAGTGTCATCACACTAATATTATTAATACGAAAGTTTGTGCGTTAGTGTGTAAGTGCGTTTGTTCCCAGTCAACTCCGTAACGGCCGAAAAGTTTTGGATGCAATTCGGCATCGAGGTAGCTTATACCTTGGATTAACATATAGCTTTTTATCCCGGAAAATATACTATCACTACTATATAGCGGGTGAAACCGCAGGGCGCTGCTAGTAGATTATAATATGACGTCAGACTAAATCCAATATGGCGGATTATATAACCTTGAGTACTTGGCAAGTGGATAAAATATTTTTGGGATGAGTAAAAGACAGGACTAAATTAGGACATTCCATAATATGTATAATTTGTCTATATCAATACGAATACATAATTTAATGTTTTTTTATCAGGACTTAACCACGCTAAGACTATTTCATTTATATAGCTCGTCAGTCAGCTCGTGCTTGACCACGGCAATTGAAACATGGCCGAAACGTCGAGGTATATAAATTAAATAGTTTATTTATATGAATTCCCAACAGAAGTTACACATTACATTCACATTTAGAAACCTAGGAACTAAGCTGGGAGCACCCCCGGTTACAGGAGACCACGTCATGCACGCGGAAGTTCGATTATACTAAATTGAGAATTATTTGTATGCTGCATAAAGAGTACAAAAGAGTTTAGGTTTCCAGTGGAAAAATTAACTTGTTTGGTCATGAATGTACGACAGATTCCTTATCTACATTGATTACCTACTTAAAGTACATTATAGATGAAGAAATTCCTGCGCAACATCGACAAGCACAAGAACGAACAGAACTCTAAGAGCAGCGACAAGGCATTGAGCAAGCTGACCACCATGCGGGGGATCCTCAAGGACGGCCGGTGCGGGCCAGAGTGCACCGGCGACTCCGTGCACGAACCCGACAACGACTACAACCGTGAGCGACAACTGGGTTTTTCTTCATAAGACACGACACGACACCGGCTGCCACCTACATTCTATATTCTTCATTTGATCGACACTGGTACGACACGACGAGCAAGAGAGAGAGAAAGTGAGCCGCGGGGGCGCGAGCGGGCCCACATGGAAGTTTGCGTGTGTACACAACACATAACGAGGCCGGCACGACGCCACTGGGAGACTTGCTGCGACGACATGCCCTTGCGCGGGGCCGGGCTAGTACAGCGTGCAGTACAATAAAATTTCAACGAATCATGCGGCCACTGATGTCGCTGCCGTGTCGTGTCGTCTAGTGAAGAAACGCTCAGTCCTTTCACTTCATATTTCGTGTGAGTAAAAAGAACAGATAGACCTGCATTTTATGGGAGTAAAAGAAACAGAATTATTAGATTATTTAACTATCCTACTAAGTGCTATCCTCTTCCCAAAATTCAGATCAGATCATTAAATTCTATAAAGCCAGTCGACGTCAACATCCAGCCTAATCTTCCTTATCCCAGTGCCAGGTCTCAGTCTGGCAACAGCGCGAGCGACCTTGAGCCCGTAGACGCTGCTGACGTTACACGTAACCATAGAGAAATTATATTTTTCTATGATATAACGTAACAAATACGAAAGTGACAGAGCGACTGAATCTTGCCTGTTCACGCGTTCAGCGCCTGTAGGTATTTATATCGCTTATTTACGTTTCGCTGTGATGATGACCATTATTGTTATAATAATATCTAAGTATGGATGGACGGTCCTTTACCATATTTTTGATCAGCCCTCTAAACAA
This sequence comes from Apocheima hispidaria, assembly GCA_947579745.1. Taxonomy (NCBI): domain Eukaryota; kingdom Metazoa; phylum Arthropoda; class Insecta; order Lepidoptera; family Geometridae; genus Apocheima; species Apocheima hispidaria. The sequence continues at coordinate 5,087,960 of OX388157.1, read as the reverse complement.
GTTGATCCTCTCATTCTTCATCCACTTTTACTATTGTTTCCTAACTCGTCCTATTTTCTGACAGCGGAAGACCTGACCCTCCCTCTGCCCATGGACTTCACCCACCACGGGAACTACACGAAGCAGGGCCCCGACAAGTCCGTCAGCTTCAACACCCAGGTGGTGATCATCCACTTCACGGGCGACCTCTGCGTCGGCCAGAGCGTCGAAACGCTCAGCAAAGAAAAAGACCAGCAGGCGAGAAACTCCGAACTCAGAAAAACATTCCTCACCAAGTACAACGAGTTTTGGCCGACACAAAAATAATTCGTAAGTCGTATCGAAGTCGTCTCGTGTTGTGCAGATTTCAAGATATCTGAAAAATACTTCCCCGGGACATTTTGCCGTTTCTATATTCACGGATTATGTTCTGTAGTCTTAGATTTTGTCAACTGATCTGTGTCCAAATGGTTTTTCAAAAGAAACATATTTTTTCTAAATATAAATCATAAGTTATTATAGCTGTTGTTATTGTATTGTAAATTTTTAAATTATGGAGTATTTTGTTATTTATTTAAAATCCGATAGGTTAGTTGGTTTATTTATTGTATAGTTCCGTGTCACGTAAACTTAGGAATACCAAATTGGAATAAAATATTTTGTACCCCAGATTATATTCGTTTTTTGTTATTCTTTGAAGTATGGAGAATAATTTAACATTTTAACCACATAACCAGTAGAAAGATCATACCTACTCCCTTTTCACGAAAATTATACGCTCAAAAGAGTCTAAACTAGTCAATGAGCCATTTTCCTTTTTGACACTTCATGTTCCTTTCTCTCATCCAAATAGATGTCGTGGCAATCTTGAAACAATATCCTTCAACATTGACGTATATTACCTAAAGATTCTGTCAACTTTTACGGATAATTGTTTAATGATTGCCACGTCATCTATTTTGATTGAAAAAGACCGAATGAACAAGAATTATCAGCAAAAGAAAAACAAAATAACCAACTGCAAAATGTAGCCTATGACATGACTGGAAATAAAGACGAATCCAACGATACCTCACTCGTCAAAACCGGTCAAGCCGTTTAGGCTACAGGACGTCATAGGAACACACAAATATACATACACCCCAAAAAACATTACCCATTTTCTTGGGCGTCAGTTGGTTCAGTCGTGTGAAAATGAAAACGGCTCATTGCATTACTCAACTATTTATATAATCGTAAGCGCAATTTATTACCTCGTCTACGCCCGATGCATGCGCATTGTCTTTTGTTTTACTTGTCCTAAATAAAATATCAGATTGATCAACAGAAATAACATCTTTATTAACTACTTATCTATAATATTATTTTTTCAATTGAATACTTATCACAGTTCAGATAGGTTGCGAGGTAATTCTCCATAGGACCAGTTCCTTGACTCGGTCATACATAAAGTATTTGGGGAAGTCCAGAGGCAGCTGCTCCACCTTCCACGTGGAATGGATGTTTTCTGTCTTTACCTGGAATACGAATTATACTGGGATTGGATTCATATAGCCTGGATTGTAGAACGCCTGTGTGAGCAAATTTCTAATATTAAGCCTACATTTTTTTCAAACCGCTTATGATAGAGACTTGCAATTTGGATCTAATATTCCAGAAATAGGTGAATAATAATAACGGATTTTGCGAAATTCCATCTGTAAAGCGGTAAAATGGACCCCCAAAGTTTGTATGGAAATAAAAACTTTTTGTATGCTACGATAGTTCAACTCGATTTGTAAAAAAAAACATTATAAATGCGAAAGTAACTTTGTCTCTCTCTCTTTCTCTCTGTCTGGGTGTTATCACGGCTAATGTAATCTAGCGAGGCCTTAAGCCGGTAGGTTTCCACTATCATCTCACCTTGTCGAGCAACGTAAGGAATGTCTCGTAGCACGGCGCCACAGAGTCCATGTGCTCTATGGTGAACACGTATCGTTTCTCTAGCACCACGTACAGTGTCTTCGGAGGACTGGTGTTGAGAATCTTTTGTATAGTGGACAGAAACGCTGCTGTTAAGTCGTCGTCGTATATCACTAGAAATGTGAGAAAAAATAATGATAATGTAAGTAAAGTTAACCTTTTTAACAAGTCATATTATTAAAATAAAAACAAAATACCCGACTCAAAAATGTAGCCAAAAAGTTAAAAAAAAAAAGAGTAAAAGAACAAAAATGTAGATAAAATAGGCCGTGTTCAGTAAAGGCACGCTCCACCGTCAAAAAATCAACGTTTTAACACATTAACACTTGAACAAGTTGATTAAGGGTGGCTATAGATGGCCTGACCTGTCATCGTGTGAAAGGGATGGCTATATATAAGTTTCTGGGGGAGCGAAAGGGAGAAGCTATAACCTTAATAGTTTGTTTCTTTTGCTCCCGTAAATTTGAAGTCTAACTGTCCATTACACACGATGTCAGGTCAGGCCATGTATAGCTAATCTTACTTGACAGAAGTTTTGAAAAATGACGAGATATGATTTCTTCACATTCCCGCCAAAACTACAAAAACTATACATTGTGTTGTATTATTGCAATCATGCGATGGTGATCAATGGACGCCCAAACACCGTCCGCGATTTAACTGCATGTTTGCGACACGGCCACGCCTGTTTGTGTAGACAATTAAAAGTGGCTATACATGACCTGACATCGTGTGAAAGAGATGACTATATATGGGTTTCTGGAGAGCGAAAGGGAGAAGCTATAACCTTAGTAGTTTCTTTTGCTCCCGTGAAATTCAAGTCTAACTGTCCCTTTCGCACGATGCCGGGTCAGGTAATGTAGCGAGGCCTTAAAGATCCGTACTGACCATCAGCTGCTATGACAATATCGGCTGCCACGACCTCGTCCGTGAGCGCGGGACTCCACGCCGACATGAAGTCCAGCGGCAATACTCTGAACTGGGACTTTATATATTTGGCGTTGTATTTCGCATTCAGTCTGATTAGGTCTAGGATGCCGCCGAGGTCTATGTCTGGAAAGGAGAAGTTTTTTTTAAGGAAAGGGCATGCTAAGCCTAAAAGGGCTCATAGTATTCATGATTGTGAACGACTTTTACTATGGGACCAACGATTAAATTAAAAAAATAAAATATCGACTGTTCCATAGAAAAATGTCAATAACACTCGAAAACATGTATGGAACAGCCGATCTTTTTTTCTCGTTTTCAGGTTTGGTCCCATAGTAAAAGTTGTTGAAAATACTACCATACCTGTGCAAACCACCCTCTTGGCATACAAAGCAGCAACGAAGCTGGTGAAGCCGGTGCCAGCCCCTAGTTCCAGCACTGTCTTGTTGGTCAACTCTCCTTTAAGGCCGAGATGTATCAGCCAGTCGCCGAGGAGGAAGGCGCCGCGCCACACTTGGAGTCCTACGAGGGCTATCTTGGTTTTGGAGCTGTGTTCTGGTTAATAAATAATTTACTATTGAATCATTGATTTTTTTGACCGAGTGAGCGAAGCGAACGAAGTCTCTGCTTAAGCTGGCAGCTAAGCGAGTTGGTACTCGCGTACAGATCGTATTTTTCAACAAATCTTGATGAAACTTTATAAACAGGTTCTACAATTTTATAGAATTTTTTAGTCGTCGGCGATTTTTGATTGAAGGGGTATTTCCTTAAAAAGGGGGGAAAGTTTGCTGCGGCGCCAGTTACCGACCGATTTTAATAATATTTGGCAGAAAGATTCTTTACTAAATTTTAAACGAGAATTTCGGTTAAGAGCAAAATACCATCCTCGCATAATCGAATCAAAAATCGCCGACATTTAAAAAAATCTATGAAATTGAAGAATTGAAGTCTAGTGTTCGCAGAACTACTAGTTTGTAGTACACTACTTTCACTGGAGCCAAAAACACTTGATAGATGAATATAAAAAAGTGAGCCAACAACAATTACTTTTTTTTTATGCATTTGGTGACGAGACGAGCAAGTCGCCCGCCTGATTTTAAGCTTCCCGCCTGGCCAAAACAGTTGAGTGCCACCCAGAATTTTGAACTTCAACAGTTCAAAACCATGAGCGGTAATGAACTGCCCTTGTCACCATGAGATAGTAGATGTTAAATCTCTTTTTGCCAAGTAATTACGCTGGAAACATTGCCCTTTCATCACAGTAATGTTTGCACACTACTGCTTGGCGGTTGAATAACTGCCAAAGGTATGGTACTTCCCCAGGCGGACTCTGCAGAAGAGCCCTACCACTACTAAAATAATTGCCTCCAATGAATGAATGAATGAATGAATATTCTTTATTGTCATACAGTTGCGTTCTTAACAATTACATAATATAAAAAAGTTAAGAATGCTTCCATTATGGACTCGTCAACTTGCTACAATTTTTACAATATTATTATTATTATACAATACAATACAATACAATACAATATAACTTTATTATACACCAAAACAGACAAACTTAAAAAAACAATAATATTAAAAAAACGGTAGTATAATGGGCGGCCTTATCGCCTAAAGCGATTTCTTCCAGACAACCTTTGTATGGACAGAATTATGACATATAAACTACGGTCGGTGGTGTAGATACATAAAAATAATAATAATATGAAAAACATAAATATACATACGATAAATACAAACTATATATATGTAAAATATATACTTTAAAACGAATAATACATAATTATACATACGTACCAATTAACACTCAGAAAGATAATGCTTATAAACGAGGTTTTTAAATATAGAAAGAGATTTAGCCTGCCTAATACACACAGGCAGCTCGTTCCAGAGCAGGACAGCTTGCACAGTAAAAGACTTACAATAGGAAAGATTTACGTGGGTAGAAATAGGAATCTTTAGCTGGAGGGCGCGAGAGGAACGCAAGGAAAAGGAGTGAGCTTGAATATATTTAAAGCGTTCCTTCAAATATATTGGGGTAGTAGGAATAAACAGTATTTTGTAGAGAAAGGATAGGATTATATTATTTATATTATTATATCACTGTATAATTATATTAGGTATTCGTTGTCTCCCTCAAAAAACGACAATCTTAGGAGGATTTATCAATTTTATTTTTGAGTTAAAAGTTAAATTCAGTTACTGAAATATCACGTCAGCTGTATAGAGGCTTCGTCAAAAAGGTCAGAAAACAAAATAAAAATGTAAACAATAAAATTAAATAACAACACTAATCCATCCAAGGCACTCCACATTACTTTCCTCAAAAAATTATAAGTCCCGAGCCTATGAATAAATGCGATATGTAAAATTCTGTGTTCATATGTAATATAACAACACCTTTACAGGAGCTATAAAACCTTATCGGCAGTTCTTTATTTATAGGAAAAAAACATTTCAGGCCTAAGTAAGTAATCCTGATAAAGCTAGAGACGATAACTTACCAATTTTAATGATTTCTTTTTGTGGCCTTTCAATATCTAAATCATCATCTTCATCATATCGAAGTACTGTATTGTTCTGTGGCAGTATAAATGGAAACTCTGATATGACATCTGAAAATAAAATTAAATATAGATTTTCACAAAATCCACAATATGCTTAGATCAGATTACAGATTTAAGAATAGAGTATGCCGCCAACTTCTTACAAAAAGCATAGACTGATACCCAATCCTAGAAGTTATCCTATTTCAATGATTTTTTTATATGTTTTTTACACTGTGGAATCTGTGGAAAACTATGCTTCTAGTTTGTTTTTCTTTTAATTTCGCTATATCTTTGTTGTAATAGGCACTCAAAGTGACAAATGTTTTGCGTCAAAAGTACAACCAAGAAAAGTAGTTGTTATTAGAATACCATAAACATTCTTTGAAAAAACAAAACATAGCGACATAGATTATGGCTTATCCAAACCAATGACATCAAAGACTAAAGATTTTGATAAGATTTAGGGGGTGATAACAGAATACTCCAGAAATGCTAATTTCATCAAAAAGTTAGGAAAATTCACTATCTCTCTCTATAGCACGCACGAGAAACAGAGCGACAGCTATACCATTTCAAATATCGAATGCGCCAAAACCTCATGGAAGCAATATCTTCTTAAGACAGTAAATTTTAACACAGAGACAACCGAGAAAAAGAATACCTTAAATGGAGTTAAGTACTTACTCTCTTCTTTGCTTGGTGTCTTTTTAGTCCTATAATCATATTCGTCATATATTTCTGATGTAACAGTCAGTTCCGGCATCTGCAATGTAAAACATGGAAAATCTTGAATACTGTTTTACCATGACTTGATATGCATGAACTCAATGTTTATCAATCATAAAATATTTCAGTCATAAACTATGATAATTACTAGTTTTAAAGACCCATTACTAATCCCATGTGGCCGATTCTAAAATTAACTTCAGAGCTTTTACGCAAAGGCAATAATAATATTTGATTATAGTAGAACCTTTCAATAAATTAATGTCCTTACATACCTTTAATTATTTTTACACACAATTTATAAAAAATACAATAGACCGTATAGTTAAAAGGTCTGCCCAATAATGAGGAAGGAGTGGACGAAAAATTTGGATATGTTCCAATTTGAAATCTTCTAAAATAAATTTGTAATAGTGAGACGGTGTGAGTGCCAGCGTTTGAGAATTAATAGTGATTTGTGGCGTAGTATTTGTGACGCTGGACGCCGGAATGTTGATTGGAGATTGCTTAGTAGTAGAAGGTTAAGAGCTGTGGGTAAGTTCCTGCTACTCTTAAATTACCTAGGTAAGTACTTCATAATCATAACATATCATTATAAATTAATTACCAACACGATTAGGGTTTAAAGTTATGTTTAATGAATTACAATATAGCAATAAGAAAGACATAAAAATTGGATTGATTTAATAGGGATTTTATATCGATAAAACAGAATTAATATGTATGAGCCACAGAATTCTCCTTATGTATGAGCATTGCAAAATAACTCACATTAAGTACTCATTTACTATGCCTTCGTTTTCTAAATACATCCATTGTAGGTATTCAATATAAAACCTTACTCAAAATACTTCAATTAATTCACTAACTCTACGTAATTAGTAATTACAGCAAAATGATGCAAAATCATAGTTCAAAACAAAAAGTAAACAAATTTTCTGACAGTGACGTTAACTACCTGACAGACTTGACCTGACAGTGACATTAACACAAATTACGCTCGAAAACCCAAAAACAGCTGTTTGTGTGACAGTTATTGCGTTCGAAAATTAAGGGCCTTTAAAAAAACATCAATGAACATGATGAAGATAATGAACATGCTCGTGCTGAAGAAATAATCCATAGAAACAGTAGTGAAATATCGCATATAAACTTACGCTTTACTTAAATATATTTTATGCTGTTTAAATAACTCACCGCAGATTGCATATTAACTAATCAGCTCCTTATTTTTTTGTTTCATTTCAGTGATCCGTTCAAAAATATTGTCTTTTTTAGTTTTTTTTTTCTTCTAAAATATCCAACCAATCATAGCCAAACACACGTTCGACGCTGCCACGTCAAGTGAGACGGGAGTGAATGAAGTGGCAATAATCGGCATTTTGTAAAGACTCGTCTTCCGAGTAGGCATAGTAAAAACGCCGAATTATTCAAAATGCGTGTGATATTATTTACGGCGTTAGCCCTTCTGGGCTCCGTACTCGGTGACGAAGTCCCCAGTGAAGAAAACGTGCTAGTTCTTGGCAAATCCAACTTCGAAAGTGTTCTTTCAAGCACAGAGTTCATCCTTGTGGAATTTTGTAAGTTCTGTACAAATATTCATTCTAAAACGTGTTTAAATTCATGGATCAACGCTTCACCGCCGTGGAATTCTAGTATTCTGTCCAAAAGAATTGATGACACGTCATTTGTGCGGCGTGTCGACCGGTACCGCGCGGCACATCTCATGTCATGTTAATAACTGTCTATCTGTATTATGAGTATTATTTTTCCGTAGATGCACCATGGTGCGGTCACTGCAAGTCTCTCGCGCCCGAATACGCAAAGGCCGCCACCAAACTAGCGGAGGAAGAATCTCCAATCAAGTTGGCTAAGGTAGACGCCACACAGGAGCAAGAACTCGCCGAAAGCTACGGCGTCAGAGGGTACCCCACTCTCAAATTCTTCAGAAACGGCAGCCCTGTCGATTACAATGGTATTTAATAGCCCATTAGTAATTATGATCATGTTTTGTCAATACCTTCATGGTACATTAATGTTTGATTAATGTCCTTATTAGGTGGCCGTCAAGCTGACGACATTGTTAGCTGGCTCAAGAAGAAGACCGGCCCGCCTGCTGTGGAAGTGAGCTCTGCTGAGCAAGCCAAGGAGTTGATCGCTGCTAACAATGTCATTGTGTTCGGTTTCTTCTCTGAAAAGGACACTGAGAAGGCTAAGGCGTTCCTGAATGTTGCTGGATTAGTTGATGACCAGGTCTTTGCTGTTGTCACTGATGAAAAAGTCATTGGAGAACTTGAAGCCGAGGACCAAGATGTTGTTCTATTCAAGAACGTAAGTACTGTTTTTTCTACAGATTTTGACTAATGACAATAAAATAAATACCTAATCAGACTGGTTCCCCATTAAGCGAAACTTGTTTCTGATAACATTTAAAAAATCATGAGATGATCTTTGTATGATTGTAAGATTGATCTTTATTAAAGATTATTATATAAGATATATTTATGTAATATCAATAGCAAATACTCAATATTCGTTTGAAGATATAAATATAATAAGTCCAAATTTTATCTAACATTTGATAAAGGTCAATCATTTCATATGAACTCTAAAGAACCTGTTGATAAGAAACTGATTGCACGAGTTACTATAACAAATCAGAATTTTATTTCCATTAAAGCTAATCCATATGACTGATAAGAAACTCACTAAATAGGTAATAAGGTAACTAGGTTGATATAAATAGTTAGTTTCTTTTTCTTCATTGGTTTTATTACTATGTACATTTTATAGTCATGAATGAAACCACATAACACATACACAACACATAAAATACCTTACATTGTACACTACAAGTTCCAAATTTGATAATCAATACAGAAAGTAACAGCAATCTGGTAAACTTTTTAATGACTACATGTTTAACAATTTTTTAAAGAACCGTACAACAAAATTGCCTTCGCTCACATCCTTCTGCTATGATCTCCACAGGGAAAGTTTGAAAGCTACATAGAAGAGACATGTAATAAAACCGTTTTTTTGTTGCCTATTCTTAATTTGAAGTGTAGTCATACTTTTAATCTGGTTAATTAAACATTTCACTAACTCATTCCCGTTATCACCCCTAACAGTTTGAGGAGAACCGCGTCAAGTTCGAGGGAGAATCCTTTACTGAGGATGTGTTCAAGACATGGGTGTTCGTGCAGGCGATGCCTGTTATTGTTGAGTTCTCGCACGAGACAGCCTCCAAGATCTTCGGAGGACAGATCAAGTACCACCTCCTGTTGTTCCTCTCCAAGGTAAGAATTCTAATTTTTGGCAACTATTTTTTTTTACTCTTATGTATCTTATGCCTGTGACTTTGTAGTAAGTCATACAAAGTTTTAAACAAGCCTATGTTCTAGCAAATGTTAATTTTCTTACAAAGGTACCCAGCTATCAGCTATACAAATTTATCAAACTCCTGAACAAGTTGCTTTTTTTTTCTTTTATGTATCTAAAGATTTTATCAGGAAAAATGTACCAGATGATGACCAGATGTAAGAACCTGCCATCAGTGTAATACAATATTGCGTTATGTGCAATTGTTTCTTTTATTAGAAGTAAAAAGGAAAATTTAGTTGTTCAAACAAAAAGTTTACTTTCATAATTATTTCTTGGGTAAAAATAATACGTATTACTGCACAATTTGAGCGCAATTAGCTACCGTCAAATTATTAACTGGAAAAAGTACCTACGTTCGTAAATTGCAAAGACAAGATAACCATTTATCATACAATATCCCAATTCTTTTTATGAGTATGTGAGTCACCATTATTAAACATACACGTATGTCCAGTGTCCACGTGTTAGTCACTATCAAGGTTATAATAAACTGTGCGATGCCGACCGGCTCTTAAACGTATCTCAGACAGGTTCCGCTCCGTAAGTTCCGCTAGTTATGTGTTGCCAGCAGGCTTAGCATCCGTATCGCGACAAAAATTTTCGACTGTTTGTCGTGCGAGTACGTGACAAGATTACAATTATGGTAACTGTCTCGTTTTCTCAACTCGACAAATAAGCGTCGCGGCGAGCATCGCGCCTGCAGAAGTAGAATCATCAGAGTAGGTACGGTAACATCGTACCGCTATTGTATTTTTGTTTGGACAATGAGTAGGCAAAGGTCTGTAGTTTCCAAAATAAAACCTTCGAATACATTTCGTAAAGTTCAAAACCTTTACAACGTTTAAAGTTTTGCGGAACGAAAAACGAAATCAGTAGTAAGCTTATTGCCTAGCTATGGAAATGAAGTAACGATCGCGCCAGATATGACCTAGTCTTGAACACAAACGTTTGTTTAAGTTGAGACCAAACTTTGCCATCCAAGAACCGTATTATTATAAGTTATGTGCTAGAACGTAAATTAATTATGCTTATTTATGACATCCTGAATCACAAAGTAAGTAACAGTCGCGATAACAATTTCAAATGTCGATACCGGTTTTAAATACTCATATATTTTCGTTTTAATGATGCGAATGTTTATTTTAAATTGAGTCTGTTATTTCCTCTCAATTTAACGTAAATATTCCCTTACTCACTAAACTAAACCAATCTGACAGGCCTAAAAATCTCAGCGTCTCCCTTCTTTTCAATATGTGTAATAATTGTGATGGCAATAGATTTACAAAAGTTTAGTTTAGAAAATGGTACAGAAGAATCGACGTCTATGTCTCAAATCCACATCAGTTTTCGTAGTAAAATATTATCTAAAATCATCACCACAGCATGCCTACATCCTACATGTCTAAGTACAGATAAATAGAACGTCTAAGTTTTGCATCATTAAAACCAAGAAAGTAGTTAGTCGAGGCTTACTTTCACAATTCTCAATGATCGTGACCTTTCACTGATTCTCTGAAGAAACTAGAAAGTGGTTCTGTACTGAAGCTCAAGATATGGTGCTTGTGACACGTATGGATTAATCAATATCAAACTTTAGTGTTTTCACAAATCACAATAGTAAAAGTGAGATAGGAGCAGTGTGGTATACAGTTGGGCGTGAAACACACATCACTTGACTTCTCGGGTTCTTGGGTTCTGCGACGTTTCTCACAATAATGCCAATGTCCTTTTCACGCTAGCTTCCTATCAAATCGTATTGTCATTAAGGATACTCATCCTACTCAAGTTAAAAATCTGTCGCCAGAACCAGGTTATTCTGGCAGCCTCACTTGAGATGAGAGCCAGTCTCCAATTTAGGCTAGGCCACGCCGGTGAACGATAAGAATTCATAGCTACACTGCATAGATACTGTAAAGCAGCCATTACACTATACGCGATTTAACACACTAAATGAAACTGCATGATTTTTAGATACTTGAAATTGCAGTTAGACTAATTTAGTATACATAAGTAAATCGCAGCACTAAATGTGTGTGTACAGTGTACTGTCCGCTTTACAAGCGTTTTCATATTGTTTTTCTGCGAACTTCGACCTTTCGCATCAAGCTATTTGCCCAGCTATGTCCATTATTGTTACCTATTTTGTGTCTTATCTACGTCAAGTAGGTACTATTTCTGCTTTCCATTGTATTGTACATTTGTGACCAGTCACGCGCAATGATGAGGCATCTAATACTTTTACTACCGATCGAAGCCTCGTGTCGTATCTGGGTCAGATGTTAGTCAGATTCTTTGGATGACTGCAACGTCATTCGCAATTATGCGAAAGTTTATCGCTCTTTTTTGTATGTGGAGTAGTGAATAAAATTAACAAAAAACGTAACGATCCTTGCCTTGCTGAGAGAGCTAGCTTAAGTAACACGTAGGTTGCCGCCGACCGCCTTATAACAAACGAGAAAGAGATATATTTTCCTCGTATTTTCTCTCGTTGGTCTGCGGTCCGGGATCGTCAGGTCGGCTAGCTGTCTTAGATTACCAATGTCCAGAAAAATCCTATTATGGACTCAGTTATATTTTCGGTCATTCCACTCCGACCAAGTAAACTGATACCGATCAACTCATTTTCTTTGTCAATGACACAGCTACAATAAATAGCTAATTCAAATCCGATATTTTATTTAAACGTCTATTCAGCTACGTATTAGTATTTGCATACAATAAAATATTTCTATTTCTACTTATTAATTTTCGGCACACAGATGTATAGACCCGTGGAAATCAGTAATAAGCTAATAGCACGCCCATTAGTACTTTATAGCTAAATCAAATCACTTTGCATTGTCAAACGTGTTATCTCGTACGCGGAGCGCACACGGCGGTGCTTGACCCGCCGCGCCGGGTTTAATGAACTCGTTAGAGACGAGACGCGATTGGAACTTTATTGCAAAGTCATAAGATCATCGATGAATAGTGAAATTACCTAGTGTAGGTTGTTGTTACGGGATTAAAAAAGAATGTAAAACAAATATAGTTGAACTCTTTACTACGTGTTCCGTTTGGAGTTAAAGTAACGGTTTTTCCAGGAGCCAATTTATATTCTTGCACTTATTTAGTTTATACAAGTAATATTATTTAAGTAATTATCAATATTAAAAGAAACTCAAAAAACCGACTGCAAAGTGTATCGTAACAATCCGGATATAAAAAGGAATCTAATGACATCTCGCAACCCAAAATCGTTTAATGCTCTTTCAGTTCCGTTTAGGTCGCTTAAGAACTTACAAACATACATCGACACATTGCAAACTACTTTGTCAGCCCATATATCTGATAAAAAATTGGTGTAGGAGACCTTCATTTTAAAAGATCTTTTCAATGATAGCCCGCAAGTGGAGGAACGCCGCTTTTTTAGGCTTTAAAAAACCTATTCAGCGATACCCCACATGATGGGGTACCGCGAAAATTTTTTTTCATCCCCTGTTCTTGAGATCTATACTTAGACTATCGTTCTGCAAAACTTCAGGCATCAAGGTTTATAACTTTGGAAGTAACTATAATAATATAATAAAGTGTTCCTTTCAAGTGTTATAAAAAGAGAGACGGACACGACGAACTTACAAGGGTTCCTTGTAGTACTACGGAACCCTATAAATGAGTCTGCTGCAATAGGCCTTATTAGCGTAGATGTAAGTTTATTAGTTATTTCTCACTAAATATAATGGATTTAGATATATTTAAAATTAGACTTAGTTTACACAGGCGTTGCTAGCCTGATAAAGTTATTTACGCGATATTGGCGTATGCAATATTTTAAACTGTATCTACTTTGTACGTATTTTGTAATTACTATGGTAAATAAAGAACTTTCAAATAAACAAATCAGTTAAACTACAGCACATAGGTATAGTTCTGAAAACATTAACTTACAAAGTAGCTTACTGGAATTTTAAAGCCATACCTAAGTACCTAGTATTCTAAAAATTCTCGTACCCATAATTTTAAAACAAATTACAAAGAATGTTCTAACTACCTACTCGAGTAGTTCGGTAAACATACTGTGAAAATATTTAAGAAAGCCGGCCGGCTACTCGTCTCAACTCAAGGCTGTTTCGCCTCCACAATGTACGAGTCGTCAACCTCACGCGTTCGATTTTCGCTTTATTTCACAAATAAGGACCACGCAGATCCCTTATAGATACAAGTCCTGTGAAGTTCACTCTCAACAGTTCACTGCTAGGCGCGAGTAGGAGTATCCCTGAGAGAGCCAATGAGAACGCTTGGTCTAAATCTCAACTCGTGAGTGTAGGCTCTGTCTGAAGGTCTGTTCCTCTTTCAGCTAGCTAAATAGTTATCAGCAAAGAAATACCAATCAATACAAGCATCAATTGATGTGTCCTAAGATCTTATTTTAAAATAATATATTTGTCTCATTTCCGCGCGTGAGGTTTGCCAGGTTGTCATTAGTCACAAGTTGACAAAACACTTATCTAACACTGTACCTTTTTAAACTTGTGTGTTTGACGAAAGATGACGGTTGTTAAGAAAAATGTGAATAGAGGGTTCTATTCACATTTTTCTTAACAACTGTTATCCTTCGTCAACATCTTTGGTCAGATTTGGTATGGGAACATTCATGAAGCTTCTGAAAAAGGGCAAGGAGATAATAGTATTCTGTGGCCGGAGATGATATTCCTATTACCCGTAAATCCTATTACCTATTACCCCTATTACCGTTACATCCTCATAATTCTTCTTCTATTAATTGTATTGAGTATGTATTCGTATAGGTAATTTTTATGTGTTTTGTAACGCAATTAGTCTAGCAAGTAATCGCTGTTATAACCATGTTGTGTGCTCACGGTTTGGATCGCGGATTCGAATAGAACTTTCATGAAATTATTATATAATGTATCATCGGTGACCTGTTGTGAGTACCTAATAAATAAATAAGTAAAGAAATAATCTTAACAGTCTTTATACTTTGTTATAGAAAAATGGCGACTTCGAGAAGTACCTGGACGATCTGAAGCCCGTCGCCAAGAACTACCGCGACAAGATCATGACCGTCGCCATCGACGCTGACGAGGACGAACACCAGAGGTGAGACATAACAACCTGCTAGTTGATCTTCTTTCTAACCCCTTCAAAGATGTCACAGGCGAAGGTTTTTATAATTTCATACATTTCTAGAATCCCACTTCAGACACAATATTTTTTGTTGATATGCTTTAGAGTCCACGCCAAACTTTTTGTCGCCCCTGAGCTGAGTAAACCTCTGCACTGTACATTACGCTGTACACTGGAACTTACTATTAGGACGCGTTAATGCGGCGCGTGCTGTGACACTGTTTAGAATTTTAGATCAGTCATAAAGCGTTAACACGACCGATGATAGTAAATGAGACAAGAATATGTTTCTCTCTCGTTCGTTAGACGGCGCAGGTCCGCGCGTACCAGATCTGCGGCCTTATTATGTAACTTCACTGGTAATGACCTTTCACGAATGCCAGACTTGGCTTCAAGAAACCCAGCCTGGGTTTCTTGAAGGCGAACACCATTACCAGAATTACATAATAAGGCCGCTGTGGTCTATAAACCTTGGTTTCTTCTGCTGCGTGTTCGCGACTCATGTGCTAGTAGATTTTCACTTCGCGGGATCCAAAGTCCACTAGCTCTAATACGGTAGCGGGTTTACAACCAGCCATTTGTTCTAGTACTAAATCATCAATCACATTTCTTAGGATCCTAGAGTTCTTCGGCATGAAGAAGGACGAGGTGCCGTCCGCGCGTCTGATCGCCCTCGAACAAGACATGGCCAAGTACAAGCCGACTAGCGACGAACTCAGCGCCAACACTGTCGAGGTAAGCAACGGTCTCCTTTTAGGGTCACAGCGCATAGGATCCTTTCAATATCAGTGATAATTGATTTTACGGCTGCATCGATCGTATTTTGACGATTTACTCCGTGCGGTGGTCGCGATTGAGGTGTTTTATTCTATAATTTCTGGCGGAGAGATAACGCGGACGGGGTGATAGGCCAAAGGCCCACTGAATCACAGCGACTGGCATCCGATTTTGTACTGTGCATATCGTTCAGTCGCTGTATCAAGCTTTGAAGAGTCGTGTGTAATGTGTATGGCCTAGTAACAACTAAAAACTTTATGAATTCCGTTAGCTTAGTGTATGACTGGTCTCAGAGCTATGCTCTCCAAAGCCTTGACCTGGTGACTTGTTACATTCATAACTAAATATGGCTCAAGCTCAAAATGTCCACTTCTCAAAATATTAGCTGTTGATACGATTTTGCAACTGTGTTGTGTAGTTTATCCTTCCTGTAAATGACACATTTGGGTTTTTTATTAGTTTTAATACATAGGTACATGATCAGGCAATCGTTTGAAATTCCTCTGCTCGAGTAGAGGATAACCGAATTTTCCTCATCAACGGGATAGAAAATTTTGTCTAGTTAAAAGTAAATATGCTACATCATCGTCAAGTCTTCTCCCTTGCTCATTTTCTATTTTGGAGCAATCTGAACCAAAACGGTATCACCAGTACAAAGTACTTATTATTAACTGGCTTAGCCGCACGGCTTTGCTCGCAATGCTACAGTAATTTCAAGAACCCATTTTACCTTTTAGGGGTTAGTTTTCGAAAAATCTTACGATGTAATTATATGCCTTTCTTTATTTTATATGTTTATTATACAAACCAAGTATGAATAAAGTTGTTTTTTTTATTTCCATACAAACTTTGGGGGTCCATTTTAATCCGTTAGAGGACGAATTTCGCAAAATCCGTTCTATTTGTTCACCTATACCATTGGGTTTAAATTTCGCGTCTTTCAGAAGCGGTTTGGTCTGTGCGTTGATTCTTATAAGGGCTTGTTCTTGATACAATAATAGCTTAATCCTCTGCCCGGGTATTGCCTAAAACTGTGACCAGAACATCCGGAAGACGAGCTGCAGCGTCCACCTTATAAGGGGGAAGCTTTTGTTTAGAAGTGGACGTCTCGTTCGCCGATGATGAAGTTAATCCTTTGCAAAAACAGGATGATTATCAAACTTGCTAAAAATAATACTCCATCCTACTGTACGATAAGAGATACGTGACTATAGTCGTAAGTTAGGCCGAGCGCACACCGGACACAAAGCGTATCTCATCATTGTGACATCATTATCGCGGTGACAAACATTTTAGCTCAGATAAACAAAGGGAGCGTTGCGTTCCGTAAATAAGGATTTATCCTGGCCCGTGTCGGGTGACTGTTTTGTTGCATTTGTACTCATTAGTCTTGACTTTATTCATTGTGATAATTGTAATGCTAAGATTAAACGCTGCGTAAAGGAGGCGAAAACATATTCGGAAATAGAAACAAAATACCTTTTTTCGCAACGTTTCGCTCAGTGCGCCAAATTAAAATGTTGTTGCGTTTCTTTTTCAATGAAAGCTCAATTACTCATCGTGGGTTCATGAAAACTAATGTTGCGTTTATAAATAGGTTGTATCAAGAAATTACACCAATTACAAAAAAAAAAAATAACGAACGCTTGTATAAGTATATTTGTTACTAAACCAGAAACCAAGATGAAAATCAGCTTATTGACATTTGTAGCTAAACCAACGCTATCTAGGTGATCATTTTAGCCGTAATTTCTTGATACAAACTATTTATTGGCGCAAAACTGACTTCAACAAATCCACGGTGAGTTATTAAGCTGTAATTGACAAAAAAAAAGCGCAAGAAAAATTGAATTTGGCGCGCTGAGCGAAATGCTGCACATTGCTTACTATTAAAATACAAGAATTGCGCAATTATGTCTGCGCTTTGAATGCAAAGATTTTTGTAATTTATTTCAGTAGTTTTGCATATCTGGTTGACACTAATAATGTTTAGCATGTCACAACGTCGTACGTAGATGTTGCGTTGGTGTAATTTTAACTCTAACAGAAATCTCTTTGTTGATGTTGTCTTAGTTTGTACCCGATACTTTGGCCAAGTATTTGGAACATTGTTTCTTTTATACCTATTTTGGTCAGGCTCAAAAATCTTGTCGTGAAAAATGAGACAAACGTATACATAGTCGTAGCTGTGTCTTGTTCTTGCATAACAAAAAGATTTTGTCTCGGGGCGCGTGCTAGCCATTTATGTAGGTACATTTAAAATATTAAATGCTACTTGAATAACGAGTTCCACATATCCGTGTCGAGCGGGGGATAATGTTGGATTACACTATCGTGTATTCGGAGCAAACCTGACAGCCGCCCGTTGAATTTTTCCTACTATCCTCATTTGGTTAATTTTACTTGCTTATTGGTACTGAAATGTTAAATAAAAGCGTTGGTTAAAAAATAAATAAGTTTTTGTGGAAAAAATATTTTTCACCGCAAGCTTTTATAACATCCGTTATTAGTACTGTAAGCTGATCAAAATTAATTGTCCACCTTCCGTATCATCAGATCAGTTCGCTGTAATAATATTGTATTTTGATTGGAATTTGACAGGCATGCAAAATTTCAACTTAATTGAACAAGGGGAACTGGTCTAAAATTCAGTTGCAGATTTGACCTTAACATTGCATACATACATTGCATACATACATACATTGCAAGTCAAATAAAAGTTTGTAAAAATCAAAATAATACAGACTTAATTTAATGAATAGAGTAAGAAACACAAGAGCCACAAGCCGTATCGAATAACAGAACGATAACATTCAAAATTCCTAATTAATGTAAGAAAAAGAAATAGTAACAAAATATTAAAAAACTAAACTCTTATCGCACTTTAGAGTCTATTAAAACTTCTATAACTTTGAAAACTTATTGTAAAACCCAACGACGGAGCCTCCATCGTGTTTTCTGAACAATACATGTAACCGGTCGTGGAAAAATTAAATTCAATTTTTTTCTAATTGCACAGATAAGTTGGTGATTGTAAATTCGTCATACATTTTCTCCGACTTACATAGTTCAAAACTAGTACCTAACTCCCTTTACATATAGTCATATTTTACTTATCGCATGTTAATGCAGTCACGGCTTTTATGGCGGTCAAGTCACGCCTATCACATGGCATTAAACTTTGATAGCCGCGAATGTAAATACCTGCTTATGAAGAAACGAGAACACTTATGTAGTTAATAAATTAATAAATACTAACTAGCACAGAGAGACAAATGACAGTTAAATTAAAAAAAGACTCGCAACGTCGAGATAAAAAAAATAATTAACGCGCACAGCGAAGCTTAACTGTTGACAAAAATATGTACAGACGCCAACGAGTGCAAGGAGGCGAGAGTGATTGCTCTGTCACGTTCGCACTTGTTGGTTAGATTTAAAAAGTGCCGTTTGGGACGGTGATGCCGTTGTAGTTATTTATGTAAAAGAAAAAACGAGTATTAATTTTATTGTTGTTTTTATCCGAGTATAATAATTATTGGTAGCATTGTTGCAACAACTTGTTTATTGTATTCATTGTAAACAATAAGAAAACCACAACAAAATTTGAATGTATAATTATCAGATATTATAACTGCAAATGGATATTATTCGGGACATCAAACTGAGAATTCACGACCTTATATCTTGACAAACTATTGACCGGTTTTGCTCATATTCAAAATTTTTGTTTAGAATTTTTAATACTTTAATCCTAATAATTAATCAGTTAATACCGAATGTTTATGACAAATATTATCGAAATCGGCCGGTATATGGCGCCGCAGAAAACTTCCCCATATTTGGGCGAAATACAAATCAAAAATCGCCGACGACTTAAAAAAATCGTAGAACCTGTATACCAAGTTTCTCGTCAAGATTATTTGAAAAATACGACCTGTACGCGAGTACCAACATATGGACAGATGAAAGCACATTTTTGCCAGTTACAACTGTTACAACTCAATTATTGAGCTCGCTTCGAGCTTCAGGTGCGATCAACTTCTTTAGGATGTCTTTAGAGTCGTGCGGGGAGAGCCCTTCTATTTTTTTTATTTATCCCAATCTGGCAACACTAAACCGCTCGTGCCACTTTTATTCTAAAAATGAAAAACAGTCCAATTGACACGAGACGATGATAATTAACCGTCATTGTGTTTCCAGGAATTCATCCAGTCGTTCTTCGCGGGCACGCTGAAGCAGCACCTGCTGAGCGAGGTCCTGCCCGAGGACTGGGCCGCCAAGCCCGTGAAGACGCTCGTCGCCACCAACTTCGACGAGGTCGTCTTCGATACCACCAAGAAGGTGCTGGTCGAGTTTTACGCACCTTGGTACGTACTTACTAAACAATTTAAGGGGTAACTATGAGAGCGTCTATTCCATACAAACGTATTCCCCTGTTTACTCCCTATATAATCACACCACAGAAAATATTTTTTTGCTATAAAATTTACCCCTCTATCCTATAACGTTTCTCGAAAAAAAAAAAAAAAATGCGACAATGGCAGTGAAGTCGTCAAATATATATTTTTTCTCTGTAGTATCATTATTCAAGAAGGAAACAGGAAAATACGACGGAATTGAAGTTGCCATAGTTATTTTTCTCTATAATTTTCTTCAACAGACGGACAGAACAAAGTAATTTAGAATATAAAGTTTCATTTAACAATGAGGTTAGAAAGAACGTTTATTGACAATGTCATGGCGATGGCGAAACGTAAGCTGTGTGATGTGTATAGTTCACATAACAAAGCTTTCGCTACTTTCGTTGTAGTCGTAACGTGTTACGATAACTTCCAAAGGTGGGACAAAAAGCGCGACGAAAGCTATCAAAGACATTTAAAAAATATCTTTGTAATACATATTTTTTGTATTTTTCCTAAATTTACGTTTTCCTACGTTTATCCGTGAATTAAAATGCGCTCTGAACTCGAAACATGTAGGTAATTGAAATTCAATATTACTATGTAAATAGGTACGTTTTGAATACTAAAAAGCTGTATATATATTGCAATTACCATGAGAATTGTAAAATTATTACTACAAAACATTTTTGTTGTATCAAGTGTTCCCATCTTACGCAATGCATATTATATCTTTTCAATTGTGTTGGCTGTTGTTTCTAGGTCGAGTTCAAACTGTTATTACTATTACGTTTATGAGGGCCGCGGTCCGAATTATTAAAGTAATGTTCACGACGCTGATAGCGCTAAGGTCCTATTTATTTTAACAACCTCGCGTTGACGTTTTATCCATTCGGCTCACTGCTGTCAGCGTTATTAGCACGGGGTGCTAACGGTCTTAACGTGCGGGTCCATGAGCACTGAAAAGGGTGATAACGTCATCCATGTCGTCATACCTATCACTGCAGTACTGCCAACGGTTGTTGGCGTTAGCACATCATAGATTGGACGTGAGCGCGCCAATGCGATCAATTCGGACCGCACCGCCCAGTCTATGTTACCTATTGATAATTAAATTGCTGGACTGATCTTGATGAAATTTAGTAAATACGAGAATATCGCGAGACAGGTATATACTTTCTCGTACGTTACTTTTACCATGCAGGAAACTGGAGTAAAACCATTATGCCACTGTCAAAATTTACTTATTTGGTTAGGTATCTTTTAAGTTAAATTTTACCAAAACATTGTTTAGGTAGTTAGACAGTTTCCAATATCATTATTATCCACAGCCTTATACTGTGTTACTACTGGGTATAAGTCACTAGAACCATGACTATGCATAGCAAGATTATTAAAATAGAGACCCAATTTACCTCGAATAATTATAACCTGAGTACGCGACCTTCGTCCATTTTTCTGTGTCATTCTAGAAAGAAAGTGACGAGTTTTCCAGCCTCGTTGCGTCATGCCAGATGCCTATCATTTGCACAAGTGTATCTCGTTAAGACACATTCACCGATGTGTAATTAATGGGCATTTGTCAAGTGTCGTTGTTTCCAACCGCGCAACGGCTTGGAAGATGTCGCGCTCCGATTATGTTAATGCTCTTTCATTTTGAGATGATGTAAAGTAAAGACGCTGTTATTCAAAATTGTCATTTTGTAAAATTATTTTTATATGATTTTGTCGATTTTGTTTAAATGCATAGACCACTATGCAATGAAAAATCTTACAAAATGCTATTTAGATACGCAAATTTCGCACGGATATATTATATTCAAAATCTCGAAAAAATGCAACATAGATAATAGTGGATTAGACCACAAGGCGCTGTTAAGTAGTATGTATGTGTACAACTAAATTGACTTATCCATGCTTACTTTTAGTTTCCCAGACTATACTTAAACATCCTTGCGATTTAATCAAATACAAGTAGGTAATCAAGTAAGTGCAAGTGGTAGTCGTATGAGAAAGTACTCATAGATACCACATATAAAAAAAAGACTTACCCCCGAATACTGAAACGTTTGTTAACTTTGACGACAGATTAAGTCTATGGCTGTCTTTGTCATTTGCTTAGTGCCAGACGAGGGCAGTATTAGAATTAATCTGTTGTCAAAGTTAACAAACGTTTCAGTATTCGGGGGTTATAGTGGCAAATAAAGAATATGAATATGAATACTCGAACCAAAGCTTGCGACTACTTTCCCATGCTTACTGTTAGTTACCACAATGCTTACATTTACTTTCCCGTGCTTACTGTTACTTACTTTTACATACTCAACCAAACGTTTACTTAGTACCCATGCTTAAGTTTACTTCGCTTACTTTAACTTACGAGTGCTTGCGTTCACCATTCAGGTGCGGTCACTGCAAGCAGCTGGTCCCCATCTACGACAAGCTGGGCGAGCACTTCGAGAGCGACGACGACGTCGTCATCGCCAAGATCGACGCCACCGCTAACGAGCTCGAACACACCAAGATCACCTCCTTCCCCACCATCAAGCTCTACCTTAAGGACAACCAGGTTTGTGGCCTTGTTTCAATCAATTCGTTCGTGGTTTTTACGTTTTCGTTTCATATTTTACCAGCCCTAAGCTTTTGCATTGCATATGCATTGCTTGATGATGATAATATCATCATCAAGCAACTGTACTCAATATACTGTATTATACTATGAAAACTGACGTGGTTTTGATACATTTTGTTTTAATAAAACGGGAATACTCACGTTAAATTGAGTCGGTTATTCCGACTATAGTTTCGATCACATTCGGTGACCTTTATCAAGCAATGCTCAGCGAGACACGCGCGCGACCTCGTCTTGCCTTGCACTATAGTCGGAATAACCGACTCAATTTAACGTGAGTATTCCCGTTTTATTAAAACATACTGTATTATGCTATATTATAGCATAACTAAGTTTTATCTCTTGTTGATCAGGTGCGCGACTACAACGGCGAGAGGACGCTGGCCGGTATGACCAAGTTCGTGGAGACGGACGGCGAGGGCGCCGAGCCCACTCCCAGCGTGGTGAGTATCTTACTGCGGACCATGCGGCGCTTAGTCGGGCTCGCAGGCCGGGGGCCGCCCTACCGCAGCGTACCTACTTCATTGCAATGTTTATATGTACCCCTAGCATAACTTCTATAGAGAAAACTTTTTACTTTGCTGCAAGATGATTATTATACTAGCCAAATTTATTTTGGTACGAGCTAGATGGCATGCTCTTGCAATCAGAATCGCGAACGTTTCAAAGTTAGAGGATAAGCCCGCAGGTCACTACAAAGTACGATTAACCTTACTAATTAAATAACATATTACAGAAAAGAAAAGAAACATAATTTAAAAAAAAAAATGTATTATGTGTTATGTTTTCAATAGGAATAAATAAATGAAAAATGTAGTTACGATTTACGCCATTCCATTTTGCATATATTTTGTTATCTAAAGCGGTCTACACACCAGTCATAACATAATTTATGCAGTCGCCTTTGTTGTCTGCGCCACACACACATGATTGTGAGTCGGTAAACTTTGTCGGCGGCACGAGATGTGGAACAATAGCGTCACTACAGAGTTTCTACTGCTTCTCATTACTTCTGCTACTGCTACTTGAGTTCCAAGCGCGTACGCAAGTCGCCGACATGGCGGCGGGTAACAAGCGCGGGCGCATGTCGCCGACATGATTACTTTTCATATAAATCGAAGAGTGTCTGTCTGCGGGTCGGAGGTTTTGGTGTGTAGACTACTACGGACCTGCTACGGTTTTCTTGGTAGGAGCACTGATTTTGAAAGAGCTTAGGACATTTACCTCACTCAAGTGGCCTAGTGGTGAAACCTTCACCAATGCGTGACATGTACTCAGCCGAAATGTCCTAACCTCTAACGATTTTGTCACGACACCAAAATCCAGTTACAGTCCACTTCGAAATTTTTCTCGATTATGTTTTTTTTTACGGGCACTAAGAACTCAATAAGCTTTTATCGACGCGACGAGTTCTAGAAAAGTTCTGTATATTTTGTTGTCGATCTTATTTCATCTATAAAATAATCGATGCCCATCTTCATTGTCAGTAAAGATTGTAACATTTGAATTTGTCACACACAGTCGAATTCGTGGTGTAGATAAAAATAAGGAGTTCCGTAAGCGCAGCATGGTCACCGTGACAAATTTATCTCTATTCATTTTGTCGTGTAAAAATAGAACTCTCTCGATGTAGAAAGAGTAGATAAGATAGTCAAAATAGCCAGTCCTGATGGTCCTGCGCCAGCCTCGTCCACTTCCTATAACAATGTGTAACTAATTATTGTTGCAGAGCGAATATGAGGAGGAAGACGAGCAGCCCGCGAGGGACGAGTTATAAGCACTTCGCGGCCAGTTCGCTCTTATGAGACTTCCATAGCGTAGTACTGTATAGATATAATTACTTTTATACTTAACTCTAACATTCGGCCGCAATGACAAACCGTATGGACGCTTATCGCAGCGACCGTATAACAGCGGTCCTGCTACGTAACCCTGTGTAACCCCAGCCAACACGGCATTTACGTACTGAAGCCTTGTAATGTGTGCGCGTGAATCGTCCGACAGAATGAAGTGTCCGAACTGTTTGAATTGTGGCTAAACTCTGCATTTCGTTCGCTAGACTGTATTTCGTTCTAAATTGAGGTTGTTTTACTGCGAAGCTGTACTTCACTAATTTTATGATATTTTGAATAATACTCTCTTTATTCTGAATTAAAACATAATAGATGGGATCTCCATTTTCTTACATATATTGTGTAACTTATTCGCATAATTTATTTTGCAGTGACAGCAGCATTAGTTTACTAAACGTATTTATAATTTCTGTATCATAATGATGTTATTGTGACATTCCTTAGTACAAGTTTTAGTTGCAATGAACGAGGGTTAAGTTTTTTACGAGACACATTGGCGTTATTTTTTTATCATACTTACATATTTGTACATTTATCACAAGAAATAGTTATGTTCTAGGGTTACGCTTACTGGTGTTATTAATGTTGTATTTTTGTAATTCTTTTGTAAAAAAAAAAGGTGACTTAATCGAATGCTTAGATGTTCGTGGTGAAAATGAAATTTTCTAAACAGTAAAATTATTCTGCCTTTGATGTAAATATGCATAAGTGTATTTGCCTAACTTGAAATCTGGGTATCTATTGTGGATACAGAAATTGATAAATAAACAAATTAAAAATTAAAACATCCCTTTTATTATACTTTTCAGGGTCTCTAGGCTTGACTCAAAGTTTGTCGACGTTTTGTAATCATTATCATATTTGTAGCTTTAGAACACAGATCACACTAGACACCGCATTACGAGATACGTTGTTCCTACAAAAAGTCACCAAAGTTTGAGGCGCGGCGCGGGTCGCGGGGAGTGCGACCGAGCGTTCTCATTGGCTATCTCAAGGTTACGCCTACTCGCGCCTAATAATCAACTAATCAGAGTAATTTCTTATGAATGTATTTAGACTGATGCGTGGTGCGCTTCGAGTATCCTGAATGCAGAATCTAGGGTGTGATCTGTGCTTTAGGGCTACAACCGGAGACACCCCGCCGCACCACGCTCAAACTATTTTTAACCTTCAATTAAAAAGAAAGGTGTTATAAATTTCAAATTTCTGTCTGTAACATCGTAGCTTTCCAATACAGTGTAGGATACGGCATTGCCGCGCTGATTTACTTCTAAATTTTTGGTAGCATTGAACTGGTATAGGCAAATGCTTACTATCAAGCGAGCGACTTGCTCGTTTCATCGCTCATTTGCATAAATAACGCAAGGGTCGGTTTGAATGCGTTTTTTATTTATTTGAAAACTATTTTCAAGTTTGTGTCTGTCTGTAACATCGTAGCTTTCCAATACAGTGTAGGATACGGCATTGCCGCGCTGATTTACTTCTAAATTTTTGGTAGCATTGAACTGGTATAGGCAAATGCTTACTATCAAGCGAGCGACTTGCTCGTTTCATCGCTCATTTGCATAAATAACGCAAGGGTCGGTTTGAATGCGTTTTTTATTTATTTGAAAACTATTTTAAATTGCATGCGGTGGTTCGTAGCTGTTGACGAAAATCTGTTCAGCCGTTTAAAAGTTATGCGCAATTTATTGAAATCTTTTTTTTAAATTTTCGTTTGAGAGACCAGCGAAACGCGGCTTGTTTACACAATCTCCAACAGTTCAATTTGAACTTGACTGAACACCGCATGTGATGATCTCTCGTGCGAGATGCTGCACCTTTCAATTCTATGGTGTTCTATTTTTGGAACAGTGTCGCGCGGTGAGTACGTCGTACGTTAGTAAGGATATGTTACTCTCTAGGTAGTTAGGGTCGACAAATATAGCGCTCGACATATCCCTACTAAGAGTCCGTGTCCGAGATGCCATGAAACTCACAAAGACGCAGAGCAGATATTGAAATTCATTACTCAAACATTTACCCGGCCTGCAATCGAACCCGGGACCTCTGCTCCTGAGGCAGACGCGTTACCAACAAAACCAGGAGAGGCGTCAAAAAAAGCGATGCATTAATTATTAAATATATGTTCAGGTACCTACATTAAACATAGAAGTACCTATTAAATGAAGTCTAAAGTTTATACGTCGCAATGGGTGTCATCGCCGTGCGACGTCGCGCCTGTTTTTACCCCACTGCCCAAGAAGGCTAATGTTTTTGGAGTTAATATAAGTATGTTTGTGTGTTCCTATGGTACCCCCTGTAGTAAATCTAAACGGCTTAACCAATTTTGATGAGTGAGATGTCGTTGGATTTCTCTTCACGTCCGGACTCCGGAGTGACGTTGGCTAAAATTTACAGTCAGGCAATTTGTTTTTCTTTCATCAAATATTACTTGTTATGTCGTGTCATCACGCTAGCTGTACCGAAACGAAAGAAGGTACGAAATTACAAAAAAAAAACAAAGCTTTAGTATTATAATTTATTTTATAATCTTAATTATAACGATTACAACATAAAATAACTCTTTTAAATAATTACATAACATTAAGCTTGTTCTTTTAAATTATCACATTAACACCAAAAGTATATTTAGTTCGAGAAATAACATGGAATGGCGAAATGTTTTACACGATATCCAGATAAAAATAGCATGCTAATAGGTTAATACTGCTATTTTGTATAAACAAACTGAAGCATGTTTAACAATGTCATTTTACTAAAGATAGGTTTTTACCTTCAAAATGAAGCTCTGAATTCGGCTCTGCTGCCGTCTGTTTACAGCTGCCAAAGAGTGCGAAAGAAGATGCGAAAAGTTAGAGAGTAAAAGAGATAGCTATAATAAAATCTGTCCGAAAGGACAGATTGGCGGGGGTTATTGTGCGCTAATATCGTATCTCGGTTTTTAACATCAAAATGGAACTCTGAATATGGCTCTGGCGCAGCCTCTACAACCGCGAAAGAAGATGCAAAAAGTTAGAGAGTAAAAGAGATAGTTATAATGAACTCTGTCCGAAAGGACATATTGGCGGGGGTCATTTTAAGTGCGCTAAAATCGTATCTCAATATCATTGATGTTTAAAAACTAAACATACCAATTTAACAAAATAGCAGTAACAATGAATTGTTTTTCACAGGGAACAAATCTCAGCTCATTTCATTTTACATAGTCCGATTTTCGTAATAAAAATAATGATTTTGTCAAAATTCAATATATTTATACTACTATATGAGCTTGTATAAGTAAAACAATTTACATTTACTTTGGTACCGTGGCGTTAAAGTTAAGGGTAACTATGCTAGTGTTATTCTATACTTCGTGCTAGATATAGTTACTCTACTGGGTATGGCCAGGTCAGTACTTTCGTGCACTACATGAGGATGGGAACTACATAAACAGGAGCTCGAATATATCTAAGGAAACCTAAGAGCAATAGAATCAATCAGTCACGTACCTATGTTGGGGTCTCTTTTCCTATACAATACATTTTTAAAACGTGTACTTTTTCAATCTCAAAATAAATACAATAAATTTCATCAAACGAGGCTTCTTGATTATTTTTTGATGACATTCGGTAAAAAACGTACATATCCTTATATAAAAAGTTAAAAACATTCGTATGCAGCATTATAGTTACGGCAAATATATAGATAACCATTTCTGATCCCTAATTTAGTGTCAATTAACGTCGAAAGAACAAATCTTTACAATGTAATATTAAAAAACAATACTATCACAATCACGACCCTTTCAACAATCCCTCGAATACTTTTAATACATATTAGTAATTTTAAAATTACTCCGAATAAAACGGCAATGTTATAAATGCTCCCGTGGTATGTAATTCTACGCGATTTATAATATTTTAGAAGATACCTACAGTACCTTACGATTAAATGTAATACAAAGAAAATGTGGGTATCACATACATAAACCATTTTATAGGCGCTGTTACACATGAAGCACGGTTAACAAACAGTTGATAAAATAAACTCGACAGCACCCTTAGGGTGTCTACACATGGCCCGACCCGACATCGCTTGAAAGAGATGGCTATATATAAGTTTCTGGGGAAGCGAAAGGGAGAAGCTATAACCTTAATAGTTTGTTTCTTTTGCTCCCGTGAAATTCAAATCTAGCTGTCCCTTTCACACGTTGTCAGGTCGGGCCATGTGTAGACACCCTTACTACGGACAAATAAAACACGTACTTATAACTTGTACTTTTTACAGATTTTCCACTTTTAAGCCCAAAACCCATCTTCGTACTATCCCAAAGGATAGGGATTTCGTACCCAAAGGATTACCGATCATACAATATGGTGTAGTTTATTTCAAAAAGTTTTGTTTGAATCCGCGATCCAAACCGTAAGCACATAACATGGTTCCAACAATGTTGAGTTTAACATTTCTCTATGGTATAGCTATATAAAAACAGTTTAAAAAAATTAAGAACCTAGAATAGAATGGCATCACAATCATTGACTCTTAAAAACAAAACGAATAACTTATAAGTGACATGGCATGGGACCTAACAAGTTTTCCTTGCGCGTACCCTGTACTGTACAAGACCTGCTACATGCCACGCGTTGTAGGGAAAGTCAGATCACGTATTACTTCACTTAGACGGGTTTTGGACAATACATTTAATTTGTTTCATTTTTCCCGAGTCCGTATTAAGCATCAGGCTATAGGTTTAAGTATGCCAGCAGGGCTAGCATACGCACCGCGACAAAATCTCTACTCGTCATGTCGTGAAAAATGACACAAACTTATACATAATCGTAGCCGTTTCCTGGGCCCGTACCGTGAGTTGCTTATTGCGATGATTGTTAGGTTCAGCCGACGACACTGCGCGACCACGAACCGTATCGCCACGACATAAGGTGTGTGGTCGCGCAGCGTTCTCGGCCGAGCCTAACAATCATCGCAATAAGCACCTCACGGTACGGGCCCTGTTCTTGCATAACATAAAGATTTTGTCGCGGTGCGCATGCTAGCCCTGCAGGACTCAATTACATGTCTCCTTGTATAAACAAATTGTAAGTATAGCAACATTGAAGTTATTTTCGTTGTTACGATTATTTTTTGGGCCATTCTTCCCTTGAGTAAATTATCCACTGTTTGTAATACACATAGAACGAAACGAATCAAAACAGATTTTTTAGCTAACCCTATGATTACAATTCTTAAAGATTTGTTAGATGGATTAGCAAATTTATCTGCTTAAATCCAAGAACAACTAAAGTCAATTACAATGCGCAATATTTTCTTACAGAAAGGTTTGATTATACAGGACAGAATACAATTATTGTTGTTATATTGTTCAACGACGAGAAAAGCAGATTCTGTTATTTTACAAAATTCCAAAACTACATAATAGTAATAACTGTATGCAAGGACGTTTGAAAAAAATTAGGACGTAGCTCCTCAAAACACGATTCATTTTGATTATCCGTCTGACCTGCGGGCTTATCCTCTAACTTTGAAACGTTCGTGATTCTGATTGCGAGAGCATGCCATCCCGCTCGTACCAACTTAGTCGCACTATGCGCCGTCCCGCTCGCGCACTATCACTATCGCTTTCAGAGTTACGGGATAAGCCCGCTGGTCGGGCCGCGTCCGGACTTTTTTAAACATCCTAAGGTATTTTAACTCACGGGCTTAGCACGTCGAGACACGATAGAATTTGATCCAAAAAAGCGCCCTTATTATGTACGTTCGTAGTTCCGATGTGATAGCATGCCATCCCGCTCGTTCCAACTTACTCGCACCATGCGCGCTCCCGCTCGTGCATGATTATATCACAATGAAATAAGGGGGCTGGGCCCGTACCGTGGGGCCTTATTGCGATGATTGTTAGGCCTAGCTGCTGACGCTGCGCGACCACGAATCGTATCGCGGCGCGATAAGGTTGACGGTTGCGGAGCTTCGGCGGCTGATGATGGTTACATCACATTAAGCATCTCACGGTACGGGCCTGAGGACTAATCATGTAACTCTGGTGGCGATGGTCATCGCTTGCTATCCCGCTCGCTCGCATGTTGCTAGTAAGTTGGTGCGAGTGGGACGGCCCGCAATGAACATTGCCACCAGAGTTACGGGATAAGGCCCAAGGGCCCTGGTCTGGCATTCCGGGCGATGAAAAAACCTATGAATGCCCGCCATGAGTTTTGGCGGGAACGTGAAGAATTCATGTCGCGTCATTTTATTATTTTCCAAAACTTGTGTTGTTTCGAGTGTTAATGTGTAAAAACGGTGAATTTTTACCCGTTAAGTGTTTGTGAACATCCACGAGTGTTGGCGAATGGTATAATGTCGTGAAACGTGAATTTTCATGTTGTTTCCAAAACTCCATAGAAGGCTCTAGTAAAGTTTTCACCACTTTACTGGGGGCATGACTTGGACTTGACCGTGACTTACTTTTCTCGCCTTTGACTATGACTTATTTGATAATATATAACAAAACTTGAAAATATATATGTATACTTGACACTGGCAAATGCATAAGACGTGCGACGCCAAAATCCTCGTAGCAGAAGAAAAAAAAAAAATGCCTGCCATTTTTTCCTGTATTTAAAAATACGCCTACGTCACTATCCGCCATTTTGTCGTGTATCGTAATCTATGTCTGACGCGTTTGTATTACGTATTCGTGTTCCTTTTTCTTAAGCACGCTTTTATCTGAAGCTGGTGTCATCAACGTGTCCTACCTATCGGATCTCGGGAATGCCATGGTTTGCGGAGTATGTTATTATACCTCACCATACTCTAGCTTTGTCAAGTATATGCACAGATAAAAAAACCTGGACAAAATTCGCGATGCGCGAGCTAGGCCTGGGTTGTACGATTGAAACCTCCTGTAATATATTATGCAATATCTAGACGAACATTTATAAAAGCTTTTATGCAGTATTTAGACAAACCTGTATAAAAGCCAGGCACCGAACGGCATCAATTGTTTACATATCGATTGCATCAAACGCAAAACACGAAAAATTCGATGCGAAAACAACAATAGGTATATCTATCAGCTATGTATACTTGATAACTTGCTTTTAATATACAATTGTACGAGCGGTGGAAATAATAAACCATTTTTTTTTACAATTCGTATTAATATGTCCCACTTTAACCTCACTTAAGCTGAGTACTCATTTCCGAGCCGTAACCGAAACTGTGACACTGTACAAGGCCGTTGCAGACTGTAAGAGGCCGTTGCCGACACTGTACCAGGCCTTTGCAGACACAGTAACAGACGAGTACATCCGCGCATACATATGCGACTCCTAGACTCACAATGCGACGGCCTTTTGAATCCTTTGGCTTGCGGCAAAACGGATAATAGTCTCGCTTGCTGGACACTGTACACGTCTTTTTTTTAACAGAATAGCCACCGTAACAGTTTCCGACGCAGTAACTGGGGTATGTACCCGACGTCCAAATATATAGGCATTGCGAGCGTCTTTTGAACCCTTGATTCGTGTAAAACAACCGACAAGTCGACTCGCTACGAGTGTCTCGCAGCAGAAACGCGAACCTGATAATTGCTATGAATTTTGGTAGCAGTAACTTGCAACGGTTACAGCTCGCTAGTGAGTAACCGGCTTACTTTTAAAAGCGCAAAATGTTGATGTCAATTAGTCAGTTTTAGGTTTGATCTTCGAGCACGCGAAGAGATAGTCGAACGCCTAGCCTGACATGAACAAAAAAATACATAGTCTCGTAAAGTTAAGTTATTTCCACCACACGCCGTCCTATCACCGTACCGTTCAAAGCGCGAACATAGAGTCCTGTTCCTCCTTCTTGATCTGGCGGTGTCTGGGCGTGGCCTGCGCGTCCGTGTCGCCGGCGCTGCCGTTATTCGGGAGGCTCTCGGCGGCGGCGGCGCGGGAAAGAAGGAAAGCTTCAAAGTCGCTGCTTGTAACGCTTTCTTGCGCTGCGTTGGACTCCGATGCCGCCTGTACGAATAACAATGTTTTAATGCCTTAAGCATTAAAACTGACCTGTTTTTGTTTTTGACCCATTTTTTTTAATAAAACGGGAATACTCTCGTTAAATTGAGTCGTTTATTCCGACTATAGTTTCGATCACATTCGGTGATCTTTTTCAAGGAATTTTATAACGCAAGAAAAGAAAAGATGAGGTCGTGCACCTATAACTAACGCGCAAACTATAGTCTGAATAATCGACTCAATTTAACGCGAGTATTCCCGTTTTGTTAAAATAAAACATTGTGTTATATATACTTACCATTATGTAGGTATGTCAAAATACAGAATTGGACCCAAATTATATAAAATAAATACGCAATTTACAAAGTCGCAAAAACACTTGGCGTGCGCACTAGTGACAGACACTGAATGCTGATTGGTCGAATGGATCATGATACAGGCGTGCTATTGGTAGGTGAAGTATTTCATGAACAATTTTTGCGAATATGTTGCGTAAAAATGGGTGCTCCATGTCTGGTGTCTATGGGATCCAGGCGTATCAAATCAGGTGTACAATTGGAATTTCATATGAAATAAGTGTAAGTGAAATACTACGTAGCCCGAAAAGAGGCTTCGTTTAATGGGCAGGCGGAAATTGTACCTTTTTTTTTTAATTTGTCAGTATCTCTCGCTCCCTCATCCGTCATCATTAATAATAAAGAAGCAGTGGTAAGCCTGTTAGCTTTGTCAGTTTCCAGTGGTCCAGCATAAAAGCGTCTTAAAAACTAGCCCCCGTATTAATAAACGTGGAGTGCCCATGGAATAGTTATCAAATGTTCAGTCCTTTTCGCTCTTTCGAAATTAGAACACGATAGAAAAAGACAGAAGACTGTGCAACTGTTCCGAGATTTATCCGCGTTTATTAATAAGGGGGCTCGTGACCGGTTTCTGCAGAAATCGTGAAACAACAAAAAAATAAAAACTTGTGGACTACAAATTATTGAAAGTGCTTAATCACACTTATTACAAATGCGAAAGTTTGTGTGTAAGTATGTAAATATGTTAGTAGGTAAGTATGTAAGTGTGTATGTTCAACTCTGTAACGGCTGAACGGATTTGAATGAAATTTGGTATGGAGGTAGCTTACACACTGGATTAACACATAGGCTTTTTTATTCCGAAAAAGTAAATAATAAAAAATAAAAATAAAGTTAATGAAAAATTAATGGTATTCCTGAAGGATAGCGGGTGTAGCCGCGGTGCACAGCTAGTATAAAATATATGCGTGTATGTGAATAACAAAATAAAGCATAAAACAACACACCTTCTCCTGAGCAAGCCAAGCGGCAATCTCATCGATCTCTCTCTGATCCATTCCCGTCGGCTGTCGAAAATAAAATAATAAACAAAATAAATATAAAACAACCAAAATATTATAAATAACGAAACCACAATGTACCGAGGAAAGCAAATATCACCACAAGATTCCAAACTATAAACGAAATATACGTATACATGGTGCTTTTTAATCGGCTAGGGAGAGGTTATGGAATGTTGTATACAAGATAACGAAACAACTTTTCTACGAATTTTAGAAATTCACGGGAAAAAATAAACTGTTCCATACAATTTATCGCAAGAACCACGAACATCTTGTATGGAACAGCAGATTTTTTTTTCGGGGTTTTTCAAACGTCGTAGTACAACAATTGTTCGTTATCTTGTATGTGTCTATCTAGGCTATTAAGAAGCACCATGTATATATTCAAACAACAACACAAATTTAAAATTGTCGAAAAAAAATTAAGATGAAATTGGTAACTATTATTCGAATAGGGAAAATAACTATTGGCTACAATTTAACAAAACACCAAAATCAATGTAACATGTGACCACAGACTACGGACTAAAACATAAAATAACACCAAAAAGTCGAGGAAGCCTGTTTAAACACAAACTATAAAATGGATATACCATTAGGTTTCCATAATTTGCTATTTAATATTAGGATCGAATGAATGCTAACAACGCGTTGTCTGATTTGTTATACATAAAAATATATCCTAACTAATATTATAAATGCGAATGTAACTCGTGTCATCGCTGAACGGATCGACCTGAACTTTTGTAAAAATATCTCTTAAGGGTAGGAGACGGACATAGGCTACTTTTTTTTTTCATCGGTGCATGCGAGCGAAGTCGCGGGGTACAGCTAGTTTCCGAGTAGAATGTATTGTGTCACCAGAGGTTGTCCTTGCGTGGCGCGCTGGCTGGCGGCGGAGGCCAGCCCCGCGGCGCTCTGCTCCTCCAGGTTGTCGGCGTAGCTGCTACCGCTGGGAATACACACTACTTGAGCCTCGAATACATCTCAAGTTTGCGCAATAAACAATTTATTTAAACTACTATTTTTACTACTCAAAACTTGCTTTGTCAATTCAATTCAAATTCTCAATTCGCCAAACCCATCCTTATGCCACTGCTGGGTATGTCGTCCAATGGTCAAGATCCGCATTAAGTTGTTTAGACCTTTTATTGGCTGTACTATATGTTTGTTTAA
This sequence comes from Apocheima hispidaria, assembly GCA_947579745.1. Taxonomy (NCBI): domain Eukaryota; kingdom Metazoa; phylum Arthropoda; class Insecta; order Lepidoptera; family Geometridae; genus Apocheima; species Apocheima hispidaria. The sequence continues at coordinate 5,053,108 of OX388157.1, read as the reverse complement.
GATTATTTTTATATTATGATTTTGTGCTGTTGGTCTATTAATAAATAAATAAAAAAGTTTTTTTATCGCATTCTTCGGTCATAATCTTCATTTATATTTATCACTTATACAGTTCGTCCGGACATCGGTGTCCGAAACTTAAGACTCACTCATCATTATGAATAATCATGAAAGTGTTGCAAGGCTGTAAAAAGTTTAGTGTGAATGATATTGGCCTCAATTCTGTTATATCACTCACTAAACTAAACTGATCTAACAGGACATACATTATCTGCATCTCATTTGCATATGTGAGAAACGGATGTCAACAATTTAAGAGCCATCAAACTTATTTTAGTTTAGTAAATGGCATGGGAGTGGGCGGTACATGTCTGTCGAATGCATCCAGAAAGGTGGACGAAGGTCATCGTTGGAGGGACGATTTGAACGCGTTTCGTCGTGACTGGTCCCGGCTAGCGATGGAGCGCGGGAAATTAATTGAAGGATTGAGAAAGAATTTTGCCCAGGAGGGGGATAAAAAAAAAAGTAGCACAACACATTCCACGTCATTTTTGAACAGCATTGTCCCATAGTAAAAGTTGTTGAGAATTAGGTGTTTTCGGCTCGGTCCGGAGATATGGCGGCGGATACATAATCACTTCACCTTTATATAATAAACACTCTGTATAACTCATGTCTTCTTTGATTGTATCCATTTGATCTTTCTATATCCTTATATTTGTTTAGTTTTGTTTTGTTTGTTTGTTTTGTGTTGTGTTGTTTTGTTTGTTTCTACTCACCCAGTCTTTGCGGTGTCGTATGTCAGGTTCCTGCTTTGTGCAAACATATCGAACTCGTCCTTGGACCCGCTCGGGGACTTGTCCGGCTGAGCGTCTTTTACGGCTGGAATTACAAATACGTGGAAAAATATCAATAATTATATTTCCTGGCGTCGATTCTAGTATATCACTCATAAAATTATCTTATCTGATATTAAAACTAGTTTAGCATTGAACTGAGACTTCGCAAGCCCTATTTATTTATATAATTTAATAATATATAGAGTACACCGCCATCTCGTCCATACAAACAGCGTAGTCTGATATCCACCCCTAAATGTTATCCGATTTCGTTTTTTTTTATGTTATCTACACCGTGGAAAACTATGCATGTATTTTTTATTTTTTTCCGCAATTTCTTCGTTGTTATAGGCACATAAAGTGACATTTTTTTTGCGTCGAAAATGTGACGAAGAAAAGTAGTTGCTATTAGAATACTATAACCATTTTTGGAAAAAACAAAACATAGCGCATAGATTATGGTTTATCCAAGCCATTGACACCAAAAAGAGAATTTTGTTGGGATTTAGAGGGTGATATCACTACCCCCGACTACCCCAGAAACGCTAATTTCATCAAAATTGTTTGGAAAATTCACTAACTCTCTCTCGCTCTATCACACGCATGAGAAACAGAGCGACTGCTATACACTTTTAAACATCGAATGCGCCAAAACCTCGCGGAAGGAACTCAACTACACCCACCACTACTCTCTCAACTATACCCATGCCCGGCGCTCCCTGGACCAGCCCACACAAATAAACTTTATTATGATTCTGAACAAACTACTTCCATGTTTGCACTATTTTTAGTAAAAATAACGTTGTATGTGATCTTTCTATATTTTTCCCGAAACTTCCATAAAGTAATTAACTTACTGAGTTTAGCAATATCAGGTACATCGTCGCTGAGATCAATGAGGGCATCATCTTCAGGTTTCTTTGCTGCAACAAGATACAAGATACATCTTGTAATCTGGGCCTCGTCAAACGAAGAATGAATAGATTCACCTTGTAAACAATTCAGTGAACTTTTTCACTGAAAAGAGAATAAACTTTTGTGGAAAAATATATTAATCCAGGCAAGCTTTTATAAAATCCGTTATTGGTACTGATCAAAATGAGTCCACACTCCATCAATCTACTGTTAGTTACTGAGTAGTTCCGTTTTCCACCTTCCATCTCCATCATCAGATCAGCTCGCTCTCATAATAGTCCTAGTTTCGGACCCACTAGTACCACCACAGATGTATATGTATAATAATATGATATAATATTGATGGAAATAAATATTATCTTATAGAAATAATATTGTATTGTCATTAGAATTTGAATAATATTGTATAGTCATGTAACATTTCAACTCAATTGAACAAGGGTGCCTCCGCAGGCTTTATTGAGTACTTACGTGGTGTATTGGTTCCGGGGACTCCCATGGCCGCGCCCAGAATGGCCGAAGGCGTGGCGCCACCTGTGGCGGCATTTCTGACGCAAGAAAACATTTACATTTTTGTATCTCATTGTTTTTTTTTTTAATTCACTCAGATTGCTAACAGAACGAATCAACATAACTTTAAAGCCGTGTTGCCAGTACTCGCTAAGTAGATAGCCATAAATAGCATCCGAAGACTAACCCCAAAATAGGACAAATCTGTGAGTTGGTAATTAACTCAAGAGCAATTTGCGCAACGTCAATTTGCTAAGTTATACACAACGGCTAAACAGATATCAGTGTTTGTTATTCTGTAGGGCACAGCTATAGTTAAATGAATTACTAGCTACGCCCCGCGGTTTCACGCGCTATACCCGAATATTTTTCCGGAATCAAAAGTAGCCTATATGTCAATGCAGAGTATAAGCTATCTCCATACCAAATTTCATTCAAATAACAAATTTCAATTTTAATTTTATTCACAAAGACACCTTACATACTTACCTACTTACACACAAACTTTCGCATTTATAATATTAGTCTGGTTTAAAATTACTTTTAAAAGTTTGCGGGTTGGTTGAATGCCACAAAAACTTCTACAATAGATTGAAAGACATTATAATCAACGAGAGCTAACACAGAGACGTATTTATTCTAGGGGGTAATTTATTTACTAATACTTCACCCCGAACTGTAGTCTATATCTTTACAACCCCATAACAAATTATGCTCATTTTCAAACTTTAAAAAAAAATGCACGAACTTGCCAATCAAATGTGACGATCGGATCAAATAGCAATACATCAAAAACTTACTAAAACAAAACTTTTTTGAGACAAACTTAAGAAAAATAACATAATTTAGGTAAACATCTAACACAATTTTGTGGTATCCTATTATTTGTGCAAAATACATCAATATCTGGATGGCAGAGAACCAGATCGTTGAGCAGTGTGAGTGCGTGATGTGAAGGCACGTATCGCGAGGTGTCCGTGTGCGGGGAAAGTTACAAACGTGTGTTCGTTTGGTTCAGTCGTTCAGTTAGGCGGAGTAGTTCACCTGTTGTTAACGAAGCGCGAATGTCTCAGCAGCAGGTTGTTGAGCGAGTCGTTGGCCTGCAGCAGCGCGCCCGTGAGCGGCGAGTCGCCGGCCAGCCGCCCCACCAGCTCCGCGATGCGGCTCTGCATCGCTTTTAGCGTGTCTGCCAGCTCCTGACAATTTATTTGCGATAAGCATATTGTTTTTTTTTTTTTATGTTTCATCTACTTTTTAGCAAGTCGCTCACCTAATGTTAAGCGTCACGCTTGCCCATAACATTTCGTGCCACCCAGAATTTTGAACGTCGACAGTTCAAAACTATGCGCGGCAATGCACTGCGCTCGTCAACCTGAGATATTAGATGCTTATTTTATGCCCAGTAATTACGCTGGAAACATTGCCCTTCAATCCGGAACACAGTAATGCTTGCACATTACTGCTTGGCGGTTGAATAACTGGCAAAGGTGTGGTACTTCCCCAGGCGGACTCTGCAAGAGAGCCCTACCACAAAACCACCACACCACCACCATATACCATAGATCACACTAGATACCGCATTACGAGATTCATTGTTCCTACAAAAATTCACAAAAGTTTGGGGAAGGCGCGGGTCGCGGGAGTGCGACCAAGCGTTCTCATTGGCTATCTCAACGTTACGCCTACCCGCGCCTAACAATCAACCAATCAGAGTAATTTCTTATAAGTGTATTTAGACTGATGTGTGGTGCGCTTCGAGCGACCTGAATGCAGAATCTAGGGTGTGATCTGTGCATATTGCCTAACTCGTTCACAATGAGTGTATTGCTCATAATGCTTAAAGTAAAAATATTGCATACCCTACTAACAGTGAGAGTTTGCCCATTTTATTTAGAATTTTCCAGATCCCGGTCACAAATTTACGTATTGCCCATCATGCTCACAGTGATTTTGCATCCCGCTCACATTGAGCGTGTTGCCCATCATGCTCAGAATTAGTATATTCTACATCCTGCTTAGAAAGAGCGTAGTACCAGACACACTCATAGGGAGAATATTGCCCGCTCTGCACACAATAAGCGTGTTGGCACACTAACTATGAGATATTTTACTTGCCCATCATGCTCACAATTAGAACATTCCACATCCCGCTTACAATAAGCATATTTCCTATCTTGCTCACAGTGAGAATATTTTACATCTCGTTCACAATGAGCGTATTGCCCATCATGCTTACAGTGATAAAATTGCGCATCCCACTCATGATGAGAGTATCGTATTTCTTGCTTAATATTGCCTCATAATGGGGTACTACCTACCATGGGTAGACGGAGTTTGTTCCTCTATCTCGCTGATAGACCTGTCACTGAGCATATTGCTCTTAATACTCACGTTGAGCAGCTCGATGTCAGAGTCATGGTGTGCAGAGTGTGGCTGCGCGGTGAGTTCGTTGAGCATGTCGCTCATTACGCTCATGTTGCCTTCTACTACGCTTAAGTCTGCTCGCAGCTTGTTGCTTTGGCTCTCTGATAGAGCTGTCACTGAAGGCTGCGGACGTGGAAAACGGACTATCAACTTTGAAGACATTTCAATAGATTCTCCAGGGTCCCCTATAAATTTTATCAAACTCACCATAAGCTACGGACACTATGAAACGATACACTTATTCCCATATAAATATGATAATTCGAAAACTAAGGTCACCACGCGTTGCGTATAATAATGTACAACAACCATATTATATAAGACAAATGGAAGGAACTAACTAGGTGTTAAAACCCCGTGTCTTGGTAACACGGGTTTTTAACACCCAGTTTGGCGGTTAGTGGCTGTAAAAACGTGAATGTACCTTTTCTTGAATAAATTATTTTGTAGTTTTGTATTGTATTTGTAATAATTGACCAAGCGGAGCGCAAGTCTCCGAGTCAACGGGAACAAGTCATTGTATGTAAGTTTTATGGACGTTTGTTCGACGATATCTTTCATAGCGTTGATGCGATTTTCATGAAATTCAGTAAAATTTATACATAGACATGGCAAGTCATTATAAATAGACAAGTGTTAAATACAAATATTTGTCTGTTAGAATATTGATGTAAAAGGCCAGGAGTTGTAATGAATTAGGGATCGTGAGATCGGTGCGAACTACTATAGTTAATAAATGGTATGGTATGATATGGTTTGTTTTAATAAAACGGGAAAACTCGCGTTACATTGAGTCAGTTATTCCGACTATAGTTTCGATCACAATCGGTGATCTAAGACAAGACGAAGTCGCCCGCGTGTCACGCTTAGCATTCTTTGATAAAGGTCACCGAATGTGATCGAAACTATAGTCGGAATAACCGACTCAATTTAACGTCAGTATTGATATATTGATATGGGTCAAATTTGCCTGAAATAAAAAAATATTGTTATTATTACCGTTTTCTTAAAACAAAAAGTGTCAAAACCACGTCAGTTTTCATAGTAAACAATTATAGTGTTATTTAATAGATAAAAGTAATATATTAACTACTTACATTAGCGTTCTGTTCCTGGGCCCTTGAGGGTGAAACGGGCGCACCGCGTTGTGGCGAACCGACTATTGGGTGCTCCACTCCGTCCGGCACACTCTGGCAATGCATTGTAAATACATAGTTATTCTTTTAAGACTGTACATTCGCACAATATAGATATAATTTTTCAAAGCTCTGCTTGAAGACGGGTTGGTGTTGAGCGGGTCTAAAGTGCAACGACCTTAACATTACTGGAGATGCGGGTGTCTATACGAGACAGGCTCAGTAATAGAAAAATAAGCATGACAAAATTACATTTATCATGATAACGATTTAGGTGAGCTTTTGTGATGAGCCAGAGTATCAGGGCTAGACATCGGATTATATGCATTCGCATAATTGCATATGCATTATGTGATAAACCAGAATGTAACGGCTAGCCATAGCATTATATGCATTCGCATATTTAGATATGCATTATACGATGAGTCAGAATATCATGACTTGACATCGGGTTATATGCATTCGCGTATTTGCATATGCATTATGTGATAAGCCAGAATGTAACGGCTAGCCATAGCATTATATGCATTCGCATATTTGCATATGCTTTATGTGATAAGCCAGAATGTAACGGCTAGCCATAGCATTATATGCATTCGCATATTTAGATATGCATTATATAATGAGTCAGAATATCATGGCTTGACATCGGGTTATATGCATTCGCGTATTTGCATAAGCAAATTCATATATCTCGATAATTATAGCGTTGTTTCATAATTTTGAAATTTCTTGTCGACTATGCAAATTTTGGCAGCGAAGATTTTTTTATTTTATTTTTTCTTTCTATATCGGGAAAGGTCCTTAATAAATGAAATGTTGTTCGATATAAAACCCGGTTGTTTCTTGAAGAAATAAAAAAATATGCATATATAAACGGCTCAGGGAAAACTCCTGAAACGGCATCTTATTTAAAATTTTGTCCAGTGACGTTAGTTGACGTGGAGAGGTCAGTTTCGGCCTATAAATTATTATTCGACGACAAACGTCACAAGTGTGCCCTAGGAAATAAAGAAAAATACCTGGTAATGTATTATCACAAGAATTATGCGTGAATTAAAATAATTTATATATTACTGGTTGATTATATTATCAAAAATAAAACAAAATTTATATTAAAGTTGGCATTTTGATATTCTGTGCGTACTTGCTCCTTTTTACAGTATATTTGCATGCTTATTTTGTCATTTTGTTATTGCATAATTATCCGATGTCTAATCATTGCAAAAGAAAATTTAACAATCAATGCATTTCTAGATTATAAAATATTTGTAATACTATAGTCAAATTTGTAATTTTTTTAGGATGCTTTGCCAAGCCCTAGGGAGGAACGAGATTTGTATACAGTAGAAACTCGATTTACCGGACTAATTGTTGTCGTTAGGCATTCGGATAATCGAATGTATGAACAAAACGCGTGGGGCAGCGATTCCGCGGGACGCGGGCGGGGTAATGCCAGTTCCGACACGATAATGCTTGCATAAATTCGACTTGTAGGTATACATAATGGGTCGCGGTTGGTAGTCCGGATAATCACGAATCCGTATAACTGAGGGCCGGATAATCGAGTTTCTACTGTACTTCAAAAATAAAACACATAAAGCTCAATAGTAACTTACACGTTGCGGTGTGAAAATGGGGGCCATTGCGTCTAGGTCTGTCATCGGGAATTCTACGCCCTTTGTTTTTAACTCGTTGTATATTTGAACAACACCCTGAAAAAAAATTGATTAGTTTTTTATTGTAAAAATATATTTTTTTGGAATTCATTTTTGACCGAGCGAGCGAAGTTTTTGCAACAGGTGCGACAACAAAAAGGTTGCTATCATCTTTCCGAATGGTACAGCGGGCTTTCCGAATGGCGAATGGTTTCGAATATGAGCAAAGTCGGTCAAGTGATTGTCAAGGTCGTTAAGTAAATTGAGATTGTAAAAAAAAAATGTGATCGCGAGGTCTACAGAGGTTTATATTGGTTTTCAAATGTACAGTATGATTTAACCTGTAAGTCCGGCTGACTCTGGAAGGCGTCAGCCCAGCACTGGATCAGACTGAGCACTTTCTCCTGCACAACTGTTGGCGGATCGTTCTTTGGACCAATCAATTTCACCTGCAATACAAATTATATTATATTTTAAAAAATGTTGTAAAGAGAGTGATCGGAGCCATTGCGAGAATCAGAATGATACTTGTTACATAATATCACCGTAGGTATATAGAACTAGTATAACTAGAAATGCTAAGCTAGGCATCCTGATTATGATCTTTCTATAAATAAAAATGTTTTGGAGTTTATTATTTATGTGAATACACACTGACTCCTAGCACAAAAGCTATCGAAAAAATCTACGTTATGTATTCGACAGCAAAATGAAAGTTGTAGGTGAGTAATAAAAGATACTAGGCCCGCTGTTTCTATATTTTGTACTCATATAAAAAGTACAAAATATTTACACACTACTGTGCTGTGGGGTGGCCGCATTTCTATAAAAACTCACGTGTCACCTGCACCATGGTACGTCGAATATGCGTGGAATGGATTAAAATACAAATGCATTATGTATTTTATGAACAGAACGTGAAAGATGAAAATAATAGTACTACAAGTAAAGAAAAAGCATTTAAAAATATAATCTCGCTACTTCGCATTAAAACTTTTTTTTGCACGCACAGCGAAACCTAACTTTTGTCTAAACATTTAGAGACGACCACCGGCCGGCAGAAGATTTTTATTTCAGCAGCCCCCGGTACAGGCTACAGCCACAGCCGGGTCAGGTGCAACTCCGGAACCGGACAAACCGGAAAGGTTTGGCAAAAAGAAGCTTCCTCCGCGGTGATAATTATGTGCGGCAATAGAAAATCGTAACTAATATTATAATTCAGAGAAATATAGCTGCAGTTCTATCAGGACCAATAAAGCTTCGAGGCATGAAAATTAATACGTTCTTCTCGAGGAAAAAACTTTGTTTGCGCGATTCAGAACTCCCTAGATTACAACTGTCAGTCCATAAAATAAAAATATAAACCAAACCGTCAAAAAATGCATAAAATTGGATCGACGCCATCTAGCGAACGATAGGAAGTAACTTTGTCTCTCTGTATGTATGTTTATCGCGTTTTCACGGCTAAGCGGCAGAACAGATCTTGATAATACTTGATAAGGAATTACTGTATATTACATCTGGGATATTTTTTTATGTCCACGATAACCGATTCTAAAACTTTCTTCACTGCTAGAGAGCTACACTATCCCTGGGTTCAAGATCGAAAATTTTGTAAGCATCGAGGGTAAAGCCGCTGGCAAAAGCCAGTTGCGAATAAAAATTATTCAAACAAGATTACTAATTTCGATACCACTTTATTCAAACTGTATTAGTCCACAACAAAAACCAGTTATTAACGTTCCACATTCTTTAGATGGTAGAGAACTATAAAAACAACGAAATTTAAAATAAATTATAGCAGAAAATTGTCTTGTTTGGTACTAAAAAAACGTTATGGTTTCGTCACATTATTTCATAGACAACAGACAAGTTAAATAACAATAGGTTTTATTACACGAATAGAATGGTTCGGCTGCCTCATCACAACACAAAATGCTTTTTCCAAAAATGAGTCAAACAATAATAATTAATACTATTTGACATACTTTTTTACAGCAAATCAGGAAAATCTCTTTTCTAAAAAACTATTACAAACAATATCAAAGAGTGTGTATAACAAAGCAAATAAAAAAAAGCCTCTAAGCCTCATTTTGGAGACTTTACCCCCGAATACTGAAATTTTTGTTAACTTTGACAGCAGATTAATTCTAATACTGCCTTTGTCTGGCACTAAGTACATGACAAAGACAGCAATAGACTTAATCTGTCGACAAAGTTAACAAACGTTTCAGTATTCGGGGGTTTGTGTTTGTCACCCATTGAGCCACACAGTACTGGCATGAACAGCCCGGCTGTAGGCTTGTGTGGCTCAGTGATGTCATCATTAATCCGATCTTTATGAAATTTTGTAGGCAAGTAGTTCATTTCAATACAATTTTTAAGTTTGAACATGAGCTAAATCGGTCCAGGGGTGTTGAAGTTATAGGAATCGTGAAGTCTCAATTCGGCTCGAACTAAATTTTTTTATATTTTTGTATTTATTTTATTTTATTTATAGCCATTTATTCCGAACATTGCTAATATATAATTTGTATTTAATTATTTTTCATAAAATGTTCCTGTGCTCGGTGTGCCGTTTGGCATAGGCCTCCTCCAACTCTCTCCATTGTCTGCCGTCTTCTGCCACTCTTGTCCAGTATTTTTGTATTATTGAACAATTACTTATTATTCTATTTATCCTGGCCTTTTTTTATTTTTTTACCCATATTTTAACTTAAAAGATACTTTGTAAGGAAATCATTATTATCTATTGTGTGGTAAAGAAAGGTTGCATTTCAAGAGAAGATAATAATATTATGCATATCATATAAATATCTTGTTTCTTATCTGCCAGTCACACTAGATAATTAATAACCTTTACCAAGTTGTCTAGTTTATTTGTTTGTATGTATGAATAATAAACTGAAAGATATCAGACACCTTAGATATATACCTTATACATACATAAAACTGAATTGCCACATGTATGACGGAGCATCACTTGAGAAAGGCTGGACTGATTCGGATAATTTATTTTTTGTTGTGTTCGTAATTGTCAGGACAAGGTTTTCACAATTAGTAAAATTTGCTTTGGACAAGTTGCGGGCATCATAGTATAAAGTCTGAGACTCGAATGTACTCGAATGAATACTATAATTGAAATATATGTACAAAAATAAATCCCTCCCTGACTTTAGGTAAGCAAATAAAAATCTGAACTGAAGTGTAAAGTAGTACTAAGCTTGACAAACATAATATAGTTAAAAGTAAAACTGAAATATCCCACAGCAATGACACTGCAGACGAAAAGAGGAATCCAACGACAATTCTCTCGACAAAATCAGTCAAGTTGTTTAGGCTATGGCTATGTTTAGGCAAACAACAACTTACACCAAACATGCATACCGTCTTCATTTTGTTGAGGGTAAAAATAATTAGAAATGATAATTATGGTTATCCAATGTGTTCTAATGAGTCATAGTAGTCGTTTAACACCAGGTTTCATTAGCAACTACCTGTTAAAGGCTACAAATACGACTACAGTTACCTGAGATACTAAGTGTCTAACCCCTGAATACTGAAACATTTGTTAACTTTGACGACAGATAAAGTCTATTGCCGCCTTCGTCACTTGCTTAGTGCCAGACAAAAGCAGTATTAGAATTAATCTGTTGTCAAAGTTTCAAATATACTATCTAACAAAATCCAATAGTAGATATATTGTATGAAAACTACTGGATTTGTATTTAAAGACAATCAAAGTTGTGTTTGAAAAATGCAAACAAATTACATTAAGCAAAGAACTTACCAACTCAGATATAAACTCCTTATTACACGCCAGGATATGAAAAGATTTACCACAGTTCTTCACACAAGTCTCAAGTACTGTCAGAGTGTACATCACAACTGTATAATTCTTCCCAGCACTCATAGTCAGCCGCTTTCTAATAGCCTTGATAGCATCCTTTGGGCCGTCTGCACTGCTGTTTATGATATCACATATCTCTATATTAAGGCCCCAGTTTTCTGACGGTAGAGAGCCATCGGTAGCTTGCTCTGGAATTTCACCACAGAAATCAAAATAATCAAATGATAAAACGAATTAGCACCACTATGTCAACTACTCATGACATCAACTGGAAATGTCGAGGACTACGAAAGATTCTGTGTATTTATCAATACAGATTTGACCAACCGTGACACCATAACAAAGAGAAATTGGGAATTTCTAGTGCGCAACAAAAAGTAACGCTGTATTATCACGAGATCAACAAAGTTTTCGAATTGTGGAAGATGTTGGGTCGGTTCAATGCTGGACACTCACCTATTTTCTGGCCTACCGGCGTAGAAAAAGGATTCCCCACTCCAAAGAAAGACATCTTTGGAAAATAATCGAATTTATCAAAATGATTTCACCAAAATTTCACTTGTCACCGAAAATGGAAATTTTAAAATTACAGATAACAAAAACAGATTTCTCTTTATTTGTGAGTTTTTTTTTTCTATTATTTTTTGGCTTCACACGTGTATTTAGCCAGTGTCAAGTATTGAAATAGTATTTTTTTTTTTGTCCTTTCCGGACTTTGGCTTCGCACGGCTTGTGCATTTGCCAGTGTCATGTTCTTTTTTTTTTTTTTTTTTTGTTTTAAAACGGGGAAACGTATCGGAATGAAAAAATATATATAATTATTGTAATAGTTCAAGTGATATTAAATAATTGTCTCAGTCCTAATAGTCTAAATCAAGCAAAGCAAGTCACGGTCGAGTCCAAGTCATTCTCCAGTAAAGTGGTGAAAACTTTACTAGAACCTTCTATGGAGTTTTAGAAACAACATGAAAAGTCACGTTTCACGACATTATACCATTCACCAACACTCGGGTACGTTCACTAACACTTAACAGGTAAAAATTCACCACTTGTACACATTAACATTCGAAATAACACAAGTTTTGGAAAATAATAAAATGACGCGACATTACTGGGGCATGACTTGGACTTGACCGTGACTTGCTTTGATAATATATAACAAAACTTGAAAATATGTATGTATACATGACACTGGAAGTATCAAGAAGATTGTAGGTAAAAATACAATCTTCTTGGGAAGTATCTGTCATGGGCAGTGTTCCCACCATAGCGATTTTAAAGTAGCTATGGATGGAGTACTCATCATTATGAACAACTTTTTATATGGGACCAACCCTGAAATCGATAAAGATATATCAGCTGTTCCATAGAAAAATGTCAATGACACTCGACAAAATGTATGGAACAGCTGATATTTTTTTCTCGATTTCGGGGTTGGTCCCATAGTAAAAGTTGTTCATAATGATGAGTACTATAAGCCCTTTTTGGCTTAGCATACCCTTTCCTTATAACCCTGTATTGTCGCGTTATCGCGGCTAAACGGCTGAACGGTTCTTGATCAAATTTGATAAGGAGTTATATATCACAAATACATATCATTGTATATCACAAAGACGGACATATGATACTTTTTTTACGTCCACGCGAACGAAGTCTCGGGTAACAGCTAGTTTATATATAAATAAATACTTTGTTACTAGGCAACCAACGTCAGTTAAATAATTTTTGTCATGTGTTCCCACAGAATTGTCCTTCTTTGTGTGTTCCAAATAAACTAAAATAAATAACTGCGATTTAATCATTTATTATGGGAGAGAAGAGGAATTTAAACGCTCTGATTATCCACCCAAGCATCGAACCTGGTGTTATAGACAATGCTATGCTCATAAGGAGTATTTTGCTATATGGTAAAAGTTCACCGCTATCCGCGAATAGCGACAATAGATAAGTTCCCAATAAGTCAGCAGTGATCAGTGAAAAAACAATAAATTAATGACTGCACAATACATATAAGACTTGGCGGGGGCACTGCCGTGGCCCTAGATTATTTATTCGATGTCGTTCACATGTTGAATAAGACTCCGCAATAATGTACGCAATCACGTGACTTGACTATTGCGGTTGCGGTAGTACTCGTGTGGTGACTGTTGACTCAAAACTGGAGAAGATCAGCATTTCGTTGACATTACAGTACATAATAGCAGGAGTGCATCGCTTGCAATCAAGCGCGAGTGTCCCAATCTCATAAATATTTTTCCCAATTCTTGCCGTGGCTAACTGCAACTGTGGGAAATGAATCTAACCATCAGCAAAGAATGAATATAATATCACCAACAAGTACAGAAGACCACACTTCGAAAATACATTCAAATATCTACCTACTCTGTACTCTCGCTACGTAGAAATAAAACTAATTTTAGCACGCCCAGTGAAGCGTCGTAAATACAATAGGTACAACGCTCAACGTACGCGGCATTTTGCAAAATGCTTGAGGTATTAGGTGAGGCGGGACAAATGCGACACACTTTTTGAGCCACCTCAAAGACGAATTGGTTTGTTTCATAGATTGTAATGTCGCAACGCTTCAATTAGTTGAGATATTGGAGGAGGATCTCTTACCCCGCACTCGCCATCATTCAGTGGGTGACTATTCCCAACGAGGTGTAGGTATATGGGTTATTCGCTTCGCGCTCGAAGTGAGACAGGACTGCCATGAGTGTGATCGGTTGCGAAACTGCTCAGAAGATCACCGAGGCCATCCGGTACCTTCTATCTTCTGTGTTGTAGCGTTCTGTGACCTACTCGAAGTTTCTGGGTGTCCATGAATGTGATAATAATAAAACTTCGTCCTATTGATATATTTACTTATTTTCAAGATATCTTTTTCTCCAACAGGCCCTGTGGATGAGGCAGGTAGACTATTCGCGGTAGAAGGCGTCCATCTGGACGAAGCCCCGATCGTTCGTTTAGAATTCGAGAATATTCTCCGCATAGACCACCTCTGGATGCTGAAATCCCTCACCAAACTCAGTCTAGCGCACAACCTCATAGAAAAAATTGAGAATCTCGAACGTCTCACGGGTCTCAACGAATTAGACCTGTCTTTTAATAAAATAGAAAAGATCGAGAATGTAGACGCGCTCGTGAATCTGGAAGTTCTCACTTTGTTCCACAATAAAATAAGGAAGCTGGAGAATATGGACGCTTTGGAAAAGTTGCTGGTGTTCAGCATTGGGGATAACCAGGTTGAAGACTATAAAGAGGTATTTTTAATGTATTCTATAGAATTAGATAAGCTATCAGATTCGCAATACTTTACCTTACATTCCCGTGTCGGGTACGCTATGGAATAGAATACGTAAGTACCTATACAGACAGGCAAGGAACACCAAGTAACATATACATTTTGGAATATCTGTCTGGGCATTGCGGACAAGGAAAGCCAATTACTTATTTTACGAGGCGAATGATATTTGATGGATACATTTAAATAACATCCCCTTACACTTGATAAAATTACTTATATTGTCTATTTAGTTAGATTGGAAGAATATTCAAATATCTGCAAAACCATAAAAATCGAACCCGCGACCATTGGCCATTCACAACAGTCAAATTCGAGATATAACTATATGAAAACCTATTTAAAATAGGCCTTATATCGATGCGGTGTAGGAAGGTACCTAGGTACGCATAGGTCACAGATGAACTCTGTGGCATAGGTCCAGTCATTTTACGTCGTATCTCTTTTTTCTTAGCACACTACCCTTGTAGATGGCGTACATGCGTCGGTTCCGGTGCCTGCGCTCCGTCAGTTTCAAGGGTAATCCTTGCTGCGACGATCCTATGGCCAATGAGTTCCTCAAGTGCGCCCTGCCTCGGGTCACATATATCGACTATAAGACCATCACGGAGGACGACAGGGAGATCGCTTCGTCATATTTCAGGTACAGACAACTTGAAGGTCTGCGCAGATAGGTAAATTAGTCCTGTTGTCAAAAGAACGCATATCTAAGAATTATTATAGGTATATTCTGTTCTGTATAGTCACAGATAGTCGTGATAATCTCATGGAATATGAGTTTCTCAAGAAAATCCTTCATAGAATCGCGTATTTCGAGTACAAGATCGACATTAAGCTCCTTCAGCGACCTTCCTATCTCCAAGAGGTCGCGAGTCGTATTTCGGGTACAAGTAACATAATAGTATTAACAGATAGTCGGTTAGTCAGCGGTCGTACCAGTTTCATTCGTTATTGTTTTTATTCAGTTTGATGCATTAGTATGTTATTATTAGGCCCAGTCCGAACAGTACGGCGATTGCAACAGAAAACTAGCTACAGCTTAATTTAATCCTTAATTTAACACCTATTATTAATTGCTTTTAGTAGGTACTAATCATCAGCAAACAAAATTTTCAGAGGCCTCTTACGAAAGCTGGACGACGCAGACGAGAAAACAGAAAAAGAAAGAATAGCTAAAGAAGCATATGATGCCAAAGTAGAGTTCTACGCGATGTCCTTCGTGGAGTACCTGAGCGGGCCCGAACTGATTGAATCCATGTTTGAGAAGGACGTTGACGGACAGTTGTTACTTAATGTTGGAGGGGAGCTGCTTAACTATTTCGGACAGTAAGTACTTATAAGCAAACAAACTCGACGAGCCTGTCATTAGACATTCTGAAAGTTCCAATGGCTTTCCTCATGTTTCCTCGTCAGACTCTCACAGTGGTGTCAACCTTTGTTTGAGGAACTATACTGAAATGTGCTCATGATAACTATCTAATAATGTTGACATGCACTTTGTATGTCAACATTATTAGTTATATGTTTGGTAATTAAGGAGTATTGTTTATATTACTTAAAATATAAGTAATAGACCTATAATTGGCTGTTTTATAAAATGTCTGTTCTCTGTTTATTAAACATCATATCTGTTCATTAATTTGTATTATTGTTGGTCTTAAATAAATAAAACAAATGAATCCAAAATCGACTGCTCAGTATTTATATATTCCGGCTCCATAATCAGATTAGCTCAAAGGCACGATAAGTTATGTTACAGTACCGTTGAGTTGACCAGTTCAGCTACAATAACTGTCTGCTATCCATCTGTCATCGGATCCACCTAAGTATACCCGAAAATCAGTTAATAAAAATTACCTCAAAACTTTTATGCATATTTTTACGTTGATATATCTCCGTCACTTTTGAGAAAAATGGTATGTAAAGAGAAATATGGGGTAATGTTTTCTTTTTGTAAAAATTTACTACAAGTAATTATGCTCCACTTTAATATCCTCGCCCTGCCTTGATTGAGGAACTATAAAAGCCTTCGGTAGCAACGAATCAAAACGCAAGCTTCTATTTTCATAATCTATCAATCAAAGGACATAACTAGCCAGTAAGCTCTTCGTAAATCAGACAGCAACAACAACCTTTTTTTAGATATAAAGAGGAATACGTAGAGACGATGGCGACCCTCGTAGATTTCGCTCAAGAAGCATACACAGATAGACAAAACGAAATCAAACTCTTTAAAGATCTTGTGGACACCGCCTTGGCAGACAGCGTCGAGGAGAGTAAAAAGTAAGTAGTGCTAATAATAAATTTTAAGTACGAAATATAGTTTCAGTACCTGCACTGCAAAACAAATAAATAATGTTTGTAAAGGAAATTAAAAAGAAACATTGCAAGAATCTCTTTCGAGGTGTCCCATCATCGACCAAGCACACTCGCGAGTCGCTTTAGATACCAGCAGTCAACCATCAAGCAAATTACTTAGTGGCCAAAAAAATAGAGATATATATATATATATATATATATATATATATATTATACTATTCTGGCCGATTACCGGGCAAAGTTCTCTCCCACTTCCTTCCACAAATCTAGGTTAATTGCTAACTCCGGCCAATTCCAGAAATTAATCGAATTTTCAATTACGAATGTTGCTGATGCAAATAATCTTGGTCCACAGAGTCATCAAAGAGTTTGAGGGCAACAAGAAACCTTTGGTAGATCAGCTGCAGGAATGTATAACAAAGTTCACAACAAAGCAAGCCACGCTAGAACAACTAGAGCCAACCGTGATGGAGCTAGGTGACGCGTTCAACGATGTACTGCAAGAACTGTGGAAGAAACTTATGACTATTGAGATGCAGTTGTATGAACAGTGCGAAGTAAGTGATATAAACAGTATGACAGTAAGTATCTTCACACGTCGAAGTATAGAGTGCCATAGTGCTTAGCCAATTTAAAAACGATGGAACCTCTTTCTAGAGTCAACCGTTTAACGACGCACTTTACTAACTGCGGAAGAAATTCACGACTATTGAAATGTAGTCTTACATGAAACCTACTACTGACTGAAACTAAATTAGACACTCATAAAACATATTACAAAGACTTAAAAAAACAGGTATCTTTGGCGTTACACTCTGAGAAAGTAGCTTACTTTAATCAACACATAAACTGTAACATTAAAAATTCGAGGCAGCTGTGGAAAAACTTGAAAAATAAAGTTCTACCCTCAAGCTTTCCTAATATGCCGTCACAATTTGATAATCCAAATGCAATTAACGATAATTTTCTTAATATACCTGGTAATACAGACGTAGCAATTTCCACAATGACCTTTTTTGAATTTAATACATGTAATAACGCCCCCAACTTTGTTTTTAAAACAGTTGATCCTGATACGATATTAAAGCACTTCAGGCAAATTAAATCTAACGCTTTAGGAGTTGATGGTATATCACTAGACATGATTAAATTGACGCTTCCTCAAAGCCTGGACACTATCACTGCCATCGTTAACAAGTCTCTGACCACTGCAGTTTTTCCTACTCTTTGGAAGACTGCTATTGTTAAACCCATACCGAAAATATCCGACCCCAGTGAATTGAAGGATTTGCGGCCAATTAGTCTTCTACCCTGTCTCTCTAAAGTGTTGGAAAAAGTAGCGTGCTCTCAATTAACAGAATTTCTTGAAAGAGAACAAATTTTACCAGATATGCAGTCAGGTTTCAGAGCATGTAGAGGAACTAACACAGCTTTATTAGATGTTACTGACAACATTCTAGCTGCTCAAGACCAAGGCATGGGAACTATTCTAGTACTACTAGATTTTTCGCGTGCTTTTGATTCAATAAATATTCCGCTTCTTCTATCAAAGCTTAAATTTTATGGCCTAGATTCTAGTGCCATCAGGTGGTTAGATTCATACTTGAGTAGCCGGGCTCAGTTTGTGGAATTCAAAATGGACTGTGGGGAAATCTTGCGTTCCTTCCTGCGAGACATAACTAGGGGTGTGCCACAAGGTTCTATTCTGGGCCCTTTATTATTTATCATTTACACTGCTGATATAGTCAACTGCTTTCAGCACTGCAAATTTCACATCTATGCCGATGACATTCAGCTTTATTTGTCTTTTAAACCTGGTGATATTCGTGTAGCAGAGCTCAAATTAAACCAGGATCTGGAAAGAGTTGAGGCTTGGGCATCAGCTAACTCTCTACTATTGAATGCTAAGAAAACGAAATTTTTGATTCTAGGTTCGAAGCTTCAAACACTGAATATTGCACTTTCAAATCCTATACTAAAGATTGGCGGTGAGGTGATTGAGCGAGTCTATGAGGCACGAAATCTTGGGCTCATTTTAGACGAGCAGTTAAAATTTGAAAAGCACATTAGTGAAGTAGTTAGGAACTGCTTTTATCGCCTTAAAGTTTTATACAAGATTAGGAACTACATCAGCACTGATCTTCGCATAATGCTTGTAGACTCGCTCGTTCTCTCTAATTTCAACTATGTTGACACAGTGTATGGCCCTTGCATTTTTATGAAAACCTCCCGTCGTATCCAGAGAGTACAAAATGCTTGTGCTCGTTTTTGTTTTAATGTGCCTCCCCGTGGCCACGTTACTCCTTTTATAAATAGGCACAATATGCTAAAAATGGAACAAAGACGTGCATTACACCTCGCCACTTTAATGTTCGGTGTGGTCAAATACCGGGTGCCGTTTTACCTGTTCTCCAAGCTTACTTGGGCCTGTGACAGCAAGCGGTACCCGATAAGGACCACCTGCAAGTTACTGCTGTGCACACCGAGACATGGCTCTGCCGCGTTTCGTGGTAGCTTTAGGTTCAATGCCACTAAATGCTGGAACTCTCTACCACCACCAATACGTAAGCTTCAATGCAAGTTTAGTTTTAGGTTGA
Organism: Apocheima hispidaria; assembly: GCA_947579745.1. NCBI lineage: Eukaryota > Metazoa > Arthropoda > Insecta > Lepidoptera > Geometridae > Apocheima > Apocheima hispidaria. The sequence continues at coordinate 5,033,556 of OX388157.1, read as the reverse complement.
AGTGCAAGAAGCATTTTTTGGAGTTGCAGAAGGCAAATAACTCCTAGCCGCATTTCGGCAAGTGCTTCTTGTATTTCATTCCTCCATAATAGTATTATATTATATTATTTATTTATTTATTTTCTTCCAGCATAGTACTCATCGTTATCTTTCTATAGGTATCATTGTTCGCATCCCACTCTACTTTATCTAGTCTAACATATTATAACATAACACTTATAAAATTATCTATAATTCATTTTCTTTGTCTTTATCTGTGTGCATTAATGTTGTATACTTCCCTGTTTTTAATGGTTATTTATTATTTATAACTAAATTTATTATATTCCCTTAATGTTTTCCCCCCTTCTATTTTGGTAGCAGTCCCGTGCGTCTCAGACGGTCAGTGCTGAAAATCAGCGCTACGGAGAAATCCGCAGCATTATCGCTGAGCACTGACCTTTTTTGTCGCACTGGACACTACAGCGACAACTGAACATAATTATATATTATTCTTTCCCATCATTATAATTTATTTATTTTGTGAAGTTGGTGTTGTAGTGTTTTGTGCGTAAAATAAATGTTTTTTTCTTCTTTCTTTCTTTCTACTGTCTGTTTGGCAAGTAAAGAAAGTTTTTTATACAATGGAGTTGGTAACTGACTTTATGCGTCAAGCTTGCCAGTAACAGTTAAGATATACGCAGAATTCCAAGATTTACCATTTCAAAACTCTGCGCAGCATTGCACTTGACTCGTCGGCCTTATTGAATCTTTTTATGCCATCTCTTTGTTGTCTTAATGCCTGTATTTTTGAATCGAACATAAACTTCCCCAGGAATCCCGAGTCCAGTTCGCAGTGAACATGACGGAAATGATCACAAAGTTGATGGAAGTGTCTAGAAACTCGTTCGGGTTGTGGCGCGAACACGAGGGGGTGTGGTCGATGCGTCAGTTCGAGACTCTGTCCAAACTACTAGGGAACAAAGTCATGTTGGGGGATGTACCGCAAGAGTTGTTTGACGTAAGTACCTACCGTTTCCACCAAGTCTATTATACACATACCTGTCTGTCTCCACATATTTACCTACCAAATGCGGTTCAAAGTAGCGCAAGATTATTCTCTCGTGTCTGGATTTCTCTCTGTCAATCACTACAGATAATGATGGACCGCGATGCCATGATGAACCTCGTGGCGCAGTCGACAGACAACCACATGCGGTTCATAGACGCGAGAGAGGATCTCATCACTTCGCGCGCAAACCAATGGCGGGAACAGCTCGTGCAGAGTACTAATGAGTGAGCCACACTTTGCATTTTATATATGGCCAGCTGCGCCCTGAATACCCCGATACAAAATAAGCAACGTCCGTCTTGATGACTCCTCGCCTTGCCTCTGCAACAACATTGGTTAAATCATCAGTAGGTAACGAACTAAAAAGATACAAGGGGAAAGAGTTACTTCTCTTCATAATTAGTATGAAGCAAGCTGGTCAACTGGTATCATCAATTCAAAAGTAAACTTGTTTGAAGCTGTTTTCAGTAAATATTTCTGTTTTGAAGACGAACTTTCGCAAAGTTACGCATCATTTCAATCGATACTTAATTACTATTCATATTTTCCACACCAATTTCAGCAATGAAACAAAACGCAACAGAGACAGGATACTAGAAATAAACTACTACATCGACAACCAGCGCGAGGAATGGGCTGATATGCAGATGGGCCTCACTGACCCCGCTGAGGCAGAGGCTGCAGCCTTCTTGGGGGAAGACTTCTAACCATTATATCAACAGGTAAGAAGCAATGAAACAAACGTCTGAAGATTAGTCATTAACCAAGACGTAATCGAGACAGGCTACGGGTATCAGGCGCAAGGCCTGATGAAACAAAACAACGCAGACATGATACAGATACGGATAATGAAACAGGGCACTTATAAGATGCAATGAAACAAATTACAACACAGTGAAACGAGCATTGAAACGAAACCAAACCAATCCAAAGAGTGCTTGTAGTATTGAAAATGTCATTTTATTTTAAAATAAGTAGGTATCACTTAAACTACAAGTGTTAAGTTAGTTTACTCATTGTTATTTGTCACTTTGTTGTTTCTTAGATTTCAATTGTTGTATGTATGCTGCAATCTGTTCTTGTACATAGGGATCTAGGGTACCTCCTGTAAACAGTTTCAAGTCTTCTTCTCTATTCATTTCAAGCAGTCTTATTGTATTTTCTCTCATGCTACTCTTTGTTTTGGCTTTTATTTTTATTGGTATATTGTCGTATCTTCTTATGAACTGTTTGCATTTCTCGACGGCGTCCTCTTTGTCAGTTGCCGTTTCATCTATGAGGTTAACCTAGAAAACAAACGGCTTTTGAAGTAGGTTAGGTACCCACAAAGTTTAAATTACGCGGAAACATTAAATTGGTATAGATAACAATCGAATGTCGATGTCGTTTGTCGATGCTAAATAATCGAGACCAACTCCAAAATTTTTACACATTATCACGCGCTTTTTTATGATTGTGTAAAACGTTACTCCGTTTCGTGTAATGGCACATAACACATAATAGTAATAAGTAATGGATAAAACATAGATTTACCTTTAGGGCCTCCTCAACACTGAACATAGTAGAAGCAGTAAGCGCGATCTCCGCTTGCCTATGCCCCATAACCTGAGTCATGACATTACAGATCCAAGGTCTGGGGACTATTCCCACTGCAGTGTCGTTCAGACCTATCTTGGACTTACTGTCGGCGACCATCACTCGGTAGTCACATAGTAGGCTAAGGACACACCCTCCGGCTGCTGTGTAGCCCTGGATTGAAATGATTGAAGATAATAAATCATCATAATTTTGTTAGGGATATGGCTGGCTCCTAGCAGTGACATGTAAATCGGGCTGAATGGCCTGCTTTGCATCCGTCCATCCTTGGATGATGAATTGATGATAACTGATTGTGTAAATCGGGAAACAACAATGTTTTATTTTAGTTAACTCTGTACAAGTTTACGGCCTACTCTGCTGATTCAAGAAGGTCCAGAGTTCGAAGCGTGCGTTGTTCGATAACCTTACCAAACTCGAACAACGCGCTCTACAAGATTTGCATAAGAATGGTGCGACATCTGCGCATAGTAACATTAGTTACTGATCGCCCAGGCCTAAATCGGCTGTGCAGGCCGCGAAATTATGCAGCCTTAAATAAAAGACAAAGTCGATCCTGGACCCCTATTCTCAGAAGCTGAGATTCAATCTCATCTCGAACAAAATGTCGAAATTCGAGATTTCTTATTCTCAATGCTATATTTCGAAATATTCACGATGGGTAGAGTGCGAGAAACATTGAGTGGTCGGAGGCAATCGAGATGAGAGATAGTCGAGTTGGGAATCTCGAAATGGACATCAATTTGTCATATCTTTGCAAATAAGGGCTCTGGCTTTGAATTGATATACTAACCTGTTCAATAGTTGGGTAAAAAAGCTCATAAATGTATACTTTGAAAGGCTTTGGGTAGAATGTTTGTGACAGTCTGACCAGTGCCCTTAATATGAACGTTCGGGATTCTTATTGTGATAGCATGCCATCCCGCTCATTCCAACGTACTCGTACTATGCACGGTCCCGCTCGCGCACTATCACTATCACGATCAGGAACATCCATGATAAGAGGGCCGGTCGGTCAAAAAGCACATTCCTGATTATACTTTGACAGGGTTTGATGGTCGGTCAAAAAGCACATTCCTGATTATACTTTGACAGGGTTTGATGGGCAAGCACATTCCTGATTATACTTTGACAGATCCATTTGGTTTGATGGGCATCCATCAAACCCTGTCATAGTATAATCAGAAATGTGCTTTTTGACCCACCGGCCGGCCCCCTTCACTAATCAGTCTCACTAATCAATAACAATTTCCTTAGGTTAGCTTCTTGAACATGTTCGAAAACGTTTAATTGCCACTAATTTCATCAAAAAATGCAGATAATTTCAACCACAACCTGCAATCTCTCTATCGCACTGGGAGAAAAACGACAGCAATACAAATACTACAACACTGCGCCAAAACCTCGCGGCAGGACGTCCCTCTTAATAATAATACATTCTTTTTTCTTTTGAGATGAAACTCGTAAAAATCTGGGTAGCTTGTTGGCTTATCAGTATAATACATACATTGATAGCGGATGCAGAGATGGTCCCCCCAGATCCGTATATTTGTAGAAAAAGGTCCTGCAGAGTCGACCTAAACGCACGCAGTCTGTCAATATCAGGCTTGTAGAATTCGTTTAGGTCTAAGCCAGCTGAAAATATTTTTGCCGCCTGAAAGTAGGACATTTATGAGATTGATATAATTATGTAAATGTAGGTAAGTTGGTAGCGTAGCCATTTCCAAGACGACCGCGCGAAGTGATGTACTCATCATTATCATCGCGGAATTTCGTTATTTCAATGCGCTAGTCGTTCATTTGTGAACATATTTGGAACAGCTGATGAAGCGTATTTGCCAGGGTTCGCCGATATTCATCTGTGGCCGATATATATCTTGATATATATCAATAGATTTTTATCTTGATATATCAATTGATTTTTTCCTGTTTTCTGGACTAAAATTTTTGGAGATTAATGTTTACTCTGATTGTTTCCCAAAATGGCAACCTCATTTAAAGTTGGGGAAATCCCCTTTACTTTAACTTACCAGTAGTGCTAGCTTTTTATTGAAATTCAAACTTTAACTTCTTATCATATAAGGTTTATTTTACGAGGTAATCAAAAATGGCGATTCCCTGGTGCTCCTCGCGTTAATAATTTTCACTTTCTAGGGAAAATTTGCTTCTTTTTTTTATTTATTTATTTATTTATTTATTTATTTTCGGAAAACAAACAGTATTATCTTAGCTAGCTTATTAATTAAATTATTTCTAAACACCATTTATTAGCTTTCGCACTTTGAATCTAGAATAACAAATTTACTTTAGACTAAATTAAACGTAGCTTTTTTGCCACAAAAAGATAAAAGAGAAATATCTTAAGATCCATAAGGGAAGTATTAAAACTCGAGAGTTAGGAGGTACCGTCAAACCAATTTCTAGACATTAAATTGCGGACTTTGTTCGGAGATATATTAAACAGGTCAAATTCAGGCAAGTCCATGTTATTAATAGTATTCGAAGATCTGATGAAAAATGAATTTTGCCTATAATTGGTAGTGCATTGGGGGACATTTAGACACTTAGGGTGCCGGCGGGAACGTGAAGGAGCCATTATACCTATCTTGGAGAGGAGATCTGGAGAATCAATATGTGATTGCGCTATTTTAATTAACATTATTATGTCAGCCAACTTGCGTCTTTCGTGAAGAGGTAACATATGTTGTCTTCTGCATCTAGATTCGTAATTATCATCGTAAGTTTTGCATTTGTACTGTAGATGTCTCATGAATTTTTTCTGAATTGATTCTAGCCTTTTAATATAAATGTCATATTGTGGATTCCAAATTTGTGAACAATACTCGAGTATACTACGCACGTATGAACAATAGATAATCTTGATTACTTTGATACTACTAAATTGATAGCTTGACCTGATAATAAATCCCATGGCTTTGTTGGCTCTATTGGCTATATTATCTATGTGCTTCTCGTACGTTAGTTTTGAGTCGTGTATTACACCTAAATCACGTATTTCTTCTACTCTTCTAAGTACATGTCCTCTAAGTCTATATTTAAAATTTGTTGGTTTGATTCTACGGGTAAAAGTCATAGCGTAACATTTTGCTACATTAAGGTCAAGTTTGTTTAGTTGACAGTAGTTCTCAAATCTTACCAAATCTTGTTGTAGAAGGTAGCAATCGGTAATATTTTTAATATCTTTAAAAACTTTCATGTCATCTGCGTATAGAACAAATTTAGAATATTTAAAACATGATATTACATCATTAATAAAAAAGTTAAATAAAAGCGGTCCCAACAGGGAACCCTGAGGTACTCCTGAGGGCACATACTGCCACATAGATGAGTAGCCATTAAGAGCAACAGCCTGAGATCTATTTTCGATATATGACTTAAACCACCTGAATAAATTTCCATGGATTCCAGCTTTGAAAAGCTTCTTCAGGAGCACAGTATGGTCTATACGATCGAAACATTTACTATAGTCAGTAAATATAGCATCAACCTGTCCACCTGAATCCATGTGAGAGGTAGTGTAATCTATAAATGATAACAGATTCGATGTTGTTGAGCGTTTCTTAAGAAAACCGTGTTGTTCAGCGATGAATGAGGCTGATAGGCAATTGTAAACCTGTGTGTAAACAACTCGTTCCAATAATTTAGCAAAAATACATAATTTAGAAATTGGTCTATAATTTCTAACGTCATTCTTACTCCCACTCTTATGAACTGGTGTTATAAAAGCGGACTTCCAGATTTTGGGAACAATACCTTCTTTTATAGACCGTGTAAATAATATTGATAATGGTTTCGTCAAGGCATCTGAACATTTTGTAATAAATAAAGGCGTTACTTGATCTGGTCCTGCTCCTTTAGTTATATCTACTGACTTAAGTAATTTGTTTATCATATCAGGGGCAATTTCGATGTCATTTATGACATTAATATAATTGCAATGTTCTTGCGTCACAGATTGAGATTGAGTGCCCGTGGTGGACGAAGAGAAGGAGGGGGAAAGAAAAGTTGACTGGAAATAGGTTGCGAAGAGTTCACATACGTCTTTACCAGAATCTGCAACTGTTCCTTCGTACGAAAGAGAGGAGGGGAGTGTATTGGAACCTTTTTTATTAGATTTCATAAACGACCAAAACATTTTAGGATATTTAATAATGGAATCTTCGCATTTTTTAAGATAAGTAGCATAACATATCGCTTCTAAAGTTTTAGCTCTTTGTCGCAGGAAGGAAAATGTGTTGTAATCAGAAGTATTGCCGTACTTACGGAATTTTTGTAAAAATTTGTACTTTTCTTTGAGTACTTTCTTCAACGGAGCAGTATACCAAGGTGGGAAAGTAGAAGTAGTCTTAATTAGCTTATGGGGTATATATTTTGTTGTTACGTCATGTAAATGTGTGTAGAAAACGTTAGTAGCGTCCTCTAGTGGAATATTCTGCAAACACTCGTCCCAGTTAACATCATTTAATGAAGGTATGATGCTATCATAATCTCCAGATTCATAAAAGTATTTAAGTCGTGAGTTGACCTCTAACGAGTCAGAGGTTGACGTATTTAAGGTAATGTCCAGTGACTTATGATGGGAATCTTCGGGTACTAAAGGGTCATCGCATGACGATACCTTCAAGTAATTGTTACATAAAACTAAGTCCAAGATTCTATCGTTAATATTATGACAAAAGTTAAACTGTGTTAAGTCACAAGACGACAAGGTATCAATAAAGTTTATTTGTGTTTCACCTGTAACTCCTGCATACCTTGGAGAAGAATTAATGTCAGGTGACCATTGTATGTTACTTAAGTTAAAATCACCCATTATGACAAAGAAATCGTTTGGACATGAAGTAATAATTAACGATAATTTATTTGTAAAGTTAGTGAGTTGGGAGTTAAAGGTGTTACCTAGTTTTTCACTACATAAATAAATAGTGCAAAAGTGTACAGTAATAGGGCCAGTGCCCTTATTTTTAATAGTAATGGTAACCCACAAATCTTCAGCTGATGATGACCACTCCGGTCGATCAACCGCCTTGAGCTCGCGCCGAACCGCTAGAAGAACCCCACCGCCGTACTTTTCTCGAGTAACTAGGTAATTTCTATCTCGCCGCCAAACAACATACCTATCATCAAATAATTCGCTATCATTAATACCGCTAAGTAACCAAGTTTCAGTAATCGAAATCAAATCATACGAATTCAACAACAGTTTCCTTTTAAATAAATTAGTTTTCGTGCGTAGTCCTCGAGTATTTTGATAGTAGATATTAAGACTGTTACAACTATTGGAAGCCATTATTTACCGTATTATTTCTATAACTAACGCAATTTATATTTTTATTTTTATCAGTGATCAAATGCAAAAACAACAGACAACTAAATAAAAATGCGGTATATTGTAGAATAAATTGCAAAGTCGCAAATCTCCTTACGAACATGTATAAGTTTAAGCCAGTGTACGCACAAGCCATTATGACCTCTGTCTTTATAGTAATATGATCACTAGCGTGTGTAAGCTGATGTGGACTTACGTGAATTCTGACCCGAATGAATGCACCTCCGACCACTGCGCTCGAGCAGCGATAAGGCGAACAAAAGAATCTAACTATGACGGCGTTTCTCAAACTTTGGAGCATAATCTTAGACACTAAAAAACATATTTTAACTGAGAAAACTACACTATTTTGGAAAGGTCCTTCTCGCATTTTATAAAAAACACAGGGGATGTATCATTCTTCCTGGCCATTATTTTGCAGTGTTTGACCCAAACGTATTTGAAATCTTTTTCCTTCGCCAAAGATCTTGCCTTACTTAGTAGTAATTTGTTGCGCTGCGTCAGATGGTCGGTTATATAGACGACCCCTTCTCCGGCAAAGCCCAGATTTGTTAAGGTGAGCTTCTTACTCTTGCGTGATCGTGCTAAAAGCTCCTCTTTTGTGTATCGGTTGTTGAACGCAATTAGAATTAGTTTCTCAGCGTTGGGCATGCGCGTAGGAATACGAGCTATATAATTAATTTCTTCTTTTCTTATTGAGAGGTCGCACACTTGGCTTATTTTCTGCGCAATTTCATAAAGATTTTCATTCTTCTTTTGAGGAATTCCTCTTATTTCGACGTTGTTAGCTCTGGCCCACTGATCTTTATCATCTAATTCCTGGTGAATCTTGACGATATCCGCCTGGAGAACAGGGATTTCTTCGACCGATTTTTCCGCCATGGTAACTCGAGATTCCAAAGCTTGGACTGACCCGGAGAAGTTACTGATGAGCTGATAAGCCATTTCCTGGGATTCTTTGAGGCCATTTATCTCAATCTTGATCAGTTTAATATCCTCCAACAATGACGCCAACGGTACCAGTCGTAACATAACATTGTTGAGTTGCTCCTGGATTTTATCTAGTTGATTGGGCATAGGTGATGATGCTCCTGGTGAAGGTGACGGGCTAGATTTGCACTTCGGGCATCGCCAAGTATTCTTACCTGGTAGTATTTACCTGGATATTCATCCGATATATATCGGATATATACCAAAAAATCGGATTTTTGATATTTATTATAAAAATCGGATTTTTACAAATCCTGGTTTTTGCAAAATCAAGTAAGTTCGGTTAACTCATCATCATAACATTATCGAGGCCGAGGCAATAAAATTGGGGTGTGGTTGGGGTTTATCTTTTCCCTTTAAAACTTGGAAATGCACTAGTGTTTTGTTTCAAATAATTGAACACATTTGAAAGAAATGAAGCGTATTTACAAAAACAATAATAAACATCAAATTAACAAAATACCCACAGAAGTAAATACCAATCCTTTACAATGATTTTTTTGCACGGCATCAACGGCGCCGCTAAGTTCTTGAAGGAACTCTAGATTAAAACTGTTCACTGGTAGTCTTTTCATTGTTATCAAGGCTATACCTTCTCGGTCTACTGAAATGTCTACGAAACTCTTTTTTGAAGACATACCCCTTAAAAGAGGTCGCTTTAGTATTTTAAATGAACGAAAAACAATCATTTTGTCAGATAAGTGAGGCGTCTGATTACTACACGGTTTTTACAACTACTACAATATCAGAAAAAGATACTGGCGATAATATGACATACCAAAACACACGCACACAGCTGTGATAGATGTGTATCATGTTTTTATTACACAGTTAGGTACAAACATGACTTTTATGGCAAATAATTATTAATTTATTAAACATTTTACGGTACAAGTACGATTAGGCAGGTACAAGTTGTACCTGCCTAATCGTACTTGTTTTTTGTTCCAAATAAAAAAAATACTAAGTAAGTACAGTTAGCGGTAAACAACTTAAACAATGACGTTATCTGCGCCGCAGTTGATTACTATGTCTCTTTGGCGAAAAGAAGGTTGCTACTTTGGTAGCACATATCATTGAAACGTGACGCTGGAGCAGATGTTGTCTGATAATTACAATGAGTCGGTGTTAATTTGAGTCTTGTAATTACTGGGCATACAGAGATTACCTATACTTCTAACATCTCAGGGTGCCGCGCATAATTTTGAACTGTTGATGTTCAAAATTCCGGGTGGCACTGAGTATTATGTTCCTTGCACTGGACTGTTATGGGCCAGCGTGACGCTTAACATTAGGAGTGCGGTTTAAAATGTGCACATAGTTACCATTTGCACTGACAGCGTGCAAACAGTCGGTTTAAAATGCGCATGAGTGACGTCATTTTAGCGTGCTCACGGTGCTCACAAGAATGAGGTAGCGCACTGTGTGCGCTAATGTCAAATTCAAATTGTCATCTGTGAATTACGATGTTCTCTGTTTTTTATAGAAAAAAATGGATTTAATGCAGGCCACAGACTTCTGTAAAGACAGAAATGAAAATGTGACCATTAAATTATGAGACACTGAGGCCGATAACCTGAAAAATGAAACTATCTGACATAAGCACGCTCATGAATGGTTTAAATTGTTGGCGCGCTATTAGCGTACAAACAAATTAAACCGATCGTTAGCAGTGTATGTGGTGTTTGCACTGTGAGCGCAATTTAAACCGTACTCAATGTTGAGCGACTAGCTCGTCTCGTCAACGAGTAAAAAAAAACACTTATTAGTGTCAGTTATCGATTCATATAGGTTTCATAAGTAGCCGCTATTTAAAAAAAAAAAACAATATGGCGGGCAGTATGGTATGCCATAATATTCAAACCTCTTTAAGATTTATGAAGTTGCTACCTAATCTACCTCGTTTTGTAAAAATAACAAGTCCTTAATCTCGACGATCTCTCGTGTCCGAATATCAGGACTGTACATAAAATTAAAATAAAGACTTTAAAAACAATGAGTATAATTCGATTTTAAACATTCAGCTTATAAATATGGAAACGCATTATATATGTATAATTTATACAAAAACACAGCCTAACTTATTTCACGGTATTCTTGTTCACTTGGCAGCTTTTTGTTTTAACATTTGTATATACATTTCTAATGATTGTTGGACCTTAGGGGTTTGAAGGAAAGTGAGGAATTCCTTGAGGTCATGTTCACGATTCTTTTGGAGCCAGCTGAGGGGTTCTAACCTGGCCTTCTGTTTCGTGAGGGCTCGCGCTAGGGGCGGGATGCGGTCGAACCTCTTAATGAACTTCTTGCACCGTTCTATTGAGTCTGCTTTGTCTGTCGCCACTTCGTCGATGAGACCGACCTGCGGAATGGAATTACTTTCCTCAACTTATCTCCAAAAATGATGAAAATGTGCAAACATTTATATAATATGCAAACAACTATTTCTACATTTCGCTATTAGAAAACTTGTAAGCACTCTAGAAACCTGAAAAGATGAAGCTAAATGATACCTTCAAAGCCTCATCAACGTTGAACATCCTAGCGGTAGTCAAGGCGAACTCTGCCTCCCTTTTGGGTATGGTGTTAGTCATAGTGTCCATGAACCACTTAGGAGCTACGATGCCGAGCGCTGTTTCGTTGAGTCCGATGGTGTATTTGCCGCCCACCATGGCGCGGTACTCGCAGGACATGGCGAGAAGGCAGCCGCCGGCTGGCGCGTGACCCTGGAACAGAAGTACAACACTACGGTCCCATTTTGTAAACTAAACAAATCTGTCACCACCAAATTATCTCTGTCTCTTTATATGTTCGTGTGCAAGAAAGGGATGGCAATCATTTTGGAACTGTCAAACATTTTTGTTTAGGAAGTGGTTACAACCTGACACAAAGTGTGACTCGCGGACTTGGATCGTCTAAAAAACGAGAGAAAATAATATTTATACCTCTTATTTTCTCTCGTTGGGCTGCGGTCTATGATTTTCGGGTTTGTAAGCTAAAAAACCTTTTTCCTCCTACTTCGGGAGTCGGGGAAAAAACCTTCGATCAATTCGGAAAATAGCTTATAACTTTGAAATTAATTGCTAAATAAATAAAAAAATGGGAAAAATATTTAATTGCTAAATAGCTTTTCATCAAACAGCGGTAAGAACCATTCCGATAAAACTAGCTTTCGATTATTTTTTTATTGGCAATCTGTCCATCCTATGGGAGTCACTTAAAGACAGACATAGGCGTTGTCGCCCCTAGTTTTTCGCCGTCGAAGATTACAACACACGAACACTCGACTACAAATTTATCCCGACAAAGATGTCGCAAATCTCATACAAAAAAACACAGGCCCGGCGCAAAATTGATTTGTCTCAAAATTTAGTGAATAAATACCATATTTTTCCTAAAGTTCCTTGAGTATTCTATTAAATTCTATCCTCTTTCTGGGTAGTCGATATTTTTTTTAATTCATCATTGAAACATGCCAGGCCGGGAATCGAATCCTCCTCATAAGGCAGATGTTTATCATTGAGCTAATCGGCTAAACGACTGAACGGATCTTAGAAAAATTTGATAAGGAGTTAGTGTATTGACACATAGATGGACGGAGGATATTCATATTCTTTATTTGCCACTAAGTGTACACAGGTCTTATTATAATATAATAGGCACTTAAAACTTAGTCGCCCATTTTGGGCATTGCAAAATTATGAGGACGCTACATTTCAAAGTTTTTTAATATTATAAAATTAAATAAATAGTTTCGATAAAAATAAGGACCGAGAGATGAAGAGATGAGATCGTCATATTTTCTTATTAGCCTTAGTGGCTTCAAAGTATTCTTCAATGGAATAGAAACAGTTTATTGCAAGGGTTTTTTTTTATTTTTGTCGGTCCACGCGAGCGAAGTCGCGGCTAACAGCCAGTACTGAATAAATAAGACGTGGGAATACTAAAGTTAATGAGGAAATCATTAAAACAATGGATAATTGAATTTGTATAACTGCATAAATTTTCTAAAATAATTTTAACAAACATAAAATAATTATGTTAGGTATATTATCTGCTCTGGGTCTGGGTTAGTTGTCCTTATCTATGTATGAGTTCTATGGCATGGCATCTCCGACACGGTATCGTAGTGGGGAGCAATGGGATTTAAACTTTATTTATATTACTCGCGATCAAGTGCAAGTCGAACTCGCGCAATGTATTTCATGGCCTACTTTGATAAAATTAAAGCTCCCATACATGTAAAGAGAGGATGAAAAAAAAACCGCTGTACCCCATCATGTGGGGTGACATTGAACAGGTTTTTTAATGTTAACAATTTTGAAAGAAAAAAATAGTCATAATTTTATATGAATCTGTTTAAAAATGCTGGGGTATCATTGAATAGGTCTTTTAAAATGAAGATAGGCCCATTATTCTACCGTTTAAAAAAAATATTATTGTTCCTTTTTAAGTTTTATTGTCTTTTTGGTGTATAATGAAGGTTTGTATTGTAAGGTTTTTTATCAGCACTTGCGAAATATGGGCCGAAAAAGTAGCTTGCAATGTGTCATTGCCATTTCTAAACTATGCACCTCAGAAACTTATCATCTTCCAAGTTATAACTTAGAAGATGATTAAAGAAAGTTTTTAAACTTTCTTTTAAAAATTATTTCGGGCAACATGTGATAATAACTTTTTGAGAAAAGTGGAAAATACTGTTATAAACTTCAAACGTCCTACACGTCTACAGGCCCCTATTAAGCATGGCCCGGCTCTTATGCTCTTAAAAAGTTTTTTTTTTTAATTACCTTCAGTCATTTTGTATCATAGCAACAATATAGTGAGAGAACTAAAGTTGGTTTCCCTCCTCTTATTACGTACATTGATAGCAGCAGCGGTGGGGTAGTTAGATCCGAAGAGCTTCAACCACACCGTCTGCAGTGTTGTCCAGAATGTCTCCGCCCTTTTTATGTCTGGTTTATACATCTCCATGATGTCCAGACCTGCAGAGAATACTGTTGGCGATGCCTGAAACATCAAACACAGCTTTAAAACATATATAAGTTATCCTAAAATAAGCTGTAGTTTAAACAGAGTCCACATTATCGCTCATCTGGTGTTTTGGGTTATTAACCATATATTTTGCTATCTTTGTAAATAAAACATATATATATAATACTTTTAAAAACAAGCTAAACACTTGGATAATTAAAGGGAAGATAAACTTGACTGACAGTTATTAAGTTTCAACACTGTGATATAGGCACATCAGCCTATGCTGCTCGCCTATAAATAACTAAATAAATAAAGAATTACCTCATAAGCATAAATGCTTAATAACGTAAAATAAGCAAAACCAGTTCAGCGGTTGTGAAGTTATAAGGGTTGCAATGTGTCAGTTCTGTGAGTACTACTTAGTCTAGTCTGGGCAGTAAATTAGATACTTACAGATGACAAGATAAGCCCTTTGCATTTTTTATTTTTGGCCACTTCATCCAGTGACTTTTCCATCTCTTGCAGCAGGTCCAGATTAAGGCTGTTCACCGGGGCGCGCTGCAGTGTCAGCACAGCTATGCCTTCGCTGTCCACAGCTAGGTCTACCAGAGGACCAGTCTTCCCCGACATGGCTCTGAACCCTGACTGTACCCATCTCGCATTGCTCGCAATTTGTCTTACAGGAAACATTCTGTGTACAACTCATTGTATGTTAATTTGTATTTTTAAATACATGGTGATTTAAATTTGTATATTATACATAAAGTTTTAAGTATCATTTTTAGAGTACCTAAACAATAGTTTTATAATGTTGCAAAATTTTAGGTGTCTTGTTCTTACTGACTGCTAAATTACCAATTTTCCATTTTCATGATTTGAAGTTAAAATTCTAGGATGCTAGTTTGGGCGCTGTGTTAGCTTCATATAAATCATATTATACCATGGGTTAGCTTATCCTAAAATAAGCCGTAGTTTAAACAGAGTCCACATTATCGCTCATCTGGTGTTTGGGTTATTAACCAAAGAGTATGTAATACTACGTAATATCATTAACTTTTATTGCCCACAAACAATGATTATTATAACTTTATGGGGCATGCCGAGCAAATACATACAAAAAAAAAGAAGTTTAATCTTTACCTATGCATTTCCCGTAATTTGCAAGTGCATTTTGATTTGGACTTTGTCACTTTTGTCAACATTGGACTTTAACCCCTCTCACGAAAATAAAAAGAATCAATGATCGACTATAGTACTTACATACTTGTGATGGAAATTAATTACTTATCACTGCGGCCAAAAAACCTTAAATCCGAAGAAATGAAGGAAATGAGTATGAACTTGAAATTAACACGGCACAAATTAAAATAATAAAAAAACTCCCACAGACACTCTAAAAAAAAAAACAAACAATACGATACGGTTTGCAGGGATGGATTCAGGCTATATTACTATTTTCGGATATGTGTTATTAATATTATTATTTTAGATACTTAAATAGACAGTATCACAGAGTATACTTTCTATAATACTGAAAGATACTATTTGGATGAAAAAGATAGTACGATTCGATTCCGAGGCAAACTTCATATATGCGGCTTAGTCGCACTATGCGCGGTCCCGTTGGCGCACTATCACTACCGCTTTCAGAGTTACGGGGTAAGCCCACAGCATAATTTATAAAATTATCTTTTGGTCAATATTTTATATTTCATCTTCAAATTGGCGCTCTGAATTCGGCTCTGCTGCAGTCTGTCTCAGACAATAATGTACACTCCGTATTGTTAACCCATTTGGACCCAAATACAAACTATCAGTATTTTTTTGAAAAAATCTTTATTGACCTAACTACTGGAGGCTAATAAGACACTTTACCGCAAAAAAACAAAAATATCATTATTATATATTAAAAAAAACACCGTGCTCAAATGGGCCCAATGGGCTCATGTGTGATATTTTTTCAAACATCTTTTTGCGTTGCGCAATGGTTTGATGCATTTTTTGCATTACCTATTAAGGTTATAGCTTCTCCCTTTCGCTCCCCCAGAAACTTATATATAGCCATCTTTTTCAAACGATGTCAGGTCAGGCCATGTAGCGAGGCCTTAAAGACACCAGGGCTGGATTTCGAACTATAATTATAGTATTTATACTATAATTTAATTTTTCGTACTTATATACTATCCATATCTAAGGATAGTACGAAAAATATACTATAATTTCACTACTTCACATATAGTCAAAAACAAATATGAAAATTTGCCCTAGACTGCTTAGTACTGCGTACATAATCAAGATTATCTTGATGCCATCAGTAAAATACATACATCATATAATTGAGGATTTCCGTGGCCATCTGTGGTCTTCTTCATCCATTGATTATTTTTCTGAGCCTTCATCAGTTCCATTTTGGTGGACTTGTTGATGCAAATAACAAAATTGCCATATGTGTGCCTATAATACTTGAAGAGTTCCCTCAATTTCTCATGGGTTCCATTATCAGAACTGGATTTTGATGAATATAGAATCAATCTGGAAGTATCTCCTTTCAAATTAAAAATGATTTGAGTTGACATGAGTTGAGGTAACAAAAAACACCTTCTACGAGAACCTTGTCCTTCTTATGGAAAAAGATTAAAAGTAATAATGTGTACAATATATTTTTGTACTTAAATGGTATCTTCATAAAAATGTTGTGCTATCGTATAACGTATCTAAATCCAGCCCTGCCCCACAGAAAAATTTGGAAATCAGAAGAAAAAAAAATGATATGACATTGACATTGTAAATGAGTGGAAAGTTGGAAAGTGAAAAACGGAGTTTTGGCGGGAACGTGAAGAATTAATGTCGCGTCATTTTACTAATTTCCAAAACTTGTGTTATTTCGAGTGTTAATGTATAAAAACGGTGAATTTTTACTCGTTAAGTGTTCGTGAACATGCACGAGTGCTGGTGAATGGTATAATGTCGTGTAACGTGAATTTTCGTGTTGACTCCAAAACTCAGTAAGACTAGTAAGGTTTTCATCACTTTACTGGGGCATGATTTGGTCTTGACCGTGACTTGTTTTGCTCGCCTTTGACTGTGACTATGACTTGTTTGATAATATCTAACTAAACATGAGAATATATAAATGTATACTTGACACTGGCAAATGCATAAGACGTGCGACGCCAAAATCCTCTTATGAGGAAATAGAAAAAAAAAAAAAACTGAAAAACATTGTTTTCATCCAATGTTATTTAATAGGTAGTGACTAGTGTCTATTGATAAAGGCAATATAAGGAGAAATCTGTGGATGAAGGGAACACAATTACAATTACTACACAATTATTACTAACTTGTGTACATTAGGTACACAATAGTTTCGTTCGTCTTGAAGTTGAAAGTTAAGTTATAAACGATGTCTCTGGAACAGACTGCTTGTGACGGTAAATATTGCATTGATTCTTTTTTTACGTTGTGTTAGGGATAGACGACATAGGAACATATAGAAATATAGTGTATCTGATTCCCGCTAAACCAAACAGTGCTATTGAAAACACAAGAAAAAGATTTTAGCTCTGTCAAACGAGTTTACCGATTAAAGCCGCGAAGAAAAACGTACACGAGAGACACTTAAAACTTGTTTTGAATAGGCACCCGCTACGGTCTCCTCTAAGTTTGTATGGAGAACTAAGATCTGACTAATTTGACAGCACTATAATTAATGCCATCTCTATCTTGTGTTTCTATTTAGTAAAAGAAAGCGATAGCTTAATTACGTTTAGTGAGTGCGCGGTGGAATTGCGGCCAATATCTACTGCACAGCATTTTTATTAAATAATATCTACTGAATAGGCTACAATCGCATAATAGCGTTTGACCCATTTTATTAATAAACATGTCATTTGATGCCAGTGGTACTACCAGTAGTACTACCAGCAGTACCACGGGGAAAATACCCATAGAACTACCAAGCGATATATGTATATAAGTATTTTCCGATATTACCTGCTGTAGCTTATTACGATTAGACCAATTTTGACAATTGACATTACTTGGCTAAATACGAAAACACCATCTAGTTTACACAGTAGGGTACACTTTTTATGTATGAGATTGTTATTATTCTCGTGCAGAATTTCTTTGCTTCCGGATTCACATAGGCTACATTTTGTAGTTGGGTATTTTCTTTTATTAATGTTACTTGTTACAGATTTGAAGGCATTTGAGCGTCGGCTGACAGAAGTGATAGGATGTCTCCAACCTTCCACAACAAGATGGAGAAGTAAGGAAGTCAATTATTGTATAAATTTACTTTAGTCTATATCTGTACTTAACTCTGGGCCGTCTTTACCCGGGGGTGCAAGGGGTGCATGGCACCCGGGGTTCCAGGGGGCGCAAGCAGATCGCCATATAATTGTAACTTTATTTAAATGTTATTTAATTTACTTTGACTGATTTTTGTACCCCAGCACCCAATATTGTTAGGACGGTCCTGACTTTACTCACTATTGGATGATCACTCCTCAGCCCTCCAACGGCATTTTGAAGTATCCTAAAGTGTATGAAATTCTTATATTATCATTTGCCTTCACATGATGCATTTGGATATGTTTAAGTAAAAGTTCCATTTTAACTGTTTCGTTCACTGTTCCGATAGCTAATAAAAATGGACAAATATGCCATGCTGTGGCATTTTCATTCAGTTTTTTGTGATTTACCGCAGATGGCAGTGATCATCCAATAGAAATTAAATGGGCTATGGTCTAACTAGGAAAGTGTTACTGATTATGAGTATTATACTTTCAGTTCTTCTGATAATGGTGTCTGTGTGCACGGCAATAGCAGCATACCACTGGCTGATGGACCCGCTCACACCAGTGGTATCCCTCATGCAGTCTCTATGGAATCACCCCTTCTTTGCCTTTACTTCCACATTTCTGGGTAAGTTTTTTTACACAATTGAAAAGTAAAAGAGATGATGTGATGAGATGAGTAATACCATAGAGAAATTATACTAAGAGTGCTAATGTCCATAGAAAGATGGACATCGATTGTAGTGTTGATAAGGACGTAAGATGTCAGCAACATCTTACGTCCTTATGCTTTTAGAATTTTTGGGGGTACACTTTTTTTGTATGAGATTGTCAGTCTTCTCGTGTAGATTTTCTTTGGTAGTACGTTTGCCACCAAGCAAAGCACTACATTTACTCATAAAAGTGACAGAGCCACCCAAAAAAATTAACTTCAACAGTCCAAAACTGTATGGCAAGTTCTGAATTCAAGGATGCCTTAATTACTATAGGACCTTACTTATAAACGTTGCTCAAAAATCAATGTTTAAAATGTAACGTCTCGTTTTTGCGCGTGACGTTTAACGTTAACAAGTTGACAAAGCATTTTAAGCATCGATAAAATTATGGCAATGTTTATAAGTAAGGCCCTTACCCCATGTATTTAATGATGTTTCGTCCAAGCCTTACCCCCTTACCCCCGGGGTGGCTTCTTATATGGTTGTCAAACTTATGTCAACTTAATACACCAAATACTTTTGGTTGAAGAAAGCCGATGAGCGTTCAATATTTTGTGCTAAGTTAACACGAGTTTAACCCGTTACTTGTTTGTGGGAACACTGAGAATCCAGAAAATAAAAAAAAAAAGTGCTGAAAAATTTCAAACTTAAGTTTTTGGTAATTTTAGGTACAAATGAAGTAATTAAAAAGATTTAGAAAATGTTCAATAATTCGAAAATAGTGAACGACTTTTACGGAATACAAATTTAATTTTCTGAACAGGCATGATGTCCTCTATCCGCAGGTAAAGGGTTAGCAAACGAATGATAAACCGGAGGTTAGGGAGTTGTCTGTCCGCCGACGTTGAACGAGCAGTGAGAAGCGAGTGTATAGTTATGATAGTTTTGACGCTGGGCTATAGCGAGTGTACGAGTGCGACGGGCGATCACTCGCACTGTAGTAAGTAGAGAATCACCGCTGAGAGTCTCGGCGTGTATTATCTTCAAAAGCTCTCGTCGCTGCGACAAACTGGTGGAAACGAGAGTTCCAGCCGGCAGTATGAACAGTCAGCGATCAACTATTAATATATGTCTCTTTTATTCAATCGGAATCTATATCGAGCTTGAGCGAGAATACAGTCGATAGTTCGTTTCGTCGGCGGTGACAGTGGCACTTGTTTGTCACCGCCGACGAGGAAGGCAAACTGCAATAACAACTTCTAATTGTGAACTCTTTTTTGTAGGCTTCGAAACTATAATTATCAAGATAAATATAGGTTGACAAAAATAATCTAAAATTTTTATTTATTTTTTCCACTATTTTAATAAAAAAAAAACTTAAAAGAATATTAGTTACAAAAAAATTGGTAATTATATACTTTTTTTGATAATTATCGCGATAATTATCACGAGGCACATTTATCTTGATGATTTCGAACTCTGTTTTGTGCCGAGGATGCGGAGTGCAGTTTCGGTAATATCGAAGTTTTTAATTCCAGTTCTTCTGTTCATGATGGGTGTGCACCGCAAAGTGGTGGCTCCGAATATAATCACTACTCGCACGCGGTCTGTACTCAACGACTTCAACATGTCCTGCGATGAGACCGGCAAGCTGATACTCAAGCCACGACCGGCCAATAACTAGTATTCTCTTTATAATTTGTAAGTAAGAATAAATTGTTCCATAGTTTTTATGATGTTTTAATTATAATTATTGACTAAACTTGTGGCTCAGTGGGCGGACTTCCATCATCTGACCTGTAGGTTGTGGGTTCGATTCCACCTAGAACAAACATTTGTTTGATGTGCATGGATGTTTGTTCTTTTGTCTGGGTGTCTGCATGTATTTACAAAAAAAGTATTTATGTATTCTATCAGTCATCTGGTTCCCATAATACAAGCTTGCTTAGTTTGGGGCTAGATGGCGCTGTGTGAAAAACGTCCACCAATATTTATTTATTTACTAGCTTCTGGGGTCCATTTTTGAATTGCTCGTATATTTCGCACGAAAATGTCATGCGAATTGATTTTCCATCGATAGAAGCTAACGAATGGTAGTGAATGGTGAATGGTGTGGCGTTCTAACGGGGAGGCCTTTGTTCAGCAGACGTCTTCAGGCTGTTGATGATGATGAATGAATGGTTCAAACCACTCGTTGCGTTAGCGAGTGATATGATTATTTCACAAATGCGACTTTTGTTTGGGATTTCTTTCTTTCAATTCGAAATGATTTTTTTTCGTGCGAAATATCATACGAGCGGTCAAAAAATGGAGCCTGTTTCATCCGATGTCCTACAGAAACCTTTAATTTTTTTTGGGATAAAAAGTAGCGTACAGCTTCTCCAGTAAGGCTAGCATCGATATCTCTACTCTTTATGGCATTCGCAAATGGGATAAACGAATGGATAATAATAGCAGTGTCCCGCTTTTGCCCGAAAAAACAGAAAAAAGTATCGCATTGCACATGGAATACCTGGCCTACCTATCATTAGTCTTATACTAAATTAGGAGTTGACTTATAAACATAATGGCGTCGATTCCGGCTAAACCAAACTTAGAGTTATTGCTGTCTTTTACTAATAGAAACACAAGAAATGTATAGCATGCATTTTAATTCTGTCAAACGAGTTTACAGATAAAGCCGCGAAGAAAAACGTACACTAGCTCTTGAAATTTCTTTTATAGCGGCAATCGCTACGGTCTCTTCTAAGTTTGTATGGAGAACTAAGATCTGACTAATTGGCAGCAGTATAATTCATGCTATCTCTATCTTGTGTTTATATTTAGTAGAAGACAGCGATAGCTTAATTGCGTTTAGTGACTACGGTGGAATTGCGGCCACTGGCTTTCGCAATTATAACATTAAAAGGGCAGAGCTAACAACAATTTTTTTGGCGCCTATCGCCAATAAGGTCCAAACTGCTCTCCAGACGGTCAAATTTGATTGGACCATAGATAATGTGTCTATGTTCTAACCAAATTGGCGATTAGCGCCAATCAAATTGTTGTGTGTGTTAGCCCTATTATGTGATTATTATTGTTATAAGCTGTTATGTGATAATTATGGATATCAGCTGTAACAACTAGTGAAGGTGCTTTTTCTCTTCTCTTTCATTTCAATTGAAATGAAATCAGACGCAACATGCTCTCCCTGTTCAGACTTTTAGCTCTGTAAGTAACATCATTTAGGGACATCAATAGGTTTTTAGTAGAAGAAAAAAGCATTTTACAAGAATCTATTCAAGTTTATTAATCACTTATATAACTTTGGTGTATTTATTATATACAATAAATAAATGTTAACTAAGAAAAATAAGTCTATAATACAAAACCACCTCATATGACGCAATTGTAAGACAAAACACCTGTCATCAACAATTTTCATAATTACCTATGCATATAACTTCAAATCATTCTATAGAATTGGCTAATAGATTTTACTAAATGTCAACAAATTTGAAAAAACATATTTTCTATAGAAATCAGAAAAATATAGGTTTCATCACAAAATCAAACCTTGCTGCAATACATTAAAAGTCATTTCTGGACGACAATTTGCAATTTTATCTTCGATTCATTTTATATAGTTCTTTCATACTGTCCAAATAGCCCCCCAATATATTAGAACAACACTTTACATCCAGAAGCTTTCTATTAAGTTCAATTACCCACATTCTATACAGCTTTCAAGCACGTTTATATTGTACAAGGAGTGTTCAGAGTTACATTGGATTGCTTATTTTAGAACATAATAAACCAATTTTTTATTTTTATAAATGATTTTGGTATTTACCGGCGCGGCGTCTACAGCTTTACCGGAGTTTGGGTAATGCATATGGCGTTGGGCCCTAAAACTGTTTTTACGGCGCGAGGGCTACTAGCGCAAGGGCACCGCTGCGGTACGAACCTCGGCTTGGGCCGTCATCCGGGAATAAACCAAACCTCTTCTGCACTTATTTATAGTCTGCCCGTTATGATAATCGCTTTTTGACAGCTTTCTTTTTTACAAAGTCGACGACATAACTTTGACATAACGTCTAGCAAATTATATCCCATACAAATAAATACGTTTCATCTAGCATTACCTCATTACAAGGATATGTCAACTGTTGACGTATTAATGTGTTAATGAGGGAGTAATAGTAATCTGTGGTAGTATACTAAATAGAACGCATTTTTTGTGCAGGATATAATTTTCTAGACGCTAGTACAAAGTTATGTTGTCCAGCTGTCAAAAAGCGACACACGTGTACAGTTAATTTTTCAATGTGTGTTTAAAAAAAGAGACAGGTCAAGATCTTTAAAACTATAGATACAAAATGACCATTAAAACTATTACTAGTAGTTCGCGCCGAACTGAGGCCTCGCGACCCCGATATCTTCACAACCCCTGGACCGATTCAGCTCATATTCGAACTTAAAAATTGTATTGAAATGAACTACTTGCCTACAAAATTTCATGAAGGTCGAATCAACGGTTCCCAAGTTATCATCGGACAAATATACCCACAAACACACATACAAATGCCGATTTGTCCAAGTAAACTCTGAGACCTTCGCTTCGCTCGGTCAAAAGTGTTAGTAATTATTTTTAAATAAACAATCATTCTGAAAAACCAACCTTATTGCGTTGCTTTATAGAATAGTAACCTAGTTTTCAAATGCGCAATTGCTAGTAATGGCGTGCTTGTATTTCATCGTAATGGACATCGATGTAGATTCTATAGTTTTAAAGATCTTCGCAGATGGCTACTGCATTCTATCAGCCTCGATGTGTCACACAACTCGGCCACAGGTAGAATGAAAATAATTATTGAGAGGTTAAGGTTAAATAACGGTGTCAATTCCCGTGTGCCTTTTACTAAACTAATAAAACAGCGCAAAAATTTTCGATAACTTTTAATTTTAATATTCAGGTAAAGAATGGCAACGATTTTAAGAGCTGTTCTTTAGCGTGGTTTTAAAAATGGTAAAACAGTATAGGTACGAGTGCAGAGTGTGGTAGTTTTCGCGATAATTTATATTTTATACTACGTACATATCTAATTATTATTTAGAAAACTCATAAATTCTATAAAAATACGATATTTTTGGGCAGTGAAATTTTGGAATTGGTAGTTTTACATCAATTCGTCCAGTCAATTCCTCGAAATGCATCCGAATTTAGATCTTGCCACCATTGTCTTACAGTTATATTCAAAAAGGATTTTATTACTTAATTATATAATGACTATAACAATGTATTATTGTGCTGACTGTGCAATTATACAATTATATCTAGTCATATGTACTAAGTTATTTAACACTAAAGTTTCTATACACAAAAGAGTGAATTTCTGTGCTACAGTGACGTCCCGACAGATAAAATGCATTAACATGAAAGTATATTTATTATACTACACCTTTAATAAGTAATAGAATAACAGCAAAAAATAAATATAGAAATATGTTTGTATATTTATATAGTTATAAATATAGAAACGTAAAAGATATTGCTTTTAGGATCATCATCAAAATATATAAACTTCTAAGATCCCTTTCAGTAAGATATCACACAACTGAATTATTTTATTAAATATAAATTGAGCGTAGACAGCGACTTTAAAGTTAACATTAATTAAATTCCTTCGCCATAAATAACAATATAAAGTGAAAACATCGACAGCTACGAGGTAAAACATCATAAGTGACAAAAGCACTTAAAATAATGTATTTGTAACAAGGACATAAAAATAAGTTATGTAATCGACTTTAATATTGAAACAGACGATATCGTTAAATATTGAATACAAACTTTTAAATATACCATTAAGGTGGTTACGTCAAAATTTACTGATTAATAGTATACTGAAAAGTACAATATCGTAATTTATCATTATGTTAGCTTACATCAAGGCAGTGGTACATGCATAAATTCAACATACAATACATATAACATTTTTTATTTATAATTATTAATTAAGGTTAAAAGGCTTGCAGTTGAGTTGCTCATACTCAAAATGCCTTTGGCTTAGTATTATTTATGTATAAGGCGAGTTGTCATGAGACTTAAATGTTTTGAAAATTTTGGCTGAATGTTAAAATTGAATAGTTTATTTTACAATGTAACGCGAAGATTTTGTTTCAGTCTTTTCCAAAAAGAAAAGATGTTATGCACATTTACTATTTAGTAGCGCACATACCTGTGGAAGCTTTACTGGTAAACGGAAGCCATAATTCACTTTCAAAATTTATAAACTTGTGTTCTAAATAAACTAACAATCCTAACTAATATTATAAATGCGAAATTAACTCTATCTCTGGGTGTTTGTCGCGTTATCCCGGCTAAACGGCTGAACGGAATGACCTGAATTTTTACACAGATATAGCTTAAAAGGTCGGAGACGGATATAGGCTACTTTTTTTTTGGAGGTCCACGCGAAGGAAGTTGCGTTTAACAGCTAGTTTGACAATATTTACTTAATTTTGGAGAAGATTAAAATATCGAGGAAATCAAGAAAACCAATAAGTATTTAATGTAACGTTGATTTGAATTATTATTTCTTTACCTTACCCCATTTTGTATCCGAGTCCTCGATGTTTTCCTTACCTATAACCACCTTTTATCCGTGCCTATAACCAACACCGGGACTCAATTAGGAACGCTCATGAACATCTAATTAGTTAGAAGCCTCAGACAAACTTTTGTTAGGATATACATGACTGACAAGAAATCATCACATTATATAACTTAACTTCTAAAAAATAGGAATAAAATTTGAACAGTACGGCTTTATCTGCGGTATGCGTATTATGCAGTAATCATTTAAAGGAAGTTTTATAAATTAAAAAATAGAATAGATACAGTGTAAGCCATGCCTCGGGTTTCATTGGAAGTCACTTGCTTCTATGGTAAAACATGTCATATATGAACAGAACAACACAGTTTCATTAAGGTAAAATTCCATCGTGCATTTTGGTTTTGTGCAGAACTTCAATAGTACACGTGCAGCAGATGTCTTTATCTCTGTCATTGCCGAGAAAGCTGTGCGTAAGTAAGAGACAGAGTGCGAGCACTTTACGTAAATGTTGAGAAACATGAGTGAATCCAACGAGAAAAAACATTTGCGCCGTACATTGAACTACTGCATACTAGGCGTAATACCGCACTACATTACGATCACAGATCACACTAGATACCGCATTACGAGATTCGTTGTTTCTACAAAAAGTCACCAAAGTTTGAGGCGCGGCGCGGGTCGCGGGGAGTGCGACCGAGCGTTCTCATTGGCTATCTCAACGTTACGCCTACTCGCGCCTAACAATCAAACAATCACAGTCATTTCTTATAAGTGTATTTAGACTGATGAGTGGTGTGCTTCGAGCGTCCTGAATGCAGAATCTAGGGTGTGATCTGTGATTAGGATGAACCTTTAATTGTGGCTTGTTTTTTGTTTTACGGTTTATTGTTGTAAAATGCAAAATTGTGTTATAACAACAGTTGATCAACATTTTCACTATTGGAAAGGATATCAACATAGATCATGGGCAATATTTACCCAAAATAAGATAAAATAATACTTTTTCTTATGTATAAGTAGTGTCTAAGCTTCCTATGATAGGTTTTTATAAAATCTAATTAACGTTTTGCCACAGACAAGACTTACCACCAATTCAAAGCAAAAATCAATTAACAAAAGTTTTTAGTGTACTGAAATGTGAATTGAAAAAAAAAAAAAAACTTCCGCCTTCAACTTCACGAACCTACTAAAATATACATGAAAATTATGTAATCCTTATCAATTGTTATTACATTTACATCTTCAACAAGTGGATCTTTTTTGACTGCCATGTTAAGCCTAGTTTATGATTGAATTAAAAAAAAAAAGAAACGTTGCTTTTAAATCGGTGGTAACATATCCCGTTACATAATCTATGGTGACATAGGAATAGTTAGCCTTGCATAGGGGTACAGGGGATAATCTCATTGGCTCCTAGGAAAATGCTTTAGAAGCGAAAACAAATTCTTTAACCGACTTACATTTATTTGTAAACTTACGAAAAATATCTTCGTTTGTCTTAGATACTATATTTAGATTACGAAATGCGAAGTAATTAGTCAAAACTCTTATATTGTTTCATAGAACAAGTCGTGTGTGTTCACTCACTCATTCGTTCTCGGATACAGTATATGAACGAACCCACAATTCACTATTATTATGTCCTTACGATATAGAATGACCCATGCTCATTACATCTTGATAAGTTAACACTGGTAGTCACGACTGCTGGAGTCCCGTCTAAATTAACTGAAGTTCATCAATGTTTGGCTTAAAACAGACAAAAAAAACGTTATCTCTACTATTTAAAATGCGAAAAAGTGTTTGTCCATTTTTAAGTTCGTTCGGTCGGTTGATTTACGTGATTCTTATAACAGGTATAGTTAAAAACCGCAGCACGACATAGGCGACTATTTATCCCGGAAAAATGGTGCTATTCCTGAAAGATTGTTAATTTGCTACCGCTGGGCGCAACTCTTATCAAGTTTGGTTGAAGCTCTGTTTGAATGTGACCTGCCAAAATCATTGAAGAAATTCGTTAAGGTGACCAGTCTTTTGTCAATGTTCTTGGGCCACTCCACACTGGCTAGCTAGAGCAAAACAAACAGCGAGAAGTCCCCAGGGGTTATTGTCTCATTCCCCACAGCAACATGCAAGGCTAGAGTGCTGACCTCACGCGGCCAGCAGGGACCGGATGTTCTTTGGCGTAGATTGGTGGTTCAGGTGTTTAGTTGTATACCTGAAGGAAAAAAAAACTAATGGTTGGACAAAGGAAGGACATGGATGCATCCGCAAATCTGCTGTGCGTAAGCTAGAAAGTGGATAGCTGATATATGTCCGTTTACTAGTAACTTAAGCACGGCAGGAATGGATGTGAGACCTGTTGTCATAGTTCTCGAGCCTCCCAAATGAACCCAATATAAAGACAACAGGCTAAGCGTCTGTTGTCTTGCCCTACGACAAACAACTTCGTTTGAAAGTCAGTTGGAAATGCCAACGCCATTGTTGGTTTTAAAACATTTTATTTACGAAATGAAGCAGCTAGCTTTACAGTAATAAACGTGCGATTACCGTAACAGAAGCAGACACATGTGATCCTTTAACACCGACATATGGTTACAATATCAAGCTAACTAGCAAACCATCAGGCTGGCCTCATAGCATCATCAGCATCCTATGGATGTCCACTGCAGTACGTACACCACTAAGCTCGGTCGTCACATTTCTACATCCTATTCCACCTCTCGCTTTACTCAACCTCATACGGGTTGAATCATAACAATGGTGTTACCTGAGCGCATTCAGCAACGGCTCTGCTTTCGTAGGCGGTTGCTGTTGCAGAAACTTGACACACCCCTTCACGTCGACGGAGGAGGATCTGCAGAAGGCGCCAGAAGGATGCACCCAGTCGTACAGGATGATCAGGCCGACCATCACGCGTAGAACTAGAAGGCTAGTTTCCTCCCGGCTGAACTGGGCGACTAATTTACTGGAAAGAAAAAAGTATATGTTTCGTGATTAAGTTTTCGACTGTTACAGGTTTCCGCAGCCCTAAGTCACTTTTGATATACCAAACGTTTCTCCTACAAGGGCTCTCTAACAAGGTTTGAAAACATTATGAGAATATTTTTTACTAATGTCTATTCTTTTTTGGACCCAGGCATTTTGTTAAACTGCGTACAGACCCACCAGAGGCCTTTGTTCAGCAGTGGACGTTCTGAATAATAGTATTTTTTTTGGGCTGTTGGGATTATACTGTCTAAATGTCTCAAACCTTCCAACCATACACTATTCTCTCATTTGACAATTGACAATACACGCAAGATAGTCCTAAGTCAGATATTGTTCGTTGTGAAGAGTCCTCGGGGAGTAATGCGAGGTTCGCAATTTTCGTGCGCCAAACCACTTTTGTCCTTACTAAAAGTTTCAGAAGTAATCTTCAAGGAGTCACGAATGTCAGGAAGCGAATTTTTCCCTCGTCGTTCTGTTGTTGTTTTGAAACAGTTTTTAACTTGATAGGAAAGTAAAGACGATTCAAGTCAAAGTGCAGCTTTGTTAGAAATTTATGAAGCGGTAAGTATCAAGAGGAATTCAATCTATGAAATATAGATTTAACCCAATATGAGCTAATCAGAATCAGAAGAATAAGCAGATCTTCTAGTCTGGCTTCAGCGAGCCTTCTTGAAATCATAAATCCATTACGTTTTTGATCCGCGCCTCCGATAAATTCTCATCATCAAAAAGTAAAACTTTTTCAGCGGCTCGGCATAAATTATATTTTGTTCCGGGTAAGGTTGGCAGTTTAAGCAGAGTGTCGGCCCGCTCAGAGCTGTTTACTGAACCAACGGAACTGGATTTACGGCACAATAAAACTACTGCGTCTATCCAGGTCGCTGTAACTTATATACGGTAGTCGGTAGCTACAGCCAGTACAAGAGTTACGTAAACTAGCCTTCCCTTTCTCAATTGGAAACTGTAACTTCATAAACATACAGAGGTATATTTAATACGTTGTATCACAAAATTCAACGGCTTCCTGGATTATAATAAATTTTAGTTTAGCTTTATTTAATTGCCTAAACGTTACAAAGTTACATGAAACGACAGTTAATAATAGATTTCGGTACAAAGTAAACTTTGTTTTGGCGATTGCTGGTGAATGTATTTTCTAGTTTTCTCTATCTTGGGAGCAATACTTTTAACCTATTTGTAATAAGCATTTTTGACCGTGAAGAAATCGCCTACTCTCTCCTTTCTCATTTCAGTATATTGTTTGAAGTTTAGTTAAGTAAAGTTTAATTTAATAGGTCGCGAAAATAAGGTCTCGGCTAATTCTAAAACGGCGAATTGCGTTTACTAATCGAAAAATAATGTTGTCTAGATTTCTAGCGCAACTACTACGTTCGCAAAACGATCCTAGAAAAAAAAACGAGTGTCTACGAATAAGCGTCACGCTATTTTAAAAGTAAATCACTGAAAATTGCTGTCTATTTGTACTGAGGAAATTGTTTGTTTCCTGACATCGTTACTTCATAGGATTTGGTTTGAGTATATCGCTTCACAATGTTTGTTGGTCGGACGTTGCCGGGATCATCAATTTCTCAACTGTAATGTTTGTTTCCTGACATCGTTATTCAAGAGGATCTTCACAATGTTTATTGGATGGACATTGCTGGGATCATTTATTTCTCAAATGTAAAGTTTGTTAGATTCTTTCAGAGGATTTGGTGTCAGTACCGGTTTAC
Source organism: Apocheima hispidaria (assembly GCA_947579745.1). NCBI lineage: Eukaryota > Metazoa > Arthropoda > Insecta > Lepidoptera > Geometridae > Apocheima > Apocheima hispidaria. Next base: position 5,003,315 of record OX388157.1, on the reverse strand, counting down.
AAACACAATCTCTAGGGTATGTCATTGCTGGAACCATTTATTCATTCGCTGTACTGCAATACTACCGATTAAACAAAATTATAACTGATATGATCAACCTATTACCAAAACTCTTTAGTAATAAAAAGCAGAATTTCTCGATATGATAGTCTGTAAAATAAATATTCGTACGCAACTTTCCAGGGTCTTTGAAAGGCGTACTTACCGGAAACCAGTACAAGCAAAAAAAGGGAATCTTGCGAAAAAAAGTGGTACGATATTTTTCTTATATATAGGAAGTTTCCACGCGATGATGACGTAGAAGACTCGGTTAGCAAATTGTTCTATCCTCTGAACTGATGCTGTTACACCCAACCCTTAGTTATTTTATTGCCTTCGAATCTTAAATGGAACGGAAAAAGCTGTTCGACTTTAGTCCAATCCAAGTTGCAAAACTGAGATGACACTGCTTTTGGGATTGCTTGTTTAATATTTTTAGATTGATATTATCAAAAGAAAAAACGAAAGTATCTTAAAGTTACAAAAGTTTTAGCATTAAGCAACTGATTAGGTTGCGAAATTCATATCAACCTACCTGGAGATCAGCAGTCTAAAAATTCGAATGCAGGTGTTCAAAATAGAAGTACGTACATCGTAATCGTCTAGCTGTACCCTATGCCACAAATGGTAACAAGTACGCTACCTAATTCGGTTCCCTTACCGAAACAACGTCGTCTGTATTTATTATTCACATCATGGGGCGCCATTGTCACTTTCGATGGCGGTAGCTCGCTCGAGTGCTGGTATAAAATAACGCTATGACGAAATATTAATTGATCATCGCGCTGATATTGATTTTGCGTATCTTATGAATTTGTAGGAATTTCTGTTTTCGTTGATTGCGTTGGTTTTTTGACTGAGGATGGTGTACCAACCGCAATCTGTTATATCGTGTGTGTAACCCAATATTGTTATCAGCACTCATCGTTCTCCTAAAAGAGCGATAGAGAAATATGGTTGTTATATAGACTACTTATATTTTTAAACGGGGTAAACTCTTTTCACCCTCTAAATCGTAAATATTTTTATTTTATTGTCATTCGCTTGAAAGATCATAATTTAGGAACAAAATAGACGCGAAGTGATTACATTTTTCAGAAGAAAACTATACTACTATATACTATAGTACTATATACTAGATACTTTATTTGTACCGCACGCAGGCACGCACCTTTTACGAAGTTTAGGGACAGGAAAAAGTATAAATCTAGATTCTCATTACGTCTATCACATTACAATGGCTGGACCAGTTTTCAATACGGAATAGCTGCTGCATCGTCATGCTCACTTTATGCTTATAAATATGTATGTTTATGTATGTATATTATTATTATTTAGGTATGTATTGTTATAGTATTAGTAAGTAGTATATATTTATTATTTAACTGTTTTAGTAGGCATTTAGTCGTATTTTTTTGCGTGTCGCATATTCCCTTATAATCAAACCCCGTCCCTTACCTCTCCCATACAAGTCATCTCCATACTAAGGTTTCCTGGAAGAGATCGCTTTAAGCGATAAGGCCGCCAGTTGTTACACTAGCTTTCAGTTTATTTTTTTGTCTTATGTATGTAATTTCTGGTGAAAATAAAGAGTTATCTATCTATCTATTACATACAAAACCAAACCATCAAAATTGGATAATATTTACAGTCATTGAAATCGTATACCATTATAACGATTGCACTTATTGTACGGGTTAGTCTGCGGTATACTCTAGTCTTTTGTAGCAGTACGATCATACAATGTGTTTTAATTACTGCACTCCCGTGCAGATGCGGGTGATAACCTGACCCGAGGATTGGCTTACCAATTTCATCGATATCAGTTGTTTGCTTTCAATAAAATCCATATACCTAACTATGCAGATCCGGAACGCCCATCGCAATTGAAACAATACGATTTATTACATCGTTGAGCGAATCAATAAAGAATTCAGTGCTGATAGCACCTCGTACATTTATTTGTGCCTACTGTCATACGTTGTAAGGAAGTGACCACTTGACGATTTCCATCGACGGTTGTGACGTTTGCGGTTTTAACTTATTGGGCCCACTACACAGTACTAACAGAAGTCCTATGGTATACAATACTTACGTCATAGTTATAGCTTACAATGCTCTCGAACCGAGACCGGATATTTACTTCGTGGAAATAGCGATTGTAGTTTAGTAGTTGAATAATACAGGGTTATAAAGAAAGGGTATGCTAAGCTGGAAGGAGCTTATAGTACTCATCATTACGAACAATTTTTACTATTGGGCCAACCCGGAAATCGAGAAAAAAACCTACGTATTAGTTATTAGTATTCCTACGTGTATTTACTTATTCTGCTAAAACCAATAAATTTATGTAGATGACGTAGTAATAAAATCTTCGCAAATACGCTGGTGACTCCGATAAAGAGGCAAGCGCCGGACTGTTATCAACTAATTAAACTGTTTCCGTGCCCGTTACATTTTGGAAGTATCTATTGTTGGACTAGTTTTTTGTACAAATACTTTAGATTCTGTCTTACCACTTTATTTTATTTATTTATTTAGTGAACTTAACAAAAATGAACAATACAAAATATTCTAGTACCTTAGATTTCGCATTAGGCGGACCTGTGTCACCTAATGCGAAATAAATCCGTTACTAAAAAATAAACAAAGAATAAAAAGATCTAAATCTAAATGAAATTCTGTAAGCATGATCAATATTCAGGTTATAAAATTTTACCAAAAAATATTGTTGTGTGGCAAAAATAAATATAAATCAGTACGAAATATAAATGTATTGTAATGTGTGTGTGTATGTGTGCGTGTGTGTGAATGTGTGTAGTGTTTGTGTAGTTGAGAATTGGTGATGACGTAGCGTCTTAAGAATCGAGCTTAAACTTAAAATTAGATGACTATTTAAATACTTTTTATCCTGTATTGGAATTATAATACTACACGAAATAAGTTTTTTTATGGTTCTGATATATTTAGGCATAGCCTATTTTTAACCTAACCTAACCATTTAGGGATAGCTTTTGAAATGGTGCCACTCAGTGGTGCGCACAAGTGTATTAAGAACCAGTGTGAACCTAAAAATACGCGAACTTCGTTGTTTAGCGGTCGTCGTACTTGTGAGCCTTACGACATAGTTGAGATTTCGACTGACGGCGGTAATTTTTAACTTTTTACTGTAACTGTGGAGGTCTTTGCATGTAAGTAAGTACAATAATGATTTATACTATTTTATGAAGTAAGTATATGTACTCGTTTTGTAATGTTTACCAAGACTACAAGGATAATCCTATTACGTATTTTGTATTATATTATTTCTATATATTTTTAATACGGTCTACTACCTACTGGTCATTACAGTATTGTCGAAGAGTATTTAATTAATTTTTAATCATCATCATCATCATCATCTGTTAGACGTCCACTGCTGAACATAGACCAGCCACTTAGAGCGCCACACCGATCGACAACCTGCCCAAAAATACATAAAATTTGAAATTTTAAATATGTTTTCCAAAATCAATCATTACAAAATGTTCAAGGTTGCGTGAACTTTTGCTGTTTATTTTATATTCAGCGAAAGAATAACAAATATTGTTTAGGCTGGGATTAATACGAAATTAGTTTATTGGAAAATGTTTATAATAGTCAAAACCAAGGTGAGTTTAATGAAACTAAACATTTTAACAGAAATTTTGAATAAAATACCTAGAATCGCCTAAACCTTTCAACAGATCGTTCAGGCAAATAGAACCACGAAGCAGTGCTGTTTCAGATGACCAATAAATAAAAGTATGGCGGACTATCTACCAATGACAAATCGCTAACCGAAATTCGGAGAGAACGAAGTCTGTTTTCATAGTTTAGAAACATACTGCGAAAATATTAGTCTTTTTCAAACTTTTCCTCACTTTTATCTGGGAAGACTGACTTGTTTTTCTATATATTGATTTATCATCACCATCAATATTCTAGTTGAAGTGTATCGATACCTACGACGAGTTAGAATCGCCTAAACCTTTCAACAGATCGTTCAGGCAAATAGATCCACGAAGCAGTGCTGTTTCAGATGACCAATAAACAAAAGTATGGCGGACTATCTACCAATGACAAATCGCTAACCGAAATTCGGAGAGAACGAAGTCTGTTTTCATAGTTTAAAAAGAAACATACTGCGAAAATATTAGCCTTTTTCAAACTTTTCCTCACTTTTATCCGGGAAGACTGACTTGTTTGTCTATATATTGATTTATCATCACCATCAATATTCTAGTTGGAGTGTATCGATACCTACGACGAGTGTATCGACGGGTGTCATACGATACTGTAACATTATACGGGTTTCTTATTACACGGATAGCGCAGAGCAGGGCCCTTATTCTCAATTGTCATAACTAGCTTGTTACGCGCCATATTAAGTTCACTCCGTGTTAGTCGCACGAAACGGTATTCTCTAAGTTTCTTAAACGCGCGATTCTTCACGATTAGGAGCCACGTTTAAGTTTACAGCATGTTATGACGTCACGCGTTATTGTCAAGTTATCTCATGTGCGATAGAGAATACGGGCCCAGACAAGCCAGTTTATGGCAGGTTCACTATGCTTGTTTGTGAATCGACTTTTAGTTTTATAATAACTGTTTGATTAATTGAAATAGTAACAATACAAGATTCGATTTTAAGCATTGCGCTGCAATAGGCGCTCTCGAACTATTTGCGCCTTCGCTACGCTTGTGCGCCAAACTATCTCGTACCTAATTACAATTAAATAGGTTACTTTTATCCCTTGGGTAACAATCTACTAATGCAACATTTTCTTTATTTTAATAGTTAAGTAGTCTTGCTAATTATCGTGTTAGTATACAATGTCTCTATATGCTTAGATTACATTGACATTTTAACTAAAACATATTAATGTCGTAAAAAATAAAAGTTTACGAATACACTCTTGTATAATTGAATTGATTATTAACAATGTATTAATTTCATACCATTAAAAAAAATGTGACAGCGATAGAGCGCGTATAATTTAATATAACGTATAACTTAAGTTAATAGTCTTGCAACAGAAACATTTTCTTTCTAGAATTGGAGTAGCCTGACTACCGGGTTTTTTTTTGTCGAAAAGCTTTTCAGAAGCCTTACAGCTTTTCAGAACTCTATTTGGACATTATAGCCGAATGTCTTGGAACATTGCGATCGATTGGTTCTAGGGTGACTCAACAGCTCAACACGTGAACACCTAGAATTAGACTACGTAAAGGTCTGATGCCCGTCTGCACTAAAGTCAACAATGATAAAACTTAGCTACGAAACACAAACTAAGTCGGATTTAGGCATGTCAAAAGAAAGGACATGTCTTACGCATTTAGGCAACCTCATAAGTTTGGTGCAACGCATTTTTCATTGTTAGGTATGTGCTAGATAGTATGAACATAAGAGCAGTCAAAGTTTAGTGCAGACGGGGATGAATGTACACGTTTTTTAGTCGTAAATTATAAGATCATAAGACAATTTTATTTTTGTATAAATTTTGAAATTTCAAATAATTTTACTATGAAAACCGTCGTGGTTTTGACTCAATTTAACATGAGTATGTATTCTCATTTTACTAAAATAAAATGTTCAAATAATTTACTATGCCAGTTTTTTTCAAAAATTATTATATTAAAATGAAAAATGAGCTTGTAGTGTACTGTAGTGGCAACAGGTGGATGCAAGTAGCACGTTGTGGGTCGGTGTGGCGCTTTAAGGGGGAGGCCTATGTTCAGCAGTGGACGTCTTCTGGCTTTTGATGATTGATACATCAGTATTTGACAGTACATACTGTGGTGGTAGAACTCTTTTGCAGAATTCGCCTGGAGATTTTTGTCAGTTATTCAACCGCCAAGCAGTAGTGTGCAAGCCTTACTGTGTTCCGGATTGAACATACAGTTTCCAGTAAAATTACTGAGCATATAGCGATGTAACATCTAATATCTCAGGGCGACAAGCACAGTGCATTGCCACGTACGATTTTGAAATGTCGAAGTTAAAAATTCTTACTGGCACTGAACTGTTATGGGCTAGCGTAACGCTTATCATCAGACGAGCGACACGATTTTGTAAATACATGAAGAAAAAAAACAAACATTTTTTGTTTGTGGATAGTTTTCTGAAAATAAATCGTAAGCGCCAGATGCCAGAATCAGCATTGGTATCGAATAATTCCTTGAATTTCGTTGTGTAGGCTGCAAAATCTATGTGGCAGGTCAATATTACGGATATTCTATTAGAGATGACTCACCAAGTAAGTATGTAGTAGCTTTTACCGTCTCATCCGACTGATTGTTACAGCAATTTTTAGGTTTTCAGAAGTGTTAGTATATGAGTCATGAACTTTGTCTATAGGGATCTCCTTTAGGGATGTTATAATTAACTTAATTAATTAACTAATTAATTAACAGTTATATATAATTAACTTATATATAACAGATCCCTGTTAAATAACAAAGCTTTTAAAATGTTCTACTTGATCCTTGTACAAGTCTTTAACAGAACAGCAAATGGAGTGCTTTTTTATGCAACTGAACGAGAAATTCGCTCGCCTTTTGTTAATAGTTCATTTTTTTTTTTTATTGTTCTGGCAAGCAGAATAAAAACTATTTCTTCGTACATATTTTAGATTGTGTTCTGGTTAACCGCAAAGTGGGTTTTTTTTTTGGCGGGAACGTGAAGAAATCATGTCGAGTCTTTTTATTATTTTCCAAAACTTGTGTTATTTCGAGTGTTAATGTATAAAAACGGTGAATTTTTACCCGTTAAGTGTTCGTGAACATGCACGAGTGTTGGTGAATGGTATAATGTCGTGAAACGTGAATTTTCGTGTTGTTTCCAAAACTCCATAGAAGGCTCTAGTAAAGTTTTCACCACTTTACTGGGGCATGACTTGGACTTGACCGTGACTTTCTTTGCTTGACTTTGACCGTGACTATGACTTGTTTGATAATATCTAACAAAACTTGAGAATATATTATGTATACATGACACTGGCAAATGCATAAGACGTGCGACGCCAAAATCCTTTTAGGAGGAAAGAGAAAGAAAAAAAACCGAAGAGTGCGTAATAATAATAATTGGGATAGGTTAGTTACTTACGGATTTTCCAACATCCTCAAGCAAACTTTGGCCATCGTGCTTAGTGTCTCCGTCGTATTCTCCAAGTCTTGCTGATTATCGTTGACAAACTGGCTCGTAGCTTCAGACAGGACCTTGAGCATCGGCGTGGCTTGTGCGTAGAAGAGGGACATTCTGTTCGCGACCTCGGCCGTTATGTGAGGCTCTTCACCAGGAGGCAGCTCAGCGTTTATGAGACCCCCTCGCGACACGCTGCGTCTGTAGTAGCTAAAGTCGTTTTGTATCGCCGGTGTCTTCATCTGGAGCAGAATATTGGATTGTGAAAATTCAAGTAATTCCAATGAAACTGCTAAAAACAAAGCGATTTTACTTTTCTGAAGAAGCAACATGTAACAATTTCTTTTTTACCCGTCTGCCCAAAAAATTGGGTTATGTTTTTGTTGTGTACGTAAGTATTTTTGTGTTTTCCTATAAGACGTACGTCCTGTAGCCTAAACAGCTTGACCGATTTTGACAAGCAAGGAAGCAAGGTGTCATTGGATTCATCTTTACATCCGGAGTCTCATAGGCTACATTTTGCAGTCGGGTATTTTGTTATTCTTTTAATTATATTACTTGCCGGCTCCCGAAAAGGAAAAAAAGCTCTTTTTTCGAGTATTTTTTCATCTCCTTCGTTAAATTAAAAAAATTATAATATGAAAATTGCTATAAAACATTGGCAATGGTATTATAAAGATATTAAGTGGTAAAAGAAAACTGGTGGTAGAAAACAAGTTCTAATATCTAAAAGCAAAGCGTTTAAATAATCAGCAGGGCAAACGCGTTAATTCGAACGTCTATAGTATAGATAGTTCGAATTAACGCGATAGTATAGAGTATAGACTATAGTATAGACGTTCGAACCGCAACTAAACTATAGACTCAATAGTTTAGTTGCTGTTCAGTTGCAATTATGCTCCCGACATAGTCAATGCCTTATCCGAAGAATGCGAAACTCTAGATCTAGCTAGAAAAGTACGGATACAATTCCCGATACAATTGGAAAATCCCTGCAGACCTAGTGACCTTTGTGCTCGAGAGTTAGATTTGATCTGACGAAATACGTTTATAGATTAGAACTTAGTTTCGTTTGTCGTTCCTTGGTCCAACCGCGTAGTAACTGGTAAAAATGAGCAATAAATGCCCGTGGTCCAGGTAACTGGTGTAATTGGAAGTACCACAGGGAATTACACAGGCCGTTTTTTGGTCTCAGGATTTTGTCCCATCAATTGGGACCGCAAAGAAGACGATTCTCTTATATTCCCATTTATCGGTAATAGTATTCCAGTGGCTTAGATGCGAAATAAATTGCAATAAAATTGCATTTATAATTATCTTTGATAATTATAAATGCAATTTTTCAATTCCCCCCATCAGACAATAAATAAGTAATTGAGTATGTAATATGCTTATATCGGTAATAATTATTATGACTCATGATATACGCACGGTTATATAAACGCTCTAAACATCACCTAATCAAAAACATTATCTAACTGGTTCGATATCATATGGCAGAGTAAATAACAGCAGATATGCAAAAACGTGACTCGGTTCTGTCACAAAACAAGAGCGTTATATTTGCTGCGGCTATAAAAATAAGTGATACTATAATTATTATTGAGTTCTTGAGGTAATAATCTCTCTCATAATTTAAAAAATAAAAATAAAAATGTCCTAGCTATGTACGATCTGGTGTGAACAATAAAGAGTTTATCTATCTATCTATCTCTCTCTCTCTCTGCATCAGCCTTTAAACATCCCAATGCAGGGATATCGGCCTACACTCGAAAAGTGACTAGGCCATATCCACCACGCTGGGCCCAGTGCGGTTTGGCGGATAATAATCTATTACAATTAAATATAGGGCCTTTATGAGCCGGTGCGAATTCAAAATTAAGAATTTCGAATGAAAACTAAATCATAAACTATGCTGACTGTTTATTCAACGCCGAAATGGGACTGATCTGATCTGAATAAAACCAATTGTATAGCTTCTATGGTCTCATATCCAAATAAGGTCTCATTCGATTGTTAGTATCGGCTACTGTTATTCGCGTTGTTTAAAACCTAAACTTGACATGATCAAGATGAGTGCATCAGCAATTCAGTACTCTCCGATAGGACTGCATGCAAATTATCGAAGTGGCCCCATCAGTACGATATCAGATCCACAGAAATACGGAGTCCGTGAGGCCGTGAGTCACTTTGCGCGAGGTCAACACCGCTTTCTATGACAATGGCAGCCCAATTATGCTCACAATTCGCTGATCGGTACGCGCCCTTATTTGTCTCGATGACTAACTGTTGGTGGTGCTTTGTGTATAAGAGTACCTCTTCAAAGGGATAATTTATTTACAAGCGAGTCAACTGTCGAGAATTAAAATTGTCAGCTCTGAGCCCGTACCTTTTCTTTTTTCTTTTTTATGCCATAGATGGCAAACAAGCAGACGGGCCGCCTGATGGTAAGCGATCACCGTCGCCGATAGATACCTGTAACACCAGGGGCATCACAGATACGTTGCCGACCTTTAGACTATTAACAGCCCTTTTGAAGAACCCCATGTAGTAGTTACTCGGAAATACCGCAGGTAGAAGCTCATTCCACAATTTGCAGGTGAAGTACATTGAAGTACTTCGCATGTAACTACGCTGACGCTGCGCGATCAGCGTTAGCGGCTGAACCTAACAATCTTCGCAATAAGCACTTCACGGCACGGGCCCTGTTCTGTTCTCTTCACGGTCTTGGAATCTCACGGAAATCTATGGAAAAGCTGGGTTTTTTTTCGCGATTTCGTGTCTGTTTCCACTGTAAAAGTTGTTCATAATGACAACTCGTCATTATGAACAAGTAATATTCAAAGTTGGTCGTCCGCAAATTTTCTAAGAGCTTAAGACCACTTTAAGAATTTCCAAAGTTGAAGAAGTTTCAGCAGCAGACAAAACGCTTTAGAAATAGACATAATGTTTCACTAAAATAACAGTTTCATGAAATAAACGTTCATTTCCACCGCGATAAGTTTTCTTTGTGTGCAAATGTTAATAACGCGTTATCTAAAGTTTGGTGTTTTATTACTTTGAGGCTTTATTCTTCAGAATTTTGAGAGAAACGCTTCCTGTTTTAAATTTCAAGAATAAGATTGAAGGAAGGTGTGTAGGAAGACATCGTGATGAGACCATAGTGCAGCAAGCAGCGTGGTGATAATATTAGGCAGTCACCACTTGTAGTGCGTCCAGCCAGACAGCCGCACTTGGGAGCCAGTTACTATTCCAGGGGCTGTACCGTGAGGTGCTTATTGCGATGATTGTTAGGTACAGCCGCCGACGCTGCGCGACCATACATCTTATCGCGCGGCGATACAGTTCGTGGTCGCGCAGCCTCGACGGCTGAACCTAACAATCATGCAATACGCACCTCACGGTACGGGCCCAGTCTGGACAGTCTTGACATCTATATTCGACAACTTCACTCAACATTGCGTGAAAGTCAAATGCATCGCCCGTCAACCTTTAAAAAAAACCTCTTACATAACATTTTATTAAAGTTGTGACAAAAGGTCAAAATGAAAGCTTTTGGCTAATTGCTATAGAAATAAAAGACAAATAGGGATAATTTAAAAAGCAAATACACAACGTCACATTAGCGTAAAAATAAATCTGCGTATTGCCTTTATAGGCGCAACCATAACATTGATAATAATCACAATTGTGCCGGAGCAACGACTCCGCAAGGTTGAGGTCAAAGAGCTCCAAGCTCCAAGCAATATCTCAACGAGTTATGAGCCTAATTTATATCGTTCTCTTCGCTTTATTTACGACTGTTATTGATCACTTGGACAATGCAAACAAGAGCTGCGAACAGTCAAATAGTGTAAGTGGCGAATTGCCCGCAGTACAGTTGCGTGGTCAAGTACAGTATCTTTTTGTAGACTGACAGGCATTGCAAACATTTTGCAAAGCCAACGTTTTCTAGCAGATTTGCATTGTCTTTAGTGACATTAATGAGTATAATTATACATCTGTTCTTTGTTTCAAGTCAAGATAAATATTATCAGGAAAACCAAAAGTAAATAACAGCCAAGTTAAAATCTCATTTGTTGCAAAACAAAATGATATTTTTGATGTTTATTTCGTAAATATCGACGAAAGGAAGTATCAATAAAATCGTGAGATATCCGAGCGTGGGGTCAGATACGACCGTGTGGGTGAGATATTTTTGTTCATTTCATCCCATCCGAGATATCATCCAATATACACAATTGACATTAATATCGAGAGAGGAAATATGAGCTGCACAGATACATCTATTGTATAGAACGCTGCTGTGGCTTGGTTTAGTACGTAGGTAGTCTTTAACATACATTCGAATTCTACTTCTAGAATTTTATTCATGATTGACTATACTACAACGTTAGTAAGAAGCACCTAGCTATGTTATTCCAATGTAGGCACCCTACTCCGAAAACATGAATCAGGCGTTTCGCTGTCAAAGTTCATCTACAAATCCGAATCTACTCCAAAAGTTTGCAGCTAAAATACGCTTTTGTGGAAGATTTTATTTTGTCCAGATCAGATCAGCTCGCTGTCATAATGTTGTATCGTCATCGGAACTCGACATGCATGCAAAATTTCAACTCAGCTGAACAGAGGAACTGGTCTCTTTTGCAGTCGGATTTTCGCAATCCTTTTCATATTAATACTTCCTACTTACTTTATACTCGTCGAATTTGAGCACAAATTCCAAGATCTCGGCGAATTGTTTCACCAGCGCTTGCTGCTGCTCTAGATGCTGCGTGGGGCTCATGCCACCGCCAACCAGCGAGCCCAGCAAATGCGGCACCACCTGCAACAACCACACAATTGCCTTACATAGGTTTTCTTTAAAGCCGTTACAGACGCACGTTCCGCCCGACAAAAATTGAAGAATATATATTTCTCTCTGGACTGTGGTCGGGACGAACTAAATCCGCAGTTCTTTTAGCGCTATTATTTGGGATTCGTTGGGATTGCATTAGATAGATATATTTATTATATAGATAACTCTTTATTGCATTAACTTGTGCAAACTGTTTACTGGTTGTAGCTGGTAGTTAACTATATAACCAAGCAACAAATTGCTTTTCATCGCTTCTACGATTTTCTGAGCTTTGTCAGAACGACCGCGCACTTATGAAATCGGCGTAAGTGCACCATAAAGTCGGTGTTCAATGTTCATTCGCACCTTGCTACCAAGTGATTTAAATCCTAACTAATATTATAATTCAGAGGAATATAGCCGCAGTCGTATTAGGACCAATAAAGCTTCGAGGCATGAAAATGAATATGTTCGTCTCGAGGAAAAAACTTAGCTTGCGCGAACTCCCTACATTAAAAATATCAGTCCATACAAAGCGTCATCTAGCGAACTATAAGAAGTAACTTTGTCTCTCTGTCTGGATGTTTGTCGCGTTGTCACGGCTAAACGGCTGAACTGGTCGAGCTGAATTTTTGCATAAATATAGCTTAAGGGTAGAAGGCGAACATAGGATACTTTTTTCATGTCCACGCGAACGAAGTCTCCGGTAAAAACTAGTAAGTAATTTATGTCTATGATATAACCATTAACCAATAAGTAATTTATGTAACAAATTTCCTGTCGCTTTTATTTATCCTAATTCTAACTAATAATATAAATCCGATTGTAACTCTGTCTCTCTGTCTGGGTGCTTGTCGCGTTATCACGGCTAAACGGCTGATCGGGTCGAGCTGAATTTTTGCATAGATATAGCTTAAGGGTAGGAAACAGACATAGGCTACTTTTTTTTGTAGGTCCACGCGAACGAAGTCGCAGGTAACAACTAGTACTTGTAAAATATAAACAAACGTTTAGAAGCAACAGTGATTTCATAGCATTATTGATTATCGTCCAATGGTGCATGTTTTTAATAAGGCAATCCCGTTGTTTAACAACATGTCTAAATCGGGCATTGGGCATGTTGTGAGATTCGATTTAAATCGATTCTAAACAATGTCAGGAAGCGATTATTATTTAGTCGATTAGTTTGCATCCATTCTATTGGTATGGGAATGAGCCCAGCCAATTACATTCATTTGCTCCATATACTCTTCCCTTTTCAATTATCCTGGATGAGTATGGTTTACTTTGTTCGAAATAATATAATTTGCCAAGTTTTTATAAAATACTAGATAACCCAGTGATTACCCAATATCGATTTTTCGGTTGTTCCTATGGGGTTTTCCTAATTTTATTTTTTCCTAAACCACCCCACTATACACCAGCATTCAGGCGAAAAAAAAACTAATCCTTCAAATCATTTTCGAGTTTGTTTGAGACAAAATTGCAAATAGCGAGGCAATTGATTGTTATTTATATAGATTTTTCTAAGAAGGTTATCATCACTCAAGCTGAACTTTGCAAGGATTTCTATAGCTAATGAATGATTCAGAATCTGAGGATTTCGTAAGAAGTGGTTATTTATAGTATGTTTTTGAGTTACTCAACTTACTCAGAAGCTTTAGCGGTTCAAGATTTTCTCAATGACATCGAAATAAACACAACTAGCAGTCTCTTCATTTAAAAAAATTATTATTCAAATTCGATCTGCGGTTTGCGTGATGCAAGCATTCATTCCCAGCACGCAATTCTTTCCGGTCCTTCGATAATTTGACCCTGATTCGCGATCGAGCCTGCTAGTTCCTAACTCAAAACAGGTTCTAAAACTTAAATGTTCTTCCCTCAGCAGTTTCAAAGAATGCGTACGAGTATATTAATTGTGGTGAATCAACACATTTCATATCAACGTGAGCTGATTCACATGTCGCAACTATCCGAGACGAGGTATTTTTTTAACGCAGTCGTCATACTAACAGATCCATCGACTAAATAGCCTGTAGATAATTGACATTGGCGTAAGCCTGGAAGTTGAAAAAATAGAGCTAGTTTTAAATTAGGAAAATGATTATTACGCCCCAAGATTTAAATTGGAGATTGCGGCATGAATTTTCTTTCCGATGCTTACCCCCGAATACTGAAACGTTTGTTAACTTTGACAACATATTAATTCGAATACTGCCTTTGTCTGTCACTAAGTAAATGACAAAGACAGCAATAAACTTAATCTGTCGTCAAAATTAACAAATGCTTCAGCATTCGGGGGTTAGTAAGCTTATTGAATACTAAGTAGGCATTTTTCAGAAATCGCCTGACCACTTACAACAATACAGTTCTACGTAGCAGTTTACAAAGCTGTTCATAAGTGTTATTTCGCACATACGTTCTCAGCATTTAGACACAAAGTATTTACTTCTATTGAACTGTGTCGTCGTTGCACCATCCGCAGCATGGGACCATTCGGGACGAGGATGATGTAATGCCATAAATGGACACAGTTTTATATGGATCACAGCTATAAAACGTGGATCACAAACATCTGTTTCTTGAGCAACGGGAGCGTCGTTAAAGTTTTTTAGCGTGTAGCTAGTTTACGTTTGGTCTATCAACGCATTCAAGGTTGGCGTGCCCTGATGTGATGAATCGAAATATATATTTAGAATATCTTTACATATAAATATTTTTAATGGTACTAGTCTTTCTGCAACGTGTCGATGATAAAAAATTGTCTGCCTCGAGGAACGATTGCAAATTCTTCAATTACCTGCTGCAAATATTGTACGGTAAGAAATTTTCATCATCAGTCATAAGAAGTCTACTGCTGAACATAGGCCTTCCCCTTAGAGCGCCACACCGCACGACAACGTGCCACTTGCATCCACCGGTTGCCCGCGACATTCACAATGTCGTCGGTCCACGTAGTGAGAGGCCTGCCTACGCTGCGTCTTCGGGTTCGGTAAGAAGTTTTACCAGTTATATTATGTTTAGAAACATTTTTTATAAGATAAGTACTTCCAATTTCTTAAGCCAATCAACATTGACTGCCCCGGTGGCTCAGTTGGTAGTGAACCTACCTTCTGTGTTTGGGGGCGTGGGTTCGATTCCCATCTAGGACAAACATTTATGTGATGAATATTTGTGTTAGTTCTATGTCTGGGTGTTAATATCTATATAAGTATGTATTTAAAAAAAAAAAACTATGTACGTATATCAGTCTCTGGCAGCCATATTACAAGCTTTGCTTAGTTTGGGGTCAGATGACCGTGTTTGCAAAAATGTCCCAGATATTTTTTATTTTTATTTTAGCTTCGAGTTCAAGGCCAATAGAGAAAAAAACTAAAAATCACTTCATTCATAGTTCGCAAGCTCAACAAAGTTATATCTACAAAAACGATCAAATCTCGATACCAATAATTGTGGTTTCTTCTCTAGTCTAGCACAATTAACTCTCCATTAGCCATGCATTGCACCCCCGAGCCGTAAACGCGTTAAATGCATGCCCAATGCATAAATTATCTGTTCTATGTATTATGTTTTGTATGGTAAAGTGCATGCGTCTAATTCCTCCGTCTCTTCCTCTAACTTTGGTGACTTTTTGTAGGAACAACGAATCTCGGAATGCGGTATCTAGTGTGATCTGTGATTGAAATTAGCTGAAGTTATAGAGTAAAACTACTCGCAATTACTATTATGCAGCGAATACGGCACAACACTAACACAGGGCCCATCGGCAAGTGACCGCCCGAAAAGGGCTTATAGTACTCATCACTATGAACAACTTTTACTATGGGACCAACACTGAAATCGAGAAAAAAAATCTACTGTTCCATACATTTTGTAGAGTGTCATTGACATTTTTCTATGGAACAGCAGTTTTTTTTTCTCGATTTCAGGGTTGGTCCCATAGTAAAAGTTGTTCATAATGATGAGTACTATAAGCCCTTTTCGGGCGGTCTCTTACCGATGGGCAACATTGTAGTATAGGTAACTAAATCTTAAATTTTGATAATGAAAAACATTCTGCACAGATAAAATCTTGACAATTTTAAATTGACCCCCAAATTTTCGGAACTACATAGTTTCTTATATGAAATTCTACGAAAATGTAATGTATGAATGGCGCAAAGAGGTATCAAATTAAAATGGTCTCACTAACAATTAAGAGTTCGGGCTTGATCAGCAGTGGGGGTAATTAAATTAACGCCACTTAGGGACCAATTGCGAGATTTGAGCAATAAATTTAGCCAGATGTTAAGTTTGTAAGTAGGCGAGTATAACGGCAAACCCCACGAGCGCGGGTGTCAATGGATTATTTATAGTAGTTTGTCCGAAGTTTCGAGTAAGTTTTATTGTTCTGTGATGAATCTTCATTCAAGCAACGGTTGTATGTATAATTAGGTGGAACTGTTTATAAACGAATATTAACCAAAACATTTCATATTATTTCTGATAAAGTGGCATTTTAGCAGATTTAGAATTTACGATATCTTATCGGCAATTTTCAAGTTTAGATTGCACAATCATAACACATCGTCTCTCATCAGAAATTAACATCTTGCCTTATCAAATATGCATTCAAAATTTACGTTATTGGGAAAATATCCTACTGTACCTATTTCCTCCAGTATGATTTGCTATTTGCCATTAGATAAGGCGTCAAAGTTATTAAGTCCACAGACGAAACGAAACTCCTACGCAATCTTGTGCATCATTCCCGACCCACACGAGGTCTTCTTTAAACTATGAGATGCGTGGCGAAACTCACGTCTCTCTGAACATTTCATATCAAATTGCGTCGTATTTTACATCTCAACGAACATCATTATACACCGCGTTTTTTATTTTTTCATCTTTAAAATTACACGGTATGTTATCATTATCATTAGGTTTATTTATTCTTTACGATATTGTTCAGCAAATTGTGTTTATCTTGCAGAAAGTGGAAGACGTGTTCTAGTTTTTGAGAGCAACGTACTGCATGCACCATTAACTTTTGGTTCCACGTCAGGCATGTCAGGCCGATCGTCAGCCGTAGACAGCTAGCTAGACTTCACAAGTGATCAATTTATGCCCAGCGTCGGTCGTGATGATGACCAATTAGTATCGCTTAATTAGAACACGTTAGTATTTCTCGGACCATGGACACTGAAATAATAAATGACTCTTATGTCAAGTACTTTATGACAGTTCTTTGTCTTGTGAAAGTATTTTCGAGAGAAATGTTCCCTCTACAATAAGGACAAAATTTGTCGTCACTACCTGTTTTTACACGCTCTACAACAGGCTTCTCTTATCCGGCATTCCGGCTCGGCCTCGGGTCTCGTTTTGTGGAGCTCAAATCGCTGTTAGTATTACTCGCTAAGCCAGGGCTCCGCTCACGCTTTGGTGTTAGGTTTAATCAAAAATATTATGCGCTAAAACGCTTAATGAAGCTTAATCAAACACGGGACTGATTGATGCCTGGCTTATTTGTACACGCAATAACGAAACTTGTTTGTGTTTTCAAGGATTTGATACCATTTTGCTACACCACGCCATCTTATGCCGAGCAAGAGGCGCGTGTTGCTCGATCTTGGTAAAGTTATATCATCTTATCAAATTGGAACAACGTGCACTTTGAGTTAATGTTTGAACCATTTGGAAAAAATAACTAAAAAAATTACAACCACTTAAGTAGGTATTTTAGTATAGCCTTGGAAGCAGTTCGATTACAACAGCTTAATAATAACGTAGCGTTATATCAACAGCATCCTACGGAACGCCGCATCCACATAACTAGGCCAAATTAATGAAATTCTTAGCTATTACATACATATAAAGGCAGGCTGTTACGCCCACCTATTTTACATATAAAGGCATCGGGTTGCACCCACGACCCGTCAAACAATACAACATTAAACAAGCCAAGTGCTTTGCGTGCCGATACTTGTTTTCGAACTAATGACCGTTTATTTATAAAGTTTTTTCAGCTGCTGAGACGGTTCTCGCGAACTAATTTTTGGTATGAAAAACAGTCTTATTTAATACTAAGCCTATTGTAATGGCTTGCAGTACTAACGCAGACTAAGTACTTCCCAAATGATTGACATAAAATACAGAAGCGTTATCAAATTGATCACACCGTTTGTAATTCATCATATTCACCTTTTGTAATTCATCAGTTGAGATTATGTACCCAAAATTACAAAGATAGCTATCATTTACTTAGCAGACCTGGGCTCTTATTCTCTATCGCACATGAGATAACTTGCCAATAACGCGTGACGTCATAACATGCTCTTAACTTAAACGCGGCTCCTAATCGTGAAGAATCGCGCGTTTAAGAAACACAGAGAATACCGTTTCGTGCGACTAACACGGAGTGAACTTAACATGGCGCGTAACAAGCTAGTTATGGCAATAGAGAATAAGGGCCCAGTCAAGACAAGTTAATAGGTAGCGCAAGACAATAGTAGGTACGTGATGACTTATGACATACCAAGCATTTCACGTGTTTGAGTAGGAATATAAGCAATCATCCAAATGTAAGAAACATATACCACGCTTTCACTCCTAGATAAGTGCATTAATTAAAATGATTATCCGTCTTACTTATAAACACCTCTTAAAATTGACAAACGTCATTTAGTTTCTGCGCATTACTATACTAACGTATAACGTCAATTAAATTATACAGGCGGTTTTTAACTAAGCCCCAAACAAGTTTCCAAGTCCGACGTTAGAACGACACTAAAACAGAATGAAACTGCATTCTCTGTCAGAATCTAGAGTACAAGCTATGTACTACTATTGTGTTGTAAAATGTAAAAAAAAAGAGTTGCTGCAGTAATAATTGACAAAACGTATTCGAACTTGGCCAAAGAATTGACAGTGAGGAAGCCTACGTCTTCTGTTTCCCACTCCGTAGACACCTGGTACACGACGACAACTTTCAGATAACACATAAGCACATTTAGCGCAGAAACCCCGATCCACCAACGACACGTCAGTACCGCAGTGCGCGAGGCGTAATATGGAACGCTGATTCAACTCGTTGCTAGAATTACGTGGGTACTTGAATAGTTTTGATGTTGATGTCTACATATAGAAGTCGTTGGAGACAGCCCTGTCGTCGGCGTTGGTTACGAGGCGGAAACTTGGCGTGCCGGGAACAACTTAGACAGCATGTTGTTGCGAACGGTATTTCATAAATTATTCGCGCTGTACTCAGCCTTTGAAGCTCTCTACTTCAGCAAATAGCGTTTTTTTTTAAATAAACTTTGTTCCAAGGCTCATTTTTGTGCGAGGTTTTTTTTAACATCAGACTAGGTATGCGTTTGATTACAAGCTCACCGGATGGGAAGCGACTTTGCCATCCCCGTAAATATATTTGTCTCACTAGTGATGGTACTGACATAAGGATGTTGAAGTTTTATTTTTTATTTATTTTTGTTTTGAGTGATCTAAATTGGAATTACATCAATTTAGTTACTCTTACGTATTACGTAATGAATGCGTGCTAAACATCCATGGGAGACCGACCACCGGGACCAACCCTATTTGACCATCAGCAATTTCTTAAACGTTCACAAGAATTTCAAATTCATGCTATCACGCCGCGAAAAAGGCCCTTTTATTACAATTTATGCGCAATCATGACCGGCTTCCGCACGTCGTATTTAAAACAAAGACAACTCGAATTACGAGTTCATTTTAAAACAGAGCTCGAAGTTTCATTATATCAGAAAGGATTTTATCTCGCAAGTCTTCCCTGGGTCCTTTGTGGGATTTGAAGTTGAAAAGTCATTTGCGCGACGCCAGCCGCAGTGGCTGAGTTGTGACTTGTGACCCACTCTCGAACAAAAGCTTTTTAGGTACGTTAAAAGGATCCTAGTTCTTCTTTCGCAAATGGCTTTTTGCATGTAGTGTCGTCAAGGCTAACAAGGAGCCTTTATGGGATCTGTAAAGAAAACGCAGCAGGTGTGTGATCGTTGCCATTCCGCCGGATGCCGACCATCTTTAGAAATGTACGATGAAGGTGATTAATAGTATGACAACAAAAAGTCTTTACTGAGCTCGTGGATGCGGTCAATCAAGAGTGGTTAATGTTGTTTTCGGATTACACCTGTCGGTTCCAGCGTTCTATGGTATTGCGTGACATAACTTAAAGGCTCGCGAAAGGTGCAAGAACAGCTGCAAAATACAACACATGTATAGATCTATAAGCAAATGTACTACTAAAAATACTACTGTTGATTAAATTAAGTCACGAAGAAGGTACTTTTAAGCTTTTAAATATATTATGAAAGAGGTTATTTGCTCCGTATCCGACGCCACGAATACGTCAACGATGATTTGTTTGGATAAAACAGGTTGCGTGCTAGTTTAGTAAATACGTGGGCACTTTTAATATATTGTGAATAGATAGATAAGGAATGTATTTACTTAATTACTTACATGGAAAAAGATAATGCTGCGGAGTACCGCAATATGGATGCCGCAATGTCCTCTTTTACATTAAAAAATACAGGACATTGTCAGGGTAAACCTTTAATGGGCCGTATACCCTGGTTCTCGTCTCGTTCGCAATTTATCAACATTTTCTAATATCAATATAACAGAAAAGACATTAAATTTCAAAAAAAAAAAAAAATCGCTATCCCGCACTGAATGGGTCAGCGTGGTGGATATGGCCCAATCACCCTCACCCTTCGAGGGTAGGCTGATATCCCAGCAGTGGAATGTTAAAAGGCTGATGTAGAGAATCAATGGAACGAGCTTACACGATCGTAAAAATCGTCTTTCTGAACTCTCGGCATCCTTTTACCTATCTCATGGAGCAGGCAGGGCGCTTCACTCTTCCTGCTACATTTTATTCTAGGCACAGATAAATTTATGATTCTAGGTAACCATGGATGTGATGCACTTTTGAAAAGGCAACCTAATACTTTTGGACAGGGAATAAAACAACATTTGATTTCATAAAAAAAAAACAAATAACCTATGAAGGTATATTAATAACGCCTGTTTACCTGTTTCTACGTGGCAAGTTCGTCGTTGTGTTAAAAGGAAAGTGGGCAACCTATATTTTTCAAAATCCTCGTGTTTTTTCATCAATAACAAGTCGGGGAAGGCGCGATATAGGGTATATATTTTTATTAAGACCGTATCATGGACTAATAGGTAATGTAATACTACTGTAATAAGTAGGTATGTAAGGTATTATTGTGGTAAGGAAACAACAAGTTCCCGACACAAATAGATGCACTGGTGTCTTCGTCTAACCGCATGACTGTAGCAGAGACGGGGAGACGTACAAAACTCGAATATCATTCACGCTTGTCTCATTGTTGTTTCATAAATAGGCGTCCGAGCGATTTATCAAGCAAAACTGGTCTGGATTACAATTCTGCTTTTCGCTGTTGCGAATATTGCGAAACGACCATTACTTGACTTTACAGCACGCTTTGCAGTTTCTTTGGCAATGTTGCTTTTTCATTTTACTTACTGAAGTACAAAAGTTTTTGTTATTTTAAAACTTTATTACTTTTTTTTATATTAATTTTTATTAAAAAAAAATACTTTATTATTATTAATTATAAATTAGAATGCAACTCTGTCATATCTGCGTTTTGATCAAGTTGAATTTTTGTATAAATATAGCTTAAGGGTCGGAGATGGACATAGACTTTTTTGTAAGTCCACGCGAACGAAGTCTTGGGTAACAGCTAGTTTATTATAAAGCACTAACGGGGTTTTTTTAACCCAGATATGAAAACCCTGAAAGCTGAGTAACTGCGGAGCAGTGTCCTCTTAATAAACGGCGAGGGTTCTGCGATTCCCAAGCTGCCTGCCAAGCGTGGGGATTATGCCCACCGCCGCCTTAATGGGGAGTCCATTTTTCGGCTATTGACGTCTTCTGGCCGATGATGTTGATGAAAGGGGTTTTTTCTCGAAGTGACTATGCCACCCAAAAGTACCATTGCCATTTCGAGTAGGTACGGCAAATGGTCGGCGGCCTAAGATATGGTCATTCAGCCTATACGAGCTTAGGTACTTTATTTGAAGTACACAATACACATTCGGTACTCCAATTGAGGAACTGAATAGAAAATTCTTTAACAACAATAGATTCAATGATTCAGCTCTCGAGATAAGAATGGATGTTTACACACTTAGCACATAGTTGATTTCTATATCAGCAGTCATTAACATATTGGTAACACTTCATGATCATCAAGTTTTTACCCGACTGCCCTAGAAGGAGGGTAATCTTTTTGAGGTGTATGTTAGTTATATGTTTGTGAGTTTTTTTTTATGTTACTCCGTGACGAGACGAGCAAGTCGCTCACCTGATGTTAAGCGTCACGCTTGCCCATAACAGTTCAGTGCCACCCAGTATTTTGAACTTCAACAGTTCATTCAGCGGCAATGCACTACGCTCGTCACCCTGAGATGTTAGATGTAAAATCTCTGTATGCCCAGTAATTACGTTGGAAACATTGCTCTTCAATCCGGAACACAGTAAAGCTTGCACACTACTGCTTGGCGGTTGAATAACTGGCAAAGGTCTGGTACTTCCCCAGGCGGACTCTGCAAGAGAGTCCTACCACTACAAAAAGTTCCTATTTTGTTAGATTGTTAAAGAGTTTTTACAAAAAAAAAAAAAAACTTTTTTACCATTACCCTCGCTAAAGGGCATTCGATTCATGGTAACAGATTAAAACGCACTTTTAAAAACGAAAAAAAGGTTAAAAAAGAGTAAGCTATGAGAAGAGACTGTGGTAAGCCCACAGATGAATAGAACTAGATACCTAGTCTAGGACGAGCCTAGCGCGCAACACATAAGTTTTATAAGACTTATATAAGTCTCCGCCCCAAATATTGAACCTCAGTTCCGACCAAGTGCCAGAGCTGTGCGTGCGTGCGTGCGGCTTACAAAATAAGACGGTTGTTTTATTTTTCTGACAACCAACAGTAAACGAAAATTACTATCTGTGCAGTGAAATTGCGTGGAAAGTCATCCGCGCACTCAAACTACAAAAAAGACGGAATAAATTTTCATCGGTAAATAAAATAATTCAGTTGTACAAGACATAGCAGAGCTCAGCGTATAATGGACACGTCGTCACTTATCCCCTTTCCTCATTGCGGATATCCCATGCAGTTGTCCCTTTCTGGCGAACGCACGTATAAAGTAGTGTTGTGACTCATTAAACAAAACGCAGACTTGTATTTTCGATTTTCACCATACCGTAAAGGGATTCGAACACTGATGAATTCTAACTAACTAAACTGTGCAATCGGGACCTTCTGCTTGGACTAAACTCGACAAGCAACGAAATCACGATAGAATCGACCGGCAGCATCTAACATGTGCGTGAGACTGTGGTGAGACTAGAGAAAATAACTTGTTAAGAGCATGTCAGGCCATGCTTAGTAAGGTTCCGTAGGTGCGTAGGATGTTTGAAGTTTTAATCAGTTATTACAGCATAACTCAAGAAGTAGTTATCACATGTTGCCCAAAATAATTTTAAAAGAAAGTTTTTACTAAGATCTATCAACATGGAAGATTACAAGTTTCTGAGATGCATAGTTTAGAAATGGCAGGGGGAGGGGGGGGGGGGGGGGACATTGCAAGCAACTTTGTCGGCCAATATTTCGCAAGCAGTACGTTTGATAAAAAAATGGTATAGGAAACCTTAACATCATTTTAAAAGACCTATTTAATGATACCCCACATGCGGGGTACAGGCGTTTTTTTTTTTATACCCTGTTTACATGTATGACAGCCACCCCATTAATATAAAAGTATGTTTTTTTAATTCTGTCAAAATTGTCACCTTACAAATTCCTATTCAACGACACCCAACATGATGGGGTGCAGTGTTTTTTTTTTGTTTACCCCCCCTTTACATGTATGGGAGCTACCCTTATTTAAAAACAAAAGATTTTTTTTATTTTCCGAAACTGTATGTCTATACTTAGACTATCGTTGTGCAAAATTTCATGCATGTAAGTTTATAACTTTAAAAGTTATAAGGCTGTAAAGGATTCAGACAGACAGACGGACGGACAGACAGACGGACATGACGAACTTATAAGGGTTCCTTGTAGTACTACAAGGAACCCTAAAAATCAGAAGCAGGGCTGGATTTAGGTACGTTGAAAACGATAGCACAAACATTTTAAAAGGATAGTATTTATAAAAAAATATAGTAGGCTTTATTATTTTTAACCTATTTCCAAAAAAAGAAGGAGGTTCTCAAGTAGTAGTTTTTTTTTTTGTTACTCGGAACTCCGTCGTTTATGAACCGTTTTAAAAAAATATTTGTTAATCCTCAGTGATGCGTATTTCACTAAAATTCGTAAATACGCATCATTGCATTTCATCAATTCCCGTGGCCGTCTGTAGCCTTCTTAATCCTTTGATTATTTTTTTCTTAAACATTCTACTTGAGAACCTTTCCGTTTTTTTGGAAATAGGTTAAAAATAATGAAGCGTAAGTATTATATTTTTTGTAAATAATATCCTTTTATAATTTTTGTGCTATCGTTTTCAACGTACCTAAATCCAACCCTGGTGATATTGCCGAAAGGGTTCTTTGTTCTTTGACAAAAAGCCGCGGCGCGGTCGCCGAAAGGCGATGCATCTTTTGATGCCGCGCTAGTCTGTGATTCGCGGGGCTCCCGAAGGTTTGCGAGTTTGTGATTTTTTTAGTCGCACGCGCTTGCTTGATGCTTCCGGTCGTTACCGTTGCAGTTAAATACTAGGAATTTTACAACAATGTTGCGTCAATAGAAACTAATAGTAGATAATTTTATTATGCAGCGTGTAGGAAATATGATTCTCAGTTTTCAATCCCATCTTGAATTAGATTTACACATCCGTACGGTGACAATACACACTGATTCAGGAAATCCGCGAGTGCACGACACTGGGGAAAAATTAGTACTTTAATGGTGTTGTGTAGTAATGTTATGTTAGTGAGTTGAGATTCGAGTGAGTGCGATTACTATGGCAGAGCGGCAGTCGACCCAAGTGTTCGCCCCATCACTACGGAACGTACTAACTCGGTACAGTAGTGGGCGTAACCTTGATGATAGCCAATGGGAATTATTTGTCACGCTCCGCGCACCCCGTGCTTTCCTCAAACTGTGGTGACTTTTGATCGGACCAAAACCCGTGTGACGAGGTATCTGGTTCATCTGTGGGTAAGCCCCACACTTTAGATTACATATTTCACGTTTAGCGTAACTTACGGGTGATTGATGGTGCCAATGCCCCTGACGCATACGATTCTTCATTTCTCACACCATGAGAGTTGTGATTATTATGATTAGATTGATCATAATAATAATAATAATAACGGCCCAACCGTTATTATTATTATTAAATTTAAAGGGCCAGATACAGAAGGCAGCCATCCTTGACACGGCGCGCATAGTCAAGAGGTTCCGCACTCAGCAGCCCAGTAGCTTGGGCCCTGCCTCGCTGTCGGCGGCACTCTAGGTTTAGGTTTTTAATAGCAATTTTTATATTTTTTATATTAATTTTATACAAAACCTAAATTTAAGAAATACAAATAAATAAATGTAATAATAATAATAATGTTTGAACAGATTGAACAGCTATTTAGAACGCTTAGCTAAGTGTGAAGAACAATGATAAGTACAAAGACAGGGACCCTATTCCTGTGCGCTCGAGATTATCTCGGTGACTGTCTCTCTAATTTAAAATTTAATGGGAGTGAGTGAGAGAGAGATAAAAATGTAATTTCTCCGAATAGGGGCCCAGGCAAACATTGGGCAGAAAGAGGCGTAGTAAGGAGAAATGTTGGCAACCATCTGCGAGCTTGGCAGGCGACATGGGGATCGCAGAACGCTCACCATTTAATAAGACGCCTCCGACCTCCGATGGTTCTGGTCGCAACGGGTCGGGACTATGATATTGTACAAATCTATTCTTATACTAGTAGTTCGCGCCGAACTGAGACATCGCGATCCCTATATCTTCACAACCCCTGGATCGATTCAGCTCATATTCGAACTTAAAAATTGTATTGAAATGAACTACTTGCCTACAAAATTTCATGAAGATCGGATCAACGGTTCGCAAGTTATCATCGGACAAATATACACGAAAACATACAAACATACATACAAATGTCGATTTGTCCCAGTAAACTTTGAAACATTCGCTTTGCTCGGT
Source organism: Apocheima hispidaria (assembly GCA_947579745.1). Classification (NCBI taxonomy): domain Eukaryota; kingdom Metazoa; phylum Arthropoda; class Insecta; order Lepidoptera; family Geometridae; genus Apocheima; species Apocheima hispidaria. Next base: position 4,977,050 of record OX388157.1, on the reverse strand, counting down.
CAGTAAATAAAAAAAGAACTAGCTTTTTCTAGGAATCAACGCACATACCAAACCGCTTATGATAGAGATCAAATCCAATAATCTTCAAATGGTCTATATATAGGTGGACAATAAACGGATTTTGCGAAATTCCATCTCTAAAGGGACAAAATGGACAATGGTTTTATGGAAAAAAAAACCTCATAAATGGCCTGTTCATTGACACTTTAATAATTTTTGCCTGAAAATGCTCTCCAGAAAACACACATATTACTTTAAATAGTGTTTGATTCTTTACAAGTTAACGCCAATTCATTTTGACCCCACCGCATAATATTTTCAAGCTCAATACAAAAGTGTAGAGATTAGTTTTAGATTATTTTAGAACTTCCACGCGAGCGAAGCCGCGGGCACAAGTTAGTGTTTTATAAGGCGTGGTTTTGGTTACCACTAAAGAATTCTACAGTGTATTCGTAATGTAGGTGTGCTTGTGCCGGCGGTAGTCGCAGTGCAGAACACCGGAAACACGTACAATCGCCGACGAAAAGACATAAACCGGCCAGTCTCTAGCCACCTCTAGCACCGCACCACATTGTTGACGTATCAACATCAACTGCCGACTGGTGCTGTTTCCGGACGTAACCTGTTTTTGTTAGGACTTGCTAGTTGAATGGTGTTAAAAGTTAATCTTCGGGCCAAGTTTGGATTGTGCAGGCCAGATAAATAATTAGCTGGGTATTGATATCTTTGATTAGCGATCATATTGCATATTTTATCAATATTTTGATTCAAATAGTTGGGTAAGCCTTCGAGACTAGTTCTTTTGTTTGTCTTACAGAATCGTGTGCCGTGCTGTTTCCGCTCTGGTAAGTTGCCCTGGGTCGTCGCGCTATGGGGCTTCCTTACGGTTTATTAGTGAAGTTAATTGACGTCAAATGTGTTTCCTCTAATGTCTATTGCAACAAGATGCATGTTAATAGCTTAAGGATCGTAGATAGGATACTTTTTTTTTGTAGGTCCACGCGAACGAAGTCGCGGGTGACAGCTAGTATGTGTATAAAAATCAGTTTCCACATGTAAGACGGAGCATCACTTGAGAACGGCTCGACCGATTTGGATGGTTTCTTTTTTCTTGTTTATTTAGTCGCGGGCATCAGCTAGTTGAATATAATTAAGGAGCTTGTAGTTCAAGGATAATTGATTAAAAACTATTCGTAAAAGTAAATTCACTTACTCAACTAATTTGTTTAATATCGACGAAAAATGCTTTGTCAAAAGGAATCGTCAAGTTTGTCGATCGATAAAATACCGTACTTGCTCATATGACAAGACTAAAATTATTTGGATATACTTAAAAGTATTATAATATGTGAAAATAGGAGGGTAGGTTTTAAAGTTTACAAAATGGTACTTACGTGGAATACAAGATCAACTAAACTGAGTACTTTCATCCAGAAAAATGCTAGCTTACAGATTTTTTTTTCAGCAGTCCTCCTCGTGTGGGGCACGGCTCCTAGGCACGACCCTTGTGGGTTTGAGATCGAATTCGGGCCGGCGGCGGCCCTGTAGCGTGGCGTGGTGATCGCGTACGGTCCTGCTCGCGCGGATGGTGGAGTAAATTCGCTTGAGCAGGATAGCGCGCGGTCACCGTTACAGAATAAGGCATAAATTGGCAAAATCAAGGTGTGTGCGCTGAGCAAAGTCTCTGTCATTTTGGAGGTGAACCAAAAATCATTTTAAAATAATACCACCAAACTTATGCAATAAGGCTGCTGGTCTAGTCTGGTATTCTCATAATCCTTATAAATGCGAAAGACTCTGTCTGTGTGTTTGTCTCGTTTTCATGTCTAAACGGCTGAATGTATCGATCTTAATTTTTGCACAGATATAGCTTGAGTCGCACACGAACCTGGGCTACCTTTTTTTTAAAAACTTTTTTACTTACATAATTTATGGGCAGCTTGTAACTCTGACACTAGATTTTACTACAATTAATAAAATAAGGAAGTCTGTTCACCCAGCTGAGCTGGCTGAACAGATTTCCTTATTTTATTATGCTGGGCCAACTGCAATGTCAGAAACATAATTAGGGGCTACGGTAACTATGTAATAGAAGCTTTACAATATAAAAAAAAAGGGATTTAAATAAATCTATATAGAATAAAAACAACTGCATGGAAAAGATCAAAGGTGATGCAAATTTACACACAACCTTTGCAACCTTGCTCAGTGTCAGTTTATCACGGAGTATTGACCACCCTTCCCTTTATTCATCTATTTTAATGTGTGTTGACTCACCTTTTCTATAAATAGTAATAAAATACCACCTCACTTCGATGGACTCAGGAAAGGTTAACCTTGCAACCCTGGTTATTAATGCTCAATAGTTATTTATGGCCATTACAGCAATTTTTTTAACACCTACTTCATAAAGTTAAAATTGTATTGGGTTGAATAATTTTTAGTTTTTACCCGATGCCTAAGAAGGTAATGTTTTTTGGGGTGTATATGTGTGTTCCTGTAAAATGCCCTGTAGCCTAAATGTCTTGACCGATTTCGACAAGCGAGGTGTCGTTGGATTCATCCTTATGTCGGGAGTGTTTACTCCGGACAGCCACTCCGGTAGTACACTCGGATAGTTTATTTTTCTTAACACTCAATACTTAGCAATGATCCAAGTCTCTTTTCATTTCACTATTTGTAAAAAGGATGACATTGATAACAATTTCATCAATAATAAAGTTTAAACAATTTGAATGTGAGAATATTCATGTTTAACATCAAATTCAACTCTATTGTGTTTGTTATCTTTAATAAATAATCAATGTGACATCACATAATCTAATCAAGCAGGCTTATCACAAGACGAGTGGCTATATCAGACGGATGCATGTTCACATGATGAATGTAGAACGGTCCGCGTAAACAAGTTCACAGAATCTTATCAGTGTTTACATGGTGAAAGGGGGTACTTTTTCGTGCCGAACGCCCAAGGAGGGAGATGTACGTATGTTTGTGTGTTTCTATATGGCTTCCTGTAGTCTAAACGGCTTGACCGATTTTGACGTATTGGGTGTCGTTGGATTAGTCTTTACTTCATGAGTGACACGGCTACTTACATTTTGCACTTAGGTATTTTTTCTTTTTAAAATATTACTTGTACATGGAACCAGGCATGATAATGACACGAAAACTAAAATATACTTTAAACACATTATACCCGACTGCCCAAGAAATAGAGTAATGATTTTTGTCACCCGCGTTTATGCCGCAAAATTAATCGACCAGTAACAGAACAAGATTTTAGCGTGCACTGTACTCTACTTTGCTATTGGTCGATCGAAGTTTCCCGCTTTACTAAAATTGGTATACTGCACCGGTACATTGGGAAGTATGATTATTTGTGTGAGTGTGAAGTAATTTGTTGTAAGACTGTACTATGTTTTTTTTTAAATCTACTTATTGTAATTGAATTTAGATGCCAATTTTATTTTTATATTATTTATTTATTGTATTACTAGATGCGTCCCGCGGTTTCACCCGCTATTCTAAAGAAACAGAATATTTTTCTGGGATAAAAAGTAGCCTATGTGTTAATCCAAGGTGTAAGCTACCTCTATACTAAATATCATTCAAATTCGTTCAGCCATTCCAGAGTTGAACAGGAACAGACACACTTACATACTTACACACAAACTTTCTCATTTACAATATTAGTGTGCTAATTAGGTATTTGACTTGTAACTTTAGTCTTGCTACAAATGAAATCTGTATCTGATGTCTGAAAAAACACACACAAACTTTCGCATTTATAATATTAGTGTGATTATCGTTAACCCAGGTTTACTCACATCTGGGCATTTGCATCTCTTTGTTTGAACCATTATCTGTTTTTCTATTTAAAAGTTATAAGTAGTACATTACCAGAATTTCTAAGAATAACTTATTGTTATTTATTGACTCACCCGTTGAAGCTGCAGGGAGTGGTTATAGCATCGCAACAGCTTATCAACGAGGGGTTTGACGGCGCGCCACGCACGTTCCTGTGATATTCGAGACGGGTCCGCTATAGCCTCCCGGATCTCTTTTCCAGCTCCTTTGTAACACTGTATCTCTTCTAGTATCTTCTCAGAGTCTAATAAGACCCTCTGAACGTCCTCGTACACATTGCGCTCGGTATCCGTGGGCGCGGCGTTTTCGAAATCCAAAAATATATCGTACCGCGGCGAAGAACAACAATTGGAGTCGTCGCGCGACAAAAGACTCAACAATTTCCCCATTTTATAACGCCTAACAACAATCAAAAGTAATTAAATGGGAAGTAAATCTAAATAATTTGTAGCAAGCGCTGCATTGCCCTTTAATGTTGTCCTGATTCGACAATGGATCGTTTCGACACAAACTTGCACAGAATGATTTATTATGATAAAACTAATTTTATCTTAACTTATTAAATCATAAAATAAAGTGTATAATTTATTTTAGAACGGTTTAAGAATTCTTATCTGACTCAACCTACAACCACCGTGTGCGACGGCCAAGGCGAACTGTCAAAATCAAAATTTACAAAAAATATTGTGATCAGTGTGACCAGTACTCGACTTTGCTAGCCTGTAGGACAAAATATGCTAAGCCTACTAAGTACTTGTTTTACAGAAAATGCAAAATGTCAAAGTCAATATTTAAAAAAAATACTGGGTTAAGATGCCAATTTATACGATTTGAATGTTTTTTTTTCTATTTACAAAAAATATATTTGTTGCTATCACTGTCCTTGGAATTTTTTTTGTGTAATGATGTTAAATTTCAAAATAATTGTAACATATTTTTTGTCACCTTGAAATAATAAAAATTCATAAACCAATAATAATTCTCAAACTCTTACCTATGCCAAAGATGTTCATATATGAATCGATTTTTAGGCTGGATTTTTTTGTTGCTAGCATATGAAAAGAGGGATATTTGCCATAATATACATATTTGCACGCTTGGCAGGTGGCTTGGGGAACAATCCTTCTTCCCCTTTGCTAAGGGGGAAGTCTTTGTTCGGCAGGGGGGCGTCTTCTGGCTGATGAATGTGTGAAAAGATTTGTTCACACGTTTTTACACATCGAAACTTGTTATCCTACAAAATTGACCCATTCAACTTTAATTATCTGTTGGTTTGGAATTACAGTTTCGTTCTAGCGTTCTGTGTGCAATTTTAGGGTATTTTGTAACGAGTTAAATCCTGCTACATTATTTAATATTTACTAAATCTAACTAAATTTACTAAATCTTGCTGGAAAATGCTAGATTTAAAATAAAAAAAAGCTGCACACCTTGCTAGAAGCTAAAATAAGTGCCCAAATTTGCTAAAATCGCAAAGTTTTCAAATTTGGTCACACTGAAATGTCAAATCAAATACCTATGTAAAAGGATGCTTATGGAGTTTTGGCGGGAACGTAAAGAAATCATGTCGCGTCATTTTATTATTTTCCATTACTTGTGTGATTTCGAGTGTTTATGTGTAAAAACCTTAGACGTAAAAACTGTGAATTAAAAAAAAAAATGCTTCTTTTTTTTCCCTCCAAGAAATTCGTATTAGTTCTAGACAAGAAGCTTTTACCTACAAGCTTCTTGGTTCTAGATCGCTGTCACCGGGGCTGTAGATAATGTACAGCCCAATAATGTACGTCCCAAAATGTACGACCGATAATTGGTGTACCGGGCTGCCAATTATCAGGTCGTACAATACAGGCTGTACAATACGGGCTGTACATTATCAAGACGTGCCAATAATGCACGACCAGGAATGTACAGCCGATAATGTACAGCCGATATTCCGCGTCCCTTAGAAAAGTACACGTTTCATCAGGTCCTACATTATTGGGCTGTACATTATTGGCTGTACATTCCTGGTCGTAAATTATCGGCACGTGCTGATAATGTATGGCCGATTATGTACAGCCTGATAAAAGGCGACCTAGCCCGTATTGGCTGAAAGACTCTGCTCCTATTGGTCGATGTGTCTATGGTCTGTTTTGATTCCATGCTTCGTTTGGACGCCATAGTGTAAATAGGACACAGATTAAAAATACCTTTAATCAACTGTCATGTTACAAGACAAAACAGAAGGTTTCCGGGCTCTTATAAACAAAAAAACCTAATAATCTAACCAGTTCTGATACAGCAAAGATTTCCGAGTTGACATAAAAAAAGCCGTATCCTACTAACTGTATCCTTATATTTTTAATCTGTGTCTTATTTATACTGTCGCGTTCAAACGAAGCAAGATGAGCATAGACAATGAGGCTCTCAGCCAATTAAGGATGGGTTGTCTTTTATCAGGCTGTACATAATCGGCTGTGCATTATCGATCCGTGTCGATAATGTACGGCCGACATTTCACGACCAGATAATGGACAGCCTGATAATCCATGTACCGGTACACCTATTATCTGGCTTTACATTATAGGGTTGTCAATTATTGGGTGTACATTATTGTCTTCCGCTGTCACCTAAACCTAATGTCACTGTCACCCAAACCAAATATCACTGTCAAATTAAGCAAATGTCACTGTCGTGCCCGGTTTTTTTTCTTTCTGAAACAATTTTGGCTCCACACGTCTTGTGCATTTGCCAATTTCAAGTTTTTAAAATTGTTAATATCGAAACAAGTCCAGTCAAAGCAATGTTTTTTTTCAGGCTGGCATCAAAACTTCTATGTTTGTTGTAAATGGTATATAACTAAATATTGTTTATTCTACTCTTACGGTTTTTAGAGATCTTCGGCAATTCTTCGTTTACTTTTCACTATAATATTTATTGAACAACACAATATTTGTATTCTCTTTGATACAACACTACACTACCACTTTGCTACCACATATGGATGAGTAGGTATACACCTACATCTAAATGAGCAGAAAATAAAATAGATTCAGGCCATCATTTATTTATTTATCACCTATTAAGTGTATAACATCGACACATTGCCATTACACATACGATTTACAAATAAAATTTAGTTTAAGTTATGTATCTAAATATTTACAAAATTCTTTCCGTCTTTTGATTCACATCTATTTTCTACACTTTTTCCTTTGGAGGGTGAATTTAAGAGAAGCTCATGAATAAGGTTAGTAGCTTTTTCAGATGTAGGGAAGTATCTAATTTTTATTGTATGTTACACTACTTACGAATATTATAGGTATCTACTTATAGGTTGGCAAAACACAGCGGGTACATGATCAAAACAAGGTCTGCTATTCCGCTTTTAGTTATCTTTGTATAACGTAATTTAATAACATTTGTGCGTATTCCGCTTCTGCTTATGCACGCTCAAGGCTGGTGTCAACTACGCGACCATACAGTACAGTTACAGTGGTTACAGTACCACACCTATTTTATTTTACTTGTACAAATAGTAAAATCTAATTCTGTATCGCGTTTGTCACTCTGGATCGCATGGCGCAATGCGGCGCATATGTCGCGTTCCTTGGGTGTTCACCTAAACCCCGTGTGTGGACGTAGTAGGTAATTGCTATTATGCCCGTCTGCACTAATGTCAACAAAGGTAAGACATATCTAAGCATCATTTAAACTAAGTCAGACTTAGGCATGTCAAAGGAAAGGACATGTCTTACGCATTTAGGCAACCTCCTAAGTTTTATTACTAGGTACGTCCTAGAGAGTTAAGTATGAACTTAGAAGCTGTCAGTTTAGTGCAGACGGGTATTAGAGTTCTACATACAAAGTTAAATAATGATTAGGCAAATAAACAATGTTATCTAAACAAGTGTGTTATTCTGTTCACCCTCCCAAAGCCCTGAGCAAAAAAGAGCCATTCCTAGTGCTATTTAAGATATTCAATACATTTATTATCGCAATACATTACAGAATCTGAAATTCAAAGCCCCTGTATAAAATTTTAACTAGGTACCGAATAATAGAAAAAGTGGACAGAGCAAGACAATAAATTAATCTATTATGGAAAAAAAATACCCTACTGTAATAATTATTACACTAATAATAAAAGATATTCCACGCAACTTACGAAGTAGTTTTCGATCGTATAATATTTTTTAAGATCAGTCTAACATTCGATAAAAATTTACAACTTTTCTAACGTTCATTTCAATAAGTAAGGCTTATTTTAAAGCCTTGTTTAAAAGGCTTTCACCAAGAGTTTCAATGACGATCATTATTACTAATTAAATTATATAAATATTGATTTACCTACGTATTATGCGTAGGTACTTAAGTATTTAATAAAATACTGTGAAATACAAAAAATCTAACATCCATATCCCCTTTTGATTCCATTTGTGCAGATAATTTTAATTGCTCATGATTGTCAACTTTTCAGCATTCATAAGATTAATTTTAAGACATTCTACCTAGGCCTTGAATTAGTTTCGAGGCTCTTAATTAAATGTCGAAAATAAGATTATTTGGTAGGTGTTGATGATAAAATCACGTAACCGAACTGAATCATAGCAAATTTAAGGAGGTTCTTATGCATTTCTTTGAAAGTAATCCGTTCTACAAAATAAGTGAATAAAAATATGTCAATGAAATTCTCGGAATCCTCATTTTTGTGTAATGAACAAACGGAGCCAGCATAATAAATACCTACCTGTCATAATATTAGATGTTAAATTGTTTAAATAATTCGTTCGTTTATATAACTCTAAACATAATTTAATCTGTAAAAGTGACTTGCCGGTAATATTGCAATATAGCCTGTATTTTTAATTTATTATGAAATATTAAATGCTTAACTAAGTATGTAGATAAACATAATTATAATTATAAATAGTAGGCAACACTTGATAGGAAATTGTAGAAAAGAATTGCTACAAAACACACACAGCTTGTAAAATACTTGAGAAGTTATTTCGGTGTTTCTGGTTTCAGTAGTAAATTCGATGGATTTTTAATTTGTAGCATTAGAGCTTTAGTTCTTGTTCTGAGATTGGAACCGAAAAATGACACCGCGTTACAAGTATTTTTGATTTTTCTCTGACACTTATCTAATTTTGATAATTTGAATAAAGTGAGTTCCGTTCCAACCACCAACGTCTATTATAACATGTAAAGCCTTCGACCAAAGTAAACTTTACTTTGGTCGAAGGGTGCCCTTCGGACAGTATGTCCATCGTCCCTGCGCATTACGTGCCCATCTCAAGTGGCTTTCAGTTAATTTTTCGGTTATGTGTGCTACTTGAAGACTTCGTTTCTAATCTTGTCGAGTTTGATTGGATATTTGAAACTCTAATAAGTAGGTATAATGAAATAGTTTTCGTTCATTGAATCTATTTGCTTAATTATTTTGTTGTTTAAAGTATTTAAAAATTCGCTAATGTTATTTTTTTTTTACTTCCGCGAGACTTGATTAATTAAACAGACTCCAGTGACAATTTAATTAGATATTGTAGAGACTGATTGTACACGACAACAAACAATACAAAATAACATCTAACTACACTTATTCGTATCTACTTACAGTTTCTAAATCGTAGTCTTAGGTTATTTGGTGTAAAGATCCGTCTTATCACTAAGTTTTAAAAGTCACTTCATTTACGAATTAGTAAAGAAATTCTACTAGTGCATGTATCTACCAAAGCTTTAAAATAAAGTATTATTTGTTTCAGAAAATTTCGAACGCTTCCGTAGCTTTAGAAATGTTTCGTAGCACTGCTACGAGAACAAAGAGACTCCGTAGCAGTTGGTAAAAAAAAAAACGAATAACATTTGTAGAAATAAAGAATGAAAACATAAATAAATGCCAATATAAATGCTGGCTACTGTAAAATATGTCTATTCATGAAATGAAAAAAATAATAGAAATATTAAAATTGAATGTTGCCCGAAAAAAGTTACGTTGCGGATAAAGCTTGATGTAAATTCTATCAAGAAAATATCGTACTTTGTCTCCATAATCTATCTGAAGCAGAGGGTAGGTATCTGAAATAGTGAAGAGAGAGGGAGAGAGCTAGAATCGTAGTCGGATTTACGTCGTTTACTGGCAAGAGACAGCGCGAGACTGGAAGCAATGGATAATTAAATGCTCTAATGTTGGATGCCAAGACTCATGTTTGATTGCTGTGCTAACGAAGTACCTCAAGGGGTGTCGTATAAAACAATCTGAAGGTCTTGATATTTCAAACTAATAGAAACTTATCAGAAAAAAAGTTAAATTCCAGTGGGGCAGCCCGATTCTCGCCTCAATAACAGACAGAAGTACTGAAGAACGATCAACATATCATGCGCATCGCAACAAAAATGTCTATACGTTTGTCGTGCTAAAATTATGTCTACATTTTTCTCATTATCGCACGAAACTACTAGTGTTCTTCAAAAGTATAGAAGATTTTGTCGCGGCCTGAATGCTAGGCTTGCTGAAGTACTATGGTTAAGTACTAGCCGATACGAGAAACTTTCCTATTAACAAGTCAGAGTCCAGCGTAGGGTTGCCAATCAGCGTAATTGTCTCTATGACAGTATGTATCTGAAGTAGTTTTTGGTTATGTTTCCAGTTTTCTCTAGAACGGTGAGTATCAGCTTGCACTATTTTTTCTATGGTATAGAATTCTTGTCTATCTGAAGTACTTGAGAGCAGAGACGAGTAGGAATTTCTCAATGAACAAGTCGGAGTCGAGCGCGGCGATGTGCGCGGCGCGGCCGACCAGCGCGCTGGCCGTGTGCGGCAGCGCGTGCTGCACGTCGTACCGCACCACCGACACGGAGGACGCGCGCGCCGCCAACGGGGACACCATGTTGTGCACCTGCGGATATCAACAAGCTGTACAATATGGGTGTCTTCCGAACTAGAGGACGCAGCATAGGTACCTTCTAGGTAAGCATGCTCTAACCTAGACTATAATTGCTGAACATCAGACAGGATGTGGTTAAAAGTAAAACTATTTCCAAAAAAAAGTTGAATTATACTTATGTAAAGTACATAAGTACATTTTGTACTTTTTTCTGCGATCTTTTTCTAAGGAGTGGTAGGCCACTCCTTAGAAAAAGAGGCGAAAAAACCAAACTAACTGTTTGTAACTAGTTATAAAGTAAAACAACAAACCATTTCTCTATACGCCTGTCCCAGCAAAGACGTATCCTTAGCAGCTGCTTTACACAGCTCCAGCCTCGCTGAGTGCAGGGGAACGTATCGGTCCTGCCCCGACCCACAGAGCAGGATGTGCTTGAACTGGTGAAGCTGGCTTCTCTCACTCAGGCGGTACAGGAACGAGCGGCGAGGGTCGGCCGCGTCGCGGAGTGACAGCTGGAGGAGAGAGCCCGACTTCTTCCACTTCTGCATGAACCACATCCCTGGAATGATTAAAAACATGGATGAAAACCGATAAAGGTCGATGGGTACGCCTGTTATATTTCAAAGATGGCCCGTGGAACAATGCTATAATAGGAAGGTATAATATATATTATTTGAACTTATTGATCTTTTCACAGTATACCTGTATGTTCGAGATAGCGTTTTTGACCAAATTTTGACTCGAAATATTTTTTCTCCATATACCATTAGGAATGAGTTAGCTTGGGTTTCTATTTCAAGTCAAGCAGAATTTGTGACAATCATTTCGCAGATTAAAGCGACGTCTCACATTCTTATCAGCACTACGCATATTTCTATAGAAATTAGCACTCTTAGTATAATTTATCTATGCTAGTACGTAGAAAGCGTTAGGGGCGAAAATGGAGAAGTAGTTAAATAATCTTACCAGCGTTAACCAATCCACTTGAATTGTACAACGTCCCCAAATGGGGTCCGCTGAGTGAAAGAAACGTATGCAGTTTGCTCAGTAGCTGCTTCATTTGGGGCCGCGCCAGTGCAGACCGGATTATAATGGTGCCCAAGGAGTGACCTACGAAGCTGATCCTTGCTGGCTCGCTCGAGTTTTGTATGTGGGTCAGGATCTCTTGGACGAGCCTGGAAGTTAAGCAAAATATATTTAAAAAAAAGTTTAACCAAATATCATCCTTCTAATATCCTCCTTTGAGTCCATGGCGAAATTCAAACTCCAAAATATGCATATTACCTTCACGTCTAATTTCATCAAGATCGGATGAACCGTTAAGTCGTGAAGATAACAGAGACACACAGACAAAGAGTGTTGTAGTCGCATTTCACAAGAGAGTTTAATGAAGTTGGATTGGCATGAAGATTCTTGAGAACACTGAAGTACATAAAATCAATGAGGTTATGAGTGAAGGTTACAAAGTAAAGATTCGCTGACCTGTCCGTCATCGTATCAAAGTCAGAGAAGGTATCTCCTTGGTTCCTCTCCGACATAAGGAAGTCCAGTCTAGCTCCCGGTAGACCTAATTCTAGATAAGTCTTCACGAGACGAAGATCTGCCGCGTTGCCGTCCAAGCCGTGAACGCAAATTATTAGATGTAATCCTGGAAAATATCATAGTAGATGTTAGGAAACTAGGGTTTGGGAAACACCATGTCCACGTGTACAGCCATCATTATTTTGTAGCGCAGATAGCTGTGGCAGTAGTTGGTGCGTTCTGATTTCGTATTTCTAGTGCCAACTTTGTTGGCTAGCTAACACCTTCAAGTTTCCTGAAGTTTCAGACGCATTAATCATGGTCAATTCATATCAAACAATTGCTATAATCTCTGCGATATCAAATGCGTTGTTTGTCGCGTTGCTTCAGGGCCTACCTAAGAAAATAAATATTCATAATTTTGGTTGCTGCACTCACCTTCTGGATTGAACATTCGATACTCATCACTGATGTGGAAGTATGGCAAAGAGTTCTCCACGGGAGGAAAGTCAGAGTATATTGCCCCAGGGTATTTGACACTCTGCCGGAACTCTTCACGGCATTTTACGAAAAGCCTCTCCGATTCCGCTAGTCCAAAGATGCTGACGAGATTGCTTTCTCGTTGCTCTGAAATAAGGAGAAACATTTATCAATGTAAAGATCTAAAATAACTCATTTATATCACGACTAAAACCATAACGCAGCAATATAACTCGCGTGATTAGTCGTCTCTGGTTTACTAGCATCACTAATACTAGGTTTGTGGGGGTCGGGAACTAGGAAATTACGGCATGCTAGGCGGCACTACCTGAAAGCGTGTGGAGTAACAATGGTGTCCGTTTCGCAACATAATCCCAATGTTTCCTTGGTTTTCGAGTAATCTACTACATAATATGTACTCATTCAAAATTTCGTCAGATTTAACTTTATCTAGAAATTATTAGTTTGTTATTTATTTAGATGTTATTACCATTATCACTTCGATTGGCAAGTTCCCCAGTGCTCTGACTTTTATTCAGTGTACCGATATTTGTCACCGAGCTGGAGTTCATCGACTGATGTGGTCTCAGCTTTCGCCTCTCCATGATTCCTAGTGCAAGGGCAATCGAAAAGTTAGTATGATTAATGCAAAGCTACCTTCGCTGTCATAGCAGATTAGATAAATGAAGCCCCTTATGATATTGTTATGTACATATAAATCGTAGTGCACAAAAAAGTAAGTACCTTCACAAACGTGATACAACGGGTTGTCAAGTTGTAGCGTTGAAAGCAGAGGTTGTTTTCGTGGCGTCTTCGAAGGGGTGGAGGCTTTACTGCTCTGTCTGCTAAGTTTTGGTGACTTTGATGGAGGATCCTGTAAACATTTACCATAGAAATGATTGTGCAATTTAGAGGGTCGTCCTGCCGCGAGGTTTTGGTGCAGTAGGTATTTCTAAATTGTATTGCTGTCGCTTTTCTCCGCGAGCGTGCGATAGAGAGAATAACCGGTTGAGAGTGTATTCACCTACATTTTTTGATTTGTTTACGAGAAAACTATTCCCCCCCCCATAATCTTATAAAAATCTTTTGTTGATGTCAATGGCTTGGGTAATTTTTATTATGATCTACTGATAGCAAAGACATACAATTTAAAAGGGATAGTTCTTTGTCAATTTTTTAATACCTATCAATTTTAAAAAAGCTGCCAACCCGCACTAGGCCAGCGTGGTTGATATGGCCCAACAACCCTTCGAGGGTTGGCTGATATTTCAGCAGTGGGAGTTTAAATGCTGAAGCAGATTTAAAAAAAAGTTAAAAATAAACGAAAATAATTGTTACCATACTTGCCTGTAACTATGAAGATATACCAATATATAAAAAAAATAAACCTTTAGGCATAATTTTTCACGATGTAGATAACATGTATAAAAAATCATCCCCATTATAACAATTAAAAACAGTGATAACATTTAGGGATGGGACAGCGCTTTTTGTAAGGACGAGAAGACGATATCTTAAGTTATGTATTAATGTAATATAGTTAGGTTGGTACCTCGTTTTACAAAGCTATCTTTTACTACAGAATTTCCTTACCTTAAACTCATCAGGAGGAGGTGGTGCATCTCTAAATTGCTGTGGTGGAGGCAGATGCTCGTAATCGTTGTCTCCTATAAAATGTGCCAAGTCCACTTCCGACTTTGCCTTGTTGTGGTACTTCTGTACCGCCGTCGCAGGCCCCCCAGGCTTCTTGGAGGAAACGTGGCTTTTACACGCTCGGTCCACCGTCAAACTTCTTATTTCAGCCGCAATCAGCTTTTCAGTGTATTGAATCTTGTCCTTCAGCTTCACCTTCGGGTCTGGTTTGCCCGGGACTTGTTTTGGCGTAGTCTCTTTGCGAATATATGGATGTAGATTATCGCTTATGGTTTGTGATTTCTTTACCGTTCCTTCAGTTGGGGGTTTGGACATAGAGCTGTAAGTTTTTCCTTGAACGGCACTAAAAGAATTGTGCCTTTGGGACATTTTCCCAGCGGTGGCTTCAGCTATTTGCTGATAGCAGCTTGCCGTGCAAGTATCTGAATTGCATCCCTGGTCTATTCCATTGCTATGCATTAGCTTGTTGTACTCGCACTGGCTGTCTGTACAAATAGAATCGCTACATATAGTGCACTCTTCGCATACCTCTTTATCACAGCATTCTATTTTCTCGTCCGAGTTACTCTGAGCTACTTTCACGGCTAATTTTAGCAGTCGTTCTCTCAACTGTTCCCCATTAAGAACGGTTCTTTTAAAATCGCTTATTGTTTCACCTTCAGCTTTTTGCGGTTCGCTTGGTTCTTCATGTTTTTTACTAGGGGTTTTTGGAACGACGGGATTTGAAGGAGTAAAATTTTGGTTTAATTGACTGCTTGCGTTATCTGGGGAGGAGGGCACCGAGCTCCGTGCGCTCGATACCCAACCACTCTGTTCACTCAAACTGGACGTTGAATTGCTTCTACTGCGTTTATCTTCTTTATTTGAGAAATTCTCTGGTGGTAGTATTTTAAAATCTTTATCTGCTATATCGAGAGGAGGCGATTCGAAAGCCGGCGGTGGTGCCAAATTCGGCAACGATTCAGAACCAAAAGTATTGTTTAGATTCGGTTCATCCAAGACGGATGCGGCACTTCGACAATGGCGTAAAAGTTCTGGACCATGGTCCAAACTGTAAGGTACACTGGCTGATGATTCTAACCGCCTTAATTCAAAAGGAATGCTATCGTTACTCGAGGAAGATGCCGCTTCGGACATTAGTTGCGTCATTTTTTCTGATGGCTTATGTTTAGAGCGTTTTTCGGGTTTACCACTGGATCTTCCACTTTTTGGAGTTGCTAGGCCGGATTTGGGAGTTGCTCTTCCAGACTTGGGTGTGGTTAAGCCTGACCGCGGAGTAACAACACCTGATTTAGGCGTAGCTTTGCCGGATCTTGGTGTTCCTCTTTCAGATTTTGGTGTACTACGATCTGACTTAGAAGTATGCCGATCTGACTTGCTGTCCCGTGATTTGATAGAATGATGACTGCTTAATGAATCTCGACTAGAATTTACTTTGGAGCTCTCCTTGACACTGTTGGTAAGTTTTGATTCTTTGGACCTACTTTTTTTATGCCTCACTGAAGGCATCGTGGAATGTGGAGTGGATGGCGGGGTTTTCGAATACGTAGACTTAGATGTACCATCGCTGCTTCTATCTAATGTCATCACAAATCCGCTGTCGTCACTACTTTTACTAGATTTCTTCTGATGGTAATTCTGTATAAGACTACCTGTATTAAAGTCATAGCTCCAGTCTCCTTTTTGTAGGTAATAATTTAATTCGTGTCTCAGCTGATTGCGAGCAGCTACGATATCGATCTGCGGATCCTCGCCGTTATTCTGATGAAACACGTGAGTAGAATTTGATCTATGAACGTGTTTATTAGAAACTAAGTTATTCTGATCAGTCACTTGAGTTTTACCACTAACCGGTGGATAAGAATTACGTGGAGGCAACATAGGACGGGGTAAATTTACACTGTAGCCTCTTTGAAATTCTAATGGATTACGAATTACATTATTCCCTTGCATAGTACCCTGATTACCGTATGTGTAGCCGTACACTTGGTTAGGATTAGACTTCATCACTCCATCATACTTATATCCTACATTATGAAACACTTCATTGTTCATAGAGTGTGGGTTCACACTCAAGTTACATGGATTTTTGTATTTTTCTCTAAATTCACTTATATTTCTCCGGTAATCATCTCCTTTACCGCATCTTATGGTCGTGTTTGTGGGATATGCTGTCGTCGTTACGCTTCTTGGCAGAGTAGTTGGCTTCATTTGTTGTGGAGGTAAGTAAGGCTTTGGGTAATTAACTGATGTGTTAGAACTATTTCTTGGTGGCTTGGAAAGGGTTTGAGCAGTATTTTGTGGAGTCATCTGAGATACTCTTAATTGATCTAAAGACTTGCTGTGTCTTGCAGGTAACGTGCTGACCCCACTAGTAATTTCATGTTTCTGACGAAACACTTCATTGGGATCTGATTTGTCTTTTCCCAGCCTTGAAACATTAGTACTACTTTTAGAGCCATTGATGTCTAGTAAAGTTGAGGCTGAATATCTGGACAACTGCTGTCCTTGTTGTATGGAGCACGAAGCAAATGCATTATTTGGTGGGAGCTGGATTTCGCTGATTTGATTGTTTTGTACAATGTATCTATTTCGACTTGTCAATTCCAGTTGTTTATTGTGTGGTTTGGTTAGTTCTACGTTTTGTTTGATTAGGGTTCTTTTTGGGGATCCACGAGCAGACTTTTGAGGAGCTAAAGTTAGGGTTGCTTGAACAACATTATTGTTAGTCTTAGGAGCATTGAATTGTGGTTCAAGTACGTCCATGATTGTTTTAGGTAGAGTGAGTGTCACTCTTGAAGCTTCGGATGATGGTCTTCTAGAATCCATTAGCGAACTAACACTGCAAGCACAGTCATCTCCAACAGGCTCCGAACACAAAAATGGATCTAAAAAAGAATTTAATTATAGTCACAGGCTCAATTTAAAGATTGGACTGCTCGAACAGAATACATTTTGGTAAAACTTACCACTACCAGATTTACTTCCACTTGAGTTCAAAAATGACCGACGTCTTGCAAATTCTGCAGTGTCCTGATATCTGAAAGCCATTTTTTAAATTGCACTTTTATAAAACTTACCACTTTTTCCTCTTAACGTACGATTTGAAGAGGTATTCATACCTATCTTCAAATATGATGGGCATGATGTGTGGGTCACCATCCAGAGCGATACAGTGGACGGGTAAAGGCGGCAGGAGGGCCAAGTATCGGGATCTTCGGGCCACCTCGCCGACACTCTGGTACGACTGGTAGTTGCTGTCGTAGCAGCCGGCCAGCGAGTGTCTGGGGTTGTCCAGTACGAAGAAGCACTCAGCAAAGCGCTTGATACTGTAGGAAATGTGATGATTGAACATTTTGTCAAGGGTATTTACAGTGATATTAATAGCGTCATTGCATAGTCCAATTCAACTTTCAACTAAGCTTTGCGGAAAGTTACAAACTTATGATTTCGTTTGAATTCATGAGCACAGAATCATCAATTTTTCGACAGTTAGTTTCTAGAAAACCTGAGTGGGACGTTGTGGGGGGATTGGCTGAACAGAATTTGTATATCCAGGATATCAGTTTTTAAAACGGTTCACTATTTTGAGCCATGTTCATTGTGAGTCTGAGGTTTTATCATAAAGGTAACACAGCCGGCAATGCAAAAAGCACAACTGGGCGATGACGTGACTTGCGCTCATCGTCTCCTCTTGAACCATTCTCGTGTATCACATTACCGTAAAGCATGATGCCTGGCAGCGAGCGCGTGGTGCACATGCGGCCGGTCGGCGGTGTGGTGCAAGAAGGCGCGCCACCGCAGCGTGACTTCAGCGCACAGCCGGGCAATGTCGTGAGCCGCGCTCATCGCCCACTCTTCTTCCTCGCCGCATGTGTTTTTCTGCACGTTCTGGAATATACGAATTGTTGTTGGTCATTGAATTGATTGCTGAATAGATGTTTGGCGTTAAGAGGATCTCCCCTTCTTTAGATAGAACGACAGAAAAGATGAAAATGAATGCTTTACGAGTTTTTGGTAGGCCCTCAGGTACTTGATCAAGTGTCCCTAATAAGTAATTTATCGGGAACGGGGAAGTATTCCTCTCAAAGACATGTTTTAAAATGCAATTATATTAGATCTGATATTTTATGCAGGATATTTTCGTAAAATAAAAACGTTTCTAGGTTGAAACTATGTATGGCATATGTACATATCATCATCATCATCATCATCATCATCCGCCATAAGACGTCCACTGCTGAACATAGGCCTCCCTCTTCGGCTACAACTATATACATATAATAGTCTAAAAATAAAATTATGTTTTTTTGAAGCCACAGTTTCTACTTATGACAAAAACCGTTCAGTGGACAAACTTTCTTGATAAAATTCCCAACAATTCACAAACCTTCGTGTATCATGCCACTCGTTCATATACTTACCTACCCTGACTCACATTTTCCGATGCGTGCATCGTAAAATAACTAGAGCGTGACAAGAGTCGTATTCATGACAGTGAGCCAGACCTGCTAAGGGCACGCTATCAAACAATAACTTTTTACAGATCTTCACCTTTCCGAAATCGCTAAGGTCTTTCAGTCTCTGCGCAACTTCTCCAACAACGGAGTTTGAGGTAGATTCTTCTGGAGTCAGCAGAACGCCTGTGGAGCCACATACTGCTAACGCGCTCTGCAGACCTTCCAGTGATCCAAGAAGAATCCCACACACTTCAGCGTGAACTTGCCTAAAACAGCAAAAAGTCAGTACAATGATTATAACTCAGGTAAGTAAAATAATTATGTAGGTATTACACTACATTCTGATTAAAAAAATACCTTGCATGTGCTATTTTGCTCGAGTTGCTCCCCGAACATTTTCCCGTAGACCCAAATAGCACATTTTCGAAACTTCCCGAAGTATTGAAGTTGCCAGCACTTTTCATTAACTTGCCCCATTGTTTGCTCGACCGTGGAGTGCTGCAAAACAAGACTATTCTCACCCATACTTAGAGATACCTACTTTCTTAAAAGAATTGGTGTGAGACACGGGTAATAAAGAAAGAAAATGGGTGTTTTACGACTTCCTCCACCTGCATCAATGAGACTTCGTATTTGGTATACCACCTAATCTTTTATAGCCAATAAAGGTATAAAATACGATCACTGTCACGTAAAATTAGACGCAGGTGGAGTAATCGACATCTATTCACTCACCAACTTTGCACGTAATTCATAATGCTTTTCCTTTGGGGTTGCATGAAAAAATAACCACATTAATCAAGGAAATTAAAAAAAACTCATTACCATAAGCCATGGGGGGAATGTTTCAGTAGCCTCCTGTATTTTTTAGACCACGCATGACTCGAATAATGGTTAAAGGTGGGTACGTATTCAAATGTAAAAAAAAAATACCCTTTTAATTAGTTTATAGTACTTACTTAGGTATTTAAATGTAGAGCGGTATTTTTGTCTAAATATTTTTCTATTATTTTGTCTTTTAACACTTACTTGATGTATGGTTGATGTAAAGCGACCAGACTCGCGTGGATAGTCATAGATACCGCCGACAGGTGGAAGTAGTCGAATACCACTGGCAGGTGGTAGTGCAAGCCTTGCGAGGGCTGGAAGTGCAGCTTTAGAACTCGGCAGGAGACTGGCGAGAGAGTGCTGGTTTGAGCACCTTCGCTGCACCACAGCTCTACGCCGACGCTCCATTCTGCTCGCTCGAGTGATTCTTTCAGGTTGCGACTGTCAACTGGTTGAAAGAATTATATTTATTACTAAAAGCTGTAATTAATCTATGCTTATCGATAGGAACTTTATATATTTATTTGATTATATTTTGATTATATATATTTTGATTATATATATTTTGATATTTAATTTTAGATAAATTATTGATGAATGGAAACAACGAGAGTGGTCTTCATAAAAGAAGTCGCACTGTCATCGCTCGATAGAATTTTACCAATTTGGTAAAATTAATACCATATTTACAAATATGGTATTGATGTAGGTAAAGTAGCGATGTTATACTTAAATGTTATTGGTTTAGATGATATCTTTTATCCCCAAATCAAGCGAACTGTACAAGTGTCCGTGTAAATTATGAGAACTGCCTTAAAACTGTTTCAGTAACTAACTAACCTAAGAGATGAGCTCTAAAATGCACGATATCCCTGAGGGTGACTTCTTCATTCCGGTACATGATCTGGAAAGGTCGCGAGGCGGCCAGCCCGGAGATGAGCGAGGCGTTGGTGCCTTGCCTTCCAGATCTGGAGGCGCTGTTGGTGCTGGAGACAGAGGCCTCGATGTGGACCGGTACCTTCGGTGAGAGGCGCAGCCCGACGCGCACTTGGTACAGCCTGGGTAGCGAGATATGTTTATAATTAACTAGCTGTTACCCGCGACTTCGTTCGCGTAGACCTACAATAAAAAGAAGTTGCCTATGTGCGTCTCCTACCATTGAGCTATATCTATGCAAACATTCAGCCGTTTAGCCGTGATAACGCGACAAATACCCAGACAGAGAAACAGAATTACTTTCGCAATTATTTATAATATTTATAATAATAAGTAAGTATTTTTTTTTAAATTTATGAGTTGGTAGTTATTTGTTTAATAGTTCCATTCTGACATACGCAAACATATTATGGATGGTAAAAAAAAAACAGTAGAACGAAATTGTTAGTGCGTTTGGTTTAGTTGTAGGTCAGGTCCCAGTTCGATTCCAGGCCAGGCAGATATTTGAATGACAAAGCGTGTATAAGATTGTTATTTTTTAACATTATTTGATTTAGTTAAGAATTCAATTTTATTTAAATTTAGTAAAATGTTGACGTATTAACGTATTTAAACTACATGGATTAAAATTTGAGTTTTTGTGTTTTTAGGGTTCCGTATCTCAAAAGAAACCTTCAGTGTCAGTTCGTTGTATGTTTGTCTCTCAAGACCCTTTTCTAGGAAGCGTGGTTGTATCAACTAGAAATTAATATCAAATACTGAGGCCAACGGTCCCTTGGAGCCTTGGAGCTGTCAAAAAATTAAAAACTTCTAAGAATAATCGTCAATCATATGGTGTATTACCCGTTGACCTAAAATCATGAAATTTGGTAAGAAGGTCTTACAGAGCAAGTAAAAAAACTATAAATAATTAGTTATATCACATAAAAAAGCGATTACAAACTTATTGCAGTTGAAGAAATTACCGCGACGTATGGATAGTTCTTTTTTTTTGACCAGAAAATTAAGTTTTTACCGAAGCCTATTGGTGCGCGAGTCATATTCGCACTATTCCTTTTTTTACTTTTAATATATGCTGCTAACAACTTTTTATATTCTATCATGAAAACCGTGAATCGCTTCGTTCCACCGATATATTCCCAACAAAGGTGCCTGTATCCAGTGTAGATAATATCGGGTGACAAATCTGTTCACAGCCGAATTCATCGCCACCTGTAAATTGGAAAGTATCGGGACCACCCCAAATCAATTTGGAGCGACCTGTATCACAGTATAAATAATAGTACGTGCATGACACACCGAACTGAGCTATGAACGCGTAGATAACGTTCAGGCTGCTGATGACACTTTCCCCCTGTAGTGTCTCTTTCGTCTTTCGAAATACTCTGCAAATCCAACCGTAACTAACTGGAGGACTAACAATACCTATATAAATACATACTTTGTAAATAAAATAAAACTAGTTTATGCCTGTAAGCGAAGTGTCCTGGTACACAACCAATGCAGAAATTCACAGCAACCTAGAGATGACCACAGTCAAAGAAAAAATATCAAAATTTCACAAAAAATATAGGCGCCGCCTACTACAACATGTGCTCAACAACTGACTACAAGTCACCTTATTCATTAAAGGAGATGTGCTCACTGGAGCGCACACTTACCCCGCCAAACCAGTCACACAAAAAATCTGCTTATAGTCCAACTGATCGCAGATATAGCAACAGAAAAAAAAAAAGTTTATGCCTGAGACCAAAGAATAGACAGTAGTAATCCGTAAGCTTGTTTATTTGTTCCCATCTGATCGGATTTTAATGAAGTTTGATTCGGAGGTGCTTATATCACTAACATGCGAAAGTTTGTGTGTACCTAAGTAACTTTGTTCCGATTCAACTCCCTAACGGCTGATCTAATGTCAATGAAATTTGGTATGGAGGTTGCTTAAACACTGGATTAACACAGGATTTGATCTCGGAAATACACATGGTTCTTGTACGACGGCTGTGAAACCGCGGGGCGCTGTTAGTAGTAATATAATTATACAAACAAAATACGACAGGTACAAACAGAATTATGAATTATTACCCAATTATAGCGACAGTCGTATTGCAAATTGCATGCACACATGACACTGTCGAATGTAACGCAAAAAGTTGGGAAATATAATCTACTAGGTTGCCCGCACGGCTTCGCACGTCTAGGCTACACGCTACAACAGTAAATGAAACACCCCACTTCACCTTTTTAGTGATTGATTTTCTAAAAATCCTGATCCTGATTTTTATGATTATTAAACAAAGCGAGTTTGATTGGCTTAGCATGAAATATGATTATATGTATTATTATTATTATAATCATTTTTTTTTCATAATTCTTAATTCATTTATTTCGTATGTGGGTATACAAGGTGCGTATACAAGTTGTTTATTAGGTTGAATATTTCAACCTAATAAAAACAACTTTGTGAACCTAAAGGCCAATTGTAATCGCACACAACTTATACGTAGAAACATTAACACAAAAAGGGAGTAATTAGGTATTGATGTAGTTACTACCTATAAAAAAAAAACATTTAATCAAATCGTTAAAAGCAAATTTAAAAGATGAAAAACACGAGAACATGTTATAGGGAAAGCTCCGTTCAGTTGTTATTGCTTTTATATTGGAGTGACAAGCAATGTTTACAAGTAGGTCACAACATTCTATGCGTAGGAGTCTGTCATTTAGTTGCGTGATATTAATTTTAGTAATAGTTATGAGGACACACGCTTTTCCTTATTTTTATCAGACTGCCTAGAACACAGAAGAGAGAGAAGTAGAGGTAAACATTTTTCCTCTTCTGTGGCCTAGAAGGAGTTTATCAAGTGTAAGAAGTATTTTTGATCGAGCGAGCGTAGCGAAGGTAAATGGCGTTGCAGCAAACATTCCCTAAATTGGGGGGAAATACCGGAAAAATCAAAAATCGCTGACGAAAAAAATATCTAAAAAAGCGATTGTGCAGAGACCAAACACGTCTTTCTACTAGTCATACCATACAATTACATAATTATTACAAACTAGCTGAACTCTGCGACTTAGCTCGTCCTGACAATTACGAAGACAACAAAAAATCAATAATCCAAATCGGTCCAGCCGTTCTCAAGTGATGCTATACATTATATTATATAGATGCGAAAGCTTGTCTATGCAGAAGTGTTGTAACTCAACTTCGTAACGCTATAAATAAATCACAATAAAAAATGTCTGGAGGTAGCTTATACACCTAAATTAACACATCTAGTTTAGTTTAGTCATCTAGTTCCTCTCGCGCCCTCCTGCTAAAGATTCCTATTTCTACCCACGTAATTCTTTCCTATTGTAAGTCTTTTACTGTGCAAGCTGTCCTGCTCTGGAACGAGCTCCCTGTGTATCAGGCAGGCTAAATCTCTTTCTATATTTAAAAACCTCGTTTATAAACATTATCTTTCTGTGTGTTAATTGGTACGTATGTATAATTATGTATTATTAGTTTTAAAGTATATATTTTACATTTATATAGTTTGTATTTATCGTATGTATTTTATGTAGGTAGTAGGTTTATGTATGTATTTTCATATTATTATTATTTTTATGTATCTACACCACCGACCGTAGTTTATAAGTCATAATTCTGTCCATCCAAAGGTTGTCTGGAAGAAATCGCTTTAGGCGATAAGGTCGCTCATTATACTACCGTTTTTTTTTTAAATATTATTGTTTTTTAAGTTTGTCTGTTTTGGTGTATAATAAAGTTATATTGTATTGTGGTTTCACGCCAGATTTATTGTATTTTTTAAAGATAGCGAGAGATGCCACGAGGAGCGAACAGGGTGTACATAAATACTCAATACTTTACGGTATCAGCTGTGAAAGCGGCTGTAACCTCTGTATTATGGATTGATGGCAAGATAAATATAGCCGAACACAACACAACCACGACCTCGCTGTGGGAGCTTTACAAAACGCATATACATTACCCGTTTGTTTGAGAAACAAACAACGCACGTAGGTGGATATCGGTACATCGGTTGAAAATCCATCTTAATTATCAACGTACTGGCTGAGGATTCGGACGTTTGCGATGATGCACATTATCCGGTCCCGTCGGGGCTCAGACGGGTCATTAAATGTGAGCCTACTAAGGCTTGTGTCACATTTTGCATATTTTTAAATCTTTTGATATTCATAATTAGTGACCCGCCCCGGCTTCACACGGATATAATTTTGTAAAACTATATATAAAAGGTGATACTGAAGGTTCAACAATATTGAAAGGTGTGTATGTACTCATCATTATGAATAACTTTTACTATGGGACCAACCCTGAAATCGGGGAAAAAACCAGCCGTTCCATACGTTTTGTCGAGTTTCATTGTCATTTTTCTGTGGAACAGCTGGTTTTTTTCGCGATTTCCGGGTTGGTCCCACAGTAAAAGTTGTTCATAACGATGAGTACATACATACCATTCAATATTGTTGCACCTTTCATTAACAGCTTGTATATATAAGTTATCTAAATCACATCCGTGTGAATCCAAAGCGGGTCGCTAGTTATGTATATGCCTGTATAAACCTTCCTATAAAATTATCTAACTGATGGTGAAAACCGCATCAAAATCCTTTGCGTGGTTTAGGAGGAGTTAGCGGATATATAGACAGGCGCGGAAAGGGACTTTGTTTTACTATGTATAAATTATAAAGATTTGGCAGGCCACATCACTCGATGAATCGATAACCGATGGGGAAAAAAAGGTTCTTGGGTGGCGACCACGAACGTTCTTGCTCGTCTCGTCATTAAATTACAATAAAAAAAAAAAAAAAAAAAAACTTTCTCGAACTAGATTGGTAATGTAATAGTTTGTCAGTAGTTACAGCGAACGATCGAGTAAACGTGCCCGAAGTAGGAACAACTTCTGACGGCTATTGCTTAGCCAAAGAGGCTTTCATAGCTTTTCTCATTATTAAATTTTACTTCGTATTTTGCCAAAGCCTGCGCTTTTCAGTTTATAGCGAACCTACATCAAGTCTTCTGGGTTTTTTATTTTTTCTTTTATTTTATTTTTTATTTAATACGATATTGCCCCACGGTCTCCGGGGTCCGTGCCTTTTATCAATTTTTACAATTGTTTTTATCAACTAAAACTGAATATAAAAACTAAAGAGTTAATGAATTTCTGGATGACAAATTAAGATCTAATTTTAAAATTGACATTGTAATTGAATTAACTATAAATATTGACATCATTTAATATTGTATGTTCATTAAGGACGAAGCTGTTGTGACCTAACCTATTTTTTAGATCTGATAATATATAATTATACTAACACAGCTTGCACAATAAAATATTCTGATTCTGTGTTAAAAAAAGAATTTATATTAAAAAAAAAGTTTTCTGGGTTAGGAGGTAGACGAAATGGCATACAAGCCAAAAACGGTGGTCTAGAACTCTAGACAATATTTTTTTGGTTTATCTAAAAACCTATACATTTTTATACGACATGTTAGAAGGCTCAGATTAGATAAGTACCGTTGGTGTCGCATTATGCAATTTGTTTTCCTTCAGAGTGGCGTACAAAAACTGTTGCTTTCAAAAAACTGGCAGGCGAAGTCACGAGCTTAGCTAGTATCTATAGCGTGCGTCCCTTCACGTAAGTAACAATAATACCTCTACGTGTTCATTCCCCACACGGAGCAAGTTCTCAATAACTACTCGTGACAGTTTAATGCTATAACACAATATCTCCGAAAGTTAGCCGAAGGGCCGACAGCTCCTATTGTTGTGCTTCATTAGGTAACAAATAGATATAGCTATGATACAAGATCAAGTATCCATAGCTATGAATCTTAACTATTAGTTAACTGTGGGGAATGTCTCGTGCGTGTCGGCTCGGCGTCTGGGGGCTGATTGATCAATATTGCTTTTCACTAAATAATAGGCAGTGGATTTTGTTATTTTTGATGAATTGAAATGAGACGATTTTCAGAGTTGTAAAAAGTAGTCGAACTATAAAATAATGACTATGTGCAAAATGAGTGGTAAGAAAAGGAGTGAACCGAATAAGATTTCGAGTGTTACGTGGGATTAGAGTAGGTGTACAAGGAAGGTACAACCTTTCTGTGTGGGTGTAAATACTTTTCTATTCAATGTCAGGGTTGTCAAAGTGTTATCGCGTTATCATAGGGTACGGCATAAGTCGTCGGCACGGTCGCCCGAGCGTAGCATATCACACAACAAACGTGGTATCTCACCCTCTCTGAAAGAGATCGACATTGTAGAATTTGTACAGTTCGACAGAGAACTCGAAGGTGGCCTGCAGGTCGGTCATGTTGTGAAGGAGGCGCGGGCGCGGGCGGGCGGCGCGCCATGCCGCGGCCGCTACCAGCCCGCCGGCCCCATCGCGCGCTCACCGCGCTCCGGCACTCTCACTGCACGCTGCACGCACCGCACGCGGCCACACCCGCACCGCTGTCCGCGGTCCGCGCGCTGTCGCCGTCTCACCGGCACCGAATATAACGAGAGCGACGCGGCGGCGGCGGCGGACGACCAGCTCACAGTGCCAGAACCAGGAATTCATTTTTTTGCGGTAGCAACGCGCATGCGCGCCGGGCGGCCGCGCCGTCGCGCCGCCGGCCTGCAGCAGTGCGCGCTCCGCCTCGCCCACCTAGACAGGTGCGCTCGCAATAAAGCGCTAATCCGCACTCGAGAGCTGCGTGTCGATGTTATGAGACCGTTTCAGGGATATTTCGCCGCGTGGTAATGCGGCGCGATTACGCGCTCCCGCGGGACTCAAAGGTCAGGGGGAGGGGGCGGCAGCCGCCGCCGCCGGCGCCCGTAGACGAAACCTTTCTCCTGCGGATCGCAAGCCTCTAACTCATACCGATGACGCCATTTTATGAGTACCTGCAGGGGTGATATTTGGGGCGACCTTTCGACGCGAGATTTGATGTTTTATGGGCCGCAGATAGGCCGGTGTCACCGCGGCCAAACTCGCGCCGTGAAATGGATTGAGATTATTTCGGGCGCTTGTCCACGTGCTCGGATATATTTAACTTTACTCACAACTGCTCTTTTTATAACGAGACACAAAAACATGTTCAACTGGAATAACCTGCCACGTATTCGTATAGATGTATACTATAAATGTAATGACCACAAATTATTCATCAAAAATCTGCTTAAAAAAAATTAAAAAGACAGAAACTCATCTCCGCGTCCGCTGGGTCGGAATCGGAGCGTACGAAGCGTACACAAAGCGTAGGCATTAGACATTTGCGTTCACAGTATTTTTGCTTCGGCAATATCGACATCACAGAAAAATATCGGTATTTATTTTCATAGCCATTTCATGCGGGTAGGTATATAAATGACTTTGTCAAGAAAAAAAATTCTAGTTATTTACTTCACCGCTTTCATTAATATTTTCCCCAATTTCATCCCAAATACAGGGTTATATGGAACGGGTATGCTAAGCCGAAAGGGGCTCATAATGTTCATGACTGTGAACAACTTTTTCTATGGTACCTACCAAACACGAACTCGATAAAAAAAAAGTACCTTAGTAAAAGTTGTTCATAATGAGAATTATGAACCCTGATCGGCGTAGCATACCGCTTCCTTAAAACCCTTGTATTGTCTCTCCTTTGTTGATTAACATAATGACCATGTTTTCGATTATATAAACTGATTAAAACTTCTTCGTTCAGCGTGAAATGCATGTGTAGGTACGCGCAGTAGCGTAACAAACACGCCAGAGGTCGAGGCGATCGGGTTCCGAATGGCGCGTTTATTGCAGATGACGTCATCGGCAAACATACCTGTCTCTGTCGATCCTGTACACGTAGTACCATAGAAAAGAAAACAAAGCAACAAATCCGTACGCTGTGTACGCTCCAATTCTGACCCAGTGGATGCGTAGCTTTATACTTGGTATGACCAATGAAAGTTTAGTATCTCGACTTGTAATTCCGTATGATCATTAAGATCATCCCAAAATCCTTTGTAGCCTCCTTATTTATTATTACAATAAAGCAGGTCGATAATTGTACCTATAGGTATAAAAAATTAGTAATAGGTAAATGGGAAGCTGTAAAAATGTTATTAGCCAGAAAGCTCCAAGATAGATTCTGGGCTTTCGAGCTTCAAACCAATTTGTATAACAATAAAATGTTGAAAATGTAATAAATTGGTTGCCGTTTGAATGGAAAATTAACCGACATTTTAGGGTGAAAATGTCAGAGTTCAAGTTAGGGTAGCCGATAGCCGGGGGATGATGACTAGTGACTTGAGGGGCTACTTCCAGAAAATGTTAACCCAATACACTTCCGCGTGCAGATGAAAAGAGATGAGGCGTGCGCCAGTCCAGAAATCAATTTGATACCTAATTGATAATAACAACAAACTAAGAAAACTGTGATGCCCACCCATGGAAAAGAAATTATAAATAAATAAAGAAATTATTGAAACTTCTGTATTGAGCGATTCTAGAAATGATGATTACCATCAATTGAACTAAACGAGTACACCACGGTTTACGGTTTACCACGGAGTAAAAAAATGTGTGAAAATATACTTATATTTTATTGTTTCTGTTGTGTTACTATTGACATGTAAGACAATATATATATAATATAATTTAATTTTCAGTTCTAATTGTAATTGAATTTCTTTTTATGTGAATATGGACCTTTGTAGTCTGAATTAAATGATTTGAATTTGAATTTATCAGTGTCATTTTTAAAGAATTATATTTTCATGCTAAACTTGTGTTATATTATTTTTTTGTTATACGTACTAAGCCGTAGTACCAAAATACACAATACTTATACTACGTATATATCTAAAAAAAAATTTTTTTTTTGTCATTACTTACTTTATGTGGCACGCGAAAAGTCCGAAACATTTTTTTTTTCTTTTTAGGCCTTTTGTCAAAGCTAGTTAGCAAAAACTTCTTGCGATACATTTCACGTGTACTTGCAGCAAGTTGCAAAGACTTGTACAATTGTACATGTACAGAGAGCTTGCTCTGTTTGTTAACATTGGTACAAATTTGCAGCCCACAAGTCCTACCCGGTATTTCATGGCAGGTATCCTTAGGGAGGTATTTGGAAGGTATTCTTTTTGAGGTATTCGTCAGTAACTTTGATTGCGTTTTTATTCGCTGGAGGGCCCTTTTCGATATAACGAGATGAATCTGTTGGAAGTGTGAAATAGCTCACTTGTTGCTTTGTAAAAATAAAACTGAGTAAAAATTCTGACAACAAAATCATTCATTTCATGATTATTTTTTTTTCATTTTTTCATAAGGACTCTTCAAAAAACTGCGACCGGAACCACGGGAAGCAGCGTCGTCTTAGTAAACAGCTTGCGGTCTGCGATCCCCAAGCCAAGCGTGTGTATTATGGCAATTCAATGCTATTGCATTGTAGCTTCGTGAAAGAGGAACTAACAAACCAAAAAAAACATACTTTCGCATTTATTATATTGGTGGGGATACACACAAAAATCGCAACGAGCGATCTACAGTTTTTCAGAAAAAAAACTATTTATTCACAATCAAGAAAGCTAAGCACACATTGCGTTGCAGGGTATATAGAACACAACGCTCGCGGCGTAACCACTCAGCATATTGGTCGGCGGTTGCAAAAGAACAAGCATTTCGTGTTTTATGGCGTCTGACTCTACATTTACGGTAGAGTAAATGTAGAGTCCTTGGAATTTTTACATATTTATACTCTATTTTTTTTGACGAGTTCAGCAAGCTGCTCATCTGATAACAATTCTGTGCCACTCAGAATTTTAGAACTTCAACATTCTGCTCGGCAATGTATTGATCTCTTCACTATGAGATACATTTTTTCAATTTCTTTATCACCAGAAATTTCACTGCTCTTCAATCCAGGACTCAAGGTTTGTACAGTGTGAGACATAGATTAAAATATAAATTAAAATAAATAGATAAATATAAATAAATTGCAAAGGCTATTTTTTGCAGTCGGGTATTTTGTGTTTCGTTTAATAATATTACCTACTTGTTTATCTAAATTATTTTATTGCCGTACAAACATAAATTAGGTTGCATATAACTATTCCATTACTAAATTCCTGAAACCTGAAACATTTTAATAAATCCAGTACGAATGATTTATTAAAATGTTTAAGGTTTCAGGAATTCAGTCATGGATCTTTGGAACTACCATTAATACTACGATACAAACACATGTAGCAGGTTGACAGCGCGTACCTCACGAAAATATAATAATTAGTGTGTGCAAAACGAGAAGCGTCGTGGCATAACAGTGAACTAACATTTATATATTTTTTTTAAACATGATTACTAGTAGCACCCGAGTACTAGTGAGAGAATTGATAGGTGCCTACCAAGTATCAAACATTCCTAATCGTGCTGGCAATCACAGAGCAGTGTTGTTAACGCACAGAAACATTAGAACATGCGCGCCCTCAATTCCACGACGCATCTCTTTTTGCACTGACTCTAGTAATAGGACATAGGATTATTTAGTAATAATCCTAGGTACTATTACTAGTAGGTGTTATATAGTTATAGGATTTGGAAATAGGATAGGCGGAAATAAAAAGTAAAAATTTTCAGCGTAATTTGTATTTCAAAGGGCATTTTTCTGTATGTTCGATCAACTGGTTCCATTATCTTTCAACATTATCATCAGCCGGAAGACGTCCACTGCTGAACAAAGGTCTCTCCCTAAAGGAGGGTGGTGGTGCCATTAATCCTCACGTTCGGCAGACGGCTCGGGGATTACAGCACGCTCACCATTTACTACTGCAATTCCACCGTTGGTTTTGGTCACAGTTTTAGGACGTACCCGGTCAAGTATTTGAACGAAATGGACAAAAAACCAAATCTGTGCTACTTCTTAGTCCGATAGTATATATGTAGATAGTACTAGTAGAAGTAAATTCTACGATAAATGGGTTGCTGGCTACGCTACGGTCACATGTTTCGCTGGAATTTGAACACTGAAAACGATAAATCTGTAAAAGTGCCAAAAAGATACAAAAGTTGCTGAAAATTCTACCTTAATTCCTTGATACGGTACATGTAGCAAAGTGCGCTACGAAAGGAAGAAAGACGCTACGAAATTATTCATGTTTTCGTAGCTGCCTTGCTGTAGAATTGTATAGCACCATCATTTGGCCATTTCTGTGTACCTATATAACATTTTCAAGAAAACATGTTTGTATGTCCTAGGTCCAAGATTTAAAGCTTCTTACATTTTTGTCATTAATCCGGTTAGTTAAAAAGATATAAGAAAAGATATGGGTCTTTAGCTGCTTAAAAAATCATGACATAAGCGAAGGCTTTTTTATGTCATGTTGCAGTATTGGGAAAATGTCTTTTAAATTATTCACATGATTTAATTAATTAATTAATTTTAATTATTTATAAAAGACTCGA
Organism: Apocheima hispidaria; assembly: GCA_947579745.1. NCBI lineage: Eukaryota > Metazoa > Arthropoda > Insecta > Lepidoptera > Geometridae > Apocheima > Apocheima hispidaria. Next base: position 4,944,982 of record OX388157.1, on the reverse strand, counting down.
TTTCGTCGCACTACATTTCGTGTGGTGACTTCGATGTCTACAACCTTTGCTTGAAAAAAAAAAGGGGTTATAAACTTTATATCTTCAAGACCTATCGACAACTCGATTGCCTTTCCGATTTTGTTCGGCCACATTTCGTGTGGTGACCTCGAAGTCCTCGACCTCAAAAATAAAGCTAGTGTATCCGAGTGCCTTTCATAAATGCAATATTTTTACGAATCCAACGCTATTTGTTGCTTTATCTAGATTTATTGTCCTCCATGGAGGCCGGTCCTGCATAAATAAATAAATAAACTATACGTTACGGAGTGATTACATAATATATGGGTCGTGTATTGAGCGTTTTCCACGCTTCGAAACTTTGTTTTACCGTACAAGCTATTTAAGTCAAACCTCTTAAATTATAGAGGTTGTTCAGAGAGAAGAACATATTCGCGAAAATGATAGTTTAAGATTACATGATCCAAAAAAATATTTACCAATAAATCAAAAAAGGCGTCAAAGTTTTGTTCGGAACATAGTAAAACTTGACCTATGTCAGAATAGACCTGAATAGGCCTGACCTGAATGGTGTATAAAATACTGGCCTCCCATAACTAACCGCTGTAGTACGCAGATTGGTATATATCAATCGTAGATCTGCCAGCGGACCGGTTCAGTCAAATAAAAAGTCAAAGATCCTATTTATTTACATACTCAGGTTCATAATTTTTCTCTGAATGGGTACCTTTTCTCGAAGTAAACCTGTCATCTAAACAGCTGTATAAAAGCGAGCCAGTTGTTTTGACAAACAGCAAATAAAAAGCCATGAATATAAAACGCAGCCCTAACTCATCGAGCACTTCCGCTGAAACCCGCAAACAAGAGTATAGCGAGATAGTAAAACTGAAACGGCAGCGCAAATACTGAGACTGCAAGAATGGGTTTACTCTGAAATGAGGCTGCAGTCAATAAATTCACATATCGTAAAAATACTGTGTGGAAAAAACAAAACAACACGGCCAACTTGAATACGTTTTTACTGCTATCCCCGTGATCGCTTCACCGGGTAGACACGGGTTTTCCCACTTTGTTGGAGTATGGTAAGATACATACAAAGTGCAAGAAAGTGTATGCGGAAAAAAAATCTTAAATTTTTATAATTAATATACCTTTAGTGCAACCAGAGCCATCCTCTTAGTAAACGGTGCCCAAGCCGCCAGTCAACGAGATTTTGGCACCCCACCTTTTAGGGGTGATAGCCCAGTCAATTTAGCGTTTGATCCGGAAATAACTGAAAACAAGTTTTTTTTTCTGTACATAATTGTAGACCCAGCCGAAATGCGGAACAGACTCAAATTTTACATTTTGCTATATCGTCTCTATTTGCGCTACATTAGAGTCTATTTCAGATGACGATCGTAAGCACGGCAGTGAGTCGTCGGCGACGATAATGAATTATGGTCAAGCATGAATGCTTTCGTTGGGTTCCGCACCACCAAACTGTTTAATTTAATTTAATATAGATTTTACGTCAGCAAATTATACCAAACACAATTTTATATTTATGTTTTGAAATAATATATGTCCGGGTCCTCCGTACTAAGTCCCGTAACTTGAGTGGGCTATGAGACCGTTGTTTAGCAGTGGACGGGTTGATGATGCACCTTTAGTGAAGTAACTGTGTTCTGGATTGAAGGGCAATGTTTCCAGCGCAATTATTTAGCTTAAAGAGATTTAACATCTAAAAACTCAAAGTAACGAGCGAAGGACAATGCACTGCGTAAGTGTTTTGAACTGTAGTTCCAAATTCTAGGTGGCTTTGAACTGTTATAGGCAAAGGAAGGTGACGCTTACCATAAGACCAGCGACTTGCTCGTCTCGTCACTCATTTTCATTCATAATTCACATATTTGTAATTATTATATTAAATTTGCTAGCACGAAATTTTGTTGAGTACCAAGGTGAAAGTTAACAAAACAGAAAACATTGGTTCGGAAAATCCCCATACCGATTCCAACAAGAACCCAGCAACGGAAAATCCAAACAAGATTTTAGGTCAACGCCATCACACCATGTATATACGTACATGGTGTTCTTTCCAATCGACATCACAGGGTGGGGCGTAGAGGGTACGAGGAAATGTAGTACGCCGAACAAATGAATGGAACCGGCGCGAGATGCGTATTCTGGCATTGTCAATTGATAAACATTAGCACGTATTTTTTTTCGTATTTAAGCATTTACGTGGATTTTCAAACGCACTGAGGATTAGTTTGTTGCAAAATATATTTATATATATGACATTTTTTTTAAGTTGTCGAACTAGGCGTTTGGCCATTAGTTATATACCTAATACCAAATTTAATTTTATCTATGCTTAGTAGAAGCTGGAGGCATCCATATGTGTGCGTTCGTAAACAGACGTACCTAAGCTAGCTTTAAGTACCTACTTAAGTGGTGCTAGCATGCATAATGATATTGTTAAGAAAGACCAAATACGAACATTAAAATAAACGTATCGGGAAGTAATGAAATTCAGTACAATATTATTGACCTGCGCTTAGGGTAATACTGAAATCCAGTACAATATTATTACCCGGCTCAACAGCTGGGCGTAAATGACATACTTTAGATAAGGTTTGTATGAAACATAATTGGCCTTTTTCGAGCAGGTGGTGTATAAAGAATATTAAATTGCAATAAAAATATTTATTTAATTGGGTACTACTCATCAAGTGTGTCATCACTACTCTCTCAATAAAGAATCCTTGTCTTGTGATGTTTTGTTTCATATGTATGTTTCTGGATGGTGGCATCCAGAAACATCAGATTGCACTTGATGATCTTATAATCAAGCCAACAATATTTCATTGAAAAAGCAAACTCTTATAGTATTTTTTAAAAAAAACGAGCTTTTCTATTTCCTTCTATATTCTATATCTTATATCTTGCCTTGTCAATAAAGCTAATTTATCGTGTTTAAAAAAGACCGAGCAGATTTTCCGAAATTCGATATCGAAACTGTAACGTAGAATAAGTCTGCAGGTATAGTTCTGCGGAACAGTAAAACACCTCGGTTCTACAGTTCCATTTTCTGCTTCACAATACGGGTGGGTGGTTTTGCGAAGTTTTCACCTAGTAAAGGAAGCACTACCTCTTACTGTAGGTTCGATTTAGAGAAAGCTCAATGTAAGTCTTTGTTCGAGTAAATTTGTACTGGTTTATTTTATTCCGAAACGGATATTTAGTTACGTTACGTATACATTTTTCAAAATCTTCGTATATTCACTCGGAGAACAATCAAATAAGTCAATTTCAACCGCAATGACGTTGAGAGCATAGATGAATGTATACTAGCGGTTGAGAGTGCGAAGTGATATTCCAATTAAAAGAAATATAAAGTTTAGATCTTATCCTCCAAGCAATAAGTTTTGACAATACTAAAAAAAGGTTTGAAATTTTTCGTCTTTCTAATTAATAAAACTGTGTGTCAAATGCAAAAGAAACATAATACCCTCTAACGAGAGGTAAAGATTAACTGGAGATTTCAAGCAAAATTGTTGTTAGAAATATATACAGAAATAGCTAACGAGCGGAATCGAGGTCACATTGAAGATTATAATTAGGAGCCTTGTTCTAGTTTGAAAGCAGTGATTTTTAAATGTGAAAATAGCTATCTCTGTCTGTCCTTATTTGTTTTGTCATCACAAATAAACAGTTACTATAATCTTGATGAAATAAATAGCGAACTGATATACTGATGAAATAAAATTGTACCCACTTTTAATTTTGGTAAATGCGGATATGCCGGAAAACTGCAAAGCTTATTATGTCAAGTAGCAATAGCAACTCGACCGTAAAGGATGCAATGTTTTATGGAACACTTTATATGGCGACATCAAGAGTCGAACGAGCAAGAAATTAAGCGAATCTCTGGTGGGATATTTAACTGGCGGAAAGGGGACAGAGTGCCGGAAAACATCTCATTAGTGCCAGGTGGTTTGCGGGACATTTCACTTTTGGCAACGTCGGCCAAACAGAATAAATAGCCATGTTTTTTCTGGAAGCCGTTTGGACTTGGGTCGCCCTAAAGCCTTAATCGCGTCCACATTTCTCACTTGTGCACAACGTTATTGAAGAAAAAAAACACTGAATCACAATCTGAATTTCCAAAAAGTATAAATATATTGTGCACAATAATATTGCAAATGATTTAAAGACACATCCGTTTTTATTTTAAATATTATTTAATTTTATAGAGAAAAAAAAATCTTAAGAAAAATGAGTAAATATGTTTTTAATCACTTTCGTCAAATAAAAAAATATCAAAATGAAAATTGTGGAAATAATTGTAGTAATCATTATAGTATATGCAAGATATTTCCTAAAATTAAAGTGTTAATTTGAAAGTTATGTCACTTGAATCGTCTTCGTTTTGTAACATTCTATGAATAATACATCCATCGGTCTAATTTCCTACGTCCCTGATTCTCTTCAAACGCCAATTGGGCACAAAATTGGAAAAAACATTGAAAAATTCATTGGTAGTGCAATAGGGTCTCAAACGGGTTGGCTATCGGATTTCGATCAAGTGCGCATCGTGTTCGGCAATATGACGGCTTACAGGCAGATTGCCGAGGCTCAGGAAATGAGGAGGCGAGCCGATCCTCGCCAAGCCAAGGCGTAGCATCACCATGCTAGTGGGAAATATACCTACCATTCGATCGTGTTAATTTACACAGTATAGTGCTACAAATTACACGTGATTTTCGCAGAATTCACAAGTAGATCCTGTCCACACTAACTTTGCTTTTTTTAATTTTGTTTTTTTTTTATTTATCATTCAATGCTTGCCATACTTACAGCAATGCCAAGGCGCATGACGAGCCAGCAGAAAAAAATAAACTAAATTACAATAATTCATAACTAGCTGATGCCCGTGACTTCGAAGTCACTCGGCCTTCGGCCTCTCTAAACTCTTTATACAAACCTTTTCCTGCCATTTACGAAAACAACCAATAAAGAAATCATCAAAATCGGTCCAGCCGTTCTCAAGTTATGGCGTGACCAAGGGAAATAGGGATTCATTTTAACATATGTATAGACTATAGATATAAAACATGTCATCAAATGGAATACAATTGGTCGAACAAATTATTTAATTAAAGTTATAATTACAAATAAATGTCAACTTGTGTGTTAGAGGCACACACATTCACAAACATATATTATAGTTTAATTAAAAACACGTCAACGTCCGGTTATCCGGTTATATTAGTGGCAAGCTAGGCATTTGACCACAAACTCACCTCAAACGTGTGGCGGTGTGGTCGAGGATTGTCAACACACTTAGCCTCGAATTGAAACGAGCTCTCAAGTGCGGTAGTCGGTACACACCGGTTTGGTGCTTGGCGACAGATTTTCAATTTGAGGGTAGATAACTAGCAGAATACCAGAACTCTACCACAAAGCTATGGTCTCTTCACGATATTTTCCTTTACTGACACTAAGCTTACCAAATGAGCTATCCTCGCAAAACTACTTCTATTTTTGTCATTATGTTTCTATAATAGTTAAGTAACGATTGGCACATAAACATAGTTTTATTTACATTAAATACATTGCTTACATTATATACATGTATATACATTGTTTGCACCCAGCGCTGCTCTCCGCCTGCCGCTGACCTCTGCTACGATGTTCATATCTTAACTTCATATTTTCCAAATATATAAATATTTTTAATTTTTAATTTTATATTTCATATTTGTAGCTGGTTTTCATTTACCTAACATAAAATTGAGTGGAATAAATATACAGTGAAATACATATTACATACGGTATGTGCAAATGCAATCGAAAAGCTACAGTTTTCCTTTTTTTTTCGCTTTCTCCCCGAATGCGCAAGAAGGTCGGTAATGTTTTGGGGTGTATGCAAGTATGTATGTTTCTGTGTATTATTATTATCATTACCTACTGTAGCCTTTACTTTAATACTTGATTTATTTTGAAGAGAGAAACGACGAGAAGGGTGTTTTTTTCTCTCTTATGTTTTGGCTCCACACGATGTGTATTTAGGCAGTGTCAAGGGAAGTCAAATATTTCAGAAATAAATAAGTCTCAGTCATAGTTATAGGTGAAGCAAAGCAAGTCACGGTCAAGTTCGATTCATCATTCGCAGTAAATTGTCTTGTATTGGTAGAGAGTGATTATTATTATTTTTGTTTTTTCTGTAAATTCTAGCTTATTCACACTCTACTACGTATACTTTTAAAGATTTATTTTTAAGTCGTTGACTGTAAAACTCGCTTCTTAATATCATGTAGTCTGCACCTATAATTGTGGTGACGTTTAGCCTGTTTCCATTGCTTGCCTCCTTCTTTGTTACAACGACGTACATCATGTTGGTGTCTATTAAATAAATAAATAAATAAAAAGTTGGATTACGTCCGGTGTGTCATAGCCTGAATTTGCAATCGGGTTATTTTTTTATCTTTGATGATTTTGCTCATCGGTATTGAAAATATTCAAGTTTCAATTAACATTCTGTATACTTATTCTCTGTGCCACCGATAAATGAGCAGAGAAAATGTATTGAAGTATACCTATCACGTAAAGGGCGTGGATCGGGGCGATAAGCTGCAAAATTACAAGACTTTATTTTGGTGTACATCTGTAGGGAGCTTTCGAAAACACACATCGTATGTCTAAAAGATTGACGACGAAATATTACCATGTGTATTTTTATTGAACGAGTGTAGCGCGCCACGAATTTTGTCGCCTAAATTTCTAATTATTGATTTCGATTCTCTTGTATGCTCTATCTCCTTAAAAAAAAAAAAAAAACAAATCGGCAGAAAAAAAACTGCATCTCTTACATATCATTTTAAATCATATCTGATCATTTCAATATGTGAGAAGAGCAAGACAATTTTTTTTGCGGTCAAACTGCTGTCGATTGCCTTCAAAAACTTTAGTTTAATATATGGCCTAACAGAATCTAGACCGCTATAAATAAGTCTAGCATCCCATCATCACACAGATCTGATGTTATTTTTTTTTGTAGATAGTGTTAAGCGCTAATGTAAGACTATAAAGTCAAATATATACTTTTCTTTACTAAGTCCTACTTAAGTCCTAAGTTTTCTTTACTTTCTTTTAAGTCTCAAGGTCAAGTCTCAAGACATGAATGTTGTGGGACTGTGGAAGAAGCAGACTTTAGTTGTTTGATTCATTTACTCCAATGAAATGTATGTCTAGCTATCCTCTTCCTAGAAATCAGATCAGGCCATTCAACTCCCAGCATAACTCGTCGAAATAGTGGTTGCAATATCATGAATATATCATGAAGTCCGGTCTCGAACCTCCATTTAATCTTCAAGTGCGAGAGATAGTTTAATATTTACTGCTGCAGTGGACCGTTAAGTCTGGGCGGATGAGCTCGGGCGGCTTGGGCGGCCGCCGCCCGCACGCTTCCGGTGTAAGGTTCATCCGATTAGTGCATTTGCTTATTGGATTACGTTAAGTAGTTTTATGTGATACTAGCTTGCCCGTACGGCTTCGCTCGCTAAGCATTCGTAAATTTAACACCACATTGGTGAAATGTGGTGTTAAATTTTAGGGGTTGATTTTCGAAAAATTCTGCGACATGCATTTCTTTACGTTTAAGCTTAGTGCACAACCCGAGTTTTATTATGAGGCTTAGCATGAAAAAAATATTTTATATCCATACACAGTTTGTGGGTCGAATTTATCCTTTTAGAGGTGGAATTTCGCAAAATCCGTTCTTATTATTCAACTCAGGTTGATCACCCATTTGAGTACTAGGTTCAAATTTCACGTCTCTATATCACAAGCGGTTTGGTCTGTGCGTTGATTCTTAGAAAAGGGCTTGTTCTTATATATACAGAGAAAATACTGTTGTACGTTATTGTGTGTGTATGTAAAGGTGTTACGTCATTTCTAATTTCGGAGTTTCAAGGATTCTGTCTGGGGTGAACCGTTCGCCCTTGGTTCTCTCCAACCAGATATCGGCATCGCGGTGTTACTTTAACACCTATATGAAAAGTTAATGTAAACGAGCAATCTTAACTCACTTTACCCATATTCGAACTCTAAAATTATTATTTTTTTGTATTAAACTGTTTATGACGATCTCGTCGAACGAAGATACAAAAAAAAAAAAAAAAAAAAAAAAAGTCCCGACTGCGTCACATGCAGCCTACAGACTCCGGACATAAAAGGAATTCAACGACATTTAGTCAAAATCGATCAAGTCGTTAAGGCTACAAGACACAATAGAAAAATATACATAATGGATCTGGTTAATAATATACTGTAGTTACCTATAATTTACCTACGTGTACATAGTACCTAACTATGAAACATGTAAAAGATGAAAGTTCCCGCCAAACGAATATAAATCCTATTTCATTCAAAAATACATTATGTAATACACCAAAAACATAAACCCAACATAAAAGCGATTTGTTTTGGTGACGTGTTTATTACTTTGGTTAAAGTACTTTAGTCCAAACTTTCAAAATTTCCCTTCTCCGAATTAAGCCAAAACACCGCACTCGACTCTCCGGCACAATAGAACGCAACACAATGAGGGAAATTGGAGGATTTCTTCCACCCACCGTCCTTCTCGTTGTATTAGCAAATTACAATACTTTCTCAGACCTGAGACCAACAAGCGCCCGAAGGGCGTGCACGTGACCTGGGTATTAATAACTTGCACCACGTGCGAGTCGTTCCTAGGTTCAGGAAAGACAGGGCGTTAGGGTAGGGGCAAGTTGACCCACATATAGGTAAAGAAACGCTTACGTCCTTCGCCTCACCGCACTCTTGTTTTCAAAACCATTTTCAACAATGTAGGTAAACATTCGACGTATTTTACTTGGTATGACCTTTTCGCATGGACGCATTGTTCAATGCCAAATAAATTGCCAAAATCTGATAAGTGGTTTAGGAGATTATACAAAACCGAGGGAACACACTAATTTACTTACATACATACTTCAATATACAATTATATGTAGACTTTCAATATCATACTATTCAGTTTTCGTAGTCGGGTAAAAAACAAGTTCCACTAATTCAAACGAATTTCAGCGGTCGGGTTTATTTTTCACAGAAAATCAATTAAATCTGTAATGAAGTATGATAAGGGCTCGTTCAGGGATACGTGGGGCGTTGCGCGGCGCATGCAGCGTCGCGTCGCGCGGGAAATTCAAACTTACGCTAATGCATGAGTGTTCACGTAGAAGTGTGTTCATGAGCTTTTTGTTTGATATATAACAGTAATCGCGATAGAGAACGCTGCGGACAACGCTGCGTCCACCGTTGCGTCCTCCACCTTGTCCTTGATGACCTTCCTTCCGCGGCAGACGCCGACTTACAGCACGCACCGCACGACGGCCCGCTCGGCTATATAAACGAGAGTACTTATTGATATATATTTTTCTGTGACTGTGTGATGCCGCGAACAACGCCGCAGGCCCCGCCTGTCGCTTCACGCGCCGTCTCCGTATACGGAGAAAACGTCCGTATCCCTTAACTAACCACATTATTGTTTAATATTAGGCAGGATGTGGTCAAACACAAACCTATTTACAGTGTAAAAAAACTGGACTATGATTTTTCTTGTTAGGGATTTTTGTTTTAGGGCTTAATGTCTTCAGATAAAAATCTTTCTGATACTTTTGTAACAAAAAAAAAAAAAAAGTAAAAACAAAAATATATTTGTTTGTAATCGTGACTTGCCTGTAATGTTCAATATTTATGCCCTATAAATATTTCTGACTTCTGTCACAAACTGAAACTATGAAACCTACCTCCGCCTCTGGTCGCACTCCGGCTTATTTACATATACGGGCAAGCCTGTGGACGCATGAAATTTTCAGGAAACACTGTGCGGGAATTATGTAAAGCCTGTTTTCAGTGCAGTGAAAACACACAGCTCAGTCGGCGAAGTTACTATGAACTGTTGAGCTGGGCTTGGCATTATATTATTGCCTGAAAGTTGTTTTGAAATAAACTGAAGCCTCAGTATTGCAATTTGAGTTGCATTCAAGTACTATTATTTTAAGTGGTTGTCAAGAGCAGCATATCGTCCTGTTTTTCAATAGAATGTGGCACACTAGTGCGTTGCAATAATGAGGCCTCTTTTATTAGGAAGCAAGTACGAGAATTCTGGCAACTCTGCATTTTATTATTTGAATTCTTCGATAGTTTTTTTTAAATCAAAAATGTTTCCCACTTTGCATGTTCAAAGAGCGTATGAAAACTGTGAGCTTTTAACATTTTATAATTATTCAACAAAAACCATTTGAACACAAACTAACTCACCTGCGAATAAGTGACGGTCGAGGACCATTTTACACTTAAACACTTTTTGTCATTTGCATCCACCGGTTGCCCACGACTTTCACAATGTCGTCGGTCCACCTAGTGGGAGGCCTGCCTACGCTTCGTCTTCCGATTCGTGGTCGCCACTCAAAAACCTTTCTTCCCCATCGGTTATCGGTTCTACCTACTTATATTTACCTACCTTGTAATAAAGTATTCCAGGTTCACCTGGGAAGTGGTATAATATTCATAATAATACAACGCGGGTGCAAGATCACATTTAACTTAAAATTTTTATCACGGATATGGCTTGCTTCCAGAAATATCGTGTTTTCGCGATCGTGACTGTGAACAGAGTTCATTTACCTTTCCTGAAAATGTTCGACTTGTTTTAAATAAATTGGGAAGTTTAGTTCTTTGTCGATGTAAACGGATCCAAACTGGTTCATTTGACAAAAGCCAATTAAAAAAAAAACTTGTACATTAATCAACATAAAGATATTGTTAGAACATATTTCAAAGGTACTGAGAGTTTTGAATAGGGCCTGACATAAAGACACTGGATTTAAAAAAACCATTACAGTATAGATATGACTTAGAGTGCGGTTTAAAATGCGCTCACAGTGCACCACAAGCACTGCTTACGATCGGTTTAAATTGTTAGTACGATGTCTTAAACCGTGTACTGTTTGCACGCTGACAGTGCAAATCTTGTGCAAATGGTAATTATTTGCACATTTTAAACTGCACTCTTAATTTGTCCAAAAATTGCCTACCTGATAAAGGGAGACTAACTAATATCTAGCATGACACATAATGTACATAAATGTAGGTATTTATTGTTCAGTAAATATTACTGAATCTAATCTAATGACGCGGCTAAAACATTGCTGAATCGAAAATTTACCGCGTGTTTTAATTATAATAATAATTATAAACTTAATTACTTAACTTACTATTAATTATATATTTTCGTCCCGCTATGTTACCCCCAATGTTATCCACGTATATTGTAATCCTAGTTGTCCACGTAATCTACACTACCATTTTGTCAGATATAATCAAGATCAGTCCAGCCGTTTTTAAAAAGCAGACAGAGACAAAGTTACTTTCGCATTTATAGTGTGATTTAAAGCAATAAAAACAAAATACAAAATGGGTTTACAAGGTTTATTGTCGTTCATGATCTATTTTTATACTTATTCTAAGGTAACTATCGTTTAACACTATTTGACTATGGACCCGGGGGTCCTTGAGCTTTCGGCCCGAGGTTCATAAAGATCATAACTAAAGGCAGTGATCGGTAACGTATTACAACAAAATTCTTCATTATTTCTCAAGGCTGGGAGTAAAGGCGCACGGAACAGTTGAAACTGAATTGGTTTATGCGGTGATCCTAAAATTGGATCGAATTCAGTTCATGAAGCACGCGTGGGCGACACCTGGATCCCGGGCTGGATGAACCGTGGCATTTGATCTGGACATGGGACATTTTAACAGTGGTACCTACTAAATATCTACAAGAGTTGTTATTTAGCTAGAGGCGTTGAACGTAGAGCCATATTAAAGATAAAAGTTGACTGTAAATATTACACAACATATTAATTTTTACAACGTCATCTATTATTTAAATAAAAAAAAACGTTATTTTGGCAATACACAACCACAACTCCCTTCGGTCCTCGACTTCACGAACGTTCGAAAGTTTTCTCCGCGACTTTTCAAAGGTTGACCACACCTGGCATAAAGTAATCTCTACTTCTACGTAAAATACAAGTAGAAATAACTTTCAAAGCTCGTACCTAAGTTTTAAGTTGGTTGTAACCCCGATAACATTTACTCTCAGCCTTATAATTCCGCTACTAAAGTCGAAGTCAACAAATAAATAACCAAAATTAACTTATTGGACAACTTATCTATCCTTATACTGACCGCATACCTTTCAATAACATACTTTCGTTCTTATAAAACACTGAAACGCGAGTTTCGAAAAAGATTTACATCAAAGATTAATTTAAACGCTAAACACAGTCAGACATACATTTCTAAACCTGACAATCTTGTCTAGATTTCATAGACAAGATTTTATGGCCAGACTTCGTGTGTATATATGGTAAATTCAGTTTTTATTGGTTTGAAACTCATTTTGTACGTTTGTCGCGTGATATAAAGTCTTGAATAGAATTATTTGGATTGTCAGTTAAACAATTATATGGTGTATACGATTGCATGAAACGCACGAAACTCCATTTTTGATGGCTTACAATGTGTGTGAATAGACTTGAGCTTTAAGCTCTCGCATAAATTAATTAATTCTATTACGTTGATACCTACTTCTCAGAGAGAAACTCAAAGAATAGTATTACTTAAGAGCGATAGCGCGATCTTCGCTAATCGCCAGGTTTTCTTTGGATAGTTGTTTAATTGAATTACGGTAACTGAAAAACTATATATAGCCCAGTCAAGTTACTCCTTTATTACGGTTCAGTTATGGAGGACCCTGACAAAATTCATAACATAAATATAAAATTGTGTTTGGTATAATTTGCTGACGAAGAATCAATATTACATTAAACTGTCTGGAGGTACGGAACGTAGAAAAAGCATTTATGCTTGAGCCATAAAACATTATCGTCGCCGACGACTTACTGCCGTAATTACGATCGTCATCTGAAATAGACTCTAACACTCCACAAATAGAGACGATAATGCAAAATGTAAAATTTGAGTCTGTTCCGGATACGCATTTTGTTTAATTATTGTATATTCATATGAGAGGTTGGTTCTACAATTATGTACAGAAAAAAAACAACTACTATTAGTTACTTCCGGGTCAAACGCTAAATTGACTGGGCTAATAGATAAGGTAACTTCATCAATCGTCCTTAGTTTCCTGTACAACTTTCACGAGAAAAATAAACTTGTAAGTAAACAGCATCTCTAAATCACGCGAGCTAACCAAAACGGCGGTGTCAGTTCCTATCAAAACTAAATTATCATCAATCGGTCCGAACTTCACAAATAAAGTACGTCTCGAAGGAGCACGGAGAGTCGTTCCACTTGAGTCCTTTATCATCTCTGTTCCATAGTTCTAAGCAGTTCTCTTCCTCTCCGTTTTCGTAGCGGAAGTTGTTGGGCTCGCCGGCGTTCCAATTGACGAAAGTTAAGGGCCTGCCATTCGCCATCCAGAAGAAGCTGCCTTCTTCTGCTAAGTCAGTGCCGGACGTCCAGAAGTGCTCGCGACCATAACCTGAAAAAACGTTTGAACACTTTAATACTAAAAGCTGATTTATCGTTTTATTCAACACTTCGAAACAACGTAGTGGCTTTTGCGTTCCATTTCATTACGTAAGTCTACAAAAATAATAAGTGGGTAACAATACAATCATTCCTTCATTCACATTTTACTCACACACTCGCACACTAGTGAGCATCGCCGCAAGCCCAACTCTCTCGAGACTGGTGCTACGCGACGCTGCTTACTTTTACATCTGCTCATACCCTTTACGCTTGCATACTAACCCCCATTCACACCCTAGCAGCACACTCTCAAACCATATGAAAGCACCCCAGAAGATAACTAACTCTCACAAACTCAGGATATCCTACCGCGGGCCACTAGCCCTAAAATTGTGTAAAATGTAATTGTTTGAAATGTCTAAAATTTACTCATTGTGTAAAACTAATTCTAATAATTATGCATGCATGAAATTAATAAGCTTATAAGTTATTATCATTCAATAATATAGCTTAAGAAGATATCAATTTGGTCACTAAACAAATATATTATTATTATTAACAATAATAGCAGAGCCAGTGCCAGTGAGCACTATCACGTGGCGGTTGTAAATTTTGGTAAGGGCACATTCTGTATGGCTTACCAAGGATGAGAGCATTTATGTACTCTTTGTTACGATGCTGGATGCTGGATTAACAGACAACTTAATGGACCACCGGAGGACGGGCAGTAGCGTCCTATTAGTAAACGGCGAGCATTTTGCGGTCCCCAACCCGCTTGCTAAGCATGGAGATTATGGCAACGCTCCCTTATGGCGAAGCCTTTGTTGGCTGTGGATATCTTCTGGGCGATGGTGCGAATGCATGCTGGAGCTGGTAAACTTCGAGTAGGTAGTACTTATATAAGTCATGTAAGCAAGGTGGAAGGAATTACCTGAGTCTTTCACGTATTGTTCCAGCTTGTCGTTCTCCTGCTGCGAGGCGATGGAGGCGAGGTGCATCCCGTGGAACCGGCAGTACTGCTGCGCCTTAAACCAATTAGCCTGAAAATAAACAAAAAACGTAGTTTAATTTAAAAGTTCTTTAAAATTTTTTTTTAATCTTTTTTCGTGTCTTGAACGACACAAGCAAACACGACACGAGCTGCAAAGAAAGTTGTTGCATAGAAAAATTACACGAGTTAGCTTGGGTTTTTGGTTCAGATGAACAAGAAGAATAATTAGGTATTAGGTTTTGGTAGTGGTAGGACTCTTCTGCAGAGTCCAGACCTTTGCTAGTTATTCAACCGTCAAGCAGTAGTGTGCAAACATTACTGTGTTCCGGATTGAAGGGCAATGTTTCCAGCGTAATTACTGGGCACAGAGATTTAAAATCTAATATCTCAGGGTGACGAGCGCAGTGCATTGCCAGCACGCATGGTTTTGAACTGTTGAGGTTCAACATTCTGGGTGGCACTGAACTGTTATGAGCAAGCGTGAAGCTTAACATCAGGTGAGCGACTTGCTTACATTAAAAATTCACATTAAAAAAGAAAAATAAAGTCTATTTTTATTATTTTAGAGAAGTATGGCACAGAGCGTCGGTTCAGACTTCACTACGCGGATAGTTCTCAGTGTTGAAATGAAATAGGTTCGATGCACGGTAATTCAACTATAATCTATGAACATTGAGTGAAGGCAAAGTATTACAATATAGAACGAGCGTGGACTGTCCTTATCCGGAAGACGACTGCCTGAGGGCGGAAGCGCGAGGAGCACGCTTGTTGGAGCGTTGCCTGCGCATGTGGCTCCACAAAATAAGAGGCTGCGGGCTGGTGCAGCAAAACATTATTAAATTATACTTATTTCGCTTAGTTTCGCAATCCGAAACACTTAGCGACATTTTACGTCCTTATCAGTTACTACATATCGGGTTACGCATCTTTCTATGGCCATTGACACTCTTCTCCTATATCATTTCTCTATGGTTGTGGCTTTCGAGATTCATTGTATTTGCCATTGTTTGTTCGTTAATGTAACGTTCTTTGGATCGTCTGGATCGTCTGGATCAAGAGAACATGCTCGAGATTACGGCTCTGTGAGCGCAAAAACTTCATTACCTTACCACCTTCTCCCTCTAACTACAGGACTAGTTGAGAAACGGGACTCCACCACTCGTTGCTGGTGGACCTACCGTGGACATTGTTTCCTACTACCTAAAAATGGAACTCACTGCCGGCTTCCTTGTTACTTGAGAAGCTAGAGAGAATTCTCTAGCTTCTCAAGTAACAAGGAAGATTTTTTCTCACTCGACCTGTTCCATACTCGGCCACCATCTTGTTACTGTTTACCGTTTATTCGTTTTCTGTTTATGGCATGTCCTTGATTATTTGAAACGACTAGGATAACAACAAACAAAAAAGGTATACTTTTCAAGTGCTAGCAGACGCTCAAAGTTTAGTGAAAATTAGGCGCAGGTTTATGAATGTGTTTGCAATAATGGCATTATACAATAAATTGAGTACGTACAAATATTGCTCGGCTACATCTTGCAGTAAGTGGTAAACGTAAGAACAAAATGTCTACAAACCCACTTTACACCGCAGGATGCGATGGTGGGTTGCAAAATTTAACGGTGTGTCTACACTCAGTAAACACTTTCAATCTACACTTCGTCTATTTAAGTTGCATAAGAAGTAAAAGAATGCCAAATGTTTTTATGGTGCTGTTATAAACCATGTAAAGTGCAGGCTTATGACGAATAATAACATAATTGCGAAAGACGTTATTAGCAATAGTAAAGTGATGTTTAACAAATTTCCTTGACACTAGCCAAATAGCCACAAAATAAATTATAATAAATATTTTAAGTACAGAAGACTCCTTTTAAGACTATAGATTCGCTACTTCGCAATAAAGTTAATTTTAGGACACACGGCTAAGCGTAACTAGCGATAAATACCTACAGAAGAGCAAAGAGTGCGAGAAGGCGAGAGTGATCGCTATGTAATTTTCACACACTGTTAAATTAAAAGTAAAAGCGGCCCCCGTCTGCGGCTGTCGAGGCTAAACTCGCGATAAATACTTACAGATGTGCAACGCGTGCGAGAAGGCGAGAGTGATCGCTCTATCTCTTTCAATCTCATAGTGTTGGATATAAAAGCGGCCCTATCCGTGGCTTTCAAGGCTAAGCGGTGCGATAACACGAGAGTGATCGCTGTGTCACTTTCACACTTGTTAGATTGGATTTAAAAGCGTTCACACTCCAGGTTTCAAGGCTATAACGCCTGATTAAAGGCTGCTATTACAAGGTTAAACTTTTTGTACTCGTCAAAGTCAGTAAACTAACACTTGAAACACTGCTTGTATCGAATTTCAGCCAACAACGAGCGATTTCCATCGCCCAGCTTAATTTAGAACTTAGAGTTAATAAATCTAGCGTAATTCATAAGCCTGCAACCCTTACTCGTGTCGTGTTGTACATTCAATACTAGTTGAAATAAATGGACGATGGCGTTTCAAAGTGAAACTATGGTGCCTAATTATTGGATACCATTAAAAACGTTTTTTTTTTGTAGGGCTTTGTCGCTCAGTGACCACATCGCCCTGTGATTCACATTGTATACAAAAAATATAAATAGACTCAATAAATTAAAAACACAACATTATCTTTTTAGGCTTAATTCCACTGACTTATACAAAAGTTTAGCTTTATCGGACTCGGGGCTGGCCAGGATGCAATTACAATATCCGACGTCAGTGATTTCGCTCCGATTTAATTAAAACCGTCTTAAAATTCGTATTTGCTTTTCAAATGACCGATCACCGACCACTACTAATCTGACTGGCGATCGATGACTATTAATTTGAAAACCCGCACCTCTCTCTCTCACAACTATAATTAATAAGTGGTCTCTCTCTTTTGACGACTCTCCTGTTTTAGTAGGTAGAGCGTATGCCTTATAAGCAGGAAGACCCGTTTTCGATGCCGAAAAGTGTTTGAGTGATTTTTAATCACATTCAAATATCTGCTCTGGGGTTATGTGATGCAGTGTGTTCCATTGCATCCGCGACACAGGGAATCCTAGCTATGAGTATAAATATTTATTAATATTTTCTAAATTTTTTTTCAATAGTCGATCTTAACTGTAGGAATTTATTTTTAACTAGTTATCCGTGACTTCGTTCGCGTAGACCAACAAAAAAGTAGCCTATGTCCGTTATCCTTAAGCTATATCTATGCAAAAAATCAGGTCGATCCGTTCAGCCGTTTAGCCGTGATAACGCGACAAACACGCAGACAGAGGGATTTATAATATTAGTTAGATAACAAAACAGAAAACTGCCTAAGCAACATGTTCAGTTTGACAATTTCTCTGATTTGTGTTGGAGGAAGTAAAGGTACAAAAAAAAGAATTTTAAGCGTTATTCATTTATTTTCTTGGCCACGTTACCTATCCCATTACGATAGTAGTCGTGTATATATTCCACTATTCCACTTCGCTCTCTCTACATCTTTCATCTTGCTTTCGGTCTTCTAAAAGCCAAGCAATGACCTTTTCCTTTCAGACTTCTGAAGAGAGTTAACCACAAAAACCCAACTAGCACCTCCGGAAAAGTTGTTGGAACAGCGATTATCCGCAACGAGGTCACCGCGGTCTGGGCATTGATCTTGAAAGCGCATGTCTAGGCTTTATAACCTGCTGAGGGTGTGGCATTTTACTATTAACAAGGCTGGTTGTTTCCACGATTCATTCGAGTACCTTTTAAACCAAAAAGTAATAGATTTTGTGACTTTGACTTTGATATTTATTCAACGCAAAAGTAGAATCTCCTTGTTAAAAAACTTAAAATATGCGTAGAAAGAAAATAGTGTCGGAAAAGTCCTCAAAGACTCATTTTTGAGGGTGAGGGACACTCAGTATTAGCTATTATTTTAGTTCAGAGCTGATAAATATTTGTTAAAGGTAATAACGCTCTTATGGAGAATTCTGTGCACTCAACATAGAACAAGTTAGCGGCGGATAGTTTGGGGGTAGGAAGCTCTTCAGCCCCCCCTCACCCCCAAACTATAACTTTTATTAGATTAAAGTATCCACGAATACTGGCGACGTCCTTTGAAAAATAAAACTTTATAAAAAGTAAGAAAAATCCAACCCTTACAGCATTAAATAAATTCTGGATTCTACCCTGCACAAAGACAAAGATAACTAACACCGAGATCCAGAGCAGATATTTAAATTTAAATACATCATACAAAATATCTGCCTGGCCGGGAACCCTCCTTATAAGGCAGACGTGCAATCAACTAAGCCAGAAGTGTCGTTGTAAGAAAGTATCTGTGTTATTTGAGTAATTTGCCCGAGCACCTAGTCTATTCTTTCGCATGCGCGTAAAATTGGTAAAAAATATCCATGAATCTTATCTATAATCTATATCTATAATTTATCAAGGAATGCTAAGCTAGACACGCGCAAGGCAAGACGAGGTCGCACGCGTGTCAAGTTTAGCATTCCTTGATAAAGGTCACCAATTGTGATCGAAACTATAGTCGGAATAACCGACTCAATTAAACGTGAGTATTCCCGTTTTATTAGAATAAAATGTGTCAAAACCACGTCAGTTTTCATATAATTATTCTAGTGTCCCCGTTTCCATCACAAAATTTCTGCAACGATCAGCATCTGACCAAGATGTTGAATTGCCCACTTTAGCAACGTGCTGTATTTTCTCTAGCCCAATCTGTGCATGCTACGGAAGGTGTATCTGGGTTAGTGATATAAAGGTATCGCGGTTAACCGACTGCCAGCCACGCTACACGCTAGTTGATTGTCACTATGATTTATTGAAATATGTGTTTAAATATTTTATATAGAACGTTACTTTAGTTACAGTGGTATTTAATGGACAAGGCGCTAGGGCTTTATGTTAATATCATCTTAAGTTTTTGGTTGTTTTTAATTCGTAAATGACAATAAGC
Organism: Apocheima hispidaria; assembly: GCA_947579745.1. NCBI lineage: Eukaryota > Metazoa > Arthropoda > Insecta > Lepidoptera > Geometridae > Apocheima > Apocheima hispidaria. The sequence continues at coordinate 4,925,452 of OX388157.1, read as the reverse complement.
CGTTAGTGTATATTATCACTTTAATTAGCGAACATTATCTGTTTAATTATTTTTAGTTTAAAAAAAAAACTTGATCACATTTGTTAATAGTTGTTACATTTGCTATTTTGAACGTCACATGTCATGCTATGCTATGAATATCTTGAAGAGCGATAAGGCTGCCCATTGTAAGTACTACCAGATATTTCATTATTATTGAGTTTAAGTATTATTGTATTGTACTGTATTCTATTGAATGACATTGTGCTTACCCGTCATTTTGATCCGGTTAATAGACCATATAAAAAATATATTGTATACTCTTCCCGCCACCACCGGTTCATATTTTTAATAAGTTCATAAGTTTTTAGGTCTCATTCAGATATTTCTAAATAATTAGCCAACTCCAACAAGTGACTTCCACGATGATATAAACATGTTTCTAAGTGGAATGTGAGAAAAACTATAATTCTATTTCACAAAACGCTAGTCATTTTGATAAATGCCGCAATTTAGAACAATGGATCTTATCATGTTATGTGAGAGAACGCGCAAGAAATTGCCAGCTTTAGTTACATAATTTTTGTGTTATGTTTTACAAATTGTTGGTGTTATTGTTTTGATTGCTTGCTCTAGTTTTTTATATTGTAATAATGGTCGCGAAGTAAAGATAACATTTAACAATACAAGATTTGTTATGCCGGCTGTACACACTTCTCAAGAGTTTCTCGCCGAGAGTCTCGAGCGAGTGTCTCGGGGAGAGCACACCGTTTACACACTCGGTATTACTTGAACTGCGAACATTTATGACTCGGGCACTAATACCAAGACGCGGCCGAGAGGTTATGAGCCGAGACGGAACGAGAGCACAGTACAAACTTGCTCTCGGTCTGCCTCGGGCTTGTCTCGTCGATCGTGTACGGTCCGCATTATAATTGGTGGAGCAAAACGTTGAGGTGTCAGACTCTAGTGGAACAAAATAAATAAATAGGTATTTGTATATTTGATCGAAGAATACCGAAGAGCCGAAATAATTGCGGGCAATAGTTTTTTTTTTTTAATTTGGCTTTGCCTACTTTTAAGCAATAATTTGGTCTAGGAAAATCAAAGACACGGTTTTTACATAGAACTCTTCTTAACTTGACTTTATTCGTGAAAATATTTTTTTTGTTTGGTTATGACCAAAATGGGGTAGGGGGGGGGTTGGGTTGTCCAGATTTAGGAATCGCTAAGTCTCAGGTCGAGGAGAGCTACTTGTACAAATATGATCCATATTTACGCGTCAAGTACGCTAGTTTTACAATCACAATAAAGCTATAAATACTTTTAGTTGAATTACTAAATAAAGCGGTTATTGGCCATTGAGATCTTTAAATAGAAACATTCAGATCAAACCGACTTTGTGAATTTGTAGTTCGAGAGTCTCTGGCAATTTAAATAAGGACAAACGTCATTTTGTGACACATTAAAAAAAAAAATATTGACCTGACTATAGGTTTAAAAAAATCGCCAACAAACAGAAAATATCATCGCTAACTGGTAGCCACAGACTAGCAAGTAATACGATGAGGTAACATCTCAACACTTGGCATTCCTAAAACAGGTGGACACAGATTATGAGCTTCTGGTTTGTACATCGCTTAGAGTATAATTTTATTGATTCACTAGTGACCTGCTTTGCAATTGAGTAATGGCTTCGCACGTGAGAAATTTATAAAAATGATATATATATAAAAATCTTATGTGAAAAACTATTATCTAACTGATGGTGAAAACCGCATCAAAATCCGTTGCGTAGTTTAGGAGGAGTTAGCGGATATCCAGACAGAGAGACGAGGAAAGCGACTTTATTTTATACTATGTATATAGATGATAAAAGAGAAAATGATTAATATTATAGCAGGAACGTAAGTTTTTTGAGATATTTGAACACAAAATGCAGCATGAGTAGTTTAATTCAAAGTCAAATTCGAAATTAATTAATTTTAGGTTCAACACATAAACATTAATTTAATAATATCTACAAAAACTCTCTATGCGTGTCAAGTGTGTTCTGTAGTTCACCTCTTGGCTTGCTAGTAGCGCAGCTGCCTTATGAGATCTCAGATTCGATTCCCGGCCGAGTAAATATTTAATAGATACATTTAAATACCTGCTCTGGGTCTTAGTACACGCTAGTATATGACATTCCCGACACAGAGAAAACTAGTCGGAGCTAAGAGAGTGTAGCGCTATTTCAAACTTGTTAAGTACACACTTATGAACTTCTAAGCAAGCGTCATCGTATACACATAACAACAGGTAAATCACAGTCTACAATTAGGTTTACAAATTTCACAACAAGCTTGAACAAAAAAAGATGCCCTTGATTGCAATTGATTAATCAAAAGTAAGAGATAGGGAGCACGTCTTGTGGATGAAGTATCTCGGCTATTAGTAAGTATCCCTACGTTCTTCATCCTTGACCCCTTCGTCGTTTACCATCAGCCGAGTTGGTTGTTAAACGTAGCGGCATTTATTTCTAGCAAAGAATCAGTATCCTCGATTTATTTGCTATTCGACTTCAATTGAGTTAAAATGTACAAGCTACAATAAAATGTTAGCTTAGCCAGCAATTGATGATAAAACTTAGCAAGCTAAGCCAGTCGTATCAAAACTTTACTTAACTACTTGTAGAAAGAAGAAGTACCTAATGTTCCAATGGCATCTTTATAGCCCTCGAGCTATTCAAACATAGAGTAGGTCATTAAGCTGCAGTTTAACGACTGCAAGATTGCATTTTGCAAACAGCACTCTAGCTAAACGAGACTAGGGGGCTACCAGAGTTTTAAAAACATTTTTAATTTCATAGTTTTAATGTTGTGGTACGACTCTTGCAGAAGCCGCTTGGGGAAGTATAAGTACACCTTGTGCCCGTTATTCAACCGCCAAGCAGTAGATTGCAACTATTACTATATTTCAGATTTAAGAGCAAAGTTTTCAACGAAATTACTGAGCATAAAAAGAATAAGCAATATACATCTAATCGTCGTCGGCGTCTCTGACTTGCAACGTTTGTTTGTAACGGCGAACCTGTTACAAAACGGCGATACACAAGGCGCAGCGAACGTTCGCTTTGAGCACATGGCTCAAGCACGCTCCATTTCTTGTTACAAAACGGCGATACACAAAACGTGGCAAATAACCTGCACTGACTGTTGTAAGCATGCGCTCCCATCGAGCGGCTCGACTCGATGCACTGACTTTTGCAACGCGTTACAAAAACTCGATACGTTACAAGCAAATTGCAAGTCATTCTCCGCCTTAGGGTGCGAGCGCGCAGAGCTTTGTACTGCTGAAATTCGCAATTTTAAGTAGCACTGAACTGTTACAAGTGACGCTTACCATTAGGCGAGTGCAATGCTTGTCTCGTCATTCAGTTGCTAAAAATCTTATTGCTCTTTCAACAGTAGAGACCGCGAGTCAAAGCTCAATGTAAGGTCAAATAATGCTGATTTTGAGACGGGTGCTCTTGGAGTCAGTAGACGAATAAGTAATAATATTGTCCAGCAACTCGCATCCTAATGACTCAAAATTCACTCACAAATTCACACAATTACATGTTACGTTATCATCATTATTAGATTACGAATAAGTATGATGTCTATTACAAAACATATGATACTTTATGGAGGGCCAGATTTCTCTTTCTTTTCCCGTGTAATGAGTCGGTTTGTTTGCTGCTTTCGCTCGTCAGCAAATGTAACAGTGGCAATTGTTAGATTAGCTTGAATGCACATACCACATTAAACATGGACACCACCATTCCAGGGACTAGACGAGCAAGTCACTCACCTGATGGTAAGAGCCAATCTTGTACATTGCATTGAATCTAGTAGGCATGTCTTATGTTTGTTTTTGATGATAGACATCTTATTTTTGTAGGAGACCCAATATTTTAAGCTCCCACGAATTCCCCATAATATCATCTTGATGATGAGCCATCGGATGAAACCATAGTGTAGTGGTACTCGGAAATATAGTATACTGTCGCCTAGCACCCAACGATGTGTTTCAGCTGCCTTAGTTTCAGAGACAGTTCCATTCCAGGGCAGTTATTTAAAACTCTATCCTCGACCACACCGTCTTTTAACATCTGGCGAGTTTGTGGTTAAATGCCCAGTCAATGCCAAAAAAAAAAAACATGTTTCACTAACGCTACTGTTCTAGTAATTCCTAAACATCTTTCTAAGTACATACACGACAAAAAAAACGCTACAAGCTTAAACTAACTATATGGAAGTGATTCACATAACACAATATTGAGTCAGTAGAGCAGGGGATTTAATTAACTAAATAATACTGGCTGCGTTTAATTGCAAAGCCTGTCTAAGCTATTTTGGAACCTTGAGCGCTGAATTGCAGATTTGGAGCTCCTATGCCAGGCTCGTGTCAGACAATGTTCACAGTTCAATGCCACCCCAACATTTTGGGTACAACTTCAAAACACTACAACATGAACTAGCTAGGGTTGTCCTCACAATCTATTCGAGTACATATATCAAACTTCTTAAACTATATCCACTTCATTATAATATAGCATACTTCGCTTCCATTTAACACTAAGCTTGTATGAATAGGAAACTTATCCAAGGCAAATGCCTAGAAACTTATACAAAAGGGTTACTTGTAAACTTTTACCCATAAAGAGTTCGGCATAATGCTTACAATGCCATGCTCAATTAAACGCCACTCAATAAAGGTGGTTTCACGGTCTTTGGAGAAAAGTTGGCGAACCGATGCTTTCAAGGTCTTGCGAACTTGATTATGGGTGGTTTAAAACCTACTCTCCATTGCGAGAGGGTAGAAAGAGAGGGAAGTAACTAAACGTTTTTCAATTATTTTCGTAATTCCTTTACGAACAGAAACTGTCATTTTAATTTTTAGTCCGAACATTCAATAGCTAATACATACTAATATCCAAATTCGAAAGTATGTTCGTTAGTTTCTTGGATAGTTTGTTCCTTCTTCAAATAAAGAAAAGAGCACCGTTGGTCGACGCGTTTTAGCATGAATTTAAAGTCTGTAGGCTAACATTGGCTTTTGTATCCCGGAAAAAAACATATAAAATACTAAGGAAAAACAGCTGTTCCGTAAATTTCGTAGAAGGGAATGAATTTACGCTTCGCGATTTTAGTGTCTTTTATTGAAAGTTGTTCATAAATGATGAGTTATCCTACAAATCTCCGAAATCTAACCGAAAATCCAGTATTTATGCTATTATGAAAGCATTGCCTATCTAGTGATTGATAGCTACGATTGTAACAAAACATATTTATTACGCAGCGATGATTGTTTAAAACAAAACAAATCATTGACGATATTGTTATGTACAATAACACAACTACTAAAATAGATTTGAAATTATGTTTTTGTTCGTTGATAAATTACATGGAATTATATTCAAACTAATTATCACACCTACACAAGACAGTGAATGAAAGTAAACCAATTTTAAATGCCGACTTACAAAAGGCCGAACTTGCAATACCACGTGACAAACGAAAGAGAAAGTGGCTGTATCAATCAACGACATGCCATCTGGCGGGCCGGCTTTTGAAGATGATGTGAAGTTGCACAAGTCTTGTAACTCTAAGGCCCGAAACTCAAACAAGCGTGACACGTGATTTGACAAATATCAATATAACGCGTGGCAACTGGCAGGTCCTGGTCATATACCTATACAGGTTACGCGCAAGAAACATTTGTCAGATCATATTGCATGTCAGTTATGTGGGTTTCGGGATTAACACAAGGACTAGGGTCAGTGGTGAGAACCTTGAGCATATTATATTATAGACTATATAACTTCGGCTAAAGATTAGACGATGAAAATGTTTGCGAAAGCAAGTGTTAATAACATTAAACGCGCACAGATTATGGTAGGTAACGTTCTTGGAAGAACCCTCAAATGGATGCTTCCGTATTTTCCGGCAGCCTAACTTGAGAGCCAACTCCCATTTCAGGCTTTGTGTGTTTACCATCTTTGACGACACTATCACACATCTGGTGAGTGGTGGTCAAACACTTAGCCCAACCATTTATTATTCAGCCCACTGTAGGGAGTAAGCCTCCTTCCCTCTTTTGCCAATCTACCCTATTTTGTACCAAACTGTTTCGTTCCAATATCCGCAGGTGTTGTCGTATTTTTGGATGTCATCACGCCATCGCTGAATTGGTCTCCATGTAGTAATTAGTAAGAACTTGTAAAATTTTGTGAAGAACGACCTCGGTATACCGACTGGTGCCGCAACATTCCGAGCACCTATTCACGACAATGAATCGACAAGAATAGGTATGAGAATAGGTGTAATCGATCAGTGGCTGATCCAGAACTTATTTTGGTGGGGCTTCGGTTTATCTTTAGCTCGGTGTCATCGAGCTATTTAAGTAACTCAAACTTAATACAAAATTATGGACAAACGTGGTTGCGTCACTTTACCTATTAGGTTTTGTTTTTCAAAGGACATTGCTAGTATCAGTGGAAGCTTGAAGTTTATGTCGAAAAAGTTTGGCTGGAGAGCTAGAGGGCTTAAACCCCCTAGATCACTCCTGTATCCGCCACTGTAACCGATTAGTAGTCATAGACCTGGGTGAAGCACAGCTTAGCAGTTGTAGATATTTTTGTCTTAGTTCGTATAAGATTGCTAATATAAATCTACCTAAGTTCGTACAAGCTGCATGACTAAGGCTTACTGTTTAACTTTTGAGAATAATCGCAAACACAACCATCAGAACCTACAAAGACGTGCCATCTGTACAATTTGTTTGTATTGCGTCCCATCTAAGAACTGTCCAAATCGTCTATTGCTAAACGTCATTTATCTAATAGTTCAGATTTTAATATAAAAACTGTCGTGGTTAATGCGAAAGTGTGTTTATTCTTCTTTCACGCAGCAACTGAGCAACGGATCGAGCTGATTTCGGAGATTGACATAGGCTATAGTAATACTCACGTTACATTGAGTCAGATTATTTCCATTATCAAAATAGTGTTTTAGACTTTCGTGGGGGCTTACTACATTACTATTAGTACTTTTATCACTTTTACTTTGGTGGACTTTTTATCATTCACCTGCATCTTCAGTCTATCCGTGAACATGGCGCATGCTACTGTGTCGAAATATCGGGAACTCAACATAAATAATAACCGTGGTAAATATCCTGTGAGTACTAATAGTAATGTATCAAAATAGAATTTTGCTACAAGCATGATGCTAATCATCGACTTGGTTTTTTGGTTTTCCTATATTGGTGATGTTAATTACTAGATATGAATCATTATTTATGTGGCCATCACATTAGGTCAAGGTTAATTAGGTCTTCTTTAATTCTCAATTTATAATTTAGTATCGATCGTGAAAGGACTAATAATTAATTTAAGTATAATTACTGGTGTCTAATATAAATTCTCAATTATTTAACGGACATAATATGACCTTACAGGAATGCTTTAAGTAAATTATCAGATCAGAATATATTAAATTTAGTTTTCATTTTGTTGCATAAAAATTTGGGTTACACGTTTAAAACCAAATACTTAAAAAAAATACTATTAGTATTTTTAAAAAGAATTTTCAATTCACCCCTTTGTCGGTCCCTAAAAATACAAACGCGAAAAAAAATACCACCCGCACATTTTTTTTATTATTGACAGGCTAATAGACGTTTGGCTACAACCCATCTGATTTACATGTTGGACATTTTTACACAACGAAAAAGTGGAACTCTATCGGAGTCTGTTCCTGAAAAGTAATATTCAAAACTAGATTAAACAGGTTACACATAAATAAAGGTGCTCCATCATAATCTGCATGATTACTTTGTATCAAGTAGGATGCGGTCAAATGCCTGTGGCCTGTGGTATCGGATGGAGGCGATAAGACTTGCGCTGATCCGCACAAAGTGCTGTGATACGCAAGCCGTAATTTGAAAAAATAAAATAAAACAGATCTTACCTTAAAGAATATTCCTAAATAATATCTCTTCTCTCCAGTCTTGAGTAGCGGCATTGTCCACCGCGTGATACCGAGCTCGTCATCCTGACAACTCGAGCATTCTGAAACCAAACAAACATTTCAATGCTAGACTAATTCATATGTGGGATAAAATCAGCGCAATATACAACCTGTTACAATAAGGTGGGATAATACTGCGGTCATGATAACGCGACAAACACCCAGACAGATAGACAGAGTTACTTTCGCATTTATAATATTAGTTAGGATAAGGATATCAGTCTGATTATTTTATTATTTATTCCCGATTTTTTCAACAGCGTGGACGAAACGGTGTTACCGAGCGGGAAGTACCCGATCGATTTGTCTATTTTTTTTGTTTTAAAATGTTCGTAATAGCCCAAATTAGTTTTATTATGGAAAAAAAACGGCAAATCGGCGAGGATGAAAGACGAGCTTCGGTTCCAAGCCCTAAAACTGCGAGACCGAATGCCTATATAGCTGCATCGCGTACGAATTCGCGGGCAGTTGTTAATAAGAATGACCTGCTGACGTCTTGTACTTCGTCTTCTTTCAGGGCATTTTGAAATCGCTATTGCCCATGCATTGGCTTGTGGTTTGATTTAAAAGGTCAACGATGCAAATTCAAAATTGAATTACGAAATATTTTGACCATTACAAATGGAACCTTACGAGTATACCACACAATAGATGAGTAATATACATACCTGTCAAGGTTTTCTACAAGTGCCAAGTGAATTACGAGTAGACACCTACGTAACATTTATCTATAAGTATGTGGTATGGTTGCGCAAAACAGAAGATTTTTTGACAGCTTTTCAATGCCATAATTATGTGTAAAATTGACCTTGCGTTATTGCGAAGCCATATTTTTTTTCTTAATAAATCTTACATAAACGCAGCGGCAGACATCCAGCTTGGTCAGAGGATATGCCTAGCATGTCGGAAGTCAGTAGCTGAGGCTTGCACAGGACCGGTGAGGATAGCGTTAAGGAGACGAACCCTATTATACTTAGCAGTGGGTGGATACAGCTTGATAGATAGATTGAAACCTTGAGAACCATTGATACGAAAAAAATAACTATTAAATTAACTTTCTTCGTGTTCGGTTCGACTTTTCACACTAATATTATAAATGCGAAAGTGTGTAAATATGTAAGTATGTAAGTATGTAAGTGAGCTTGTTACCGTTCAACTCTGTAACGGTTTAGCGGATTTGAATGAAATGTGGTATAGAGGTAGCTAACAGTCTGGATTAACGCATAGGCTAGCACATAGGCATTAATTAAAAAATAATTAATTAAATTAATTAAAAATTTTAAAAAAACGATTTCTGCAGCATAGCGGGTGAAACTGCGGAGCACAGCTAGTATATATATGTTCGGAGCGATACCCGCACGTGGTGTATATTCTTCATGTACTTACGCACCAAGCGCTTCGATTCCACATTTATTATCAGAATAAAAAAATATTGGCCGCCGGATACGATTATAGCGCCCTTAACCCAAAACTGTCTTTTAAAGACAGATTTGCGGGAACAGATTTAATCATTGCTATCTCTTTTACTCTCTTAATATTCGCATCATCTTTCGCACTTTTTGTCACAACCCAGTAAAAAGCTGTAACCCTAGCAACCAGAACGTAAACAGACTGTAGCGGAGCGGAATTCAAAGCGCCATTTTGAATGCAATAACGTATCTTAAGTAAAATATCATTGTTTCCTTTGTTACTGAGCGCAAAATTTAATGGCTACCAAGGTAACCGCGTGTCACCATGCGCACACGAGTAAAAACTACTTTTACCTCTCTAGATTTTTAGTAGAATGCAGTTGAATGAACGAAACAATCTTGTCCAAAGCCGGAATTTCCACATCGATAATGGACATTGAATGCGGGAATGCTCATGTCCAAGTACACAATCGATCATTCATTTTTGTTTTATGCTTCTACGTGAAGTTATTTTGTATTGAAATCGATCATCAGATTCTGTGTAAGTCTCATTGAATCATTCCGAACAGAATTTAAAATTAAACCGAGGTGTCACAAGGCGAGACTAAAAATGGCTTAAAATTTATTTTTATACTAGGTGATGCCCGCCGATAAGAAAGGTTTTTGAGGTGACCGCGAACCGGAAGACAGCATAGTCAGGCCTCCCACTAGGTGGACTGACGAGATTCTAAAAGTCGCGGGCAGCTGGTGGATGCAAATGGCAAATTGTCGTTTGGTGTGGCGCTCATAGGTGGAGGCCTGTATCAGTGGATAGATAGATAGATAGATTAACTCTTTATTGTTCACACAAATATTACATAATTTATAAACAGACTTTAAAAAGTAGTGTAACAACTGGCGGCCTTATCGCTGAAAGCGATCTCTTCCAGGCAACCATAGGATGGAGAGGATTCATAGAAGAGGTAGTAGACGGGGTGTGCAATGATGTAGATTATGTGATACTTATACTCTAATAAACCAATATAATTATAAACATACAAACTAATAATAATACATTCTAATAATTAAATTACTTATGATAACGACAATAATATATTAATAAATAACAGATATAGACTTTACATAAAATAAATACACGAATAAAATACACAACATATATATGGATGTCTTCCGGCTGATGATGATGATGCCCTCGATTTAATTTGCGTTGCTGCTCGCCTTTTACAAGCTTCTTAGCTATAACGTGGTTTAGGTTTAGTAAATTATTAAACGAAATAATTTTAAAATTATATAAAAAAAGTATTGAAATATTTTGTACGACATGGCTGAAATAGGGGAGCAACCTCTTCAAAAGAAAATGCAGTTACGGACAAAAATATTATGTCAAAAATTGTCACCTAGATCTAGTGTGTTTATAAGTACCTTGGAGCTTAAGTGTGGGAACCCTAAAGCTCCCAAGAATTCATGACACTTGTACTAATCGATTTATATGACAGTGTACACTGTTCCATTCCTGTTTCATTTAATTCATTCAATATGGTATTGTTCTTGAGTTAAACATTTATTTATCACTATTCAAAACACGACACAAAATAACATTAAGTTTTAGTACTATGCCGTAGTCAAAATATGCTAAGGTGCTTCGTAGATGCAGAAAAAGCTTTAGTCACCTAATTCGACACAGTCCTTCCTCATGCTTCGAGTGTGTCTGATAATATATTCATTGCATTCGTTTATATTATTGCTTGTAACATAATTTTATTTGCATTTTAGTGACGTGAAAATGAAATAGTCTTATGACTATTTAATTTTCACGTCAGGTCATTTCATTTTCAGGTCAATATAACTACAATGCCAATATTATTCGTATTCGTTTACAACTATATCGTTTTCACCACTCGCTATGACTCATTTATCAAACTGACCCCCGAATACTGAAACGTTTGTTAACTTTGACGACAGATTAAGTCTATTGCTGTCTTTGTCATTTGCTTAGTGCCAAACAAAGGCAGCATTAGAATTAATCTGTCGTCAAAGTTAACAAACGTTTCAGTATTCGGGGGTCTAAGTATACAATCAACTGTATAACTTAGATAGGAATAGATAAGCTTATAATTTAAGAGTAATTTGTATTGCCATATGCACTCATGGGGGAAGACGCTGGTTTCTGAAATACAGTGTTATGCTAGTTCGGGAACCAGAGGCTTCGTAACTTTTTATGTACCGCTCTTATGTGTCAAATAAAAAACTTTGAAAACTTTGAAACTTTGGAAACTGAAACTAGTGACTAAGTAAACAATTTATCAGTTCAGTATATTTAAAGGGGGAGGCCTATGTTCAGCAGTGGACGTCTTCTGGCTGATAAATAATGTAATGTAATGTTTATTTAAAGCAACGTTAATTGTAGGTGAATCTAGCCTTTTAGTTTTATGTGCTATAATATCACAAAAATCATATAAAAGGTAATACCAGTAAAATACTAGAAGATATTATAAATATTATCACAATATTATCATAATAAAATTTAACTCTTTTTTCTTTACAAATTATCCATTTTTTACAAATTTGTTTTCAAAGAAATACAAGAATCAAAGGACCGGCGAGACAGACAGAGATAAAGCGATGACAAGGCCAAATACTAAAAAGAATGAATAGCGCGAGGAGAAGCGTTGTAGCTCAGTGGGAGGATTCCCACCTGTAGGTTGTGGGTTCGATTCCCACCCAGATCAAACATTTTGTGTGATGAACATGGATTTTGTTCTGTCTGGGTGTTCCTATGTATTCTATGCTTGTAATTACAAAAAAAAAAAACTATTGCTTAGTTTGGGGCTAGATGGCGTTGTGTGTGAAAAACGTCCACCAATATTATTATTATAAGTGTGACGCCATTAGATCAGTGTGTAGTCGCGTTACTCGCGTTACCACGAATAGCTAGCTAGTCGCAGACGAGATAATCAGCGCGAGGAGCGTAGTGTGGCCGCGGGGTACGAAATAGCTCTTTTAATTATAGAACCTGTAGAAGTAAAGATACCTTTGCTAATACCTGATTTTCCGATGCTATTCAGCGGTTGCTGGTACGTGACCGTCTTCGTGTCTCCGATCCAGCTCATCATCAGCACGCAGCATAATACGTTCCTTTGCCACATCTTTAACACTTTATCACTACCTTACTTTCAAAACACTTTATTTTTTTAATAGAAAGTATTGTTGTAAATTATTGTTGATACTAGCACATCTGAAAATTGTTTGAGTTATAAGGCCCTGTCGCGAACACAGTAGTCTCGCTCGCACATTTTCACATTATTGAAGATATAAAACTACTAAGAGTAAATTACCAAAAAGCGTATGTTGTTTCTATCTATTATAAGATTTGCAATGTTTTAAAATAAACTTTAATATTTTTTAATTTGACCAAAAATATAGAAATCAAAAACAAATTTCTTCTCTCTAATTTTTATATTAAAAAATGTTGATAAAGTGCGAACGAGATAGCGAGAATCAGGGTTAGCCCGCTCTTAAATAGCACAGACATGTAGTATACCGTACCCGGTAGGACTGATTCTGTGAGAAGCTTAATTTTTAAAATATATGTATGATTTACTATATTTTTAAGCTGTATATCAAGGGATTAGGATATGAGACGAATTCATTGTAATAGTTAGCATCACACTAAATCATAGTAAAATACTCAATATTTTTGGAGTCACAGACCTGTTGCTGTTCCAGCAGAGATATATCAAGCAAAATGTTTATAGTAATTGAGCAAAAAGTAAGTAAGTACATATATTGTGCTTAACATGTAAGTGCTACTTAAGTTATGTTAAGCTCGTATTAAATTGGTAAGGTCTGGTTTCTCTATTGCGGTGGCCGGCAGTCCCCTAAATGAGGAAGCATGGACTAGATTCGATAAATAACTCAACGATTGGCACATGGTAGAAGTTTACTGATTGAATACTGCATTTTTTGAGTATTTGAAACGATATTTAAAATAATGAACAAGGGAGGGGGGAAAAAAACAGCTGTTCCATACATTTTGTCGAGTGTCTATGGATAAGCAAATATGTTTTTCTCGATTTCAGGGTTGGTCATAGTAAAAGTTATTTATATTGATGAGTACTATGAACTCGTTTCGGCTTAGCATAGTCTTTCCTCATAACCCCGTACAGTATAATAACCATCCATCATATATAAGTCTAAATATTGAACACTGAAAATACAAATTAAAACTTACTAAACACCAAAACTAAAAACAAAAATAAAATTATTATAAGCCATTTACAGATTTTAAAAAAACTTGTTTAGATGAAACGTTCGGTTGGTACTATGCAGCACTATTAGCGTCCAATATGAGGTCTAATTTAGGCAATTAGGAGCTAGTTTCAATCGGGTTTATTATTTAACTAGCTAATATTATGTAATAATTTAGTTGATAATGACATCATTTAATACACAATACCGGCACGTAATGTAAAATTACAAATTCAATTTGATTGATATTAATGAAAATGCTATCATCAACTTGCTCGTTTCGGACCAACCAACCAAACAACCGAATGAGAACTGCAATTGTCCTATTCGACTCTACAAATCAATTGGTGAAAGCTTTACTGGAAGCTTCTACGAAGTTTTGGAAACAGCACGAAAAGTCACGTTCGCGTCATTGTATTATTTTCCAATACTTTGGTGTTTTTGAGTTGTCATGTGTAGAAACGGTGAATTGAGTGAATCGTGACCGTGCATCGGTGTGGCTGTTCGTCAACGAGCAATTAATGGATACAAATACACCGTTTTTACATATTATCACTCGAAATAACCAAGGTTTTGGAAAATAATATAACGCGATAATACTTCTACACAAAAAAAAAAAAAAAACTCGTTGATCATGTTGTCACTTTCGTATGGATATTGGTCATAATTAAATTCGTCTAATATGTATGACATTTGTATCTTTTGACAGATTTTCAAATATCAATTGTAATATAAATTGTTTAAAGTGGACTTTAGGCGAAAAACTGACGATTTGGATTATCTTTAGACCTTCAACAAATTCAAAATCTACCTTGACCTACTTCCGTTTTAAAATTAATTATCAAGACATCCGGTTCCGCGTACTCTTTATTTAGTACCCGTGAATAAGCCTGATCCGGTCGTGATGTTACGCAAAAGATAACAAATAGTTCCAGACTGTTATACAATCCTAACAAAAAGTTTTGATTATGATTGCCGGGTTGCCTCGTTAGATGACCTGACACGACTGTAGGCTAAATCTTCTGTAATGCATAGTGGTATTTGGGTATATATCTGTCTGACTGTCTGATGTACTGCAAGAAGAAGGCATGCAAGGTGAACGATGAATATGACCTGAATGATGTTACTTAATTTTTGACATAATTGACCGAGCGAAGCAAAGGTCTCAGAGTTTACTGGGACAAATCGGCATTTGTATGTATGTTTGTATGTTTGTGTGTATATTTGTCCGATGATAACTTGCGAACCGTTGATCCGATCTTCATGAAATTTTGTAGGCAAGTAGTTCAATACAATTTATAAGTTCGAATATGAGCTGAATCGGTCCAGGGTTTGTGAAGATATAGGGATCGCGAGGTCTCAGTTCGGCGAGAACAACAAGGTCGCGCGCGTGTCTCGCTTAGCATTCCTTGATAAAGGTCACCGAATGTGATCGAAACTATAGTCGGAATAACCGACTCAATTTAACGTGAGTATTCCCGTTATATTAAAACAAAATGTATCAAAACCACGTCAGTTTTCATACTGTTATTTGGTCTAAGGGACTAAATTACTCTAAGAAGTTAGTTTAGCTAAATCAAATTTTCTAAACAGCTTCTTTTTAAGCTGCTACCAAAATCAAAGCAGAGAATTACCAAATTATTACCTAGAATGTTTGACCTCCAACATTTCTAAGGAATGCAGACAAGATATTTTTAGTCGGCATTCGTCAGTATGTTAAGTTTGATAGTCGTGTCGATTTACATAATCTATAACGTCTGTGTTAAACTTTATACTAGCCATAACATTGAACATTAACATAAGTTAACGTTTTAAATTGACGGCGCTCAAAGACCCAAGAGGCGCTAGAAATAGAGTTTTTAAGCTTCAATTCTCATTGCAAAAGTTTTGTAGTTGATTTTATTGTGTCCTAGCGACTTACAAACGGACTTAACAGAATAATCCATTTTATTTATAATATTGTATGACGAGACCAGCATAAGCGCCATATTTAATTTTACCCTTCAACCGAATAATAAGTAATGACACTAATATTATAAATGCGAAAGATTGTAAGTGTGTAAGTATGTAAGTGTGTTTGTTCCCGTTCATCTTTGTAACGGCTGGACTGATTTGAATGAAATTCGATATGGAGGTAGCTTGTACCCTGGATTAACACATAGGCTACTTTATATCTCGGAAAAATATTCGGTTTCTGTAGAATAGCAGGTGAAACCGCGGGGCGCAGCTAGTGATAAATAAAGAATTGAACCGTTGCGGAAGAAGTGTTCTAATGGGGATTGTAAATCGAGAAATGATACGAAATACCTCCTGCAATTCGATTAGGGTAGTGACTGGAAGCGTAAAGCCGAGGTTCTTGCTAACTAGGGTTCCTAAGAAACATCTTCAAATGATGTTAGCCTATAATGACAACATTAAAGCTATGGCTGGCATATTATGTGCCATTTACCAACATGAACTGGGCTAGCATGCTGGATTATGGCCCATCCTCTCTCTCTTTGAGAGAAGGCCTGTGTCCCAACAGTGGGAACATGGTAACGACGTTGAGAAAATGTGTCACAGTGCAAAAACTTGCTATGGCCTTTTCGTAAAATTTGCTCAAATTAGGAATATCAGATGCCTTCAAACATTTTACAAATTAAATCATACGCAAAGAACCTCCATAAAATGACTCATTTTAAATGTCAGATGCCTTTCGCATAGCATCGAACTATGCTCATCCGGGACCTGTTTTAATCTGCGTCGTGTTTTAGGTATGTTTTGTATGTAGTTATTGAAATCGTTTTATAGCCATGGAATTAGCAGAAGCTTTTATTGACGAATATGTATGTATTAGTGTCTCAGTGTTTTTACTAAATGACTAGATGCAATGCAAAAGATGATATTAAAATCTTGTTACAAAAATCAACAGAGTGACAAAATTGCATCATAACTATTTTCAAGATCATTAAAAAGTTCCAAATATCCTTTCATTATGTTGTACCTTGCTAATCAACTAGCTGACAATCTAACTTTTAGATAGTATCACTTTTAATTTTAATTAAAATCCGACTTAATAATGACTCAGTAGAGTTCATTGTTGACAAATGTGGCCTCATCTGTGCAATATGTTTGACCTCTCTCGCCTAAGCAAAAAGCAATGCAAATGTCACCTTTCATTGTCCTTTCTTGCTTTAGTTATTATTCTGAGGTCCTTTACAAATGTATTGAGAAACAAAATCTCTTTGATATTCAATTGACACTTGTCTAGGACAACGGGTCTACGGTTCAATGGGACTATTTCTATTTGGGGACTATTTCGATTTGAACCTCGTTTAGCCATTTTAATTTGATACTTTTGTCATGAGGTTTTATATTTTCTTTTGTGGCTCCACAAACAAATCTTGAAATATTTCGAGTGACGTATAATATTCCACAAATCACAATCAAAACAAGTCTTAGTCAACAGTTTCAGTCATAGTCCAGTCCAGTCCTAATCACGCTTAAGTTTATGAGTTTTTTTTAGCTAAATGATCGCTTATGATTCTGATGATGGCAGAACTTTATTCTAATTTTTTTTTCAAAATTGCTATGATATGTTTTGAAAACGCAACGACACAGATGAAGATAATAATATGATAAGAAGAAGTAAGAACCGTAGTTGTTTAATTGTTTGTAATATTTTTACGACACTTGATTATTTTAAACAAAACTCAATAAAATTTACGATTCTAAATTATGTATCCGTCTAGTAATTATATGTTTCATTCAAACTTTCATAATCAGGAATCTGAGATTACTCAAACATATTGATTCCGCAAGATTGCAAAAGTTGAGCCTCCAAATGCATTCCGATCTTATGAAATTTCCTTCATAGCCATTTTCAAGGTATTTGTTACGATTAATGTTGACGTCCACTTATTAACTCGGCATCTTCAATAATCATTAACGACTCACTCGTTCTTCTTTCACGTTCACACTATTACAACATTTTTAATTATAAAAATAATAAGGAGAAAAAAAAACAAAAAAAAAAAACGTTAATTTATCTTTAGATTACCTTTGCCAATGTTTTATATTGATTTTCATGTCATTATTTTGGCGAAAAAGATGGAAAAACCCGATATAAGTGTTCTTTTAGATTAGTTTATTTTATTTATTATCACTATGTAATTTTAAGTCCTATTTAACTGAATTAGTTATTAAAATTAAACAAACAAAAAAAAAAAAAAGTGTTTTTTAAATTTCCAACTTCTTTCCAATTTTCAACTTATTATATGGTCGATTTTTCGTTTATTTAAAAAAATCTTCCCACACTTTTAGTTCAGTTTGGTTATGTTGTATCTATAGTTTTAAGGATCTTTGTAAAATATCTTTACAGGCTTTTATTACGTTCTTGACACGCTGCTAAGGTTAATATAACTTACTGGGTCTCTACACAGCTCTATATTATCAACAGGTTTTCTTATAATTTCATTAGTATGTACGTCATAGGTTTATGATTAAGCTCACTAGTTAATCATGTACGAACAACCTTTTTAATATGAAAGAGAAAGTGCACAAGTATTTGTATATCCGCAATGGGCGTACAGGTTTCTACTTAAGGTGCTTCGTTTGAGTCCGCTAGGTAGGTAGGCGCCAAGAGATGGCGCTGTCGTTGAAAACTCAATTGAGGTAATCTGCCCCAGTTTTAATTCACTTTGCGACCTCTTACTATTGTTATAAACACATCTCAAAAATAATAGAGCCCATTAATAGCTGCACTCGACTGAAAATTCAAATAATCTTCAACGCCTGTATGCACGCATGAACATTACGCACACATGCGAATTCAAAACAGTTACAAGCAAATACGAAATTTCGTTGCTCTGAATATCGTCTCGGTGGCCGAAGTCATCAGTTTGATTGGGTAGCGCTCGTGAGGTTCCGGGTTCGAACCCCTAAAATTAGGTAGTATTATTTTTTATAATTTAATTTCGAGAATACTATTTATTTTAATTTTTGCTGTGGGTTTCTTGACAAACAAACTTATTCAAAATTAGTAACGAAACTTATAAAAGTATGTATCTACATAAACCTAATATTGTCACACAAATATTTAAAATGCGAAAGTTCGTATGTAAGTGTGTAAGCATGTAAGTTTTTTTTTTTTGTTATTTGGTGACGAGACGAGCATGTCACTCAGCTGATGTTAAGCTTCACGCTTGCTCATAACAGTTCAGTGCCACCCAGAATTTTGAACCTCAACAGTTCAAAACCATGCGCGGCAATGCACTGCGCTCATTACTCTGAGATTAGATTAGATGTTAAATCTCTGTGCCCAATAATTACGCTGGAAACATTGCCCTTCAATCCGGAACACAGTGATGTTTTGCACACTACTGCTTGACGATTGAATAACTGGGTCCCTGGAATAACCCCATATCGGGGGTTCTAAAGGCACCGAGTCTGGTACCTTCCGAACAAATTTTCCACTTTTTTTCGGTTTTTTTCAAATTAATTTCGAATTTTACATACCTAATACCTAATGAAATGACCTAATGAAATATGCAATACCCAAAAATGTTGTGTTTTCCGCGTCGATAGACATTATTCTGCGACTAAAAATATGGATTTTAGACCCGGGTTAGATTAATTTAGTCCATAGTAGGTACTGTTGTTTGTTATTTGTTATTTTGTGTGTACACAACACACAAAACTAACTAATAGGTAGGTACGTAGGTAGGTAGGTTTGTTGCTTGGTTGGTGGCTAGGTAGGTATTATTAGTATAATGTGCATATTTTGATCGCGCAGCACGAAATATTCAAGATTTTCATATACCTCTATCTACCACCTTACCACCTACCTATATAGGTACCATACCTATATAGGCACCTTTTACAAAAAATCTATTATTTCACTAAGAAGGAAGTTTTTCAGAATTTTTTCAATATTTTTCCCGGGATCAGTGAGCGTGCGCGCAACGAGATCATACATAAAAATGCATTCATCATCATTATTGAGGTGAATTTTTTTCCCGAAATTTTGCATTATTTTTCCTGGCAGCACTGATGGAGCGCGCACCGAGCCCCATACTCAGAAATGCTGAATTCCAACAAATTTTAGATATGGGGTTATTAGTTAGTCACACCAAAATGCGAAAGTTTGTGTGTATGTAAGTAGGTATGTTAGTATGTAAGTGTGTTTGTTCCCGTTCAAATCTGTAACAGCTGCACGGATTCTAATGCAATTTGGTATGGAGGTAGCCAAATTTAGGTATGGTAGCCTCCATACCAAATCTCATCCAAATCCGTTCAGCCGTTACAGAGTTTATACCGCGGGTGAAACCGCGGGGCGTGGGTAATGGGTAAGAAATCTCGGTACGATATGGAACAGGCTGATGATGATGATGATGAATTTTAAATCTATGACCGAATCACATGCGAATTCAAAACGGTTACAAGCAAATACGAAATTGAGTACCCGATTTTCGGCATTCCACCTATCAGATCGACTGGCCGAGCGGTCGAGTGGACGGATTTTCATTATGCTTCGTTTTGTAGTGTGTATCAATGAGACGAAGGTCCCCGGATCGAATCCTCATTTGAAAATTACTGTTTTTGTAGATTTTTGTTCCTTTTGTGCTATTTTTTTACAGAATAAGTTATCAAACAACACAACAAACACCACACACAAAACTAACTAACTAACTAATAGGTAGGTAGGTAGGTAGGTAGGTAGGTTGGTTGGTTGGTTGGTTGGTTGGTAGGTAGGTAGGTATTATTAGTATTATGTACATATTTCAATCGCGCAGCATGAAATATCCAAGATTTTCATATACCTCTATCTACCACCTTACCACCTACCTATATAGGTTCCTATACCTATATAGGCACCTTTTACAAAAAATCTATTATTTCACTAAGAAGGAAGTTTTTCAGAATTTTTTCATTTAGGTTATTAGTTAGTCACACCAAAAATAAATATTATAAAGAGGAAAGATTTGACTGCCCGTTTGCCCGCATTGAATAGGCTCCGAAACCACTGAACCGACCCGAAAAATCCCCCCGCTGCTGGGCAGCCTTTCAGCCCTCCTTACACTTCCTTCTTTTCTGCAACTTGACGCAAATAGAAGGGTTCTGCGTGTGCATTATAATTTTCATTCCCTCGTCAAACACCCGTGCGAAGCCGGTGCGGGCTGTAAAGGATTCAAACAGACAGACGGACAGACAGACAGACAGACGGACATGACAAACTTATAAGGGTTCCTTGTAGTACTACGGAACCCTAAAAATGTATAAATGGTTACCTATGTCAAAGTCCTCAAAATATATATTTCGCGAGGCTGCGCGGGCCGCGAGCGGCCCGCGGGGCGGTCCTGCAGTTGGGTATGGCTGGATCGTTTAGGTCGACTTGTAAAGTTAAAAAAAAAGGAGGAGCATGATGAAAACGGGTAAGAAACCTCCATACGGTAGCAATTTGGCTAATGATGATGATGATTATGGTTAAAATCTATGACCGATAATGAACGTCGCAGTTTGACGGGTAGAAATCCCCCCATCACCATGAAAATGGGCAAGAAGTCTCGATACGTTAGGAAACGTGCTGATCATGATGATGATGAATTTTAAATCTATGACCGCAAATGAAAATCGCAGTTGGAAGGGTAGAAATTTCCCCCATTGCTATGAAAAATGGGTAAGAAATCTCGGTACGATAGGAAACAGGCTGATGATGATGATGATGATGATCCTTAAAATCTATGACCGCAAATGAAAATCGCAGTTGGAAGGGTAGAAATCCCCCATCACCATGAAAATGGGCAAGAAGTCTCGAATTATATTTTTTATTTATAAATTAGGTAGGTAGGCACTTACGAAACACCTTCGCCATGATAATATTTCAGCCGAGCACGAACACGTTTCGTGCTCTTTTTTTGGCCAGAATATTGATGGCGTCTATAGCGCAACGATGATGTCTGCTGCATTCTATTATAATTATGTACGTTATTATTAGGTTACTAGCAGCCCGCCCCGGCTTCGCACGGGCACCCAACAAAAAAATAAAAACCATAATACACACACGAAAACCCCTCCACCCGCGTAAAGTCACAAAAAAAAAAAAATATTAAGAAAGCCGAAAAGCCACCCAACAGCGAAACAATTTTTCAAATCCGTTCAGCAGTTTCGGAGCCCATTCAATGCAAACAAACAAACAAACAAAGAATCAAATCTTTCCTCTTTATAATATTGGTATAGATAGATTATTCTATCATCATCAATAGTTGTCGCAACGCACGCGATGTAAAGGATATTTTAGGTATTTTTTTTACATCTTGGGTTACATTATTCGAGTTTTAGTAAGGATCCCAATTTTTTTTTAAATAAAATATAGTATAGTATAGGGATAGTGTAGCTTCCCAACAGTGAAAGAATTTCCCAAATCGGTTCAGCAGTTTCGGAGCCCATTCAATGCACACAAACAAATCTTTCCTCTTTATTATATTGGTATAGACTATTCTTTCATCATGAATAGTTTTCGCAGTGCACGCGAAATACATCATCTTGGGTTACATTATTGGAGTTTTAGGAAGGATCCCTAATTTTTTTGAAAATATAATATAACCTATGTCACCCGGGGATAGTGAAGCTTCACAACAGCGAAAGAATTTTTCAAATCGGTTCAGCAGTTTTGGAGCCCATTCAAACAAACAAACAATGAAATAAATAAACAATCAAATCTTTCCTCTTTATAATATTGGTATAGATAGATTAGGTAACCAAATCAAACACTGCACTGCACACCGATACCGAATCTCGCAACGTCGCAATTATCGAAGGCCGCGCGCGGACTAAGCCGCGAGGCAAGGATACCTAGTCTCGCTCACACACGCTCCGACAAGCTGGCAACGTCGCGTAAACCGCGTGACGCGCGCGCGGCACAACCAGTGTACACGATTTTTGCAAGACGCACGCACACATCAATATTTCACGCACACCATGATCGCATGATTCGCATGTAAAGAACACACCACTACAATCGTAAAATTTGTCGTAATTATTGGGTTGAAAGATGGTATTTCCTAGCCATGAACATTTTAAATTATCGACTTTGCGATACTTAGAGGCCAAATTAGACCTATGTTAAGTCATGCCCAGTTCAAAATCGTAGTTGGACGCCTAAAAAGGCATCGACAGTTTTGTATGAAAGTCGTTTATCCTTAAGCAAATACTCGTTCTTTCCATTCGGTATTTTTTTTGGTAAAAAAAAAAACATTGAGACCCTGCGATACAGGCTTTCGCCTAGTGCAGGGTCTATAAGCAAATTATAACCTTTAAACCCTTTAACCTTTAAATAAACTTCACTCAGTAAGTTATACAATGCTTAGGTGAATGAAAATAAAAATAGAGTGAGTAGCGTCATTAAAATAAGAAGTAAAATAAAATACCTAAGCGTAAAGAAAATATCGAAATATAAGAGTTTTCTAACGAATTTCATCACAAAAGTGTTTTGCGTTTACGCAAAACGAAAGACATCAACGCGCGTCAAAAGTAGAAATAACTAATTTATTGCATTGTGACGAAAGTAACCAACTTTAATTTTAAAGAAGTCATAAAAAAAATGTGCAAAAATTTGCGATTACTTTCAAAAAATATCTCAAGCGCTCAAAAATTCAGACGTAGACACGAAGCTGCAGGTATAATTAATTTTTATTTTAAATAAATCGAAGCAAAACCGGCTTTTTACACTTCAGATGACACCACATTGCTAAACTTTAATGCCAAGGTCATAATAGAAGAGAAACAGTATTCAATTTCCAATAAACTTCATTTTTTTTTGTAGAACAGGTAAAAGAATAAGAAGTTTTAAATAAAAATCACGTTTCCACGGGTCACGTACGGTCACCTCAATAGAGAAAATAATTCAGGCCGAAAATAACCATAAAGTGATAAAAAAAAGGTGTTAACGATTTAAATTTCGAACGTTTCGAAAGTGCGCGGGCGCAGCGCGCGTTCTCTGCGCGAAGGAGCCGATTCAACTAACGCGCAACAATGATAAACTGAACGGGCTTTATGCAACCTTCGAAAAGGCGCATTTTTGTGGTCTTCGCTTCTACGAAGATGGCGCAAATGACATACCAGCCGGCTTTAATTTCGATTGCCTTACTCGCTTAGTTTCAATCCCAAGCTTATCTATGAATTTCTTCACTAACCGACAAAATGTTGGACGATGTTGCCGAGATTGTCAGCAAATACAAGGCTTTATAAAAGCTAACTTTAATGTTTTCAACGCATAGTGGAAGATTTTAGAATGCACTCGTTTGATTAATTCGACATTGACTTGACAACTTTTATGATGCAGATCTGTAAGTAGGGATGCTACGCGTAGGTAGTATTTTTTGAAATCTTATTACTCGACTGCCCATGAAAGAGTTGTTTTTATTTTTCTGTATGTTTACCTGCTTAAGCTAAACGGATTGACCGATTATGACACGTGAGGAGTCTTTGGATTCCTCTTCCTAGATTCCACACGCAGGGTGATCGAAACGCACCACTCACCTGTCTAAATACACCTATAAAAACGGACTCTTATTGATTCATTGCTAGGCGCGATCGATCCCACAACCTGCAGCTCAGAAGGAGGAAATCTTCCACTGAGCCACAAAGCTAGTTGATAATTAGGGTCCTTTTGTTTCTTAAATAAAGACATTTAATTTGTATTTATTTATAAAGAAGAGAGAAGTTTGAAGTATATCATAGCCTAACCTAAAACCAACACGTTTGTGTTTCTGTCCATAGACTGACATAGTTAAAGTTTTGAAGATCACCTTTATTTATAGCGTTGTGTTTTATATTTTATATATATTGGTTGATCTTATAGCGATCATTGTAATCATAAAGGGTGTGTCTTGCGCTAAAATTAACTTGATTCATAGGCCATGATTAATTCTTGATTCATTTAACTAAATGTCGAAGATAACTAGCACCCACCCATTCTGCTGAAGTCAGCGAACTGTAAAGTGCAAGGTCTTCAGGGCTATAGAAAATACTTTTGCCAGGTATTTCTTTTTAGATCGATCCAGTTTTTTTCTACTTGCTACCTGGGTAAGTGTGATGAGGGTTAATTCACGGGCTCATCACTTGATGGTATTTTCGCAAGAGGCTATACAGTTTTATAGAATACAGATCAATTTCAATCTCGATCTTAAGGAAAATAACTTCAACAAGAATTACAATTTGCTTAGCTATATTTAATCTGCCAGCGGCAATCTTCCGTATAAACATATAAGAAGAACAAATTATGGAAAGCAATTTCATTTTCTAGCTAGAAGCGGAAAACTCGTGTTTATCTATTTTTCCTTGAAAAATTATCGTAAGTATTCAATATCCGTGATGTACACTATTATTCGATATAGGGTATGTTCTAAAACTGCGACCAGATCCACCAGAAGCTAGGCAGCAGCGTCCTCTTAGTAAGCCGTGAGTATTCTGCGATTCCCAACCCGCCTGCCAGGCGTAGGGATTATGGCAACACCCCTATTTAAGAGGGCGGCTTTTGTTCAACTGTGGACTTCTGGGTGATGATGATGATGACACGATTTTCAGAGCTAAATTTCACTAATCCCAGCTCAGCCCTTTAGCAATGTAATAGCATAAAGATAGAGGAACACATATACAGTGCTACTTAATGGTAGTGAGTGTTATCACGCTCTATGAATGAAACGTTGCAATATTTCCAGTGCAATTACATAGAGTATCAAGAGACTTAACATCCGAGTCGTATGTATGTCAGGGTGACGACCGCAGTGCATTGCCGCGGTTACCTTTGGGGTCTGAGTGGACTGGGCCCTTATTCTCTATCGCACATAATATAACTTGCCATTAACGCGTGACGTCATAACATGCTCTAAACTTAAACGCGGCTCCTAATCGTGGCACGACGTGAAGAAACGCGCGTTTAAGAAACTTAGAGAATACCGTTTCATGCGACTAACACGGAGTGAACTTAACCCTACAATGCATACTGTGACATATCTGTGACAACCAACATAATTACGCCTAGCGTTCGTTTAAAGACTCCTAGCTACATCTGTCGGCTGGTAGATGAGTTTTTGCATACCTTGCAACGGTTTAGTAATAGCTAGTGTCATTAGATGGTGTTCGTTACTCAATAATATTGAGCTCCGAATACAAATTGAACGGACGACGTGATCTCGGTATTTACGTAAATTGAAAATTATTTAAAAAATAGTTTTATGAATGAATGGAAGTGGAAAAAAATATATTCACATTGGAAATACTGTACACTAAATAAATGTAAGTTATTTTATATTGATATTACTGTTTTATGTACTAAAATATAATTTTATTTGAACGTTCCTGATGTGGTACACCATGCATTAGTTTACATCTAACGTTTTGTTCCGTTTGGATTTTATTGCAGATTATGGCATAAAAGAAACTGTCTGATACGTTGATCGAGCAATATTTGGATATCCTATCAGAGAGTGAAGGCGGTCAAGACTTCTCGGAGGTGGAAAGTGATGATGACATAGCAAGAATAAGAAGAAACTTGCAACAGAACCTGAACCTGAACTTATTTCTTATCTTTCCAAAGAAGGTATCCAATCACTCGGAACGGTCAACATAGGCCGACTAGGCAAAGATTTGAAAATCCCATCTCTAAAAGATTTGAAGGGCACTAAAACAGAACGGGGCTATTCAGAACAATGGGTAGCTGATGTAGATGGAATAGAAGTTGGCACAGTAATGTGGTTTGATAACAAGCACGTTGTTTTATCTTCATCTTTTGTTGGACAACAGCCCATTGACAAGGTTAGCCGGTATTGCAAGAAACAAAAAAAATACATTGAAGTAGATTGTCCTAGAATAGTAAAAGTCTATAATCAGCATATGGGGGGAGTTGATTTGTTAGATTCCTTTCTTGGGAAGTAAAAAAATAAAAATTCGTACCAATAAGTGGTATAATCGTTTATTTTAGAATTTTTTCGATATTATCACCATAAATTGCTGCCTTCTGCACAAGAGGGTAGGAGAACAAAAGAATGAACCAACATGAATTAAATTAAAACATTTTAAACTGGAAATAGCTAAAAGTCTTTGCCTGTGTGGTCCTTCGTTACTAAGAAAACGAGGAAGACCGTCATCTACAAAAGATGATATGATTGAGAAGAAGAAAAAAGCTAATGCAGAAATCCTTCCCCCTAGAGATGTGAGACTTGATAGATTTGATCACCTCCCTATAAGGAACAATAACAGACAGCGCTGTAAGTATCCTCAGTGTAAAGTAAAAACATATGTATCGTGCGAAAAGTGTCACGTTGAGTTGTGCTTTAATAAAGACAACAATTGCTTCTACAAATTTCACCATTAATTAAAGATTTTATTAAACATTTGATCATTTTCATTCTTCCTTATTAAGTGTCAAATTCTGGTCTAATCGCATAAAGTACCACATATGGAACAGATTTAAAAAACTAATTTCTACTAATTTCATGGGTTTTAATTGCTTTTTATTATTATTTTAGCTACCTAGACCCTATATAGAACCACATATAATTTTTTGGAGTGAAAATAAAAAATCATGCATTGTAGGGTTAACATGGCGCGTAACATGCTAGTGACGGCAATAGATAATAAGGGCCGTGAACTGGGGCGCTAGTCTCGACTTTTCGTTACAGCACTTTGAGACCGAATTCGGTCGCTATGACGCAAAAATTCGACTTTGAACACGAATCGTTAACGAAAAAACGCAAACATGGCGTTGAATTTTCACAAAATGCTAAATTCAACGCTATGTTTGTAGCGAAAAGTCGAGACTAGCGCCCCTGGTAAGGGTAAGCTTAGGGTAAGCTCAGTAGAATAAAAAAGAGGTTGTCCGAAGTCAGATGTCATATATGTGATTTCGACCAAAAAGTAATACGTTGGGAGCTACTATCGACTTAGTCACTACAATAAAATCTAATATAGATAGGAAAAACATAGTCCTAGGAATATTTATTGACCTGAAAAAGGCCTTTGACACAGTTAGTCACAAATTGCTATTTAAAAAACTAGAATGTATTGGCGTCAAAGAAACTGCACTAAAAATGTTTAAATCCTACCTTTCAAACAGGTCCCAAATAGTCAAAATTAATAATTTTCAAAGTGAATTGGCGCCAGTATCCTGCGGGGTCCCACAAGGATCAATTCTGGGGCCTTTATTATTTTTAGTCTACATTAATAATATGCATCAGTTAGGTCTACATGGACAAATCACGTTATACGCGGACGATACATGTCTCTTTTACTTTGGAGCTTCCATCAACGACATAATACCACGTGCTCAAGAAGACTTGAACACACTTTTTGCCTGGTTCCAACATAATCTTTTAACCATTAACGTCTCAAAAACATGTTTCACCATTTTCAAAGCCAAGAACAAGCACGTCCCGCTCTATGACCCACTTAAAATAAATAATGTTGCTCTACAAGAAAAAAACAGTGAAAAATACCTAGGGTTACATTTGGATAGCAACTTGACATGGAACACACACATAGAACATATTAAAACTAAACTCTCATCACGAATTGGCTCTCTACGTAACATTGTCCGGTGTGTTCCACGTCGATTACGCTACACCATTTACAATTCACTCGTAAAACCGCATCTGCTATACTTAATAGAAATTTGGGGCAACGCCACAAAAACTAAATTAACCGAACTACAAATCCTTCAAAACAAAATTATCAAATTATTATTTAACTATCCATATTTAACATCAACTAAATTAATTTACAAAGAAACCAAAATTATGAACTTAAAACAGTTATTCATTTATAACACATGCATTCTCGTGCGAAAAATCCTTACGAAATCGATCCATACTAATCTAACGTTCACTAAAACAAAGCGAAACACGCGTCGCGCTAGCTTTCTTATCTTACCCAAGTGTCGTACGAACTACGGAATAAAAACAATAAGTTACGAAGGCGCACAGCTATATAATAAACTACCCTCCGATTTAAAAAACATAAACTCTCTTCACGTATTTAAAACGAAACTTGCTCATCATATAATAAATGTTTATTAATGAACTAACTATTCTATATATCTATTTATCTAACAATGCGTTAATTTTGTACCTACCTTAACTAGAACGACTTACAATATAATTTTTCTATGTAACTGATTCTCATGTAAGTGATAATTTTATCTTTATGAGAATAAATGTTTATTAAACCTAAACCTATATGTGGACTGGCCATAAATAACATTGAATATTACAGGCAATTAAGCCACTTTTACAAAATAAACTTATGTTAAGAGTTAAATTAGGCAAAGTAATGATCTATTTAAACAATTTAATAATACTAGTAGTTATGCAAACAACAGACCTCGCGTGCAGAAACTTTTTTGCAACAATTGTTTACAGTGTATGAATCATGTAAAATTTCATGTCGAGGCGGTGACTGCTTGGGGATACTGACAGTGAAAGTATAATACGTTTAGTTTTCTGTATCTATATATCTACTATGTATCTATTTGACTAACCTTGTGGCTCAGTGGGTGGATTTCCGTCTTCTGGTCTAGGTTGTGGGTTCGATTCCCACCCAGGAAAAACATTTGTATGATAAACATGTATGTCTGTTCTTTGTCTGGGTATTTCTATGTATTCTATGTATGTACTTACAAAAAAAAGTATTTATGTATTCTATCAGTTATCTGGTTCCCATAATACAAGCTTGCTTAGTTTGGGGCTAGATGGCGTTGTGTCAAAAACGTCCAGCAACAATATTTCCTTGCTATAAAACTATATATTGCTATAAAACACTGGCGTAGGCGTTCTAAAGATAAATTAATGTTTTTGTATTTTTTTAATTTCCACGCATTGATTTTCATATTATGAAATTAAAAAAAACTGCAAACGAGATAGCTGAGTTCTAGCTCCACTAATTATTAACTAACCTATTCCACGACTTCTGCAGCATCTCCTTGTTTCGTAGATCTAATAGGTACTTGTTAACTTGTGATGTGACAAAGTGACACTTTCAACCTTTACGCATTTACTTGTACACTAACTCGCTAATGAAACAAATAGGCATCTAAAGTGCAAATCACGTAAATATTATACATTGGTATAGTCAGAATCACAACCATCTTAAATCTATCGACACAAAAAAACCGTCAATAATACGGAATTTACCAGTCATTGGTAAATAACGATGCAACTTAGCTTATTACACTAACAAAAATATAATAAATAAATAATAACTAAATTAAACTAATCGAAAAGATCGTAACCACGCAACGCCGTTACTTGTTTTTTTTAAACAGTTTTTTTTATCAATTGAACATGTATCCCATTAACTAACATTGTTAACCGTTGTTGTTTCATTGACGAGTCCTAAGAAAGAAGCAGTTTTATTATTTGAAATTGTAAAAGCAACTGTATGACAATACATAAAACTCATTCATTACATAAATTATCGTACAACTTTTTTTAAATAGAGTAAGGTGTGTACGCTTTGCAAAGTCTCTGTTCATTTCAGAGGACGAAACAGACAAAAAAATAAAATTACTCGTCCTAATTTTGTTTCCTCTTTGGCGAGCTTAAACATTATTGCTCGTCCTGACCCTAGATATATTATTTGGCGAGTTAAGACATTATTTTTTTCCTAATTCTTTATTTATTGGCGAGTTTACGTTGCTTTCGTCACCGCGCACCTTCTAAATTCATATTTATAAAGTACCCTTAGCTATTAAGCTACACTAACTGTTTTAGTGACTGTCCTGGGGCTCCATTTTTTAAATCGGTCGTATGATATTTCGCACGAAAATATAATGCGTAATGAAAGATTTTCTATTAATAGCAGCAAATTTGAATGGTTTAAACCACGCGTTGCGTTAGCGAGTGATATGATTATATAAAAAATGCGACTTTTGTTAGTGATTGCTTTCGAAAGTCAGTCATTTCACATGATATTTTCGTGCGAAATATCATACGAACGATTCAAAAATGGAGCCCCAGTAGCGTAGTGAATGGCGTGTTCGTTCCAGCAACTGTATCAAACGTCAGTAGAGCCGTATCGAGAATGGACCGCGGATCGCATCTCGCCCTTGACTTTTACAAACTACTATAATTAGCACGAAGATGTTGCAAGCAGCTGACCGCAACGCAATGTCGTGTGACTGCGCCTTCGGAGATGTGATGAGAACGGATGGTCAGGATCCGAACAGTGACGTTCTTATTGCGACTATTGGTAGGTTCAGCTGTTCATTAATTCGATCTTATATTTATTAACGAAAATACTGGAAATATACTATTTTTATTTACAGCTATAATTTTAGAACAATGTAAAAAATAAGAATTTAACCTTACGCGACCTTGCGTAAGGTTAAATTTGAACCTTGTGACCTTGCGTAACCGCTATATCTTTGTTTCGGAATAATCAACAGCGATCGTAAACATTTCGTTAAATAATGTTCCATAAAAACATCATTCACGTTAATACTTAACGAAATGTATTTTTTTTTATTCCTATCTTGTTCAAAGATTGATATTATTGATACCAAGCATACAATAGAGTAAGCAATACTGAGTACCTAAATAATGTCTCTTTAAAAGTAAAATACGTTGTAGTTAATAGTTGAATTAGACTTTCTAGAACTAAAAACATGACAATTTCATAATAAAACATACTTGAAAACTATATTTTGATTATTGCTATAGTTTCCTTATTTATTGGTCCAGTGTTTATGCGAAGTAGTTACGTGTAATGCCTGTCCCACACTTGTAGGCCGAATACCGAATGCTGGCGCAGCGATGGAATATAATAGATGTTTTTTTGCGATTTCGTCTTTGTTCCCTTAGTAAAAAAAAAACAGAATGAATACGGGGGTGACTCCCTTGCGGGTCGGACGCGAGTTCTAAAATACTCTATATATACGAATTTAACTGTGTAAATTGACATTATGTAATCAGTCAGAAAACAAAAAAAGTACGCCAGAATTACTCGAAAGGTTTTCACATCACTGAGGTGAGCAACCTGATAAGTGGAACCAGTGAAGCCTTGCTAAGAAATTAATATCTTGAGCCTGAGCAGGTGGATACACCAGATTGAGAAGATATTATTTCTTAGTGAGTAATCGAGTGAGTGAATGAGTTTCTGACTGGGTATTTCATTTATTTGTATCTAAGCATAAAGCTCTCCAGCCGCACTTCGAGGATTCAACAAGAATAATACACTGTTCTTAATAATTACCCTGGATCTTCACTATTCTCATTCGTTTCTCTGTGAGATTTTACTATGAGAAATTTTTGATGTGTTTTTTGGGTAAGTAGCGGATCGGAAAACATTCAATTAGTCAGTAGCGGGCCGGAAAACAAATTAAATTAAGCGGTAGCGGGTCGGAAAACACATTTGGATTTTCTCCATTGATTGTCTATGTCTTTTTATATACAAGTTGTTACTGAAAGGTGCAACAATATAGAAAGGTATGTTAGTACTCATCACTCAATCAGTACTCAAAACTATACTAATCCTGAAATCTCGAAAAAAATACTATAGACTCCAAAACGGCTGAACTAATTTTGATGTAATTTTCTGGTATTCTCCAGATTACCCAAGAGGGTGATCTTCTGAAGTTTGGTATCTATGCGAAGCCGGGGATGGTTGCTATTCGATGAAAACTGTGAAACTATGTAACATTAGGGCAGGATAATCAGCCTGTAGGTTCGATTTTTCGCTTGTGATATTTAAATCTGATTTTGAGTAAAATACTGCAAACGGAATGGGAGGATATGTATCTATATATTGATTTATGAATAGTGCTTGCTAGCTAGTGAACAGGTTTGCAGAGAACTGGTTTAAGATGCGACATTAATTTTGCAAGATTATGTTCACATTCTTGTGCTGTTTTTTATGTTTGAAAGATTATGGGCAAGGCTTCTCGTGTCGAGCAATTAAACGATTATTTTATGTTCATGTGGAATCTGTACGATATACTTAATATATAAAGTAACTATAATTACTTTCAAAATATGTTCATTTGTAAGTAACTATAGTTCAAAACATGTTTATTAGTTATAGTAACTAACGTTATTTTTAATTTCATTTTGGTTAAAATATCCAACAATCGTTGAGATTTGTTGCAAACGATGAGAATATAAATTTAAAAGTCAAAAACTGATAGACACTATAGACGGGTATGTCAGTCAAGGTCGAGGTTGAGTGACAGACTGACAGGATCGAGCAGACAGATGGAAAAAATGCATTGATGCATCACGTCTGCAGAATGAATCGATGTTGAGCAAGAACTACGCATTATGTAACAAGATAACAAAGACATAAAGGGGTAGACACCTAATCAGCAAATGAAACTATACTGAAAGAAAGCACACCAGTATTGACGTACCTGTCAAATCAAATTAAGAGCTCCATACAGTTGTCATTCTCATCTCATACTGATAAAATCTCCGAATAATCAGACAAAAGATGGTATAATGTGCAATAAAATCTTGCCGGAATTACAAGGAATCAAAGAACACCACTGCCACATCCATCTACAAGTCCTAAAATATACTTTTAGGATAAAAAATCAAAATAATAAAATTATTGAATAATGTAAACAGAATAGTTACTATGACAACGTTATGTATAATAGTGTTGCCAAATATTTTTTGTAATTTCCCAACTTTGTTTAGGTTACCTAGAGACTTAGATATATTAAATGCAGCTGATCTTTTGATAAAAATAGTTCGGCAAAGTAGGGATGAATAATGGCGGAAACCTATTAAGGCTTCCAACAATATAAATTTACCTATAATACATAATTTTCATAATTTTGCCTAAAATATGTGTCGGCGCATAATTATCAACAACAAGCCTACAATGAGCGTGTCACGATATGACACAATTATATTGCATTTTTTTTAGAAATAAAATGTTGTACCTTCCTAAGAATGTAAGAATGTAAATTTGTTTAGAGTGGTTGTGGGTTTTTGGGCCTGCAAGAAAAATGCACATTATCTTAGGTTTTCACCTTCACATGTGTGTTACTTAAGGTTGCAGAATAGTCGGGCAGTTTAAAAAAAGATAAATCCGCTAATAAGCGAAAGTTGCGTATGCGTTTATTTGCAAATTTAGAGGATTCCATTTCCATCGTAATAAATTGAAAATAAAAACTTAACATTATTTAACTTAACAATAATGTGGATGATAAAAAAAAGTATAAGAGCCTATTTAAGAACCACTGTGATACAACCTAAATCACTCCAATCAAAATTTATTTACCCGACCAAATAGGGTAATCACTTTTTAATGGAAAGCCTCAAATGTCATGATAAAAAAGACTGTCAAAAATTATAAGCCATTTCAAAATCGTGTTTGTATGGAGACTATCCTTCTGGACCTTATTTATAAGGAGAATTCTGTGCAAGATAATTACATAATTGAAGAACAAACAGAAAAACAACCTACAAGACCTGTCGTGTTTCTTTTATTTTGTTATCCTCATGAATTGTCACCTATTCAAAACAGGTGAAAACTTATTTATAAGGAGAATTCTGTGGTGAAAACGTTTAAAAGAAAATAAAGAATAACGACCGTAGACAGATCAAAGACTGGTGATACTATTTAGGTAAAATTATTTATAGAGTCAAGTGTCAGGCTTTAGTAGTAAAGTGAGTTGCTTACGATAGCTAGGCGCTTCCAAATCAGGCTCGAACGGCGGGGTCGGGTATTTCTTCCGACCTGCAACAATCCAAATGAACCTTTTGTACAGTGCTACATAAAACTGCGGTACAAGCCAAAAACAACTAATTGTACCTACTCATCAAAAACATTTTTTTTTTCTATCCGGCCCTTGAAATCGCGAAATATCATCAGCAACCCTGTATTCCACACAAACGTATCCTCATGTATCCTCCATCGATAATGACACTACAGAAAAAAATCTTATTTATATCTACCACTGCCATGACTGTTTTTTTTTCTTTATTGAAAACATAACATATAAATAATTATACATAGTCATCATATTAATTAAAATTATATTATATAGATATATATTTTTACTTTTTTTTTTTTTTAGTGGACGCGATATTGCAGCGACGCGACACAACATAATTGGTTTCTAGTTGTTACCCGCGACTTCGTTCGCGTGAACACACAAAAAAAAGCAGTAGTCTATGTCCGTCTCCGATCCATTAGCTATTTATATGCAAAAATTCAGGTTGATCCATTCAGCCGTTTAGCAGTGATAACGCGAGAAACACCCAGACGGAGAGACAAACAAACAGAGAGACAGATAGACAGAGAGATAGAATTACTTTAACATTTATAATTTAGTTAGGATTATATGTGAATCGAATCGAATAGTTTTTCTGAGGTCAATTCCCTATTTATAGTCCGTTGAACATTATCCCTGAATGAGCGTGCTTAGTAAATTTGCCCTCACCAATACCGGTAGGTATACTTTAATACCGGTATACTCAGAAGTAAGGCGTAGTACCGTGCCGATAGCAAATGAATGCGGATTTTTTCCGTAATAGCTGTAGTCGTTGCTCTAGCCTCTTGTGGCGTCGTGTAAACAGACTCGGAGCCGCTTTTACAAAAAACAAACAACTAAATTTTACAATTATACACACTTTCATACAACTTGCCTAGCTTGCATGTAATAGACATTTTATAAGTTAGAATAATAAGTTTTTTTTGTTAAATTACATTTGATTTTATTATCATTGATTTTTCATTTCCTATTAGGTTTGTTTCAATTTAAAAATTGATTATTTTATTGAATATTTTATTTTTCATAATTCATTCGTACATCATTCATTTTTATTTTCTGTACTTTGTTCATTCTCGGCCGTGCGCTCGGAGGGTCAAAACGTCCTGAAGATGCCTGGCGTAGAGGCGAAACACGTAAATATCTGGGACATTAATAAATAAATGCCCGGTGCTGCTCTATTTCTTAATTTACTCGTAGAATAATACTTTCAAAGTTGTAATATTTTTCTTTTCAAAATATTCAGGTTACATATCAAAATGTTTATACTTCTCCTTTCAAAACATTAATTTAAATTTAAATAAATATACTATCAATATATAATAAATATGTATAAGGTTAAAAACAAACAATTGTTATTTGTTCCTATTGTACTAGACGCAACGTAGTAGCGGAAAGACACTGCATATTGGCTATTTTAGACAGTTTTATTTTTTTATTATTTGATTATTTTTAGTGACGATTGTAACTTTGGTTGACGTATCTAGTGTAACACGAATATAGTTACCAGTAGGGTCCGGGCTTTGTCTAAAATATTTAAAAAAACTTTAATAACATTGAAACATGAAAAAATATTCTAAACTAAAAAGCACTCGGTTTCCTGACTGACCACAATCAAGCACACATACCGCCAAGCGTGGGCATTATGGCAACAACCATATACTGTATGTAGGAGGCTATAAGGGCCTTTGTTCAAAGGTGAACGCGCGTCTTCTAGATGAAGATGGTGATAAGGAATTTATCTTTAGGGGTACACGCATAACATAAATGGTTAATCTCAAGCAGTGTCTCTTTTTTGTATTTCATATTTAGAAGACTTGTAAACTGTCGAATCTGTCGAAAAACAGGCCCTACTGTTCACAAGTACGGGACATTAAGGAAATGGGTCGCAGAACTCACAGAACGCCGTGATGCTCCTTTTTACACAAAAATGCTTTCGAGGTACACAGGTTCTTATAGGTCTAAATGTCGCAATTACTGCACTTTACATATTTCATTTCAGGTTTTTATCAATGTAAATGTATGGGGTATATTTGTTTACTTAATATATAGTATAAAGGTAGTGGCTGAACACTCTTATTGTTCGTCAAATAATCACACATATCGAGATTATTATTTTTATGGTGTTTCGAAGACTCATTTGCCCTGCAAGCTGATTCTCAGGCAATATGTGTAAGGCTCTGACTCCACCGAAGCGGAGATGTGCGAAGCGGAGAGTAGTCCTCTCCGCTGCTTAACAGATAGGGTGTATCCACCAAAGCTGTGCGGAGATGCGTACTGGCTAGAGCGGAGCAGAGATGTTTGCTGGTTAGAGTGGAGCTGAGCTGCGTGCGGCACTGTACTAGGGGGGAGATGAGTGTCGCAGTTGCGGCGGGCGGGTTGTGCGAAGCACCTTGCGGTGCCGCTCACCGCACGCCACTTACTTCTCCCGTCTCCGCTGTCTCAGGCAGTTCTTGTCTCGTCTCCGCTTTGGTGTAGTCTGGGCCTTATTGTTGTCAACTTATTAAGAGGTTGCATTTTTTTATATGTAGAGTGTGAATTTCTTAAAATTGTACGTTTAATATTTTTATCACAATATTAGAAATATTCTGCAGACATGTTTTGTTTTGTTATCTTCTAACTGACGGAAGAAATTAAAACATTTTAACAAAAAAAAAGCCGACTTCAATAGAATACTCTAAAAAATTCAATTGAGATGTTATTAGCACCGCCTGTGAAATACTGTGGAGTACCAGTAGTTATCAGTGGTCTCAGTGGTAACGTTACACTTCAGCAAATGAGACTTTATGAATCCAAATGCTTGACTTGTTGATGACCATACCAAAACCGCTATATGTGCCTACAATATTTGAAGAGCTCCCTAAAAAAACAAAAAAGAGTTTCCCAAATCGGTTCACGCTTTTCCCAAACTACGAAGTTCTGAGGTAACAATCACAAAAAAAAAACAAAAAAATCTTCTGAACGTGACAAGATTTCTCCATAGAACTCTGCCGTCCTATTTTGAACGCGTTCTATTCGGAAGTTGAATCAATTTCGTCCCCCGGACAGATTTCCTAATCATCCTAATGATATTTCCGTTTTCATTACCGCTAGCAAATGAGACCGGACATCTCTCTAGAGTCTAGTAGCCATTCTGTACATTGACCCTAGGTATAAGGAGGCTAGCTAGAACGATCGTATATATAAGATAGTATAGCTTACTGACTATACTAATGAGGATGGACGCTTTTAACCCAACTGTCCATGAACTCAAGAAGTAGATAAGTATAAGTAGAAGTGATAGGTTGTATGTTTGTGTGTTACCTGCTTCAGACTAAACGGCTTGACCGATTATGACGAGTGAGTAGTCTTTGCATTCCTCTTTATACCTGGAGTATATATAAAATATACTAAATTTTGGA
The DNA here is from genome assembly GCA_947579745.1 of Apocheima hispidaria. NCBI lineage: Eukaryota > Metazoa > Arthropoda > Insecta > Lepidoptera > Geometridae > Apocheima > Apocheima hispidaria. The sequence continues at coordinate 4,887,609 of OX388157.1, read as the reverse complement.
GTCGGGTTTCTTATGCTTTTTAAATAATACTTTTTGTTAAAAGTATGTTAATCTGTGCTATTACGATGTTACCGTTTTTTACGGATTTACACTGTAATCATCATGTTATCTTAAGGCCATTTTTGCACGTCCAAACCCTCGTTATTTTTGTTTAGAGCAACAACAAGCTATAACAATAAACAAACACTAACAAACAAATTAACGATAAAAATGATTATCAATAGAATTTCAAGCTTCTGTTAGTCTCCTAACAAATATCACAATCACCATCTGTGACTTGAAAATTATTTCCAATTTAAATGTGCATGAATTTTCCTTGGAAGTCTTGTAGATATTCCTAACCGTTTCCTTTGACTCGGCGCCGGCGGGTGTGAACGGATCTTTAGGATAGTGGAAATGGGTCAGCGCATTCTGACGACCCGCGTTTTGCACTTTTTAGGTGACTCTAGGAGTGCAAATATGTTGATAAGGTAGTAAAATAATGTGAGTTTTTAAATATTTTTTTAATTTATTTATTCTTGATTAAACATACATAGTAAGAATACAAGCTCTAGGAGAGGCCTTTGCGGAGACGGAAGATAATCTCAGTACCGGTGTCAGTAATTAATATATATTAAATTCATATACTTATATTTTTAATATTTTACTTCTAAATTTACTTACCTACTACTTACGTATCATGTTTTGTAAGATTGTCAAATAAAGACTATTTTTATTATTATAAACATACATAGTATTTTTATGCACATTTGCCAAATAGCGTATCAGTTTGAAGGTAGACATGCATCAGCAATTGTTTACATTTTTACTCGACCACCCAAGAAGGAAGGTAATGTTTTTGGGGTGTATGTAAATATGTTTGTGTGTTCCTGTATTATTACCTCTTGACCAATTTTGACGAGTGGGGTGTCGTTCGATTCCTCTTTACATCCGAAGTTACATAGGCTACATTTTACAGTCGGGTATTTGTGTTTCTTTTAATTATATTACTTGTTATAATAAGGTACTATGGTACGAGCAGTTAAACTATAAAAATGTATTGCTGTCCTAATTTGATCACCAAGCAGACTCTAACACATCAGAAACCTTCGGGCGGCGAAACAAGTCTGAGACTACCGGCCAATAGGCTCGTACGAACTTTTAGTGCAATCGATTTTCCGGAAATTAAATGAAAAATTATTCGACTCCTAAACAACAAGAGCAACTAGTTTTCGAACCTCCACAGCTGCGGTTATTCCAGGATAGCGGGAATCTATATAATTCCCAGCACGCGACTCGAATCACAGCTGGTTTCCGTCGAGAAATCACTAATCTGCCCCGGACGGAGCGGTGAGGCAAACGAGAAATGGTGACGTCATGAATCAAAATCGGAGCACGGTGGTAATAAATCTACGTAAGTTGAGTGATGCATCATCTCATCTCAATGTTAAATCTTAGTTCCTAACTAGTTAAGTAGGTACATTTTTTAAAAATTATTGTACGTCTGAGAGGATAATTACTGTCGATACTTATTTTGTTATTTTAAGACCTTTGTTACCACAGCTATTTACAATAAAAGTTTATCTTATCTTATCATCTGGATCAAAAAATTATTACGAATAGAGTATACCGCCGTTTTGGCCATACAAAAAGCGTAATCTGATACGGGTGGATATCGAAATATCATAAATGCTATGTGATTTCGATGATTATTTTATAAATATGTTATCTACCCGCGAAAAATCATGCTTATGTGTTTGTTTGTTTTTGAATTTATAAATATCTTCGTTGGTATAGGCACTTATAGTGACCATTTTTTTGCGGCGAAAATACGACGAAGAAAAATAATTATTAGAATACCATAAACATATTTCGAAAAAACAGAACATATATTGCAGCATAGATTAATCCCAGCCATTGACACTAAAAACAAAAGATTTTGTTAAGATTTAGGGGGTGATAAGAGGCTACCCTTAACTTGCCATAATCCCCACGATTGGCATAAGGCTTGGGAATCGCAAAACAATCACAGTTTACTAAGAGGACGCTGCTGCCGTCCTCCTGTGGATGTGGTTAGGTTAGATTCGTTTTGTTAAGTGAAAAATAAACAATTGATCCCTCATTTCTATTCTGTGCTTGTGCTAGACGCGATTTTGCAGCGGAACATACTAGAGATAATTTGTTAGTTGATAGATAAACTTCCGAAAAGTAACTGATTCAATCGACTACATGAAAGTTAATATTTTAGTTAGTACGAAATCTATATCTTTATTTATATTACAAAAAGAGAAAAATGCGTTAATTTAGAATTAGATATACTATTAAGCCTCTTCTGACTATTACTTGCCAAATCATATCCTACAATAAAATAAATAGCAATTTATAATATTATACAACTATGTAAGGAAATAAAATTGATATGTAGAGAATATTAGGAACCTAGCACGCGCACGAGGTTTTTGCCTACTTTTTACCTGACTACCCAGAAGCAGGGTAATGTTTTTCGGGTTTGTCAGTATGTTGTGTGTTCTTTTGCGACATCCTCCACTAAGCGGCTTGACTGATTTTGATTTGCGAGGTGTGGTTAGATTGTTCTTCTATCCGGAGTGTCATATGGTACATATTACAGTCGGGGTTTTTAAATTGCAATATCTACTTATTGTTAATATGCAATATCTGGTTTATTTGGTTATCATCTCTGGTACACAATAATTGAACCTTTCAATAGCTAAAATAGAATTTGACTAGCGTTTTTAAATTTACCTAGTAAATTCAAAAATAGAATACTTATGACTTACCAGAGTGCCGAGTATGAGTTTTTCCAAATGCGTTAACTTACTCGATCGCGATAACGTTAACTAGAATTTGTATGACATAAGAGCAGCGCCGTCTAGCGTCATCTAGATGGCACTACTCTTACTTCATACAAATCATACATAACTTAAACGCGATCGAATAGGTAAACGCAATTACATGAACTCGCACTCTGTAGCTAACTATAATCGATACAGCGAAGGCATGAAATCCAAAAGCATTGCGACAACTCCTGCTGAACTAAAATGCGCACCGAAACAAAAAAATATCGTCTCTACTCTTTTGTAGTGCAAAAATGTGATTTGCACATTCTTAATAAATACCTGGCCAAGATTTATTCGGAACGGGAAAGATTGGCGTAAAAGGAAGGCTTACCTATTCCCTGCAGTGGGCGGATACGAACAGAGAATAATGACAATGGCATGGAAAACTTTTTATGTCAGTGGCTAGCCCTGGCCTTATGCTATCCAAAGGCTTGAGAATCTTCTTTATTCCAATTTCCATGCATGAAGTGAATAAGCATGGGGAACGTTCGCAGGGGAAATAGCGGCAAATGAGATTTCCGGTCTGGCGCCTCGGTGAAATTCAGCTGTCATTTTTGGTTGGATTTAAATTAAATATTTAAATGTAGGTACTTATTTCGTTTCATATTGACGACTCATAATTAAACTACTATTCATTTATACCATAGTTTATACCTACTATCAGTACCCACCTGTAGATGTTTCGTGCTGCAATAGTAAGTATTATTTTTAGACCTGTGGGATATAATAGATGCCTGCTTATCTGTTGTCTAAGATATTTGTACTAATTTATAAATGAACTAATTTTATTTAAGTATTTCAGTTCTAACATTTTTTATGTTATTGTGTTTTATGTGGCAGCGCGTTGCGAATGTGGATACCGCGACAAACTTACTGTAGTTTTGTGGTACTCAATTTCTTAAAAATAAAATGTAACTGTGTAATGAATCAAAAGAATAAAAAAAAAACTTCGCTTAATAGTATTTAATGTGTTAAGGTGCAACGTTTCGTCCATCGCGCGAAATTCAAATTTTCCTGCGTTTTTTGTCAATTACAGCTTAATTACTCATCGTGGATTTAATGCGACAATTTTGCGACAATAAATAAGTTGTCTTAAGAAATTACGCTTAAAATGATCACCTAGATAACATTGGTTTAGCTACAAATCTCAATAAGCTGATTTTCATCTCGGTTTTTGGTTTAGTGAGAAATGTACTTATACTAGCTTTCAACTTGAATTTTTGGTTGGTGTAATTTCTTGAAACAATCTATTTATTATCGCAAAATTAGTTTTCATGAACCTACGATGAGTAATTAAGCTGTTATTGACAAAAAACGCAAGAAAATTTGAAGTTCGCGCGATGAGCGAAACGTTGCACCTTAAAGTAGTAAAGAAACACGTAGTAGAAAAAGTTTAGGTAATTATTTTGCTAAAAATAAAAACGATTTTGAACAGAATTATTCGCGATTTTGCTAGTGATCTCACAAAAATGTAAGCAGTGGAGCGCAACTCGTCCGTAATAAATTAAGTTGTAAACATTTTCCATCAATTATTTTAAACCTTTTAATGGAATTTTTCGTACAGGTTTAAAGTGATGATGTTTTGACCTTTTCCCAAAATACGTTATGATAATTCTAGTCTCTTGTTTATTTTTGTTATTAGACTCGCTTATTATGGACTCGTTTTACGCTAACAGATCCCATAACCAATTTTATACAAAATCTCGTTGGTCTTTCAAATAATAAACACATAAATTTATAGTTAAATAAAAATATTAATTTACATTGTAGTGACAGATTAAAATAAACACCAGAGTGTATGTTAATTTTAATACCCAGATAAATTTCAGTATCCAACTTATTTCAAAAGATTATAACAATAAATTAATAGCTATTATATGTATAACCGAGCTAGAGGCACACCGCACCGATCATGTACACATGATCTACAAAAGTTTAGGGTTTTTGCACACTCTTATAACAGCTTAGGGATACAGCTAGGGCTGCCAAATATTTTTAAGGGACATAATGTATTACAAAATTGAGGGATGGTAAATAAAAATTACGATCATAAAATTTTATTTTTAGATTTTATTTTGTGGTTTGCCCACATTCATGCAAATTACCGAACAAATCGTTCTTTCGAGTGTTAATCGTTAGTGGATTAAGAGACAAGTTTTCGAAAACGAAACAAAAAAGCGACATAATTTTTCTACGTTCGAGTTTTTATTATTTCGTTGTTATTCTCAAAGTGACATTGATTAACTAACAGTGACATTGACTGTCGAGCCAGGCCCAGGCAGGCAATCCATAGTGCGTGGAATGAAACATGCTATTGGTATTAATGTACGTTTCATTATACACAAAAAAAAATAAAAAAAAAAATTTGAGAAAATAAAGTTTATTTGCATACTTTAATGCTATCGAAAAGTTTATACTGCTTTGACTTGAAATTACGTAAGATACTTTATTACAAAGTAAGGTTGGCAGTCTTAGTTACAGCATAGTAGTTTTTTTGAAATCACGCGATCGTAGAGTTATAATTGATGAGTACTTCGAAATTGTATAACGATTTCAAGCATCTTAAACACCCGGTTAGTTTTTTATGCTAAGTGGTAATGTGGTCCACAAAAAAGATTAGGCTTTAGCTGGAATAAAATAAGTTAAGAGGATAATCCTTCCGCGAGGTTTTTGGCGCATTCAATATTTGTAGTTATATAGCTATCGCTCTGTTTCTCGTGCGTGCAATAGAGAAAGTTAGTGAACTTTTTGATGTAATTGGCATTTCGGAGGTAGTCTGTTATCACCCCTTAAATCTTAACAAAATCTTTTGTTTTGGGTGTCAATGGCTTGGATAAACCCACAGTTCACACTAGATACCGCATTACGAGATTCGTTGTTCCTACAAAGTCACCAAAAATTGAGGAAGGTGAGGGTCGCGGGGAGTGCGACCAAGCGTTCTCATTAGCTATCTCAAGGTTACGCCTACTCGCGCCTAACAATCAACCAATCAGAGTAATTTCTTATAAGTGTATTTCGACTGATGCGTGGTGCGCTTCGAGCGTCCTGAATGCAGAATATAGGGTGTGATCTGTGGATAAACCAAAATCTATGAGGCTATGTCTTGTTTAAATTTCCAATAAAAGGAAAAATTGTATTGTTTTATCTATTAAGTGTTCGTGAACGTGCACAAGTGTTGATGAATACTATAAAGTAGTGAAACGTGACTCTTCGTGTTGTTTTCAAATCTCCAAAGAAACCTTTAGTATAAAGTCTCCACCACTTTACTCGGGACTGACGTGGACTTGACCCTGACTTACTTTTCTTGACTTAGGCTATGACTGAGACTTTGTGAAATATTACAACACTTGACACAGCATGGCTAAATACACAACGTGTGGATCCAAAACATAAGGGGAAAAAAAGAGAGTACTATGATATCCTAGAATAAGTCCGTCATTTACTAGAATATCGATCGACAAAACATGTCGAGAATACTAAACGTGCTGAATGACGCTAATATTGTGCTTTAGCACGGTCGGTCGGCAGCGGTCGTAGCATTGAACTTGTCAAGGTGACTCCAAATGTCAGATGTGAGATCGATTGAGAAGCGGTGAGACCATGGTGAGACGTTTCACTTTTTTGCAGTGCCACCTCTTGTTAAATGTGCGATGCTTTTCTATTGCGTTTGCACGTGCTGATTGCTTGTCAAAACAGAAAAAAAAATATTGTGCGTTTCTTTAAGGTGCAACGTTTCGCTCAGCTCGGCAAATTCAAATTTTCTTGCGTTTTTTGTCAGTTACAACTTTATTACTCATCGTGGGTTCATGAAAATGAATTTTGCGGTGATAAATAGGTTGTATCAAGAAATTACAATGACCAAAAAATCAAGGTGAAACCTAGTATAAGTACACTTCTCACTAAACCAAAAACCAAGTTACAATGGCATATTTAGCATCTAATTTCTCCGACGACCCGGTCATTTTCTTAAACTGAGACAAGAAACACCGAAGGACGGGTAGCAGCGCCTTCTTAGCAACGGTGAATGTTCTTCGATCCCCAAGCCGCCTGCCAAGCGTGGGGATTATGGGACACAATGAACAAATTGTTTACAACAAGTAAATTTTTAAGTAAGTTACAAAACAAATAAGCATTTTTTTCTAGTATGTAGTTTCTAGGAACATCACTGGCCGGTTAACGTGACCCAACTGTAAATAGGCTGATATAAAGTGGGTGGAAGTAAGTGATTTTGGAGTATTCAGGTTGGGACTAGGTGGGGCTTCTATGTGGTTGTAGGTGTTTACTTTACCGATCTTGCGGTTTGTTAATAGTCGGGCTTCTATACATTATTTACTCGTGTACAAGCAGTTTTTTTTTAATATTTGGACAAATGCTTGTCTTGATCGGTAGATACCTACAGTCATGAACTAGGTAGGTATTAGTATTATTAAAATGAATGCATCCATGAACGAAACTAAAATTGTCAAACTACGTGACGTAGCTCAAATTTTACATTAGGGGTGGGTAAACGCCCGTCACGCTCTCGCCCTACTTTGTTTCACAAACTGAAATATTCATGTTACATCATACATAAATTATAAACACAAATTATTTTGCGTATTAAAAAGAAAAATAAATTAAAATTAAAAAACAAAAAGCTGCGCCGTGGCACACAACGCGCATATCGATCGTAAATGGAAACTACATTTTTCGAATGTATTTTAGAGAATACGTGACGTAAGTTTTTAAGGCTTTTACTCTCTCACTGGGCCCTATTGCGGTAATACCACCTAAAAATCCTAGTTTAGCTAGTTTTCTTAGTTTACGTTACTTCCTATCGGTATTCTGGTAGCACGCGCTACCTAAAATAATGAACGGAATTAAGATAAGGTTATTGATCACAGATTAAAAAACCTCCTAAAAGTCATATGTTTTGGGTGACTGTGTGGCGACCATAGACAGCGACTGACCTGTTTGCTGCCAACTTACAGCTTAGTGTTAACTCGTAAAAATTAGATGAATTAGTAGCATAAATTAGTGTCGTACATATTGTTATGGCTACATTACTAACGTTTGTAAATATGTCGGTAGGCATCTATTATCCTTATCTTGGGTAGTGAGGTTGCACTTGCCACATGGTCGTGATGCTGGTCATGGTCTAACAAATGTTTGATCAAACCATGAAATGTTTTGACATTGTTTGTACTAGATGACCGCTAATTTAGGTCGCGTGTGGTTTTGCTTCAGATTGCGCATTGGCTCAAATATTTGGATGCTAATTAAATATCGCGGTTATTTTGAATTGAGAAATTGTTATTATGAAATCCAGTATTCAAATAGATTTTTAGTTTTTAGCAAGATTTTTATGAAATTAGGTTCTGTTATGCTATCGTGTGTCAATAACGTTGCCATTGACAATATTAACGAAAATTAGTGTAGATAAACTTTGCCGCTTACATGTTTTCTCTAAAACTGTATGTATTAGAACTAAACTAACACAACACAAAAACAAAACAACAAAAGTAGTAATTTTTGAGGAGCGCCAAATTTAAATTTTCTTGCGTTTTTTTTCTTGCGCAGCTGTTGACCCATTTCATTTTTATACTCTGTGTATGTAATTTTCGTGTAGCACTTTAATTTATCCGTGATATTAGTAACTATAGAGCAAACTGAAGGGTACTTCAGAATGTTGACCGTAATTTGCGTCCTAGTCAACGACGTCTTAATGTTTTGGATAGAGCTACCGTTATTATTAGCGGTCACGCAAAGTTCAGTTTCATAGTTACGAAAATGCTACTAGAATGCTTATTTGTTACTTTTGACGAGTTTTTTTTTACTTTATGTACTTAAAAGTAGTCAGGCTGAGTTTTCGTCTTCGGGGATATTTTTATTATATTTTAAGACTGTATAAAATCGTTAGAATACGCATTAAGCGTAGTCTTAGCGTTAATGAGTGAGTGTCGCTTCGAGTGTGTTCTCGCTCGCTCGCGATCCTTTAAACCCTATTTAAAAAAAACAATTAAAAAATCTAGCTTGATTCAACTCGATATTTATAATTAGATTAGCATGTTGGCATTGTTGTCATGTGGTATCGTAAAATGTTTCAGCCATTTCTTTATTGTCGACAGGCTAAGCGTGTGACGTCTCATCTGATGTCGAAGATGGGACACATAAAATGGAATGGGGACTGGGTCACATGTGAGGCTGCCTGAACACAACGAGGTGTTCGGCGACAGATTTTCAAAGCTTAGTAGGGTGGCAGCTGGCACGCCGAGTATCTTCTAGAAAGTGACCCTGGGACGATGATAGGTTGTCCTCAAGATGTTTTCCTTCACCGGTAACTCAAGCCCATTGTCAAGCTCAATCTTTTAAATCCTAACTAATATTATAATTCAGAGGAATATAGACGCAGTCGTATAGTATAGCAGTCGGACCAATAAAGCTTCGAAGTATGAAAATGAATTAGTTCGTCTCGAGGAAAACACTTCGCTTGCGCGATTCTGAACTCCCTTACATTACAACTGTCAGTCTATACAAAACGTCAAAAAAATTATCAACTAGGGATCTTTATAGGAAGTAGATTTGTCTCTCTATCTGGATGCTTGTCGCGTTATCACGGCTAAACACGGCTTTACGGATCTTGATAGAATTATAAGGAGTTACTGTATATTACAAAGACGGACATAGGATACTTTTTTATGTCCACGCGAACGAAGTCGCGTTTAACAAGTAGTTGATTATAATTACACATTATTATTATATTATATTACACCTTTATATCTCAATCTTAAGGCGAGACACATAGAGTTGCGAGTTGCGTATTACCGCTGTTCAATGATTGAACAATTGTATCATATAGGATTGCAGTTGGCGGAACAAAAATATGGCGGTTTCGTAGGGCGCTAGTTGGTGTAATACTTTTAATTACTATGTTACGAATGATCCACCACAACCGAACATATTGAGAGACTACGTAGTACGTAACTAGATTTTCATTAAAAATATCTAACAAACCAAATGTCGTCATCAACACTATCATATCAGTTTTAAAACATTTGCTAGAAGAAAATATATTTTTTTTAAGTTAAATTTGTTTCGATATTTTTTTTGGTACGTTTTAGTTAAATAAAAATGAACTAAAGTACCGGAGATACGTAGTAAAATAAAATGTATATTTACCATAAACAAAAAGTCTTTCGAGAATTTTCTTACTGTGTTTTTAGTGAAGAACCTAAAAACCACGAATTAAAAAACTGCACGTAAAAAATAAAGTTGAGGTAATATTAGTAAACGAATTTTATTTAATGTAAAACGCTACTTTGAATATGTACCGCGCCTTAGAATCACTTTAGTGTGTTCGCTTCAAAAGCTAACAAGATGATCATACCATCTGATTCTAATTCTGATTCAAACTGGGGGTGATAAGACCTGCACTGATCATACCTTCATTGTAGATCGAGTCAATCTGTTCACTTTCTACACTCTGCAAGCTGTCATCCTCCGAATGCTCCTGTCCTTCTTGACCCTTCTCCGCCTGTTCTTCATCCTGATCATAATCTTCCTCGGGTTCCTGTTCCTCTTCCTGTTCGTTTTCCTGTTTCTTCTTGTTCTCATTGAACATCCTCATCGGTAAGATGTCCGATATGGAAGGCGCTCTCACCGACCCGTTTTGAAGCCCTAACTTCTTCTGGATGTAAGCTTCGAGGATCTGCTTCGTGATCTTGTTCTGCCTCGCCAGCTCTTGAAAGTCTGTGGAGAAGGGGAAACAGATAAAAATGACTGGGCCAATCAGTTTTTGAAGAGTTCAGGAATACTTGGATGGAAATGAATTGAAAGAAGGGATCGGAGTCATTTTTATCTGGTTTCCTCGTTCTCGGGGAAGAAAATGAGGACTACAAGTTTTATGCTAAATATACTGGAACTCATAGCAGGTCGTCTAGTACCTGTACAGAAATAAATATAGGATTTCGATTCTACGAGCGGCCGATTGCGATATACGTCAGTTCCAACATTGAATGAGATCCAATTAAGTAGATAGTAAAAACAAAGTTAATAATCTAGTGGAAATAATAATTTGATAAATATAGTAACATGTAAAATGTAAAACCTTTTCGAATTTTATGGCCATTAGAATATTTTGGCATTTAATTAAGAAGTCTCATTAAAATAACAATGTTATAATTTTAGTTGGAATTATTACAAATTTCTACAGGTCAGTGACTTTACACAACACGCAGGTCATCGCCTTAACACCTATTAAAGTTATTCTAATCAATTGGTACGTATTTTATATCATTTCTGAATGTATAGGAATACAAATTAGAATACAGGGTTATAAGGAAAGGGTATGCTAAGCCGAATAGGGCTCATAGTACTCATCATTACGAACAACTTTTACTACGGGACCTATCCTGAAATCGAGAAAAAAATCAGTTCCATAGAAAAATGTCAATGACACTCAACAAAATTTATGGAACAGCTGATTATTTTTTCTCGATTTCAGGGTTGGTCCCATAGTAAAAGTTGTTCACACTGTAAGTCCTTTTCGGCTTAGCATACCCTTTCCTTATAACCCTGTATAATATGAAATAGAATAGTTACAGATACTTTATTGTCACAATTGATAAAATGGTTTTTTTATTTCATTGTTTCTTTCTAATCACCATCAAACGTCATCTAATTTTTTATAAGACTTTTTATTTGCAAAAACAATCATACCAATATAATCACTGAAGTCTATATTTATTTACTAATAAAATATAAATCAGTGTTTAAAGTGAAGAAAAAACAGTGAAATTAACTCTCTCTGCACTTAGCACCAAAGTAATATGAATGGAAAGTAAGAGAAATTTGAAGATTTTAAAATGAGCGCCGGTCACCTTGCTTCAGTCGCTCTGTCTGTAAAAACTGCGAGACGTACGTTCGTCAATACATGCGATCCAAATATCCCCAAAAATATGCCTTGATACTCTTAATTACGTATTGAAGTCTAATTTTCTTGTATTGACTAGTTATTTTTAAGGAACTTGTGTGGTTAGGGCCCGTCCTTTCATTTTCCTTTGGTCTAAGCACAGACTACACCTAGAAGTACAGACTCCTCTGTATTTCTTATACATACTTACGTGACAAAGCAGTATCTAAAAATTTTTGCAAAGCAACAGAGCACGGAATACTTTTTATTCCGATAATTTTAGGTAAATTAAAGTTTCCTGTCAATCTCAAATAAAATAAAACAGGAACTGGGTGTTCGGTAACACAACAGACATATTATAGGATAACATTGTTCTCATCATTATGAGCAAATTGGACATATTTATTTTTAGTATTTAATCTGAAATCGTCAAAAAATTATCAGTTGTTTCATGAAGGGTGAATAACATTTTTCTAAGTCACAGCCGATTTATTTTTTCTCGCGATTTTAGAGTCAGTCACACAGTATAGTGTTCATCATGACGAGTATGTAAGATTCTATTTTAATATTATATTTAACATAAAAATTACTAACAGCCAATTTATTATACCTACATTAAATCCTACACACAACACATTCCTAATAATAATTCTTAATCAAACGTAAGCTATGTGCTCGTTTATAACTTATTTGTGGTTAAATTTCATTATGATTAAATTACAAATATTACAATAGTATTTGTTACTTTTCTTAATGTATTTAAGACTTAATTGCAGCAAATGTTGTCTCTGAATATGTCCTTTGTCTAACCGAACACTCAGTATACATTCATTGGTTAATCGTTGTGTGCTGCTGTAGTTACTTTTTGGGAAAATGTTTTTAAGATCATCTTTTAACAGTAGGTATCTACATACCGATCCCCACATTGTTAGAAGGGCATTAATTGCACAATTGCAAATCTTTGTTTTCAAAGTATTATCTGAAAACAATGGGTTCAGGTAGGTATACTATACATGGCTATAAAACAGAATGTACGGAAGTGAGATAGTTACCGTTTGTATACATGTTGGTAGATACAATTGCAGGGCACGAAACATTAGGATACCTTAGTAGAAGGGCCTTGAATTGCTTAAACAAGGAAGGGATCAAGGTAATAAGTACTCAGCAATGTTATTGTCATTGTTTTTATTGGGATACCTTTATAAGAGTGTGTTTACTATGATCTGATTCATTAACCTTGGAGGTGATTTTTTATTAAAAAAACAACAAAAAACTTACATGACAATCAAACGATCCTCTTAAAACTTGCAAAAATTATTAAATTCGAGTAGGTAATATACTAAGGTAATGCTTAACAAAATATAACTTCAGCAATGAAATAATACAAATTGAAAATCTTCTAAAACGATGGGAACAAAAATACGAGTAAAAACGAAAACGAAAGAAGTTGCTGAATCGTTTCAGCCATTAAAGTGTTTTTACCTACTCTACTTATCTTAATTATTTCGTGATTGACAAACCTTTACACTGCTGTGTCACACTAGTGTGACGGTTATGAAGAAAATTTCCTCTAACCTTCACACTGCCTAACATTTTTTTTTTTTGGTGACGATACGAGCAAGTCGCTCACCTGATGTTAAGCTTCACGCTTGCTCATAACAGTTCAGTGCCACCCAGAATTTTGAACCTCAACAGTTCACCACCATGCGCGGAAATGCACTGCGCTCGTCACCCTGAGATATTAGATGTTACATCTTTGTGCCCAGTAATTACGCTGGAAACATTGCCCTTCAATCCGGAACACAGTAATGTTTGCACACTACTGCTTGATAGTTGAATAACTGGCAAAGTAGTGGTACTTCCCCAGGCGGACTCTGCAGAAGAGCCCTACCACTACCATTCCTTTGACATTCTAAGCTGTAAATTACTTACCTTATATAACGAATCATTGTTAGTAAATGGTGAATATATAATCTGAATCTGAATCCCTGCGTGACCAAATAAAATATGCATCATTTTGCAAATTATCTTAAACGTTAAAAGCTTCAAACGGGTAAAACCTGCTTAGGCTGGCATTTAAGTAAAATACTTTCTTACTAACTAATATGAAATTAATAATTGTCACTGATCCAGACAGAATAAATTAAGAGGTCACTGATATTTAAGAAATAGGTAAATTCAAAAAATACAAAATTATATGGCTAATAAAATACCTGATCGTAATATATAAAAAAAGTATAGGTAATTTAGGTTTTTATTTCGCATAGTGACCATACAGCTGTTCAATTCCGTCTTAAAACGAAATACATAATGTGTACTGTGTATATCTATTTAGCTACATGACGTATTCGATGATAATAAAATTATAATTATGAATATGTATATTGTTCAAAAATATTTATTTTGCGTTGAAAAACACCAAAACTATTTTTGCTATTTTTATTTGTATTTTAGTGATGATGTACCTAAAAATTACTTGTTACCTAAAAATTACTTGTAATTACTAAATTATTAGTTTACCATAATACTACGACTGGACTTCATAAAATATATACCAAAACTTGAATCTAATAATTTATATATAATTTTTGGTAATAAAATAAATACTTAATTAATATCCCAAAGTCAAAAATACTTTAAAGAAGAAGCATCAACAAAAATTTGCAATAATTTTATTATTTACTGTAATTAAGATAAACTTTATTTATAAGGAGAATTCTGTGGATAAACTTATATCTACTTCATTCAAGTATATGAGTGTGTAACTTAAACAAATTGAATTTTATTGTGAATCACAATTCAAGATATTTCCGATGACAACGTAGTTTTTTTTTTTTTTTTGTTTCACCTCATAAGAGGATTTTGGCGTCGCACGTCTTATGCATTTGCCAGTGTCAAATATACATATGCATTATCAAGTTTTGTTATACATTAACAAACAAGTCATAGTCCCAGTCAAAGGCGAGTAAAGCAAGTCACAGTCAAGTCCAAGTCATGCCCCAGTAAAGTGGTGAAAACTTTACTATAGCCTTCTATGGAGTATTGGAAACAACATGAAAATTCACGTTTCACGACATTATGCCATTCACCAACACTCGTGGATGTTCACAAATACTTAACTGGTAAAAATTCACATTCACATTACACATTAACACTCGAAATAACACAAGTTTTTGAAAATAATAAAATGACGCGACATAAATTCTTCACGTTCCCGCCAAAAAAACCGACAACGTAGTTGGTATAACCAGCCATTGTAACGTGTCAAATTAGTCTTATAATTTGTGAAGGTTGTATGATAAAAAGTGGTCTTAAAGGAGTATGTAAAGTCTTTATGTATGGACGAAAAACCTACAGTCGATTAAAAAAAGGTGCTGTAAAAAAGCAAAAATAAAATTGTAGATAAAAAGGTTCTTTTTTTAATATATGTTTGTGTTTTCAATACTATCCTAACTATATTATAGATGAGAATGTAACTCTGTCTCTCTGTCTCTCTGTCTGGGTGTTTGTCGCGTTATCACGGCTAAATAGCAGAAAGATCGACCTGAATTTTTATATAGATATAGCTTAAGGGTAGGAGACGAACATAGGTTACTTTTTTTTTTGCAGGTCCAACGAAATTCGCTATTATAAATTATGATATTGATATTATATATAAAATAATAATATTCGATATAAAAACGCTATTCCACAGAAACTGAATATTTTTCCGGGATAAAAAGTAGCCTATATGTTAAACCAGGATGTAAGCTACTTCCGTACCAAATTTTATTCAAATCCGTTCAGCCGTTACGGAGTTGAACGGCAACAAACACACTTACATACTTACCTACTTACACACAAACTTTCGCATTTATAATATTAGTGTGAATGTAAAATATTCGTGTCCTTAGTTATTTCTATGATCCCAATGGTCGAAATAAATGACTTGATTTGATTAAGGATTCCGTAATTTGATATTGTTTTTTTTTTTTAAGTTTGTCTTTTTGGTGTATAATAAAGCTATAATTGTATTGTATTGTATGTATGCGCTACTATTATATGTATATTTTTATCGATTATTTTTTAAAATATTTATGCACAATTTTAAAATTGCGCGTTATCCTTTTTAGTTAGTTGGTGATGCTGCAATTTTATATGAAGTGCGTTGGCGTATACTCGAATTTATGAATAAGGAAATTCCACTGTAAAAGTATTTACGTCAACAATAAAATAAGATAAAGGAATTAATCAGAAATTTATTTTACCATCTATCATGGATAATACCGACACATTTTAAAATCACGAAGCTTATGTTTTCCTGTGTTTGCCTATCTGATTTATCCCCGAATACTGAAACGTTTGTTAACTTTGACGACAGATTAAATCTATTGCTGCCTTTGTCATTTGCTTAGTGCCAGACAAAGGCAATATTTGAATTAATCTGTTGCCAAAGTTAACGAACGTTTCAGTATTCGGGGGTTAATTTGATATATATGTAATTATTTATTGGCCCTTTTTAAATGATATTTGAGTTTAAGTACATATAAGCCAAACTGTTTTAAATCACAGCTGCCGTTCTGTTTTCCTTAATTTCGTACTAGTGGTAGTTTGAACTGAATAATTAATTCTTTTTTTATATGACAAGCGACCTTTATTTTACTACTATTAGTGCCCGCAATTTCATCCGCGTCAAACTCTGGGATATATAAAGAAAAATTTATAATTTTTTGTTGAAATTGGTTCGATTTTTTTAAAATATTTGAATTTAGAAATTTTCATTTGTTTGGGGTTAAAAGCTATTTTACTCTGACCCTTAATGCCGCCCCGTAAAGCAGCTATCTCTTTCTCACTTTTTTATTTTAATTTATTTAAAGATAATCGTAATCCTAACTAATATTATAATTAGAGGAATAAAGCCGCAGTCGTATTAGGACGAATAAAGCTTCGAAGTTCGCTTGCGCGGTGCAGAACTCCCTACATTGAAACTGTCAGTAAATTTATAACGTCAAAAAAAAATACAACGCCATCTAGCGAACTATAGGAAGTAGCTTTGTCTCTCTGTCTGGATGTCTGTCGCGTTATCACCGCTGAACGGTTCTTGATATAATTTGATAAGGAGTTACTGTATATCACAAAGACTGTTTTTTTTTTTATGTCGGCGCGAACGAAGTCGCTGGTAGCAACAAGTAAGGAATACATAAAATAAACAGGAAGATTAGGATTAGGATTCCATTTTCAATTATTTATAGGAATGTTCATGTTATTATTTGTTACTTTGGCGAAGACGAAGGAAAACAATCTCAAAAATTTTGTTTTTCCGTCAAAGTTCATAGAAGCTTCTTTAGCAGTCGGGTAAAAATAGTACTCGTGTCTACAGATAATTATAGTTTAATAGTCGCACCCACTTCGTTAACTAGATAGCCCACTCTCACTTTGTATAACGACTGTTTTTCATTCGCCACCCAATTTATTTATCTCATACAAACTGTAAAGCAAGCTTCAGCGTTGTGGTGAAACTTGCCATACGATTTTCGCCCTTCAATCTTTGCAACTGGACTGGAATTGGTATATCTTTGAGAGTGAAAGTGAACAAATATCCGTTGACCATTGTTCTGGCATAATGTTACGTTGATGAACATGGCTTTTAATAGTGAAGGTCGGAACTAATAATAGACACAGTTTACTGTTACCATTTTAATGATTACCTATCTGTATTTTGCAGGTATTTTATTTTCAATTATTTTGGAAATATCTTTCATCGGCATCGGTCTTTCATCGGTCATCATCGACTTGTCTCCGCGATATTGTGAGAAAATGAATGTAAAAATTGGAAAATGCTTGACTTTACATTCACTTTGCATATAATGTGTAAATAGAACAATTCATTTACTGTTCATCATTCACTATAGATGGATCAATTTGGATGGACCGTCTAGTTCCGCCTTTATACAAGAAAAAATCATTTATCTTTAAGTACATCCAGATTCAGATTCAGACTCAGATGGTTTGTGGTCAAAAAATTAACATTTTAGTACAAAGTACATTCTGAGATAATAAACAATTTGAATTTGAAATGAATCGGAAAATATACTTTCAGTTTTTTTTTATTGAATAGCATTTAAAACTCGTTTTCCTCGTTAAAAACATTTAGATCCCCGTGTCGGGGATGCCATGAGACTAGCCTTGTGGCTCTGTAGAGGATTTCCACCTTCTGAGCTGTAGGTTGTGGGTTCAATTCCCACCTACGACAAACATTTGTGTGATGAACATGTATGTTTGTTCTTTGTCTAGGTGTTTCTATGTATTCTACAACATACATACATACAAACATAGAAAGCTAAATCAAAGTTTGTAAAAATCGGAAAAGTCTATAGTTAACTTAAAGTCACAAAAATTAAAGGGTTTACCTGACTGCTGAACAAGGAGGGTAATGTGTTGGGGTGAATGTATGTATGTGTGAATGTTTGTGAGTATGTAAGTATACATATAAGTATGCATGTAAGTATGGGCGTATGTAAGTAAGTTTGCATGTAAATATGTAAGTTTGTAAGAATCTGAATATTTAAGTATATTTGTGTGCTCTTATACCTACCTACCTTCTGTAGAGTGAACTATCAACGTAACGAACTGGGTGCGACTATTACACTGTAACTATCTGTAGACACGAATACTATTTTTACCCGACTGCCCAAGAGGCAGGGTTATGTTTTTGGGTGTATGTAAGTATGTTTGTGTGTTCCTATATTTACTCCTTTAGCCTAAACGGCTTGACCAATATTGACGAGTGAGGTGTCATTGTATTCCACTTGACGTCCGGAGTGACATAGACTACAGTTTGCTGTCGGGTATTTTGTTTTTCTTTTAATTATATTATGATCTATTCACTAATGAAAATAATATTTGTTCAAACTAATCCGTCTGCGTTAGAAGCACTTTATTTAACTGAATATTCCATTCGGTTTTTTTTATCCTGGGCCACTATTCGGAGAAATGACCTTTTTATCTCGGTCACTCTCACTCCCATTAAATTCTAAATTAGAGAGACAGTGACCGAGATAATCTCGAGCGCACAGGAATAGGGTCCCTGAGCCGACCACAAAGTAGTTAGATATTTATTCAGTGCTATAATCGCCATTATCGACAAAGCGTGAAGCGGATGTGGGTCAAGTTCGGCTCTTAGCTAATCGAGCATTGTTTAATAACAAGCTTTCGAATCGGCTGATCGGTCTTTCAATTAGCTTGTCGTTTTGTAGCGCAACAAGTGATACATTTGCTACTTATATTGATTAACTGCTATTAGAGCCTACCTATTCACCTATTCTGTTCTATTATGCCTACCTTTTTGGTAACAAATACAAATCTTTTATATCACTAGAAACAGTACTTACATCAAAGATTTCTGTGCTACTATTCAAACTGGGTTTTCATCTGTATCTAAGAGTTAGGCTTCTCGTACATGAAGAATTAAATTAAGTAATATAATGATTAAAAGATTCCAATAAAAAAAAAAAAAACAATTATCTATGCAAATAATAATAACAGTTATTATATGTTTTGGTTCTAATATTCAGTCCCTTGCTTCTCTGATGGTCAGTGGTGAAAATCAACGCTGCAGAGAAGTCCGCAGCATCGTCGCTGAGCAGAGCACTGACATTTATTGTCGTACTGGTCGCTATAGCGACAACTGAACATATATAATTATCAACTGTTAAGTCTGTCTGTCAAGACTCAGGAACCTCTGAAGAAAGAAACCTGTGAAATTGACACAGTCCTGTACTCAGATTAAAAACCTCGTCCTGTAACAAATATTTTTTTGACGTCTTTCGCTTGGCGGTCGGCCATTTTAGTCCATTGTCAATGCCGTCCAAGGATCTTGTAATTGCTTCGTCTAAGATGCCGTCAAATAATGTCCTCTAATCTACAGTTTAATTGACAAGAATCGTAGATCCCAGGTCGGCCATGTTTTGTTGCGGAGTTGAGTGCGTCTCATAATACCAAGAACTCAGAATGACGAGATAGTAGGATGACGAGATGGCAGAGTGACAAGATGTCAGAATGATCAGACCTCAGAACGACGAGATCTCAAATCAACGAGGTCTGAGACCGACGAGATAGCAGGATGACAAGATCAAAAAATGACGAGATTGCAGGGTGACGAGATCTTGAGATCAGAATCTCACCAAAAGTAATCTGTGGTAAATATTTCATATTTATTTATTTTTCACCACGCACTTACTACCCACCATCATAATCATCATCAGCTCAATTACTACTGTCTTGAGGAGGTATCAAGTTGAAATTAATACCAAATACATAGGTCTACGATCACTTGAAGCTGTAAAAAAAACCAAGCTTCTAAGCTTCTAAGTCCTATGTACTCTCCGTTGAACTAGAATAATGAAATTTGGCATAGAAGAATAACAAAAGTAACGAAATAAATCTGAAAATAATTGATTTGTAGTTATAACACGTTTTGATTTTGCGGTTACAAAATTAAATTTGTAGTTGAAGAAATGACCTTGATGTATATCGATGTATGGGAGATTTTTTTTATTATTTAATATTTTAGTAAGTTTTTACGGAAGTTTCGGTGGGTTGATAAACTAACAAATTAAAAAAAAACAAACAGCCATCAGCAGGAAACAGAAATTAACATTTTATTTTTAAACAATAAAGAAAAAATATATGAAAATAACGAAAAATATAAAAGAGCAACAGCACAAATCCATCTATCTATTGCAAGACCTCGCAGCAGCGATCGAGATTCTCAACCTAATGAAGAGTTTCCTAATAGATACTTATCAAACAATTGTTAGATAAGTACATTGTTTTCTAATTATGGCGATCTATGAACGCTGGTCCATTTCGCGTACCGTGACTGAAGTTCGAGGAAGAATGAAGATATTGGTAAGTTTATTACGTAATATCATCTGTATAGCCAGGCATTATATAGTAAATACATTGCAAAAATCGTATTCTACGGCTATCTTTGTGTAGCTCTACGGTAACAAGTATTAATATTAGGAAGGTCGTCCTGCCGCGAAATTTTGACGCAGTAGGTATTTGAAAATTGTTATGCTGTCGTTATGTTTCGAGTGCGTGCGAAAGAGTTAGTGAATTTACCTAGGCTTCTCGGGGGAAAACTGTTTTCGTCTCCTAAATCTTATCGAAATCTTTTATTTTTGGTTTCAAAAATAATAATCGACTTCGATAGGACTTGTTTAAAAAAATATATTGTTGGTATTTTAGTAAATATGACTTGTTTTCGTCATAAATTCAATGAAAATATTACGATAGCAAAAATAAACAAACAAGCGTAGTTTTTCAGTGTAGATAACATAATAAAAAATCGGATAACATAAAAATAAAAAATAAATCATCCAAATCGGATAATATTATTATTATTGGAAATCGGATTATTATGTGGGAAACAGTTGGCACATTTTGTATGGACAAGTAGGCGGTATACTCAAATCTTCAAAGAAAAACAAAAAAACCCGACTGCTTAATATAGCATAAGACACTTGGAACATAAAGAGGAATCCAACGATACGTCACTTTCAAAATCAGTCAAGCCGTTTTCGCTACAGGAGGTAATATGGGAAGGGGAACACATAAACATGCATACTTAAATACTCGTTTGTTGTTGTTAAATACTTACACATATCCCAAAACAGATCTACGTAATTTGGGTGGTTTAGGCAATCGAATAAAAATTGAATATTTAAAAAATTTCGTACTTTTTTAACCGGCTTCAAAGAAGGAGGAGGTCACAGGAGGGTTATATTCGTATTTGTAACCGGATTGCCGTAGGTTATACAAGTTGCAGACGTTTTTTTTTTGATTTTTTTAAATCTTGTTTACCAACTGAGACGTTTTTAAATAAGTTATTATTGAATTCATTGAATTTGAGTTTGATTCTTTGATTTTATATTAGCTAATAAAATTGAATATAAAAAAAAATTCGTACTTTTTTAACCGGCGTTCTTTTAGATTAGTTTATTTTGTTTATTATTACTATATACTTTTAAGTCCTATTTTCATATTATTATAATATATAGGTTATATTTTATTGTAAATATGTATATAATTTATTATATTTTTTCTTTTTAGTTCATAGCTATGTAACCTACATGCTAATAATTAATTTTAGTTCTCACGAATATTATGAGTATGAAACCATTCACGAAACTTAATCTGCCTAATACTCTTCAGGTCTATTCACGTCCAAGTTACAAAAGAAATAACTAAATTACAGTGCTATACACTTATCGAAGGCTATACAGTGCTCACTGGATTATACACTGTTTCGAAATAGCAATCTATCAAAAACATCTTCGATTCGAACTTGAACTTTTGATGGATGAAACCGACCATCTTGGGTAGAATTAGTCTGTGGTTATTATTAAGCTTAGATATTTTTCTATAATTATTTGACTACTTGTATTAGATATTTGTTTGTATTTCAGGATTACAGAGTTAAAGATTTCCCTGCAGGTTATTGTGTTGGAAAACATTGTCGCATTTTTTTTTTTTTATATTACACAAAAGTTGTGAAGTGAAGTTACACAAGTTTTTTTGTTTTTGTCAGTGTCGTCATCATCATAAAGAAGGAACCAAGCAAAGGCCTCCCAAATCTGCCATTTGCAATCACCGATTGCCCGCGATTTTTACAATGTCAAACCTTAGTAAGTCATAATAATTAAATTTCGACTCCCGGTGTCGTCGTGGTCGCCACTCAAGAACCTCCGTTGTTATCGGTTCTCTGAGAGATATGGCCTGCCCTTTGCCACTTCAGCTTGCCAGCACAGTAAGTTATGTCGGTGGCTTTGGTTCTCCAACGAATATCCTCATTCCGGATATTATCGTGCAAAGAAACTCTATGCATAGCTCTCTCCATGTCACCCTGAGTTTCTCCTATAGCTGTCTAATGTGGTTTTAGGTATTATTTAATTATTATTTTTGGTATTACTATTTTGGATATTATTTAAATGTTTACATACGTGAGTTATACAATGGGGACGCCTCAGTGTATGTATGTGTTATTACTTATTTATAAGTCGGTGCGTATGCCAAGGTGACTTAAATTAGGGCCCTGTCAAATCTTTGCTTGTGTGCCAAGGTCCTATGAAATGGTGTCAATTAGGATGACAATGGGTACCGTTAGTTTGCGTCCACGTAACATTTAGTTAATGCATCTTAATCTATTTGCAACACTGTCTTTTGCTTGGAGGTCAGATACGTTTTAATTGTTTGGCTAAGTCGTTTGTACATCTTTTAGGCATTATGCACTCACTACTTATTGTATCAAGCTTAAGTAACTTGATTATGGAGATCATTCACGATTTTTATACCTTTTTAATTTTACTGAGGTTACATTGTATGACCTAAGAACACATTCAAGATTCGAGGATTCTTACTTTTATTACGTTCGCTCTAGGAGAAAAAATCTTTGGTTTTGTTTTGTCTGGCACAATGACGGGTATGTCCTGAGACTGCGACCAGAACCATCTGAGGACGGTTGCAGCGACCTCTAAGTAAACTGAGAACATTCCGCCTGTCAAGCGTGGAAATCATGGCAATATGGCCCAATATAGGGAGGCTTCGTCCAGCAATGGACATCTAAGAGCTGATATAGATAGATAAAAAATGGTTAAATACCTATATTATCTACGAAGATACTTTGGTTCAGTAATAGTATCTAGCTATATGCACGAGAACAAGGTACATTTAGCCGAGTAGCTTAATAAGCAATGCTTTTGGAACTTGACTATTAATTACTCTAATTTAGTAAACTTTATGCGTAGTTCGGACTGTTTAGTAATTTAGTCCAAAAACGTTAATTTAGTAACTTAAGTTTCACTTTCTTATGATACTCGACAACTTTTTTGTTGTTGGGCATAACTAGCTAGGTATATATACAAAATTACGCACGAGTCTAATAAAATAACTGCGTAGTCAGAACGAAACTTAAAAGGGTTTGTGTTAAAATTGTTTCCTTGAACTTTTCGTCCTTAATTTATATAGTTACTTTTATAATAAAAAAGTTGGATAAATCTGTTATTTACATCACATCTGATGTACCTTTAAATAACCTACTTTTTCCTTTTGGTTTTTGGTGATAGCGCTTTTTAGAAGAATCATAAAATTGTCATTTAGTTATTTTTTTCCTGTAGTAGGTATTGAATAAAATGCAATTTATAAAGTTTTAATGGTTTGTTTTGGTTGACGTAGGTCAGAAAACATGTTTTGTCAGAAATTTTAATTAACACATTCTAGGTTTTTGTAGGTTTTTTTTTTTTTTTTTTTATGGTTTTTAATATAAACGTTGCGAACAGACCGTAAAACACTGAATTTACATGTGATATATTTGAACCTACTTACATACCTACGTAATTATAGGTATACCTGCTTTATGTACCCTGCTGTGCTCCTGTCATCGTCGTGAGAAAAAAAACCGACCTAGTGTGAGTCGGGCTCGCACACCGATGACCGATTTTTAATTAATATTTATCTGTTGTAGGTAATACTAGGCCGTGTTCAGTAAGATCCTCCGACAACGCTCCATGACATTAGAAGTATGCTGCAAGTGTCATCGAGCGTCGTCAGACGTACTACTGAACACGGCCCTAGAGTTGCACATACACTATCTATGATTTTGTATTATAATCACACCAAGCTTGACGTTTGTTAACCGAGCGGAGCGACGGTCTCAGAGTTTACTGGGACAAATCGGCATTTGTATGTATGTTTGTGTGTATATTTGTCCGATGATAACTTGCTCCGATCTTCATGAAATTTTGTAGGCAAGTAGTTCATTTCAATACAATTTTTAATTTCGAATATGAGCTGAATCGGTCCAGGGATTGTAAAGATATAGGGGTCGCGAGGTCTCAGTTCGCCGCGAACTATAGTATACGTATAGTTAAATTTTTGTGTATTACCGTTTTGCTTAAGAAATGAGTACACCGCCGTCTTGTCCATACAAAAAGAGCAGTCTGAACCCACCCCTAACTGTTATCCGATTTCGATGTTTTTTTATACATATTTTATATGTTATCTACACCTTGGAAAACTATGCTTGTTTTTTGTTTTAATTACAGAATATCTTCGTTTGTTATACTTAGACACTTAAAACGAACTTAATACAACGAAGAAAAGTAGTTGTTATTGGAATACCATAAACATTTTTTTTTAAACAAAACATTGCGGCATAGATTATGGTTTATCCAAGCCGTTGACACCGAAAACAAAAGATTTTGTTTAGATTTAGAGGGTGATAACAGACTACCCCCGAAACGCTAATTTCATCAAAAAGTTAGGAAAATTCACTAACTCTCTATTGCACGTACGAGAAACAGAGCGACAGCTGTACAATTTCAAATATCGAATGCGACAAACAACGCGGAAGGACTATCCTCAAAACAAGAAATGTGAAATAAACATTTCTTTGATGTTGTACGTTCCTCCCAAAGCCATATATAATAGGGAGAATTCTGTGGTTCCTCCTTATTTTTTTACTTTTTTATTATTCGTCAGAAAATTCGTCACGACAACACACCCTCGTGAGAATTTTATGCGGCTACCTATTTCAAAATATAGAGTTTTGTTACGGTCGGACGAACAGACAGACAAAAAAGGAGTCTAAAGTAATGAGGTCTCGTTGACACCGTTTGGGTACGGAACCTAAAAACATAAATACTATTCATGGTTTCTACCACGCAACGATTGTTAGCGACTTTCATGGGGCGTGGTCCTAAATACGCTAGCAACGCTAACGGTGCAACAGCGCCTATGAGAACCAACGCGGTACAAATAAAATTATGTTCGTTCCTGCCGCTGCCCTCTTGGATTAGTTTAGCGCTTGGCGTTTTTGCCGCATTGGCGCTGCTGGCGGTAATTCGGCGTTTATGGTATCGTGTTTGGTTGGCTGCTTGTTGGCTCTTATCACTCACGACGTCATGCCACCATTAGCTCTCTACGACGAATTTTCGTAGATTTGCTGAAGTTTTTGATGCTTAAAAATTACTAAATGGAAATTAGAAAAGTGTATCAGGCACCTGTTTGTACGACGTTGAATTAAAATCATTTGTATCAACATGGTTGGCGTTGACCGCCGTCTTGCAAACGAGATATTTTCCTCTTGTTTTCTCTTGTTATTATGCAGTCCGTGGTTGTCAGATTAGGGGTCATAGAGTAGCAAATATATCTTCTAATAATATAATTAAGTAATATAGGTAATTGAGCAATATATATTTACTAATAATAATATTAAACTTACTATAATAATTAACATTTACGCTAAATTCTATAAGCCTTGGTTTTCAAATTATATAACCGCAGTCAATTATTAATGTGTCCAATTATTTTAAGTGTTACTGATGGACTAAAGTAATAGGTAACTAAATAATATTATAATTAGGTCCTCCTACCTAGATCCTCCTACTTTAGTCGTATGGCTCATTGCTAAGCGTCGTTATGATACCGACAGGTAAGCTTCCGGAAAGTTTGTCGTCATTTATGATGATCAGAAGCCTCGTGAACGGCGTCACAGATTTTGGTCTTGAGAATATATATATCTTGGAAAAGTGACGCTGGAGGAAATTTTGTCTCATACAAATCTTGTTAGTATTAGTGTCAGCTTTCGATTCATATATATTTTATGAGACGCCGCTATTTTGAAGAAAAAACAAGATGGTGGACTCAAATCCCTTTGAGTCTTGTTTAACAGTGGTTTTGTTCTAGTAAGTAATTATTTGATTTTTGGACTAGCTCGCACTAACTCCATCACTGCACGTGGTAATGTTGCCTTTTCTCTAAGTGGCCCCTAAAATGTCCACCACCTAAATAACACAGTTTGCAACAAATATTAATTTAATAAAGTATAATCATAATTATACATCAGCTTAATGTCTTCTAATATGGAATTAAGATTCAACCAGATTCATCTAATTACTAGAAGGCCAACTGGTTCTGGCATTGGATTCGCCTATACACAAATGCGTAAGTTACGCTACGTCTGAATTATGCGAATAGCATAATGACCATTAGAACATCTAATTAGAAAAAAAACAACATCAACATAGGATGTAAACTAAAAATAGTTTGGTCGTGAACGTTATCTTAGAGAACAGAAATTACACCACTTCTATCTGACAAAGTTTTACCTTTTTTGGTGGCAACCTGTTGCGACCGCGATCCCCAAGTAAGACTTGACAGGAGAAGAAAGAAGTCGTGTCATTTCTGTTATCTTCTGTTTTCTTCTGTTCCCAAACATAATGTTAACTACAAAACTATTTTAAGCTTACATCCTAAGTTGTTGACGCCATTGCATAGAGGATACATGTAAGTTATATAGAGTAATATAAATCGATGATGTTTATTATTTTGCATTTATTAACTACTGACTGACAAGCTAGGCTTTTGACATCTAACTAAACACACCTAGACTGCAGGGCTAGCATGTGCGCCGTGACAAAATAAATAAAATAAATAAATAAATATTGGTGGAAGTTTCTGACACAGCGCCTTCTAGCCCCAAATAACTGATAGAATAAATAAATACTTTTTTTTCTTGTAAATACATAAATAGAATACATAGAAACACCCAGACAAAGAACAAACATCCATGTTCATCACACAAATGTTTGTTCTGGGTGGGAATCGAACCCATAACCTATAGATCAGAAGGCGGAAATCCACCCACTGAGCCACAAGGCTAGTCAATCTTCCCTATCTTCTCAAATCTTCTTCACATCGTGAAAAATGAGACAAACGTATACATAATCGTAGTCGTGTCCTGTCGTGTGATAACAAAAAGATTTCGTCGCAGTGCGCATGCCTAGCCCTGCATGGAAAGAGAACTTAGTAGGTCTCAAGTCAGGCAGCCAGAACTCACCGTCATTACAGGTGCTTGGCTACATACAGGTTTTTAAATTAAGGTTCGTAGCTTGCCCGTAGAGTACTAGAAAGTGCCCTACAATCGCGGTAAGGTTTCCTCACGATGTTTTTCCTAGCTGGTAGCATACAGACATTGTTGGTATTTGAACCCACACCCTGCGGCGTGCAATCTGAATGCTAACATCGCTAATTATTAGAAACTCCCATTTCAAACCATCGATGATTAAGAAGCTAAAGAATATCATGACATAGTAACCACCGTCCTTGAGCATTCCTAGCTGGGACCACCAAGTCACCTAGTCACCAGTTCACCTTTAGAGTTACGTCATGCCATAAGCTTACAGTTACATATTAACTTATCCGCTTCCTTTCAAATGCCATTGATGGCTACCGATGACCGTCGATAGCTGTTTTTGGCAAGGCTTTGATGGGATTGAGTTCAATGTTTTGTACTTACCTACCTACTTTAAATATTTAACAACTAACCTGTATGAGTAGGTGTAGTCTTTACTATACGTAGACTGTAGTAGTTTTTATTTGTTTTGTTTGTAGCTATAAACATCAGATAAACAGTAAAGTAAAAAAGCGTCATACTTCGTGTGGTTATTGTACATCATCATCATCATCAAGCCGGAGGATGTCCACTGGTGAACAAAGGCCTCCCCCTTAGATCGACAAACCGACCGGCAACTAGCCACTTGCATCCATCGGTTGCCCGCGACTGTCACAATGTCGTCGGTCCATCTTATGGCCTGCCTGCGCTGTGTCTTTTATTTAAAACTAACAATACTAAAAACCGTTTAAGTGAGAGTCAGGCTCGAGCTAAGGATCCCGAACTAAAAAAACAGTACTTATTTGTTATTTACCAAAAAATGATAACGATAACATAATATGCTGATTATCGATAACATAATAGCAAAGTGCTGCCACCCATGTTCTGCGACAAAAACGGAGACTAAGCTAAAATATCACATAGGACATAAACGTCCCAAAAGAGACGCGGCGCCACAATAGCAAAAAAGCAATTGTAATTGTGGCGCCGCGCGCCGCGTCTCTTGCATCGTTTCTGCCGCACGTGGTATTTTTAGCTTACGCAAAACACACAATTGTAGAATCGCGCCTCTTGGAATTCGGTGTTAGTGGAAATCATGGATAACAATTCATTGACAAGAATTAAGCTGTAAACCTGTAACGGACCGTGAACAAAGGCATTTATGAATGACGCGAATTGTTTTAGCGGTCATCTGATTAATACTAGGTTAATATTATGAACAATAGCTCCTGACGGCCTTAACACCAAGACATCACTGAACACCTACACGACGCCGCTGCATTTATGTAACGATGATTGATTCAACGACATAATTTAAACCATTAAATTTAAATGCTAATGCTGGTTAGCGATCTCTGAAACTGATTCGTTAAGCTGCACTAATCTTGAATTAATTATTGAAATAAGTGGTTTTTGGAAGCCATGTCTGTCATTTGTAGTTATTTTTATGGTGCTGAGAGACAACACGGCCAGTGGCACACCCGTTTTTTTAAATAATAAATAATAATAATAAATGTTTATTTTTTCGGGCAAAAACCCATAATTAAAGACACAATAGAAAATTCGAAACTTTAGCTTTATCGGACTCGGGGCTGGCCAGAATGCAATTACAAAATCCGCCGTCAGTGATTTCGCTCCAAGTCACTCACCTGATGATAAGTAAGCATCAACCGTACCCATACAAGTTTTGTGCCACTCAAAATTTTAATATTGAATCGTTATAAAAATAATGAGCGGCAATGCTCTGCGGTCGTTATCCTGAGATTTTAAATATTAAATCTAAGAGCCGATTTCACCGAAATAAAAAAGCCTTTCCGGAACATGGTAATTTTTGCACACTACTTGGTAAACAGACTAAATAATTTATGCTACTTTCTTTTGCAGAATATATATATCAGTATATATATTCTAGTATAGTGTACTAGAAACTTCAAAAATCACAAAATAATCTGTTCTTCTGTTCTGTTTGTCTGAAACTAGATATCCTGACCAGGTAATTTTTTTCCAAAACATGTGAAAGCTAATTAAAATTTCTGTTATTATCGAAAGCTTAAGCAAGATGCCTAAGAAAAGGGGATACTGACTAACAAGCAGGGCTCCTAAAATGCACGATGACTTAATTAAGTGGATAGACCTTCCACGAGGTTTTGTCACATTCGATATTTTAAATTGTATAGTAACCGAAATTAGCGTTTCGGGGGTAGTCTGTTATCATCCCCTAAATCTTAGCAAAATCTTTTGTTATTGGTGTCTATGACTTGGATAAACCATAATCTATTAATATGCTAAGCTTTGTTTAATTATTTTTTTTACGTTATTCTAATACCAATTACTTCGTAATTGTAATACTTCGTATTTTCGACGCAAAAAATAGACACGTGTAAGTGCCTAAGATATTGAAAAAAAATGAACATATTGAAAAATTTAAAAACAAACATATACAAGCATACTTTGGTGTAGATAACATATTAAAAAATCATCGAAATCGGATAACATAGAGATGGGTATCAGGCTACGCTTTTTGTATGGACAAGACGGCGGTATAATCTAAAAAATAACAGCCAAAATATTGTGAAAGAAACGTAAATAACAATCGTAACAATCCCATTTCAAAACGCGTTCCATGTCAAATAAATCAAACAATACTCTTTAGTCAAAGGTTCTTCAAAGTACGACGAAATCCACGAAATCCGTTTATCTACTGCAACCCGAAAGCCTATTCGGGCACTCGCTATAGGTCAGACGCTGTCCCTAATCCCTATCTTCCTACGTGGGTCAATGTCCAGCCGAGTACAAACCAACCAACTTATGTAGAGTCGGCTAAATGATGGAACTAAAAATGTTATAAGGACGGCTGTCAGTTTTGTTCAGGATATGCGATGCTGTCTTCATAATTGATCGTACTGTACTTAGGTACTATGCGCTATACGCTGTACAGGATCGAAATTTCAGGCGCTGAATATTATCATTCGGAAATTCATTATTTAAATTGCAATGTAACGGTGCAAACCACCAAAATTTAAATGTAAGAGGCTATTTTAAGAAAAAGATAGCGTCATACGCTTTCGCGCACAGATGAAAAGATGCCTTTAGCGCGCGTAAGATAAAATAAAACAGAAAATTGCTAATTATTCTAATGCGGGAAATAAATTAAAATTCTATTCGATGCTATTAGATATTATTATTACCTCACTGTTAGTGTAAAAGTCAATTGAATATACACATAACTAGAGTTCCGAGAGCCAGCGAAAAATGTCTGTAAATCGAGGACTTCTCAATGACATTTTTTTCGAGAAATCACACTAATATTTTAAATGCGAAAGTTTGTGTGAAAGTATGTAAGTGTGTTTGTCCCCGTTCAACTCAGTGACGGCTGAACGGATTTGAATGAAATTTGGTATGGGGGTAGCTTACACGCTGAATTACATAGGCTACTTTACTTTATCCCGTGGGAATATTCGGCTGCTGCAGGTTTTTTTTTTTAAATTATTTATTAGCGAGTGAAACCGGGGGGCGCAGCTATATAGTGTGTCATATAATCATGTTTTCCCTCTATGCTACTCTGTTTACTAATGTAAGCAATAGAACCAGAACAGTGCACTGAATAGAGAAATCATCATTATTTTTCGAAATAGGGTCGTTTAGTACTTGTTGTTTCTTTTAATTCGCTCGTTGGCCTGAAATTTTATGCTAGTAATTCATCTGGAAAAATTGTCCTTCAATCCTGTGCGTACTACTGATACTTTGGCGGTTGAACAGCCGGCAATGGTGTGGTATTTCCCCAGTAGGAATCTGTAAAAGATTACTGCCGTCGTGGTAGGACTCTTTTGCAAAAACTGCCCAAAATTATAAGTAGCATCTGTATAGTAACAAGTGATATAATTAAAAGTAAAACAAATATATACGACTGCAAATTGTAGCCTGTGTCACTTCGGACGTAAAGAGGAACCCAACGACACCTTATTCATCAAAATCGGTCAAGCCGTTTAGGCTACAAGAGATATTATAAGAACACACAAACATACGTGCATACTTACATACACCCTAAATTAACAAACTAATTAAACAGTACCCTCCTTGTTGGGCAGCCGGGTAAAATTTACTTTCTGTGCGTGCAGTTCAATAATGAGTCATCAATCCACGTCAAAGTTTTCACCCGTGCGTCACCCTCTCATCACACAAATATTATAAATGCTAAAGTTTAGGTGTAAGTATAAATATGTAAGTATGAAAGTGTATTTGTTCCCTTTCAATTCTGTAACGGCTGAACGTAGATTATATTTCACAATACGAGTAAAGTGCTGTAATTATCTCAAAACCTCATCATCGTCAACGTCAGCCCATCATAGTCCACCCCTGGAACTTTTTAAACGAACTGGAACTGAACTGAACTTTTTTATTTTTTTTAGAGTATACGCTACTTATTGGTTTATTGATTGTAAAAAACAAATGTGTCTCTGTCATTTTGACTTGACTTTTGACGAAATGAATACGTCGTCTTATATAAATAACATTAAAAGGAAAATGTTAACTATTTCTTCTCGAAAAATGAGCAAATTAAATAATAATTCAAGTTCCAGTAGTAATTTATCTGTAGACAGCCTAGAAGGTGAATTTGACAGAAAGACTTCCATGAAAGATGGTTCGGAGGACAACGCTGACACTATACTAGTTCCATTCTACGACAAAGATGTTTTGATGAAAGTTCCAAAAGAACAGAAAACTAAAAGAGCCAGTCACCGACAACCAAGGACGAGCGAACAAATGATAGCATCACAAAGTTCCTACCTAGTAAACAAACATAAAGCCAGGCGCTCTACGAGTTACTTGGAAATGTTTCGTAGGCAGTTGATGCCTCACCACAGAGGTAAGAAAACTTCTACTGATCGAGAAATACGTTCCATATCACCTGAAGTTGGCGACACTGAGAGAGAAAGCATCAATGATGAACCTAACAATCCTTTATCAGAATTCTACAACACAGAGTCATATAACGAAATTTACTACGAAAAACTTATGACTCACGATCAAGGTAATTATATCGATAACTCATATGAAGAAATGCAATATTCTGAAGACACTGGGGCTAATGGTACATCTTCTCATGAAATGATGATAGAAAATTTGCGAAGCATTTCTGAAGTGTCTCAGCCTCGAAGACAAGCAAGGAGAGCCACAATAGATCATCCACTTGATAACGTGAAACTCGGAGGCTTAGGCCCTGACATGGAAAAGATTAAACCTAGATTGGACAGAGCTCGAAGTCTTCAAAGGTACTCGGAAAAGGTTAGAATGGAAAATCGTGTAAAAATATATAAAAAATCGGTGCAAGTCGAAAATGATAAGAAAATTGAAAAAGAACCAAAGTCATCGAGGGCACGAAATTCAGTTTCAGAGAGAGGGCAGCAAGATCAAAAAGAAGATCCTAATACTTCTTATCTAATGAACAAATCTTCTCAGAACAAAACATCACAAATCTTAAGTAAGCTGTATTGTTCGAAATCTGCTGATGTAAAGAAGAGCAAACCTGCGCTCCCAAAACCTTTGCTATCACGAGATAAATTGACTAATAGACCAAATAATAATAACTATCAACCAGTAAAACATAGAAGAATGCCAGTATCTGAAGGTCAATATCAAGGGAGAGGTAAATCGAGTACCAGGAACAAAGGAATTAACACTGATAAAAGCCGTGAGGTCCCTCCAGTACAAATCAACTTCATGGTCAATGTGGGAGGAGTGCGCCCTTCAAGTGCTTTGAATAAATTAGAAGAAAAGCATCGCTTGTACCAGGAACAGGTAAAAGCTTTCAAAATGGAAGACGGTAATCTATAATTTCGTTATCGTCTTGTTTTAATTGAAATAAAAAATTAATAAAAGTTTATGCGTCAAAATGCTAGTCATGTCAGTCATAAATGTTATGAAAGTAAAATCCATTAACCTTAGGTTATAACTATATAGGTAATTAAGTAATTTTGTTTCAAACTTTCTTAAAAACTCGCAATTCACAACTAGGTCGTTGAAAACTAAATTCACAAACTACTTTATAGTAAGGTATTATTTTATATTAGTAAAAAATCGCATCGTGAGCTTGTGAAATTACAATACATTTTAGGATCCATTAATACCCAATTCAAAAAACAATCAGTAGATGTGTTTCCATTCCTGCCGGCATACCCATCACAATTACCCTATCAACTGGGTATACCGAGGTTATTAAGATTAGTGTTCCGCCGTTTATTCATAATTTATATGTAATTTATTTGATTATACGTGAGCAGCTTAGACTGATGTGCTTATAACACAAAATGATGAAATATGGTTGAAAAGTAATATTCTGTTAGGATTATCTTCTCTTTCATAATCCAACTACCAAGATTTGTTTTAAATGCATTTATTGATTTCGACCAGCGTACCAATTGTGAACGACTCTGTTGACAAGGATGTGGTGTGCTGTGTTGTTCTGCAATATTGCAGGCTCTTGTGTAGTCTTTACAGAGAAAAATATCCTCATTCAGTCCATATAATGCATACTACCTACTTAGCAAACCAACCGTTTATTCGTAATAAAGTAACAGATACCACAGTAACTTTCGCATTTATGGTATACTCATGTGTGATGAAAATAATTTAGCCACATGCAGTGACGTCATTCGATGACAACTGATAAGTGAAAGCAGGCGCGCCCGGAACTTATTTACAGAATAATTAGCACCTCGATGACTACAAAGATATACTTTTGGTGAATGTAATTACACCATCGACGTAGACTGTTCTAGTAGATGATTTTTTATTCGAGCAGAATAAAATTACCTAACATAGACAGGTGGAATGTTTGAGAATCAGAACAGCTCCTAAGCAAGACGATAGGTAGTATTATTTACATCATTCTCTTTGTAAATTAATTAATTTAAAACATGCATTTTTTTAATGTAATTATATATATATATATATATTTATATATATACATATATACATTAAAAATGTGTATATATATTTATATATTTAAATTAAAAAAATTATTTAAATTTAAAAATTAATATTCTATTTGTTTTTTTATTCCCTAAGTACTACCATTAAACCATGGTCCGCGCTTTTTGTTACTTAGTGTTAGTCTATATGCCACACGGTAAATGCTTAAAATTCTTAAAATTGTTCTACGTTTGATCACGAAGTAGCCATATCTTAAGCGTCAAGGCTCAAGCGATGGGTTATTGTCTAAAAAATGATTGTTTCCGAATTCGATTGATGAATTGCCAATAAATTTAGTGCAGGAGGTATCAAATAGGTGTTTTAGCTATATAGGCAATGCTAATTAATTAAGCAATTAAATTAATTAATTGGGCAATTAGCTTTAATACAACGAGAGTGATACTTTGGTAGCCTTTTTTTTTAGATAATAATAGATGCCCATGATATGAAAAAAATAAAAAAATTGAATTGTTGAAATTCAGACCTCTCATACGAAACCCCAGGTTGACCACGTCGCTGTTGACTATTAGCCCTATTTTGATAGCAGACAAATAGACAAAGAAGCCCCACTCTAAAAAGGTGAAGTATAATAACGTTTTTTTAGAGTTTTGGCCAAAGAGTAATATAATATAGGGGGAATTTTGGCATAGGAACGTAAGAATGCCATGTCGCGTCATTTTATTGTTTTCCTAAACTTGGTGTTTGTGAGCGTGCACGAGTGTTGGTAAATAGTATAATGTAAGGAAACGTAATTCTTAACGTTGTTTCCAAAATTCTATAGGAAGCAAGTCTCCAACACTTTACTGGGGCAAGACGTGTACTTGACCTCGATTTACTTCGCTTGACTTAGACTGTGACTGAGCTTCTTTTGATTGTGAAATATTTGACTTCACTTGAAATATCACAATATTTGACACTGGCTAAATACACGATTTTTGCTGTTATTGGTTAGGTCAGGGTTAAGTTGCAACTTGGTATGGAACCTTAAAAAACATCTACTTACATAACAGCGCATCGCATTTTCTTTTATATTTTCCGAGAATAAGAATGTTGGCTACATTGTACCGCCGTATAGTTTAGCGCTGCGTGCCATTCCGGTTTTTGTTCAGAGAAAGCTGCCTGATGCCCAAGGTGATTTCGATTGACCATCGCTGGTGTTACCGAAATTACATGGACGTTACAACACGGACACGCGGTTTTCTGTCAAATATTTATATTGGTAATAATTTTTTGGGGTCCATCGGTGCGAATCGGGACAATCTCACACTCAGAAAGTTTGGACTGTAATTGAATATAATTGAAAGAATTAAAAAAAAAAAAAAAAAAAAAAAAAAAACAACTTTAGAGCTAAAATTTAAAGTAAAAAATAATTTTACCTAGATAAATGAAATCGAAACTAAAATAAACCTAGAAATTCACATAAGAAGTCCCATCTAAGTCAGAGGGTAAGTAAACGCTGGCGACATTATCCCGTTGACTGGCCAAACTTAGTTTTTGGTCGAGGAAAGCGCCAGCTCTTTTATCATACCCGTAAGTTATATAGAGATAGTCTAGTGTATTTAATCTAGCGTGTATCTAAAGCGTAAACCTTAACTCTATTTCGACCGAAATTGGTGTCACCGAAACTCCGTCAGGTCAATCTCGTAACGCGAGCGTGTAGAATAATTCATGCACGACATAATCGTACCAGTGACCCACCGGTCAACCGATTTGTATGCAAACATTATTCCAATACAGTGCTACATTTAAGATTTCCATATATATCTTACAAAGTTACATTTATTATACATGGATAATGTATAAAAGTTGGAAAGTTTAAACTAAAATAGGTAGTTAAGTTAGGGAGCACTTCGCAAGTGTTTTTAAAAACTACTTTAAATTAAACTACGTTTTAACCAATTTTGAGGTTTTAATGCTAAGTTAAAAATACGTGTAGCCGATTTTGAGGCTCTAAATCTAATTAAAAACTACATGGTACCGATTTGGAGGCTACCACACTACTGAATAATATTGCCTTAAAACTAATTTAGGTCTATGACACATTGCTGTTGGGTTCTAGAAAGCCTGCTCAGCACAATATGAGCTGTGCTGACCAAGCCGTCTCTAATCCAACGGAGATGGGCGAGGGGGATGCATAACGAGGTACATACTTCTTTGTATTTTCGCACTTACATTTCCATTTAATTCACTTTTTTGAAGATTTAAAATCACTATATATACAAAATCCTAGCTATGTCTTGTTGTTGCATAACAAAAAAAGATTTTGTCGTGGCGCGCATGCTAGCTTGTTTTTTGGCTATATTAGCTTAGTTAACTCATTTTTCGTATCCTGTCCACTACGGAATGTAGTAATAGTTAAAGCTAAGTAGTTAAACTGTAGTAAAGTACACCATAAGGAATTCGATATCTCAGACACGCATGAGTTGCCAGGGACTAAAGCTAATATAATACCTTAGATTAGACCCAGCGCACACTCGTAACTTTGTATCAAGTGATTTAGTGAAGCATATAATTATTTGCTAAGATAGATCGCGATCCACTACATCTCCAACTTAACACACCAAATACTAGAGGGTCATTGGTTAAAGACAGCCGATGACCAACAGGCAACCAATGAGCGTTCAGTTGTTGACACGAGTTTAACAAACGTACGAGAAACCGGAGGTACACTGAGTACACTGAGTATTATTATATGTTCTGTTACTGTGTGACAATACGCAACCCTTTCGCCCAATGACAGCGTAACGCTTACCTATAACAGTTAATTTTAGTGCGACTCAGAATTTTGAATTGAATGAATTTTGTTATCTGAAGATATATTATAGACTATTTTGATGATGATCCCTATATACTTTGACTTAATGTGAAATAAGATAACCCACTTGAAATGTAAAAAAAAGCATTTGGTGTTTAGATTTATCATAACTCTTAGAGAAGCTTAAAATTGCTGAACCGTAGTAGATGCGTGTTTCATTAGACTTTACCATCATTAGCTTACCTGCGAAGTTTGTACCTAGTGTGCGCAGGACCGAACTAGCCTATGACCGTGAACGGATCGCTAAAAACTTTTAACTTACTTACCTACTTTTAACGTTCACTGCATTCTGCATTTGTTTCATAATCACTGCAGCAATCCTTTCCTACCCTCTGATACAATTTGGGTCAGGATTGACAAACTGGTTGACCGGTTGGGTCAACTTTTACCGACCTTCGTCCCCTTAATTTGTCGATATATTTTCACATGGCCGATCTTATTTGAAAATGACGATCTCATACAAAAAAATTACCCCAAAAAATAGCATAAAACTAGATGGCGCTTACGTATTTAGTGAGCTAATGTTCAAATCGCTATAAAATCCGATGAAAATATTGGTAATATAGAAAAATAGTATTAGTACCTACATGTCTGCAATAATGTTTTCAACACCATCTCTCGACTACCTAGCGAGTTTTGCAAATAAAATATAAAATTAATAATTTTACTTATATTACTACATAATGCAAAAACATTGGAAACAAGTAGCGTTTTTTCCACATTACAAATGAGTTATAAGTTTATATTTCAAGTCAAGTAGAAATTGTGACGATTATGACGCAGTTTAAAGCACTAGCGACATCTTACGTCTTTTTAGTACTACAATCGGGCTAAGCATCTTCCTATGGCCATTGACTCTCTTCTTTATATAATTTCTATAAGTTTTTAGTAAGTATTTCAACTATAATTTACTGAGATGAAACCAAATACGACAATAATCCACTTATAGTAGGTACACTGACATGGTAACTTATTATGGTTCGCATTAGGTCCATAAACACAACAATGCAAGCGTTACGTAAATGGTCAAATTATCTGATGTTCCACAAATGGTCGCAAGCCCATCGTGAACAATAAAAGTTCAATGTTTTAAGGCGCCCATTTTGCAACCAACCAAAAAGCATCATGATCTGATCATGACGCATCGGGCTATAATGATGATCCTATATGCAAAGTATCAAAGACCAACAGATTCAAGCCTGCATGATTCTATGAGGAAAATATCTAAGTCATCATCACTATCGGAACGTATTCGCCCATGTGCTGAGCATAACCCTCTTTTCTTGTAAGCCATTTATCCCGGTCCTGTGCAAATCTTGTCCAAGTTTGAGCCGCGATTTTCACAATGTCGTCGTCATAATAATAAATCGAGAAAATGTAGATACCTCTCTATATTATATATGCATATAGGTACTTGGTTTTTTTTATATATTTTTCATTACTTCGACTTGTAGTCAAGAATCGCACAATATTTTTTCGTCCTACCTGCCGCTTGAAAAAGGCACTGTCCTTTGCGTAACCCTCTGCACAGTGCGCTTAAACCTGCAATAAGTATATGTAATAGGGTCTGCAGATCTTGGGTCTACCTCATTGTCCGGGGAAAGCAGAGCATAACAATATTTTAGGAGCACAAGTAGAGCAAACAGCGTCACGCATCTCAACTTTGGTTTTTTATAATATTGCGATGAATTTAAATTGCTTGTTATGCAATTTGAGGTGGTTATTGGGAAATTATGACTTAATTTATGTCCAAAAGAAATATTCTTTGTTATTGTCTTGTATCCTTTTTTTTGTGAAATTTTGATGCTTGTATGTTCTTTTCGTCTTTTGTGTATCGTACTACTTCGTGCATTCGCGAGTTTTCATGTTTTCCAAACCTGGTATCGACGCGGGTTGAAAAGGAAGCGGTCAGTAAAATCACTCAATATGACTCTTTCGTTGAACTATTGAGGCATAATTGAGTGACAAAAGCAAATCATGAAATAATACAATCCACATAAGTTTAATATGACTAAAGTGGCAAAGCAGCGCCTAAATTTGGTACTATTTTGACCCGCCAAAATGTTAAAATATTTTTATTTTATTTTTGTTATCTATTTTGGTCTTAGCCACAAAAAAAAAATGTTTACGCAATTTTTATTAATTCAATTTCTGCCACGTGGAAATCGTATGTAAATTAGGTGCTGAGAACAAGCCACTTATCTAAAGATACTAATATATAAGACATAGCTATGCACAGTGCACACCACCATTCCATCACTGTCCTAGCCCATTCATTATTAGTTAATTACTTTATTCAAATAAAAGCAATTAAACACCTACCTACCAAAACGTTATCTATGGTGGCACTTTATTGCAAAATATATTACACAGTAGTATTGTGAAACTGCTTGACAGATGTGCCATGGTAAAAGAAATCGACATCATTTAAGATCACCACCATTGC
Source organism: Apocheima hispidaria (assembly GCA_947579745.1). NCBI lineage: Eukaryota > Metazoa > Arthropoda > Insecta > Lepidoptera > Geometridae > Apocheima > Apocheima hispidaria. The sequence goes on along the minus strand of OX388157.1, from coordinate 4,847,715 downwards.
TTCACGTTGCATTTTTGAGTTGACAGAATAATTTCTTTCGAAACCTCTACTTAAATTTCTTTACTTCATACCTAATTACATAGTAGTTGCATATGTCATTATAATCATCAGTTATAGAAGACGTCTCAAGTTTCTTTAGAAAGAAAACTTTAAAATTGTATCAAAATTTTGGTGCCATAAAAAATAAAAACCAAAGCGATAATTATTTATTTGAATAAAACAGCTAACCACTTGGAGGAAACAATGCGTCCGACTATTCCATACAAATATATTCCCCAGTTTCCTCCCTGAATAATGACAGTACAGAATTATTTTTTTGCCCTAAAATTTATTTATACCACTGAAAACAAAAAAAAATGAACATGCAATGGAAGATATAAATTTTATGGTAAAAAATAAAAAAAAATGTAGTGTCATTATTCAGGGAAGACACAGGGAAATACGTATTTATGGAACAGACGATCGCGTTTGTATGAAATGGATGGATGGTTACTAAAATTCTCGGTTCCAGAAGCGACATCGATAACACTAAACTGTTTGAAAGCGATGACTCATTTACATTTGATGAGAAGCCGGCACGCTAATTTTTTTTTCTCTTCTGTGGGCACGCTAGCCGCTTCATTGCCCTCGACGTCGACACATAAATCTATCGCGATGACAGCTTACTTGCTCGTACAAGCAATCGTAAGAAATCCAAGCAATGACTTTCCGAAATGGAAAGGACATGCTTTGAATAAATAAATTGAAAATCCCGACTGCCCAAGACATAACCAAGACTAGGTAATGTTTTTGGGGTGCATTCTAAGTAAGCATCTATGTATGTATCTATCTATGTAGTATGTAGTGTATGTTTGGTGTTGTGTGTGGTGTTGGTAAACGGCGTAATCGATTTTCACGAAGGAGGTGTTATTTTATTCCTCTCTACGTCCAGAGTGACATTTTACAGTCGTGGGTATTTTGGTTTTCCCTTTTTTGTGGAACAGCACATATATTTTTTTGGTAATTTAAGTTTTGTAACGGTAGCTTTTCATAGCGATAAGCATAATGTTGTTCCTCATAACGCAATTAAGGTAAAACCGCGTAGCGAAGTGTGCTTTTTCAAAATTTAATGTGTCCGAAGAGATTGCTGAAGAATTATAAGTGTAGTAAAGTAACTAGCTTGCCCGCCCGCACCTCACTACACCTCTTTAGGGGTTGATTTTCGGAAAATTCTGAGACATGCCTTTATGCTTATTAAACAAACCGAGTTTCATTGGCTTAGCATGAAAAATATTTTATTTTCGTAAAAATTTTAGGGGTCCATTTTACCCCTTTAGGGGTGGAATTTTGCAACATCCTTTCTTGTTTACCTAGAACATTTGAGGAGTTAAGTTATGTGTTATAATTTCATGTCTCTATCATAAGTAGTTTGGTCTGTGCGATTGCTTCCTAGAAAAGGGCTTTTTAGGCCGTTTTTTGTAAAGGCCTTTTTATACACGTATATATAAATTTCCATTGACCATTGTATTATACAATGGTGATTTCTAAACAAGAGAATGCAACTTTCCTATCCAGTCCTCAATTTATAGCTCGTTCCGTGCTCTAGTTAAAGTTACGAAAGCTAAACTCAGCTCTTCCTGGTTTATGTTTCGACTAGTGATCTATTTATCTGTTATGCCTAGCTGGTCCTGTTAAACATTAATCACAGACCACAACATCTGATAATTCGAAACTCTAGCTACACACAGATAACCTCGTACCTCGTGAGAAACTATAGCCTCTATGGGCCGCTTTGATATTTTCTAAATATTTTGTTTTATTTTTAAATTACGATTGACAGAAGAGAAAATTCTTTGCTCGTGATCGTAAGTTCTTCAAATCTCATTGAGAAATACACCTATTTTGCCGCATCCTGTGCCTTCCTCGTGCCTATCATATGAGAGGTTATCGTGCGAGTATCCTCCGTGGCCCCCCTCACATTATTGGTGACCCCGACACTGGTATAGCTTCAAGCGCTCAGCTGGCCAGCTTCAACCCTCAAGTTGAAAATCTGTCGCCAAGCATATAGATAACTGCTGTTTTCCGGCAGCCACACTTGAGAGCCTGTTCCCTTTCCAGGCTATAATAATAATAATAATAAAGCCTTTATATTTCCATGTACTTAATTTACATATATTATACATATTATAAGAAAATTTAATTATAATACATTTAATATATTTAAGACATGGCCCCGTTTCGGGTATAGGCTTCCTCCAACTGATTCCAGGTTTTTCTGTTTTGTGCTTTCAGCATCCAGTCTCTTCCAGCTATTCTTTGGATTTCATCAATCCAGCGATCTTTAGGTCTCCCTTTGCACCTTGTTCCGCTTGGACCCGTCCATTCGGTTACCAGACTATATTATATATTATATATCCAGGCTATAGGTCATCTTTTTTTTCTTCAGCTTTTTTTTTCGGAATAACGAGCTCGTAATGGGGTATCTCTAGATTAATCTGTGCCATGGATGCAATCTTGTGTTGGTGACAAATGAGAGCTTTCAAAACTTTATAGTAGATATTAAAGACCCTTGTATTATATAGGCTTCATGATAATAGAGTACTTCTTATGGTAGGCGTATCACAATAGAGGCTGTTCTCATACTGGATGTTCGGTTACGTTAGGTATCCGTTGCCAGTAGGTACATGACGGACAATGTAAGATATCGGTTTTAGGTACATTATTAACAAGTTTTACTAATGAAATCGCGAAATTGAATTGTGTTGACGTAGAAGCTTTATTTTTGTACAGCTTCTTATGTACAGCTGGGTTAAAGCTCCAAATCGCGCAAAAAAAAAACTGTAATTAAGAAAAAAAAAATCTCCCTCGACAAAATGTATTGCCAACTGTTTTCTTGCGCGATTTCAGGACCTCACCATCGTAAAAGTTGTTTAATGATACGAGTACAATATCATCAAATCCAAGTCCGTCACTTAACCGAACATCCTGCAGATACCGATCTACTACAGCAAATAATAGGTACATAATAACTTATAGTCTATAATAAGCAATAGATTTGATGGTAACAAAACTGCTTTTATGGTAGATAATGATAATGAGTAGATAATCATAATACTGATGATAATATTACAAAATAAATATAAACTAGAAAGTTTGCGTGTTTGTTTGTAAATTAATTACAATTAATAGATTAGAATGTCGTTAAATGCAATTTGAAATAAATTACACGTGATTCGGTAGTAATCAGAAGTAGTGTAGTATTTAGTACGTAGCTCACATTTTCCCACGACTCCTGGCTTAGCTGGTAGTATTCTTATCCTTATCTTATGAGTCTGAGGTCCATGGTTCGATTTCCGGTCGGTAAACCACCTTATCAACTGCCGTGCGTTATTCTCGCAAAAAATCGAAAATGGATTGATTGTTTTTTTTTTTCGCCTTTAGACTAAAATAAAAAAAAAGGAAGAGCCGAAAAATAGAAAAAAAAAACAAATTTGTAATTTTGTATGGGAATTGTTGTAGGTACGAAATGCAACCGTTCGCTGGGTCATCTAATCTATTTATATAAAAACGAACCCCTATTTTTTCCTGGTCATGCTATAACTTGAGAAAGGCTGAACCGATTTTGATAATTTATTTTTTGTTGTGTTCGTAATTTTGAGGACAAGGGTCTTATGAAGAGTTTAGCGAGCATTAGCTAGTAGCAAATAAAGATTGATCTGATTGTAGACGAAAACTTACAAATTTCTCAGTCGATATCATTCCGTCCTTGACCTGCAATTATAATAGTGAGTCACTAGACAAATGCATAGCATGTAAGAGTTTTTGTACATGAGAAACAATGAGCTACCTGTTAATCTTTAAACTTATATGACTCCTGCACGAAATGTTGAGCAAATCCGAAATACCAGCTCGAACATCAATCACACGATGCTCAGTTCGCAACCACAAGACGACCAACTTATCCGTACAGCTGAGTGGAAGAGCCACCATCGTGTTTTCTGAAATAGACTGGCAGCCTCAGTGAATTTTTGTCGATTTTTTTTTGTTCTACGTTTGGCCGTACTGCAAAGAATTTGCCCATAAGTACGTCTTGGTCAAAAGTTGCACAGTTTTTGCAGATTATGATGATGTATTATCCTTTGTTATTTAATTAATGAAAGCCTGTTGTTTTAATATGTGTTATTTCGCAATGGTGAAGACAAGTGTTATTTTTATGGTTTTCAAGGACTTGAAACATTGCCTTAACCTTATAATATATTGAGGTACAAAATAATACCTAATGGTTTTTGATACTGGGTTAAATTCCGATTTTCGTAATTTAGATTTAATAATAATAATATTAATTTAGCAATATTTTTTTTAGAGTCTACTGGCAATTTAGGTGTATTGGACTCAATCATAAAAGTAAAAAAAAAACTTTCTTTAAAAAACATAAAAATACATGATTCGGACGCAACATTTACTTTTAGAAATTCACTCTTAGTGCTTTTTTTTATCTTCAATATTGTAAAATTGGAGTATTTTAGAACCTACAGGGCTTACTTTTTAAGACTTCATTTGCTTAGCCATGTAATAAAATATGGTATACCTATACATAGCTTGTTCAAAACCAAACTACAAAATGTGCCTGAAAGCCGCATCAAAATAGGTAGGCAGGTACATAACATAAACAAAGCTAGAATAGGAATAAGTATATACCTAAGTACCTATGCACGGACATGCAAAATATGTATTTAAATTTGTAATATGTATCAAAATAAATCATTTAAGAACGAGACATCGTAAAATGCAGTTGCTGTAAATTTATAACACAGAATTTACATTGTCCCGAGAATTATAAAAGTATCTTAAAAAGAATAGGTAGGTCCAAATTTGTAACAAAGAAGAAAACCATTAATCAAAATATTTACTTATTGATTCAACAATATCGTTAAATGATTCCAATTACTTTTTCTTATAGTATTGGCAATCAAAATAGCACCTTTCACACTGAAACATTAGGTATAAAATAGAGTAGCAGTTGGTATAGTGCTTTTACTCGTTCGCTAAGATCTGGGCTTCTAGATAGAGCGTTATCTTTGAACGTATCTCTTTACAGATCTCCATAGCGCCTCTTTCAGATTTGTATGCAGGTTTATGCGTTCTACGAATGGGATTAATTGTATCGTCGTCTTTATTTCATTCGGCCTTAAGATATAATTTGTTTGGTCATCTCGCACGTTGCATATCTTGACAGTTTCATGCGGTTTTTGGCAATTTTGTGTTTGCTTTTACGAAAATATTTAGTACTATGGAAATAAAGTCGAGAATCAAATGTACTCAGAGTCGCTTTCGCTTTCGAATTCTTGCAAGTGCGTCTGGTAGTGTGAAAGAGCCGTAAAGTACTGCAAATTGTATTGGATCCGTTGAGATGGAGCACCTTTGTATGCACCTCAGTCGAATATCAGCTTCCAATGTCTTGTGTTTTAGAACTATTTATGTATTATAATAGTTTATGTGGAATCGTGTACTTAGGTTTTGGTATTTCTCTTTGAAAATGCAATGCATTGGGGCGATGTAGGTATGTATTATTAAGTTTTTACATCAAAAAATCAGTAGGCATGTTAAGTTCTGCTAAATATTTAAAAATCTAAAAATTGGCTTGAATATTTTTTAATTGACTTTCTTTCTCAACAAAACTCCTCAATAAATAAGCAGTTGCTTATAAAATTTGATTTAAAAAAATAGTGGTAATTAGTAATTGTGTTATGTGCTATGCTGTTTATGAATACTTTCATAAGCAGACAAAAGTTTTAAAGAAACTTTCGTTGTTATATCTTTTGATTTGACAAAGGAACGATTAACAACAATTAACAACGACAACGCGATTTCAGGGTTGGTCCCATAGTAAAAGTTGTCCATAATGATGAGTACTATGAGCCCTTTTCAGGTTTGCATACCCTTTCCTTATAACCCTGTATATCTGATGTTGAAGACAGATGTAGTGGGCTTGAACTATCTATACCTTGGACTTGGGCTTGGACTATCTATACCTTTAATGGTTAGACTAAGTAGTTTAGGTAGTTGTAGTTTGTATGTATTTTGCTTAGATAATAAAGGCACTTGCCCGTTAAAAAAAAAGACAGATATTACAAAAAATTTTTGGAACTTCACTTTATCTAAAAAAACTTTGTAAATGTGCCATAGCTATCTCTGCTATGGCACGACTATAATCCCGGAAAGTAGGCACTATTTATCTGCACCGGAATCGAAATCTGGACTAGTCACGCGGCTGCCATACCTTTCAATCTTATATCTTATATGCCTATGTAACTGTTCTAGTTGTTGATAGATACATAGATATCATGGCGAATTCTCGAAGCGAGAAAGCAGCCTAGATTTGTACCCGTAGATAAGTATTAGGAGAATTATCGAGACATTCTACGCGAATATTTTGTGGCCAACTCGAACTAGTGCAATGTGATCACCTAGCGAGTAGCGAGGCTCATGCTGGGAGGCAGAGATTAAGAGTCATCGTCATCGTCACCAACTATATAGAAGACGTAGACTTCCACACTAAAATACTATTCCATATGCGTCCAACTTTGCCGGCTTTACTTATTATTTCGGTATACACCTATCACAGATCACACCAGATACCGCATTACGAGATTTGTTGTTCCTACAAAAAGTCACCCAAGTTTGAGGAAGGCGCGGGTCGCGGGGAGTGCGACCAAGCGTTCTCATTGGCTAACTCGAGGTTACGCCTACTCGGTCCTAAAAATCAACCAATGAGATTAATTCCCTATAAGTGTATTTAGACTGATGTGTGGTGCGCTTCGAGCGTCCTGAATGCGGAATCTAGGGTGTGATCTGTGACACCTGTAGATAGTGGGACGTCATCAAAACAGCGGAAAAAAAAATTAGGCTTAAAATAAAAGGATTTGAAAAAGAATTTAAATTATTTAAATGAATTTTACAAATATTTTAAGTCAACTTGAGGAAAAATAATTGCCTGTTGTTTGTTTTTTTTTCTCCTGAGTAATATTTAATCCTTAAAAAAATATGCATATCGGCGAGAGATAGCTCTGGGACCCTATTCCTGTGCGCTCGAGATTATCTCGGTGACTGTCTCTCTAATTTAAAATTTAATGGGAGTGAGTGAGAGAGAAATAAAAATGTCATTTCTCCGAATAGGGTCCCTGGCCGGGTGCGGTGACAAACCTTTGTTGATCTACAGCTCGGTGATCTTGTGTTATTTTAACTTACCTGAACAAAAAAATACTGTTAGATTTATGTTACCTAGTTCTGTTTACAGTAAGTACATAGCATTAAGATAAATATAGTTATATTTGTTTTCATATTCATTGTAGTATATTTTTGTAAAATAATCTTAATACTAATCAGAATGAGTTGCTAAGAGCATGTCGGGCCATGCTTATGGTTCATTAGGCGCGTAGGACGTTTGAAGTATTTATCAGTTTTTACCGCTTATCTCAAAAAGTCATTATCACATGACGCCCGAATAAATTTTAAAAGAAAGTTTTTACTAAGATCTATCAACGCGGAAGATGACAAGTTTCGGAAAAATATTTTTTATCCACACTTTACACTTTACTCCACTCTTTATTTTTTTTGATTCTTCCAAAATTGTCACCTTAAAAAGACCTTTTCAACGACTCACCACATGGTGGGGTACAGCGAAATTTTTTTTTCGTCCCCCCTTTACATGTACTTATCCCTTTCGCAGGAACAAAACAAATGGTTTTGGTGTTTTTTGGACAAAATTTCCAAAAATCCTATTCGCTGGGAATTGTCAAAGGAGATTTCTGGAGTAAGCACATTCCAATTACCAGAGAACCCAGTGACACTCCAACGGACAAACAGACAGCAAAGTGACAGCGATAGGGCTCCGATTTGCCCTTTGGGTACGGAATCCCAAAAACCTAAAATCAAAGATGTAATATCAGGACAGATGACAACAAATCGTACTTATCTATACTAAAATAACGGAAAGTAGGACCTAATTTGTTTTTTAATTATTTTGGCATAATAATTTTGGTTTTGGTATATTATTATTATAATTGGTATAATTATTATGTTACTTAACAACCTCACTGCCAATTAAATTAAAAGAAATTGGATTATAACAATTAAAATAAGTTTATAATAATTACAATAAATTTTAACTGTCTTCGCAATCAGAAATAGCTCCGAGTTGCGAATAATGATCACGAAACGCACATAAAAATACCAGATTAAGCCCAAAGTAATGCTTCAGTCCAATAACATTTAACTTACTTATTGTAAACTTAGACATACATTCATAACGGCAGTAACCCATCTTCAAATAAGCACGACTATGGTAGCACGTAGCATGTTGCTATGTGCTTATTTCAAACGTGGACAGTTGGTCATTTAATTAACTATGGTGTGTATTATATTAATTAACGTGTTATTATTATTTAATTAACTATGTATTAATTATCACCTTTATATTTTATCCGACTGAGCGAAGCGAGCGAAGTCTCTGCATCAACTGGCAAAATATGCTTTTGTCTGTTTGTCGTTTTTTTCCGTTTGTTTGTTTGTCTGTTTGTTTTTGTCGTATGTTGGTTCTTGTGTACAGCGGGCTTATCCTAATATACGTACGAATGTTTCACACTTATCTACTGTGTTAATGTGTTAAAAAAACCTCGTAATAAAAGTACCCAATAGATGGCGTTAGATGTACCTTGAGGTTTTGCTGTCACTGTCAAGACATGAAAGCCAAAAAAATTTACGAGTCTAGTAAGTATTTTAATTTTACTGGGTTATGACGCAAACCATATCTTCCGGAAAGAGGAGTTTTCCAAAAAAAAAAAATTGTTCTAAAATACTTACTAGATGGCGTAATAGTCCTATCGTTTTACCTGTCATTGTCATTTCTGTCGAAATATTTTATGTTTATTTTTTAAATCGTAAATTTTGGCTCCACACGTTGTGTATTTATAGCCAGTGTCAACTATTGCAATATTTCAAATGAAGTCAAATACATGGTTACATTACTTGAAATTGTCTAAATACACATGTGGAGCCAAAAAAACACGAGAAAAAAAAAGGCACACGTACATTTTTTTGGCTTTCATGTCTTGACAGTGACAGAAAAACCTCAAGGTACATCTAACGCCATCTATTGGGTACTTTTATGACGAGGTTTTTTTTAACACATTAACACAGTAGATAAGTGTGAAACATTCGTAGTGTCACAGGCGTTGCTTTGAACAAACATCTCATAGTATTCAAATTATCCTACTGCATATTTTAATTATGCGTATTCTGTACTGTGGCAATACCATAAATTCGAAGATGATATCTTTTTTAATACCACCTGTTCAAAGGTTAACAATCGTCATATAAGTACATGACAATTATTTCACAACGAACCATAATAACGAATAAGAAGATGCGCAATTTTCAAAAAAGCCTTGAGCGTAAGGGAAGAAAATACCAAACATCGACTACCTCTCCCGTTCGCACTTTTTCAATATTTTTATTATAAAAATTAAAACTACAGAGGGGAAATAAAATAAAAATTGTTCATGGAATACCTATCAATACCACTGCCAATGTTTTACAATGAAAACTGGCGCGGTTTTGACACATTTTGTTTTAATAAAACGGGAATACTCACGTTTAATTGAGTCGGTTATTCCGACTATATATCATCATCATAATCAGCCACAAGACGTCCACTGCTGAACATAGACCTCCCCCTTAGAGCGCCACACTGACCGACAACGGGCCACTTGCATCCACCGGTTGCCCGCGACTTTCACAATGTCGTCGGTCCACCTAGTGGGAGGCCTACCTACGCTGCGTCCATATATACAGTTGTTAGTTGCGACTATATATAGTTGTATTTTATTAAAACAAAATTTGCCAATGTTGTTTGAAGTTATATTCATGTTAGGTATTACTTTTTATTTTGTCGAACAAGAAGGAAAATACAACTTTTTCGAGTTTTTTTCCTTCTCCATAGCCAAAATATCTATATCTCTGTCTTTCTCGTTTGTTAGCCAGTGGTCGATGCGAACCAGGTTCAGACGTCTGTTAACACTGTAAGATTCTTGCCCCCGAATACTGAAACGTTTGTTAATTTTGACAACAGATTACTTCTAATACTGCCTTTGTCTGGCACTAAGCAAATGACAAAGGCATGCAGCAATAGACTTAATCTGTCGCCAAAGTTAACAAACGTTTCAGTATTCGGGGCTTAGTCCTAAAACAAGCATGCAAACTAACAAATAAGCATGCTTACTTATGAAAGTTCACTTATATATTAAGGCATATTGGTATGGAATTTATTAGGACTATTGATTTACATGCCATTCATACATAATGCATATTAAAATCTAAAAACGTAATTAAGAATTTGCTTACCGAAATGAGGTTTCCGAGCTCTTTAAAGGCAAGAATCTGTTAAGGTTTTACATGTTTTATTCAAAACGCATGTACGTGGCGAGAATGTAAAGTCGAATTTTTCGCAATAAAATAACGATTTTAACTCGGCCAGAGCGCCAAATGTATCGTTATGTAAAATGTTATAACACTCATAACTAAGTTATTGATGTTGCGTTAAGAAGTTTTACTTATCATAGTATTCTTTATTTGGCAGATGATAGAAGTAACAATCCGTTAGGATTTATGGATTTCTCTCCATATAAGAATAGAATAAAGAATAAGAATATATTTATTGCCAAAAACATAACAAAAAAATAATAAAAATAGACACGGCAGTATAAGCAAATACTAGATTGGCAATAGGGGTACGCTCAGCGCTATGCTGTTTGCTCCTGAAAGGTCACGCAGGGCCGATTTTCAGCGTACACCTATGCTCAAAAGATGAAAGGTGAGCATTAGGCGATTGCGGGTATTACAATATCAACTTAAGTATAATATAAGTGTTAATATTAGAATACTTTTTGTATGTAGTTTGTGTATTTGTGTGCGTGTGTGAGATGTGAGTGTGATGGTAAATCGGTATCTCATGTAATTTTAAAAGTTGCTTCAAAGTTCTGTTTTTGTAGTTCATATAACAAACCCTTATATTTCTGACAGCAAGTGATAATAAATAAAATAAAAAATAAAAAGCCTTTTTATTTCCAAATCAAAATAAAGAAAAGTCATGTTTTTGAACTTTGCATCATTAGCCCACGTTTCTTACTTTAGGTAGATACATGTCTTCTAATTATACGTATCGAACAAGTAAAAGTAGGCACTTGTTGTAGATATCCAATCCAATCAACCCGCTCGAATGTTTTTAAAAAATTGTCTGGCTAAACAACTTTCACGGCTCAACGATACGCAGTCAAAAATATTTGTAGATTGCAGCGTGTGTGTACTGTGTATGTGCCCAAGTAATCATCGCCAGTGTTCGTTTATGATCGCAATTAATTCGTTGTCATCAATTTTGCTGTGCGTCACTGCTAATAAATTTCAAATGGAGGAGAGAACGCTATCATGCACGCTCACGAGCTCAAATCCACCGTTTTTATACATTTAATTTCGATTTATCAGTTTTGAAAATTAATAAATTGACGCGACATGGCTTCTGCGCGTTCCCGCCAAAACTCCGTCGACTTAATTCATATTTTTCGTCAAAATATAAAATGTTGACATAGGTAAAAAAATTGAAAGCTGAATTGAAGAAATTGACTCTGTTCTAAAGGTAACAGACTATTTTTTTTTTATTTCCTTTCCATTACATTTTTTTTAAACAAGTGAGTACGAGATAACCTAATTTGTGGGATAAATAAGCGAGGTTTTAAATAATTACCTAATTATGAACCCAAAAAAACAAAAAACATAAATACTAAAAAAAAACGACATTATGATAAAATACATCATTATTTTAGGAGCTGTTTGTAGGATAATTTCAACTCTGGTTTCGATTTAAAAATCTGCAATTAAATTATAAATTCATCGCACATATAAACCGGTGGCTGATTAGTAAACATTCCTTTACGTACGTTTTCTTCTTATAACATTAATTTGATTCATACGCGAAAAAATAAATATGCTGTTCTCTAAGCTGTGCTACCTAGCCAAAGTTATCTAAATTTATTCTGATAAAATGTATAATTATAATGTCGTTTTCTCTTCAATTACCTAGGAGCTAAGCCTAGTTACCTAAGGTGAAGAAGTCATGTCGCGGCATATCTATTATACATTTTCTTTGCTATTATTATTTTTTAAAGCTTAGGCTACCCGTGCAAAAACATTGGATTTTTATCCATTAGACAAGTGTTCTCGAACGTGCACGAATGTTGGAGAATAAAGCCATAAGAATAGTCTTTCGTGCATGCCCATAATGTCGTTAAACGTTATATTTCGTATTGTTTCCAAAACTCCAAACCTCTAGTAGTCTTCAGAACCTCACTGGGGCATGTCTTAAACTTGACCGTGACTTACATTGCTTGACTATGACTTGTTTCAATTGATAAATATTTGACTTCACTTTAAATATTACAAAACAAAAAAAAAACAAGCTAAATATTCTCTGTGGAGCCAAAATAAGAGATAAAATAAGTTAACATTTCACTTTTTTTTTTGTATGGTTTATAATGTAGGGCCTAGCCTAGATAGAGCTATATCTAGATTTAAATTTAGATTATGACTTACGCTAACGCTAGTAAATAATAGTAGTTTAATGTGATGATTCTTGCATTACTACGAGTAGGTAAGTAGGTTGCCCGCACGGTTTCGCTCGCAAATGAACACCCCACCTTCTTCTTTCACCTTTTCAGGGGTTGATTTTTAAAATTTGTTCGGTGTTTGTACACCGGTGTTGGAACCGAAAACACTACGTTGCCGGCGTGGTCGAAGAATCATAGGATCCGTCACTAGATCGATTAGATTCTCTCCAAATAATTAAACTGATAATAATTAAACCTCTAGGGCCCCAGGGCACACCCCTTCTGTGGTGCCAGGGCAAGCCTGATATGACGGGTGACGGATCAAGCCGAGGGTCGTACCGCAGCGGTGTCCTTGCGCTAGTCGCTTTTTCCGTCATTATTAAGGCCCAACGCCATCTGTCTGCGTTCGACAAAAGACAAAAGTAAAGCTGTAGTGGCCGGTAGAGGCCAACAGCATTGTCATTAAAAAAACACGCCTTAATATTCTTTCAGTGACCCTATTCCTGTGCGCTCGAGATTATCTCGCACACTGTCTCTCTAATTTAGAATTTAATGGGAGTGAGAGTGACCGGGATAATCTCGAGCGCACAGGAATAGGGTCCCAGTGCCTGAAACACCGTATTTTGGAATTTTGGCGGGAACGTGAAGAAGTCATGTCGCGACATTGTATTCTTTTCCAAAACTTGTGTTATTTCTAGTGTTAATGTGTAAAAATGATGGATTTTTATCCATATAGTGTTCGTGACCATGCACGAGTGTTGGTAAATGTATTTATAAGGAGAATTCTGTGGGTAAATGGTATAATGTTGTGAAAAGTGACTTATCGTGTTGTTTCCAAAACTCCTTAAAAACTTCTAGTAAAGTCTCCACCACTTTACTGGGGCATGACGTGGACTTGACCGTGACTTACTTTGCTGGACTTAGACTATGAGTGAGACTTATTCTGATTATGAAATATTATTTGGCTTCACATGAAATAAAACGATACTTGACACTAAATACACAACGTGTGGAGCCAAAACATAAGAGAAAAAAAAACGCCGTATTTTTTTAAAAGAAAGAGTTACTCAATATTTTACCATGCAACATTTTCTCTTCACCTACAATGAGAAAACCAGTAGTTACCAGTAACCAGCTATTAAAATACAATGGCTTATTATTTATTACCGTCATGTCCTCAAAACGTATTGATTTAAAGAGTCAACAGTCGAGAGAAATCTCACCCACAGTCTGAAAGTAAAAGTGGTTCTGAGGCGAACCATCCGAAATGCTTTATTTATACCTACACTTTAGTGTAATGTAATGCTTGTCATTCATTTATGTAACATTTTTGATGGTGGCTGTTACCTGCACGTTATTTTGAGGAAAAAATTACAGCGCTAAGTCATCGGCGTTGTGATAAAAGTAAGATGATGTTTATCCAAATCCTGCATCCACAGTTGATAACTAGTAGTTCGCGGCGAACTGAGACCTCGCAATCCCTATATCTTCACAACTCCTAGACCGATTCAGCTCATATTCGAACTTAAAAATTGTATTGAAATAAAGTACTTGCCTACAAAATTTCTTGAAGATCGGATCAACGGTTCGCAAGTTATCGTCGGACAAATATACACACAAACATACAAACATACATACAAATGCCGATTTGTCCCAGTGAGACCTTCGCTCAAAAAATATTTACCTATTTGAATGTTATTCTCGATTGCCCCCGATGATGGCGAAGCTGGTGACAACTGAGGATATAAAATTCAGTCGACGCTACTGGTGGCAAGTGGCAATTGCTTTTTTTTTTATTGCCACCGTAGCGGCGTAGGTGGTGGTGACAATCGGGAATTTGAATTTTGTTCAACCGGAAACATTTAATTTTTACTCGACTTCTCAAGAAGAAGGGTAGGTAATGTTTTTGAGGGTGTATGTACATAAGTAAGTATGTATGGTTTTTTTTAATATTGTTTTATTCGCATTTTTTTTAATACACAGCGAGATTCAAAAATTTTACACAGAAGTTTCAATATGCACTGGTTCACGGATCCGTGTGAGGACGATTTCTATTTGATACAATCAGTTCTCCCACCAATGTATGTATGTATGTATGTTTGATGTGTTCCTTTATTACCTACCTTTTTGGCCTTAACGGCTTGACCGATATTGACGAGTGCGAGATGTCGCTGAGGTGCAACGTTTCGCTCATCGCGCGAAATTCAACTTTTCTTGCGTTTTTGGTCAGTTACAGCATAATTGACAAAAAACGCAAGAAAATTTGAATTTCGCGCGCTGAGCAAAACGTTGCACTTTAAATGGTTTATCTTAAAGCTCTCTAAATGCGAAGTGTCATGCTATATTTTAGTTTTTTTTTTTAAATAATAACTAATAAGTACTTGTCAATTACGCCTATATTTATATCTGCAGCCATTAAGATTTTTTTAAGCACATTCGGTTCAAACATCAGATGAAGAAATATATTAGAACTATCAAATTCAAAAAAAATAACTTTAAAACAATTAGTATTACAATACAAAACATTAATTTTCTTAACATAATGAACATCAGTAGGTACTAATTAGATACCTACTCAAAATATGTAACTAGGTACGTTTAATTTGCTTTCTAGAAAAAAATGACAAATTAAAACTCGTTATAATGTTTTATTGAAGTCATTAAGTTTTATGTTCACTCTTAATTTATGAAAAATGGGAAGAAAAAAAAAATATATACATATATTATAAGTATATTTTATTTTTAAATACATATGGAACTAATATTATAAGTATATAATTATGTTCTTATGTAGGCACTAAGTTTTTGGTATCATCGTTCGATCTTAGGGTAATCTTGAGCAGGGACCCTATTCCTGTGCGCTCGAGATTATCTCGGTGACTGTCTCTCTTATTTAAAATTTAATGGGAGTGAGTGAGAGAGAGATAAAAATGTCATTTCTCCGAATAGGGGCCCAGGTTTGTTTTTTATTTTTATGCTTATTTGGATTGTCACCTCAGATTTTTACTATTAGACGTCTATCTACTATATAAACTTTTCTAAATCTGTTCATAGATTTAGAAAGATAATATATAATAGATTTTCCGGTTCACTTTAATGGTTTTTTTAAATCTTGCACGTATATTACCTTTTAATTACGAAGCCGGTAAGTTCGAGGAAAACTTCATGGATATACAATTTGATTGGAGTTTCTTACAAGTTTCGTGTATTTTGTGATTTAAAATGCTCTAACCTAAGTTGGTCCCACATAGAATTGAGAGGATTTGAAAGAACTAAAATTTAATTATTATTATTTTATATTATTTTCCGTTCAATATGTGAAAAAAAGACTGCAAAAATATTGAGTTGCCAAATTTGTTTTTGTTGAAAGTTGAAACAACAGAATCGACACCATTAACGCATTCTATGAGCGTCTTATCGCTAAGAGCGAACTCTTCCAGAAATTCTCATGTTATAGGTATGTACGTGAAATAGGTATTATTGTATGTGATAAGATGAAAATATTTTACATGGATTAAAGATTATCAACACTAAGCAAACACGCGCTACAATGATACGTAAGAAGCACTTACCAACATCTCTGAGGCTGTTAGGCGTTCGCTGTGCATTCGCCAGTACCACTAGGAAAATCAGGAACACACTTGAAACGTTATTGAAAATCAACTTCATTTTGAATAACAAAACTTTCCTGGGGCAACAACAAAACGCAATATTAAAAAATAACAAATTGTTAATTAAAAGTTCGTAGAAATAGATTTGATTAAATTCGTCTTAGTGTAAAATTTATATAAATTTTAGAATAATAAGCTCGTAATTTGAATTTTCGAATTTATAAGCTCGATGTCAATATCGCGCGACGTCGGCCGCGGTCGTTGAAACGCGTGCGCCGCAGCCTTTGGTACTACAACTACACTGAGGCTGCGCGGAGGTGCCTTTAGAAAGAAAGACGCGCGATCATCTAGGCGCGAACCGGTCGATGCCATCTTGGGTGTAACAAGTGATTTATAACGTTGATAAAATCGAGCAATGTTGAAGTTAATAAAACTAGTAGTTCAACGAACAGTAGACATCGCAAGCACAAACTTTTTTATGTCGTGGGTGATTTTTGATAGGTGGGGTATTTCTCCCACGAAGGGGGGAAATTTGATATGGTGCCATTACCAAAATCGGCCGGTATATGGCCACGCAGCAAACTTCCCCCTTTTTTGTGAAAATATCCCACCAAACAAAAATCGCCGATGACTAAAAAATTGTAAAAAACCGTACATCAAATATATAAGTATTAAGTTTAGTCAAGATTGGTTGAAAAATACGACCTGTACGCGAGTACCAACACACGGACAGACGAAAACAAATTTTGGCATTTGAGAGTCTTTGCGCGAGGTTTTGACGCATTCGATATTTGAAATTGTATAGCTGTCGCTCTGTTTCTCGTGCGTGCAATAGAGAGACCTAATTCATTTTCCTAGCTTTTTGATGAAATTAGCGTTTCGGGGTTAGTCTATTATCACCCCCTAAATCTTAACTAAATCTTTTGTTTTTGGTGTCAATGGCATGGATAGACCATATCTAATCTAAGTATGGTGTTATGTATTGTTTCTTCAAAAAAAAAAAAAATTGACCGAGTGAGCGAAGCGAACGAAAGGTCACAGTTTTGACGGCAAAATTTGCTTTCATCAACAACAACAAAATGTTTTTGATAAGCAAGAACAGAACACGGCTACGATTATTTGTCTATGTTTGTCTCATTTTTCACGACATGAAGAGTAGAGAAGATTTTGTCGCGGTGCGCATGCTAGCCCTGCTGTCCGTATGTTGGCACTCGCAAACAGGCCGTATTTTTCAACCAATCTTGACGAAACTTGGTATACAGGTTCTACAACTTTGAAGTATTTTTTTGTCGTTGGAGATTTTTGATTGGAGGGGTATTTCTCCCAAAAAGGGGGAAAATGTGGTGTGGCGCCATACAGCGGCCGATTTTGATAATGTCCGTATGTTGGTACTCACGTACATGTCATATTTTTCAACCAATCTTGACGAAACTTGGTATACAGATTCTACTACTTTTTAAAAAAAATCTGTCATCGGATATTTTTGATTGGTGGGGTGCTTCTCCCAAAAAGGGGGAAACTTTGCTGCGGCACCATTTACCGGCTGATTTTGATAATATTAGGCATACACATTCAGTACTTGATTCTAAACAAGGATTATTAATATGAGCAAAATCAACGATTTTTTTTTATTGCGAAATAAAAAAAAAACAAACATACAAGTATAGTTTTCCACGGTGAAGAAAAATACATAAAAATCATCGAAATCGGATAATATTTAGGGGTGGGTATCAGACTACGCTTTTTATATGGACGAGACAGCGGTACACTCTATTCTTAAAACTGAGACCGAGACTTTTTGACCGAGTGACCGAAGCGAATTTTCGTTCGCTTCGGTCACTCGGTCAAAAAGGTGGTGACAAAAAATGCACATTTATGTAAAACCTGTTTATTTTTACTTTGTAGACGCAGGTACCTAAATCGTGAGCTGGTATGGTATTTTCCAATGTCTGCCTATTTACTTTTTTGTACGTAGACATGACTATTATTGGTAGGTTCTATAGAACAATAGATATTTAAGGAACACAAATATCAAAGAAAAGTACTTCATACTTAAAGCTGTATCCGTGTCCCCTATACACTTTAATTTATTTTGTGAAGTTGATGTTGTAGTGTTTTGTGCGTAGAATAAACTAAAATAAAAGAAATTTTATATTTTTAATAAACTTTTAGATGAAATTAGCGTTTCGGGGGTAAGTAGTCTGTTACCACCCCCTATATCTTAACAAAATCTTGTGTTTTTGGTGGCAATGACTTGAATAAACATAATCTAATCCGCTATGTTTTCTTTTTCAAAAAATGTTTTAGTATTATAATAACAACTACTTTTTTTTGTCGTATTTTCGACGCCAAAAATTGTAATGTGCGTAGAAAAAAGAAGATATCAAGATATTAAAAAAAAAAAACAAACACAAGCATAGTTTTTCACATATAAAAAATCATCGAAATTGAATAAAATTTAAGGGCGAGTATCAATCAGACTACGATTTTTTTAAGAACAAGACGGCGGAGTTATACTCTATTGTACTACGGGCTGTGCTACAAGTACATTTATACAAGTTACTGACGAGATTCTTTTTCTTTTATTATGGTGTTTTCAGCAAGCTTATTACGTTTTAAATGTAATCTTTGGACTAATAATCTTTACTAATATGCATTATCAAAAAAGTCTAGGAGAAAAAAAAAAAGAAGCGAAAGAAGGTAACGGCATTGCTAAATTAATATATTGTGTAGAACGGAATGTTTTTTTTTCGTTCAAGAGAACGGAACGTATGAAAGAGGAAGCGGATGACATAATTTTGTGCCTGTTTTGTTGGCAGCATCTTTACTTCCTACCTCGATTTTAGTAGATATTGAAGTTATTGCCATATGAAAAATTTTGTCGTTTCCTCTTTCCTGACATTTTTCAAGATGGCGTTGGCGTCGCTTTAGTTGAAAGACGTCAATCAAACAAGTTTGTCAAAAGCGCTCGTGTCTACGTTTGCATTGATTCATTTTATTTTGGTTTTTCGTAAATCATGGCTGGATTTACGGAAAATGCATTAGTTCGTAAACTCCAAGAGTTAAATTCGAGCCAACAAAGTATTCAGACACTATCTTTGTGGTTGATCCACCACAGAAAACACCACAGCGCTGTTGTAAAGACTTGGTTCAAAGAATTGCTCAAAGGTAAGTTATTCTTATATTTCATGGTCTTTTGAGGCATTGTTTTAAAATTAACACGTTGAATCTATAAAATATCACTGATGGGTACCGTAAATTTTTAGGAATGTTTTATTAGTCCATTTGCTAATGGTTCATTTAGCCTTTCATTTTGCTTATCTCTAATGTTTGTAATTACATACCTACTTAGATATACTGAAAAACGCATAATAAGCCGAATAATTTCGTACCTACCTACACATTCCTGTAAAAAAAATAACATGCCACCAAGTTAACCTCTTATTGTTTTTACCCGACTGCCCAGAAAGAGGGTACATTTTTATCGGGGTATGCATTTATGTTAGTTTCTGTATTTTCTCCTGTAGTCTAAACTTAAAAAGTGGCTGTTAGATTTATTGCCGTATCTGGGATGTCACATACTGTATTTTCTATTCCGGTTTTTGTTTTCCTTGTACTAAGTAGTGTACTTCATTTATTGCCAGCGCCACCACGACTAATAAAAACCAATTACAGCAGGCACCAACAATCTCTATTTCCATAAAAGTACCTAGCTTTTCTATCTACCAACATTATAGGAATGATTAACGCCCAAATACTGAAACGCCAATCAAATATTTAAGTTCGCGTCAAACATCTCATAAAATTCTCAATATCACTCTTGAACCTGTCCTATGTAAAATGTAACTTTATTTACAGTTAAAGATGGAAGGCAGCTGACATTCATGTACCTGGCCAATGATGTAATACAGAACAGCAAAAAGAAAGGCCCTGAATATGGCCAAGAGTTCGGCAAAGTTTTGGTAGAGTCGTTCAAACATATGGCCAAGACTGGAATTAACACAAAGACCAAACACTCACTTCATAGGATACTGAATATATGGCAGGAGAGAGGGGTCTATGATGCCGCTAAGATACAAGAATTTAAAGTTGCCGGTAAGTCCTAGTACAAATTAATGCTCTAGCTGTTCATAGGAATTTCAGGATTGGACGTCATGATTGCATTGTTTACTGTTTACACAATAGTTACCTATTTTACAGTGATTATGGAATCTTTCTATTGACATAAATGTGTGGTATATATATAATATAGTTACAGAGCTGATAATACAGATTTGTATTACAAATGAGTGCTCCAAAGTACATTAATTGTACATAGATATTCCTTTACATGATAACTAACCTTCGCATTCTGACTGAGAGACAACAACAACCAACAGTTGGACACTATAGGTGACTGTGTGGACAGACTGCTCGTTGAACAATTTTATAGTGTTCAGGCCTTGAAATGATATGGGGGACCAACGAGAAAAAAATGTGGAAAATATGTCTCTCACTTTATCTCATTTGCTAGACGATAGTCTGATTATAGCATAGCCTGAGGTCTCTTAGTTCATAGTAGGTTACTACCAGCTGTAACTCCGATAAAGAGCTGCTAAGCTATAGTAGTGACCTCAAGTTACCACCAGAGGCCTTTTCATGTAACTTTGGTGGTGATAGTCATCATGTGCCGTTCCGAGCGCCAACTAATTGGTACATGTGAGCGAGAAGGATAGCAAACAAAGACCCCAGTGATAAGGCCCCATGTTGGATAGTGTTCAGAAAGGTCATCCAACGATGCTTGATCTCAAACATATATTGTCATAGAGCATGGTCAAAAGTCATTACTAACCAAGGCTCTGTGTTGTTTTATATGTATAGTAAATAGTTTTAGGGCAAATAATAGGACTGCTATATCGTCGTTAAAAAGGTCTCTAGTTATAAATTCGAACACAAGGAAAAATGCTTCATATTATTGCACAGTGGACCCTAATGATGCGGAGCCTGAAACTAAGACAACCACCAAGCGCAAGTCCATCGATGCGGTTACTCCAGAGCCGGAAGAACCAAAGAAGAAACCTAAAACAGAGGTTCGAGAGCCTAAACATGAGAGGCGTCGCAGCGAGACCAAGGTTGAAGTGGACGGCCACATCGAGACTCACACCACCCTCAGCCCTAAGACTCCCCCCGGTGACCCTCCAGAACCTGAAGAACTGGTCAAGGTTAGTGATTTGAGTTAAATTTCAATGCTTTATAATTAGACTTGACAACTGTCATTATATCGCTGCAGTGCAGGGTACTTCTAGGTGGCATAGGTATAATTAGGCTATAATTAGGTACCGATAGTTATGGGCAGATGTGATACTTACTAACGATGAACAATTCCTTGTCATGGTAATTTCCTGAAAAACAAATAGAATCAAATAAATAGTTAGCTACAAAATAAATCTAGTCAGCAGCCAAAGTCGGCATAATAATGTTTTTGTTGGTGAAAAGGGATTGCATTATTGGTCTGTGAATCTGGTGAGCTTTATGAGCTGTTCGGTCAGCTAAAACATGAAACAAAAAGGCTGCTTGCAATACTCTATTGATTATATATACTCTATTGATATAATATAGTCTATTGAACAGTAATGTTAATTTTTATCTGTTACTAGCTGTGTCCGCGATACCCTGTCCTGACAATTAACAAACACAACAAAAAAGGAATCTTCTAAATCGGTCCTGCCAGTTTCCGATGCTCCGTCTTACATATGGCAATTGATTTTTATATTGTACTAGGAATGCCCCGCGGTTTCACCCGCTATTCTACAGAAACCAAATATTTTTCCGGGATACAAAGTAGCCTATGTGTTAATCCAGGGTATAAGCTAACTCCATACTAAATTTCATCTAAATCCTTTCAGCCGTTACAGAGTTGAACACACATACATACTTACATGTAAATAAACACACTTAAAAACTTTCGCATTTATGATATTAGTGTGATAGATTATTTTTACATATTAACATTTATTTCAAACTAGCTGCGCCACGCTGTTTCACCCGCAAAAAAATACCTCTGGAACATTTTTCCAGGATAAAAAGCAGCCTATGTCACTCTCCGACCCTTAAACTATATTCCTGCAAAAATTCAGCTTCATTTGTTGCTCTGTTCTAGCGAGAAAGAGGTACAAACAAATACACTTTCGCATTTATAATATTTAATATTAGGATAGTAAGGAAATAGGATTTCCCCAATGACTCTTTTTCTGACCATTTTTATAATGTTCAGTTATTGATTTCTCCATCTAAGCAGCAATCAAAAAAACATCTGCTGTCTTAAAACCAGGTAGATTGGATTAAAAAAAAAAACTAGTCATTTTAAAGGGTGTTTATTTTTCTTCTAGATAGATGTGCTCGATCGTCGAACGCGCTATTGCTAACCACATTAAATAAAAAAGTAAACTTTGTCTTGTATGATTAATATTTTTTATTTTTTTTATTTTTCAATAACAAAGTTAATCATATATTTATAGACCAACCTTCAAACATCCTATGTGTCTTACCTATCAAAACAAAAATGTCACCTTGGTTAGTTAAAATGTACAAAAATCTTAAACACCGATTTTCTTATGCTTTGGCTATGGTGCCATAGTAAAATGAAGAAAAATAAAGAAATTTTATTCAAGTAGTCTCATGGATCATAAAAGAACAAGCCATTTTCTAGAAATCAACGCACAGACCAGGCTGCTTACGATAGAGAGGTGAAATTTGGACCCATTATTCCTCAAATGGTGTGGACCATAAGAACGTATTTTGCGAAATTCCACCTCTAAAGGGCTAAAATGGACCCCTAAAGTTTGCTTGGAAATAAAATATTTTTTTCAAGCATTGTATCATTTAATACAAAATCGTGAAAGTATATACATATTAAATTAGGTACATTTTAGTCATACTAATTCTAAACTTATAAAGTCATAACCTATGCCTTATTCAGTCTGCAACAATTTATTCTACATGCTAATTAAAGTACAGTACTAAATAGTCTCTTTGGTTAGTCTATATTTTGTTATGGACATTTAGTGTTATAATATAAAATCCACAGAATTATATATCTTTGGAGATGGTTTATTTTTATTAAACATAAAAATCATTGTTATTAAATTATGGTGCCATACTAAAATTAAGGAAAATAATGGTTTACCCTTTCCATAAGTAGCATTTTAATTTTTTACCTTTCTACCAGAGATATTAAATTAAAGTTTAATATTAAGTTTTTAACTGAAGCAAACAAAGACAGACGATGTGAAATTTTAAGTTTTAATCCAACGAGAAATAAAACGCTACGGTGAAGTATAAAATATTGTGGGTGGAACCTGGACTCGACGGCACAGCGAGCGAGAGGCCTACACCCAGCAGTCGTATAAAAAAATTGGTGATTGGCCAGGATGATAAACACAATCAAGTTCAAAGATAATAATTTTTAGAATTCTTATGTTACCTCAGCATAATTAAATTTTGGCAACTGTTTGTGTACTTGAATGTTTTCGGAAGTCTCTTCTAGGTAAGCGCAAACAATTTTTGGCTTCAAGTGTGTGTGTTAACCGATTTTAACATTGCTACTTCTGATAGACTTAGTGATCCGCCTTAGTGTGTAAAATTACACACTAATTACTTGTCTTAATTTAACTATTATTGTAGGATCCCCGGGGATTATTTCACCTTAAGCTTTAGTGTCTTAATTTACGTATTATTGTAGGATTCCCTAGGGATTGTTTCACCTGAAACATTAGTGTCTTAATTTAACTATTATTGTAGGATACCCGGGGAATTGTTTCATCTGAAACAGTGTCTTAATTTAAATATTATTGTAGGATGCCCCGGAATTGTTTCACCTGAAACATTAGTGTCTTAATTTACCTATTATTTTAGGATGCCCCGGGGATTGTTTCACCTGAAACATTCGTGTCTTAATTTACCTATTATTGTAGGATGCTCCGGGGGATTGTTTCACCTGAATCATTAGTGTCTTAATTTACCTATTATTGTAGGATGCCCCGGGGGATTGTTCCACCTGAAACATTAATGTCTTAATTTACCTATTATTTTAGGATGCCCCGGGGATTGTTTCATCTGAAACATTCGTGTCTTAATTTACTTATTATTGTAGGATGCTCCGGGGGATTGTTTCACCTGAAGCATTAGTGTCTTAATTTACGTATTATTGTAGGATCCCCGAGGGATTGTTTCACCTGAAACATTAGTGTCTTAATTTAACTACTTTTGTAGGATTCCCGGGGATTGTTTCACTTGAAACATTAGAGCTCTGTTAAAATGGCACTAGCGATAACCAAATGCTTCCTGCGGATTGGACAGTACCTTTTTCTAAACAAAACTTAATTCGAGAGCTCTCAAAAATTTTCCACCCTAATTTCACGTATTAAATTGAAAAGAGATGTAAATAATTTTAGTCTTTGTGATTGGTAGCAGAATTGACGACATTGGCATCGTCGAATCCACGTTAACTAGCTTAACTAAACTTAGTGCTATTGCTGTCTTTTACTAATAGAAACAAATAAACAAGAAATAGATAGCATCCATTTTAGTGCTGTTAAAAGAGTTATATTAAAAGCTTAAATTGGTAATTTAAGCCGCAACGAAAAACGTACACTAGCGGCACCCGCTCCGGCCTCGTCTAAGCTTGTATCGAGAACTAAGATCTGACTTATTTGATAGCAGTGAAATTCATTCTATCTCTATTTTGTGTTTCTATTAGTAAAATATAGCAATAGTACTAAGTTTTGTTTAGCGAGTTTACACGGAATCGACGCCATTGTCTAATTTTGCTGATTTATCAAGACGATTCTGACCAGTCGTGACGCCTAAGCGTCAGCGCACACCATGCGAATATCAGCGCATCGGGGCTTTTAACTGCCAAACAAATAAAGACGAAAATAAGAGAACTTATTTTCGTCTTTATTTGGAGCCCAGCTTAGATTGTATTTGTTTTCTGTAGTTCGACAAACGAAATGTTGATATTTGTTTGGTAAGGAAACTGCGCTGTGCTTCGTGTTTGCGCCAGTATTAAGACATCTGTGAACCATCACCCAACTTGCAGGCTGTTCTGGAGCTGGAGTCGAGCGCTTCGAGCGACGAGGCGGTCCGCGAGCGCATCGCCTCCCTGCCGCCGGAAGTCTCGGAAATCTCACTATTGTCTAAGTTACAAGGTAAAATGCCCATCAGCTTCCATTTCAACTTGGTCATGCGACTAATGCAGAGGCAGTTGCAGTTGCGCCAGTGGCTGGTTCAAAATAACCCGGATCAGGATTCACTTGGTCCTGTTCCAGGGCGCGTGAGACAATATCACGCTTGTGGCCATCCGGTGAGAAATGATTATGGCAGTGCCCATCAATCGGCCCTTGATCAAGGCAACCCATCGACCAGCCATGATAATGATAATGGTCTACCGATGCACAATGACCATGATCATGGTGCTACTCGAGACCCTGATCACGATCAAAACACCCCTTTTAAACAAGGCTCTACACAACAATAATGTTTCTAACATGACTCGCAGAACTTATCTGGATGATTCGAAACCGACATTCAAAAGGTGCTCCCACACAGAAGTTAAATAACGTTATTTAAAACTATAACATGATATGATACATTTTGATTTAATCTTCTATATGATAAGAATACACAAACACACACACAAAAACATTTAACTTGTTGTATACCATTCCGCCCCTCTAAAATTTACCTAAGCGACCTTAGGTAAATTTTATTAACATTTGCAATATTTTGTGATAAAATGTTAATTAACAAATGCTGCTTAGCTGCTGTTTTCGAGCACCGTAAATGTTAAAAATTATTTAACAATGTCGTCTCATCTAGATGAGGTCTTATAGACGCATAGTGATTAGTTTTCAGACTAAAAGTAATACTTAGGCTGTGTTTTACTTTCAAGATAGGTAAATAGTATTTAGGCGAGAGATATCGATAGGTATTTTATATTTTTAGCTAAAGAGGTTTTTGTCTAATAAGGCTGGGCGAAACGAAGATAATTAAATTAAAATATCAATGCATAAACATATATTATTAAATTACAATAAATTCTAAGAAATTGCTAGCTTTTTTAACAAAAGTGCTGTAACAAATGAGACTGATAAAATGTACTTATTTTAAAAGGTTTTGTTTAAATCACACCCTTCAGGTGGTCAGGAATAAAATTATATTTGTATGTGATTATGTGCACTTGTCTTATATAGTTGATTTTTTTCTCCACGCCGCGTGCCGCTGGTGTTCTTATGTAATATGCGACTTGTGGTCGTCGTCAAAAAAGAGACAGTCGCACAGCGCGACCTTGACTTGTCACAATTGCGCGACTATTTTTGATTACCTTTTCTATCACCGGTCTCTAGTTGCGCTTGCGCCTATGTAATACAGCGACTAGCTATTTTGACAGCGATCGCGAGACAAAAATTACATAATTAGGGTTGCCATAATTATAACGGTCACTATTTAGCCGAGCGTTTTGATGAGCGTGCATTATTTGTACGTTCAGTCTCACGATTCATGGACTAGCAAGGAGAAAATAATTCTACTATAGCATTGTCGTCACAAGAAGTTATTTATTTAGAAACCGCCTTATTTTTTACCCGACTGTCCAAAAGGAGGTCAATGTTTTCCAGGTCTGTTTAAGTATGTTTGTGTGTTTCAACATGACCTGTAGCGTATACTTTAAACGGCTTGCCATATTTTCGAGTGCGAGGCGTCTTTAGATTCTTCTTTATGTCGGGAGCGGACTACATTTTACAGACGGGTTTTTATTTTTATTTTAATGATGACTTTTGTTATATATATATAGACTCATAGTGATGACTTTTGAAACTAAAAGCAATATATGGCTGTGTGTTAGTTTCAATATAAGGAACTAATGTGTATTACTTTTAATTACGAACTGCATCAGTTTGTTCGAGATTAAGATAAAGATAGTTATAATGACAATTAGCCAATATTTTTATTACGTATACGGTTATCTTTTATTAACCTAAAACCATTCTCAGACAGCTTCCCTACGTCATACTTAACAACTGTTCCACGACTTTTGATAATTCGTAATTTTTTCCCGCAAAACAAAAACATTTGTTTTAGAGCTCTATATGTGTACGAACGCGTGGGTCCGGCTACCATATTTGCACAAAAAAAAAAACAAGGTTTTTTTCCCAATACAAAATGTTTTTTGTAAGTTTGGTTTTATAAAAGAGTAATAGAACAACAGTAGCATAACATGATGGGGGAAGACGCCTGCTAGAGTATTAGGTTAATTAAAAATAAGCCTATATAATATACATGCATGGGCTAAAATAAGATATTTTTTAGTAATTGGGACTCGATTAATTACATGTTTTATTTTTATGACGCGTTTAGATGTGAACTAGCATAGTGAGTACATTTTTTAAATGATATATTCTACATTTGCATGTACTATTACCACGAGTAATGAGACTCGAATTATTATACCTACATTTTACAAGATTAATGATTTTAAATAACTACTGAACATGGTAGTTATAGTGGATTTAGGTTACAAGTTTATATGAATACAAGAATTTTGGAGCTTGTCTGATTAAAACGATTCTATAGAACTTGTAAAAGAAAAAAAAAGATTTTTAAAGATACAATTAAATAATAATAATTAATTTCAATGTGTGTTAATTTTGTCTACAATTTTTTAAACGATTAAATTTGATTGAATTTAATTTATTAAAGTGTTTCCACACTTATGGCTTTTGAACTGTCATCACAAACAGTTTTATTTGACAGTTACAAAATTCTTCTGATACTAAAACAAACACTCGCTCAATATCCTTTTACTATTGCCATAACTCTTGATTTGATATCATCGAGTGTCTCAATATTTTAAGAGTACAGATACGATCAGAATGATCCAACACAAAAAAAAAAAAAAAACTACCTCATCTACGTAAACAGGAACGCATAGACGCTTATTAATAGTAACTATTAAGTAATCTGTAGCATAGTGGAGACTTGAAACTGAATTGCCGGTTATAATTTCATGAAAATCGTTTTATTAAATATAATTTTTATATTCATGTATGCCTTAAATTTTATACATTGATGAAAATTTATAATCTATTTCATTTAAATGTGTTTTAAATGTATTTTTTAGAGATATTTCAATTAATAATCTGCTCTTTCACAACTCTTAATAATTTGTAAACGTAAAAAGGACAGTGTTAGCGCAATTTTACTTTGAAATGTCTCTAGTTATCTAATTATGAAAATGGAAGACTGTTATTTTAATAATTTTCGTACTAATATAGATGATTAGACAAATTCTAAATGCTACTTTGTTTTTTCTAAAACAAAGTAATATTAAGGACTAAACTAAACTAGGTATATTTTATTGTACACGACTATCTGAAACAATTATATTGTGTGTTGTAAATTATGGCCAAAGCACACGGCAGATTTTGACCAAAATTCACGAGACAATGCAACTTGAGTACTCTGTCATGTGCGTTGCTTCATGCAGTTTTATATTACGCAAAAACTGTCTATTGCCGACAGTATCTCGTGTGTATTGGCCATAAAAGAGTGCGAAACAATGACTTCTCACCCTGTATTCATACAGCACATTCGCTACGAGCAGTTGAAGTGAGCGCGGACCCCGTACTGAATTCTTATTGGTCCGCTCAAGGCCAAGATCGCAGTAATGGCGTGTTAATGGTGGTGGTGATTTATATAAGCGCTATTTGCTCTAAAGCGTTGACTGAAAGTGTATGGTATTATACAAAGTATCTATGGGGTGGAAAGTCGTTTTGGCACCAAGTGTTTATTTCTTTATGTAACAGCTTAATATGGAATATAAAATAAGTAAGCGACCATTGTACCTCAATTTTTGTCACGAACTTATGTGCTTAGTTTAAGTTTTCTGAAATAAAGAACTGTGTGTATCCATCTATCTATTTATTCAGTTTAGGCCCTGATAGGAACATCAATTGTTAGGAGACTTAATACATCGTCAATGTATCAAATTTTAATGCATTCACAACATTCTTTATCATAATAATGCTTTGTCTTTAGTAACAAAACACGTCGCTTATAACATGCTTTGTCTTCTTTCATGCAAAATATCTGTAGTTTCATGTCTAACACTCCAATCTTGCTCGAGTCACTTTTTTCACCTTAGGTATCGATCCAAACGTATTTATATATATATTTTTTTTTTCGAATAATCCTGTCGTTTTTGCTTAATGACAGCTATGAATTATCTCGCTAGCGATTATGATTGGTTTCCTGTCCGTCATATTTGTTTAATGGTTGAACATCTAAAAATAAACTTAATGTGTGACAAAAACGCAAAATATAAAAACCCTATTTTAATCTTATATACAGATATACTGGTTACTAGCTCACGATCTCTCGTAGGCAGCTTCCTCACATCATACCTAACACATTTTGTGTTATGACTTTTTACAAAATTAAATACACTCACCAAAAAACAATGCCTTGTGCCTTCTCAATGAATTGTCATATGGGGTCGTAAACGTTAGTTTTTGTTTTGGAATACAAAATATTTAAAGTCGTGGAAATATTGTTGTTAAGTATGATGTAGGGAAGCTGCCCGCGACGGGTTTTTGGTTAGGTACCAATAACCCAGAACTGCCTTTCTCCTTCATCATTCATCTTGGCTTAATATATCATAAACTAACTGGACATATTTTATTAGGTTAGTAGATAGGAAAATCATTTCATTACACAATGTAATGAATATTAGCATTAGGTTTAAGATATAGTTGTTATATATTCAAGCATAAGATTTTGCTTATGTTGAAACTCTTAAGAGGGTTAAATAAATGATACAAACAAAGAATAGGTTATAATTGAAAAAAAACTACTTTTGCTTTAACATACTTTTTAAATAAATAGATAGATGGATAGCGACAGGCGATAGAATAATCTATGAGGAATAAAACTTATCATAGGTCTTGGGGCTCAAATTGTTTGGCTTTAGTTGACGCCACTATTCAGTTGTTTATAGTTTTTTGTAGGGATGAACGCTACTATAAAATAGCTGATATCCCCGGCGATTAGGTATAGATGTCATCGCGCTCATTGTTGAAATGGGCCTATCGAGATCTGCCTGGGCAGATCACGATACTCGGACGTTTTTTAATTTGCCTGTCTTATAACCGCCTAACGTTCTAATCATAACGTTTGCCGTTTTGCCCGGCCATGCTTGGGCAAATCGATTCTGTAGGGTGATCAAAGTACAAGCAAATAAAATGGGGCTTAGATAATAATGATAATTATTTTACTAGATAAAAAGAAGTTTACTAAAAAGTGTTCTGCTCCTTAAAATTTTAAGAACAAGGAACAGAGCGCTAACAGCGCCACAAGCGTCGGGAAACGGAACTACTTTACGCACCCAGACATAATATCTCGATGTGGCCAAGTTGCTAGAAGGGCAAATCGACAAATAGGTTGCTCTCATCGATCTGCCCAACTATAAACTGAGAATATCATGAAATAATTGGCCAAATCAAGAAATCAAAATCTTGATCTGCCCAGGCAGATCGCGATCGGGCCATTTCAACGATTAGCCTACGACATGGATAATAAATAGGGCAAGTACAGACCTGGCGAAGCTATTTACTGATTGGTCCTATTGCGAAACGTTATTTAAATTAATAGTTTATGCAGATCTATGGATAAGCAGAAAATTTCTAATGAAATAAAAAAAAGCAAAATTTCTAATGAAACTACAAAATTGGGAATAAACCATATTTAATTGGAGGAATTCGTATTTACCTAACAATATGGTACATAGGTTGCCCGTTATAAAATGACCCAACGTGGTTGACTGACAGGTTTTCTTTGTATGGAATGGGGGAGCCACCAGGCATACTTTCTGAACGGAACTAACCGTCTTACGTAGAAAGTTTTTAGTTCCATTATTTCGCCACTTGTACAGATAAGTTGGTTAGTTAGTGTGACGCCGGTGTAGCGTGGGATTTTCGGGCTATTTTTTTTTTGTCTGAGTTAATTCTAGTAGGGAGAGAGGGGTGGCGGTTGGGTCACTCATTATAAAAATCGGGTATAACCCGATTTTTAATTACCTTTACATTTTTAATAGGCAAAATAATGTTCGGTTTATTCGAAAATACTTACTTACTTTATACTGAGAAAAACCTCTGGTAGGGATGTTCCCTACATCATTCCTAACAACTTTTGTTCTATGCCTTTTTACAAAACTCAATAAATTCATCAAAAAACAATATTTAAAGTTAAAATGGAGAAAAAAATATCCTTGTATTTTTTTGGTGCAAATGTCAGCTCAAAGCTTCACTCGGGCCTTGCGTTTGTAACCAATAATACTGTATATTCTTAGATTTATAATATCAAAATCGCTTCGCCAGGTCTGTACCACCGTAGCACTCGAACTGTAAGCATTTAGATATAATTAGGTAGGTCTGTATCTGTGTGAATGGACCATTCACACAGATAGCAGCCGGAGCCAGTTAGCCCTTGTATTTCTAAACTAACATTTATGTAATCAAGATAAACTTTAAAACGCCGTACAGAGCTTAAGGTGGTAAGCCACTGCCGTCGCGATGAGAATCGGTCCATAAACAGGGTTGTTTGTCACTAGCCAACAACCTAGCATCCTACTCAACAACTTTGTTCCATCACTTTTTAATACATTTACCGACAATTTTTTTGTTGTTTTTTTTTTATATTTTATTTTTGGTGCTAATGTAAGCCTCCTAAGCTTCGACCGGGCCTCCGCGTATCATTTCATTTGAAACACCGCAATGTTATGGTCATTTGGAGTGCTATTTTAATTGTTTCTGTTATTATTTTGTTACGAACTAAGTTATAAAGTCATGGAACAAAACAAACACAAGAATTACACCTCCGGACTGACAATGCATCGATAACACCATTAGTGTTGCAGGTGTCCACAGACGAGCCGTCAGCTTGTTTGCCGTTCATTTTATTTAAAAAAAGTTTGGTATGACGTAGAGAAGCTGCCCGCGAGAGGTTGTTGGTTTAGGTTAGTTACCAATAACCCTGTATAGTATGTATTGACCATTCTGTCCGGCAGAAGGTGGTATCGCAATGACAGTTCAATTACGAATTATTACAGTAGTGTGTAACTTACGAAGATTAGGGTTAATTCTGACGGAATCGTCGATGCGTGCGGTCGAGATTCGGTGGCGGCGCGTCATCGGTCGTCCAGCGGCGAACAGTGGACCTCGAGAGCACAAACTTCTTTGCACAACCTCAGTACTACAATTTCATAGTTTTTTTTTATCGTCGCCGACAAAACAAATGCCCCACCAACCAAAACTTTGCTTTTATCTGTCCGTATGTTGGTACTCGCGGGCGGGTCGTATTTTTTAACCAAACTTGGTATACAGGTTACAATTTTATAGTTTTTTTGTCGTCTGTGATTTTTAATTGGTGGGGTATTTCCCCCAAATATATAAGGATAAATATAAGGAATATTGCTGCGGCGCCATTTACAGGCCGATTTTGAAAAAAAAAAGGAATGCCTAATTGGCGTTTCCTCTTTCAGCAATTAAATGGGTACTTAGCTTATTATCTAGCTCTAACACTGAACAGGTGGCGCTTCCTGGTGTTAGGACAAAAAAAACAGTCGACTTGAGAATCTCCTCCTTTTTGTTTTGGAAGTCTGTTAATAAAATATTAGTAGTACCTACCTAATGTTTTTGCTTATAGAAAAAAACGAAACAGTTTAATGTTAATTTTAGCTTAGAACATTTACTTAGTTATATATATAAGAACATTTACATGGTTATATAAATATTACAGTGTTACAAAGTTATCTGTAAAGGTAAAAAAACTAAAACTAAGTAAATAAAACTCCGTGAGACGTCGACTATATTGGGAAAAGAATACGATAGTAACATCGCGGACAGCAAGGGCTGCAATGATGAAGCCATGCTAGCGATGATGCAAGCTTGAAGGCCGAGAGCGTAGTTAATCTTAGCTCGAGGCCGTCTTAGCGTGGCCAGCAGTGCAGTCATTGCTGACCGTGGCTTGTACAGTGCTTTACTCAAGCAATGCGAGTAATTTAAATAAAACCAGGTTAGTAGGAATTTAAATTTCATTTCAATTCAAATTCGAAATCAAATTCAAATACAAAAACCGGAAATGAGACTCAAATATCAAATTTGCCTAATTTCGATTGAGCAAAATTGTCGTAGGCAAGTTTTTGCATCTGACCACTTTTGAAACAGAACTCGACAATAATGGATTTTCAAAGGAGTTTGCTGGCCGGTAAAACACGCCAACAATGAAATTCCATACAAAATTGCTGGCGCCTATTCGAGTAGCGCGGCAAAGCCGACTTTGTTCAAAGAAGGTTGTCAAAATAATTACCACATTACAAGTTTTTTTGAGTAAAAAATATAACACAGCGGCTCTAAACGCGGTTCGTTTCTATGCAGCGCTGTTAGAGTGACCTAGCTGTTCTTATTAAACTGCAGTACCTATAGCTGAGGCAAAGATAAAACATGATAATATATCTATGACCCTTGGCCAAGGCATAGTTCAGCGAATCACCACGTACCTGCGCACACAAAAACTCGGGACTGCGCACGCGTCGTTAACCACAGATAATGCCTCTATAGATGTCGCATTACGAGACCTTTGTTCCGACGAAAAAGCACTAAGGTGCGTTGCAGGGACTTAGCTGAGACCAAGCGTTCCTATTGGCTATTTCAGGGATACGATTTTTATAACAAAATAAATATTAAACACGACGCGCCAAAACGACCCAAAATGGTGCGTCACGCATTTGAGAAATAAAAATAAATATATTTTTTCAAATTAAACCCATTAAACTTATAAGAATTGAAAGCAGACACTAATACCAACAAAGTTGGTAAGATACAAAATCTCTACAGCGTCACGTTTCCAAGTTATGTGCTTTCAAAGTTATAGTGGTGGCGCTGCCGATACGTTGACTTGGAACTAAATTGAAGGTCTCCGAGGCAGGCAGGCGGGCAGGTCTTGAAGGTAGCTTGGATTGGCTCTACAAATATTTTATTACTGTAAAATATTGTGTGACTTTTAAAGCGCATATCTTGGAAACGTGACGCTGGAGTAGATTTTGGTTCATATAAACCTTCTTCGTATTAGCGTCAGCTATCGATTCATATAAGTTTTATGAGTGGCCGCTATTTTGGATAGGTATGCCAAAATCTTCAAAGCCCTTTGTTCACAATTTACCTACTACGTTTTTATGGTAATGTCGAATCAAAAATAATAAGATGATTTCACGGAACGGTGGTGGTAGGTCAAATCAGCTGTTCATAGAAAAATATCATTCGCACGCCACGAAATGTATGGAAACGCTGATTCGGCTTAGTACTACCGTTCTTTGTAACCGTGTATGTTATAAGGATTTTTGTAACCAATGTGAAATATGAACATTTCGCTTCCAGATAAGGACTCGGCGCTAAGCCTGAGCGCGGTAGTGAACTCGGCGGTTGAACTGCTTGCGGAGTATAACCTGAGGTTGTCTGAAGAGCTGGAGAAGAGACGGAAGGTGGCCGCCATGTTGCGAGATTTCGCTCAAGCGCAGCGGGATCTGGCCAAGCAGGCTGAAGCTAGATTAGAGGTACCTAACACATGCTTGAGATCATAATTATATACAGTGTGTCCGGACATCAGTGTCCGAGTCGAAAACAATGGGACAAACAATGATCTATATTTTTTTGTGTGTTTGTAAAAAGTAAAGTTGCATATCGTGTATTTTCGTGTTGTTTCCAAAACTCCGTAGAAGCTTCCAATAAAGCTCTCACTTAAAAAAATGTAAAGCTAACTTTACTGAAGCATGACTTAGATTCGATAGTGATTGAAATTAAGACCACGACCTAAGACTATGATTCACTTGAAAAATTACAAAATTTCACACAGGCTAAATTTACTAAGTGCGGAGCCAAAATATAAGATTTAAAATAAATACTAACCGCTTCAGTTCAGCACCACTCTGTAGTGGTTGGGCTCTCTTGTGTAGTGGTAGGGCTCTCTTGCAGAGTCCGCCTGGGGAAGTACCACACCTTTGCCAGTTATTCAACCGCCAAGCAGTAGTGTGCAAGCATTACTGTGTTCCCGATTGAAGGGCAATGCTTTCAGCGTAATTACTGGGCATACAGAGATTTTACATCTAACATCTGAGGGTGACGAGCGCAGTGCATTGCCGCGCATAGTTTTGAACTGTTGAAGTTCAAAATTCTGGGTGGCACTAAACTGTTATGGGCAAGCGTGACGCTTAAAGCCAGTTGAGCGACTTGCTCGTCTCGCCAAAGAGTAACATAAAAAAAAAAACATGAATGCCTTCTCATATCCACAATCGAACCCAATATTAATTATTCCATAATTTTCTTTGGCAGGAGTACAACATAAAACTCCAGAAGCTATACGAGGTAAAAGCCGAGGTCCGGTCGCACATAGAGCGGCTGCCGGACGTGTCGCGGCTGCCGGACGTCACCGGAGCGCTGGCCCCTCTGCCCTCAGCCGGTGACCTCTTCAACATTTAACTTATACTCCACTTGCCTTCATTTTACAACAAATTAGTTTATCGCGAACATATTTGTTCATTACTGTCAGGTCGGAATATTCGTTAATTACTGTCGGAATATTCGTTCATTACTGTCGGAATATTCGTTCATTTCTGTCGGAATGTTCGTTCATAACTGACGGAATATACTTTTGTCACTAGCGGAATATTCGTTTATTACTGACGGAATATTCGTCTATTAGTGTCGGAATATTCGTTCATTACCGTTGTGTTATTTTATTTAATGTGTAGCTAGCTAGGCATTTTTGTGCGATTTCAGTGAATATTGTCGATGATCTACAAAGTAATTTTATACAAACAATATCGCCGAGGCACACGTTATGTGTGCCTTGGCTTCATTTCAGTCAAGTTTTATTTTCGTTATTCAACTCTTTAATTGAATTATTGCCACTGCAATGATTTACTGTTGCGACTGATGAATTGTGGAAAGAATGACGACACGAGGTTACGATCAAACTTATTAAAAATAATAATAAAAATTAAAAATAAAGCAGAATACATGTATCAAAAACTGACTGACTGAGGTTTTTGTATCGAGTTTAATGACGTCAATTCTGTTGTACCATTCTCTAAACTAAACTAAATTGGACAGCTCCAAAATTATTGCCATCCTTCTCTCACATTTAAAAATGAAAAGATGTGCAGATACATTTAGCCCAGTCAGATCGGTTTAGTTTAGTGAGTGGCACAACAGAATCGACGCCACTATCTAACTTCACAGTCGCAAATTTATCTATTCGTTGAGGATTTATTTGTAACCATAGATTTGATAGCCATTATGAGGTTTATAACCAGTGCTCGGATAATCGGATGGATAAAATATAAGTACGTATAAACATAGATTAATTATATTATAATTAATCTATGATAACTATGACAACGGATTAATTCTAGTACTGCCTTTGTCTGGCACTAAGCAAATGACAAAGACAGCAATAGACTTAATCTGTCGTCATAGTTAACAAACGTTTCAGTATTCGAGGGTAAGCGTCATAATTCTTTCATGTGCATAACGCGTGTGAGTAGGCGAGAGGCACCAAAAATCGGTGTAACTTCTGTATTGTTTAGGTAACTAAAATTTATGTTATACAAAGGGCTCGAAGCTATGACGGCGTGGTTTAGGAGAATATGCATTCGATTATCCGAACATTGCTGATAACATTTATACATAGTACCATATTAAATATTCGCTAAAGCAATTAAACCAACGAAATTTGTCAATAATCTGAAGATACTTACTTCATCTTGCATAAATACGTTTAGTGAAGCAAAACATCTGGAAATTCAATAATAGCTCAATGGCCGCGCTACACACCAAGCTACAAACAACCTATTTCTACACGATAAGGTGTAAGATATTCTACGAATAAGGTATATATATCCAAGGTTATAAGGAAAGGGTATGCTAAGCCGAAAAGGGCTCAAAGTACTCATCATTACGAACAACTTTTACTATGGGACCAACCCTGAAATAGAGAAAAAAAATATCAGCTGTTCCATAGAAAAATGCCAATGACATTCGACAAAATGTATGGAACAGCTGTTTTTTTTATTGATTTTAGGTTTGGTCCCATAGTAAAAGTTGTTCATAATCATGGGTACTATGAGCCCCTTTCAGCTTAGCATACCCTATATATAACCCTGTATACGTTTAAGGTAAAATAACTCGCATAGAATGCCCGTTGCAAAATGACCCAACGCGGTTGACGGGAATTGTCGTCTTTCTCAATTATCTTCCAGTGTCACGGCGCGTCTGTCTTCGTCTTTATCAATGGACATGCGTATTGGATATAAAGCGACCAACTTATCGAAGAATCGAACGGGGGAGCCACCCAACGTACTTATTGGAGTTTTGGCGGGAAACTGAAAAAGTCATGTAGCGTCGTTGCATTATTTTCCAAAACTTGTGTTATTTCGAGTGCTCGTGTTTAAAAATGGTGGATTTTAAATCATTAAGTGTTTGTGAAAGTGCACGAGTGTTGGTAAATAGTATAATGTTGTGAAATGTGACTATTTGTGTTGTTTCCAAAACTCCATAGAAACCTCGTAAAGTCTCCACCACTTTACTGGAACATAACTTGGACTTCACCGTGACTTACTTTGCGTGACATCGAGACTAATTTTATTTCTAAAATATTGACTTAACTTGAAATATTACAATATTTGACACTGGCCAAATACACAACGTGTGGATGGCTCCACACGTTGTATAGACAGAGAAAAAAGAAACTTACTTATTGAACAAAACTGACGGCTACCGTCTTCCCGTAGAAGATTGTTAGTTCCATCATTTGGCTACCTGTACAGATAAGTTGGTAAGCCTCTGTGATACTGGCTGATAAATACCTTATTCGTATAATAGTTTTAGCCACAAGTCAGTGGAACCGGACTGTTACATTTATCTTATAGGCAAAGTATAACTTTACTAATGTAATCCATACATCCATTTTAGGTTTATTAAATTGTATGTAATTATGTTAGATTTTGTTAAGACTCGTAAGTTTTTCCCGTGTGTGTATAAGTTGTTCCAAATAACTCATTTTTTTATGATGACTCGCTTGGGGCTCTCAATATTTAAGGGTGGACTATTTGGCGGCCTCCACTGCAGCATAGAAAAAATATACGGGGAGAATGACCATCTCATACAAATAAGTAACACCCGGAACAACAGCATAAAACTAGATGGCGCTTACGTATTTAGTCAGCTAATGTTCATTCAAACCGCTGTAAAAGCCGATGAAAATATGGTTAATACAGATACATAGTGCTGGTATTTGTCCGCAATTTAGGTTTAATAATTTTGATTAGATTGCAATTACGACGTGGAAAACATGTTTCCAAAAATAATGTTTTCAACGCCATCTCTTGAGAACCTAGCGTATTTTGCAAATAAAAAAATAATAATTTTACTGATAATTAATAATGCAAAAATATTCATAACAAGTAGCGTTCTTTCTCCGTACCATTACGAATAATTTAGCTTTTCATTTCAAGTCAAGCAGAAACTGTGACGATATTGTCGCAATTCGAAGCACTAGCGACATCTTACCAGTTACTACTCGGGTTACGCTTCTTTTTATGGCTATTGGCACTCTTCTTTATATAATTTCTCTATGACGAGGTAGAAGCAGGCGTTTTGAGCTCTCCATAAGAATGGCGAGATCTTGAATCGAAATTGTAGGTCACCAAATAGACCCCGCCAAAATCCTCGAACCTACGCCTGCGCTGTCGCCAGAGTAAGGCGTCAGCAGCTCGAGGGTTTTTACAGTTCCGAGTTACTCATTATAAGTACTAGTTTAATTATAATAATGGTGATAAAGCTTAGGACCACTTCGGTTTTTTGACACAATTTCGTGTGTTGTTTTTGTGTTCAAAATTTGTTGCATTTTTTGACTTGTTTTTGGCCCTCAAAAATGACAAACTAAAGGCGATTATGCACTGCAGTGCCGACACTGAAGTGGTGACTGTTAATAGCATGCTAACAGATCGCGTTTGCTTCATTCCCCGCCGCACCGCACCGCACCCCGCGCGATTCTGGTCATGAAGGCCACTTCAATGGTTATCAAATTTTAGTTATTTCGCGCCGCTTCGCGTTCGCGTCAAGATCGCCTACGTAGGACGCCGCGTAAGGGTCTTAGGCTGCCTTTCCACCAGAGATGTGCGAGGTAGCTAAGTGGTAAGCGATTATGCAGTGCAGTGGTAGGACTCTTTTGCAGAGTCCGCCTGGGGAAGTACCACACCTTTGCCAGTTATCCAACCGCCAAACAGTAGTGTGCAAGCATTACTGTGTTCCGTATTGAAGGGCAATGTTTCCAGCGTAATTAATGTGCACATAAATTTTTAACATCTAATATCTCAGGGTGACGAGCGCAGTTCATTGCCGCGCAGGGTTTTGAACTGCTAAAGTTCGAAATCATGGGTTACACTGAACTGTTATGGGCAAGCGTGACGCTTAAAATTAAGTGAGCGACTTGTTCGTCTCGTTACTAAGTACCACAAAAAAATAAAATTCTTAGCATCGTTGAACCCTTTTTCACCAGAGCTAAGTTAAGCTAAGTTACGAATACGAATTACGTTAATCAATCGATCCTATTGGTGGATTTGACACACATCCGTAGATTAGCAACATAGCACATTTCTAGTGGAAAGGCAGCCTTAAAGCTGTCCATATGCCAACGACTTAAAACTTCATAGACATTACATCGTACTTGTTTGCATTCAGACAAATAGCTGAGGTGTGCGGGAGTGGATTACTGAGCGCTCATTGGTCCGCTCAAGGTCATGACTTTGACACCTGAATGCCATTTTCGGGCGAAGTATTTAAAGGCTGGGCTGGGCTGTGGGAAAGAGCACAGCTTTGTGTAGCACCCCGCATCGATGCCGCACAGATTACCCCTTAAAGATGCCACATTACTATCTGGTTTTATACGTTCACTGCTGGACGTAGCCTCAACCATATTCAGGGGGTTGCCATAATCCCCATGCTTGGCAGGCGGCTTGGCGATAGCAGAATATTGACCATTTCCTAACAGGACGCTGCTGCCCGTCCTGTTAGTGGTTCTGATCGCAGTTTTAGGACACGCATTGAAATCAACCAATAAATGTGAAACGTTATAGGTATATTTTGACTGATTATAGGTATATTTCGCATCGATAGACCTATGTGCGGTATCTATGGGGGTAATCTATTTTCGATCTGTGTAGAGTATATAGGAATGGTGTAAGAAGTCGCTGGCAGTGCACTCAATTAAAATACATTGTGTATAATTATTTTTATTACGAGTATACATAAAAGCTGTATCAATTTATTTCCTTTAGTATTAGTCGATCACGTTATTAAGCCAAATAATTAAACATTAGGTAGAGTTTGGTGCGGCTACTCGGTTTAGCAACCACGGTGTATTATGTATAGCTAGATATATCTTATTGAAATATAAAAATTTGTTACATTAACAATTGTTGTGTTTAATTTGTGGCCGTACTCTGTTCATTTCATTTCGCGGCGGCTAACACACGCAACGCGTTTTGGTGTTGCGTAATTCAGGTACGATTAATTTTTACTCAAAAAAAATAATAAAAAAATATATATATCAAATATTAAAAACGAATCTGAATCTGCACCACTATACACTAAAATGCATGTTTGTTTTCCATATATTCTTATTGAATAAGTGACGAGTTTTTCGATGGAATTTTCGCTATCAAAGACATCTGTTAAGGAGTAATCTGTGGCCAGTATTTACGTTACTATTTTAGACAGGAGCTATGCCAGAGGTACAGTTTTTTTTAAATGAAAAGTACCTATATTAAATTTATTTGATCACATTTTGTGTGATATTAAGTTAATGATTTGGACTAGGAAGGAGCGCAGCACGCTTTCCATAGAATTAATACTTAGTTACTTAATAATACTTTCAAATTTTAGGGTGGACCATTTTGGACAGGTTGGTCCAAACGGTGAGGTCCATTCGAAAAATTTAGGTCTTCATCCCAAGGGCTTCACGAAAATACCCCATGTATATATATATGGAAAACAAACATGCATTTTAGTGTATAGTGGTGCAGATTCAGATTCGTTTTTAATATATGATATTTTTTTTTTTTTTAGTTTTCGTTGTTTATAGGAGTTGATATTTTTTTTTTTCCAAATGAGCGACTTTTTATGGGTGGATTTTTTGATGGTATTTTTCGGGTTCACCTTTTCGAAAAATTCACCCAAAAAAGTTAGAATATTTTTAAGCCGCAACATAGCTCCTAAACTACGAAGAATCGTAGAACATACAATTATTGCTTTTTCGTGAAGCCCTTGGTATGAGATACCTACATTTTTCGGACTGACGTCACCGTTTGGACTAACCTAGGACTAAGACATATTCAGAATGTGTCGAAAAGATTTTATAAGATCAAAAACTTTTCTAAAAGTGTACCTCTTTTTGTATGGCGAAAAATCAAATGACAGATGATAATCTATGACAGTTCTTCTCAAACATCAATTTGACATTTAATTATATTTAACATATAATATTTAGATGCGTTTTTGTGATAACTATTTTAGAGTAATTATTTGTTAGAAATGAGTGAAAGTGTGGTAAGTTGTTGTTTATATTTAACTAAGAATAATTTGTTACTTGTTTAACTATTTGTATTTCCATCTTTTGGTTGATTTTTCTTTCAGAGTTCACGATCCAAAACTTTGTCGGATTCAGAAGAATCTGCTTCTACAGCTATTCCGTTGGTAAGTGTTTATTATTATTCGTATTAATAATTGTATTTTAAATAATTCGAACTTAAAAATGTAATGAAATGAAGGACTTGCCTGTAAAATTTCATGAAGATCGGATCAATGGTTCTCAAGTTATATCGTCGGACAAACATATATACATAAAAATGCCTACTTGTCACCGTAGACTCCGAGACCTTCGCTTCTCTCGGTTAATTATATTTATAGTTTTTCCCACGTCCCCGGCTAATCAAAGGCGCAGATTTGATACATTAACTTTGAGCCGCACAATCGTAACCGTATTTATTTGACGACGCTGCGCGACCATACACCTTATCGCGCGGCGATACGGTTAGTGGTCGCGCAGCGTCATCGGCTGAACCTAACAATCATCGCAATAAGCACCTCACGGGTACTCACGCGAGTACCAACATCAATACGGACAGATGAAAGCAAATTTTGCCAGTCGTTGCAAAGACTTTGCTCGCTCGGTCAAAAACATAAATTTTCTACTCGTGCGATCTATGAGTTATTTATCGTTGTATTTCAGGTAGAAGACAGGTGGAGCAACAACATAACTTACCGTCAACTGGTCATATCCTCTTGCATCGGCATATTTCAGTTCTGCTATCACCCTTATGTCCACGACTTGAAGCGTCTGGTTCCATTCCTAACGCTGTACAATATTTGTAGTGTACTGATCGCTTACCCCCTGTTTTATTTGGAATTGGCTTTGGCGGTGGTATCTAAGAAAGGCGTGCTCAGCTGCTGGGACATAGCGCCTGTTGCCAGGGGTATGTCGACGCCAATATCACATAATAAATAAATTTACAGGAGGCTATAGCTCCTTACAAATAGAAATGGTGCATGTACACAAATATTACACGCTTACCTAATTACTACGATATAGGACGGTGTCCACGTAACTAGATACGCTCCGTGGTTTCGTCCGCGTGGAAAATTACTCAAGAACCATACGTTCCCAAAGAAAAAAAAAACATATACAGGTTGGACCAAACGGTGACGTCAATCCGAAAAATTTAGGTTTCTCATACCAAGGGCTTCACGAAAATACCCCATGTATGTTCTACGATTTTCCGTAGTTTAGGAGTAATGTTTTTTAAAATTTTCTTAAGAATTTTCCAAATGAGCGGCAAATAAATTTCCAAAAATTTAACTTTTTTGGGTACATTTCTCGAAGAGGGTCGAAGGAGTATCCGCAAAACACCATCGAAAATCCACCATCCAACATTTGGAAAATCGTTAAGAAATAAAAATAATCTTTTCTCCTAAATGACGAAAAAAATTAGAACATACATGGGGTATTTTCGTAAAGCCTTTGGTATGCCATCCTGTATACAAATACAGGATGGTCCAAACATACATATTTCCACGCAAAACTCAAGCCTATCCGTAGCCTTCTTGTTGCTTCAAAGAACAAATCTTAAAAAAAGTAAACAATAGCTAAACGTATGTTTAAAATAGCGAAAGGAAATCGCGCATCGCGACGCCAGCAGGGCTTTTATGAGAAACTACACAGGTACGAAAATAATTTCTATGGTGTTTGTCCTCATTCGTGGCCGCTGTTTGTGTATTAAGAACCGCGTCCATCATACTGTTGCTCTTGCACCGCTGCCTCCTGAGATTGCACTGATTTCCTTATAACTAAAACTTCTAGTTCTGATGTGTCCATGCGTGCAGGGATAGGGTACGCGATGCTAGCGTGCTGTATGTTCAGTGCGCTAGCGGCGGGCGCGATGGGCGCACGGTGCCTGGCTCTGCTCGTCCACTCTCTGCACTCGTTTCTGCCGTGGCTGCATTGTGCCGCGGCGGCGCGCCCGCCCTGTGCCGCGCGACACCGCC
Source organism: Apocheima hispidaria (assembly GCA_947579745.1). Classification (NCBI taxonomy): domain Eukaryota; kingdom Metazoa; phylum Arthropoda; class Insecta; order Lepidoptera; family Geometridae; genus Apocheima; species Apocheima hispidaria. Next base: position 4,803,780 of record OX388157.1, on the reverse strand, counting down.
CTCTGCCGCCCGGCGCGCTCACTCCGCCACAATCATTCTACAAGTGAGTGGCCTCTCAACACAGATTATTTATCTGTGCCTCTCACGCTCGGACTTGTTCGGGCTACGAGATTTTAGGCAAGAGACGATTAATTTAGTAGCTTTAGATATATTATAATAGCAGCAAAGAAAAAAATAACATTTTTCGCTGATTCATGAACAGCCTAAAGACGAAGACTGCTGAACAAAGGCCTCCCCCTTAGACCGCCAGAATGAACGAAAATTTGCAACTTGCATCCACCGGCTACCCTCGACCTTCGAAATGTCGTCAGTCCACCCATTGGGAGTACACTAACCTACCTACGCTGCGTCTTCCAGCTCCTGCGGTTGCCACCCAAGAACCTTTCTTACCCATCGGTTATCGGTTCTTCGAGCGATGTGGCCTGCCCATTGCCACAGCTTGCAAACCCTGAGAGCTATGTCGGTGGCTTTGGTTCTTCGGCTTCTTCTTGCTGATTGGTATAAATGTATTACTACCAGAATTTCGTAATACATTTCAATCAGTCACACTTTATTATTGCAGTAACTTCGTGCTCGATCTGAAAGAGGACGGGTTGGTGGGCGGCTTCGGCAATGTGGTGTGGGAGCTTGCCATCTACTACATCATCTGCTGGGTGCTGATATACTGCATCGCTATCAAAAGGGTCTATGGCTACTCGAAAGTAAGCCTCCCTTTTTTTATTGTACACGTGTTTCGGTCTCCACCATTTCCTCCGATAAATCACGTGTCTTAAGAAGGTACCTTACACCAATACTTACCAATACACCTTATCTTTTGGTAAAAAAAGGAAACAAAATTTCATTCAAATAAGTCCAGCCGTTACCGATTTGAGTTGGAACTAACATACATAATATCCATAGATAAAATATTTCGGTCTTAGCGACTTTTTCCTGCTTTCAAGCGATGCGGTTTCAATATCGTATGCGCGCATTATAACTAATACCTACCGCAATTTAAATTCAATGCTGCTTATAGAGTACAAAAGAGTTTAAATTTGGGTAAAATTTAAACTCTTTTGGGTAAAGGTTTACAGTTTACCGTTTCCAACATTCACTTGGGAGATCTAAATTATAGAATTAGAAAAAAGTAAACAATGTATGAAGAGACTAGATGCGCCCCGCGGTTTTTCCGCTATCACACAGGAATCGTTATTTTTTTCGGAATAGACTTTTTAATACAGTGTATAAGCTACCTCCATACCAAATTTCATCCAAATCCATTCAGCCGTGAACGGGAACAAATACACTTACATAGACACTGACACACAAACTTTCGCATTTATAACAATTATTAGTGTGATTTAAGACTAGGAAAGATCAAAAATAATAATATTTAATTTTGGCAAACAATAGCCAAACAACGAATTTGAAAATGATAATATTTTACTATCGTGTAGTGTTTGATGGCGACACGGAATCCTAGTGGAGAACAATGAGTGTGAATCGTTATTTATTTTCCGATTTCCACTTGCAGCTGGTGTTGTTCAAAGACGTGCTAGCGTATTTCACGCTCGTGTCGTGCGCCGTCGGCGTGACGCGGCTGGACGGCGCCAGCGACGTATTCCGCATGTGCGACTGGAGCACTATCTTCGAAGGATTCACGGTTAGCATTGCTAAACAATTTACACTTAAGGTGCTTCGTTTGAGTCCGCTAGGTAGGTAGGCGCCAAGAGATGGCGCTGTCGTTGAAAACTCAATTGAGGTAATCTGCCCCAGTTTTAATTCACTTTGCGACCTCTTACTATTGTTATAAACACATCTCAAAAATAATAGAGCCCATTAATAGCTGCACTCGACTGAAAATTCAAATAATGTTCAACGCCTGTATGCACGCATGAACATTACGCACACATGCGAATTTAAAACGGTTACAAGCAAATACGAAATTTCGTTGCTCTGAATATCGTCTCGGTGGCCGAAGTCATCAGTGTGATTAGTTAGCGTTCGTGAGGTTCTGGGTTCGAACCCCTAAAATTAGGTAGTATTATTTTTTATAATTTAATTTCGAGAATACTATTTATTTTAATTTTTGCTGTGGGTTTCTTGACAAACTTATTCAAAATTAGTAACGAAACTTATAAAAGTATATATCTACATAAACCTAATATTGTCACACAAATATTTAAAATGCGAAAGTTCGTGTGTAAGTGTGTAAGAATGTAAGTTTTTTTTTTGTTATTTGGTGACGAGACGAGCAAGTCACTCAGCTGATGTTAAGCTTCACGCTTGCTCATAACAGTTCAGTGCCACCCAGAATTTTGAACCTCAACAGTTCAAAACCATGCGCGGCAATGCACTGCGCTCATTACTCTGAGATATTAGATGTTAAATCTCTGTGCCCAATAATTACGCTGGAAACATTGCCCTTCAATCCGGAACACAGTGATGTTTTGCACACTACTGCTTGACGATTGAATAACTGGGTCCCTGGAATAACCCCATATCGGGGGTTCTAAAGGCACCGAGTCTGGTACCTTCCGAACAAATTTTCCACTTTTTTTCGGTTTTTTTCAAATTAATTTCGAATTTTACATACCTAATACCTAATGAAATGAACGTAATGAAATATGCAATACCCAAAAATGTTATGTTTTCCGCGTCGATAGACATTATTCTGCGACTAAAAATATGGATTTTAGACCCGGGTTAGATTAATTTAGTCCATAGGTACTGTTGTTTGTTATTTGTTATTTTGTGTGTACACAACACACAAAACTAACTAATAGGTAGGTATGTAGGTAGGTAGGTTGGTTGCTTGGTGGCTAGGTAGGTATTATTAGTATAATGTGCATATTTTGATCGCGCAGTACGAAATATTCAAGATTTTCATATACCTCTATCTACCACCTTACCACCTACCTATATAGGTACCATACCTAAGTATATAGGCACCTTTTACAAAAAATCTATTATTTCACTAAGAAGGAAGTTTTTCAGAATTTTTTCAATATTTTTCCCGGGATCAGTGAGCGTGCGCGCAACGAGATCATACATAAAAATGCAAAAACCACATTCATCATCATTATTGAGGTGAATTTTTTTCCCGAAATTTTGCATTGTTTTTCCTGGCAGCACTGATGGAGCGCGCACCGAGCCCCATACTCAGAAATGCCGAATTCCAACAAATTTTAGATATGGGGTTATTAGTTAGTCACACCAAAATGCGAAAGTTTGTGTGTATGTAAGTAGGTATGTTAGTATGTAAGTGTGTTTGTTCCCGTTCAAATCTGTAACAGCTGCATGGATTTTAATGTAATTTGGTATGGAGGTAGCCAAATTTAGGTATGGTAGCCTCCATACCAAATTTCATCCAAATCCGTTCAGCCGTTACAGAGTTTATACCGCGGGTGAAACCGCGGGGCGCATCTAGTATCCTATAAATTTTGAAAGTAGCTCTGTCTTTCTGTTTGTTATCTGTTCATGATAAAACGGCTGGACCGACCTTTACGAATTTTGGTAAAGATAACGAGTATCGTCAAGCGGTAGGTATTCTAGTAAAATAAAATATTTTTTAATTTAATCATTTTATGTATTTTTTAAGAAATCTCGTTACGTTTTGGAGAAGGCTGATGGTGATGATAGAAAATTTTAAATCTATGACCGCAAATGAAAAACGCTGTCGGACGGGTAGAAATCCCCCCATTGCTATGAAAATGGGTAAGAAATCTCGGTACGATAGGGAACAGGCGGATGATAATGATAATGATCCTTAAAATCTATGACCGATAACGAAGGTCACAGTTGGACGGGTACCAATCCTCCCATCGCCATGAAAATGGGTAAGAAATCTCGGTACGATAGGGAACAGGCTAATGATGATGATGATGAATTTTAAATCTATGACCGAAAATTCAAATCGCAGTTGGACGGGTAGAAATCCCCCATCGCCATGAAAATGGGCAAGAAATCTCTGTACGTTATCAACAGCCTGATGATGATGATGATGAATTTTAAATCTATGACCGCAAATGAAAATCGCAGCTGGACGGGTAGAAATCTCCCCATTGCTATGAAAAATGGGTAAGAAATCTCGGTACGATATGGAACAGGCTGATGATGATGATGATGAATTTTAAATCTATGACCGAATCACATGCGAATTCAAAACGGTTACAAGCAAATATGAAATTGAGTACCCGATTTTCGGCGTTCCATCTATCAGATCGACTGGCCGAGCGGTCGAGTAGACGGATTTACAATATGCTTTGTTTTGTGGTGTGTATGTCAATGAGACGAAGGTCCCCGGATCGAATCCTCATTTGAAAATTGTTTTGTGAAGTTTTTGTTCTTTTTGTGCTATTTTTTTACAGAATAAGTTATCAAACAACACAACAAACACCACACACAAAACTAACTAACTAATAGGTAGGTAGGTAGGAAGGTACGTAGGTTGGTTGGTTGGTTGGTAGGTAGGTAGGTATTATTAGTATTATGCACATATTTCAATCGCGCAGCACGAAATATTCAAGATTTTCATATACCTCTATCTACCACCTTACCACCTACCTATATAGGTACCTATACCTATATAGGCACCTTTTACAAAAAATCTATTATTTCACTAAGAAGGAAGTTTTTCAGAATTTTTTCAATATTTTTCCCGGGATCAGTGAGCGTGCGCGCAACGAGATCATACATAAAAATGCAAAAACCACATTCATCATCATTATTGAGGTGAATTTTTTTTCCCGTAATTTTGCATTATTTTTCCTGGCACTGATGGAGCGCGCACCGAGCCCCATACTCAGAAATGCCGAATTCCAACAAATTTTAGACATGGGGTTATTAGTTAGTGACACCAAAAATAAATATTATAAAGAGGAAAGATTTGATTGTTTGTTTGTTTGCATTGAATAGGCTCCGAAACTACTGAACCGATTTGAAAAATTCTTTCGCTGTTGGGTAGCTTTTTAGCTTTCTTTATATATATTTTTTTTTTGTAACTTGACGCAAATAGAAGGGTTTTGTGTGTGTATTATAATTTTTATTTTTTTGTTATATACCCGTGCGAAGCCGGTGCGGGCTGTAAAGGATTCAAACAGACAGACGGACAGACAGACAGACAGACGGACATGACAAACTTATAAGGGTTCCTTGTAGTACTACGGAACCCTAAAAATTTATAAATGGTTACCTATGTCAAAGTCCTCAAAATATAAGAATAGGGGTTCATTTTTATACATATAAACTAGTATTTCGCGAGGCTGCGCGGGCCGCGAGCGGCCCGCGGGGCGGTCCTGCAGTTGGGTATGGCTGGATCGTTTAGGTCGACTTGTAAAGTTAAAAAAAAAGGAGGAGCATGATGAAAACGGGTAAGAAGGCTCCATACGGTAGCAATTTGGCTAATGATGATGATGATTATGGTTAAAATCTATGACCGATAATGAACGTCGCAGTTTGACGGGTAGAAATCCCCTATCGCCATGAAAATAGGCAAGAAGTCTCGATACGTTAGGAAACGTGCTGATCATGATGATGATGAATTTTAAATCTATGACCGATAGGGAACAGACTGATGATGATGATGATGATGATCCTTAAAATCTATGACCGCAAATGAAAATCGCAGTTGGAAGGGTAGAAATCCCCCCATCGCCATGAAAATGGGCAAGAAGTCTCGAATTATATTTTTTATTTATAAATTAGGTAGGTAGGTAGGCACTTACGAAACACCTTCGCCATGATAATATTTCAGCCGAGCACGAACACGTTTCGTGCTCTTTTTTTGGCCAGAATATTGATGGCGTCTATAGCGCAACGATGATGTCTGCTGCATTCTATTATAATTATGTACGTTATTATTAGATTACTAGCAGCCCGCCCCGGCTTCGCACGGGTATTTAACAAAAAAATAAAAATTATAATACACACACGAAAACCCTTCTATTTGCGTCTAGTTACAAAAAAAAATATATGAAGAAAGCTGAAAAGCTACCCAACAGCGAAATAATTTTTCAAATCCGTTCAGTAGTTTCGGAGCCTATTCAATGCAAATAAACAAACAAAGAATCAAATCTTTCCTCTTTATAATATTGGTATAGATAGATTATTCTATCATCATCAATAGTTGTCGCAACGCACGCGATGTAAAGGATATTTTAGGTATTTTTTTTTACATCTTGGGTTACATTATTCGAGTTTTAGTAAGGATCCCAAATTTTTAAAAAATATAATATAATATAGTATAGGGATAGTGTAGCTTCCCAACAGTGAAAGAATTTTTCAAATCGGTTCAGTAGTTTCGGAGCCTATTCAATGCAAACAAACAAACAATCAAATTTTTCCTCTTTATTATATTGGTATAGACTATTCTTTCATTATCAATAGTTTTCGCAGTGCACGCGAAATACATCATCTTGGGTTACATTATTGGAGTTTTAGTAAGGATCCCTAATTTTTTTGAAAATATAATATAACCTATGTCACCCGGGGATAGTGAAGCTTCCCAACAGCGAAAGAATTTTTCAAATCGGTTCAGTAGTTTCGGAGCCTATTCAATGCAAACAAACAAACAATGAAATAAATAAACAATCAAATCTTTCCTCTTTATAATATTGGTATAGATAGATTAGGTAACCAAATCAAACACTGCACTGCACACCGATACCGAATCTCGCAACGTCGCAATTATCGAAGGCCGCGCGCGGACTAAGCCGCGAGGCAAGGATACCTAGTCTCGCTCACACACGCACCGACAAGCTGGCAACGTCGCGTAAACCGCGTGACGCGCGCGCGGCACAACCAGTGTACACAATTTTTGCAAGACGCACGCACACATCAATATTTCACGCACACCATGATCGCATGATTCGCATGTAAAGAACACACCACTACAATCGTAAAATTTGTCGTAATTATTGGGTTGAAAGATGGTATTTCCTAGCCATGAACATTTTAAATTATCGACTTTGCGATACTTAGAGGCCAAATTAGGCCTATGTTAAGTCATGCCCAGTTCAAAATCGTAGTAGAACGCCTAAAAAGGCATCGACAGTTTTGTATGAAAGTCGTTTATCCTTAAGGTGCTTCGTTTGAGTCCGCTAGGTAGGTAGGCGCCAAGAGATGGCGCTGTCGTTGAAAACTCAATTGAGGTAATCTGCCCCAGTTTTAATTCACTTTGCGACCTCTTACTATTGTTATAAACACATCTCAAAAATAATAGAGCCCATTAATAGCTGCACTCGACTGAAAATTCAAATAATGTTCAACGCCTGTATGCACGCATGAACATTACGCACACATGCGAATTCAAAACGGTTACAAGCAAATACGAAATTTCGTTGCTCTGTATATCGTCTCGGTGGCCGAAGTCATCAGTTTGATTAGGTCGCGCTCGTGAGGTTCTGGGTTCGAACCCCTAAAATTAGGTAGTATTATTTTTTATAATTTAATTTCGAGAATACTATTTATTTTAATTTTTGCTGTGGGTTTCTTGACAAACTTATTCAAAATTAGTAACGAAACTTATAAAAGTATATATCTACATAAACCTAATATTGTCGCATAAATATTTAAAATGCGAAAGTTCGTGTGTAAGCATGTAAGTTTTTTTTTTTGTTATTTGGTGACGAGACGAGCAAGTTACTCAGCTGATGTTAAGCTTCACGCTTGCTCATAACAGTTCAGTGCCACCCAGAATTTTGAACCTCAACAGTTCAAAACCATGCGCGGCAATGCACTGCGCTCATTACTCTGAGATATTAGATGTTAAATCTCTGTGCCCAATAATTACGCTGGAAACATTGCCCTTCAATCCGGAACACAGTGATGTTTTGCACACTACTGCTTGACGATTGAATAACTGGGTCCCTGGAATAACCCCATATCGGGGGTTCTAAAGGCACCGAGTCTGGTACCTTCCGAACAAATTTTCCACTTTTTTTCGTTTTTTTTCAAATTAATTTCGAATTTTACATACCTAATACCTAATGAAATGAACCTAATGAAATATGCAATACCCAAAAATGTTGTGTTTTCCGCGTCGATAGACATTATTCTGCGACTAAAAATATGGATTTTAGACCCGGGTTAGATTAATTTAGTCCATAGTAGGTACTGTTGTTTGTTATTTGTTATTTACAACACACAAAACTAACTTATAGGTAGGTATGTAGTTCATCTGTGGTATGTAGGTAGGTAGGTTGGTTGCTTGGTTGGTGGCTAGGTAGGTATTATTAGTATAATGTGCATATTTTGATCGCGCAGCACGAAATATTCAAGATTTTCATATACCTCTATCTACCACCTTACCACCTACCTATATAGGTACCATACCTATAGGCACCTTTTACAAAAAATCTATTATTTCACTAAGAAGGAAGTTTTTCAGAATTTTTTCAATATTTTTCCCGGGATCAGTGAGCGTGCGCGCAACGAGATCATACATAAAAATGCAAAAACCACATTCATCATCATTATTGAGGTGAATTTTTTTCCAGAAATTTTGCATTATTTTTCCTGGCAGCACTGATGGAGCGCGCACCGAGCCCCATACTCAGAAATGCCGAATTCCAACAAATTTTAGATATGGGGTTATTACTTAGTCACACCAAAATGCGAAAGTTTGTGTGTATGTAAGTAGGTATGTTAGTATGTAAGTGTGTTTGTTCCCGTTCAAATCTGTAACAGCTGCATGGATTTTAATGTAATTTGGTATGGAGGTAGCCAAATTTAGGTATGGTAGCCTCCATTCCAAATTTCATCCAAATCCGTTCAGCCGTTACAGAGTTTATACCGCGGGTGAAACCGCGGGGCGCATCTAGTATCCTATAAATTTTGAAAGTAGCTCTGTCTTTCTGTTTGTTATCTGTTCACGATAAAACGGCTGGACCGACCTTTACGAATTTTGGCAAAGGTATTCTAGTAAAATAAAATGTTTTTTAATTTAATCATTTTATGTATTTTTTAAGAAATCTCGTTACGTTAGGGAGAAGGCTGATGATGATGATGGAAAATTTTAAATCTATGACCGCAAATGTAAAACGCAGTCGGACGGGTAGAAATCCCCCCATTGCTATGAAAATGGGTAAGAAATCTCGGTACGATAGGGAACAGGCGGATGATGATGATAATGATCCTTAAAATCTATGACCGATAAACGACGAAGGTCTGTGACGAAGGTCACAGTTGGACGGGTACCAATCCCCCCATCGCCATGAAAATGGGTAAGAAATCTCGGTACGATAGGGAACAGGCTAATGATGATGATGATGATATTTAAATCTGTGACCACAAATGAAATTCGCAGTTGGACGGGTAGAAATCCCCCCCATCGCCATGAAAATGGGCAAGAAATCTCTGTACGCTATCAACAGGCTGATGATGATGATGAATTTTAAATCTATGACCGAAAATTAAAATCGCAGTTGGACGGGTAGAAATCCCCCATCGCCATGAAAATGGGCAAGAAATCTCTGTACGTTATCAACAGCCTGATGATGATGATGATGAATTTTAAATCTATGACCGCAAATGAAATTCGCAGCTGGACGGGTAGAAATCTCCCCATTGCTATGAAAAATGGGTAAGAAATCTCGGTACGATATGGAACAGGCTGATGATGATGATGATGAATTTTAAATCTATGACCGAAAATTAAAATCGCAGTTGGACGGGTAGAAATCCCCCATCGCCATGAAAATGGGCAAGAAATCTCTGTACGTTATCAACAGCCTGATGATGATGATGATGAATTTTAAATCTATGACCGCAAATGAAATTCGCAGCTGGACGGGTAGAAATCTCCCCATTGCTATGAAAAATGGGTAAGAAATCTCGGTACGATATGGAACAGGCTGATGATGATGATGATGAATTTTAAATCTATGACCGAATCACATGCGAATTCAAAACGGTTACAAGCAAATACGAAATTGAGTACCCGATTTTCGGCGTTCCACCTATCAGTTCGACTGGCCGAGCGGTCGAGTGGACGGATTTTCATTATGCTTCGTTTTGTAGTGTGTCAATGAGACGAAGGATCAATCCTCATTTGAAAATTACTGTTTTTGTAGATTTTTGTTCTTTTTGTGCTATTTTTTTACAAAATAAGTTATCAAACAACACAACAAACACCACACACAAAACTAACTAACTAATAGGTAGGTAGGTAGGTAGGTAGGTAGGTTGGTTGGTTGGTTTGTTGGTAGGTAGGTAAGTATTATTAGTATTATGCACATATTTCAATCGCGCAGCACGAAATATCCAATATTTTCATATACCTCTATCTACCACCTTACCACCTACCTATATAGGCACCTTTTACAAAAAATCTATTATTTCACTAAGAAGGAAGTTTTTCAGAATTTTTTCAATATTTTTCCCGGGATCAGTGAGCGTGCGCGCAACGAGATCATACATAAAAATGCAAAAACCACATTCATCATCATTATTGAGGTGAATTTTTTTCCCCGTAATTTTGAATTATTTTTCCTGGCACTGATGGAGCGCGCACCGAGCCCCATACTCAGAAATGCCGAATTCCAACAAATTTTAGATATGGGGTTATTAGTTAGTCACACCAAAAATAAATATTATAAAGAGGAAAGATTTGATTGTTTGTTTGTTTGCATTGAATAGGCTCCGAAACTACTGAACCGATTTGAAAAATTCTTTCGCTGTTGGGAAGCTTTTTAGCTTTCTTTATATATATATTTTTTTTGTAACTTGACGCAAATAGAAGGGTTTTGTGTGTGTATTATAATTTTTATTTTTTTGTTATATACACGTGCGAAGCCGGTGCGGGCTGTAAAGGATTCAAACAGACAGACGGACAGACAGACAGACAGTCGGACATGACAAACTTATAAGGGTTCCTTGTAGTACTACGGAACCCTAAAAATTTATAAATGGTTACCTATGTCAAAGTCCTCAAAATACAAGAATAGGGGTTCATTTTTATACATATAAACTAGTATTTCGCGAGGCTGCACGGGCCGCGTGCGGGCCCGCGGGGCGGTCCTGCAATTGGGTATGGCTGGATCGTTTAGGTCGACTTGTAAAGTTAAAAAAAAAGGAGGAGCATGATGAAAACGGGTAAGCTACCCAACAGCGAAATAATTTTTCAAATCCGTTCAGTAGTTTCGGAGCCTATTCAATGCAAATAAACAAACAAACAAGGAATCAAATCTTTCCTCTTTATAATATTGGTATAGATAGATTATTCTATCATCATCAATAGTTGTCGCAACGCACGCGATGTAAAGGATATTTTAGGTATTTTTTTTTACATCTTGGGTTACATTATTCGAGTTTTAGTAAGGATCCCAAATTTTTAAAAAATATAATATAATATAGTATAGGGATAGTGTAGCTTCCCAACAGTGAAAGAATTTTTCAAATCGGTTCAGTAGTTTCGGAGCCTATTCAATGCAAACAAACAAACAATCAAATTTTTCCTCTTTATTATATTGGTATAGACTATTCTTTCATCATCAATAGTTTCCGCAGTGCACGCGAAATACATCATCTTGGTTTACATTATTGGAGTTTTAGTAAGGATCCCTAATTTTTTTGAAAATATAATATAACCTATGTCACCCGGGGATAGTGAAGCTTCCCAACAGCGAAAGAATTTTTCAAATCGGTTCAGTAGTTTCGGAGCCTATTCAATGCAAACAAACAAACAATGAAATAAATAAACAATCAAATCTTTCCTCTTTATAATATTGGTATAGATAGATTAGGTAACCAAATCAAACACTGCACTGCACACCGATACCGAATCTCGCAACGTCGCAATTATCGAAGACCGCGCGCGGACTAAGCCGCGAGGCAAGAATACCTAGTCTCGCTCACACACGCTCCGACAAGCTGGCAACGTCGCGTAAACCGCGTGACGCGCGCGCGGCACAACCAGTGTACACGATTTTTGCAAGACGCACGCACACATCAATATTTCACGCACACCATGATCGCATGATTCGCATGTAAAGAACACACCACTACAATCGTAAAATTTGTCGTAATTATTGGGTTGAAAGATGGTATTTCCTAGCCATGAACATTTTAAATTATCGACTTTGCGATACTTAGAGGCCAAATTAGACCTATGTTAAGTCATGCCCAGTTCAAAATCGTAGTAGGACGCCTAAAAAGGCGTCGATAGTTTTGTATGAAAGTCGAAGGACCTTAAGTCCTGTGAAGGAGGTAGTGACAATATAAATTAAATTAATTTTATTATATTAAATTATATTATTGGCAATTCAACGGGGTAATGTCGCCAGCTTTTTGGGCACCTTACCCGCAGACAGCGACCTAAATGCGTTTTTTTATTTGTAGATATTTTAGATTTAATTTATTTAAATATTTATTTTTATGTTGTTTATAGTTTTAGTTTGTACATTTAAGTTTAGATTATAATATACTTCTCCTATTAAATTTATTAGGTTATTAGAAATTGTATTTGATTATTGAAATTGTATTAATGACGAAATACGATGTGATGCACAGCTCTTATATTTAATTATAAGATGTTTGTAATTCGGCCAATTAATAAAATTATCTTATCTTATATTGAGATTAAAATGATAAACACATTAATTCACGGGCACCATCTTTATTTGCAGAGAGAGTATTATTCATAGACAAGAATTACCATAGAGTATCTAAACAAGGTGGTCATGTAAGGTGGACCGCACACTGTTAAGGCTTGCTACACACTTATATCTTTAACACAGCCCCTCAATTTTAGAATTTATTACAATAACATTCTTAAATTGTACTGACAAATATTGTTAATTATTACAATTAACTGTTATTACTAAATTATAACATGACAACTCTATTGCTTTATGACTCTATACAAGTGTCCAGTCTATTTGTTATTTTATCTATGGAATTCCCAATACAACAATCAATTTATAATAGTTTATGTCTCTACTTATCACTTGTTACAATTAATATCTAATTTATTTATTTGTTACATAAAGAAACTTAGAAACAATGTTGTTTTATTTCTACAAATTACTTAAATATTTATTTCAACTTAAATCAGACAAGTTGAAAAACAAAACTTGGTAAATTAGTAACTAATAACAATTTTTAACTTGAAATAAAAGTGTTTAGAATGTGCACATAAAATGTGGAGTATCAGCTTACTTAATTTACTATGCTTAAACTAGGTTTAACTTATTACAAAAATAAACATGTTTGTTTATAGGTAGTGCTTTAGTAAAAATGTCTGAAACATTTTCATTGGTTGGAACATATGACATGGATATTATTTTCTTATAGATTAAATCCTTTATATAATGATATTTTATTGCAATGTGCTTAGAAGCTTTAGTATTCATTTGATTATTAATTAATTTTATAGTGCTCTGGTTGTCAATCAACAAATGTGCTGAAACATTTTCAGGACCCAAGAAATCAGAGAGTAAACCTTTGACATGTACTAGTTCACTTACTGTGTGTGCTGATGCTATGTACTCAGCTTCGGCTGTTGAGAGAGCGGTGCATGTCTGCTTTCTCGAAAACCAATTTATTAGATTGTCTCCTTGATATATGGCACAGCCACTGGTGCTTTTCCGGTCCGTCCTATCGCCGGCCCAGTCTGCGTCTGAGAATGATATGAGTTTAGTATGCTCACCTGTATTTTTGTAACGCAGCCCCTGACTTGAAGTTTCCTTTAGGTAACGTAAGATTCTTTTACCTGCTATCCATAGCTCTTTTGTAGGCTTATCTAAGAATCTGCTTAGATATGATACTGCATAAGTGATGTCCGGCCGAGTATTTGTTGATATAAAAAGTAAAGCTCCAATCAGTTCTTTGAATGGTACATCAATTATGTCTGATTCAGTATTTGCATTGAAATTTGCTTCCATGGGTGTCTTGCTCCCTTTGCAGTCTTGCATGTTGAACTTTTCTAACAATCTCTTAATCATTTCAGTTTGTTTTATTTCTATTGTATCATCTTGTCTTGTAATTTCCAGTCCGAGGTAATTGTGAACTTCTCCTAAATTTTTTACTTTAAATTCCTTTTCTAATTCCTTGATTATCTGAATGTCTTGTCCGAGGTGTAATATGTCGTCGACATACAGTAGTATCCAGGTCTTGTCTTTTCTATATAAGCACGAATCATGCTTTGATTGTATGAATCCCCTTTTAGTGATGAAGTCATTAAATCTCTGATACCAACATTTGGGTGCTTCTTTTAAGCCGTATAATGCCTTTTTTAGTTTGAGTACTCTTCCTTCTTCAATTTTCATTCCTTTAGGACATTTTATGTAGACGTCTGTATTTATTTTTCCATTAAGAAATGCTGTTGGCACATCCAATTGCTTGAGTGGCATCCCTTGCTGTATTGCCAAACTCATCATTAATCTGATAGTGGACATTTTTGCTACTGGAGCATAATGATTGTCTTCGCTGATTTGTTGGAACCCCTTTGCCACAAGTCTTGCTTTCTTAGTCCCATCTTGCTTAGTTCTGAATATCCATTTAGTATCTATTGCTTTGCTTCCCATTGGCAATGTTGCTTCTTCCCATGTTTCTAATTTAATTTGTGAATCTAATTCCTTTCTTATTGCATTCTTCCATTCATTGTCTTCTACTGCTTCTTCATATTCTTGTGGGTCTCCAGATAACAAGCAATATGCCGTATATAACTCATAATCCTCTGATAATCCTTTTGGTTTGTGTATTGCTCTTCCTGATCTTGTTTTTAATTCTTGCTTATTTTGTTCTTCATTACTTTCTTGATTTATTTCTTGAATATTCTCTTCATCTTCTTGATTCTTCCTTAATACTTCTTTGCTCAAAATCTCTCCAGATCGCTTATTACGCACATTAACATTATTCTGTGTATACTTCTTTTTGTTCTGGTCTTCTTCTTTGTTATTGCTGTTTTCATTTTGTTCAAATTTATCTTCAAAGTAACAGTCATCATTAATTTTCTCATTCTCTTCTCTTTTGTCTTCTTCTTTGTACCTTAATTGAGTCTCATCAAATCTAACATCTCTTGATATTTTTATTTCGTTAGTTTCTGGATCCCATAAACGATAACCATTTGGACTATATCCCACGAATCTCATTTCCTTTGCTCTTTCTAAAAGTTTATCCTGTTTTGGTAGGATATGAACCCATGCCTTTGATCCGAATACCCTGAGTTTACTCAAATCTTTGTTACCAAACTTTTTCTCTGCTGGTGTATAGAAATTTATGGCAGAGGATGGGCACCGGTTTATCTGATAGACTGCACATCCTACTGCTTCACCCCATAGTGACTTTGGTAGTCCTGTTTCAATTAATAATGTCCTTGCTTTATTGTAAATGGTTCGGTTCATCCTTTCTGCAATACCATTTGACTGTGGGCTATAAGGTGTGGTATGCTGCTGAATAATTCCTTTATTTTTGCAAAATTTATTTATCTTTTCATTTTTGAACTCTCCTCCATTATCGCTTCTAATTTTCTTCACTTTATTTCCCGTTTGTCTTTCTGTTCTGTTTATATATTCTATGAGTCTGTCTGTCGCTTCATTTTTGTTCTTGAGTAGGTATACCTCACAGAAATGTGTATAATCGTCAATAATAGTATGGTAGTATAACTCACCTTTTAGAGTAGGAGTTCGCATCGGACCAGATATGTCTGTGTGTATCAATTCACCACTACAGCGGGATTGTGGTTTTGTAGTGTTTGGGAACGGTAACCTGGTAGACTTACCTTGCATGCAGGGCTCGCATGGTGATTTACTGAAGGGAAGACTCATTCTTTTTAGCTGGTTTCTGTTGGCATGTCCTAACCTACGATGCCATGTCACTTCATTTGAAATACAGCATCTTTCAAAATTAATTTGTGTATCTATGACATACAGTTTACCCTTGATTGTACCGCTTACTGTAGATTGTGTGTTTGAAATGGACACATAGTCTTTATGAAATTTAATTTGAAAACCCTTTTTGAGCAATTTACTGACTGACAACAAGTTATGTGATAACGCTGAGACTACTAACCCTTCAACTACTATGTTACAGTTTTTATATTTCAAGTTTAGTTTGCCCTTTTTTGTGCTTAGCATATACTGACCATTTGCAACAAATATTTTTATTTCTTTTTCTAAATTTTGCACATCTGTCATATAAGGTAGGTATTTTTCTTTAATTAAATGTTCTGTTGCGCCTGAATCTATTACTAATTGTATGTTTTCACTCACGTTAACATCACTTGCACTGAAAGCAGTGAACATAATCTCCTGTTTGTTTTCCTCGTTCTCCGTTTGAGTGACATTTCCTGTTTGCCATGACGTTCTTGATCCACGACCTCTGTTTGAACTGTAGCGCTGGCCTCTATGATGCTGATTGCCTCTTTCAAGTCCTCGCCCTCTGAAGTTTGCTTGACCGCTTCGGCAGTGATACGCTTTGTGGCCTCTCTTGCCACATTTGAAGCAAGCTAAAAAGCTTTGAGCGCCTGTATCTGAACTGGTGTTTGTTTGTTGGCCTTTGAGCTTCAGCTCCGCATCTAACATCCGTGATTTCACAAAATCAACGGTTAAATCTTTGTCCATGGTTTCTAACGTGGTTATTACCGTATTGTAATCATCTGGCAGTGTCAACAAAAGGTGACATACTTTGTCGGTCTCATCCAAGGTTGTTCCTGTCCCTTCCAGCTCGGAGATAAGTTTCTCGAACTTTAAGAAATGATCCTGCAGTTTTTCATTATCTTTACATTTTAGAGATAGCAATTTCTTTCGTAAATATAGTTTATTAAACACGCTCTTCCTCTCAAATACTGCAGCGAGTTTCGCTATCATTTCACAAGCCGTTGTGCATTTTTTCACAATGTCGATAAACTTGTCTGACAAGCATTGCACTATAACGCTTCGTGCCTTGGCATCCACATTCTTCTCTGTCTTTGTTTCTTCCTTCAGCGCCTCTTCCAAACCTTTTTCTTCGAGCAATAGTTGAACTCTAAATTTCCAATTAGAAAAATTGGCCCCATCTTGAAGTTTCGGTAAGACGTAATTTGTATTCGTCGACATCTTGTTCTATGTTCCTTTCTTCAGCTCTTCTTATATACTTAAACGTTAGTAACTTGTTTCTTCACATTTTTATTTATTAATTTCCATTTTTGGCAGCGCAGTGGAAGCGTATTGAGATTAAAATGATAAACACATTAATTCACGGGCACCATCTTTATTTGCAGAGAGAGTATTATTCATAGACAAGAATTACCATAGAGTATCTAAACAAGGTGGTCATGTAAGGTGGACCGCACACTGTTAAGGCTTGCTACACACTTATATCTTTAACATCTTATCTTACACTTAACTCCTGCGAAGGAGGTAGTGATCAACATGCGCCTCATCATCGTTAATTATCGTCGAAAGGAAGAACGGCGATTGGGCGTCCACTGATCACCGCCGCGGTCGCCACCGCAGACCGCGGCGGTGTGGGGTAGGCTTTATACTTGCTGCAAACAGCATTTGCGAGAACTACAAAGTCATATCGATAAACCTCTTTATGTCATTATATTAGTTATGATAAACGCTTTCAGTCGCTCACATAGGACGACTGGTTTCGTCATGGCACTTAGATTTTAGAGCGTCTAGTCGCGAAGTTTTGGCGCAGTAGATATTTGAAACTTGTATTAGTGTCGCTCTGCTCCGCGTGTGTGCGATAGTGAGAATTAGTGAATTTACCAAATTTTTTTGTTTTTTTTTTTTTTTGCTTTAGTTGTTTTTCACTCCCTAAATCTCATGAAAATGTTTTGTTTTTTGGTCTTCTTGGTTTGGATAAGTAATAATCTAATGATATATTTGTTTTTTTCAAAGAATATTTTTGGTATTTATTTTAATAAAAATTTCGTCGTCATAATGTCAACGCAAAAAATTCATCACATGAATAATATAAATGCGAAAATTTGTGTGTAAGTATGTACCTACTTAAGTGTGTTCCCGTTCAACTCTGTAACGGCTGAACGGATTTGAATAAAATTTGCTATGGAGTTAGCTTGTATCCTGTATTAACACATAGGCATTTTTTTTATCCCGTAAAATATTTGGTTTCTCTAAAATAGCGGGTGAAACCACGGGGCGCAGCTAGTAATATATATAAGTACGAAGATATTGCGATGTTAAAAAAAGCCTACAAGCACAGTTTTTCTTCTAAAAAAGATAACATCTAGGTGTGGAGAATAGACAGCGCTTTTTGTATGGACAAGTAGGCGGTAAACTTCTAATCTTAAACTATCATTTACGTCAGTGTAATCGTTTCAGATGTGGCGTCAAGCCATTGAATACTCCCTGTTAGAGCTCTCCGTGTCGCAAGGCACGCTGGCCATGTTGGGAGCGCGCGCGCCGCCGCGACCGGGGCTCGGGGTCACCGCCGTTTGCGGACTGCTGGCGAGCAAAGTCGCATGCGTCACTAGTGCATTAGTGCTCGGCGGGGCACACGCAGCTATAGTTAGAGACTACGGGGGTGTTGATAATATTGAAAAAGGTAAGCGGCGCTAGGAATTATTTCAAGCAACAAACAAACAAAAAACTAGTTACCAGTGGTCAAAAATTGGCCAAGGCACGCTTATCAAAGATATCACGGGACACGCTGTTCAATCCAAGCTAAATTCGGCCAACAATGTTCCCGTACAGTGGCCACAGATTGTCTAGGGCGCGCTGGTCAGATATTCCCAGGCACGCTAGCTAAAGATATTAATTTGTACCAGGGCACGCTGGCCTAAGATAATTGTTATACCAGAGAGCACTGACAAAAAAAAATACTTACATGGGCACGCTGGCCAAAAATACTGAATAAACCAGGACACGCTGACCAAATAAATTTTGAAACCGGGGCACACTGACCCAATATAATAATTTTATCAGGTCACGGCGCTGACCAATGATTACTATTATACCAGGGAATGCTTAGAAGATAAATGAGTACCAGGGCACGCTAGCCAAAGTTATTTTTATATCAGGGCACGCTAACCAAAGACAATTATTGACGCTACGGTACGCTGACCTAAGATATTTAGTGCATCAGGGCACGCTTACCTAATATTATTATTGCAACAGGGCACGCTGTCCTAAGATAATTATTGCACCAGGTCACGCTGACCTAAGATAATTATTGCACCAGGGCACGCTGCCTAAGATATTTATTACACCAGGGCACGCTGACCTAAGATAATTATTGCACCAGGGCACGCTGCCTAAGATATTTATTACACCAGGGCACGCTGACCTAAGATAATTATTGCACCAGGGCACGCTGCCTAAGATATTTATTACACCAGGGCACGCTGACCTAAGATAATTATTGCACCAGGGCACGCTGCCTAAGATATTTATTACACCAGGGCACGCTGACCTAAGATATTTATTGCACCAGGGCAAGCTGACCTAAGATAATTAGTTACCAGGGAATCCTGGCCAAATGTAAGTCAGAGCAAAGCAATGGCCACCGAATTTTTACAAAAAAGTTTTAAAAAGAAAATGTTTGTTTCAGGGTCGTCAGCGGCGATGATTTTGTGGGCGGATTTTGTTGCACGGATACCTGGCAGTCAGTTTTGGTCTGCGCTGGTCTTCTTCACTCTGTTCGTTCTGTCCTTGTCTACTGCGGTAAGTATTACTTATATTCAACTAGCAGCGCCCCGCAGTTTCACCCGCTATTGTAAAAAAAAACAAATATTTTTCCGGGATAAAAAGTAAGCCTGTGTTAAGGGCTTATGCTATCTTCATACCAAATTTCATTCAAATCAGTTACAGAGTTGAACGGAAACTAATACATTTACAAACTTACCTACTTACTCACACAAACATTCGCATTCATAATATTAGTGTGATAATAGCAGTGCCCCGCGGTTTCACCCGCTATTCTACAGAAACCGAATATTTTTTCCGGTATAAAAAGCCTATGTGTTAATCCGGGGTATAAGCTACCTCCATACCAAATTTCATCCAAATCCGTTTAGCCGTTACGGAGTTGACTGGCAGCAAATACACTTACAATACTTACACAATGTACGCACAAACTTTCGGATTTATTACATTGTACTTTGTGTGATTACATACTTACACACTTAAGTACGCACGAACTTTTGCATTTATAATATTAGTGGGATAATCACAACTTACAAGGAACGAAATATTAATGAGCTAAAGGATAGAGAGAGCGAGACAAAATGGCGTTAATAAATTTAAAACACGCATTCAAAATAAAATAACGGTTGACATGAACTCTGCAACAGCATCGATAACAGTGGCGCCATCTAGCTCACTGTAAATGTAAACACACGGTTTTTAGTGAAACATGCGTGCCATCCCGCTCACGTCCACTTACTTGCACCGTGCGTGAAAGAGATCGCACGCCTATCTCCAACACTATTGCTTCCGTAATGTGCAGCCACATGGCAATAAATTATTAAAATGCGTATTTTAAGGCGCTTCTGGTCCAAACTTTGATGTCGACGTTCACCGGACGCGCCATGAGGAAGATTCGATGGGCTTTCCTGATACTTGTCTGTCTGCTGTTCGGTTTGATCGGGGTCATCACGCTGTGTACACAGGTAAGAAATCCTAACTAATATTATAATTCAGAGTTAGTTTTTAATACATATTTTGTTTAGTTTGAAAGTAGATACTTACAGATTGGTCCCATGTTTATCACAATCCAGTTCTGATGATGGGATCCATGAGGAATTGGAGGAACTTTTCAAACTTTATAGGCACACATAGGTATAGCTATTTTAGTATTTTCATCAACAAGTCAAGCATTTGCTTTCAGAACGTATCATTTGGTGAAGTGGAACTGATGAAGGCCACAGATGGCCATCGGAACTCCACAATGATATAAAGTATTTCACGGGTGGCGCCAATAACATTCGATAGCATTTCATTTTGCATTGCAAAATCGGTAGTAAATTAGCGTCATCTAGCCAGAGGATCTCCAGAGGGCGCCAGTGGAGAGTCCTGAAATATACTTACTATGCACTATACTTAAAAAAATAATACCAGGAATACTAAAATAAGCGACGAGGTCGCTTTAAAGAAATATTTTTAGCGATATTGTATGCTGAAGGGATCGACCTGAATTTTTGCACAGATATAGCGTAAGGGTCGGAGTGACAAGCTATTTTTTATACCTCGGGAAAATGTATTTTCCACACGAGTAAGAATGCTGAGAATGCGGGTTTTCGCTGTCCGAGGGGCGCAGCTAGTATTATATATCATCAAAATACACATATGTCCCACTAAAAATTTAAAAATAAAATAATTTTTTAGAAGAAAAAAACCGACTAAAGTAGAAAATAATATTTTAAATACTTCAAAGCAAAGAGCATTAAAGGACAATCAACAACCTTTTTTTTTTAAATAAGATACTGGTTGTCGCCCACCTGATGTTAGGTTGTTGCCCATAACAGTTCAGTGCCATCCAGAATTTTGAACTTCAACTGTATACAACCACGCGCAATGCACTGCGCTCAATTCTGTTTGTGCCCAGTAATTTTGCTGGAAACGGTTCAATCCGGAACATAGCTAATTTTTGCACACTACCGCTTCGCGATAGAATAACTTACAAAGGTAACTTCTTCCCGAGGCGGATTCTTACCACTACAGAAAATCTTTTGCTCCTAAAATCCTTAGCATATTCCAGGGAGGTCAATACATCCTGGACTTCCTCCTGTCGTGGGCGGTGTCGCGGCCGCGAGCGCCGACCGCGGCCGCGGCGGGCGCCGTCCTCTCCTACATGTACGGACAGGCGGCCTTCTGCGAGGACGTGTTCTTCACCGCGGCGGAATATCCCAGCGTCTTCATGCGGCTCAGTTGGGCGCTATCGCCGGCCGTACTCGTGGTACCTGCCAATAAATACTTCCCCCGATTATGGCCGGTGTCGTCGCTGATTTTACCTGACCTGACCAATGTTGGCACTTATCGATATTAGCTTACACATTTGACACGACAACCGCGGACTGCAGACCAACGAGAGAAACAGCCGAGGGCCTTAATGCAGAATCGCACTTATTGTAGTATCCAAACTAATATTATAAACGGGAAAGTAACTGTCTCTCTGTCTGGGTGTTTGTCGCGTTATCACGATTAAACGGCTGAACGGATCGACCTGAATTTCTGCATAGATATAGCTTAAGAGTCGGAGCTGGACATGGGCTACCTTTTTTGTAGCAAACGAAGTCGCGGGTAACAGCTATTATGAAATATATTGCTCTCTTTTGTTAGACGGTGGTCGGCGCGAGCCAAGTTGTTACGCTCTTAACCCCGAATACTGAAACGTTTGTTAACTTTGACGACAGATTAAGTCTATTGCTGCCTTTGTTATTTGCTTAGTGCCAGACAAGACAGTATTAGAATTAATCTGTTGTCAAAGTTAACAAGCGTTTCAGTATTCGGGGGGTTAGCATTATAGTCCACGTAACTCAAATAACACTTAATTTGCAAAATATCATTCCAGGGTATGTTCTTCGTGGGTATGGGCGTGCGGCCCGATGAGGCAGCCTTGGCCGGCTGGACGCTGGTGGCGGCCACCATCCTGCCTATCACGATCGTCATGGCTTTCTATTTGATCTTCAAGTTCAGAGTCAGAGTATGTATTTTTTTTATACCAAGTGAACTAATATCCTCCATAGTTATAGGTTTCCTTGAAGCCAGTGGTCTCATCTCATCAGCGCAAGCAGCCTTTAGCCCTGGGACCCTATTCGGAGAAATGACATTTTATCTCGGTTACTCTCACTCCCATTAAATTCTAAATTAGAGAGACAGTGACCGAGATAAAATGTCATTTCTCCGAATAGGGTCCCTGAAGGCGTATATTGCTTATTCAGTCTTCTGTACGTCATCCAGGAAGAGCTCGAGAAGTTTACGAAATCGATACGCTGTTCTAGCCAGTGCAAGTTTTTTTTTGTATGCCGTAGGCGGCAAACAAGCAGACGGGCCGCCTGATGGTAAGCGGTCACCGTCGCCTATGGATACCTGTAACACGAGGGGTATCTCAGATACCTTGCCGATAAAGTGATGAAGTTAACAGAAATCCTTCTGCAGCTCCCCCAAGAAGAAGAGTTCCATTCTAGTGCGACCTTCTTGAACTGGCCGTGTGGCCGCCAAACGGTGAAAGCATCGCCAGCGGTTCAAATACTTCGCGCCATTAATGAATTGGTACAATTTTGCCAGCGGTACAATGAGGCGTTTTCCAAAAAAAAAAAAAAAAAAGTAGTTCTAAAATACTTACTAGATGGCGTAACAGACCTGTCGTTTTACCTGTCATTGTCATTTCTGTCGAAATATTGTATGTTTATTTTTTAAATCGTAAATTTTGGCTCCACACGTTATGTATTTAGCCAGTGTCAACTATTGTAATATTTCAAATGAAGTCAAATACATAGTAACGTTACTTGAAATTGTCTAAATACACATGTCGAGCCAAAAAATACGAGAAAAAAAAAGGCACACGTACATTTTTTTGTCTTTCATGTCTTGACAGTGACAGCAAAAACTCAAGGTACATCTAACGCCATCTAGTGGGTACTTTTATAACCAGGATTTCTTTTTTTTTGGAAAACGCCTCATTTAGCGATTTGTAAAATTTCTTTGTTTCATTTTCAGTTCGTACGAGGAGCGATTGGTACAATTTACCAATTGCCTGTCCCCTCGTAATTATTGATAATGCAAGTTTCATTTTGCAATGTTATCTTGTTTCAGAATATCTTGCAGACCGAGAAATGACACGAGCGCTTAGCTGTTTGGCGATTTATAAACGTGAAATAAAACCGTAATGATTACTGGCGCGGTTTTATGGGGCATAGCAAAACACAATTTCAGAAATAATGACACCATATTTATTCACAATGTTCTCATTACACCAATTTGTTACCAAAATAAATGATTATTTCATTATTAGTTATAGACATCCACCTAACTTATAGAACAAAAACAATTTGGCTCGACAGTTTTGTATGCAACTTTTAGGCGTCAAAACTACCACAACGTGGTATTTACATTTGTAACTAGCTGTTTTGTGTTACAGCAGATTCACATCTAGCTGGAATTTAAATTGTCTGATCGAACATTATTCAACTGACACATGGCAACGCGACGCGAAAATATTAAAAAGTCGCGTGTATGTGTGGCCTGCCGTTGTCGCCCTAAGGCCTCGCTACATGGCCTGACCTGACATCGTTCGAAAGAGATGGCTATATATAAGTTTCTGGGGGAGCGAAGGGGAGAAGCTATAACCTTAATAGTTTGTTTCTTTTGCTCCCGTGAAATTCAAATCTAGCTGTTCCTGTCACACGATGTCAGGTCAGGCCATTTATAGGCATTACTATTAGTACTCACGGGATATTTACCACGGTTATTGTTTTTGTTGAGTTCCCGATATTTCGGCATAGTTGCATGCGCCATGTTCACGGGTAGACTGAAAATCAAAGTCCACAATGTGACCAAAATACAAAGCGTAGTGATACTGTGAGTGTGTATTGTCGAGACTTGCAATCGAGTTCTAGTACCAGTGGTACCCGTTGCAAAAGACTGAGAAAGGGGGTAGATCGGTTTGTCTGCTCCTAAATTTCGTAACTTTTTTATCATCCACCCGCATCTTCAATCTACCCGTGAACATGGCGCATGCAGCTGTGCCGAAATATCGGGAACTCAACAAAAACAATAACCGTGGTAAATATCCCGTGAGTACTAATAGTAATGTAAACCACCACGAAAGTCTAAAACAGCATGTATAGACACATTTAATCTATCTGTGACGCAGTGTGGCGACAGAGGCGCAAATATAAAAATAATTGAATTTTCTGGCAACACGGTATACTTGCCCATGGCTAAAACAGTGATTAATGAACCGAGATCGTCGCGTTTGTGGCTCACGGATGACTACAAAATAGGACACATCGCGTGAGTATTTATTTAAAAAAGTTAAGCCTACCATCATCGGACTTGGTATCGTCATCGGAAGAGCTCCTGGTCGTCACTGGATATTAACATTATATGATTATTCATAAAAACTGCACACAATACTTTGTTCTGCACGATGTCCTCCATTACGATTCAAAGGGAGTATTCTTTTTTAAGGTTAAACTTTTAACATGTACAAACATAATATAACTGTACAGTATTCATTTCAAACGTTGACTACTAGTATAACGTACTAAGGTACAGCCGCGGAGGTCGCGCGCTGCGTCACGGTGCCGGGCGCGCGACGTCGGCAGCTAAACATCGTCGCGGTAAGGAATAAGGGTGTCTACACATGGCCTGACCTGACATCGTGTGAAAGGGACAGCTAGATTTGAATTTCACGGGAGCAAAAGAAACTAAACTATTAAGCTTATAGCTTCTATGTATTCTATGTATTTACAAAAAAAAAAGTATTTATGTATTCTATCAGTTATCTGGTTCCCATAGTACAAGCTTGCTTAGTTTGGGGCTAGATGGCGCTGTGTGTAAATAACGTCCACCAATATTTATTATTTATATCCACCAATATTCTCCCTTTCGCTCCCCAAGTAACTTATATATAGCCATCTCTTTCAAACGATGTCAAGTCAGGCCATGTAGCGAGGCCTCGAGGATGTCACGGTTCGGTCCCTGAATCGGTAATTATGAGTTTAACTCTGACCAAACTAAGAAAGGACCTGACAGAGGCAACTGTTGCAAGATTGCAAAAGCCTAAATCCTACTCACTTAGCTAGTTTTTCTAACTATTCCAATTTTTGCAATACAATTGCGGCTTTCAGATCCATTCTTAGTTTCGTCAGTGTTCTTTTATAAAATACCAAAGAACAATAATATTCCGTATTTGTAGTACAATTTTGCAATTTCGGGTTAAAACAAAAAAACTGAGCTTAGCATCGAGGAAAAAAACCCCATCGTTTTTAATACAGCCTTGGAACTTAAACCTACATTAAAAATAACTTAAATATTGAACTTCTCATATAAAAATAGTGTTAAGCATACATACATATCTAAAATATTAAAAATCTAAGTAAATAGACCGCCAAGACAATGTTATAATTTACCCCGCGCGTCGAAATCTTCATAAACTATCGCATGTTTTGTGTTCAAAGTTAATACATTTTAGCCCTCTTACCCCCGAATACTGAAACGTTTGTTAACTTTGACGACAGATTAAGTCTATTGCTGTCTTTGTCATTTGCTTAATGCCAGACGAAGGCAGTATTAGAATTAACCTGTTGTCAAAGTTAACAAACGT
Organism: Apocheima hispidaria; assembly: GCA_947579745.1. Classification (NCBI taxonomy): domain Eukaryota; kingdom Metazoa; phylum Arthropoda; class Insecta; order Lepidoptera; family Geometridae; genus Apocheima; species Apocheima hispidaria. The sequence goes on along the minus strand of OX388157.1, from coordinate 4,777,581 downwards.
TTCAGTATTCGGGGGTTAGGCGCAAGCCACTCGGGAGACGGGGCGCGGACGTAACCGATCTCAACAAAGCAATTTCAACCTTCGTGCCCTTATAAAAAAAAAACCATCAGGTTGTGTCGCGTCACATCATATAAAGACTTTGTTCTTTGTATCTTATTTAGAGGACATTAAGGTTGACATTGCTTTGAATCATATGTACACTAATATGTATACTATTATGTACACAGTTAAACAATAAATTATTTCTGATTCTGATTCTGAAAAAAAAGAACGGTTGTGTCCGCGCCCCGTCTCACAAGTGCGGCTTTAAATCTTAATTATTTCGTAAAATATAAATTGCACCGAATATGAAGATTATATTGTAGATTTCAAAATGAATACTTGTTCTCAATATGGCTTATGTAAAGTTTAGAAAAATATAAGTTCAGGTAGGTATGTTTGTCATAGCTTTAAATTATTTCCCACTATCCTGTTGTAGTATTAATCTAAAAGCATTATATTATCAGCCTCTCTTTTCATTTTAATATGTGAGAAAATATGGCAATGATTGTAGAGATGACAAAAATTAGTACAACCAAATCGACGTTTATGTAAGGCTAATTTATAATAGAGGGGTATAGAATCAAAACTCGCAAAGTCCACTAAACTTTTCAGGAGAGCGAAGTTACTCATATTGTTAAGAATGTATTGATAACTATAAATATTTGGAGACCGTATTGTGAATAAGCAATATATTTGATAAAGATTCAAAAGACAAAAAAGTGATGGACTCTGCTGCTTTTGAAACTGAAGCTTGGATTTGGCTTGGACTTTGCTGCTTATGAATCTGACATATCTGGACATTGCGGCATTTTATGTGACTAATACTTTACTCAAACTATTTCGTTACCGAAATGTCGAACTGCTATTGGCTAGAATAGGACTTGGCAGTTTCTGAAATGAACTGCGCGGGACTTTGCTGACGATTAGTCGTAATGATATTTGCAGGCTCTCGTATATTTGCCATGAACATTCTTTATATCGCGCCAGCATGCTCTGTGTACCGTAATCGGTAGTTTTTTTAAACAGAGCAAACGATTATGTATATAACCCTAGATTCTCGGCAATGACATTGGCACCATTCACAAGAATCGCGCGTATTTTTGTTCTATTAGTTTAAAACTATAGTTAGGAACATTAGCATACATTATAGATCAAATTAACAGTAATCTTAAAATTTTGTTAAATTCGGGACTCGGTTATAAAAGCAATAGCAACAAAAACAATTAGTGTTAATAGTACTCGGTTTATCATTTTCAATCACGGTCACTACACAAAAAAATATAATCAAGATTTTAACTAACACTGTTAACTAGATATAGCGTCTTAAAGTAAATTTGGAAGAAATTTAAATAAGTTAAGAAAGAAATAAGGTTTATGTTTAGTGATTTTTTTGTTCATGAAATGATAGACGCGAAATTGTTTTTTATACAACTGAGTGACCGAGAAAGTCGCTCAGAAAGTTCATATCAAATTCTTTAAAATGATACTCTATTCCAGTGTAAAAAATAGTCGATTTTCAATTTCCGTAACTTTACAAAATTTGAAATGATTATATTATTTACATAATTTCGGTATATTACAAACAACAGGCTTTTATACGAAAAAAAATATAATTAAGATATTCCCATCGGAAGAGACCAGAGCTATAAAATATCATAAATAATAAAAACAAATTCGTAATTGTCATAATTTGACGCCATACATCCATGCAAAAATATAATACAAATCATTTGCTGCAGACATACAGTTTAATATAACTATGTATGATACCACGAAAGGAACATTAAAAAACTAAATAAGGCAATAGGTTTTCTTGTGCATTGTTTAATGTTTTCATAAGATTCATCCATGGCCATATAGTGCAACCAACTTGTCTATGAGCCGAGTGGAGGAGCCACCATCCTGTTTTACTAAACAAAACTGATTACCTCCCGTTGAAAATCTTTCATTCCTTATGTGGTCACTACAGATGAGTTGGTCGAATTGGTATAATATGATATAAAAAAAGATTATTCATAAAGTCAATTTAGGATCTACCGAAATAATGGTGAGCTAGGCTGCTTTGAAATGAGTATTTTTTAAAGTTCTCCCTATGTGTCAGTTTATTTTGAATTTTCTTGGAGAGGTTAGATCACAGGTTAGATATTTCAACCCGCCGGGAACGCTAGTTATCGAAAGACAAATTTGACATTCTAAAGTTTATCGTCAAAATTGGTTTTTGTCGACAAAAATGCCAAATATGGCGTTTGGAATCGATAGAACTGTTTTTTTTTTTCGACGGCAAATATCAATTTTGTTACCGTAAAGGTAGTGACCGGCAAACATCTTAAGCAGAGCGGCGTAGAGGGGTAAACCTTGGCGCATGTACACGTACGTCGAAATCTTCCGCGCAACCAAAGAGACCTAAAAATCGACTGATGTGCAGGTGACGTAATTTTTCAAGTTATTTGCCGGAATTGTCGGCTATTGTACTTTCTCTGCTGGACCCACACATCTCCGGTAGATTCGAGCCTCCACTGGGTTCAATATAAAATTAGATTCGAGTTGCTTCATATTTTCTGATAATTTTTTTATTTTTATTCAGTTTTCATTTAAAAAAAAAAAATGCCATTTAAATCACTATAAATATCCTATCCTATCCCCGATCCAAATTATACCTACATATAAAAGCATAGCAAATTATTAGTAAACTCTGACAAACTAAAAATCTAAACCTATTTCGTTCTGTAACATTATATTGACTAATTTTAAGACTTACATTAACTGGACACAGTAACCGAGTGCATGATATTTTTTTTCTAACGGTGTTTGAATTTTTTTTTAGTACTTTTTGCAACACCTTAAGTAGAAAAGCTAGTAGAAGCAATTTTCAAACAATATTTGGTCAATTTTTGTATAAATAGCACACAAATACATACTCTTAATAAGGCATGATTATATTGCCTTAAGTGACAAGAGAATTTTACAATGACTAATGTGATAATTTTTGAACAACAATATAAGTGAGATCAAGGTTTCACTTTAAATTTTATATAAATTGATCTACACAGCGCAGCTCTGGATACACACTACCTTACAAACCGAGACACATTGTATTCCGAAAATGTACAGTAATTTTGATATTTGGCCGTGCAAATCATATTTGCAAATTACTTACTGACGATACTTAAACTATACAACGTCAATCACGACATAATATATTTACAGTAAAATTGAATTTGATATAGTTTAAGATATCATGCATCATACAGTCTTTACAAAATACAAAATGTAACATGGATTTAGGAAACATCAATATTATTATTTTTTAGAATATTTAGTATTCAAAACGTAATATAGACCTCAATGAATTTAAATAATATTAAAAACATTCACCAACATCTAGACAATATGTATATATATCTTAACACTTACAATAATTACATTATCCTATACAAGGCTAAAACTAGGCAATCTGTATCGTCCACAAGCTTTCCATATCACATGTATCCAAGGGCACATCACTCACTGCATCACTTAGTCCTACTAAGCACCTTTTCACTTTTTCTAACAATCCATTCACTTAGGCCGACATCACACTGGCGGCTGGCTTGAGTTGCCAGACTACTCGGTCACAAAACAAACAGCACTTAAACCTACGAATAATGATTTATCTATTGTCAGCTAGAAATTTCGGAGTTTTCGGCCGATTCAGTTCTAAAACATCTTGTTCTGCGAGCAAGAAGCCCGACAAATCACTAGATGGTGACAATGCGATTTGGCCTTATAAGGTATTTTATCATTTCGATTACTACCTCTCATTTTCAATTAGGTATTACTAATTTACCTATCAAAGTGACACGATGCCAACAAACCCAACTAAACGTTAAACATAATAGTTCAACAAACAGAATGGAAACTTATAATAAATTGCATTGTAATATAGGATCGTTTCGTAATGTCTAAAATCTATGATAGCTTGGCAGGCCTTACCTAGTGTTACCATATGACATGCAATTTAAGGCTCAGGTGGCGGCCGGAATTGACAGACATTTTTGAACTTTGAAGACTTACACATACAAGGTTAAAAAGTTGCAAGTATTCTTTCAATACTGCGTTATTACAAGTTTAGCTTAGACAAGCCCTTTCTGAAAAATCAGACAATTAAGATGATAGTCCTTCCGCGAGGTTTTGGCGCATTCGATATTTGAAATTGTATAGCTGTCGCTCTGTTTCTCGTGCGTGCAATAGAGACTGTTAGTAAATTTTCCTAACTTTTTGATGAAATTAGCGTTTCGGGGGTAGTCTGTTATCACCCCCTAAATCTTAACAAAATATTTTGTTTTTGGTGTCAATGGCTTGGATAAACTATAATATATGCCGCTATTTTTCGTTTTAAAACAAAATGTTTATAGTATTCTAACAACAACTAAGTACATCTCCTAGTCGTATTTTCGATGCATTTTTTTTTTATAAAAAACAAACATACAGGCATAGTAACAGTTTTTCACGGTGTAGATAACATATAAAAAAATCAACGAAATCAGGTAACATTTAGGAGTGGGTATCAGACTACGCTTTTTGTAAGGACTAGACAGCGGTATAATCTATTCTTCAGGAAGCTCTGACAGGGATCCTCTCATTTTTCCGGTAACCTTAGACTTACCAGTAAATTTTTTCAAAATATCACGAATGTGATCAAATAGTAAAAAAAAAAAAGTTTTAGTTTGCATTGCAAAAATAGACACGTAATAATTCAATGACAAACATCCCTTCCTTTTTTTTTTGGTACTATGAAAACTTACGTGGTTTTGACACATTTTATTTTAACAAAACGTGACGAAGTCGCGCGCGTCTCACTTATAGCATTCCTTGATAAAGATCACCGGATGTGATCGAAACTGTAATCGGAATTAACCGACTCAATTTAACGTGAATATTCCCGTTTTATTAAAATATCCAAATATAAATCCCTTCCTTTCTTGAGATTCTGTGTAAAACTCAATGAGAATCTAAATGCTTCGAAATAATTGATGATCGATCGCATCGGGTGATCGTCCCCTGCGTGATGACACTCGTGGAATATTATCAGGTCCGTTATCTTTCAAGTATAATTATGTACGAGTGGGCCATCATGTCCAGTACAATCTGGCTCATCATTACGAATAACTGATAACTTTCAATTTCGAAGTCCCATTTGTCCTTGTCCCAGTAATCGACGCCATCTTCGCCACTGTACGCTCCAACATCGTTTACGGGACACAGTCTCAATTACCTTTTTCTGTTGAGACCAAAGCTTTGACAGAGAAAGCAATAGACGACCGGATACACGTCTCTTTCAAACAGAAAAAAAATGATGGTAAAGTAAGTATTACTCATTAAGAAAAATGGCAATTATAATATTTCTGTCCCGTGGCGTATTTTCAGTTTTTCATGGGTCTGCAATTATAACTGCATCCTGATTGGTCGAAAATTGGTAAACTAATGGATGTCCTGCTACGTTAACCGACATTCTCTACCTTTACTTTTTCTAAGGACCAGAGGGACAGTATTGACAAGGTGCGTTTGCCCACTTGCTCCCATGGCTTCTGCATCTCTTGATGACACGTATGGCAATTAATGTTTTACCCGAGCCAGTTGGTACAATTATGTGTGATTGTCTCCGTATTGGATGGTAATCTGGTTATAACATCAATCCCGCTGACGTCTTAGACCAGCGTGCTTATCCTCTAACTTTGAAACGTTCGTGATTCTGATTGCAAGAGCATGCCATCTACTCGTCGCACTATGCGCGATCCCGCTCGCGCAACTCTCGCTATCGCTTTCAGAGTTACAGGGTAAGCCCACAGAGCTGGCCGCACTGTACGTTTGGTACCAAGACGATCGCGCAGAGGGACCGGTGCAGTAGTATTTCCACTAGAGCGAGCTGTCACGAAGGAAGCTATCGATCTGTTTTCTCACTCAATAAACGTATAATCCTGTAACCCCGTGTGAATAAAAGAGACAGATATATCAATAGTTGATCGACGACATCACACTGCCGGCGAGAACCAGCCACTAGTTTGTCGAAGGGACAATAGATATCAAAGATAATACTCGCCGAGCGAGGCTCGCTTGGCGTTCAGATCACTCGCAGACACTCAGCGGTCACACCAGTGCCAGTAATCGCCCGTCGCACTCGCACATTCGCTATAGCCCAGCGACAAAACTATCGGAACTATGCACTCGCTACTCGCTTCTAGTTCTACTCTCTCATTTATCGTCGGCGGTGGGAAAAGTCCCTAATGATAGTGTGGCACTTGACATCGCTATTCGCGTTCGTACAGCACACAGATCACACTAGATACCGCATTACGAGATTCGTTGTTCCTAAAAAAAAGTCACCAAAGTTTGAGGCGCGGCGCGGGTCGCGGGGAGTGCGACCGAGCGTTCTCATTAGATATCTCAATGCTACGCCTACTCGCGCCTAACAATCAACCAATCAGAGTAATTTCTTATAAGTGTATTTAGACTGATCTGTGGCGCGTTTCCAGCGTCCTGCATGCAGAATCTAGGTGTAGCATATCCGCCGTGTTTGATCAAATAATTATTGTGTCGCCCAAATATCACGAGCACTAAATAAATACTATTTTAATCCTTTGATGTGTTGGACTAGTAAGGCTAAAGGCGAAGCGAGTAAACGTTGTCACTTTCGAACTCATTCGGTTAGATGTAAAAGCGGCCTTCCCGGGGGGGCCTCAAGGCTAAACTATTTCACCTCAAGTGCGAAACACTTGAAGTGAAATAGGCCTGCCGACGGCCGATGGGAGCGTGATGGGCGAAGGAAATATTTGACTGACAAGTTTTCACCATTTTAAATTATATATTATGCCTAATATGTGCAAGCAGCTTATTCTATCCATTCTGAATGTCTTGTGATCCATACAACCTTACTACGTCTAGTTAAGAGTGAATAAACCAAGTTACATATTATTCTTCCCCATTGTCACAGTCTCAATACCTCATTCCCAAAATACTATTCGTATTCACTGGAATTTTTCACTGGTATTTCTATCAGACTACTAATATCACAACAATATCGTAACTTTGTACTTGCTATCAGTTCAATACACTTTTAAAATTAATAAATACCAACCGTAACAATTTAGAAAATAATGTGAATTCAATCTGTAATTTAAACCTACATATTTTTTTTACATTTTTGAAATTTATTATAACACAATTTCATATTGTCGAGTCCTTACGATTACTTATTATAGTATTTTACTATGAAAACTGACGTGGTTTTGATACATTTTGTTTTAATAAAACGGGAATTACTCACGTTAAATTGAGTCGGTTATTCCGACTATAGTTTCGATCACATTCGGTGACCTTTATCAAGACAAGCAAGGCAAGACGAGGTCGCGCGCGTGTCTCGCTGAGCATTCCATTTATTAAAACAAAATGTACTTATTATAGTCACTACTAGGTTGCTGTCGTTGAATGTTGCACGAAATTTTATTCGATACAGTTTCCCTGATCGGATGCCCAAATTTACATCTAAATACTCGTGTATTTACATTATTTTACAATCTTATCAATATGGCTTACTACGAATTATAACCTTAATATTATTTTCATTCTAATGTGCAGTTTAGTTAGCTGTTTAATTTTGCATTGTTTGTACTCAGTAAAACCAAAGTATTAATATTCTTGACATTTACAAATACGCACCTAACTCTAGTTTAAAATATATTATAATACTAACTAAGACATATGTTTACAACAAGATTTTAGAAATAAGGCAGTTCATACTTCTATACATAAGCATCAGTACAAAGAACCTAAAATGTAACAATTTTAACAGTGAGCACACAAATGTATTTAGTTATGTAAGATGTAGATTTTAAATTATTTTAGGCAAACACTAAAAGGTAATCTGTGTTCTATAAAATGTTTTGTCAATTTCTCATGAATGAGAAAGGTCACATGTGAAAGCGAGGCAGAAAATTTATAGAACAAATTAGCTTAGTGTAAAATTATTAATGTGGCCCAGAGTGTATATTTACAAGGTGTTGACTGTCACAATATTTAAAAAAAAATGGATCCAGTACATTCATATTGATATTTAAATTTGACACACACAATCACAATAACTATCTGGTAAATATCCTCCTGAGATTTCATAGACATGATATAATAGTAATACATAATTATTAAATACTAATTGTAAGTATACAAACATGTGTCACTTAGATAAAGCCGCCAACTATATAAAAATAAATGTGATTTGCCAACAATGTCGCGAAAACGAGACCAAATTTAACTTTCGGAAGTTTGTCGGACATAAACGTTAATATAACCGCTATTTATCCAATATTCCTATTTTTACAAATTATTTACAATAAGCATCCATAAACCCTATTCAGTAATAATAGGCCGTAATTCTAAATAACAACAACTGTCTTCAAATTCAAAGTAGAAACTTTGTATTTCAAAGGAATCATTGCTAGATTCGCTTCAGCATAAATATTGTTTGACAAATCTTTACTTTGAACTGACAGCTTAATATACATAACTAGGGATTGGTTGAACAGCACGCACTTTTATTTCAAACTAAATAAATTCAATGTTATTCCAATGGATTAAAATTGAAGCTAACTTTACTAAAAACACGTGTCGCAACCAATCTAAAACATTATGCTAGCTGTACACTCTCGAGACCCTCATTAAGCATTTAATTTCTCACCGATCATATTCCTATTTAAAAATTCTATCCATTGCCATTGCATTCGGTTGCCTGGGAGAAATTAGTTTCGGTGTCTCCTGTCTCAGTGAATGTGTACAGCCTGCATAAAATGTTACATGAGTAACAAAACATTCAGCAGTGTTCAAGTGTCAAGCACACGTCACAGTTTCAGCCACATCACCGCGACTGCATGAACGCTTGCATACAAGCACTTGTCACATTTAGTTTCACTGCCACTGCACTAACATTTGTATAGCACACGTTAAGTTTTACAGTTTCACACTGCATGTATGTTTTCATATCACTAGTCACATTATTTCCGTTTCACCGCCACATCATGTACGTTTGCATTCGTAGATTGTAAACTGCGCGCGCGTACCAGGCGTATTGCAGCAACTGGTGCGCGCGACGCGAAGCTTCGTCTCACTCGGGCTTCGCGGCTCGGTGCGGCGGCAGAGTGTCGTGCCTTCGGTACATCAACAGGTACGGCATCCGCGGAGGCTTCGGCTTCAGCACTTGCGCGTCGGTCACCTGCGTCACCGTAGAGTCGTCGTATCTAAAATGGAGATAGTGTTACTGTTAACAAGATGAAGTGTTGATGAGGTTATAGGTTCCTGAAGAGATAGAAACTCAGTATAGTTTGTCCTCATTCTGTGACTTGTCACTGTAGGAGACGAAAAATAGATGACATCATTGTAGAAACGGGGTTTTTGTACAAGAATAATGTTTATGTGTTTTAGTTGTTTATAGACGATTTGAAATTAAGAAAAATTTCAATGAATTGAAAAATGAATACACGTTTTTTTATTTTCATAGTTATACTTTCTTGAGGCCATCTGGCGTTGCTAAAAGTACTTATGTCTTTATTATAATCTACAAGTAATTTAGAAAATAACTGTAAGGGCTCCGATTACGGCGCACTCGAGATTATCTCGGACACCGACTCACCTGAGAATTACAATAACAACTCACGTAATATAAAACGCACAGAAAAAGACAGCACTCATTTTATTGTAAATTTTTCTGCTCACAAAATTTGTCTGCTCTAAAATTAATTTAAAAAAATATACCTAGTTCACAAATATTATTTTACTAAAAGATATCTATCTTTATAAGGTGTGGCTTAATGAATGGTTATCCATTCATTACTCCACACCCTGCATATAAAAATCCATTGCTGGTTTGAATATTTTTTTTTTGGATTGTTCGCCTCAATGGTTTATGAAAAATGACACAGCTAGTTACGGTATAAAAAAAATCAAAGTAAATGTCTTTTATCTTTACCTGATCCATCCAACTTGTCCATGGAAAGTATCGGTAAGGTAATGGCCTTTCACAGCCTCAACCCCCTCGTGGTAGACGACAGCAAACAACTTGTACAGTCGTTGCTTCGTTGTGTACTTCAACTTTGTCGACATTACCTCTGTAAGACAATTACAATCATGTTATTTACGTACATATTCTGGAATGTATTTGTGAGGTGAGTTGTGTACTCAGTAGGTATTGTCCACATGTACGTGAATTTTATCACTTGTTGAGAGACGAAAAATAAATTAACATCATTGTCAAGATTCGTAAATAATTGAAGAGTTTAATTATGGCTGTTATATTAATTACTTTTGTATCAGTGTTTCACTAATCCCACATTTTTTTTTTGTATGAAAATTGTGTTTACAGTTTGTATTTGTTGTTAAAAGAAAATTAAAATAACAGACTCCAAAATGTAGCCTATAACACTCCGGACGTCTTTAGGAATGAAATCCAACAACACCTCGCTAGTCAAAATCGGTCAAGCCGTGTAGTGCCCGTCAATAGTCGATTTCTCGTTAAGAAAAAAAATCATTGAAAAGACCTCTTTTTCACGATTTTTCAAGATTTACACACATTTTTCGTTTTCGATATGCTCGAAGAGATTATAACACTAATGGAGTTAGCCCTAATAATAATATCTAGGTTTGCATGGAACAGAATTTCGATTGATTTCCTGACTTACATGTAATTAGCAATTATCTGTTTTTTTTTTACTAGGGCGTGCTAAAGCCATCTCTTTTCTTCTGCGCGCGAAACTGTATAGCGCTATCTTTCTCTCGAAACACCCTCTTAAGAAGACTTACTAGGATCAATCTTCAAATCGATAGGGAAATCGATATTCTTCACTATCTTGGCGGTGTGCCCTTCAGCATCCAGTTGGAAACACTTCAAGTGCAGAAGCAGCACCACCGGCAACTGTTCCAAGGATAGTTGCTGCCACGCGTCGTTCACGCCTTCTAATGTATCTTTGCCAGCGAGAAGTTCCAGGGCATCTTTAACACTGCTCGCACGCTGGAATAATACGATTTTGTTAGTTTGATGTATTTCTTGGGGATATGTTTGTGGTTGTGGAGGAAAACTCAGTTAAACTTGTCCACATTTTAGTGCTTTACACTTTTCAGAGACGAAAAATAATAATTGCATCATTGTAAAAGTTTCTTACATTTCTAATGTTGTTACCTAGATGGGGTTGACCACTCAAACTTTGTTTTCTTTTAAATTTTTGGCTCCACAGATTGTGTATTTAGCCAGTGTCGAGTTTTGTAATATTTCAAGTGAACCACAATATTTCACAACAAAAAGATTTCATAGTTTAAGTCAAGCAAACTAAGTCACGGTCAAGTCCAAGTCATGCCCCGGTAAGTGGTGGAGACTTTACTAAAGGTTTCTATGGAGTTTTGGAAACAACACGATATGTCACGTTTCACGATACTATTCTATTCACTAACACTCGTGCACGTTCACGAACACTTAATGGATAAAAATCGGCCATTTTTACACAATAACACAAGTTTTGGAAAACAATACAATGACGCGACATGGCTTCTTCACGTTCCCGCCAAAACTGTGCATTTTGTGTATGATTCGACTTTATTTTTCATTTTGAGCTAGCTCTGCTTTTGTACACGAATATAAATTAGTATCTCACCTCGATGTCCAGTTGTAGAGTGAAGAAGGGCTGCACGGCGTCGGTGACGTCGTGGTGCGTGGCTCGGTGCAGGCGCACGCGCGTCTTCCCTCGGAATATGTCTGCGACGGGCGTGCGGCGCGCCGCCCAGCGCCGCTCCACCGCGCCGCGGTTTCGGGGACCCATCACCTGCACAAACAAATAACACTTCAAGCTACTTAGCAAGCAGTTAATACTAGTTAGCGACGAGACGAGTCACTCGCCAAGAGTAAGCGTTCGTCCATTAATCGTCCGTTAATTAATTGACTGCCCCGGTGGCTCAGTTGGTAGTGAACCTACCTTCTGTGTTTGGGGGCGTGGGTTCGATTCCCATCTAGGACAAACATTCATGTGATGAACATTTGTGTTTGTTCTATGTCTGGGTGTTAAATCTATATAAGTATGTATTTAAAAATATCTATGTACGTATATCAGTCTCTGGCAGCCATATTACAAGCTTTGCTTAGTTTGGGGTCAGATGACCGTGTGTGCAGAAATGTCCCAGATATTTTATTTATTTATTTAATCACGTGAGTAATATCAAAAATATCATTTAATATGTGTAGCGTGTAATAATGAGAAGAAAGAAGAACTTGAAAAATTTCCTTCTCCTTCGCCAAAATAGGAAAGTTGCTACAAAGCATTGGCAATAAATAGATTATACGAGATATTATTATTATTATTTTTTATTTCCTCTGTATTTTTTTTTTTTTTTAAAGTGCGATCGAGATAGTCGAATCAGCTGCCTCTTAAGTTTTTTTTTTTTTGATACCTTACTTGAACCCATTTTAATTTCTCATAGTCTCACCATAGGACATACCTTCCACTCATCGGAGTCATCGTCGAATTCTTCTTGCGGCTCCTGACTGATGACGCCGTTGGGGGGACTATTCACGTCCTTAGGTTCTTCAGGCTCCACCAGCTTTATCAGCTGAAATCAAATACGGTAAGCTATTATGATTCAATCTATCGTTTTACATAACATTAGATTAAAAAAATATTTAATTATGACAATGTATGTAGTATGACCCAGGGTGTGGACTAAAACTGCAACCAGAACCACCGGAGGACGGGCAGCAGCGTCCTCTTAGTAAACGGTGAGCGTTCTGCGATCCCCAAGCCGCCTGCCAAGCGTGGGGGTTAAATCAGTGCAAGTTTCGTCATGCTGGGCCGTTATAATTGATTGTCAGTAGTTTATAATTTACATACATTTAGTATGCATTACACCTTTACTCTCTATCCTGTAACTTCGTTCAAACACGTTACGCGGCTACGTTCTCTGTGGAATTTGCATAATAATTGATCACTTATTGCAGTATATGACGGCGCGCGCGCCGTCATATACTGCAAACCGTCATATTGCACTTATACTACACAATGACATCAACAGAAAAAATGGAATCATAAATTAATATTAGATGTAGTCAAATCTTACCTCAAGCATCTCATCATTTAGCGAGTTGAGCAAACACCCAAGGAATTCTTCAGCATCTTCCTGCCGGCCCTCCTGCGAGCCGGGGAAGGGGCGCAGCGCCCGCAGCACGCGCAGCCCCGCGCCGCCCTCCAGCGGCGGCCCGGCGGGGACGGCCGGCGCGGGCGCTGCCGCGCCGCGACCGTTCCGGCCGGCGGACGTTAGTGGACTGAACTCGTAGCACAACTCTACCCTGGAATCAGAATATTCAATGTTAGCTCGATATTGGGTATTACAACAGGTATTAATAAATATTAAACATGTAAATTATGTAAACTAGAAATTATACTCCGATTTAAGTGCTTGCTTGTAAATGGTTCATACTCAATTTTATCAAACTAAATTTTTTTTTTAACCTGGTTATGGTGGCACTTCACATCGCTATTCGTGGTCGCGTATTCGTCCAAATACAAAGTCAAAAACCTTTATTCCAAAACCATAGACAAATTATATCAAGCTGCGTAACCCGATTGTAGTTACTGTTAACGACGTAAGATGTAGCTAGCGCTTTAAACATGATCGTCACAATTACTGCTCGACTCGAAATAGAAACCCAAGCTAACTTATTTTTTAAGGTACGGAGAAAAAAACGCCATTTGTTATGAATATTTTTGAATTAATACTATCAGTAAAAATAACATTAACCATATTTCGACCGGCTTTTATAGCAGTTTGAATGCGCTTTTTGTATGGACGAGACGGCGGTATACTCCTATTTTTAATTAAGACGGTGGGGGCGCGGGGGCCCTTTTTTGCCGTCTGCCACTGATGCCTTTTGTACTACAAAAATTACCACGATGCGAGGACGACGTCAACTTTGTGTGATTCTATTGGTAATAGAGTTGAATGTTAACGGTAGTTAGATACTGACATAGAATCGATGACAGGCGTGGAGGACTTGCCGCGGCGCGTCTGATAAGGCAGCGCTTTCAGCATGTTGTAGAAGGGCGGGCACGCGATCAGAGCCTGCAGGATCGCGTTCACGTAGCAGTAGTTGGAGCGGTTCGTGAGCCCGCGGGGCAGGAGGCACACCGGCCGGTTGTCCAGCTGGTACTTCGACAGAAACTCTGGAATAATACGTTATCAAGAGTTTGTTACAGTTATAAACTTTTCGCTTTGCTCGAATTTGTAATTTTTGCAACTGTAGAACTAGTAGCACGCACCAAACTGAGACCTAGCGACCTAACTTCACAACCCTTCCGATTCTGCTAAAACTCTCTTAAAAAATATATTATTATGAAGTACCTGCCCAAGTAGACTTTCCTTGTGATGTTGTTAGTTTTAATGTAATATTCGTAATAGTTGACAAAAAAAATGTTAAAGTTTACAAAGGGCATGGACCCGGAGTCCGTGGAGCTACATCAAGAACAATAAAAAATAGTACTTGCCCAAAAAGATCGGATCAAAAGTTCATAAGCTATCGTCGAACAAACATAAATACAAATGTCGACTTCCCACTTCGAGATCTTTTGGATTAAACGGTTCACTCGGTTTATAAAATAAGATATTTACCTCCCATCCTGTAAGAATTGGGATCGTCACTGAAGGGCGAGGGTTGCGGCAGCGGCGGCGCCGCGGCGGTATCCTTGAGCGCGGGCGCCGGGTCCGCGGGCGCGGGGGCTGCCGGCTTGTTCACCGGCGGGGCTGCGCTCACCGCGTTCACCGACGTCTTTTCGGAGTAGGAGATGGTCGGCGCTACCGTGGAGACGGGCGGCGCCGGGACGGGGACAGGGGCTGGGGCGAGGGCCGGCCGGGGTGTAGGCGAGCCCTTGTCGGGCGCCGCGGCCTGCAGCGGGGACGCGTCGAACGGCGGCACCTTCGCCACCGGACGCTGGAGGCCGGCGGGCGGCGCCACGACCGTCGGGCTCGGCGGCTCCTCGGCCGGCGCGGGCGCGGGCGCGGGCGCCGCCATGGGCGCGCGCGAGAACAGGCTCGCCCACGACTTGCCGGGCGCGGGCTGCGGCTGCGCCGAGACCGGCGCCGGCGGCGGAGGCTCGCCGCGGTTGCGCGGGGTCGGCGGCGGCGGGAAGTCCGAGGCGGTCGGCGCGGGCGGCGGCGGCTGCGGCGGCGGCGCCGGCTCCGGGGGCGCCGCCTTGCGCGAGTGCCCGAATGGCGGCTTGTTCGCGACGATCAGCGGCTGCCCGCCGGACGGGAGGGTTATCGAGATCGGCATCGGCGCCTTGCTCGGCGGCAGCGGCGGCTCGCGCTTCGCGTGCTCGGCGCCCTCGGCCGCCTCCCCGGACGGGGACCGGTTGGCGGGGCCGTCGCGCTTCTGCCGGTTGCCGAAGGGCGGCTTGGGCGCGGAGGCCGCCTGCTGCACGGGGACTATCGATTGCGGCACGAGCGGCTTGGCCGGCTGCTTGCCGCCCGAGAACGGCGCCGCGGGGCCCTTGATCGGCTTGCCGACGGTCGGCGGGATCTTGCCGGCGGTCTGCGGCGCCGTCGCCGGCGGGACGAACGACTTGGCGGCCTGCGGCTGGACGGCGTTCACCTCGGGTTTGTTCTCTGTCGGTGCCCACGAGGGTTTGCTCGGTTCTATTTTCTGTATATTGGAGGATTTCTCGCCGGAGGGTGCGGTCGCTTTGTTCTGCTGCGCATCGGGCGCGCGCTCGTCGCGCTTCGGGCTGGCGGGGCCCTTGCCGGTGAGTTTGAGTTCTCGGAACGGCAGCGAGTCGACGTCGGGCGCCGCGGCGGACACGGAGGGCGCGGCGGGGGGCGAGCGCGGCTCCTGCGGCTTCGTGTCCTGCGGCACGAACTGCTTGCTCTGTCCCGCGACGAAGTTCTTAGCGTGCACGTTGAACTGGTGCGGCTGCGGCACGGCATGAGGCTGGTAGTGGTGGGCCGGGGCGGGCGCGGGCGGGCCCGGCGGCGGAGGCAGGTACACGGGCGGGTACTCCATCCCCGTCTCGATAGGCGCGCCGTACGGCTGGTAGTGCGCGCCGTAGTACGCGTCCACCGCCTCCTGCTCCATCACCACCTCGGGCGGGTACTCGTCCGGCGGCTTGTCGGGCTCGCCATCCACGGGCACGGGGTATTCGGGGTAGTAGGGCGGGTAGGGGTACGGCCCGTAAACGAGAGGCTGGTAGACGGGCAGGTGGTAGAGCGGCGCGCCCTGCGCCTGCTGCGGGTAGTACTGGGGGTACTGCAGCTGGTAGTACGGCGGGTGGTGCGGCGGCGAGGGCGCGCGCTTGGCGCGGCGGTCGCGGCGGTGCGGGCGCGCGGCGCGCTCGGCCGCCGCCTGCGGGTACTGCGGCCCGGGCGGCTGGTAGTACTGCCCCATGTACCCGTGCACGTTCACGTTGGCGGTGACCTGGCTCACGTACACGTTGGGCGGCGCGACGGGCCACTGGTGGTGGTGCGGCGGGTAGGCGGGCGGCGGCTGCGCGTACGGCGGCGGGTGCGCGGGCGGCGCGGCGCCGCGCGCCGGCGAGTGGGCCGCCATCTCGCACTCGCCGCCCGCCGACCTCTCCACGCTGCTAGACACGGTAGCGGGAACCACGCCCGCTGATGATGACTGATCTACGTCACACACACACCATCACTCAATCAATATCAATCAATCAAATCAATATCAAACAATCATTATCAATGTCAAAGGCAGTTCTACAGTTATTCTACATCAGCTTTTTAACATCCCACTGCTGGGATATCGGTCTACCCTCGAAGGATGATTAGCCACACCACATTGGCCTAATGCGGGTTATCGGATTAAATGTATACTGCACAAATTAATTATAGTTAAAATTTCATGTGACTCTCCGTCTCTCGCTTAATAATTTAAACAGATTTTTTCAGTCATCTGAAACATCTTGCTATCACAGTTTTTATGTGCCTGCCAAAAACTAAAAATTTGTGGGTCATAATTTTTACTCGATTGCCCAGAAGGATCTTTAAGGATCGAACCAATATCTTTAAGGAGTTCATTTGTGACCTTATTTGCCTAAACTGATTTTGGATATTGCAATCCTAGTGTTAGATGTCTTTGTATCCAGAGTACATATTGCAGCCCAATTTGTAGTTTTTCTTCTTGTTGCAATGTTTTGTAAGATATGTACCACGAACCCAATCCATCCCAACTCAAACCATTAACTAAAACAATACAATCAATGTAACTTGCCTACAGAAAGTTGAACTGCGACAATTTTGGCTGACTTTTCTGGCTCTGGCGGCGTCTTGAACAAGGCGCACTGCAGACTGCTCCGGTCGGCTTCTTTCACATCAGTTAAGTCTAGGAACTCATATTCCTGCAACACGCCACTCAGGTTTAATTATACCCTTAAAACTATACTACTGCATGCCATATAGAGACTAACATTGACCATTACCAGAGAATACACAAAGCAAAATTGATTTAAACAACATAGTAAATTACATAATCTTATCATTGAAAATCTTCACTATAATAGAGTTGAATTTTGTAATTTTCGTAGGTCAAGTTGAAAATAATTGAATCACCCTTATAATATATGTTCAATGATGATTCTGATTGTGATCACATGCTATCCCGCTTGTGCCAACTTACAGCATGCTCCCAGCCAAACACAATCAGGGATAACCATATCATAGAGAATTTATATAAAGAAGAGTGTCACTGGCCTTAGAAAAAAGCGTAACCCGATTGTAGTAACTGATGAGAGCTTGTCTAGTGTTTCGAGTGACGTCATCATCACAATTCCTATTTGACTTGATATAGAAATCCAAGCTAACTCATTCATAATGGTATGGAGAAAAAACACTACTGGTTATGAATATTTCTACATTAGTTATTAATTTTATATTTTATTTACAAAACAACGCTCTATTTACACTAAGGTTCTTAAGAGATGGTGATGAAAACTTAATTTATGGAAACATATTTTTAAGTCGTTTTTGCAATCTTATTTGAACTAAACCTTAAATCTCGGACATAATTATACTAATAATAAGTTTCTATATTAATCATATTTTCATCGGCTTTTATACTGGTTTGAAAAAGCTGACTAGATATGAAAGCACCACCTAGTATTAGTATCTAGTTGTATTTTTCGGGGGTACACTTTTTTGTATGAGATTGTCACTCATGTCATTTTTTCTATGATATTAGAGGCATATGATTCAAGTGATGGTTTATGTTGACAAAAAAATGTGACCATAAACAATAGTCAGTTTCAAGTAACTGATTCTGAATTAAAGAATTGGTCATTTCAGGTAAACTAGTTTATAATACATGCAGCTGATGCTAATCCAAACTACAAAACCACTGTAGGAAAGTGACCACTCACCAAAACAAAAAGAATATTTACATTTAAGAATACCAACAAGATACACAGAAATGGACCAAGAGTTTTTTCAAGGTATATTCTAGAAGATTCATAGACTGAGGTCGAACATTCAGACTGGCACCAGTTAAGTCTATGAATTAGGTTAAGATCAATCATAAATTGTGACTGTTTGTCAGTCTTTAAGCAGTTTCCTATCATGCTGACCACAATCATGGACTGATTGATTATTTTTAACATACAATTACATTACACAAACAAACTAGTCAGTTTTATGAATATATCTTGTTACTAGGTGCGCCCCGCGGTTTCACCCGCTATTCTACAAAAACTACTTTTTATCCCGGAAATGTTTCCTGGATAAAAAGTAGCCTGTGTTAATCCAGGGTACAAGCTACCTCCATTCCAAATTTCATTCAAATCCGTTCAGCCATTACAGAGTTGAATGGGAACAAACACACTTACATACTTACACACAAACTTTCGCTTTTATAATAATAGTGTTATTCTCACAAAGGTTCTCATTTTATGATTGTGGCATGAGGAAAAACGTTTTGTCCAGTGCAGATAGATACAGTGGTATTTTCACACAAAGGCATGGTACAATATTTATAACCCACTGTTTTACTAGTTTGCGCATTTTCCATACTTCCACAATAGTTATTGACGCCTCGAACTCGAACAATTAGAGTCCCACGCGAAGAGTCACGGGTCGACAAGATCTGTGACGTCACAGCTCGATCGGTTCTCCGTGGGACTTGAGAATCAAAAACGGGAGAAAGAATTATCATAACATCTGTCAATTTTCAAGATATTAAAATAATTCTTTCACTAAATTTTATGTATTTTTACGTTCTTACGAAATATAAAAGAAAAAATGGATTCAGATGTTTAGGAAACTTCTCTATTTATATTATACCTTACTGAATGTCCAACCTATCTCAGACAATAATACAGGTACAAAAGAATTTTTTGAAAGCAATCCCATTCTACAAAGTGAATATAATCATAGAGAGATAATACATAAAAAGAGGGCCAAAGGCTATAAAAAGATGCATAGCCCGATTGTAGTAACTGATAAGGAAGTGAAATTATGCTAGTGATTTAAACTGCGGCATGATCGTCACAGCTTCTGCTTGACTTGAAATAGAAACCCAAGTTAGCTCATTCGTAATGGCACAGAGAATTGTTATGAATATTTTTGCATTAGCAATATCAATAAATAATTATTAATTTTATATTTTATTTGCCAAACTTGCTAAGTTCTCAGCAGATAACTTTAAAAACTAAGGGCCATCTAGTTTTATGCTGTTTTTTCGGGGGTACACATTTTTGTGGGAGATTGTCATTATTTTTGTATAATTTTTCTATGATATAATGTTGATAAATTCTCGAAGTCCTCATCGTTGTGCAAAGAACAAATGGTGTAAGCATAATAAATTAATTAGTTTGCCCAATTCAATTTAACTCAAAACTAGTTTTTTTTCCTATAAAAGTGACTTGCCCGTGCCTCGCCTCGTTTGATTTTATTTATGGACAGTTTTATAAAGTTCCTAATATGTCAGCGCCATGCAAAATAAAAATAACAAAGTAAACAACTTGATATTGATTCAGTTGTGCCATTCTCCAAACTCTGAGAGCACTATAATTATCTGTTTCACCTTTCATTTTGATATGTAAGAAAGACAACAACAATTTTAGAGCTGTGAAATTTAGACATGACATTTAGACGAGATGACATTAAATTTGTCTGTAAAAATGTCCTGCTTGTTATGTACCTAAACATTTAGCAATTTGTTGTTTTCCTTAATGCATGTGAGAATCCCATTTGATAGCTATTTTTTGTAAATGTATTTACATATTATACAATTTTTGGTTGGTTTTCCTTATTGCATGTCAGAATTCCTCTTTGGGTATTTTTTGGAAATGTATTTAAATATTTTATTTTTTGTAATATCGGGTCAAGTGTGTAAATGCATGAGGCTTAAATGTAACAGTTTTGACCTGAAAATTAGTAGTTATATCGCAGCTTGGAAAGTATAACATGGAGTTTAGCCAACATTTCATAATAAATACAAGTACCAAGTTTACTTGTCGAGTTAAATGAATTGTGACAAGGCAGCTGGAACTGTGTAAAAGTAACCTTGAAATAAGGTTCCAAATGGAGAAGCATTCTCAATGAACGTTGGGACTGCCACAAGTGTCAAATTTATAGGTTATCTTGGGAAGACTTATTAGAAAAAAACCAAGGAGGTAGAAATCATATATAGGTTGTACATACATTGCAAGCTCTAAACCATCCACCGTGCAAAATGATATTATGCAATAATGTCGGCACTAGCTAAATAACAACAAACCCTTTGAACATGTGGTTTGTCAAGTCATGATGCGATGCAGTAGTAAAAAGTGACATACCTAGACCAATGATCGTGTGAGTGACTTCTATTGTGTGCCTTGCGAATAAAGCATGATTTTCAGCCTCTAATTTCTCTCTTGCATTAACGCAAAATTGCAAAATATGCGGAACGTTTGGAGGATAAGATGGCGTAACAACGCTCGGTCGGTTGCCGGGTGCCATCAACGTATTGACAAATCGAGTAATTGGTGATACATAATGCGTAAACCCGAAACTGGACACCGTTTATTTATTGTACTATAATCACTTACCTCCCACGTGGACACAATTTCTGGAAAGAGATATTTTTTCCAATGTAATGGCCAGTTTCAATATCACCAAAACAAGAAACAAAAGCCAAACAAAATGTTGTAAGTATTTACGTGAGATATGTTTCGCTTACCGTTTTCATCAAATCCATGGCCTTTTAGGGAGCACCATCACGAATTTTGATGCATTTAATATCACATAAAATCAGTTTCGGCGTTACGAAAATAAAATTTTAGAACGGGATTGTCATTGAGGCCGTGCCATGCATTGCATTCACACGAACCAAAAACACAACAGGAAATGACAAACAACCGCCATTTTTAATGTTGCAATATGAACCAATCAGAACTCATAGAGTGGAGCAATAGACAATAATTCGTGTTGTTATGTTGTTGTTCCTTGAAGGATGTACTACATGAGCTGATTCTTTTCGTTTTTAGCGACATCTATGAGCTTTCTAATATAAAAAGACCAGGAAAAGTTTGTCTGTTTATGAATGGAACCTATAACATTGAAAATAGATGGCGCTGCAATACCGTAGCTATAAGAAAACTTTTATCAATGAGTAACAGTAACACAGACCATCACTAGATTCTGCACTCAGAACGATAAAAGCGCATCATGCATTGATCATCATACACATAGAATAATTTGCTCTCACTGTTTTGTTGCTAGGCGCGACTAGGCGTAACCTTGATATACTCAATGGAAACATTATAATAAAATATATTTACGTGTGTAATAAAAGGTAGGTAGGTTTCTAGATAGACGGAGAAGGTATATAAAGACACGTAATAGTAGACCATTATATACACAGCATCCGTCGTATATAAACTAGAAATAGAACACATGTTGTGTTTTAAGACCTATGTCAGAACAATATTACAATTTTACAAAAAGAAGGCTTCCATCCTTCATTAAGCCCATCAATCAATCCTTTCACATAAATCAGGTCTGATGCGTGTGTAAGTAAGGTCGAAAATAAAAGAAACAACCTGTAACTTACCTGGTGCTTACCTGTAACTATAAAGGCCTCGTTACATGGCCTGACCTGACATCGTTTGAAAGAGGTGGCTATAATGAGGCGTATTACAAAAAAAAAAAACCTTGTAATAAAAGTACCCAATAAATGACGTTAGATGTACCTTGAGGTTTTTCTGTCACTGTCAAGACATGAAAGACAAAAAAATATACGTGTGCCTTTTTTTCTCGTGTTTTTTGGCTCCACATGTGTATTTAGACAATTTCAAGTAATGTAACTATGTATTATGTTTAGACTATGTACTATGTTTAGACTGCCCCGGTGGCTCAGTTGGTAGTGAACCTACGTTCTGTGCTTGGGGGCGTGGGTTCGATTCCCATCTAGGACAAACATTTATGTGATGAATATTTGTGTTTGTTCTATGTCTGGGTGTTAATATCTATATAAGAATATTATCAAACAAGTCATAGTCACAGTCAAAGGCGAGCAAAGCAAGTCACGGTTACGTCCAAGTCATGCCCCAGTAAAGTGGTGAAAACTTTACTAGAGCTTTCTATGGAGTTTTGGAAACAACACAAAAATTCACGTTTCACGACATTATACCATTCACCAACACTCGTGCATGCTCACGAACACTTAACGGGTAAAAAATCACAGTATTTACACATTAACACTCGAAATAACACAAGTTTTGGAAAATAATAAAATGACGCGACATGATTTCTTCACGTTCCCGCCAAAAAACCCCTAAATTTATATGTAGTGATAGAGTGTACTTACGTAGTATTTGTGTTCTCTTTGGTACATACCACCAAAAAGGCGCTTCGGCTCGCACGTTTTGAAATCCAGCTTTCAATGAAGGCTTAATCAGGATGATCCGTGATTACAATCAAGAATCTCGATCATGATTGGACCCTATGTAAGTCAATTTTTGTACAAAATTTGAACACGCTCAATTTATTTTCTTGAATAGGTACAAGCTAGAAATAAATAATAGACTAAATATAATAGGTAGGTACTTGGCTAGATAAAATAAACTTAAAGCTTTTTTTTTTTTTTTTTTTTTAATTTATTTAATACCAAAATTTTACAATATTAGGTACATCACAAGTAAAACGAAACG
The DNA here is from genome assembly GCA_947579745.1 of Apocheima hispidaria. Taxonomy (NCBI): domain Eukaryota; kingdom Metazoa; phylum Arthropoda; class Insecta; order Lepidoptera; family Geometridae; genus Apocheima; species Apocheima hispidaria. The sequence continues at coordinate 4,754,353 of OX388157.1, read as the reverse complement.
TAAGCTAAACGTAGAAAAAACGAAACTAATAAAATTTCGAAATATAAACAATCAATTCAACTTGATATTCATTATAGGGGTATTAAAGTAAAGACAGTAGGAGGAACTAACTTTTAGGTGTCTGCAGATACACACTCATAAACTGGAAGACACACACCTAAACTGGAAATCACGTGACTAAAGTAAACAGTAGACTTACTCAATACTGTTATGGTTTGTCCATACTCAGTATTATTACTTGTAAAAAAAAATAGCATTAAACGCCTACTACGGTTATGTTTACCCTCAGTTAAGTTACAGGATCATATTTTGGGGGCATTCTGTTGAAATAGACTCGACTTTCATTTTACAAAGAAGATGTATAAGAATAATATTTAAGCTTAAAAACATGGATAGTCCGGCGAGATATATTTAAAAATAATAATCCTTACACTCACTAATATAAATATTTACGAAATCTGTTTATTTGTTAAATCTAACGAAAGTTATATCTTTGAAACAAAATCGAGTCGTAATGATATTTTAAGAACTAAATACAAATACAATATTTTCATTCAACAAATTAACAATAGTATGTTAATACCCTTGTGTTATGGCTCTGAAAATCTACAATAAGTTGCCTACTAATATAAAAATGTTAAGTAATAAAACATTCAAAACTCAATTGAAACTAAGATAAGATAAGATAAGATAACGTTTATTCCTCAGAACTGTGTACATAGGTGTTACAAAATTATAAATTTAGACACAACAGTTTATCCTATCGGATATGCAATAACTATGTATTATATATAATAATATAGCCACACTTATTATATATATATAATAAGTGGCCTAAACGGCTACGATATGATACATTTATAACTTACTATAGTTTATTTACAAGCAGAGTGCAGAATACAACACCTATTTTTACTTACAAGGCTTACTACAAAATTATGGAGTATTTTGAAGACTAGGCTAAGAACAGTGATATAATAGGTACCTTTTATCTATATAAGTAAGCATTTAAATAAGTATAAGTAAACTGTAAAATAAGGATATTTATAATATTATTATATATTAGTCAAAGACATAAAGGGGTAGACACCTAATCAGCAAATCAAACTATCTTGAAATAAAGTACACCAGATTGACGTACCTGTCAAATCAAATTAAGAGCTCCATACAGTTGTCATTCTCATCTCATATTGATAAAATCTCATAATAATGAGACAAAAAATGGTAAACTATACAAAAATATCATGCCAAAATTACAAGGATTCACAGGAATCAAAGAACACCACTGCCACATCCATCTTTAAGTCCTGAAATATACTTTAATAGGATATTAGATTATTGAATAATGTAAACAGAATAGTCGCTATGACAACGTTTAGGGATGTCAATCGAATTTCGGTTAGTCCAAAAATCGATTATTAAATGAAAAATATTTTTTTGATCTATCATGATTGAGGATTGTTTCTTGTACTGTAAAGAAGACCGGCGACGGTCATTGACGCAGCCCTTTGATAATTTTATTCGTCGATTAGCAATTGACAATCACTTCAATCGGATTAAAACACGATTAATTGGCTGCATCATCGTTATCAGCCAAATAAGACATCCACTGCTGTACAAAGGCATCCCCTTAGAAAGGTACCATCAAACACGTAAATATTGAAAATGCTCCATCGCCTCTAGTTTTTTTTTAAAGAGTCTGAACGATAAGGGATTCACGTGGAATTAATTTGACTATATACTTTATCCAAAATAATCAACGGTTTAATCGAAGTTCGTTTTTTTTTGTCCGATTGAAGAATCTAATACGAGATCGGTTCGAATCGGTTCGTATACGATTTTTTTCTGCAAGAATTGACATCCCTAAGACAAAATGAACTGTAGTATTGCCAGATATTTTTGTAATTTCCCAACTTTGTTTAGGTTTCCTAGAGACTCAGATATATGTAGCTGATCTTTTGATAAAAATAGTTCGGCAAAGTAGAGATGAATATTGGCGGATACCTATTAATTTGCTTATAATACATAATTTTCATAATTTTGCCTAAAAAACGTGTCGGCGCAACAACAAATATAAATGTTTCACCAGTCCCTATCCAACAACTTAACTTAAAACCCTTACGGAAGCCTACAATGAGCGTGTCACGACATGACACAATTGTATTGCAATTTTATTAGAAATAAAATTTTGTACCGTCCTAAGAATGTAAGAATGTAAATTTGTCTAGTTTGGTTGTGGGTTTTTGGGTCTGCAAGTAATATGCACATTCTCTTAGGTTTTCACCGTCACATGCGTGTTACTTGAGGTTGCAGAATAGTCAGGTAGTTTCAAAAAAGATAAATCCGCTAATAAGCGAAAGTTGCGTATGCGTTTATTTGCAAATTTAGAGGATTCCATTTCCATCGTAATAAATTGAAAATAAAAACTTAAGATTATTTAACTTAACAATAATGTGGATGATAAAAAAAAAAGTATAAGAGCCTATTTAAGAACCACTGTGATACAACCTAAATCACTCCAATCAAAATTTATTTACCCGACCAAATAGGGTAATCAATTTTTAATGGAAAGCCTCAAATGTCATGACAAAAAAGACTGTCAAAAATTATAAGCCATTTCAAAATCGTGTTTGTATGGAGACTATCCTTCTGGACCTTATTTATAAGGAGAATTCTGTGATATTAGTATTTGAAGTACCTACGAAAAATTATTGTACGCTCGTAAAGGGCAGACTGTTGAAAATTTATCATCTATTATGTACACTATTATACAATAAATTATTTCTGATTCTGATCCTAATTCTTATAAAATAGATTCAAACTGCTGTAAATCCAAGAAGCTCTCGAGAAGCACTAAGGAAATAAAAAAAAACTAGGTATAAAATACACTTTCGCACGAAAAGAGAAAAGAGCTTTAGCGCGCGCTATTTATTTAAAAAATCAGATAATTGCTAATTACAAGCAATTTATTAGAGAAATAAGCATTTGAATATATATATATATAGTAGGTACACACAGGGCTCGGAGATTTGTGGTTCGACGATTTTTCGACGTTCCAGAAAATGTCGTGTAAACATTTTTTTGCCCTTTTATATAAACATAATTACTTAAGCTGAGTTTCACTATAATTCCAGTTAAGGTGCAACGTTTCGCTCAGAGCTCGAAATTCAAATTTTCTTGCGTTTTTTGTCAATTACAGCTTAATTACTCACCGTAGGTTCATGAAAACTAATTTTGCGATAATAAATAAATTGTGTCAAGAAATTACACCAACCAAAAATTGAAGTTGAAAGCTAGTATAAGTACATTTCCCACTAAACCAAAAACCAAGATGAAAATCAGCTTATTGAAATTTGTAGCTAAACCAATGTTATCTAAGTAATTATTTTACCCGTAGTTTCTTAAAACAACTTATTTATTGGCGCAAAATTGGTTTCAATAAATCCACGATGAGTAATTAAGCTGTAATTGACAAAAAACGCAAGAAAATTTGGATATCGCGCGATGAGTGATACGATGCACCTTAAAGTAATTGTTACAATTAAATTAACTATAACTTTAACATTATCTTTATAAAGTTTAGCCAGCAAGTGTTATCCGTCATTTTGAGCATAGTTAAAATGGTGCAGTGGTGCATCTGCTTAACGAGAGTTTTAACTGCAGTTATTTTTTATTTATTTATTTATTTATTGAGACAAAAACGACATAATCAGTTACATTTATCTCACAATGAAAAGCAAAGTAATAATAATAAATTCATAATAAAAAATAAAATTAAAATAGCACAAGAAATAATAATAAAAAAAAATTCTGGTTTTAAAACTAAGTTTATACAATTATTAATAAATGTCAAAATCATTATCGGCTTTATTGCCTCTGTCCCATTGGTCAATTAGATTTTCAGAATACGTCAAAAAGAATGTCATAACAGTTTTCCAGTTGTCACAAAAAATGTCAAAATCAGAGTTGGCGGCAAGCAATGCATTGAAGTGTCGGCGGACGCGAATCAGAGGCGACATAGAGCGCGACACCGTGCGATTTTGATCAACGTGGAACAAGTTATTCTGCCGATTACGCCTACCAGTAGGAAGCCCGTGTCCGTCAGGGACGAACAACATGCAGAGTAAATCGTGCAGATTAATTGAGTCAGCTGCTCCTCTAATTACCTTGCAGCAAATAGTGAGTTGGTCAATTGTTCTTCTCACTTCCAATGAGTTGTATCCGAGTTGACCGAGCAGGAATTTGGTCGGGTACAGGAAAGGGTAGTAGCCATAAAGCTTTTTATACAATGTCCTCAAAAAAGCCTTTTGGACCTTTTCGAGCACCCGCGTGTAGGTAACGTGATGAGGGTTCCAGACACAAGCACTAGCTTCAAGCTTACTTCTCACTAAAGAGTTGTATAACGTTTTAACTACTTGGGGATTATCAAAATCTCTAGCATTTCGTAACACGAAACCAAGACGACGGTAGGCCTCTTTAGCAAGATCTGAAATGTGATCATGAAAAGTGAGGGCCCGATCGAAAGTGACCCCCAGATCTTTTATACGACTAACTCGATTTATGGGTAAATTGTCCAAGTGATAATTAAAAATAGTCGGTTTCTTTTTCCGGTCAAAAGTCATAACATTACATTTTTTTTATATTAAATGTCATTTTATTTTTAACACTCCATTCATAAATTTTACTAATGTCATATTGTAAGCTTTCGCAGTCAAGGGTAGATTTTACTTCTAGATAAAGCTTGAGGTCGTCAGCGTACAATAGGCATTTGGCGGTAGTCAGTACCTTCGGAAGATCATGGATCATAATTTGGAAAAATAGAGGGCCCGTAATCGAGCCTTGGCTTACACCAGACCTAGTGTGATACGGTTGTGATACATGTGTTCCGTGTTTTACAAATTGACGCCTATCTTTCATGAAATCTGCGAAAAACTTTAGGAGACCATAAGAGAAGCCAATCGAAGACAGCTTGCCTAACAGAATATCATTGTCAATTTTGTCGAAAGCCTTTTGGAAATCAAAATAAATTACATCAACTTGTGATCCACGATCTAAGGCACTGGAAATGTAGTCTGCTAAACCCAACAGATTCGTGTTCACGGACCGGCCAGGTCTAAAGCCATGTTGCTCTTCGCCTATATAATGTCTCACCTGTCTATAAATTTCCTTGTGCAGAATGTACTCAAAGACCTTGGCAGGCGCGCATAGGATAGCTATTGGACGGTATTCTTCTACCAAGGTCCTGCTGCTACTCTTAGGTATTGGGGTAACCCTGGACAACTTCCACTGATCAGGGTACTGCCCATTTTTGAGCGAAAGATTGAGGATATGGTAAAGTGGGAGAATAAGGTGCTTTTTACCGGTCTTAAGAATGAAGCTAGGCAAGTTATCAGGGCAAGTTATCTATATTAAGGTGCTTTTTACCGGTCTTAAGAATGAAGCTAGGCAAGTTATCAGGGCAAGTTATCTATATTATGACTAGTTTAAAGTTAACCAAGATGTTGCAACCTTAATATGCATATATAAGGCCGTCATATGTATATATAAGTCGTAGTAGCTCAGTAGCTCGCCTCACATTCCAGGGGTCTGGATTCGAATTCGAACCTGCGATGGCCCGTACCAATGAGTTGACTTACGGCCGGGTATACCACTGGCTTTTCGGTGAAGGAAAACATCGTGAGGAAACCTGCATATTTCCGGAGAAGAAATTCGATGGCGTATAAATTTGAATCCACCCACCCGCAATGGGTCTGCGTGGTGGATATGGCCCAGTCTCCCTTCGAGGGTAGGTCGATAACCAGCAGCGGGATGTTTAAAGGCCGTGATAAGGAGACAAACATCCAACCAGACATAGAGACAAAGTTGCTTCCTATTGTTTGATAGATGGCGTTGATCCATTTTTGTGCATTTTGTGATGTTTCGTATGGACTGACAGTTGTAATGTAGGGAGTTCTGAATCGCACAATCGAAGTTTCCTCGAGACGAACGTATTAATGTTTATACCTCGAAGCTTTATTGGTCCTGATACGATTGCGGCTATATTCCTCTGAATTATAATATTAGTTAGAATTTGAGACACCCGAGTCACCTGAACGGTCAATATTTCGTTAACAGAAAGATCTTGACCAAAAAATAGAAACGTTCGCGTCACGTATCGATAAAATTAGGCGTTCAAAGCAAATAATCCAATATTTGTCATGATAAGAAAGCACCAAATAGAAATGTGTTCGCCGTGGGCAGGTAAAGCCGATCACGTCCTCTGAGGTAATACCGTGACACGTCCATTGTGTCACGATGTAATGACTTTATAGATGGGTATTGGTATAAGTATATGTACCTATAGACTGCAATTATATTAGGTGGGGTAGTCATATAATTCCAGTCTTCACTCCAGGTCCGTGTGTAATTAGTAATAGGGAAAAAAAACAAAGAAATTATTTTTTTTTCTTTAAAAAAAAATAAAAAAATATGCCTTAGTTTTCCATTTATTCTGAGTATTTCCCAATTCTCGTCTCATAGTTCACCATCACCGAAACAGATCGCTAAGCTTTTTGTCGTACTCTGCAATCATAGATGCGGATCGTTCTATTTGAGTTTTATACGTATTTATATGGACGTTAGACTGAGATAGTTGTCCCCTTATGTTTGTCATTTCATTTCGAAGATCCCGAATTTCATATTTCATCATTAGAGCAACACAGGCCTAAAATATTGGTAACGGTATTCTAAAATTTTTTTTTCCTCTCTGTAATTTTTATACCTATTAAAAAAAAGTTGATATAGTACAAACGCGATAGCGAGAGCCAGGGGAGTCGGGCCTGTTTTTCTAAATAAACGAATGTGCAGCTCGCAAAAACCAATAACAGCATTTCTCTCCGCTTCCATACTCCGACTTTATTGAGAGTTCTAGACGAGCATACGGAAATCAGTTTCTTGTTTCTTTGTTTCCCGACGTATAACTTGATCTAAGATAGGTAATACACGTCCCTCAAATGCATATATTTTTGTTATCTACACTCTCTGCGCAAATTTAATCCCTATTCTTTCACCGGTTAGGTTTGTCTTCCAATAGAGAATGACAGGAAGTTAAGTTGTTTTGTTTTGAAGATGAAATACGACTTTCAATATGGTTTGAGTAGTGTATCCTGTTTGGTTTTTCATTTCTTTCTATATAGGTGCCTATATATTATATGAGTGGTGCTAAGTTTATATTGACCCGGGTATATCCTGCAACTGCGACTAGAACCACCGGAGGATGGGCAGCAGCATTCTCTCAGTAAATGGTGAATATTCTGCGATCTCCGAGTCACCTGCCAAGCGTCTGGATTATGGCAACCATTGCGGGCCGCGGACGTCTAAGGGCTGATAAGAAGTTTATATTAGTGTGCCGTGTCATCCTTAGCGAGATAAATACTAGGTTCAGCCGCTGATGCTGTGTAGCCGTGAACCTTATCGCGCCGCGATACGGTTCATTCAGTCGCGCCATTTGCATCCACAGGTTATAGAATAGAAATAAATTAAATACTATATATACATTAAATATTATAATACTAATACTCTACTCTGCATCAGGCTTTTGGGATCCCAATTCCCACTGCTGGGTTATCGGTATTTTTATATTATATAAATTCAAAATTGTGTTATTTTCTTCATTGGGCATAATTTTAAATAACATTGTGTTCTTTTATTAGGAGAGGCCATCGGCTCCTAAAATACAGTTTCTAACTAGTTTAGGAGCCTTTGGAGTCATATACTTTCTGTACTAGTTTAAATTATGCAAAAATAAATGATTTATTATTTATTATTATTATTATCGGCCTACCCTCGAAGGGTGATTAGGCCATATCAAACCACGCTGGTCCAGTGCGGGTTGGCGGATTCACATACGCCATCGAATTTCTTCTCCGGAAATATGCAGGTTTCATAACGAAGTTTTCCTTCACCGAAAATCCAAAGATATATCCGTAAGTAAGATCCAAAGAACTCATTGGTAAGACGGCGTTCGAACCCACGACCCCAGGAATACGAGGCGAGTGAGCTGTGACTTAATACTAACGACGTATTTAATACTAAATTATATATATATACTACAATTTCAACATCTATATTATTAAGCTCACAACATAGGACCGCGGGAATTTGGGAACAATCACTTATCAAAGCATTCGCTCATTTTTTAGAACGATTCAGACACCGACAACTTTTTTAAAGTTACCATTAGTTTGTTGAGAATTTATTAGTTACTGACCGAGCGAAGCGAAGTTCTCAGAGTTTACTGGGACAAATCGGCATTTGTATGTATGTTTGTATGTTTGTGTGTATATTTGTCCGATGATAACTTGCGAACCGTTGATCCGATCTTCATGAAATTTTACAGTTTTTTTAGTTAGTTAGTATTAGTAGTTATTACAATTTTTAAGTTCGAATATGAGCTGAATCGGTCTAGGGGTTGTGCAGATATAGGGATCGCGAGGTCTCAGTTCGCCGCGAACTACTAGTTTTATTTATAGACTACGACTTTCACATTGCCGTCGGAACACTAACAGTTCGAGGCGTATCAATGCTGCGTCTTCAGGTTAGTGGGCTCCACTCAGGAACTTTTCTTCCCCATCGGCTATCGGAAACCAGAATAGGTAGTTCTTCTAGTATCTCACAATGCTCGGTGTTTAAGAATAGAGTATACCGCCGTCTCGTCCATACAAAAAGCGTAGTCTGATACCCACCACTAAATGTTATCCGATTTCGGTGATTTTATTATCATAATGCTATCTACACCGTGAAAACTATGCTTGTTATGTTTTTTTTTTTAATTTTGCAATATTATAATTGTTAGAGACACTTAAAGTGACAAACTCTTCGGTCGAAAATACGACGAAGAAAAGCAGTTGTTATTATAATAAAATAAATACAATTAGAAAAAAAAAATAGCGGCATAAATTATGGTTTATCCAAGTCATTGACACCAAAACAAAAGATGTTGGGGTGATAAAAGACTAGCCCCAAAACGCTAATTTCACCAAAAAGTTCAAAATTCACTAACTCTTTCGCACGCCCGAGAAACAGAGCGACAGCTAAACAACTTCAAATAAATGCGCCAAATTCTGGCGCAAGGACTATCCTTTTAAACAAAACCTTCTGAATTTGCCCCACTGAAGGCTTCAATTAAACGTCGATTTAGCGCTCGTAAATCTAACCTACGTTTAAGACTTCCCACGTCCCGGTAGCTTAATTACTTGACTTAAAGTCAACTCGCAATTAGTTAGCAATCATTGTCTTCGAGTTAAATTTAGACTATACTTGTACCTACTTAAATGAAAAAGAATTTAAAAAACTTAACTGAAGAGGAAAATAATAATTTTAAAATTTTAATTTTAATAATAATTTTAGAGTAAGCTAAAAGCGGCGTAGAATAAGCTACGACGGGCGTAAAATAAGCTACGTCGGACGTAGAATAAGCTACGTCGGACGTAGAATAAGCTACAACGGGCGTAAAAGATCGCCATAGAATTCTCAATTTTACCACTTTTTTTATTAACTCGCATTCTTGTCTGTACGTTTATTATTTATTTATATGTTCGGTACAGATTTCGCAATAAATTCTTAACTAACTACCCGATAACCTACATTTTAAACTTTAAACATAACTCAGAACTGGTTAATTTTGTTTTTCAAATGTCTCATAAAATATTTTTATAATTTGAAATACGTCAGCTTCACATTTCAGCACACACTTGATTTTTGCGTAAATTTTTGATCAATCAATCAATAAAAAAACAATCAATTTGTTTATTTACAGACGCATTAAAAAAAATAGAAGCTTCTGAGATTGGAGAATTGTCTTCGGAAATGTATTTTACAGTTTAAGCCCGGTTTATATGAAAACCTTTAGTAAAATCAATATTGCCCAATAACAAATAATTCCTTCGCGTAGGTTTTCCCTCGCGATGGGTCAGGGTGATTCTCATTACTTGATTAGAGGCCGGTCTCAATCTAGCAGATGTTTTAATTCCGCTACTGTTAGCTTGATCGATCACACATTGCTAACCGATTGGATTCGATATAATTATACCGAGAGTGGAATAAGATTTTTGCTTGATTATACATGTTATTTGTACGACTCTTTGTTTGTTTGTTGGGGGCAATTGAAGTTTGATATATTAGTCTGAGCATTAACTATGATCATTCTTTCGGCGTTTTTTTTAATCAACTGTTACACTAGACGAGCAAGTCACTCACCTGATGGTAAGCTTCACGCCTGCCCATAACAGTTCAGTGCACTCCAGAATTTTGAACATTAATAGTTCAAAACCATGAGTGCCAATGCACTGCACTCGTTACCATGAGATATTAGATGTTAAATCTCTTTATGCCCCAGTAATTAAGCTGGAAACATTGCTCTTCAATCCAGACCACAGTAATGTTTGCGCACTACTGCTTGGCGGTTGAATAACTGGCAAAGGAGTGGTACTGCCCCAGGCGGAATCTACAGAGGAGCCCTACCACGACTTACTTACATATACACGAAAAACATTACCCACTTTATATGCATTCGGTTAAAAAACACAGAAGCACTCTATCGTTCTATCTTCAAATACAATAAACTGAGTGCTGAGACGTGGTGATGAATCCACCAGATAGTGCTAATCAAATAATGTACTCAAAGTTTATGTAAATTCCATTTTACAGTCGTATGACGAGCTGCAAGGCTGACCTAACGAACGTTGTAAAACTGGGCTTTAATTGTGATGAATGGGTCATAGTTGTTATTATCCCAGGAACGAGAACTCTTATTTTTTTAATGTTTTCAGGCAGACCGGTGAATGCTAATTATATGTCAAAGGAGAAGGCTTAAGCCTTGTATTGACCGATTCTTTGTTGTTAGGCCTTTGTTCAACAGTGGACGTCTTCTGGCTGATGATGATGTTTGTAAAATGTTGTAGGCAAGTAGTTCATTTCAATTTAAATTAGGAATGACTAGTTAGATAGATAGACAGACAACTGTTTCTGTTCATACCAGAAATGATAGGTAAGACGAAACACGATTTAAAACTAGTATAACGACTCGGCCTTATCGGTTAAAGCGATCACTTCTAGGCTACTTTATAGTGGAGAGGAAATTATATGGAAGAGGTAAGGAACGGGTTATAAGGGACTAGCTTGCCCACACGGCTTCGCTCGCGTCGACAATTTAAGCACCCCATTTTCATCTCTTTCGGGGTTGACATTCGAAAAATCAAGAGACGTGTTATTTTCTTTATTTCTTGTACTCTGTATACAAACCGAGTTTTATTGGCGTAGTATGAAAAAATATTTTATTGCCATAAATCTTTGAGGGTCCATTTCGCCCAATTAGAGGCCGTATTTCGCAAATCTGTTCTTATTTTTCAAATTTTATTTTATTTTTAGTTCAAGTATTTTTTTAAATACTCTTTACAAGAACCCTTTTGTGGTCAGGAAGGTTTTTTAAATTTTTTTTTTTTTTTTAAAAGTCAAATATTATTAAGATGTATAAAATTCTACAACATTTTATACGCACTCGCGTATTCAGATATTCTAAATATTATAACATATTATTGGATTTGAGGAGGAAAATGAAATTATACTTATTACGTAACATTATTAAGGTATCCGGTATCGTGCATAATCGTACGAAATGCGTAAATGCTAAAGTCTGTTGCGAAAATATGACGGTTCGTAGATTTGTGTTTTAAAACATTACATCTGCAGCCAGAACATGTTCACTGCTGAATAAAGGCCACACAATAATTTTTAATTAAGGCGAGGACTGATCATGATTTGAAATGAGTATTGTCCTGCTCAAAGTTCTAAAGTTAAAGTTGAAAATCGCATATCTTGATCAGAAAACGGTAAATTGTAGTTTTTCATTGCTTTTTTGCCGATCATCGGAAATATACAAATCAAATAAGAAAACTACCTGGCTCGCTGTATAAACCACTAGCCTGGATATTTAATATGTAAAAGAAAATTTGTAGTTACCGCTGAAAATTCAGAGCATTAATTCGATTAAATTCATTTTGCGTTTTTTTATTTTGTAACTAAGACAGATTTTCGAAATTTTATTCGGTTAAACGTATCTGCAGTATTTTTTGCACCTGGTTAAGTAATCTGGTCACTTCGAACAAAGCGCTGAAAAATGCTACTTTTTGTTGTTTTACGATTATACCACGCCTTAAATAAAACATGTTTATCGTACAAGACAGCAATGGATCGACGTGACTTCTTTGTATAGATATATATTTGAAGTAGCGTAACGTAATGTGATATATTATGTAGTTGAGTAGAAAATCTATAGTGTACAAGAATAAACCCTTTTCTAGGAATCTAAGCACAGACCAAAGAAAACCGCTCAATAAAAAAACGTGAAATTTGAACCGAATACTTCTCAAATGGTAATCTAGGTAAACAATAAGGACGGATTTTGCAAGATTCTACCTCTAAAGGGGTAAAATGGACCCCTAAAGTTTGTATGTAAAAGCAATATTTTTTTCATGCTATGCCAATGCAATTAGAGCACTATTATTTTATACTAGCATGCCCGCACTGTTTCGCTCCGCATAGGCTTACAGTAAATGAGGCTACAGTTTTGGTAGTGGTAGGGCTCTTCTGCAGAGTCCGCCTGGGGAAGTACCACACCTTTGCCAGTTATTCAACCGTCAAGCAGTAGTATGCAAACATTACTATGTTCCGGATTGAAGGGCAATGTTTCCAGCGTAATTACTGAACACAGAGATTTAACATCTAATATCTCAGGGTGACGAGCGCAGTGCACTCAACTGTTATGGGTAAGCGTGAAGCTTAACATCAGATGAGCGACTTGCTCGTCTCGTCACCAAATTACATTAAAAAAACAAATTAAACACCCCATTAAATCTCGTCAGGGGCGGATTTTCAAAAAATCTGAGACATGCCTTTCTTTTTTTTTTTATGTTTAGTACACAAACCGAGTTTCATTGGTTTAGCATGAAAAACATATTTTTTCCATACAAACTTTAGGGGTTATTTTACCCCTTCAGAGGTAGAATTTCGCAAAGTCCGTTTTTATTATTCATTTAGATTATTTGAAGAGTATTGGGTCCGAATTTCACGACTATCATAAGCGGTTTGTTCTATGCTTTGATTCCTAGAAGGCTGGTTCTATTATAATTGACAGGGCCATAATGAAGCCGGTATAATAATGTATTTGTATTAATCCTTTAATTTATTTCTAATGAAAACTGTGTATTTGACGTTACCAAGTGTTGTGCTAACCCAGGCCCGAATAAAAGTTTTTTTTTTTATGTTACTCGGTGACGAGACGAGCACGTCGCTCACCTGATATTAAGCGTCACGCTTACCCATAAAAGTTCAGTGCTGCCCAGAATTTTGAACTTCAACAGTTCAAATTATGCGCGGTAATGCACTGCGCTCGTCACCCTGAGATGGTAGATGTTATATTTCTGTATGCCCAGTAATTACGCTGGAAACATTGCCCTTCAATCCGGAACACAGTAATGCTTGCACACTACTGTTTGGCGGTTGAATAACTGGCAAAGGTGTGGTACTTTCCCAGGCGGACTCTGCAAGAGAGCTCTACCACTAAAACGGTATAGGTAATATATATAATTGATTTAATTAAAGAGTTTGAAAGTGCTGAAGTGGCAATAGGCAGGCCACATCATTCGAAAAAACGATAACCGATGGGGAAGAAAGGTTCTTGAGTGGCGATCACGAACCGGAAGACGAAGCGTAGGCAGGCCTCTCACTAGGTGGACCAACGACATTGTGAAAGTCGCGGGCAAACGGTGGATGCAAGTGGCACGTTATCGGTCGGTGTGGCAGTCTAAGGGGGAGGCCTTTGTTCCGTAGTGGGCATCTTCTGGCTCATAATGTAATGTATGTTTGTGATATAAATATAATATAGATTTATTTAATATTATATTAATATTTATAAACTGTGCTTAAACAGAATTTGTATAAAATGTCTTCAATTAAACGTTAAATTTGTTACGTGAACTTGAGTTTATGTTGCGCTGTGTACTCAAGGCCCCCTTGAGGAATCAAAGTTAACAATGGAAATTACAGTGTGACCTAGAGGAAATACTTTATATCACGGTGCTACTGAATGCATTGCTAGCCGTACAAACGGTCACTTCGTACAATTATTTATTTACACTATAATAATAATGAATAATAATTTAAATTAAATAGTTTCAATTTGTATTTTCAGTGTTTTTAGAACTATATTAGTAAGCCAGTATAATTGTATTTCCGGTGTTTAATAATGTACGTATAATTGTATATAGCAATAAAATTATGTATTTACAAATATTATTAGTTCGTACAATAAGTGGTTTGGTAGAATTCTGCCATCGGTAAAATGAAGCGATTATTAATTTATCTGTCTAGAGAAATTATCATTTCGTAATTGATTGGTACAATTATTTAATACAAATGGCTAAAAAACACGAATTGTACGAATTGAGCCTTTGCATGAATGATGATGCTTTCGTTTTAATCGTGTTACTTCAAAAAACAAAACACAGCTTAATCAAGGTATGCATTTTCCTAAAAATCTTCATTCTACATTCTAGTTCACAAACTTTACATTCCATATTGCACATTATGTATGTACAATATTTTTTTAACTTCTAGAAGCTGCCTAGCTAAAACAATGTAAGAAAGATCACCATCTATATACCCAACTGTCCAAGAAGGAAGGTAATGTTTTTTGTAACTGTTGTTAGTGGCTTCCCAATGAAAACGAATGATAGAAATTCCGAATCACATTTAAATTTGTTGTTGCAATCAAATAAAGACTACTTGAACATTTTGATACCTACACAATATAATATTGGAATAAATTGAATGTATATCATTGAAAGTTTTGTCGTTCTTACAACTTGACTAGCTTGACTAGCCTTGTGAATCAGTGGGTGGATTTCCGCCTTCTGATCTATAGGCTGTGGGTTCGATTCCCACCCAGGACAAACATTTGTGTGATGAACATGGATGTTTGTTCTTTGTCTGGATGTTTCTATGTATTCTATGTATGTATTTACAAAAAAAAAAGTATTTATGTATTCTATCAGTTATCTGGTTCCCATAGTACAACCTTGCTTAGTTTGGGGCTAGATGGCGCTGTGTGAAAAACGTCCACCAATATTTATTTATTTCTTCATATTTATTCATAACTTTATTGTTTAAATGGGTATTTGCGGTAACTGGTTCCTTGTTTTTTTGTACTCTTTTTTTTCATTCATTTATTTTCCGCGTTTCATTTGTTTGCTGACGGTACTCTCATTTTATCTATAAGCCTTTTGTAGAATGTCTATCCATTACTAGGTCTATGTTTTATCAATTCTAACGAGATAAGTCCAAAAAGAAAAATAAGATCAGGGAAATCTTGCTGCCGCTAAGTCTATCTGAAAGAATGTTCCATATACTTGTGTATATGGAACATTCTTTCAGATTCTTCGACTATTGGTAATAATATTCCGAAACTACTTGGAACTGCTTCAGTAAGATTAATGAAAATAAAAAACAGTGTAGTCCTACCAGGGTTTTTTTTTTTTTTTAATTATTTATGCCTTGCCTTTGACTGCCATCACGTCTGATGTTAAACGAGGATGCAGCCTACGATGGAGCACGCTTGCCTAGAAGAAACCGATTCACTCGCGACTTGAAGACACCCAGATTATAATTATCAGGAAAAAACCCACTCGGGTAGCGCATTCCACTGCTCAGCAGTTCGAATAAAGAAAGTGGAATCAAACCGTTTCGTACGAGTTTTTGGTATATCAACAATGAAACGGTGTCGCTTTTCGAAAAAAAAAGGTAAATTTGTAAGGAAAAATGAGCAATAAAAATATATATATAAATAAATATAAATAATAAAACTCATAATATAAACTTTTCAACGTGGCTCTACTATAAATGTAGTTAATTTAAAGGTACCCTAAGGGTATAAGGCAGAGGTGCACGCAATTTACCCAGTAAGTAACGAGTAATATAGACACCTGTCTATAAGTACTTTTTCTTATAGCATTTAGTAGTCTGCCTATGGCAACGTCAAGTAAAATTAAGCTATTATCTATCTACTAGATTAAAAACTACCCTCCGATTTAAAAAACATAAACTCACTTAACGTATTTAAAACGAAACTTGCTCATCATATAACAAATGTTTATTAATGAACCATGTATTTATCTAAGAATGCGATAATTGTATACCTACCTTAACTAGAACGAATTACAATACAATTTTTTCTATGAAATTGATTCTCATGTAAGTGATAATTATTATCTTTATGAGAATAAATGTTTATTAAACCTAACCTAAATGTTGGTGTCTAGAACAAAATCTAAGAATCCAAATGTACCCACTTTTAATCACATTATTAATATAAACGCAAAAAAAAACTGAGTAGGTGTGTTTGTGCCCATCTTGTACCTACTTATTCTGTTGATGGCTGAACGGATTCTTGTGTTTTTGTTCCACTGAGGTGACATGTATCTCGCCTGATGGTAAGCGCCACGCTTGCCCATAACAGTACCACTTGGAATTTTGAACTTCAACAGTTAAAATTCTGCAATGCACTGCGCTCGTCATCCTGAGATGGTTAGCCTCTTCATGCCCAGTAATTTAGATGAAAATCCAAAACATAGTACTATTTGCACGCTACTGCATGGCGGCTATATAGCTGGCAAAGGTGTGGAACTTCCCGGGAGGCGGACCCGCACGCTTGACTACATTTACAGTGGAGCCACGTTGAAAACTTTATATTATGAGCTTTTGATTTCAAGTTAATTTTAGTGCTCACTTTTCCTTACCCGTGGTAGGACTACACTGTTTTTTTTTGCATACAAAGAAAAAATCTCGTAGATGTAACTTCATAAATACATTTATAAATTAGTAGTACGCGACTTCGTTCGCGTGAAACTAAAAAAAAGTAGCCTATGTCTGTCCCCGACCTTTAAGCTATATCTATGCAAAAAATCATGTCGATCCTTATAGCCGTTTAGGCGTGATAACGCGATGATCACCCAGAGAGAGAGACAGAGTTACTTTCGCATTTATTATATTAGTTAGGATTAGGATTCGTTAATTGGTAGACATTTTTCATACACAGCGCCATCTAGCCTCAAACTAAGCAAGCTTGTACTATGGGAACCAGATAACTGATAGAATGCATAAATACTTTTTTTTGTAAATACATACATAGAATACACAGAAATACCCAGACAAAGAACAAACATCCATGTTCATCACACAAATGTTGGTCCTGGGTGGGAATCGAAACCACAAACAGCTCAGAAGGTGGAAATTCTCGCACTGAGCCACAAGGCTAGTCAATTTAAATTAGTTAGGATAAAATTTAAAAAACTTCGGATTGTCTTTATTTGTTAACGGCTATTTTAAAACGATTCATCAAAAATAAAAAATAAAACTACGTATAAAAATAATATTACGACTAAATGTACCGATTCTTGCGGGATAGCGGGTAGAACCGCGTGGTGCAGCTAGTAGCTAATAACTAGAGGTACACACGTGGTCGGGCCATTTATTGTTAGTTAACGAGGTTACCCCACGGAATGGAGGCAGCTAATGTACCGAGGTACAGGAAAACAGAACTTGAGACTTTAGATTCAAGGGGATAATTCGAGAAAAAGATAGCACTATACACTTTCGCGTGCAGATGAAAAAAGATGGCTTTATCACGCGCTACAAAAATCTGATAATAGCTAATTGCATCTAAACCAGGTAATCAATAAAAAATAGATGTGTTACCAAGTGTTTAGTCCTTTTCGCTCTTTCGAAATTAGAACTCGATTGAAAAAGACAGAAGACAGAGCAACTGCTCTTAAGCTTCTCCGCGTTTATTAATAAGGGGGTAGAGGTTTTGAGTTCCAGCGAACATTGTCTGTAAATAGTTGACCGAGCGAAGCGAATGTCTCAGAGTTTACTGGGACAAATTATGTATGGGACATTTGTATGTATGTTTGTGTGTATATTTGTCCGATGATAACTTGCGAGCCGTTGATCCGATCTTCATGAAATTTTGTAGGCAAGTAGTCCATTTCAATACAATTTTTAAGTTCGAATATGAGCTGAATCGGTCCAGGGGCTGTGAAGATATAGAGGTCGCGAGGTCTCAGTTCGCCGCGAACTACTAGTATTATTATTATTTTTATCGAGAAAATGTCTTGTTATCATCTTTTGCATCTGAGCTATACTGGACGATAAACCATAAGACATATATATCTCATCATAAGATCTCTAATTTACATAACTAATGAGGTACGGAATTCTTATTCACTTTTTTTTTCAGTTCAACCTTGTTGATAACCAATTCTTTCTCTATGACTATCTAAATAGATGTATAGATGAACTCTTATTTTTCACACCAAATACATACTCAGGAAAAATAGGCTTAATAACTAGTACTACTTTTTTAATGGTCGACGTGGGTTGCTATGCGTTTGACCACAACTCATTTGCAAACCAAGCATGCGACAAAATATTCTGTAATTTTGTGCGAGAATGAGACAAACTTATATATAATAACCGTAGCCATGTTCTAATTTTCCACGACAGAGAGTTTCAAAATTTGTCGCGGTACGCATGCTAGACCTGTAGATGTCAAGTGTTTGGGTTTATCGCTGAAAGCGATCTCTTCCAGGCAAACTTAGGCGGGAGAGGATTCATAGAAGAGGTAGAAGACGGGGTGCATACTTGATGGAAATGATGATGGAAATATGGTAAAAATAACTAAAACAGGTACTTTTTAGATAAGCGTACGCCATTCTACATCACATAATTGTTTAACATCAGACAGGATGTGGTCAGACGCAAACCTACTTTGAAACGTTAAAAAAAACTTGGAATTCGAGAAGAATTTTTAAAATTTTCATTTACTAAGCCCCGGGACGTCGAAAAACAACCTATAAATTTGACCCATGGACTCTGAGAAAGTTTGAATATGTGTACTTTAAATAACCCCGGACGTAGCCTAAAACTGTGACCAAAAACACAGTAGGCCGGGCAGCAGCGTCCTCTTAGTAAACGGCAAATATTTTGCGATTCCCACAACACCTGCCAAGCGTGGGGATCATGCTAACTCCCAATAGGGGCGAGGGTTAGTCCAATAGTGGATGACTAGGAGTTGATAAGAAGTACTATTATGACTAGCCTTGGGGCTCAGTGGGAAGATTTCCGGCTTTTGAGCTGTAGGTTTTGGGTTCGATTACCACACAGGACAAACATTTATGTGATGAACTTGGACGTTTGTTCATTGTCTGGGTGTATCTATGTATTCTATGTTTACAAAAAATTATAGAATACATTTTTTGTAAACATAACAATAAGTTATCTGGTTCCCATTGTACAAGCTTGCTTAGTATGGGGCTAGATGGCGCTGTGAAAAAATCCAAAAATATTTATTTATTTACTATAATTAAAGGATTTTTCCGTCTTAAATAAATGTTTCTGTGGTCTTTGATTTGAATCTTTTCAACAACACTTATCTGTCTAATCTATCTTGAGTTGAGCCTAGCTTCTCTAACCCTTTTCAAAAGCTGTCGCGCCGCCACGATACTCTGTCTAAAAATAATTGATACAAATTCCTACTTAAAAGACGACGAAATAAATAAATATGATTTTTACTAAGCTTTTTGTTGTTTCTTTCAATGCTTAGGCTTTACTGGCGATACTAGCACAGTAGTATGCAACTAACACACTTATTAATATAAGTGTGATATTTGCACACTCGCATTTATAATTAAATGTGAAACTTTGTGTGTAAGTGTGTAAGTATGTACGTATGTGTGTTTATTCCCGTTCAACTCTGTAACGGCTGATATTATTCTCATTATTAAGAGAATTACACGTTACACAAATAATCATTATATCCTAAAAAGCGTATAAATGTGCATTACGCACCGTGCAGAAACACCTTTAGAAAAAAACGGAACAAAATGGAATTAGCTAAATAACTTTTAAAGTTAGAATACATTCCAGTCATACTGGCCAGTAATAAAATGTTGATTATTACTAAAAGTTTTATAGTCATTCTATTTCCAAAAAGAGGTAGAACTCAAAATAATTCCAAAATTAAAATTAAGTTAAGCTACGCACAACCCATCCCCATTGTTAGCGTAGCAGGCCTACGCACGCCTACGCGGGGCGCGGCGTAGCACCGTAGAGCCAACCGTACGCTCGGCCGTGCCACCCCGCAGGTATATAACGAGGTGCCAACAGTCCCAATGGCCATTTGAGTCCTGACCGCAACCCGCGAAGCACGCGCAGGAATCCATCCGTGAAGTGACGTGATCCGAGTTACCGGTGAAAAAACTACTGACAGGTAAGTTAAGTATTAAGATTATCAAAAAATTGTTTTTCCTGTAGTTACTAATTTTGAAAGCCTAGGATTTAATATCAGGATCCTAGAAAAGTGTGCTAGTAATTTGCATTTTAAATTGATTCATTTTAAAGTGATTTATAACTTTTCAAAGAAGGTGAGTAGTAAAAGAAATAATAAATCTTTTTTAATGTTTGGGAAGTAAATATATATAAATGTGATTAAAAATCATAATCTTTCAGGAAAGTTATTAAGATAACTGTATCCAAGTAAATAAATAATCCATTCAAAAACTGTCATTTTCTTGCGTATATTAAAAGTACTTAGAGTATAATAATTCCAGTCTATTTACAACTCTTTGTCACTTCTTCACATTTAATTTTACCTGTTGAAATTATTTATGTTAGCAATTTCTTTGGGTGGTCGTTTAAGCAAACTTCAACTATATAATCACGCAATAGTTAAAGGATTTAAACCAGCTGTTAAATTACATTAACACATAAAACGCAAAACCAACTTCCATCTTCCGTAGCCAAAAGATAATAGCTATGCGTCACTGATTCCGATCACATAGAGCTTCATTTTCAAAACGTTATCCGTCAACCAGCCAGTATTGCTTAGACTGCAGGCTTTCTTGGTCTGTTACTTACACTAGAATTAACACGTAAACGAATTAATTAATTACACTATGTGCAATGGAATAGGTAATTTATAAATCTTGTTGAAAAGACGTGTAAAAATAAAAGTACAAATAAAATTACAAGTACCAAAATTCTCCTTCTGCCGAATGTCACCTCTACCATCCCACCTCTCCAACCTCTCTAAAATCTTATTTGAATTGTACACTCTTATCAAAGGAATATAGGTAATATTAGAAACTACAATTAAAATTAAACTGATTAACCTTTTAATTTCATCCTTGAATAGTTAACTACGGTAAGTAACTACTTACGTTAAATTGAGTCGGTTATTCCGACAATAGTTTCGATCACACTCGGTGACCTTTATCAAGGAATGCTAAGCGAGACGCGCGCGACCTCGTCTTGCCCTGCACCTTGCCGTCTTGCCTTGCTAGTTGGAATAACCGACTCAATTTAACGTAAGTAGTTACTTACCGTAGTTAACTATTCAAGGATGAAATTAAAAGGTTAATCAGTTTAATTTTAATTGTAGTTTCTAATATTACCTAGTATTATAGTTATTAGAGTATTCTCGTTTTTTTAAAACAAAATGTATCAAAACGACTTCGGTTTTCATAGTTTAACTACTTACCGTAGTTTTTATCATGTAAAAAATTCCCTTACTTGGCTAAAAAAGGTACAACTATGACCTCCTAAAATTAACTACTCATGGATGAAATGCAAGGGGTAAATATAGCAGTTTAATTTTAATTGTAGTTTCTAATATTACATACCTCCTTCGATAAGAGTGTACAATTCAAATAAGATTTTATAGAGGCACTTTTCACTAAGGGCAATCTTCGGAAACTACACCTCACCACACGCCATTTCATAGAAGCAAGAATTTATTTTCTTTGTACGAAAAAGGTGTGTATCTATTACTCCAGTGAAAGTCTTTTAAAACTCTTTTTGCATCTTGTCCTATGGTTTTTTTTTTTACACAAAGCTATCTATAGTTTCAGATGCAAGGGTGGCTATTGACCTAATAGTTTACAATCCTAACTAATATTATAGTTCAGAGGAATATAGCCGCAGTCGTATCAGGATCAATAAAGTTTCTAGTTATAAAATTTAATACGTTCGTCTCGAGGAAAAAACTTTTGCTTGTGCGATTCAGAACTCCCTACATTACAACTAACAGTTTATACAAAACGTCAAAAAATGCACAAAAATGGATCAACGCCATCTACCGAATTATACGAAGTAGTTTTGTCCCTCTATCTGGATGTTCGTCACGTTATCTCGGCTAAACGGCTGAACAGTTCTTGATAAAAATTTATAAGGAGTTACTGTAAATCACAAAGACGGATATAGGATACTTTATTTTATCTACGTGAACGAAATCGCGAAACTTAAAGCATCGAAATTTTGAGTGACACGACAATCTAAAACCAATCTGTACAAAACTTTAGTCCTTAGTGAGCGACATGCTCATATCGTCACTCAGTGTCTTTAAAAAAATCATTTTTGTAATACTCCATGATAATCCATGTAATATCTCGGGATATTATTGATACTATAGTCGGAATTCTACATCAGCCTTTGAACATCGCGCTGTTGGGCATCGAAGGGTGGTTAGGCCTTATCCACCACGTTGGTCCAGTGCGGGTTGGCGGTTTCACATAATATATTGAACTTCTGTCCGGAAATGAGCTGGTTTCCTCACGATGTTATCCTTCACCGAAAAGCCAGTAGTATATTCGTACGTAACTTCACAAGAACTCATTGAACACTCAAATAACCCGCGACCCCACGAATGTGAGGCGAGCGTGCTCCCACTGAGCTACTAAGGCTCGGAGTCGGAATTCTAACTCAATGTAACGTATATACGTACGTATGTATATATTTGTATTTTTAAAATACAATAATATAAAGCTGTTTGAATATATATAGGATTTTTGCAACGTAGCTCCTAAATTTCAACGGAAACAAGGGTTGATATCACGTCACGAAAACAAAAAAAAACTAATACATAAAAACTCGTAGAATTATCCGAGATTGCAGAAGGCGAATAATATGTTTTTAAAACCCTTGTTTCGTTCTGAGTCTCAAGGGGGAAAAGTTAGCTTTTAATCTGAGTAGCTTCCAAAACAAGTGATAAATTGACCATAATATGTAGATTTGACAGGGAACATGTGGATTTGAAACAGGAAGCCACAACACTCCGGGGGTTAAATATTTACCTAGGTTTCGCCACACACGTATCATATTAATTCAACTGTTTGTAAGTGGTTTTGTATTGCTTGCAGCAAGACCATAAAGGAATAGGGAAATAAGGTCATATGTATGAAGAGAACCATTTATTTTTAGCTTAGTTTAACAAAGGTTCAATAAACGGGATTTTAGACGCATCTTTGAGGTGTTTTAACTAGCTGTTACAACTCTGTTCGCGTGGACCTAAAAAATAATAGCCTATGTCCGTCTCTGACCCTTAAGCTATATCTATGGTATAATTCAGCTTGGTCCGTTTTGCCGTTTAGCCATGCTAGCCGTTTATAAAAAAACCACCAATGAAATAATAATAGAGAGTTTTTACGGTGACGTGAAGAAGTCATGTCGCGTCATTTTATTATTTTCCAAAACTTGTGTTATTTCGAGGGTTAATATTAAAAATGGTGGATTTTTATCCATTAAGTGTTCGGGAACGTGCACGAGTGTTGATGAATAGTACAATGATGTGATACGTGACTCTTCGTGTTGTTTCCAAAACTCTATAGAAACCCCTAGTAAAGTTTCCACCACTTTACTGGGGCGTGACGTGGACTTGACTTACTTTGCTCGGCTTAGACTGTGACTGAGATTTATTTTTGTGATATATTTGACTTCACCTGAAATATTACAATACGTGTTCACCAAAACTCGTGTACGTTCACTTAATGAATAAAAATCCACAACTTTTACACATTATCACTCGAAATAACACCAGTTTTGGAAAATAATACAAAGACGCGAAATTACCTTTTCTCGTTCCCGCCAAAAACTCAAATTAAATGTTCCTCCTTACGGTGGCAAATTGCCACTGACATAAATCTCTGTCGTCAATCATCTATGATTTCTAGTAAAATAGAAATCAGTGCTGTCGACTGAATAGCGTAAGTTTTATTTTACCAGAAATGCAGCCAGTACTACAAGGCTGGAAATTCTTGTTAGCTAAGCTCCACTTTACACATTACAGAAATTAGGAATTATCAAATTAACCGGAGTTTAGTCCTGACAACAATAATAGCTCCTATTAATTTTATCAGGTTTCTGTATTATAAAGGAGACCTATGTAACCAATTAGTTGAATAAACGAGACTTATTAATTAACCGTTTGCCAAAACACTGATTTTATGCCAAGGATTTGGCCTAACCAGTTAATGATTTACTTTGGTTTCATCAACGTCACCCAGAAAACGTCTACTGCTGAAAAAGATTTCTTCTTTGGTTGTTTCCGTAATCTCCACGCTTGGCTTGGGGATCGTAGACGCGTAATGTTAAACAAGAAGACGCCACTGCCCATCCCCCGGTGGTCCTTGTTTCTTTTTTAAGACTAGATCTTTGCTTCAATCGGTAACAAAAACTGTACTTTACACTAGGTGAGTTGGGACCGGTTTGTGGCGAAAAACAATGTTGTGTAAACTAGTATGCTACTTACCTACCTTAAAACTACCTTATTGTTTTTTTGCTTTTGTGTACATAATGTGTGTTTTTCTCCACAAATAAATATTTGTCTATTGTCTATTGTCTATAGTACCAAAAAGTTCTGAATAGAAAGATTAAACTCACAAAACACCAGATTAACGGACCTTTCCTTCGAATTAACTAACATGTTTATTTACGAAAATGGCTTAGGGAGCACCGGCAATCGATTTATTGATTCATAAAAAACCTTTTTAGGCTATTGCGTTTCTCTACAATTTTAAGTGAATGGTATAAAAACGGATAAAATAGGACGCAATTCTTTAAGAATAGAACTAGAAATGTAAACTCAGAATTAATTGGTACTTATTAATTCTTCTGTTAAACTGTATCTCCGCTAGGAGTAATAGTATTCTGTGAACTTCAACAAAAATCATATATTCATATTCATATACTTTATTTGCCACTAAGTGTACACAGGTCTTATTATAATATAATATGCACTTAAGACTTAGTCGCCCATTTCGGGCATTGCAAAATTATGAAGACGCTACATTTCAATGTTTTTTAATATTATAAAATAATATCTAGTGTTTTAATTTAATGACTGAACTTGTATCTCTAGAGTATGTGTCGACAGGTGTATCACCCTTACGCGTCATCAGGACGTGTTGACTCACCGAGCAAGCAAGCTATTGTCGAAAAAATATACATACTAATACACAAGCGCCATCTTTTCCACCTGGACTGAGAACGGTGAAATTCCACGTTCGGTGAACGGACCACGTTTTTTCTTGCTTGAAAAAAATCGCAACAAACTGACAAACAAAAATGTACAAAACTGACGTATTTCCAGTGATATTTACATAAGTACATTTCATTAAAACACGTGTATTTTTTTTTGTTACTCGGTGCCGAGACGAGCAAGTCACTCACCTGGTGTTAAGCGTCACGCTTGCCCATAACAGTTCAGTGCCACCCAGAATTTTGAACTTCAAACAGTTCAAAACTATGCGCGGCAATGCACTGCGCTCGTCACGCTGAGATGTTAGTAATAGTAAGATGCCCAGTAATTACGCTGGAAACATTGCCCTTCAATCCGGAACACAGTAATGCTTGCACACTATTGCTTGGCGGTTGAATAACTGGCAAAGGTGTGGTACTTCCCTAGGTGGAGCCCTACCACGACACATTTGTCGTCGGAACAAACATTAATAAAAGCGAGAGTTCCTGATGAAGTCAATGATATAATTATTAAGGTTCAAAGCGTTTTCAGACGTTTGTTGCCTCAGAGTCTGCAAACATCCGTGGTCTTATTAAAAATGTACTGGCAGTGTAACGCCCTTTTTTGCTTCAAAATGTAGGTTAAAAACAAAAAGGAAAGGAATGGTTGCGATAACCACTTCCTTTATTTCGTTATACTCATCTTTTACACATTAAAAAAGCACTGCCGAGCTGGGTAGGCTGCTTAATGGTAGTGGGCTAACGCCCGAATACTGAAACGTTTGTTAACTTCGACGATAAATTTAGTCTGTTGCTGCCTTTGTCATTTGCTTAGTGCCAGACAAAGGCAGCATCAGAATTAATCTGTTGTCAAAGTTAACAAGCGTTTCAGTATTCGGGGGTAAAAGCGTTTGAAATATCTTTACTTCAATGGTGTCTGGGTGATTCCACTGTTTAGTGCAGTGACGCTAAGTAGTTTAAGTATTTTTTTGTAGTTTATCATGTTTAGTTAAGAAAGGCACTTGCCCAAAAAACATCGATTCGTTATTAATCAAATCAAAATTTATTTATTTCAGACACAAAGATCCATATTCTAAGCTAGGTACTTACTTAATATTAATGCATTAATCGTATTTAAAATTTAAATTATATTAGAATGTCAAAAAATAATAATTAAGTAAATCATTTTATTAACACTCTAAAATGATGTTGCAAGATGGGGCAGTTCAGTTTATCGGTGATAGCTTTGCAGCATCGTTATAGTTCTCAAAGCGGAATAACAGAGACTCTGAAATAAGTTAGACATTTTATTACAGCTTAAGTTTGTAAGTCACTGATAGATTCAAAGATTATATCGCATCGGGTAGCTCTCCATTAAAATGTAAAGTTGCATAGTAAAATGTAATTCAAACTCAACAAAATCTAATACTTTTTCTCTATATCAGTGTTGATCTCATAGTTGTTAAAGATGTTCAAAATAATAAGTCAATTGAGCGCATTTCGGCTTTATACATTTTCTTAGAGAAAGGGAGAGAGAGAGATTGTGTTCTGTCGTTTATCCGCGGTACCCTATCCGCGCGTTGGTTAGGACCAGGTATAGTGCCCGTTTTCACTAACCCTAGGAGTCGTCTTAATCAGATGCCTAAATATTTAGTATTAATAGTTAGTATTTACTACGTTACGACACTGATTCGGAGGTGCCTAATGATAGGTAGGTCTTAAACTGATAGCCCGCGCCGCGCTCGCTCACTCACTCATGTAAACAGGCATTATTATTATTTTAGGTTATGTTATAACATTGAGAAATTCGGTCGGCCGGAGGCCTGTCCTGTGTTGCTCCGATTGTTATAATAATAATTCGAACGGGGAGTTATGGCGGGAACGTGAAGAACACTTGTCGCGTCATTGTATTATTTTCCAAAACTTGTGTTATTTCGAGTGTTAATTTGTGAAAATGGTGGATTTTTATCCATTAAGTGACTGATCTAGATGAAATTTGGTATGAAGGTATGCAGCTTATGTCCTGGATTACCGTATAGGCTTTATCCGACAAAATATATGGTTTCCGTAGGAAAACGGGAAAAACCGCGCAGCGCTGCTAATGTTATAATGTAAGTTTCATAAACATTAATAGGTATCGGAATTAGACTTCCTTATCATTTATTCGAACCCGAGTATGTCCTAAAACTGTGACCAGAAACACCAGAGGATAAGCAGCAGTGTTCTTTTAGTAAACGGTTAGCGTTCTGCGATCCTCAAGCAGTCAAGCCTGGGGATTATGTCAAGCCGCATTCTAAGGGTGGTTCTACACATGGCCTGACCTGACGTCGTGTGAAAGGGACAGCTAGATTTGAATTGCACGGGAGCAAAAGAAACAAACTATTAAGGTTATAGCTTCTCCCTTTCGCTCTTCTAGAAACTTATATATAGCCATTTCTTTCAAACGATTTCAGGTCAGGCCATGTAGCGAGGCCTTCAAGGGGACACCTTTGTTGAGCAGTGGAAGTATTTGGCCGATGAGAATGTTTCACTTAATCTGAAACGAATTATATTTGAACTTTTTATTGTATGTTGTGGGTAGATACGTAGGTAGCAGCTAAGGGCAATTCAGCAACAGTTGGTAATCGCGTGCGGTTAGCCTTTTCCTCATGCCAGTAAAGTTTCACAAATAAACACGTCAGACAAAATGGGGGCCGACAGGAATCCTGCTTATTGTCGGATCTGGCTTATATTAACAGTTGAAAACGAAAATATGCTCAAACAAGCATAATGTTTTTCTTATCATAACAATAGCTAACGGAATTAGTAAAAGGGTATATGTAGTATTTCTGTCGTACTTGGATATTCTGTAATGTTCGATTCTTAGATATGATTTTAGAATAGGTAGGTATAGCAACGCAAATACCACAATGTAGTAAATTCGGTGGTCATTAATATAAATAGTACCTAGCTATTTTTACCCGACTGCCAAGAAAGGAGGCTGATGTTTATATGCGAGTATATTATATATATGTATAATATGTTTCTGTGTTCCTATGTTACTGACTGTAGCCGAAACGGCTTGACCGATTTTGATGAGTGAGGTGTCGTTTGATTTCTCTTAATGCCTTAAGTGACATAGTATTAAGTGTATATATTAAAAGCTATAATTAAACAATACCATTATTACTTTGTTATTATTTATTACCATTTATTTTATGTTTGTTTTATATTTATGTTTATTATGCATCATCTATTAATCATATCAATAGTCTAATCACATCTTGCCATGATATTCAGTAGTTATCTTAATTGTACTAAATTAATTTGTAATAGTTTTGTTTATCATTAATATTCATGGCACATCAACGACAATCTTGGTATCAACTCAACTGAAACCCTAAACTCACAATCAACTAAATAAAAAATTACTTAACTGTCCAAATTGCGTCCAAGCTCCGTCACTACTGTCTCGTATCTGGCTCAATCTCCTTCGACCCAGCCTGTACCCGTGTCTCCATGTCACCTTCACACGTACAGGCTGTTTTTCAATTCATTTAGTCAACCTGTAGCACCGAGTTGCCAGTAGTATAATGTTTTAAATAATCACAAGCGAGATAATTATCAGTATTACAGATTAATAAAATGAATTATATATGACAATAACTATAGTAAATTGATCTTATATGATGCTAGATATAACAGTTCGTCCATCCTGACAAAATTTGATACCACGCAAATTGAATTCTGAACACCTACTCTGATTTAGTTATTACAGTAATTATTATTAACATAATAATTTTAATAATTATTATTCATTAACTAAAATTTAAAAAAATATGTAACAATTATTATTAAAATTATAAATATTACATTTTTCCTTCTCTATATTAATTATCTATTATATAATTATTATTATTAACATAACTCATTTTGTGTTCTTGTTCTTCATCTTATCTGTACCTTGATAACGTAATTGATCCATGGCAAATTTAGAACCAGCTATCTTGAGCTTAGCCGTCACTTAATCTGTAAAATAGAAGTTAAACCTTTATCTTAGTACATAATATATCATATGCTTTAACAGAGTTTTATTTGTTCATGTAAATTATCATTATAGTACCAAGTAGTAATAATCGTGTTATTCTCATTGTATCATGCATTTGAATTTCATATCAGCATGTAATTAGTAACATTTGTACAATTTTGATTAGTCTCAACAAAATAATCATTTATTTAATCTAATTGTTTGTTTTATATTAATCATAAAATAGAGTAAATTATTTTATTATTTTAGTTGTTTATTTCATCGTCCAGTAAGACGGCCCGTATAATCATTTATTTAATCTAATTGTTTGTTTAATATTAATCATGAAATAGAGTAAATTATTTTATTATTTTAGTTGTTTATTTCATCGTCCAGTAAGACGGCCCGTATAATCATTTATTTAATCTAATTGTTTGTTAATCATGAAATAGAGTAAATTATTTTATTATTTTAGTTGTTTATTTCATCGTCCAGTAGGACGGCCCTTTATCCCCCCTTTCTTCATAATGACCCGAGTTTATTTAATTTTAAATTTTGTGCTCAACAATCGACACGGTGATCCCTTGTTTATTTCATCGCTTATAAGGCGGCCATCTTCACCATGGTTTCCGAGGTGTGCTTGTTTATTTCATCGCCCATAAGGCGGCCCATCATCACCACGATTTCCGAGGTGGCCCTTGTTTATTTCATCGCCCATGAGGCGGCCCACCATCACCACGACTTTCGTCGTGGTCCTTGTTTATTTCATCGCCCATGAGGCGGCCCACCATCACCACGACTTTCGTCGTGGTCCTTGTTTATTTCATCGCCCATGAGGCGGCCCATCATCACCACGATTTCCGTAGTGGCCCTTATTTATTTCATCGCCCGTCGGGCGGCCCATCATCACTACGATTTCCGTAGTGGCCCTTATTTATTTCATCGCCCGTTGGGCGGCCCATCATCACTACGATTTCCGTAGTGGCCCTTATTTATTTCATCACCCGTCGGGTGGCCCATCATCACCACGGCTTCCGTGATGGCCCTTGTTTATCTCATCGCCCTTCAGGCGGCCCATCATCGCAATGAGTCCTGTCGCGATCCTACTTGTACCATAATTAAGTGCATTAACTTATTTTCAGCCTCCTTACCCCTTATCCTTCTAGTAATTCTACTAGTTCTTCTGTACAGTCAACTTGCGATTCCTCATCGCTTGTACTCATTTCGTTATCATTATCTACCAACTTTCTCAATGAATCAGACGAAACCGTTGCTTTATAATTCTTATACCCTTTAGTCCCCTTTATAGAAGAAATGATGTATCTATCATTACCGAGAACTTTTTTAACCTTGTATGTACAACTATATTTTCTTTAAGTTTGCGAACAGTTTCTTTTGTAGATTTGCAGAAAATATTAATGGCGAAATATAGATTTTGACATGACATTTGACTTAAAATGTCATTGACTTTATAATAATCGAAACACAATGATGTTTTTTTTTTTTTTTTTTGTAATATTTTAATAATGGAATAGACTTACTTATCTGCTACTATTTTTATTTTAAGTATTATTATTACTATTGACATTTATTTTAAGCCTACAAATGTTTGTAGTGCTCATAATTTTTGTTTGATTTTCGTTTTGTTTATTTAACTTAGTTATATCTAATGATGACTATCCATAAGAGTATTTTTAATACCTATTTGGAAATAAAAAGAATTGATTGAATTGAGCCCCATCGATGAAGCATGCTGGTATAGTATATTCTTTGCCTATATAAGTTCTCTTACACGACTCGATGAAAAGAGATTCTTTTAGCTGACCATCTGATATTACATTTATTAACATAATATGTTTCCGAGGTACTATTAGGTCTTTCGCGCAACGTATCTTCATTTTGACATTCTCTTCAGGTATAGTATTTATTCTTAAAATATCACAATCAGGATGCTTCTTTCTTTGCATCGTGAAGTCGGTTCCAGAAATAGTGATGATGTAATCATTGTGATTAATTATAGGCTGTCCCAGAATCATGTCCATTTTGCCCATTTGGCAGTCTGTTATGAGAAACTCAGTTTCAAAACATTATCTTCCACCTGAACATCAATTTTTAGTGCACCTTAAGCAATAATTGGGCTACCCCCAAATCCCCCAATCACGGTATCACAATTATTCATGGGTAAGTCGAGTTTTCGAAAAATATTTTGATTCATTACGTTTACTTTTGCTCCCGAATCAAAATAATCTAATCCACAGACGCTATTTATGTTGACGCGTTTAAAATAAATATCGTTTAAAATAATATTACCTCTGCTATCATGTTGACTTCTTCCTTGAGTGACGCTACCGGCACCACGGACGTGCTTGGTTTAAAGTAGGGTTTGAAAAAATCCGATTTTTATAATAAACATCAAAAATCCGATTTTTTTATATGTATCCGATATATATCCAGGCTAAGAAAAAGAAGCAAATTTTCCCAAGAAAGTGAAAATTATTAACGCTTGGAGCACCAGGGAATTTCCCTTTTTTTATTAAATAAATAAATAAATAAAAATTATCTGGGACATTTATTGCACACACGGTTATCTGACCCCAAACTAAGCAAAGCTTGTAATATGGCTGCCAGAGACTGATATACGTACATAGATATTTTTAAATACATACTTATATAGATATTAACACCCAGACATAGAACAAACACAAATATTCATCACATGAATGTTTGTCCTAGATGGGGATCGAACCCACGCCCCCAAACACAAAAACCTCATAAAATAAACCTTATGTGGTATGAAGTTAAGTTTTGAATTTCAATAAAAAGCTAGCCGTACTGGTAAGTTAAAGTAAAGGGGATTTCCCCAACTTTAAATGAGGTTGCCATTTTGGGAACAAATCAAAATTATTCTGAATTGTAGTTTTTCGCTACGTGTTGCCAGGGTAAACATTAATCTCCAAAATTTTTAGTTCAGAAGACAGAAAAAATCAATTGATATATATATCGGCGAGCCCTGGTTTAAAGTAACATTTTTCCGATAAGTGGCCACTTTTCCCACAGGGGGCACAATTTGGTCTGTTGTTATGCGTGTTTTTTTTTTTTTTGGGCAACGTCGTGCAGTGTTCATTATTTATAATATAAGGAACGGGCTCACCAAAATGCTCCCTCCTGCGACGCTCGTGGAACTCTTCGTCTGTATCTGGATACTCCTGCTCGGCTGTGTTCTCTCACGGTCTGCTCGGTCTCCATCGTTTCCTAGCGTACAGTGAGTCTGGACTCTCAGATCGATCTCGTTGGCGCCGAGTTGCTTCTCTCGTACGTTTGGGCATGGTTATCCCACTTCTGAAACTATTAAGTGTATATATTAAAAGCTATAATTAAACAATACCATTATTACTTTGTTATTATTTATTACCATTTATTTTATGTTTGTTTTATATTTATGTTTATTATGCATCATCTATTAATCATATCAATAGTCTAATCACATCTTGCCATGATATTCAGTAGTTATCTTAATTGTACTAAATTAATTTGTAATAGTTTTGTTTATCATTAATATTCATGGCACATCAACGACAATCTTGGTATCAACTCAACTGAAACCCTAAACTCACAATCAACTAAATAAAAAATTACTTAACTGTCCAAATTGCGTCCAAGCTCCGTCACTACTGTCTCGTATCTGGCTCAATCTCCTTCGACCCAGCCTGTACCCGTGTCTCCATGTCACCTTCACACGTACAGGCTGTTTTTCAATTCATTTAGTCAACCTGTAGCACCGAGTTGCCAGTAGTATAATGTTTTAAATAATCACAAGCGAGATAATTATCAGTATTACAGATTAATAAAATGAATTATATATGACAATAACTATAGTAAATTGATCTTATATGATGCTAGATATAACAATAGGCTACATTTTGCAGTGTTTTTTTTGATGTTGTTATAATAATACTTGGCAACAAATATTGCCGTGGGTTTATGATGGGAACTAAAATGCATGCTATCTTTTTCTTGTGTTTCTATTTGTAAAAGCCAGCAATAGCACTAAGTTTGGTTTAGCTGCAATCGACGCCAATGTACGACATGAATAAAATTCTTCATGTTCCCGCCTAAGCTTCTTAGTTTAGTTAAGCCATATGTTATAGAATTACGCATACGCACACACATCAACGTCAAATACGTCACGAAGTCGTACAACCAAGCAACAAAACGTGAAGAAACTTTTATTATTTCCTCGTTGTATAAGGAAAAGCGCTACAATGTCAATAGTAATGGAGTATAACATAGTTTATATCATATGAAATTGAATGCTAGTTTGAGACACTTGTTTGCTGTAAATGCCGAACATTCAGTGAGAAAAAGTTCTAAATAAACTTTCAATTGCGTGATACGCTCATGGTAGGATTTTTATCTTATATTTTGGCTCTACACGCCAGTGTCAAGTTTGGATACCTTTGTATAGCATAGTATTTTAAAATAAAAGCTAGTCTCAGTCGTAATGTCAATACTTTCAGTCACTGTCCAGTCCAAGTCAAGTTTCAGTAACGTGGTGGATGTTTTCTAGAAGCTTCTACAGGGTATTGGAAACAACCCGTCAAGTCACGTTTCACGACATTCTACTATTCACCAACACTCATGCACTATCACGAGTACTTAATGGATAAAAATCCACCGATTTCACACATTGACTCTTGAAATAACACAAGTTTTGCGAAATAATAAGATGACGCGACATAACTTTTTCGCTTTCCCCCAAAACTCCAAGGGTTCTGTGTTTATGCTAAAATATAAACTACATCGGGTTTTTGGCGCGAACATTTATTTATTTATTTAGGTTCACCTACACTGCACACCAATACAATGTCAAAAATGTACACAAATAAAATAGAACTAAATGTCACAATACTTAAAGGTGAAGACAGCATGCAATAATAAAGAGTGAGGTAATATAATTGGATACTGATAAGCAACATGTCAACCCAAAAAAAAATAAAAAAATGATACAGAACGCTTCTTTGTCATATTGCTTATAAATAGAATTAAGTCCTTAGACGAAGCATCATACTGGACAGACCCATGAGACGTTGCCGCTCCGACGTTCACATTGTCATGTTTCTCTTTTTATTTCACGGGTCGTCGCATAGAGTAAGCGAGAGAGCTATTGTAAGATTGGCAACCTCGCACTCTGTGTCCATTTTATGACCGACTAGTCGGTCACAACATTGCGACCCGTCTTACTAAAAAAGCAAATTGGATCAAAATATCGCTGTGAATACTTAATATTGTTATACATAGTGGCATTATGGCGTGTTGTGCTGTGTATTGTGCATCGAGAACAACGAAAGGGGGAGTAAAAGATCCAGAATTATCATTTCACACGTAAGTCTTTTGTAGCGTTTTTTACCTAAAATAACCAGAATCAAAGCTAAATATTCGTTTCACTTAAAGAATATACATGTTTGAAGTCATACAACTATCACGCAGTGTTATTTAGTAATGAATTTAAGCATTAATTTAAGATAAATAAATGCATTGTTTTACGTGTTCCTGCTAGTGAAGTACCACTGCACGTTTCAAACTTTGTCGATATTTGGTCGATATTTATCTAATAATATTCTTGTAATATCCTACATATACTACATTAAGTGAAACATGAACCGTTAATTCCTTTCCGCGTTTAATCGGCTTGATACGTATTCTATCGATAATTAATTTTAATCTTTTTGAAGCTTTCGCGGCTTGAAATGTATGATAATTTGTACCAATGTTGTGTCATGGTTAAACAATTAATTAAAATAAAACATTTTGTTATAGGTTTCCAAAATGTCCGGAAATCAGAAATCAGTGGATAAAGGCTGTGAGGCGCGAAAACTGGGAGCCACCTAAATACTCTCGACTTTGTTGAAAACGTTTTGAAAAATCTAGTTTTATGACTGGGCTGTCAATTAAAAAACTAGGAAGAATAAAAGAAACTAGGCGACGGTGTAGATACTTATTAACATTCATAGTTACTATAAATATACTATATATATTCGTACTATTTACATGGCAATTACGAGTTTCGATGTTCAATAAAGTACATATTTTTGCAAACATTGTGTTCTTAATTTACAAATTCTTAGTTTTGTACACTGTGTACATTTTTATCGATAGATTCTGCACTAGTTTTCACTTCCCTACTCACTAAGCGTCACAACAGAAAGTGGACATGCTGCCAAAGCAATCACTCTATCCAGTGTGATACAAGATCCTTGATTAAGTCATTACATAAAAGTCAAAAATTGAAAGAAAACGTGATGAAGTCACGTCGCGTCATCGTATTATTTCGTCAAACGATTTAAGTGATTAAATAAATGAACTGGTCATTCGCTTAAATAAATGAAATCTTGCATGTGTTAATGTAATGACATGAAAAAAGTTATTATAATAAAGAAATTGTTGCAAAAAGATCTTTCTATATTGATATAGAAAGATCTTTTTGCAACTACAATTACTGAGGTTGACCTCAGTAATTGTATATAACTGAGTGTACTCGTAAACAACTTTTACTATCGGGCCAACCCTAAAGTCACCTATTCAATACAAACAACTTATTAACCCTCGCTGAAATGTATGGAAGTATAGAACAGCTAATTTTTACTAAGCGACATCAGTGTTGGTCACTTAATAAAAGTTGTTCATAATAATGAGTACATATATAACTTTTATTAATATTATCCCACCTTATTGTAGTACGTTGTATACAAACGCCAACTTGTACCTATCTATCTACTTTTAGACTGATATCTTCGTTTCGCTCGGTCAATAAATCATAAATATTCATTTAGTTTGAAATATCTACCAATCTTATTATTACAATATTCTGAACTATACCTTAACTGCCGGCTTTGCCTGAAGTTTCCTCTTTTGCATGGAAACTTCTGTGTTTCTCAATAATATCTTTGCAACCAAGCGTATCGGTAGCTCAAAAGCAGATTCTAACTTTACACCATCTTTGATTTGTGTTACCTGATAGAAAACAGAACAATACTTTTTATAGAGATCGCTTGAAAGAAATAATTATATTAGATTTCTATCTTGTCTAAGTAATCATCATCATCAGCCATAAGACGTCCACTGCTGAACGTAGGCCTCCCCCTTAGAGCGCCACACCGAACGACAACGTGCCACTTGCATCCACTGGTTGTCCGTGACTTTCACAATGTCGTCGGTCCACCAAGTGGGAGGTCTGCCTACGCTGCGTCTTCCGGTTGGTGGTCGCCACTCAACCTTTCCTCCCCATCGGTTATCGGTTCTTCGAGTGATGTGGCCTGCCCATTGCCGCTTCAGCTTGCAAACTATGATATCAAATATCTCTGATATCTATATCGGTGACTTTGGTTCTTCGGCGAATATCCTCGTTCCGGATTCTATCACGCAAAGGAACCCCAAGCATAGCTCTCTCCATTGCCTAAGTAATAATTCGATATTATTATGAAAACTGACGTGGTTTTACACGTTTTATTTTCATGAAACGGGAAGACTCACATTAAATTGAGTCGGTTATTCCGACTACAGTTTAGTTCGTGGTATAGTTTAGGATAGTTTGTAGTTTAGTTTGTTAGTATGTGATCGAAACTTATAGTCGGAATAACCGATTCAATTTAACGTGAGCTAAATACCCGTTATGCGGGAAATAATATAAAATAATTATAAAGGCTGTAAGGAAAGAGTATGCTAAGCCGAAAGGGGCTCATATTACTCATGGTTCTGAACATCTTTTATAGGACAAACCTAGAAATCGATAAAAAAAATATTGTCATAGCATTGACATTTTTCTATGGAACTGCAGTTTTTTTTTCTCGATTTTAGGTTTCGTCCCATACTAAAAGTTGTTCATAATGATGAGTACTATAACACAAACAATTTTTACAATAAACGTTTTACTATTAAACGTAAATCCGTTTAATTACTATAAATGGTTCAATATTTTACAACAAGCAGACAGTTAAAATAAAAACAAATACCCAACTGCAATGAAGTAGCTTAAATTACACTATGGGTATTGAGAGAATCTAACGTAAACGTCCTGCCATCTGCCTGCCACCCAGCGGGTCGCTGGCGCGGGAGCGGAAACAGCGGCACAAGGCAAACACCTCAAATACGCTGCCCTGGAGTCAGCGTATGAGTTCGTCCCGTTCGCCGTTGAAACGGCGGGTCCGTGGGGCTTGGAGGCAAAGAAATTTGTCTCAGACCTCGGCCGGCGCTTAAGGGAAAGGGGGCGAGACCCACGGTCGGGACACTACCTGACCTAGCATATTTCCCTGGCTATACAGCGGGGAAACGCCGCCGGCCTGATGGGCACGTTTGGACGAGGGGATCGTGCGGGACGTGAGCATGACTAGTTGTCGAAATGATTACGTTTCCAACATAATCATTTCCACAACTTAATATAACACTTGACAATATTGATTTTATTAATATTACTTTTATTGATCTTTGTTAAATAATTTGAATATGTTAATAAATATTGTGTAATTAACAACGTGACTTACATTTCAAAACTGCTCAGTCCATTTCGACAACAGGAACTCACATACAATCTTAATACATACTAAGATATACATACTATGTACTAGAGGTGACACCGCAGTACATTGCTAATGAATACTACCTACATTGCGACGTCCTAATTCAACGTGGTCACTTTGCCACGCTACATTCAGTCAAAAGCTAGAAGTCGACGTGGGCTCACGAATTCTCTTGAATTTATCGCTTATGGTGCAACGTTTCGCTCAGCGCGCGAAATTCAAATTTTATTGCGTTTTTTGTCAATTGCAGCGTAATTACTCATCGTAGGTTCATGAAAACTATTTTTGCGACAATAAATAAGTCGTATCAAGAAATTATACCAACCAAAAAATCAAGTTGAAAGCTAGTATAAGTATATTTCTCACTAAAACAAAAACCAAGATGAAAATCAGCTTATTGAAATTTGTAACTAAACCAATGTTATCTAGGTGATCATTTTACCCGTAATTTCTTAAAACAACTTATTTATTGGCGCAAAATTGGTTTGAATAAATCCACGATGAGTAATTAGGCTGTAATTGACAAAAAAACGCAAGAAAATTTGAATTTCGCGCGATGAGCGAAACGTTGCACCTTATCTAAGTACATTTATGTAAAAAAGTATTTTTTATTATTTTAGCGAGTGCGACTGAGTGGAATACGGCACATGTGCCATAATTAATGGTGGCGACTCTGGTACGTAGTACCAAAGAACATTTACAGGGTAGTACATAATAAGTATTTAACCGTGGTAGCTCAATAGGAGCACGCTCGCCTCATATTCGTGGGGTCGTGGGTTCGAAACCGGGCGGGCGAGTGAGTTGAGATGAGTTCTTTGGAACTACGTACGGATATACCACAGGGGTTTCCGGTGAAGGAAAACATCGTGATGAAACCTGCATATTTCTGGAGAAGAAATTCGATATCTTATGTGAATCCGCTAACCCGCACTGGGCCAGCGTGGTGGATGTGGCCTAGTCGCCCTCAATCAAATCAATAATCAAAGGCCGATCTCAGCAATGGGATGCTTAAATGCTGAAGCAGACAGACATAATAAGTCAATAGGATGCATATTATGTTTGTATTATGATCTTCTGTTTTCCGAACGGATTGAACAGTTTTGAAATATGAGAAACTTTAGATACATTTTAATACCCGGAGTGCAGATTTGATTATGGTTATTAATTTGATTCGATCTTATTATTTAATAACTGACTGTTATAATTTATTAATTTTATATAATGGTTTAATTTATTTTACAGTTTTAAAAATAAATTAAACCATTATATAAAACCACCTGCTTGACAATTGCCAATTGTGTATCATGTAAGTAATTTACGCCCTGCTGTTGAGCCGAGCAATATATTGTACTAAATTTGGGCCACGTTTTTAACCGACTTTTAAAAAAAAGAGGTTCTCAATTCGATTGTTTTTTTTATGTTTTTCTCCAAACTCCATCAATTAGAAACCATTTGATTTCTTTATTTTATGTGATAGGAGATACTTCCACACATGTCCCATTTTTATCAAAATCCAGTTCTAATAATGGGATCCATGAGGAATTGAGGGAACTCCTTAAATATTATGGGCATACATACAGCGATTTAGGGATTTTTACCAACAAGTCAAGCATTTGCATTCAGAATGTATCATTTGGTGATGTGGAACTGATGAAGAAGACATTTGATGGCTACCAGAACTCCTCAATGATACGTATTTCAAGGGTGGCGCAAAGATAATCTTGATTATGATAGTATATTAAAGCGACTATGACGAAACAAATTTAATTAAATGGTTCTGATGAAGTTGGTTCTTTTATTGTTAAATTTTTTCTTTAAATGTTTGTATTTGGTTGCATGTGTGTGAAAACTTGTACCACAGAGACAACACGACAAAAATCTTACTCCAAAATGTAACTGGTGAACTGGCTGTGGCACGCAACAAGAAGAAAATAAGGCGCGAACTACGAAAAACGCTGCGCGATTCTACTATATTTGAACGATTAAATACAAATTTTATTCAATTCAATGAATGTCGAGTGACGCAAGTGATCTAACTCAGGAGTTTATTAAATCAGACGCCGTATTAATAATCTACTCCGAGAAAAATTCAAAGGAAATATATATGAAAACCTACGACAATAATTTCTACCAATGGTAAACTAAGAAAGGCGTCTGACTCAGTGCCTCTAGACAATTTCGAGCATTTATCGATTAAAATGAAGCCAACATCAATTCAGTGGCATTTTTAAAAGAGAAAATCGAAAGGTCGGCGACCATAGAACTCAAAATTTGGAAAATGTGAACATTACGTTATTATATAACATACTTATATATTATATGAAACCATCTTACTCTCCTTATTCGAAATTAAGGCACTTGACCTTTTACAAGCAAAAAATATAATTTTACTCCACAATTTGGAACAAGACATGACACTGTGTAGGTAGAAAACTTAGGTATTATGATCTACAATACACTGATAACATCTTAGTACCTACTATATTTATCATTGTTGAAAATATTAGAAGACATCTTGAGATAGACCACAAATAATACAATAAATAAAATAAGTAGAGATCCAATTTCGTAACATCACTACTGATATTTCAACGTAATGAAATGAAGTCAAAATCGTTATCTTATGAAATTACGTATCCGGGAAAAATATAAGGAAAATAAAGCTTTTTTATGAAAAGGTCCGAAGAAATAGTCGGCTTAATCGAATTTTCGAAAGGAAATGGGGAATCTGGTATTTCGGTAAAATGCTAATTTGATTGACATGCACTTGGAATTATTCTAGGAATGCGTTATTGTTGTACAAATTAGATTATGTGTAAAAAAAAATAGATTGAATCAAAGTGCCTTTTTCAACTCACGACCTCGGAAAGATGCTGTTTAACATTTGAAATCTGAGTGCAAAAGTGCATTTTATCCACTAGCGTGGAAAGGTTTTTTTTTTGAAGTTCGAACCTTTCTATCCAATAATTTTCTATACCGCCAGTCCACTGAAAATGCATTAATACTTATTTCATGTTAGTGCGCCAACTTCATTTTTAGAATAATCGCACTGGCCAGCACGACGACTGCGTATAGTATTTAGCATTTTATTTCCTGGCTGTAGTGAGGTGAAAATTTGTGTGTTTCGCTCGACAGCAAAGTAATTCTGCTTCTCGTACCTTTGAAACCCTCGGTACGCTCAAGCTCTATATTTGAACCACTCGCTTCGCTCTGGGAATCTTAGAATCCTTCACTTGCGCAGGTTTTATTACAAGTACTCGCGCCAAAAAACAATTTTCCAGCCTTGTATAACAAATAACTATTTGCATGCTTAAGTTTTAGCTTACATAGCTTATTTAGCCGGTCAAATCCAAGTCCCAGTCATATTCTAAATCGAGCAACTAAAGTCAATGCCAAGTCAAAGTCATGCCTTAAGTAAATTGAATACTTCACATTCATAGCTCCACATTATGATCACCTTATAAATACTATATGTATATATATGAACATCATGCCAATACATATTATGTATGTACCTGTGCGGTGTCAGAGAATTTGTTTGTGGGAGTTGGCGTATCTCTCGTAGACCAGGTGCTCTATTTTTGGATCGGTCGTAAGATTTCGCACGAAAATATCATGAGAAATGAAAGATTTGATATAAAGCAAATTCGAATGGTTCAAACCACTCGTTGCGTTAGCGAGTGATATATTATGATTATTTTAAAAATGCGACTCTTGTTTAGGATTTCATTCGAAAGTCAGTCTTTTCGAATAATACAAGTGATATCATAAGAGCGATGCAATAATGGAGCTCCAGAGGGATGCTGTCACTATTTTTACCCGGGTCGGGTGTGGGGAAATCGTATAAAGTGTTGAATCGAGTCTTTTCGTGCTGTTTCCAGAACGCTGTAGAAGCTGCCAGTAATATATCCAATACTTTCCTGAATTTCTTGGTATCCTGGTTTAGTTGCTAACACGTCTTCTTTTTAAGCAGGAGATCCCGGGTTCGATTAAGGCTATATGAGGTTATATAAAGGCTGTATAAAGGAACACACAAAATATGTACTTATAGACACCCAAAAAACATTACCCTCCTTCTTGAGCATTTCCAATTACCCAATAACGATGGGCGAAAAATTAATTTAAAAATAATATTGAGAGATTATTTTGTTAATTATTAAACTGCCGATTGTTTTTTATAGGTAAAGGAGAGTTTTTGGAAACATTAATAATTTTATTGGTTCGAAAATTTTACTCATCCGTTTTTCTTTATGTTTTCCATAAACCACATTTTGTTCAGTTCATTCCGTAGTATACAATTATAGTAGTAGTTAATCCCTTCCTATGCTTCCGATTCAAGAAGGTAACTCCATTTACATGCAGACCTAAAAGTGTGTGTTGTTGGAAGTTGGTAAGATTTTATTTAATATTATTATTATTATCATAACCTTATAAACTTCGAAAAACACACG
Source organism: Apocheima hispidaria (assembly GCA_947579745.1). Classification (NCBI taxonomy): domain Eukaryota; kingdom Metazoa; phylum Arthropoda; class Insecta; order Lepidoptera; family Geometridae; genus Apocheima; species Apocheima hispidaria. Next base: position 4,711,943 of record OX388157.1, on the reverse strand, counting down.
CTTTGACGTAAGAATGGCACGACCTCCTCGAATCGGCAGTGTAAGCTGTATGAGGCTTTTATGAAACAGACAAAATTCATTTAAATTAACAACTTAACTTTAGTTTAGCTTTAGTTACCTTAGTTTTTTTTTGTCAGGACATGGCTTGCATAGTTTTTCAAATTTTTTGACGACAGGGAAAATCGTTTCTTAGGGACGCTAAGTACTGTTTTTGTCCCTCTGTTCAGGTATTTCAAGCGTGCTTTCCAAGTATGACAAGTTAAGTTTTTTTAAAACATTTGTTTTCATATATTTTAATTTCAATAATTATGGCTATATTATAAATTATAAAAAAAAAACAAGAAAAAAAAAAGATCGAAAAATAGGGAAACAGTTATACTTTTTCGGTCCCATCCGTCATATTAAATAATACTAAAGCAATAATTTATTTTGAATATTTCTGATGATATGAAATAATGACAGAACGACATACAATAAATAAATAAATATTGGTGGACGTTTCTGACACAGCGCCATCTAGCCCCAAACTAAGCAAGCCTGTATTATGGGAACCAGATAACTGATAGAATACATAAATACTTTTTTTTTGCAAGTATTTTGCAATACATAGAAACACCCAGACAAAGAACAAACATCCATGTTCATCACACAAATGTTTGACCTGGGTGGAAAACGAACCCACAACCTATAGATCAGAAGGCGGAAATCCACCCACTGAGCCACAAGGCTAGTAAGTGGCAGGACGTTATACTCGTGTAGTATGTTTTATTGAGAATTCTGTGGTTTTATATCATGTTATATTTTATTGTTGTATTATCATTCTGCTCTAATGATTGCGAGGCTCCACCATTTTAGTTTCTGATGAAGCTGGTCGAAAACTAAAGCGATAGTTTCAAAGTTATGGCTTCGTTCACTTCACTCTATTAAGTTTTCCAATGAAACGATACTCGACACTTTGTTGTATTAATAAGTTTTAGTTTTAAGTGTCGTATCTGTACAATTTTTTGAACTAAGCTAAATTTGACAGCTCGACAACTGTCCCATCTTTTTCTCACACATTGAAATGAAAAGAGACAGACAATTTTAAGACTATCAAATTTGTTTATTTGTGATGTTATCAGATTTGTGTTACGAAAATAATATAATAATCCTATTTTATAAGTACTTAGAAACCGTTAATTTATAACCAGAAAGCCTTGCCCCCAAGATACGGGTGCTTAAATGTACTCAGTTTAATACCGCTACAGCCTAAAATTATTTGTACCTACTTTTATGCGATAAAATAATTTTGATTTTGTTGTTCATCTTGTGAGTGAATGTGCGACAGCTACCAAAAGTGTGCGACTGACTACCCCTAGCCTGTTGTTGCTCTGCATCTCGCCGCCAAATGTGCGGAGCTTTGAACATAATAATTAATTTGTATTAAAACTAGTTGTTAATAGTTCGCGTGGACCGAAAGAAAAAAAAGTAGCTTATATCCGTCTCCAACCCTTAGGCTATATGCAAAATTTCGGCTCGATCCGTTCAGCCGTTTAACTGTGATAACGCGACAAACACCCAGACATAGAGACAGAGAGACAGAGTTTTATTTGCATTTATAATATTAGATTAGTTAAGATTGTCGGCCGCAGCCTGTCATTGCGTCTAGTGGCCAAGTTGTCGCAGTCGCATGACGCATAGTTTGCTTCTATTACGAGTATGACATCGTAGCTTGGATGCGCGGGTTGGAAGTCAAGCGCGGAAATAATCGATAAACAAACAACTAAATAATAAATAAATCTTAAAATATGAAAGGCTATGTATGTTCCCTATATACTCCAAAACGTCAGAACCAATTTAAGTAATAATTAAAAGGTTTAAAAGTCGTGCAATAACTGTCTTACTTTCACATTTGCTTGTTTTTGTCTCTGAACAACTCCGGCTGATCGATCGGGCCGGTACCGAAAATGCTATATGGTTTTTGTAGATAGTGTGAATTTCCAAAAAACTGTGTTTTGTACTATTGTATCTGATTCTGTCTATCAACATCAGAAATATTCTGAAGAAATTTCGTTTTGATTTACTTAATTTTAATTGAAAGAAAGCGATCGAAAAAACTTATTGTTTCGTTTGTTTTGATCAAATCAAAATATTTAATAATGATTTTTTAACGTACAAACTACAAAAAAACATTTATACTTATAAGATTTTATTATTAAATAATGTAAGAAAGCGTGAGCGCTTGACAACTGTGGACGGGACAAGGGCTAAAAGCCATTTTGGATATAAACAGATTCAATTCTCTGCTGCGTCGTAGCTTCTAATCAGTTCGGAAAGCGTTCCGAAGAAGCTATATTTTAAAACACTGAGAGCAGATCTCAATAAAATGATTTTACATGTGCGTTCATGCTACCTTCATACTACTTTTGGGAAATATTAGTATGCATAGCACTTTGCCCTTGTCAGCTTTACAACGGATACCTTGGCGCAATAGAAAAATAAACGGAGTGCGAGATCCTTTGTGTTCTGTTGCATATTAATCGACACCATATTTTTAGTTGTGTCGGCATTTTCACCTGGAAATTCTGGTGCGATTTTGTCGAAAAATTTAGTCTTGTGATCCTGGACTTTTTTTAGGTTCTTTTTCTGTACTTGGCTTAGAATAAGATAGCATTGTAAGATTTTGTTTATGGCAACACCGTGTACAAAGAAGTTCTTATAGCTTGGAGTTCATGCCAACGGAAGTCAGTGCATAATATTGATGTTGCTATTTTTATGTAATAATGGATATTATAATTATAAAATAATGTAGCGAATTTTTATTTAAAGCTTAAGAAATTCCGCCGTAGAAAAAAAAAATGTTGTCGAATAATGGGACATAACGCAAATTTTAATAATTTCACCTAAACTGTACATTAATATCATAAGTTCGTTCAACTGACATCACAAAGTCTTCAAAGGGCCGTTTTGTAAAGTCAATAGAATTATCTTGCCTTGACTAGTGTAAATAATCCTTTAGTTTCAGCTAACTTTTTTAATCAAGATTTAGGTTTGATTAAAACTTGGTTGTAAACATCCGTTTGACAGTGAAAAGGTCTTTTCTAAAATAGCAGGAATAAAGTCGTTCGACCTTTTTAGGATTCTATAGCTGAGATAATTTTGCCCTATAGAGTTTTGCCGGCATAATGTCATGGTCAAGAAAACTAGGATTGGTTCACGAATTGCAAATATATATACATATATATTGACACGAAATCGGGATAGCTCCACTACATAAGAACGACAACAAAAGGTTACTTACCCTATCATGTGTATCATTGAAAAGATAATTCAAAATAATAATGAATAATCATAAATAACAGTTGCTGATAATTATACATTGACGCCATTTTTTTGAATTCAAATGTTTGGATTATAACGCGCAGGGCATGACGAGCACGGCCGCGCGTCACGCTTATAGCATTCCTTGATAACGATCACCGAATGTCATCGAAATTATAGTCAGAATAACCGACCGAATTTAACGGGAGTATTCCCGTTTAATACTTGTAAATCGGCCATCAGTTACAAACAATGCCCGTCAATATGCCTGATTTTAGTGAGCTATTGTCGGCCACATTAGTAATATCGACACGTCGATCTATCATTGTCATATTATACTCAATGTTTGAAACTTACTTCGTAACGGTAACGAAACCACATTACTTCTTAATAAAACAGAGTTACCTGAAAGGGTCGTGCGAAGCCGAAAGTGGTTTATTGTTAAAAATAACTTTTATTATGGGACAAAACATAAAATCGCAGAAAAATATGATATATACCTATATATTTCGTCAAGTGTAAATGGTCTTTTGGATGGTACAGCTATTTTTCCCTCATAACGTTAGGTAAAAGGTAATGTAAGGTATAAGGCAAATCTTAGGTTTGGTAAACTTTGCTTATAATGATGAGTATTAGGACTATGAGCCTCTTTTTACTTTGGAACCTCTTTCTAACCTTGTATAACAAAACAATAAAAACTGTAAAATCAATAATAGGGAAAATCATGGTTAAAAAGTATTTTAACATTCGAACACAACAATTAATTGTCAAAAACACATCCCGATTGTTTTCTGATATGAGGTCTGGGATTTATTTCTATTTCATGAAATATCCATCTCATTATTATATCCAAGAATAAAAATTACAGCAGGTTAAGAGGTGATATTCACAGGTATATTATTATATTAAGAGTAGAGACTACTTAGAAACCAACTTATAAAATGAGTATTTCAAACAACTCCGCCTTGGCGTCGACAGTCCATTATCGTATCAAATTTAATGTTTCTGAAAAGATTTTGAAGGATAATTTAATTCTACGCAAGATAAGTTTTCTTAACAGTATAGTTTTCACTTCTAATTCTATATATTGGCCGCTTTCCATCAGATGAGATTGTACTTAAACGAATGCATTTAAATATAAAAAAAAAAATACAATTTTGGGTATGTGCGAACCTAAAAATTATATTAAAATGCTCTACGGGTCGCAAGTTACCGTCGTTCAAATATACATACTAACGCAAACTTTGAGACCTTCAGCTCGTTTAGTTATGCACCAACATTTAAACCGTTATTGATCGATCGATTAATTTTAACAAGGTTTAGTTAATTGCGCATCTGACTTATAAGAAAGAAATCCTGGGCTCAATTCCCGGCTGGGCAGATGTTTAAATATTGAATTAAAATATCTGCTCCAGGTCTGAGTGCTAGTTTCCCGTGGGTCGGTGTGTTTGTTCCCACTCAATTAATTGATTGAATTTGTTTATGATTGAATGGAATTGAATAAGCTTTGGTGTATAGCTCATATTCTGAGTACAAAAACTTTTTATTATATCCAAAATATCTGCTCTAGGTCTGGTTGCTAGTTGCCCGTGCGTGGCTGTATGTTTGTTCCGTCTCAATTCCGTAATGATTGAATGGATTTGGATAAACTTTGGTGTAGTTATAGCTTATATTCTGAGTACAAAGCCTTTTTTATACCAGAAAAATATACAGCTACTGTAGGACAGCGAGTGAAATCAAGGGAGGCTTGTACTTATCTATCTACACTTACCAGAAAACCGGATAGTAATCTTCCTTCTGAAACCTTTTTGTCACGGACTTTTTTTAGATATTTCGCGCTTGAACAAACAGAACTAAATATCGAGTTTATTTAGTTTTTCCGTAAATTCACATATCAATAAGGAAGTCGGGAAGATCTAAAGGCGAAAAATTTATCGTGTAAAGAGCAAAGGTCTTTGAGTGTCCGTTTTCGAGTCTTCAGCGAGCTTTTCTATTGCTTTGTTTGCTTACATTCTTTGAGCCAAGGGCCTAGGTTCTCAGCTACTCTCGTTCTGATATGAAAATTATATTGATAAAGCCAAAAGAAAATTACTAATTACAAACGTTTGAGTGGAAAAAGTTCAAAAAGTAAAATAACATTTAAAACTCAATACTCAATACTCAATAATTTATTGCGACATATATGCAGGTCTTAAATAACATGAACATTAAACAGATTATTGTTGCTTTTTATAGCTATTGATTTTAAAATATTATTGTTTTAAATGTATTTAATTCCAAATTATAACAAATCGAAACTTACTAAACACAAAAACGAAAACCAAAATAATTTTTATTTTTTTTTCTTTTTTTTTGCTATTCATTTTAAAATATTATTGTATTGAATGTATTTAATTCCAAATTATAACAAATCAAGATTTAATAACCACAAAACCAAAATTAAAATAATTATAAACTATTCCCAAATAAAAAACAGACCTCAGGTTACTATTCACAGGCAGGGTATCCAAAAGGCTGGCGACGTAAGCTAGTTGAATTGCAATGCTAAATCTTTGGCCATGGTAAGCACCAGCCTTATGGCCTTTTTGTTTTTTCTATCAGCCGCTTAGACAACGCCTTAAAGAGCAACCATGCGCTTGGACCCAAAGTACCCAATGCTTCTACGCCAAAAAGCAGAAATATTTATCCATTCATATTTTTGCCTATTGTGGGTATCCGTGTTTGCTGCCGCCGCTCCTGCCTCCCTGGAGGTAGATGAAGCGTGGGAGCCGCTAGCGTGTCAACGCATGTGGCATCCCAAACCAACGGCCTTCCGCGACTCCAGGGAATCAATGATATGTATAACGTCTTAAACGAATTCTAATTTTAAACAATACAGGTTTTCATTTATTTTTATAAACGACAAGATGTTTTCATAATTTCTCAGATATTGTAATAATATGTAAAATTCTTAAATTATATTTTATATTTACCTTACGCCTATGTTAAATTAATGTTGCGGAAATATTTTTAAATATCACTCTCGGTAATTTTATATTAATATTATATTTTTTAAAGCACCCGAAAAAAAAATAACAATTTTCCTCACTGAGTCTTTCCCGATATTGGCAAGTGCGCTTTCCCCCTAAATACCAAATAAATTTGTCTTTTGAAATGAGATGTCGAAATTCGCAACCTCAGAGATTCCAAAAGCCCTATTCTGGCGCATTTGAGATTATCAAAGTCACTCTCTTTCTGAAGACACTTCTCACGAGAGAGACAGTGACGCCGATAGTCTCGAGCGCGCCAGAGTAGAGCCCGAAGTCCATTTACGTTCAATATTGTTCAATTAATAGAGAATGAGACTGCGTTTACTTGGAAATGTAATTAATGAACGAAACATGAACAATGTACTTCGTAGCATTCAATGGTTAACAGGTGAGTGAGCGCCGCTATTTCGATATCCAAGAGGATTTTCATTTCAAAGATGTAGAAGACATTGAAATACCTGTAGTATTCGGTTTTGATGTTTTGCGCTTGTACAATATCTAGGTCTTGCGAGATCTCCGATAACTTTAAATTTGCGACAGCTTGTTAAATACTTTATTTAAACCGGCATTGTTACGAAATGTTTCTACCGAATAATCGACGGGTAAAAATACTGCCGAAGCAAACTTGCTCCCTTTTTGAGGGAAATCTATCTATATCAGCCTTTTTAAACATCCCACTGCTGGGATATCAGCCTACCCTCGAAGGGTGATTAGGCCATATCCACCACGCTGGCCCAGTGCGTGTTGGCGGATTCACATACGCCATTGAATTACTTCTCCGGAAATATGCAGGTTTCCTCACGATGTTTTCCTTCACCGTAAAGCCAGTGGTATATCCGTACGTAAGTTCCAAAGAACTCATTGGTACGGGCCCGCCCGGGTTCGAACCCGCTACCTCACGAATGTAAGGTGAGCGTTCTCCCATTGAGCTACCACAAGGGAAATACATTTATGAAATTGTAGAATTGAGGTTTGTGCAAAAAAGTTTGTGCTTGCGAGGTTTACTGTTCGCAAAATGACTACCTAGTATAAAAGTATTATAAAACTATAGTACTTATAATACACCTATAATTGTGGTACACTTAGCCTGTTTCCACTGCATCCTTTTTCTTTATTACAATGACGTACATCATGTTGGTGTCTATTAAATAAATAAAATAATACAAACGTACCAATTAACATAGAGAAAGATAGTGTTTCATTAGAACATTTTATAATCTTATAATAAACACGAAATAAACTTTTTAGCAATTCACAATTAGTGATTTTATATCTTTAATAATGTGAAAATGCACGAGCGAGACTACTGCTACAAAGAAGCAAATAAATGCCTGAATTTGACTACTGAAATCGAAAGCTAAGATAACGGTTATAAATCACAGATTAGCGTCAAACTTTATTATTATAACTATTTCCTAATATTAAGCCAATGTCGGAGACCAAATATTGCTTCCATGCATGCCATAACTTACGAGGAAGGGCCTAAAGTGTCGAGTTAATACTTTAAGTCCGAACTGTAAGGCAAACATTAATATTTTGAACATCGGATTAATTTGTAACGCGGATAGCAGTTGTGAATATATAAACTTCTGCAATTTACGATAACTTACATATCAACAATCCTAACTAATATTATAATTCAGACGAATAAAGCTGCAGTCACAGAAAATAAAACTAGAAGTAGCATTTTTTTCTGTTCTGTGGCCGCAGTCGTATCAGACTTCCAAGTATTAAAATTAATACGGTCGTCTCGAAGAAAAAACTTCACTTATGTGATTCAGAACTCCCAATCCATATAAAACGTAAAAAAATGCACAAAATGGATTCAACGCCATCTAACAAACTATAGGAAGTAACATTGTCTCTCTGTCTGGATATTTGGCGCGTTATCACGGCTAAACGGATCTTGATAAAATTTGTCAAGGAGTTACGATACTTTTTGTATGTCCATGCGAACGAAGTCGCGGGTAACAACCAGTCTATTACATTCGCAGCGGTAGGCTAAATGAGCTTTTAAGGACAGAAAATGTGGGCAAAGGCGTAGCTGAGACCAATATACGTCTGACACGTATATCAGACGAAAATGAGAAATTTAGCTAAGACAGACATAGATCATTATCATCATCACTAGCCAACTATAGTCCCCTGCTGGACATAGGCCTCTCATTAAGGCACGCCACTTAGCCCGATCTTCGGCTTTTCGCTTCCAACCACTGCCAGCTGCTTAACCAACCTATATCTTCATTTCATCGAATTCCAGAGCGTCCTACTCTACGTTCCAAAGAAGATAACGATCGTATTAATAAAGAAAAAGCATTAAAAAAAATTGGGATGTTAAAGGCTGGCATACAAAAAAAAAGCATGCTTTTTGTATTAAAAAATGGTGATTATGCGAGCAAGAGAGCGCAAAAAGTCAAAGCATTGTGAGAGTGCGGATATAGCAATGAGCAAAAAATCCTGAGCAACAGCTCAGAATGGTAACAAGAAACATAGTGATCAGCGGTGCCATTAATTACCCTATTGAGTGACATAAAGACGACAGATTATCCAGAAAAAAACCGGGTAGGCATCACAAAGCTCGGTAATCAACTAAAAACGGTTGGCCACAGAAAAGACCCGTACGGATCGCGTTCAACGTCGCCCGTTCGAAACGAGATAGGCAAGACCACAGGTCCAATTGTACAGGACGCGACGTTGCAGCCGAAATACACTACAGATTGGTTATTTTAGACACAGTTTGAAAATGAACTTCCGCAAAGTTACGCCTGAAACAATCAACTAATAAAATTATTGTAACTATCAGTGAATAACAATATTTTTGCAATGAAAACTGACGTGGTTTCGATACATTTTGTTTTAATAAAACGGGAATACTCACGTTAAATTGAGTCGGTTATTCCGACTATAGTTTCGATCACATTCGGTGACCTTTAACAAGGAATGCTCAGCGAGACACGCGCGCGACATCGTCTTGCCTTGCACTGAAAATTGAATCCTTGCATATCAAAACAATACACTTAAATAGATTGTACGATATGTTTACTTAGGATTACGCACCGCCAAGTTTCCATAAGCAATTATTACTCACAGTTTAGTTATCGAAAAACTTAATTTAAAAAAATGTGATTCATTTTTATATTAGGAAAAAAATGTTTTTGTCTTGTATTTCAATTGAAGGTTTTGACTTGACATTGATTATATTTTAATACAAACAAGATAAAAAATAAAACAAGGAGATAATACTTTCGTTGGTAAAAGGTCACTTTCATAATTTCGGAATAAAAATATGAAATTTGTCAATGCACTATTACTAGAATGAGTATTGTTAACAAACAAGACTGAGCAATGAGCATTTAACATAATTAAATCGGATTATTTCAAAGAGATTGTATTAACCTAATTACGTCACAATCAGCTTATGATTAAGTTAACTCAGGTTCAAAGCCGCTAGTAGAAGGAACATCTTAATTACTCAAAGGAAACCCGATTAGGTTAAATATTCAGGACAAATAGTTTCCTTAACCACCTCTGTGAAGAAAGAAGTTTATTTTATTTTTAATTGTTATGTTATTTCAAATTATAGTAGTAGTAGTTATGCGTACAGCAGACCTCGTAAGCACAAACTTTTTTGCACAACTACAATTTCGTAGTGTTTTTTGTCGTCGGCGATTTTTCCTTGGTGGTGAGATTTGATTGGCGTTATTGCTTTGATCTGTCCATTTGTGGGTACTCGCGTACTAGCTTTCAAACAATCTTGACGAAACTTGGTATACAGACTACAATTTTTTTTTTGTCGTCGGCTATTTTTGATTGGTGGGGTATTACACTCAAAAAGGGAAGAAAATTGCTGCGGCGCCCTTCACCGGCCGATTTTGATAATATATGGCAGAAATATTTGGTGCTCAATTCTAATCAAGAATTTCAAATATGAGCAAAATCGGTCAAGAGGTTATCAAGTTGTGAGGTGAGGTCTCAGTTCGGGACATCGACCTGAGAACTCACGCATGAATGAATGATGAAAGCAAATGTAGCCAGTTAAACTAAGACCTTACGTTCGCTTCGGTCACTCGGTCAATTATAATATTTCAAACTATAGTATTACCCCTTAAGGTTTTATACGATAATAATATCCAAAACGGTTCCATAATAATTTTATCTCTTAAGAATAACAATAATTATTATTTGCTTACTGATATTATGCACTATTATATACTGATATTATTACTTTAATATGTATATGTTTTGATAACATCGCCAAAAGTTGTTCGTTATTAACTCTATGCCAGATTACAATAAGGTTCTTCAAAGTCCAAGGAAAGAGCTCTTACTAACTATAGCGTAGCTCTTTTAACTTTGTACTTTATGGTGACTTAGCGCGCTTTTAGTGCTAATTGTGGACAAATTAGCTTAGCATAAATGAGAATTTTTTCTACCCTTGCGTTTGATTTTTTCTTTCTGATATTAAAATATCAATCATATTTTCTAGCTGGAAACTTTTTAACCTATAACGCTGTACATTTGTATTTAATTATACAGTGGAATCCGTTTATAATGACATCGAAGGGAAATGACAAACACGTCATAATAAGCGGACGTCATACAAAGCATTTTGTATAAAATAACATCCTTCTCTTTTTATTAGGTATATGTAAGTATTTATTTTAATAGAGAGAAACACAAATCAAAATATATTAGTATGTAAAAAAATATATATATAAAAGTATCCTATGTCCGTCTTTGTGATATATAGTAACTCTTAAATGTTATCAAGATCCGTTCAGCCGTTTAGCTGCGATAACGCGACAAACATCCAGACAAAGAGACAAAGTTACTTCCCATAGTTCGCTAGATGGCGTTGATTGACAAAAATGTTATTAATGTATAACAAAAGATTTGCCTGGTGTTTGTTACGAGTAAAACTTCCGATTACGTAGGTACTTACTTGCTAAAAATTGCCACTACGATTTAATAATCTATCTAACGTTATTTTCCTAAATAATTGTCCCCATCAAGAATATTTTGAATGCTAAGATATAATCATACAAAATAGTAAAGAAGTATATAATAGATCATCTTTTTCAAACTACCGCCAACTTTTCTAATCCACTAATATGTTAGGTTAAAGTCATAAAAGGCAGCCTTAGCCTAGAAAACTTTAGTATGGTTTTTTTACTTAATTTGTTAATGCTGAGTTTTAACAAAAAAAAAACAACTTTCAAAATCAAATCGAAATCACTGCTTTCGCGCTACGTGGCTTTGGGTGTAAATCAGCCCTTATACAAAGATGACTTCATCTCCAAGCATTCTATTGCACACACATTTAATCAACTAATCGAACACCGATGGATAATGACTGCAAATTGACTATTGAGCCCAGCACAGCAATTACTGAGAGCCGACTAGTGTCGAACGGTGAGTAATTTGACTAGAAGCTAATGTGATTTAACTAGGCCCCTATTCGGAGAAATGACATTTTATCTCGGTCACTGTCTCTCTAATTTAGAATTTAATGGGAGTGAGAGTGACCGAGATAAAATGACATATCTCCGAATAGGGTCCCTGTGCGGATAACGGGCAAGATCTCGTGATGCGTTTCGGTAGGATAGATGTAAAGTAACTACTACTTCAGAATAGAGTATACCGCCGTCTCTTCCTTACAAAAAGAGTAGTCTGATATCAAAGATCACACTTTAGATTCTGCATTCAGGACGCTCGAAGCGCACCACGCATCTGTCTAAATACACTTATACGAAATTACTTCTATTGGTTGATTGCTAGGCACAAGTAGGACGTAGCTTTGATATAGCTAATGAGAACGCTTGGTCACACTCCCCGCGACCCGCGCCTTCCTCAAACTTTTGAGACTTTTTGTAGGAACAACGAATCTCGTAATGCGGTATCTAGTGTGATCAGTGTCAGATACCCCTAAAAGTTATCTGCTTTCGATGATTTTTTAATATGTTATCTACACCGTGAAAAACTATGCTTGTATTTTTTTTTTTAAAACAATACCTTCATTGTTATAAGCACTAAAGTGACTAGCTTTTTGCGTCGAAAATACTACGAATAAAAGTAGTTTTTAGAAAACCATAAACATATTTTGAAAAGCCAAAACATAGCGGCATAGATTAAAGTTTATCCAAACCATTGATGCCAATAACAAAAGATTTTGAAATTTATTGGGTTACAACAAACTACCCCCGAAACGCTAATTTTATCAATAAGTTAGGAAAATTCACTAACTCTATATCGCACGCACGAGCACATCGATGCACAATACACCCCATGCGGGACGTCAGTGCAGGACTTATCGCCCCCATCTCGAATAAGAATAAGAATCGCACGCACGAGAAACAGAGCCACAGCTATTCAATTTCAAATATTGAATGCGCCACAACCTTGCGGAAGGACACTTATGGCTGCTTTTATATAAGTTGTTATGGAACTCATAATTACGAGTAAAATTAAATCCCAAACTTAAAACCTCGTACTTCGGTAAACTGAAATCTGTCTGCCGATCTGATATTTCTTTTCAACGAAACGAAACATTCAGGCTGTAACAGCTACACAGAGTAGATGTGTATGGTTCTATAGCATAGTTGTTTCAAAGTCTGCTGTTGATGAAAAAATCACCAGCTCAATACAAAAAAGGATTTTGTAAAAAAAAAAAATATAGGGGAAGTATGTCATAGGCTTCTGTTGTCTCTGTTACACCGTAAACTTTCTGTTCCGGTATAAAAATCACCCGGTATATGCGTTTTGTTGCAACTGGTACTACCAATATTACTACCAGTAGTACCTTGGACAAAGATCATTAAACTGATCTAGCTGCCTTCAATTCCCACCAGAGCATGGCTCCGGTCTGATTACTTCAATACACAACTCTGTATCTAGCGATTGAATAATTGATTGATTTGAATTTCAGTTTTACCCGCGGCTTCGTCCGCGTGGTTCAAATGTATTGGTTTTTTTTCTTCAGCAAAACACCAATATTTTAGTTTCTTGTTAGGTATGTACGTTTGGAAAATAATTCATCTTTTATTTATGAACTTACTAGCTGTTACCCGCGTGTTCGTTGCGTCGACAAAAAAAAAAAAAATTGTCTATGTCCATCTCCGATCCTTAAACTATATCTATGCAAAAATTTAGCTTGATCCATTCAGCTGTTAAGCCTTGATAACGCGACAAACACCCAGACAGATGGAAACAGAGACGTAGTTATATATTATTTTTATATTGGTTAGGATTACTGTAATATTCCGATAAAAAAAACAAAAAACAAACAAACCAACAAACACGCTTTCGCATTTATCATATCTACGCTAGTGAACCGCTTGGCTCAGATATCCCCATCCCCATATCCATTAACTAATTATTATTTTATTGTACATAAACCAAATATTTCTCGAATGATTTTTTTGAATGCGACCTCCTCAGCGCGTATGTATCCCTGGTATAATTTCGTTCAAAACATTGATCTTACCACAGAAGAGAGAGAAGCTACATTAAAAATTTTTCCTCTTCTGTGGATCTTACCATTCCAACCACGATGAGCTCTGTGGCTCTGCCCCACAGTTTGACCCGTTGAAATTCCATACATTTCCTCGAGAAAAAAAGTAGCTTATGTCCCTCTCCAACCCTAAAACTATACCTAAGCAAACATTGAGGTCGATCTGTTCAACCGTTTAGCCGTGATAGTGCGGCAAACATCCAGACAGAGACAGAACTACTTTCGTATAATAATATTATTCACACTAATATTATAAATGCGAAAGTTTGTGTGTAGGTGTGTAAGTATGTAAGAATGTAAGTAGGTAAGTAGGTAAGGAAGTAATTATGTAAGTGTGTTCCCGTCCAACTCTGTAACGACTTGGCGGATTTGGATGAAATTTGGTATGGAATAACACATAGGATACTTTTTATCCTGAAACATATAACGGTTCCTGTAGGACAGCGGGTTTAACCGCGGGATGCAGCTAGTTAGGATAATTATATAATGACGACAGGAAATTGATTAGACATTGCTTTGTCACTCAGTTCTGAAATATTCTGTTTATAGCAACGATAGTTATTTTTTAAGTTACACGTCTCTATCTCATTGGGAAGTTAGTTTAAAATCGTTGCAAAATATTTACCAAACAGACAAACAAAAACGCGGTAAAAAGTCCTTGACATATTTTGATGTTCGTTAAGCTTTTAAAAATATATTACTTCGTATTTACTTCTGAATTTGTACTTAGGACTAAACCTATTGTACCCACCCACTATAACGCCAACATCGATGTAGACGAATCAACGCGTATGTTCTGTAATTTCAATCACTTTATTCACCTCCTCTAGATTTATACAGACACAATAGTTCAAAAATCTTTTTCGTAGCACTACGACGTAGCACGCAGCTTTGCTACGAGGTGCTACATTCACTAATAACTTGTTCTCCAATAATTAACACAAGTTATTTCTTTCAGAACTTTTAACTAGACCCGCTCCATTGAAGTTTCTAACTTCTATGGTATCGATTTCAGAAACAAACTGTAGGTACTCTCCGTCTCGGACTCTACAGAGTGTAAAAGAAATCACGAATTTTGTACACATCAAAAAGCTTTTTTTTTTTTTGGTTATTATTTTTAATTACATTTTATTTTATAGAATCCGAATATGTTATTAATTAAATAAGTTATCCTTTTACTTAAGAGGCGCCTGCCGAGTGTGGGATTTCCCCAAAGGATTGTTTGAATGAATCCCCTTCTAAGTGGGTGGCCTTCAGAAGTGTAAGTCTTCTGGCGGATGACGATACTTATCTAAGATCTACCATGTTTTCAAATTTAAGTAAATTTTTAATTATTTTTATATTAATAAAATATCTTAAAGTCAGCAATAGATTGTAGACGTGAAAGCTCAGTAGTTAGCGCTCGGATCGCTTTGCCCCGGGTTCAAATCCCAAAACGGAGCTTGAGCTCTTAGAGCACAACATCGAGAGGAATCCATAGCATGACGGTAGGGTACTTTTTAGTATTTGGCTGGCTAGCTACCACCCTCAAGTTAAAAATCTGTCGTCAAGAACCTATGGTGTGTTCAGGTGGCCTCACTTGATGAGAGCCAATTCCTATTCCAGGCTAGTTGTGTTTACCATCTTTGAACTAGCCTAGCCTGTGGACCATACAAAAAATTGAATTTTTTACATTTTTCGCAAAAGAAAATAAGACCACAATCCCAATTTAGTATTAACGCGTCCTTGCGAAAAACAATTAGTCTCTTAATCAATTCACTAGCTTATTCAAAACAAACTCATGCATTTATTTTCAACCTAACGTTACATCCTGTATAAAATATAGAGCATGTAGTTTATAGAGCACGACCGTTTTTCTCGTAGAGCAGGTACTACCGTCTCCACGGTAGTCTATTGTGAATTCATTGGACCAAGATATATGTATGACTAAAACCCGACTTCCTTTGACCGTTACCGTTACAATGGAAGTAGGTACTCATGTTTTGAATTGTCAGTCGGGTAAATGTAAATACTTGACTTCAAGAGTGACGAGCGACTAGTATTATAATCATGTATTTGAGGAAGCGTATAAGTAATACACGCGCTCTGTCAATAAACTACCTGTTACTCGCGACTTTGTTCGCGTGGACCAATAAAAAAAAAAATAGCATATATAACTACGCCATTAAGCTAAATCTATAAACATGCACGTTGATATGTTCAGCCGCTTAGCCGTCATAACGCGACAAACACCCAGACAGACAGAGATAGATAGACAGAGAGACAGTTACATGCGCATTTATAGTATTAGGTAGGATTACTGAGGGTACTAGTGTTTCAGATTGACGGCAATGTTTCGTAACGAGCGCAGCCACACAGCACTGACAACTAAGAGAACTTTTTCACAAGTTTCCATAAAAATAAAAATATCATCATCATCAGCCATAAGACGTCAACTGCTGAACATAGGCCTCCCCTTTAGAGCGCCACACCGACCGACAACGGGTCACTTGCATCCACCGGTTGCCCGCGACTTTCCCAATGTCGTCGGTCCACCTAGTGGTAGGCCTACCTACGCTTCGTCTTCCGGTTCGTGGTCGCCACTCAAGAACCTTTCTTCCCCACCGGTTATCGGTTCCTCGAGTGATGTGGCCTGCCCATTGCCACTTCAGCTTGCAAACTCTGAAAAAAATCATATAACTAACTAATAGCCAATTATTAGAAAAAGTATGTATTTGAACATGAAATTTTGTTCTTTGTCAGTTGAACTTTTTGTAAGGTGATGGTTATTTGAAATGAAAGTAGCATTGATACAAATTTCCTAATGTCAAGTGTTTATTGTGTTTCTTATCTTAAAAGGTTTTCTGTTTTTTTTTTTATAATTGAGCGTTTATTTGTCCATTTTAAATGGCATAGGCACAATTATCTTGTAACCCATGTAAATGTCACAATAACCCAAAATGGCCTTTAAATTATGGAGTTTCCTTTTGTGATTATAAAACGTTTTTCCGAGCAAAACATGATACACATCCAAAAACAAAACTCGGCCATTGTCACTGTGTCGTGACCTGACACGATATTTGAAGGACTACTAACCTGTAATCGCGATATTCATTATCAATATTTCCTATGGGAATAATACAAGTAACTAGATACACTACCTTTAATACACAGTAGGTGTATTAGTAGGCGTAAAACACAAGTTTACGGTATGTGAACTACCACTTAGGATAATTACTCCGTATCTACTATTTAGAGCGCTTACTGAAAAAAATAATCTTATAAAAGTAAATCTTAGTCGTTTAGAGCCTGCGCAAAAAGAGAAGCGTCGTGGCATGACAGTGAACCAACTTTTATATATCTTTATTTTTATATGATTACCTATCTAAATATTAGCACCCGAGTATTAGTGAGAACTGAGTAGGTACCTACCATCAAACATTTCTAGTCGTGCTGGAAGTGACAGAGTACGCCCTCAATTCCAATACGCTTCTCTTTTTGCATAGACTCTAGGCTGTATGAGGTGTTGCTTAGGTTACAAAAAAAAAAGTTATACCGCCTACTACAACATCCCGATTATTTGGCTATGGAACTCACGGAGCTAGGATACAAACCCAGGCTGAAGAGAAATCATCATTAAAGGAGATGCGCTCGCTGAAGCGCACGCTTACCCCGCCATACACAAAATTCACAAAAGTCACACTAAATATCTGCTCATAGTCCAACTGATCGCAGATACTGAAAAAGAAGAAAAAAAAGCCCATCTTAAGTCAAGTCAAATAAAATTTGAATGAGTTCGTTGTGATAATAATATTAAAATGATGTCGTTGTATTGCATGGCAGAGAACGGGACAGAGAACGGGTCAACCCAGCCTGCTATAAACACGCAGGATGCTGTTGGTGCTGCCGCGGAGGCGGCTCGTTTCGGCAAAAAAAAAGCTATTTGCCTCGAATTTGCTTAGGAATCGTCTGCTCGATCGTCAATAATCATGCCCGATGCACTGCAACGCCAAGGCAGCCTCATTAGCATCTTAAACGCGTTCTTGTACTGCACGAGTGTCTACGGTTCGTCTTCAGCTTATAGTCATCCACTGACCGCACGTATAAAAAGGCTGGCAAATAAGCCTTAAAAAGAGATCTTAACAGCTGCAGTACAGCGGGCAAATCTGCGAGCCAACATATTGCTTCCTTATTTATTTCTTTATTAAACGAGCACAGACCGGAAAATACGTTGAAAAATAAACTATGGACATGAAACAATATTTTCATAACGAACGCTATAAAAAGCTACGTGTATTTACTGAGTCAGATAAAAAACACCGATAAAAATAAAACAGGCTGGGCTTATACCATAAACAGATAAAATATCGAGTTTCATTGATTCTTTTTACAAATATTTGATAGCAACATTGGCGTCCCATATTACCGCTAAACTGGATTTCTGCGGTCATCCCCGATGATTGAATTGGCCGTCTCGTAAAATCTTCGTTTAAATTTTCTACTATGATGGGAATGGTCAGATTCGATAGAAGGTAATCTTTTAAAACCTCGGTTATGGAATACTGAATGGAGTACTCAAAGAAAGGATTGAAAGTTGAGGAAAATTGAAAGTTTTCTTAGAAAAAGAGATTGCAAATACCTACCTCCTATTCCACTTACATTCGTATATTTTACTTTTATAAAGTATTAAAGCTTCTTTTATTACGGACAAGCTTGCTCGCAAGGCTTCGCTGGCATAGGCTATACAGTAAATTAAATACCCCATTTCACCTTTTTAGGGGTTGATTTTCGAAAAATCCTGAGACATGCTTTTCTTTATTTTGTAAGATAAAATAATAATTAAAATCGAGATGGCTATTATGTTTTCATGAGGAAATGCCATTAATTCGAAGCGTTCTAAATATTACTGGCTTTTCGCTAAAGGAAAACAAAGAAACCTGCATATTTACAGAGAAAAATTTTGATGGCATATGTGAATCCGCCAACCCGCACTGGGCCGGCGTGGTAGATATGGCTTAATCACCCTTCAAGGGTAGGCTGATATGTCAGCAGAGACTTTTCTAAAGAGTTTTCTGAACAGTTTCTAAAGACTGTTCAGAGTTCTAAATTCAAAACATTTTTATTATCTAGTGAGAAAAATAAAGTTTTGCTCACAAAAAAGCAAAATAAAGTTTTTCTCACTGGTTTTTTGCACCAAAAACACCCTTTTTAGCGACAGAAGAAGTAGGTCCTCGTCAAGAAAGGTAGAAACTTTTTTTTTTTTTCTCTTGACAATATAAAAACGTGGTCCATTTTTGCCAAGCATGAATGGTGGAAAGTCCCCTTGAGCATAATGCAAATAAGAATGTAATTTTAAATATATATACTGCTGTCGCCTCCGTGGTCGTTTTTTCAGTCAAATTATGAAGTATCAAGCATTCAGTGAGGTTCCATTTAGTTAAATCATAATTTTCGTAAGCACCCTCTACTTTGGAGGATTTGAGAGAATCACCTTTTCAGCTTTATTGTTACCCGACTTTTGTGTCAGTCTTAAAGGCTTTATGAAGGGCTTTTTTCAGTTAACACTAAAACGTCTTAGGAATATTATTCTTCAATTTCAACCATAAAAACGGGAAGTTTTTTGTTTCATAGGATTTAAAATAATATTTTTAGTAACGTACGATATCACCTTCAAGAGTTCATCCAAAGTTTGTCAAAATTCATAAGCTTGGCAGGCGGCTTTTGGATCGCAGAACGTTCACCGTTTACAAAGAGAACGCTGATGCGCGCTGTTGCTTCGAGAGCTTTTTTTTACCTTTTCAGTTTTCAGGTTTCCTTGCCGGGGATGACATAGAACATAGAACACAGAACCAGGCAGATATTTAAACTCATAATTCATACATCTGCCTGGCCGGGAATCGAACTCAGACATTCTGCTCATAAGACGTTCTACCTTGGAGCCAAACAGAGTTATTCGCTCCCAAATGTAACATAATGATGTAATGTACCGCTCAAAATTATCGATAGGCACTTATTTGTCTCACCAACGACGAGGACTCGACGAACTATCGAATACTTCCTCACCTGAGAACCGCTTATTAGACGAATAAAAGACGAATCGAAACTAGACGAATCCCGTGTGAATAAAAGAGACACATATATTAATAGTTGATTGCCGACTGTTCACACTGCCTGCGAGAACTCTGTCTCCACTAATTTGTCGCAGCTACAAGAGGTATCAAAGATAATACTCGCTGAGAGATGCACGCTTGGCGGTCAGAGCACTCGCCGAGAGCCTCCCAGCGGTGATTCTCTACTACAGTGCGAGTAATCGCCAGTCGCACTCGCACACTCGCTATAGCCCAGCGACAAAACTATCGTAACTCCACACTCGCTACCTATTTTCCAGTTTCTACCTCTACTCGCTTCTCGTTCATCGTCGGCGGTGGGACACGTCCCTTAAACGGGAGTTTCCGTGACATGTTAAGTGAGTTTGGTGTAGTTTGGACAGGCTGTCCGGTGTCAATATTAGTACGTATATCATGTCAAACACATGATAGCTGCACACAAATATAGAGGGTTACTGAAGGGTTCAGTGTTAACTGGCAATAGTAAGTGATAGGTAGGCATGGTGTGACGTCATTACACTATAGTAATTATCTAAGAGTTTAAAGAACACGGCAGGACGGGCAGCAGCTTCCTCTTAATTAGCGGTGCGTGTATTGCGATCCCCGAGCCGTCTGCCGAGCGTGGGGATTATAGCAAACCCCTGCTTTAGGATCATTTTCCTGCATTTTCAGTGTCAAAAGTAATTTATTTTAGTCCTCACGACTCTGACGTCCCGTATAACCGATATTTTTAATGACTTACCGCATTTAGAGGCGTTTAATAATTACTTTTTACGTTACTGGGTTAATTTTCAAACGTCGTAAAACAAAAGTTGTTCGTAATCATTGACTGCCCCGGTGGCTCAGTTGGTTGTGAACCTACTTTCTGTGTTTGGGGGCATGGGTTCGATTCTCATCTAGGACAAACATTCATGTGATGAATATTATCTATGTACGTATATCAGTCTCTGGCAGCCATATTACAAGCATTGCTTAGTTTGGGGTCAGATGACCGTGTGTGCAAAAAATGTCCCAGATGTCCCAGATCATGTCTACAACATCCTCACAACCGCACCATTAAAAAGCACCATGTATAAAGATCCGGTAAGGTAACAAACAGAAAATATACTTTACTTGTTATTACTACAAATTGACTTATTAAAAGTACACAAACATTTAAATTAGTAATCACGGGAATAACTACGATTTTTTTATTGAATTCCCGGCAATAAAAAAAATCATTAATAATCGCGAAAGTCTAAAACAGTGTCCATTAAAAGAATGAGTTACAAAAAAACTTTTTCTCAATAACTTCAAAGATTCCAAGGAAGCTTTTAATTTTAAGAAGTGCTTATTGTTGTGCAGACAACCAGAAACAACAATTTTCACCAATTCATAAAGTCATAACGTTAAAAAACTTCGTTTTAAACTGAATTTCTCCTTTTTGTTAGAAAATAAATCTACTTAATACAAGATCCTATTTACAAAATGATAACATTAGGGAGGGACCTTTTACATTCATCATTCAAAACGGCGAAGACACGAACCGAAGAGCCTTTTCCCTTTGAAGATGTTTGCAAAACCGCTGAGCGTTCACACTTCATTGATCTTTCATTAATTCGAAAGAACCATTAATTACCTTTAGTAATATAATTGATGAAACTAAGTTATTTTCGAACATCGAAATCAATTACCCTTATTGGTGAGACCCCTTCAATTCAATATTATTGACATCAGCTACTCTACTTGAACTAAACATTGACTTATTTAGGTACCGTAATTAAGGCTGGACATAACCCCTGAAACTAGAACCACCGGACGACGGGCAGCAGCTTCCTCTTAGTAAACAGAGCTCTGCGATCCCCAAACAGCCTGCCAAGCGTAGGGATTATGGCAATCCCCGCGCTCCTTCTTTTCTCTGGAGGACGGCTTTGTACAACAGTGGACTTCTCTTCTCTATAGCTGATGATGAATTGTATTTTTTATTTTTTTGGCGTCGCACGGATGTGCATTTGCCAGTGTTATATTTTTTTTTGCAGTTTTGCTGCTTACATTGCGGATTCAAGAGGGTCATGCATTATTATGTATTTGTGTAGCATTATTATTTCATGTTAAACATTTGTTTTCTCTACGATGTGGAGGTACTTTATACGGCACGGGCCGAACCCAAGTACTATGAAAGTGATATAATAATGGGGACGGGCCTTGTTCTAGTTATTTGCCATTGGTCTTCATTCCTTTGGAATTATTAGATAGTTAGTTGAATCTGTGGGAGGACTGATTGTATCAAATGGCAATTGTCCTCACCAGTCCATATTGAAATTTAAGATCTTTATTTTTGTATCAGGTTACGTAAAAAAAATATGCGAATAATAAAATATTGACAAAAACAAGGAGGTCACCCCATTTTTGTATGTAGAGTTCGACGCGCGGGTTGTTTGAATTTGGTCAGATTATTTAATTAAAGTTAACAAATTCGAACAACGCGCGCTTCGAGCTCGGCATAAGAATGGCGTGACATTCTTGATTCAGTAGCGTAGGCCGAGAAGAACCCGAAATAATTATGGAGCAGCTTTTCGGCGTCATTTAGATCATTCATTTAAGTTTATAATTCGTAGGATAATTCTATAATTAATTAATTCTATAATTATAAATGAATAATTCCTATAGACCAAAATATATTCAAAGATTATAAGGTAATTATAAGCTTTTATTATAATTATCCCAAAAAATATCAACAATAACAAAGATCTCATATAAATAATTACAAGTATTTTGGTTACTATTCGTACTCACGGGATATTTACCACGATTCTTATTTTCGTTGAGTTCCCGATATTGAGTTGAGTTGTTGATTTGGGTTTTCTCAATAATATTATGATGCGGCGGCGTACCATAGGAGCCATGTCGCAAAATTTCTTGATAGTACAACGCTACAGCAAAATATCCGGACCGAGAAAAGCTTAGGATTACACACGGTCAGGGCTGTACCGTGACGTGTTTATTGCGATCATTGTTAGGTTCAGCCTCAACTGTGAACCTTATCGCGCGGCAATCGGTGCGCGACCACGCAATAAGGACTTCACGGTACGGGCCCAGGGTTTTAAAACGTAGACGCATCACATATCACTTACTCCACCCGCACACCCGTTGGCATACAAGAACCGTACCTTCATTATACACCTTTAGGTATATAAAGACCCCCTCCCAAAATTTATGTATACAATATAGTTATAAAAGCAAATGTATTATTCCAGAGAGAGTATAAGATTAACAAAACAAAACTATCTTACTTTAACACGAGTATTTATAATATTATCGCGATTAACATAAACCTGAGATACTGTTTGTACAATTTATTGTTAGGGACTTATTTGGAGGCGTCTTAGTTTGGGGAAAACAATCTTGAATGAGATCGAGTGATTAAATTCCGTTTCGGTCAACGTTACCTCAAAATATTGGAATTCGACAAATTCTCAGTGAGACTTAAAATAAGTACGGCCACAAGATTTTATTAATTTGGATTTACAAATCTTTAGTAATCGTGGTTTTCGTAATTTTTGATGGTCTAAATACTAGAGTAAAAATAATACCTTGTGAATGCCAAGCGCCGCCCTTCGGAACGGCGGTCTTCGGAAACCTGTTTTTCAATTTTTGAGAAGTCAGAGAAGCCAAGCTACATTACGAATTTCGAATTCTTATAAGGATCAAGGCTAAACTTTATTTAAGACAATAAAAAAACTGTAAGCAACTGTAGTGTCGTTAATATTATTTCGCTTGTACGCGACGTTGGCGTTTAAAAGAAGCAACGCGTGTCCAATCTAATTCTAGCTGGGGTTGATAAGACTTGCACTGACGTCCCACTTGTGGTGTTTTGTGCATTAACCCCGCTGCCAGCCTACTCAAACCAGCCGAGCTCCTTAAAATAACGGAGCACGGCCTTGGGTCGCTGGCATACCTGTTCCACTTCTGTTTAGTCAGATGTTATGGTATTGGAGACTTGTTGTTGAGTTTCTTGAAGGAGTCCCGACCTTACTCGTATGTCTTCTGTGGCCTTTCAGTTCAGTAGCACATGCTCCACAGTCTCTTTTTCCTGGAGGCAGTCTCGGCATAGAGGACTATCTGTAGCTCCAACTTTGTGCAACGCGTGACCAAAATTTTAGCGCTTATCAGACCCGACGAATGATAATTCCACACGCCAGCATGTTGGGTAAGCTACCAACCGGTAGGTGGTGGAGCATTTGGATTGATTGTCTTTATACATTTAATTGTATCTGGGTATTATCCAACTACCTGTTCTGTGCGGTAGGCTAAGTAGTTTCAATTAACGTATTTTGTTTATTCTAGAAATATAATTTAAAATAGCAATTTATCCAACTAAAAGTGTTTAATGGACTACGATGTGAAAACAGCGGTATGTAAGCCGGTGTCAGACCGGCTTACATAACTCATTTTATTTTCTCTAGAAACTGGAATAGATTGTCTAGTCTGAAGCCCTAAGCTGCGACTAATCTACTCGTTTTATATCCGTGTACAAATCGCATTACCGTGTACTTACTCATGGTTCATATGAAATTAACCCTTAGAAATAGACGGGTGGACATTTTTATAGATACTTTGAACATAGCTGTGAAATACGTAATAATATTTTTAGTGGTAGAGTCTGCCTGGGGAAGTACTATACCTTTGCCAGCTATATAAACAAGCCAAGCAAGCAAGAGCCAAGCAGTAGTGAGCAAATTTTACTGTGTTCCGGATTGAAGGGAAATGTTTTCAGCATGATTATTTAGCTTTTTTTTTTATATTGTTTAAGGTTCCAGAATGTTTCACTATAGCAGTAGCATTGAACTGATGCTAACCATCAGGTGAGGTTTTTACCGGGATCCCGCGTTTGTCTTATTTGAAACTGCGTAATGTCAATCTTAGACCTCTAATTCAAATGTTTTCTTTTGGGAGAATTAAGAGGAATTATCAAATCTTTTCGAACTAAAGTGGGTAAGCGTAAGGAAGCCCTCGGTGAGAGCTTCTTGAATAACTTAACGTAACCCGGTATAAAACAACTAAGTAGTAAATAAAGTTTCTCGCAAACATTTTCGTGAAATTCATAAGATATAAACTTGTTACAGCAATTTTGAGTATGCTACAATCAAATAAAGTTGTACAGACTGATAATCTTATCTGTAGACAACAACTGTATCGTATTTGCTAACGAAAATTATCCAACTTCCCGCGGCTTTCCGGCAATATTTTTTAAATTTATCATAGACGTATCTATCTTTTTTAACTTCATGAAGTAAGTTTTAGACTGGTTTACCTTCAATTTACTAGCTAATTCTGAATCGATTTCAGGTAATATTCAATCAATCTTTGAAATTACGAGTATGTTCGTATTTCTTCTAAAAAACTAATAGTTCTCAAACACAATCGTCTGAACTGCGTTCTGATCTTACGTTTCGTTGCGTTTCTTTATATACTGGTTTTTTATTTTACTGGTAGGTGAAGTAGTTTTGATAGTTTGTTTTAGTTTGTATGTATTTTATGAACTCGCCCTGTTTATTTAAAACAACGTGAGTTACTTTTACTTTCAGTAACTTTTTCTAAACTTTACTACGAAAAATGTATCTAGGTATTTTATCGATTAATCATCATCATCACCAGCCTAAGTCATGTTTGTCCATTGCTGGTCATATACCACCAAGTGTTTGCACTACTACCCGACCGTTGCCATGACATCTATAGTCGTGGAATAAGAAAAGTATTAATTATTTAAGTCACATTATAGACTTTATCTTGTTAATTGAGGTTTTATTTGGATAATTATGTTAAACGTCAGAATTCATTTTGAGCCAATTAGGACCAAGTCCCACAAAGAGATTAGAAGGAAACCAAAGCAGTAAACCTCTATACCACAGCCTTTTATTTAATTCAAATTACTTTGAAAAGATGTACGGAATGAATTTTACCTATTGGATTTTACAAAGAAAAATCCTTGGTCGTCTTATTGACTAATGGCATTGAAATAACTGCCATTAGTCAATGTAGGTAAATACCATGTTGTGGAGCAATTCACCTATCGAAAATCTCGAAAATTTGTTAGGTACTTTTACAAAATCACGATCATTTTGCTAAGTTTAATAGTTAAAATGTGTAGCGTATCAGTGGTTATTGAAGTTTAAAATCGATTTATAAACGGATTTTTCAAAACCATTTTTAGTTTTTAAAATCCGGGACCAAAATCACCTAATTATATGTCTACATGATGTGGGTTTAACCCTATAACATTTCATGGAAACACGCACAAGTAGAATCAAATTGATGAATTAAACATTTGACAATTTGAGAGGCTGTCTTCGTCTTTATAAATGTTTGAAGACGTGGGAAGGATTTTAATTTGATGAATCGATTAACTCGAGAATAATTACCTCAAAATGTAGCTTTTCTGCTATCCTACGAGACCCGAACATTTTTCTGGGATAGCAAATCTGTAGGTGTATACCTAACGGAAAAATGATTTGGTTCGTGCCAATTCATATTCAAGTCCATTTAGCAATAGGCAAGATGCCTGATTAATTTTTATTCCTTCGTAAAAATGCTGTCCATAAATAGAATAGAACGAGGGAAAAAACTTTTTTTCATAAATGAAGAAGCTATAAGCAGTTTAATTTTAAGCATTTCTTTCCGCGATGCTTGGTTTGGTGCCGTAGTAAGTTGTTCAGTATTATGACTTTGTACGTGTTTTCGGCTCGGACGCCGATCTCCGGATACTTTATATAATAATAAAAATAAAATAATATTGTGTTGTATTTAATGCATTCTATATGATTTTTACCATAGAAAGTGTGATATGTAATAAGGATTCAGAAGTTGTTCAAAAGGACATTTCTACACTTGTATTTCCTTTAAGCAATGACTGTGTAATTATAAAGCGAATACGACAATTACAACTTGTTTACTTACCCTTAAGCAAAGTTCGTAACGTGCTTTGTTATACTTACAGATTAGGGTTTTCACTTTTTCTCATTTTAAGTACATCTACAAGTGGGTACTAGTGTTGCCAATCGAAATACTACTTATTAAGTACCTATACGCCGCCGTAGCATAGACCGGTTAACTTTTTTACCGCAACGGAAAATTTAGGGTGAGTCCTGTACATGGAGTAGATTATAACTTTTAAGCTTTCGCGATTTGTACACGTAGTCAGTGTTGTGTGCCGCGGTGACAACACGTTTTGTCAAGACCAAAATAAATGAGGGTAGATATCAACACTCTCATTTCGCACCGAGACGACCCGCATTCTTCAGTCAGCTCGTGACCACGGCGATTGAAACATGGCCGAAACGTCGAGGTATATAAATGAAAAATTGTTTTAGCGTGCCTGTTATGATAAGAAACATTAAATTATGGAGTAGATGGATACATATGGCAATGTTACTTGACATTTTTTTAATTTCCTAATTTCTCTTTTGTATGGAGGATAGATTAATTTGTGGTGATTTTTTTCATACAACACAGGCCTTTAAAATCAAAAATCTGCAAAGGAACATTGTCGTAATTATATATATACTCCACGTACCTGTCTCACACATTACTCTACAGTTTCCTGTCCCTGCATTTTCCGTTGCGGTAAATTATATCACCAGGGCCCGTACCGTGAGGTGCTTATTGCGATGATTATTAGGCTCAGCCGAGAACGCTGCGCGACCATACACCTTATTACGCGGCGATACGGTTTGCGGTCGCGCAGTGTCATCTGCTGAACCTAATAATCATCGCAATAAGCACCTCATGGTACGGGCCCAGGTATAAAAAGAAAACAATACCTTTATTACTTGTCCACGCACGTGGAAACCCTGTCAGTTCAAACTTAGCTAACCCTAAGTAGGTAATGCGTCGTAATGTCGGTGTGACACTTCGCAGATGTAAAATTGTCTTACCTTGTTACGAAAGTTATGATACGAAATATTTTTAGAGTACGAGCGTCATCGTGCACTAAATCATAATATATGAATAAAATATGATTTTACAAGTCAAACATTAAATAAACTACAATAAAACAAAGGTGATAGAAATGTGAAATTTAAACCCAATGGATTGACAATACGAACGTATTTAGCAAAAGACCACTCCTAAAGGGTTAAAATCGGCCTCCAAAGTTTGTATGGAATCATACTATGCCAACTCGGTTTGTGTACTAAGCTTAAAAATTAAGAAAGACATGTCTCAGGATTTTTCGTAAATCAAACCCTAAAGAGATGTAATAGGGTGTTCTATTTACTGCAGCCTATGCCCACACGCAAGTGTATAATAAAATTAAATGTCAAACCTATAAAAGTCATCAAATTCATAGAAAGATTGGCCAATCAGCTATTTTTTAAATTTAATTTCAAACGATTGCAGATGCATATAGCTGCAGTGCCATCTTCGGGAAGATGATTGTAGACAGTCGGACCCGTGACATCCCTTTGAGACTTGACTTTGACTATTGTATTAGGTAATCGTTGTGACATAAATTTATTCTCAATACTTAGGCATGTAAATATGGCAACCATTATGAGATAAACAATGGATTGTATTTACATAACAGGAAAGCTATATATCAATATAAACTAAGAAGTCTATTTTATTAACCCTAACCTAAAAAAATTGAGATTAACTTAAATATAGGGTTATTGGTGCCTAGCCAACCACCTCTCGTAGGTTCCCTACATCATTATACCTAAAAACTTTCGTTCTACGATTTCACAAAACCAGCACTATCGGCAGTTTTCGGGAGTGTTTTCCTTACACACAGATACTAGCTAACAAGATCATGTTCATTTAGTTTATTCGCTAGAAATCATAGTTCAACAGAGCGAAGTAATCAAACGGAATCTACAAAAGGGAGTTAGTAAATGTTCAAGCAAAAGCTAGGAAGCTTTGAATTAAAAGGGATAATCTTGTAACCTTCAGTAATAATGTAGTCACTGACAGGCCAAGCTCGTAAACAGCTGTTTGCGAGCTAAGTAGTGCTCTATTATTGGCAAGCACTAACTCATAATAAACTTTTAATGTTATTGTAACTTTATGGATAAACAGACGCTTATGTATTTTGTCTTGAGAGAGAATAACGTGTTTAAAGTGATACTTAGGTCACAAATGTTATACATTTTAAATTGTATGTAAGTATTTAGTTACACATTTACATGTAGTGTGTACATATAGACCCAATATACACATACAAAAATGTAACATGTCCAAAACGGAACATTTTTTAAATTATTTTTTATTTTTTATTTCTTAAATAAAAAATTTAAAATTTGTCTTTTCATCAAACCCTTTCTTTCCTTTTCCTTAGCTATGAACATCTCAATGCATGTGGCGGTGGTGCTCGCAGCGGCCTGCCTCTGTCTAGCCGACGGAGCCCCCGACGGGCGCCTGGTGAGGACCAAGCAGCAGCGGCCGACCAGGGGCTTCAAGAACGTAGAGATGATGACCGCAAGGGGCTTCGGCAAGCGCGACAGGCCTCACACTAGGACTGAGCGTATGTATTGTAGATCATTCTTATTTTGAATCGTATTTTTGTAAAGAGACATTTTCATACCTTCTATTTTGCATATAGATTTGGCTCAGGTTAAACATAACTTGTCTCAGCGTCAAGGTCGAAGGTGGAGCGGGCTTGCCCGTGATAATAAGATTATATTATAACTGTAACATTCAGACATATTTTCTGCCATATGGTTATTCGTACTAATGGAAGATTTGTCTGAACTTAACCCCTCAATTATTTAATTACAAACCTTTGTATGAATAAATTGGTTCGTATTCATCCATGTTCGTCTTCAAAGATAGCATTTGGGGTCATCAATCCATATAATCTCATAAATACCTCCACGGTTTCCGTTTGCGTGGTAAGTAGTCAGCGGTCACAAAGCTGAGCCCCGGGCAAATACGTCATCGGTTTAATTAACTGGCCGATGTTAATTGCCAAATAGTCTTTACTCATCCGTTATAGGTAGATGAGTGGCTGCTCTCTGTATAGCTACGTTTCCCTATCGCGTCCATAGTGGTCTCGCTTACGCATTCTTCACGTCATTGAAGATATAAACTATCTACAATTGAACGACAATAATGACGTCACAATAATGTTACCATTTGTTAATGTAATATGGTTAGGCCTTTTATTCGCTGTAGTGTATTTTTGTTTTCACCTCACAACCTCGGAACGATTCAGTTTATTATTCGAAATCTGAGTGAAAATGTGCATTTATCAGCTAGCGTCTTTCTATTTAATAATTTTCTATACCGCCAGTCCACCAAAAATGCATTAATACTTATTTTATGTCAGTGCGCCAACCAAATTTTTAGGATAATAGCACTGGCCAGTACGACGACTTCATATAGCATTTTCCTCATTGTAGTGAGGTAAAAGTTGTATATTTCGCTCGGTAGCAAAGTTATTCTGCGTCTCGTAACTTGTAACTTGTCTGGATTCCACATTTGAACCACTCGCTTCGATCCTGGTTTAATCCTAGAATCCATCCCTTGCTCAGGTTTAAATACAAGCACTCGCGCCAAAAAACAACTTTGCAGCCTTGGATAACAAATAAATATTATATAAGTTTAATTTCATTAATATCACTTTTGTGTTAAAAAAATATATAAAATGTAATTTCTTATTCAGGTGTTTCACAAAATGCCTATAAATAAATAGTAGAGGTGGATCATCAACAACTGTGTAATTTCAATACCAGCTTGGGGCAAGAAGAAAAGAAAAACAGCTTTTCTATACACTTTTTCGTGCGTTAACAACCTTTTTCTTGGAACTGCAGCTGATCCAAATTCAGATGCCGTTGATCCATATTAAAAATACAGGATGTAGAATCCAGTCATTTCAATAATAATTTTTATCGTTATTAGCTTTCCTAGTTCCTTTTATACGTTGCCGTTTAGGTTAGATTAGGTTAGTAGTTAGAGTTGTAAACTGAATACAGTTAGTAATCTTAGTGGCAAATTAGCTAAATAGTTTTTTCTTTTAATTTACTTTTTTTGCATTATTGATAAAACCATATTTCTATGATCATAAACCGTCTAGCCTAAAAAAAATATTACAAATACTTTGTTGAATTATAGGATTATAGGATAATAGATAACAGGCACTTTATTATTTAATATATTACCAAAGAGCGAGGCGTGAAACATTCAAGAATACAAAAGAACAGCTGCGTTTCCCCATTGTATAATCATCTTCGAGCTAATGGGCCAAATAATTTTCTATGAATATTATACTCGCTGTTTACTTTTTGTTTCCTTTCTGAAATTCAAATATTGCGGAAGTTACGCGACGGTTATATGAACTGTTTGAGAAAAAAACATAAATATTGTTTATTTTAATTATTTGATAATATGTTTGTTACACCTGAACCTAAGTAGACTGTTTTTTTTTCTGCTATTATTTCGACCAATGTGGCAGAATATATTATGAACTTTGATTTTCTTAGGTAGTATTTCAGCTTCATTATTCGCGATTCTTTTTCTGTTAACAATGTTAATAGTTCAAGTCGTCTTACACAAATACATGCGAGTAGTAAAAGAACTCGTATAAAGACGCTGCTCGTTAGAATCTTAACTCATGATCGAAGTTCGGAATTTATCAGAACAATAAGGTGCAAAGCAAACATTCTTAAGCTTTCTACTAAGATTTTGAACTAGACATGACTTAACATAATCATAGGTCTAATTTAGAAGTTGATTGGCACAAAATCAATAATTTAAAATGTTCATGGCTAAGAAATACAATTTTTCAGCTTTTTTATACTATATTATGTGAGACGTACTTACTCTAATCTTCTTAAGAACAATTTAGCTGACAGTAAGTATTCCCTTTCAATTCCAAGGAGACGTAAACCATCAGTCATCATCAGAGCGCGCGAGTCGCAGCACACCCACATTTAAGAGCCCCACCGTTAGTATTGCCAGGGATTTTGGTAAAAGATCTTCCGACGGCAATGAAGGTAGAAAACTTTATACAACGTGATGTGAATGCAGCTGAGCAATAACAGCAGTAAGGGCAGTATGGGCGCTGTGTAAAAGTGGTCAGATTTGGTTTTTGCACCATTGCTGGATAAAATCTGGAAAAGACAGTATTTTATACGTTTTGGTTTTATCCAGAAAATTATGGTAAAGTTTATTATCGAGTAAAACTTAGTAGTGGCACTCATTTGACTGTTCTTGTTTTGTTTTATACATAAGTCTTTTTCATGCCGGATAAGTTTAGAGGATTAATATTGTTATTTTCGTTATTTTTCTATATAAAACACAAACATCAACAATGTTAACGAAAATGGTGTTACCGAGCGGGAAAATATGGTAGTGTTCGTCAACACCGTGAACGGACGGAACAATTTTTTACCCGATCGTCAACAGTGTGAACGAATGGAACTTTTTTTCCCCGATCGTCAACAGTGTGGACAAAAGGGTGCTACCGAGCGGGAACTACCCATATTTATATATATTCCTCCATTAAAACTTAACGGACGATGAAAAAACCAAATCTAGCCGCTTCTTGACTTCCCTTACTGGCCAGAATATTGCCATAGAGCTTGTTAATGGATTTATAACGGTGAACTGAAATCCTTTGGAACTGGAACCGACCGACGCCTGGTACTGAAAGGCAATGCTTTCCTGGTGTATGTGAAAGAGGGAATCCTATTTATGTGAAACGCAATATAGAGGGGACTCTACGGCTGAACGCTGAGGGGGTCCAAACGTGTGAAGCACACCGATTACACCGATTTCTTTAAAGTATTCGCCCACGTACAGACTGACCAAATTTAGATCTGGCCAAATAATAAAACTAAGCATTTTCTAGAGAAGGTTGTCACGTCTTGATAAGAGCTCGCTTCCTATAACTCGTTCATTATTTTACAAAAAAAAACCTATATAACAAAACACAAAAAACTGAAAAAACCAAAAAAAAACAGAACCATCACAAAAAAATATTATGCTGTCGGTTATATTTCGACTAGCAAAAATCCAATATTTTAATCAATTTTTAATTTAAAATTTGCTATTTTGATGAACTCTTTTGGGGAAAAAGATTATTTTGAGTTCTTTCCTTCTGCTTCGCCAAAAAATAAAAATAACATGAACATTGCTTTATGACACTGGCAATGGCTTTCTTAAGATAATAGTTTAATTCATTAATACCAACTGAGTGTTTTTCCTCTTTAAAAAAATTCAAATAGATTTAGTTTGCTTAGAAATGTTTACAACGGAATTTACACCAGTTTGGTAAATATTTTGTCGCGTCCACTTCATTTTATAACAAAGCGCTGCCATTTTTGATGCGAATCTGTATTTTTAAAACACTAGCGTATTTATGCTCACACATTTGGATTAACTCACTTACTTGAAAATCTTTGGATAATTCAAGACAATCCTAGACTCGTAATTCAATATCGCTTGAACAAAAAGACATTAACGTCTCGTGTAAACACCTTTTTGACTGGGAATGGTGTTGACTGTCTTTATTGGATTAGTGATATTCTATATTCATTACGAGACAGACTTTGGTAACCATTTCGCAGCTATTTACTAAGTACTAATATTAGTGGTATTAGTATACTAAGTATTAAGTATAAATTGCAGTTTTTGTTTGTCCTAATGAATATGGAAAATAAATAACCTAGCTTAAGTTTTACACATAACACAATCCTAAGAATATTTTACACAAATTAACAGAAACTTACAACTTTGAGGCACCAACACTAAAGAAGAAATTCAAGCCAAAGAACAGTCTGATGGTAGCGTATGACTTTGGCAAGAGAAGTGGTAACGACAACGCCAATGAAGGTAAAGCTTCTACGATGTAAAGAAGCGCTTATAAAGTGTATCCTACGATTTGGCCAATGCTTCATTGTATAAAAACAGCGGGCTATTTTCAGGCAATAGATATCATTTCTAACACCCTACCATTCTATTTGAATGTGAGTGATGGGGAACAATGTCGATTGCTCTAGAATCTACCCGTAGAACTAAACGCAAGATCTCAATCCCTTAAAAATGTATTAATTAAGCTTTTGCTTTTAGTAGTTTTTAAGCCAGGGTTTAAATTTTGACAGAAGAGGAAATTAGAGTGACCAGAGGGACTTTCAGGCCCAATTCGAACATTCTGATCGCAAGAGGTTACGGCAAGCGCAATGAGGAACCCAACCGAGGTATCAAAATAATGCAAAAGGCATCGTGTGATGTAACACGGCTTATAAACGGTACAAACTGAAACAATACAGCAAACACGTTCTAATCCATTGTCCTACGTGGGCGGCAAATGCGGTAGCTTGAGGCGATGCGACGTGACGTGCCGCGTTAAAGTGCCTACAAACTGAAGCCACCGTCGGCGTGTAGGTCCACCCGCCTTATTTAGTTGTCCGCCTAACTCGGCAGTCTGTGCCGCCAGGCCGACAGCAGCTTCGTTGTGTAGAATCTTTTAGGGTTCCCTCACTGTCAGCGCTGCAAAGGAAGGGTATTTGAACGCGTTATTTTACTTTGGATTTTATCCCACCCCGCAACGACATATTATGGTTCCTTAAATGCGTGTAATGTAATGGGTAATGATTGCGTGACTGCTGCTTCAGCGACTGAACCTAACAATCATCAGACTAATGACATCACGGTACGGGTGCTGGAGCTTAGCAAATTATAATAGATAAACCGAGAAAAATGATACCGCGCGGCAATAAATAAGTGAACAGCCCCGTGAAAAAATATAAAAAAATAAGTAGTACCAACACGTGGTCTAGATTGTCACTAATATCAGTTAGAATTTTATGAATGCGCAAGTCGCATCGCATCGCCTCATGAGTTGTTGCTTTTCATCTCTCTCCTAGGACAATGGATAACCACCATACAGTTGAACGAGGTAAGCCATGGCCTCAGGGATTGCCCCGACATGACATATTGGGCGGACATAGACATGCAATATCCGCTTGTACACGTGGCCAAACTAAAAGCTACGATCAATTACAGTGCAAAGCATACTTACCTATACATGGTGCTTTTTAATCGGCTGGGGAGCGGTTGTTAGAACGTTGTTAGAACATCATGGGCTAATCGCTGAGCTGGGCCGATCGAGATTTACCTGGGCAGATCACGATACGCCGGCATTTCTCGATTTGGCCTATTATTTCATGATGTGCCCAGTTTAAGGTTGGACAGATCGATGAGAGCAACCTATTATCCCTTCTAGTCACTTGGCAACATCGAGATATAGCTGGGCGCATCGTAATGTAGTACATTTCGCGACGCTTGTGGCGCTGTTTGCGCTCTGTCAGCTGTGTGTTTACGTGCGAGAAAGATGGCGGCGTCAATCTTTTCTTTTGTTCTAATAAATTGGTCACCCTACATACTATACCCAACCATGGCTGGGTAAATATTTATTATCTAAACTACTATTTATCTAGTAAAATAATTATATTATATAAATTATTATCTAAACTTCATTTTATTTGCTTGTACTTTGGTTACCCTACAGAATCGATTTGGCCAAACATGACCGGGCAAATTGGCAAACGTTATCCTTTGAACAATATGGCTATAAGACAAATATGATATGGTTATAAGACAGGCAAATCAAGAAATGCCGGCGTATCGTGATCTGCCCAGGCAGATCTCGATCGGCTCAATTCAACGATTAGCCCACGACATATACAAGATAACGAACAACTTTTGTCCTACGACTTTTGAAAACTGTACAAAATGTCCGTGGATCTTGCAATAAAATTTATGGAACAGCTGTTATTCCTCGTGAATTTTCAAAAGTCGTCGAACAAAAGTTGTTAGTTATCTTGTATGTATACAAATCCTGACAACCGCTTCCTCACCGATTAAAAAGTAGCATGTATACCCGTTTATGAATGTGAAAGCATTTAATATCGACAAAAGAATGGAGCACCTTATTTTTCGAAGTAATTTAACTTTTTTAAACTAAATCAACTGATGAGAGCCTACGATCGGGCAAAGAAAGCTTTTTAGATAGAAAAAAGCGATACAATAATGATTTGACTTTTTCATTAGACTTTTCTTCTAGAATTCTAGATCATGAAACAATAATGCTTCGTTTTTTTGTCATTTTTATGTATGCGTGGTGGAAAAAATATTTAATTTAGCAATACGAGGAAGGCAATTTATGTTTGTTAAATAGCTCCCTCATTTAGGTAAGATAAGTACATAAATCATAACTAAATGAGGTAGATGCTATTTTCCAAAAAATACGAGCTACGTGATTGATGTTGTATTTCCAAGACGCGTGTGAAAGTCTGATATCAACATCTTAAGAGTCTCATTTCCTCAGAGAATGAGGAAACACGAAGGTGATTTCAACTAAACACGTAATGTAAGGAATATTTACTTCAATGCTGCAGTACATAAGTCCATGCAGTAGCACAAAAAATTTCATTACATTATTACAAAGAATTGTTAATTTTCCTAAGAAAGGGACATTTCTTGATTTAATATAGTATCACGTTTTACTGTAAAATCAACCTTAAACTAATATTTTGTAAACTGGCTTTTGCAATTTCTTTTTAAGTTTTGTTCTTCGGTACAATCAATTAAAAAACGTCTTCATACAAAATACTGCTATCAATGATGATTGTAGTTTGACAAGAAAATTACTCTACTCAATGACCTCCACTTTACCATAGTAGTGTAATAAGGGTCAACTTGGACTTTTCACTTATATTTTCACACTCACATATTTTACTTACACAATCACATCTTTTGGCATTTGGCTTTTTGTAGAGTTAATATTCGTCTAAACGATTTGAGGTAATTTTCGCTACTGTTTGGATCGGTTACCTGTTGGTTTGTTTTACCGTCTTATGAAAAAGAATATTATCTTGTCTCTCGTGGCTGGTAAAAGCTTTCATTGTGTACATAGCGTCGAGAGGGCTTTCGTCTAATGCTTATTAAGATTCTTGAATGCGTCTGTGTATGCCAAGTTAATTGGAGCCGCTTTTTTGTGAAGTGAGACACTTCATACAAAGTGTCTTTGGAATAAGTGTAATTTTATGTGATAACGAGTTTTTTTTAGGTGCTGATTGACGAGAGGAACAAGCTGCTCACCTGATGTTAAGCGTCACGCTTGCCCATGGAAGTTTAGTGCCACCCAAATAATAATTGTTTAACTTCAGCAGTTCAAAACCATGCGTGGCAATGCACTACGCACAGATTTTATGTCTAATATCTCAGAGTGATGAACTCTGAGATATTAGATATTATTAATATTAAATCTGTTTGAATGTTTTATGTTTTTGTTTGTGATATTGTCCAATTGGAGTAGATTTCGAGTCTATTATCGACAGTTGATATTTTGTTTATCATTCGCGAACTTCATATATGTTTGTCAATGTAAAATATTTTATTTTTTACCTACTGTTTGTAACAAAGTTTTCTGTTTTAGTGTTGGACGCTGATGACTTCTTGGAAATCCTCGGATCTGCGCCTGAGAAGGAAACCATGGAGAATTCCGACGACAAGACATCTGATAGGTTTGCCACAATATTTTCTAAATAACAATATTTTATTATACACTAGCGACCCGCCTCGGCTTCGCACTGATGTAATGAAGAAAAAAAAACTTACATAAATACTTAATATATAAATAATGAACCTTCCGTGAAAAAATATCTAACTTGCGGTGATAACCGCATCAAAATCCGTTGCGTGGTTTAGAATGAGTTAGTGGATATACAAACAGACAGACGCAGAAAGTAACTCTATTTTATACTATTTAGAGATGACAAAAGAACTCTCTCTCTCTCTCTATCTCTTTCTCTCTCTCTCTCTCTCTCGGTATCTGTGTGTATTTTGAATATTTGACGCCTAAACAGCAGAACTGATCTAGATGGAAAAAAAAGTGTGTGAAATCATATAACGAGGAGTTTACATTTATCACGAAAAGTAAAAAAAGAAAAACGAACTAGAAATCCTCAAAAATCCCACAGTTGCAGCTGGTTTCGTGAAAAGTTCAAAACCAGTAACTAACGCTACTGCTACTACTGTAGGCTGTACGCAATGCCACAGCTCAGAATAAAGCATGTTTAGGAGAATCCTGTTTACTCTTAATTTAGAAAAAAGACATGCAAATTGTGCTTTTTTTATTTTTTACTAGTATAATCCTGTCATTTTATAATCACTTAAGTATTAAAGGGAAACTAATTGTAATTGGTCAACAATTTATCGTCATTATTATCTAGTTATCTATAGCGGTCGACCAATTAGTGATCCCACACCTGCTCACCGAAAGCTTTGACCGAAAGCTGGACCCAAAGCAGGCAAGTTTGACGCGTGACTTTCAAAACTTTAATAAGTTAAATTTCCACCAGAACTTAAAATGTATAAGTACATAAATTGTTTTATTTTATTTTCCTACTATAGTTCCACATAGTCAAGGACATGCAGTTTCATGAAAATAAATAAAATTTGCAAAAAAAATGGGAAAAAAAGACACGTAATTTTTTTGTTTGGCATTTTTGCGATGTTAGTTCACGGCGGCTACCACGTAAAGTGAAATTGCAGGATAGTTAAAAAAGAAATGGCTTTCCAAGTTCTAGCGTAAAATATTATGATAACATTATTGCCTTTGTGTAAAAATTAGGGGTTTTTTTTTAATTTGTGTTCAATGTTCATAGGTCCACAATCGACAACCACTTTAGATCAATAACCTTGTAGATGGGTGACCATTGATAAAAATCATTGATTTTTGAAGTGACATAATTACGGGTCTTTCTTGGGGCTATTAATTAAGTCATACCAAGAAGCCTTTGGGCACTGTTTTGTCACTAAGGTTGGTCGATAAGTCTGCACATAAACATTGAGCTATGTACGTTTTTACGTACTAGAAGTGACACCGAACAAGTTTGAGAAAGGGACTCGAGGCTATTTTTAGGCAGGGATGTCAATCAGGGATGGTGGGAAAAGAGTTTATTATATTAACTAATTTTGATAGAATTCTTCTGTCTTGTAATTCACACTATCCCTAAATTGGTCATCCAGGGCAACGCTTACCATAACGTGGCCAATAATTATACATTTACTTATCTACATCGACTATAAAATTTATGTTGTTGGACGACCGTTTGATCACGTTCATATCACGGTGCCTCCTCTACCACGTAATAACTCATTGTACACGTAAAAGGGTTAGTAACAGTATTGTTCACGCCTAAAGGCATTCGGTATCATGAACTTAATGATGAGTTTACGGGAGGAGCGAGAGCACTATACTTAATGTATTTTAGTTTCGACTGCCAGTTTGTAACAAGAATAATATGGTTAGACGATGGACATATTCTACGGTAACATTATACTCGTCGCTATGTCCTAATGTTACAAATAAGTCTTAGGATCAATTGGTATTTGGATAAATACAATTGTAATTTCACTTTTTATTACAACAAATGCGCTCCGCGGTTTCACTCGCGCGAAAAATCCTTCAGGAACCGTACATTTCCCGAGATAAATAGTGGCCTACGCTCCAACCATTAAACTATATCCATGCAAAAATTCAGCTCGATCCGTTGTTCTGTTACTGCATGAAAGAGGGAAAAAATAAACCAACAAACACACTTTCGCGATTATAACAACTATTAGTATGGATAAACAACTATTTTTTTTTCGGTTTTCTAATTGGTCTCATTACACTATATACACTACATACACTATTACACTATATAATAATATTATAAATGCGAAAGTTTTTGTGAAAGTATGTAAGTAGGTAAGTATGTAAGTATGCAAGTGTGTTTGTTCCCGTTCAACGATGTAACGGCTGAACAGATTTGAATGAAATTTGGCGTGGAGGTAGCTTACACCTTGGATTAACAGATATAATGGAAAATGGGTTTTTTTTTTCCCGGAAAAATATTCGGTTTCTGTAGAATAGCGGGTGAAACCGCTAGGCGCAGCTAGTTGTTCATAAAGATAAGTACAATGATATCTTTTTGTTTTAATAAAACGGGAATTCTCACGTTAAATTGAGTCGGAGTTGGCAAGACGAGGTCACGCTTAGCATTCCTTTAGAAAGGAAACTGAATGTGATCGAAACTATAGTCAGAATAATCGACTCAATTTAACGTAAGTATTCCCGTTTTGTTAAAACAAAATGTGTCAAAACCACGTCAGTTTTCATAGTACAATGGATATTCTATAGTGCTTACGTCGGTAGTCTAACCGAACGTCTAGTACAGTGTGTAGGTAGGCAAATCGTGGCTGAATCGTCCAAGCCACTGATCATTTGAACGGGATCGTATCGAAGTATTCAGACGAACCACGACAAACGTCGGCATTTCAGCATTGACTACTATATTGTTATCTACGGGCACCTCATTCCCAAATTATTTAAGACATTGTTCTGAGGCATAAAGTTGAATGATCTAATGCACTTGGTCGAATACCCATTTCGTCCAATTTGCAGTTGGTCAACACGCATTTCGTCAAATACGCAGATAGTCCAAATATATAGGACAAAATAAACAACTGTGTAACAACAAGTAAACAAGTAGCAACATCTCTTGGTAGTGGTATGACTCTTCTGCAGAGTCCGCCTGGGGAAGT
The DNA here is from genome assembly GCA_947579745.1 of Apocheima hispidaria. Classification (NCBI taxonomy): domain Eukaryota; kingdom Metazoa; phylum Arthropoda; class Insecta; order Lepidoptera; family Geometridae; genus Apocheima; species Apocheima hispidaria. Next base: position 4,671,447 of record OX388157.1, on the reverse strand, counting down.
ACCACACCTTTGCCAGTTATTCAGCCGTCAAGCAGTAGTGTGCAAACATTACTGTGTTCCGGATTGTTGCAATGTTTCCAGCGTAATTACTGGGCACAGAGATTTAACATCTAATATCTCAGGGTGACAAGCGCACTGCATTGCCGCGCATGGTTTTGAACTGTTGAGGTTAAAAATTCTGGGTGGCACTGAACTGTTATGAGCAAGCGTGAAGCTTAACATCAGGTGAGCGACTTGCTCATCTCGTCAACAAATTAAATTAAATTAAAAAAAAAAAAACTGTTTAATAGAATAATAATGTATTGTATGAATGTAGTTCATGTTTCTGAATTCTTAAAGTCCTCTGGATAGATCTAACTCATCTATCTTGTTACAATATGCGAGTAAATCCATTTGGCTCAAACAACCATAACAGCTTCCAAGAGTAGATTTTGGCGATTCTAAAATCTCAAGATCATTCTCAAAAATACCAAATGAAATGACTTCTCAAAATGGCCATTTTGCGCAAAAAGTACACTTCTCGATGTCCACTTGAGTTTTTTTCGTCTTCTTTAGTTATAAAGGTTATAACTGTTATAAGGAAAGGGTTTGCTAAGCCGAAAAGGGCTCAAAGTACTCATCATGGGCGATAAGGCCGCCCATTATACTACCGTTTTTTTAAATATTATTGTTTTTTAATTTTGTCTGTTTTGGTGTATAATAAAGTTATATTATAAATAAATAAATAAATAAATATCTGGGACATTTTTTTTGCACACACGGTCATCTGACCCCAAACTAAGCAAAGCTTGTAATATGGCTGCCAGAGACTGATATACGTACATAGATATTTTTTAAATACATAATTATATAGATATTAACACCCAGACATAGAACAAACACAAATATTCATCACATGAATGTTTGTCCTAGATGGGAATCGAACCCACGCCCCCAAACACAGAAGGTAGGTTCACTACCAACTGAGCCACCGGGGCAGCCATATTGTATTGTATTGTATCATTGTGAACAAATTTTATTTTAGCATCGACTCTGAAATCGTCATAAAACAGCTGTTTCATAGAAAAATGTCAATAACACTCGACAAAATGTAAGGAACACTTGCTTTTTTTTTTCAGGGTTGGTTCGATAGTAAAAGTTGTTCACAATCATGAGTACTATGAGCGCCTTTCGGCTTTGCATATCCGTTCCTTACAACACTGTAACCTCTTTGTGTCTTTTATTTTTTTACAAATTGATAATATTGGTTTAATCCACTGACGTCTATAAAAAATAATAAAATAGAAATCTTTAATCTGTTTGGTTAGTTTTAATTTCATTCACGAATTTAGAAACTTGGACATGGAAATATGCACTCGCATACGTGCCACGAGGAATTTTTACGCCTGACGGTAACCATCACACCCATAACAGTTCAGTGCCACCCAGAATTGCTAAACATTTGGCGCGGCATTGCACTGCGCTTGTCACCTTGAGATACTAGATGTTAAATCTCTATTCTCAAAAATTTCTCTGCAATAATTGCCTTTCAACCCGGAACGCAGTAATGTTAGAAAACTACTGCTTGGCGGTTGAATAAATTGTGCCTGGAGGAATTGTAGTTCTCCAGGTGAAATCCGCAAAATAATCCTACCACTACAATATCAGGTACCCAATGTTGAGTCCAGAAAGACTGATCATTTGACTATAATATATTCAAAGTAAAGTTTAATTAGTAACAGTATGTTAGAACGAATTTCACCTCTAATTAATTAATTAGCTAATAGCTTACTGGTAATGAAATTTACTAACGCTGTTATTCATAATTATACGAATTTGACACAATATTAATTTGCTGCCTATTCTGAACTTTAGTTTCTGATGCAACATGTTTTGTAAATTAGATGTTTACTGCGGCTTTACACATTACAACCAGTTTCCGGGATGTTTTGAGGTAAAATCCTCGTTTTACGTTCAACTAGTCTCATTTAAGGGTTCTGTAAGTAAACCGGCTTTACAGCAAAACAGGTTTGGGAGCCTTCATCATCATCATCAGCCAGAAATCATCAGAAATCATCAGAAGTCAATTGCTGAAGGCCTAGTTAGAGCTCTATTTATAGCTGTTGAAGCTTAGAACCTAACATTTACACCAAATCAATCATATTTGTATTCCTAACATAATTTTTTGTTTTAATACCTACAGCAGTAGTAATATTATAAAAATATATTTTTGAATTTTTTATTTTATTAAAAGCCTAGAACAATGAATATTATTAAAACAAACAAAATACCTAACAGCAAAACGTAGCCCATGTCACTCTGGAGATAAAGAGAAACCCAACGATAACTCACTCGTCAAAATCGGTCAAGCCATTTAGGCTACATTAGATATTTTAGGAACACACAGACATAAACACACAACAACTGAAAAGTAACTTACATACCTACATAAAAATCTTCATATACCTCAAAAATATACGCTTTTTAGGCAATAAACACACGAAATATGTACCTACAAAGCCATACGTTTGACCGTAACAAACAGGAATCGTGATAACCGACACTCGGAAAGGTTTACCTTGAAATTGAGGGTAAGTTGTCCTTCCAAATCCCTTGTTGTGGAAATAGCGGGGTAAATAGATACATCCCGTAGCCGAGGAAAACAGGTTCATCCCGTATCTAAGAATAGTGAAGGTGTGAATCTGTATATATTGCTAACTTTTACCCAAAGTTTGTCTTATCGTGGCTCTTATAAATAGCTTTTTGATACTTCTGTCGGAGATGTTATTTTAGAGCCGGATTTAAAACCGATTTCTGGTTTGGAGATTAATTTTCGAAGTTTGTGAGTTCACGAGTCATGTAGTTGAAAGCTTTAGGTCGGTTCCGTCTCAATTTGTACAATATTTTTTTAATTATTGTTCTTAGCTTAGTCCTGACTTGCCACTTATCCCACCGACGACGACGAACGAGAAGCGACTAGAGGTAGAAACTAAAAATGAGCTAGCGAGCAGCGACTGTATATTTCCGATAGTTTTGTCGCTGGGCTATAGCGAGTGTGCGAGTGCGACGGGCGATTACTCGCACTGTAGTAGAGAATCACCGCTGGGAGGCTCACGACGAGTGTTCTGACCGCCAAGCAAGCATTGCTTAGTGAGTATTATCTTTGATACCTCTTGTCGCTGTGACAAACTAGTGGAGACAGATTTCTCGCCGGCAGTGTGAACAGTCAGCGATCAACTATTAATATAAGTGTTCACACGAAAGTTTAAAAGTTTCAATAATCATTTGTTAAGATATTTACAATGTATTTTTGCTAATAACTTCATAGTTTTGTTTCAATTCTCACTGTCAATGGATGGAAGGTAGAAAGATAGTATATTACGACTATTTCTGAAAAAATATATAAAAGATATTTATAATAATTAAACTAAAAAGTAAACTGGCTTTAAAACTATGAACAAAATTAAATAAATTTATTAAATATAACTAATTTATACAAGAGCAATCTTAAATAAAGCATTAAATAAATATAAAAACATACAAATTAAAAACCCATTATAGGTTTTATTATTCATTGTGTACAAAATTTCATTACATTCATATTATTTGTAGTGGTAGGGCTCTCTTGCAGAGTCCGCTTGGGGAGGTACCACACCTTTGCCAGTTATACAACCGCCAAGCAGTAGTGTGCTAACATTACTGTGTACCGGATTGAAGGCCAATGTTTCCAGCGTAGTTACTGGGCATACAGAGATTTAACATCTAACATCTCAGGGTGACGAGCGCAGTGCATTGCCGCGCATAGTTTTGAACTGTTAAAGTTCAAAATTCTGGGTGGCACTGAACTGTTATGGGCAAGCGTGACACTTAACATCAGGTGAGCGACTAGCTCGTCTCGCCACCGAGTAACAAAAAAAAAACTTTTAAAAATGGTAAAATAAAATTATCTATGAAAAAATAGTAATCATGACCACCCTGATAGTTTCAAAATCTACCCAAACATCGAATTGTACCTGCAAAAAAAGTTAAAAAGAGGTAGATTTGTAACTCGTAGCGTTACTGCTACGTCATCGTAGCAAACAGCTACGTGAATATTTTATTACGGGGTTCGTTTTTTTTTTTCCTTTTTACGTTCCTTTACGCGCGTGTTTCGGTATTATGATTGAGATGAGAATTACTATAAAATATTTTTATATAAATAGCGGCGCCCCGCGGTATCACCCGCGTGAAAAATCCCACAGGAACCATACATTTAAAAAAAATATATGTTATGTACTTATTCTAGACTATTATCTATCTCTGTGCCAAATTTCATTCAGATCTGTTCAGCCGTTCTGGCGTGATTGAGTAACAAACATACATACATCCATCCATCCATTCATATTAGGAGCATTTTGCGGTCGTTACTAATAATATTGCTTATTATGTTTGACAGTATTCCTGTGGAGCTGTTTGTGATGGAAATGCTCAACCACCCAGAGTTCGCGCGGTCTGTTGTCAGCAAGTTCATTGATGTCAATCAGGTGAGTATACAAGAAAAATATAGAAAACAACCCTTACCAATTCAGAAAGCACCTCATTATACTTTTTAATAGCTATTCAAACTTTCACCAAACGCTGCTAAACCTAAGTAAACAAGTGTTTAACTAAAAAAAGCCTATTGTTATCTGTTCGTCTGCTTAACCCTTAAGGGTTTAAATTGATAGGACAAGTCGACATAAATTACTACCATTACTTTTCGATATTGTGGTTTAAAATACTCAGCTATTCTACACTCGTTAAAGTCTAAAATTGTTTTACTTGATAACACCAAACCTGTCAGGATTTTGAGATTGATATTAATTCGACTGAAAGTAGTGGGTGCGGTCATAAGCTGAATGATAGCCGAGTGTTAAGGACGCATTAAACGCTCAGTCGTTGCACAATCAACATTTTAATTATATAACATAACTGAGGATGATAATTAAAAATATTATTTCAACATTTTCTAGATTTAAGCATATTGCTAGCATAATTAGGGGCAGGTCTATGCTCAGCAGTGGAAGTCTTCCGGCTAATGATGATGATGACGATGATGCATACTTTAATAATTTAGCAATAAAGAATACATCTTTGCACAAGGGTACATGAGAATAAGTATAAAGTCATTTGGCCATTTGGTTATTGGCTTTGCGAACACTTTGGAGTCTTGTTTCCGCTCCACTGCGTTCTTAATACCTGATGTATTATAGGATCGCAGGTCGTGTCGCATTGATTTCTAAATTCGTCTATTAATTTCACCATATTCCGATATATCAGCTGAAGCTTGCAGTCTCATCTCAGTCCAGTCTTCCATTTTTAAATGTTATACCTATTGAAGTGAATGTTAAGAAAACATTTTTGAATATCACCTTCAGTAATTTTATATGAATGAAAATGTTGATTATGCGAGAAAGAGAGCTTTTATTACGTAAAGACGCCCTTAAGGCTTGGCACGATTATTCCAGCTGCAATCCATTCCCATTGCGGGTGCAGCACGAGTCTACTAGTAATGTATGGGATTCTATGACAGATCATACATACTGAATGCAGTACGCGAGCATTACATTTGTATTGTCTCGTACTGCATGCAGTGTGACGTCTTTCATACAAATGTATACATTGAGGATATCGTAACAACGGACTGCAACTGGATATGTTGCGGCCAGGACTGTTTGTTTTAATTCGCAGTAAGTTACGGCAATAAAAAACAATACTGTGTGTTCAAACCGCAAAACCTTTTTTGTTTCGAATGTTTTTTTAATTTTTTTTTTATACTATATGTTTTAATTCGTGGAGTGCAAACGTCGTGTTTCTAACTTGGTTATTGTTGTTTCAGGACGGAATGCTGTCACTGGAAGAACTACTCAGGAACACGGCCTAAAACAATAAATTTTTAGTCAATAAAACTTAATTTATCTTGTTACAATGTAGCCACGATGTTTATTTTAATATATACTATATTTATTAAGTTACAGGCATGTAACGTACTGTGATATATGAAATATTTAAAGAGCAAATTGAAACACAAAAATATGCTTTTGTTACTAATTATCCCGCAAATAAAGTGTTATTTTAGTATTAAAATGTTGTTCGAATAAATCGTCTTGTAAATAGATTTTATCTTTATGGCGTAAGTTATCTGTCCATAGAGTTACGAGGGTAGAATAAATTCTTGTTGTTTAAAATCTTTAAAATCTTTTGAATTTATATCTGTGTCCGTCAAAATTGTAATCGTGCATTTGAAACTAATATAAGAGGTAAAAGACTTAAATAATTTAATATTAGCAGGTATTTTAAGTTTTAATGTAATATCCGCAACTTTGAAAATGCAGTAAAAGAGTTCTAAACATTCTATTTCCAGTTTATCTTAGCAAACGTACAAGAAAATTTATAGGTATGATTTGCAATTATCTTCATAAAATATCGCATGGATACAAAAAAAAAAAAATTAATACATTGTAATAACAGTTACAAATGTAACAAGGTTTAAAAGCGTATAGGAAACTGAAATAATTATTGCCACACAAAGGTGCGCTTTATTATAATTACAACAAGCTTGCAGATTGCAAATAACTTACGTGCTAATAATTTTGCATTTATGAATATTAAACTAACATTCAAATGACTGCCGGTAAATAACTTGATAGAAGTCATTTGAAATATATTGTGTTATGTATTTATTTTTGTAGTGGTAGGGCTCTCTTGCAGAGTCCGCCTGGAGAAGTAACACACCTTTGCCAGTTATTCGACCGCCAAGCAGTAGTGTGCAAGCATGAATGTATTCCAGATTGAAGGACAATGTTTCCAGCGTAGTTACTGGGCATACAGAGATTTACCTTCTAACATCTCAGGGTGACGAACGCAGTGCATTGCCGCGCATAGTTTTCAACTGTTTAAGTTCAAAATTCTGGGTGGCACTGTACTATTATGGGCAAGGGTGACGCTTAACATCAGGTGAGCGAATTGCTCGTCTTGTCAAAGAGTAAAAAAAATAATTGTGACTTCACTCCATTCGTGCTCAATGTTCGCAAGAAACACTTCCACTACAATGGTACATGACTTGGAATTGATCTTATCTTGCTCACTTATATAACGATATTTACAATAGAACTATAAAATATTCAACTGACACTAGCAAGTGCACAGTAAGAAGTGTGGCACCAAGATCGTCTCAGGAGTAAAGTAGAAAAAAAAAGGTTCTGTTTTGATATTTGATTTCTAATGTTGCCTGCAGATACTTTTCACTTTCTACTAAAATTTCACACAACTACTGTAGGGGAAAAGCAACTTTTAACTTCTATACTCTGGCTGGGTAAAAAAAATGTCAATTTAATAGAAAAAATGTGTAAATTAGTCAAAACTATCCTTTAATGCTCGCTCTACATACATACATGTAATTAATATTTGTATATTTAGGCAACTGAATCATTCAAAAATGAATGTTTGGATACCCATAGTACTTAATTAGTTCGTTGTTAATTACAAGATGTAAACGTTTTGGATGGAAATAAATATAATCGGGTATCGATGACGTAGTTTTATTGAAAAATCTTAGGTATCAACCTTAATTCTTACTAAATAACTTTTTTTTAAGTTGGTTTGTCAACAGTGACAATGCCACCCCGTAAAACTAAAAACATAAATAACTTTGTCATATGGTTACTGTACAATGTACATGGAAGCACACAGTAATAATAGTTAGGCACACTGCTAAATTTAAATAAATAGAGACTCTCACTATGTCGCAATAAAGTTAGTTTTAGCACGGACAGCGAAACCTTACTACCAGGGCCCGTACCATGAGGTGCTTATTGCGATGATTGTTAGGTTCAGCCGAAGACTCTGCGCGACCCATGCGCGACCATAAACCTGATTGCGCAGATAAACCTAATAATCATCGTAATAAGCACCTCACTGTACGGGCAATGATGTAAATATAAAGGAATGGAGTGGAATGAAATGGAATGGAATGGAATGGAATGGAATGGATTGGAATGGAATGGAATGGAATGGAATGGAATAGAATTCGACATAATAATTACATACTTAAAGTAAATTTACATGTATTTCTATTAAATTAGATTTATGCGTAAAAACATCGAGAGATTACAAATAGAAGGTAAAATAAAGATAATTATAACAATAATAGTACAGGCTTTCTACGATTTGTCACCGCCGTATACTCTCCTATTTCGGCCGTATAGCGAGGCGCGGCGACGAAAGCCTTGAAACCACTAGAATAGAATACTGGCTCACCACCGAGTAGTAGCTAAATAGATTAGAAATAGCCTCTTTGTTTCCTGAGAGATATAATCAAGGGCTTTTGAAAGTCGGAGTGAATACGATATCATCTAGTCCTGCGTGCTTCGTCCTGACCACATTGTCACTTACCAACAGGCGAGTCGGTAATCTAACGTGGATTTATATTTATCCGCTATAAAAAAAAAACAGTTACAGAAATTACACATTACACTCACCTTATGAAACATAGACATTAATATGTGTGCACCCCCATTAATTAATGCAATTACAGGAGACTACGTCATGCTCATGGAGGTTCGACTAAACTAAATTGAGAATATTTTTATGCTGCTTATAGAGTACAAAATAGCTTAAATTTGCTATTACTTTAGGTTCACATTGGAAGTGGAAACATTTACTTGAGAGTCTTACCCCCGAATACTGAAATGTTTGTTAACTTTGCCGACAGATTAAGTCTATTGCTGTCTTTGTCATTTGGTTAGTGCCAGACAAAGGCAGTATTAGAATTAATCTGTTGTTTCAGTATTCGGGGGTTAAATTTATACAATGAGAAAAGGTTTGAAACGAGTTAAAACTAGGAAACATTAAAATTGTAACCAGTTTTTTTTTTAAATGGAACTTGGTGACGAGACGAGCAATAATACTGACAAAATAACTGACAAATGTGTGGTACTTCCCCAGGCGGACTCTGCAGAAGAGCCCTACCAATACTAAACATACATACTTTTAGCATACATACGAATACAGAGTTAGTAAAATACCTAATCTGTGGGAAATTTCATCACTGACATCCCTCAAACCCCGTAATAAAAAGGTGTAAATACCTACAACACGAAAACATATCTGAAAATTTAATATTTTCCGAACAAGATCATGAAATGGAATATTGCGTTACTTCACAGGCTTCCTTGCGTATACGGGAACAAACATAGTAGAAATTTTACGCACATAAAAAATTAAACGAATGCCTCGAATATGAATATTCAAAAGTACTTATGTTTAGTATAAGGTGTAAATGTATTAGGCAGTTTTCGATGTTTTCGTGGGGGCAATCTCGCTCGTGACGTACATACCTATATTTGTGTTAGACTTTTTGATAAGTTGTTTTAATTTGATTTAAAAAATAGCCTAAGTGGTTACGGATTTCTCGTTTTTTGAATAAACTCTTTCCGCAGGAACATAATTATTGGTTAAGGGGATTTCTAGACTTTTTGTCCAATAATCCCCTTCCGCAAAATAAAATAATTTGCTCAGGGATTTCTGTTTTTTTCCCCAATTATCTCCTTCACCTGTGATACTCCGATGGTAAGGGGATTTTTAGACAAAAATTCCAAAAATCCCCGTTGCAGGGAATTTCCGGAGTAAACCCTATACATAGGTAATTTTTTGTGCAGATAGTGAATGGAGTCAGGAGAATAATATAGAACTTAAAAAAATACTATTATTAAAAGCAAAACATAAAACCCGACTGCATTTCGATCAGATATTTTGGAGTAAAAAAACATATCTAGTTTCTTGTATCTCATAGTCGTACTATGAAGTAAACTAAGCCCATGACACTCGAGATAGTGCAAGGATTATTAATTTATTAATTAATTATTATAATTATAATAAAATGATTATTATTCCATTCCCATCAAAATCGTTTCCGGCGTTCAGGAGTTATAATGGAATTGGAAACCCACTTACAGAAATATGTACCCAAAAATATAACGCTTCTTTCTTTGGGCATCATCATTAGCCAGAATACGTCCACAGCTGTATAAAGGCCTCCCCCTTAGAAAAAGGATTGGTTGCCACAATCGCTAAGCACGGCAGGCGGATCACAGAACACGAACTGTTTACTAAGAGAACGCCGTTGCCCGTTCTCCGGTGGTTCTTGTCGAAGTTTTAGGACGCACCCAGGTCCGTCCTAAAACTTATTTATTTAAATTTAATTATTTAAACTTAATTATTTGAGCAAAGGTTGTTTTAAAACATTTTGTGGACCCTTTTAACACACTGCGCCATCTAGCCCCAAACTAAGTAACATACTATTTTTTTTTGTAAATACATACATAGAGTACATAGAAACACCCAGACAACGTTGGTTGAATTTAAAAGTTCACAGTTACAGGCAACAATTTTAGTAGACTTGACGCAGGATCAGTCGCATCGGCTATAGTTTCCAACACAGATATCAGGAATGTAATTATGTCAGCGACTTCGAAATCTCATGTTCAAGATATAATAGGACTATCCAATAAAGGTGTTGGCGAAATCTTTAGATTAAAATCTGGTTTAAGTCGAACTATTCGTGCTGTTTAGTAAAGTTTATTAATTTCAAATGGATAATATCCAATAAGTTTTATTTTGGTTCTTATTGGAGTTAAGAATTACGTGAAGCGCATGACAGAAATTGGATATAAAGACCTGATTCTAAATTCAAAGATTCAAGGTTGATTGGGAGGAGTATACAATATTGGGGATATATACAATATACACCACAACTTTTTTCAAGTTAACTTAATTGTAACAGTGTTATCTATTTCCGATACTGAACACATTCCTGAAGAAGAAAACTGAAAATATGAGGTAAAAAAAATGTCTCGAAAAATTGGTAATTATTGGACACTAAATATCAACACAACCATTTGAGGCAACTCTATTGATGACGAGTAGGAAACCAATTTTCATTCTGTCTCGCTGGCATTTCAATAAAAATATTTAAAATACCGAGGGTGAACTGAATGGTTTTGCAATATTTTTCTTTACATATAAGAAAAACTTAAACTATTTTTCAAGTCCGTACAAGTTTTCTTTTATATAAATGATCAACAAAATGTTTTTTCTATTTTTCAGTTTTCTTATAATTTATTAGCTGCAAAAAATCCCTCAGGAACCGTACATTTTCCCGGTGTAAAAGTAGCATATGTCCGCTCCGGCCCTTAAACTATTCCCTTGCAAAAATTCAGATCGATGCGTTGCTCTGTTGCTTCGTGAATGAGGAACAAACAAACCAACAAACACTTTCGCATTTGTAATATTAATAGGGATGCATAGAGAGCGCCATACTGTGTCAAAATAACAAAGAAAAACTTAATTGCTACCAATAAAAACTAACTGTAAAGTAATAGTATGATAAGGTTTCTAAGTTTCGCTATTTAAAGGCTTCTTTCTACTAGGATCATGACAGCAGCGGTGAAGGTGCTCGATTTTTGGAATCCGCAAAATTAATATCCATCAACCATTTACTCCCACTAGGTGGACCGACGACCTTTATCATTAAGGAATTTGTCAATTTTATAATAGAATTTTATATGTAATAGATTAATTAAATAGTAATCACAGGTACATAGAATATATATTCTATTCTATCGTATACCTTGCCATTGATCTAATCACCGTCTTCCTGGTCGATCCTCTGAATAATTTAACCGGGTTGCACCGGCAGGAGCTAGATTATAATCACATTAGGTTGTGCTTTGAAAGCTGTGTAATAAAGTTAGCTGTAGAGCAGCATTTTAACGTTCAAAGCAATGAGGAAACGAAAACAAATGTTCTGATCCTGTAGGCTGATACATACGGGTAAGTTCATCATCATCAGCCTAAAGACGTCCACGAACATAGGCCTCCCCCTTAGAGCACCACACCGACCGACAACGTGCCACTGCATCCACTGGTTGCCCGTGACTTTCACAATGTCCTCGGTCCACCTAGTGAGAGGCCTGCCTACGCGGCGTCTTCCGATTCGTGGTCGCCATTCAAGAACCTTTCTTCCCCACTGGTCATCGGTTCCTCGAGTGATGTGGCCTGCCCATTGCCACTTCAGCTTGCAAACTCTGAAAGCTATATCGGTGACTTTGGTTCTTCGACGAATATCCTCGTTCCGGATTTTATTACGCAAAGAAACTCCGAGCATAGCTCTCTCTGTTGCCCGCTGTGCGACTATGAGTTTCTCCAAAAGGCTAATGGTGAAGGATCACGTTTCAGTTCCATATGTCATCACTGGCAACACACATTGGTTGAAGATCCTTGTATTCAGGTACTGCGGGACTTTGTAGGAGAAGATATCACGCAATTTCTCGAACCGAATCCGAGTTGGATTCTTCGCGCGACCTCTTTGTCGATGTTGGTAACAATCAACTTACCAACTTGATTGCTATCAATCGGGCCGTTTTAAAATAAATTACTTTAAATAAACTAGCCGTATTAACTGATTGAGCGAAGCGAATGTCTGAGTATCTGCATCTGTTTCAGCCTTTAAACATCCCACTGCTGAGATATCAGCCTACCCTCGAAGGGTAATTGGGCCATATCCACCACGTTGGCCCAGTGCGGGTGTGACTACGAGAACATAATAGACGTTAGACAATTATTCGTCCGCTATTTAAGGCTTAGTCAAACAACGACCGTCACGAACAAGCCGGTGATTATAATATGTATGTTGTATATATATTCTGTAGGTTTGTGTAAATATTTGTCTGACGATGACTTGAGAACCGTTGCTCCGATCTTCATGAAATTTTGTAGGCTTTGTTTTGTTATTTGCGTTTTTGGTCTTTGGATTTTTAAAAACAAAAATGTTTGTGTGTTTTGTAGGTTTTGTGGTTATTTCAATAAAAGATTAACAAGCTATCGTCGGAAAAAATATGGGTACACAAAGCCGACTTGATCTCGTAGAATTTGAGACCTCTTCGCTCGGTCAACATATATTTTTAAAACAGATAATCTCTATAATTTTGTTTCTATGTTTGTTGGAGGTAATCTCCAACCGATCTCCGATTCCACATTTTTCTTCATTGGTATAAAGTTACAATAACCCTGAGTGACATATAAGGATCTCAGGTTTGTTTTATTCACAGCGCAGGTGCAGCCGCGGACAAAAGCTAGTCTCAAACAGGTTACTCAAAAATATAAAAATGTATTAATTTATCAGAGATTTTATATTTTTATAAAAACCTAAATGGAACAAATAAACAAATGACAATCTCCAAATTTCACTTTCACTGTCGAGTTCATAAACTTTAAGCAAATTTGTGTTTCTTTACAAACTCCAGTCAAACGTAATTTTTTTTTGGATCTGTGAATCTTTTTTAACAATTTACATTTTTATCACGCCACTCGGTTCATTCAAAGCATAACTTAAACGTCTTACGACTTAAAGCTTTTACTTATAATTTGGAGTGATTTTGTTTCGTGATTTAGTATGAGAGCTACTGATATATAACAGTTATATCCGACTTACATGAGACTAGTTTTTTAACCCTCATAATTTTGTAAAGCAAGCGGCATTTAAATAAATTCTGGCTGCATTTAAATAAGTAAAAATTTTATAGTTTTAAAAATATTATTATTATTATCTTGCGAGTTAAGTGATAGTCTAAACAGGATTCAGGCATCACTTCGTACGCCTGCCTTGCACAAGCATTTTAACATTGTTTAAGGTAAAAAATAAGTTTAAAAAAAACCTTTGTGTTCTCTTTAACAATGAAAAGAAAACAAATATTGATAAGGTAGCTATGTAAATTGATAAAAACTCTTTATTGTGCATTTGTGGTTTAATTGTACATTTATATGTATATTATAACACTTTAAGGTGAAGGAAAACATCTTGAGAAAACCTGCATGTTTCCGGACAAGAAATTCGATTGCGTATGTGAATCCGCCAACCCGCATGGGCCATGTGGTGGATATGGCCCAATCACCCATCGAGGGTAGGCTGATATCAGCAGTGAGATGTTTAAAAGGCTAAAGCAGATAATTCTATATAAAAGATAATCTAATTACGGTTGTTCCCAGTCAACGACAAAATAAACTCAGACGAGTAATTCAAAGTATCATCTTGCTCCTGGACTACAAGATCAAGTGGCTGATTGAAACATTTTTACTTATCTGGTCCGAGCAATTGCTTGTTGACTGAATTAGGGTTTTTATGCAAATTTCGTAGCGCCAAATGTTAAGATATCAAAATGCTTAGCATTTTTAATAGTAGGCTATTCAGGCCCCGTGACTACTGCGGCCATGACATTTTAGGCTTTAGCCTTTAGCCATGCCTTCAATAAATAAATATTCTTTATATATCTTTATTTTCAGTCTTTTTGCAGCTATTCTATTATTTTTGATCGATCCGCATAATTTATTACATACTAGCTACTTCCCGAGGTTTCTCCCGCTATTCTATAGAAACAAATATTTTTCCGGGATAGACATAAGTTATATATGTTAATCCGGGCTGTAAGCTACCTCCATACCAAATTTGATTCAAATCCGTTCAGCCGTTACAGAGTTGAACGGGAACAATCACACTTACATACAGGTAAGTATGTAAGTGTGATTGTTGACCTACACATTTACACACAAACTTTCGCGTTTATAATATTAGTGTGATATAATGATGACTTAAGAGTAGGAAACCAATCTTCATGGTGTCTCGCTGGCATTTCAAAGTAATCAAATATTTAAATACTGAGGGTGAAACTGAATGTTTTCTTTATTAACATTTAAGAAAATCTTAAGCTATTTCTCAAGCACGTTCAAGTTTTCATTTATTTAAATGATCAGTAAAACTCAGAACTACGAAAATGACAAAATTACTAAATCAAGAAGTTGTGAAAATAAAATATTGTTCAATAAATTAACATACTTAAATAGGCTCTGAAGTCCGTAAAAGATTTTCATTTATTTAAATGATCAACAAAACTCAGAAAATGACAAAAACAAGAAATCGTGAAAAGAAAATACTGTTCAATAAATTAACAGACTTAAATAGGCTCTGAAGTCCGTAAAAGTTTTCATTTATTTAAATGATCAACAAAAATCAGAAAATGACAAAAACAAGAAATCGTGAAAAGAAAATACTGTTCAATAAATTAACAGACTTAAATAGGCTCTGAAGTCCGTAAAAGTTTTCATTTATTTAAATGATCAACAAAAATCAGAAAATGACAAAATCAGTAAGTCGTGAAAAAAAAATATTGTGCAATAAATTTAAATACAACAAAATTAAATTTAAACTAAATTTAAATTAAACAGATTTAAATAGGCTGGAAACAAGGCTCATTTCACGGGATACCTTCCTCAAATTTTCGATTCCCCAATAGCAAGTTTCAAACCGCTAGTTCTACCGCGAAAGGTATACTACAAATAACTCTGATAAGTAGGTATGTTTCCTGATCCGACTTTATACGAAAAATATGTACAACTGAACTCCTCTAACCTTTTGAAGTATACCGTATTCAAGTATTCAAAAGACAAAGGTAAGGTAACTAGCCTCAAGGCTTTTGGCATCCAACAGATAGGTATGAAATATGAATGAATGAATCAACACTGAAAGCAGTACAGACAGATTGTGAAGGATTTTCGTACCTTTTTCTGTTTCTAACAGAAAAAGGTTAAATAGTCCACATGATAGACCCACGAAGGCTCAACATGACCTTCAACCGTTTTCTATCACCTACTTTATTATAATTTGGCGTACTTTTATTACTATCCTGCAAACAGTAGACATTCGCGAGCACAAATTCTTTTGCACAATCTGAATTTCTCAGTTAGGGACATTCGTCCCTAACGTAATACGTTACTACTACAATACTTTATAATACGTTCGTTTACAATACAACCACTTGAGCGACTTTGATATTCTGATTCTGATATTTTGATATTCGAAATTCGTCTGTAGAATGAAATACCAAATGTTTCTTCCAAATATTATCAAAATGAGCCGGTAAATGGCGCCGCAACAAACATCCCCCCGCTTTGGGGGAAATACCACTGCCCTCAAAAATCGCCATCGACATAAAAACTATGTAATATAGAACCTCTATAGCAGTTTCATCAAGATTAGTTGAAAAATACGACTTGCACGCGAGTGCCAACATCCATAAGTTGTCGCAAAGACTTTGTTCGCTTAGCTCGCTCGGTCAATTATTTGGCGTACCTAGTATAATTCCATCATTAACTTTATACGTTACAGAGTAAAAGCATACGAAAGAAATAATAAAATAACTTAAGTACGTAATACCACAGCATTCTCCCTATATAGGGCCTAAAACAGGTGCTATACAGTAAAGCAAAATTAAGAAAAGGATTTTGACACTTTTGACGTATAGTATATGGAGTTGACTTGACTTCCTAAGTTTTATTACGTAAAACGTTTTTAAAAAGGCTTACCAAGATCCCGCCAGAGAGAGCGATGAAACGCTTTTGTTGTCCTCAAAAATTGTATTAATATCTCGTGACTCAGGGATCGTATCGTGTAGTATATATTCTGAAAATAGATCACTAAACAGGTTCACTTTTCGACCTAAGATCGTCAGCATCTTTTTAATTTCCCTCTGCTCCTAAAAAGTAGTGATCCGTCATAAATAACATGAAATATTCAATAGTACCTGGAAGCAATCGGACGCAGGGAGGACGAGTTAAAGCTGCAATAATAGGGTCTCATTCATAGTCTAAGTCAACAACTTAAGTCACTGTCCAGTCTGTCATGCTTCAATAAAGTGATGCATAGGTTTTTGGCTATAGTTTAACTTTAATAGGTACTCTTTCCTACATTTCAGCTTGATGCAGTACATAAACTGGGACAAAGAAACTGTCGTGTTGTCGTAGACAATAGAAAAGTCCATTAGCGGATATCATTTGTGCTATGATGCCTGTGTGACTTGCCTTGCATTCTGTATTTAGAAACAAGGGAGAGCAGCCCTCTCACAATGATATCAGATCTAGAACCTACGACGGAATCAGCCTTTGTCTTCTTCGACTTCAGTTTACTGACATAACATCATTATAAAGTGGCTGGTCATAGTAAGGAATGCTAATGCCATGCCATTTTGTAATGCCATTTTTATCGTATTTCCAATAATTTCGTTTCTTTCATTCCTAAATACAGGGTATGGTTTTTTCTCTTCAACTTTGTGTTGCCAGTGTCATTTTTAATATTTGACAATAAAAACAAGTCTCCGTGATTAGTCTAAGTCAAAAAGCCACAATGATAACCACTTGCAGAGTCCGTCAGGGGAAGTACCAGTTATTCAACAGCCAATCAATATTGTGCAAGCATTACTGTGTTCCGGATTGAAGGGCAATGTTTCCAGCGTAATTACTGGGCATTCAGAGATTTCACATCTAACATCCCAGAGTGACGAGCGCAGTGCATTGCCGCGCATAGTTTTGAACTGTTGAAGTTCAAAATTCTGGGTAGCACTGAACTGTTATGGGCAAGCGTGACGCTTAACATCAGGTGGGCGACTTGCTCGTCTCGTCACCGAGAAACATATATAAATAAATATATATAATTATATTTTTTAATGTCAAAAATCTACATCTAAGAAATCGAATAGATACTATAAATAATAATAATAAAATTTTATTCGCACCTTTACACCAGAAACAATCAAGGGCGGGTTGTTCGATTAAAATTTGTACATATTATATTATATAAGTTATAAGTTTTTATATTTATATATTTTTTTTTTTTAAATTAGTTTGTTACATTTGTAAGGACAATAAACAATGTTATCATATAATAATAATAAGATAATGCGGGCCTACGCTACGTCACGACTCGCATTATACTATAATAAATTACTCATAATAATAATAATTTCCTTTGAAGGTAAAAAAAAGTTAGTTTGTAATATAATACACGAATTATCAATTGCGAGGGTGGCTTAATAAAGTCCTATTTTTGTGACACCTACCTTAAGCGAAAAGTTGATAAAAGCTTTTGAGATAATCTAGTGAATCCGCTAGAAAGGACAAAGTAAACAAACACCGCGTCCCGAGAACATTATAAAAAAAATACCGTGAAAATGATTCCTATGATGCTGAGGGTACCATGAAATAGGTCGATTCACGAAAGATCTCTACTACTTAAAATAAAACTGTTATTACCTACTTACTTATTACTTCGATCACGATTATCGATTATCGATTATTATTAACCATTAACCAAAAAATATAAAATTACGAGTAGAGTTTTTTTGCTTTTTTATATTGGCCTCGATTCTCTGTTGTACCAATCGCTTAAAAACCAATCTGAGAAGCGTAAAATATTTTGTGGCTATTTTCAATAAAAAAAAAAAAAAAAGGGTGACAACATTACTATATTTATACTAATTTTATTTAATTTTTTATTTACACGGGATATTTACCACGATTTTTATTTTTGAGTAGTAATGTAGTAAACCACCACGAAAGTCTAAAACAGGATGGCAACAATTTAAGAGCTGTGAAATTTAGTGCAGGTAAGGAAACGGTATAGCAGAATCGACGTCATTGGCGCCAATCCCATTTAAACCCTCTAAACTAAACTTAGTGTTATTGCAGAATATTGTGTTTTTACTAATAGAAACAAAAGAAATAGATATCATGAATTTTAATGCTGTCAAACGTGTTTACCGGTTTAAGGTGCAACGATTCGCACATGGCGCGAAATTCAATTTTTCTTGCGTTTTTTGTCAGTTACAGCTTAATTACACATCGTGGATTTATTGAATCCAATTTTGCGCTAATAAATTAGTTGTTTTAAGAAATTACGGGTAAAATGATCATCTAAATAACATCGGTTTAGCGACAAATCTCAATCAGCTGATTTTCATCTTGGTTTTTTGTTTAGTGCGAAATGTACTTATACTGGCTTTCAACTTGAATTTTTGGTTGATGTAATTTCTTGATACGACCTATTTATTGTCGCAAAATTAGTTTTCATGAACCTACGATGTGTAATTACGCAGTAATTGACAAAAAACGCAAGAAAATTTGAATTTAGCGCGCTGATCGAAACGTTGCACCTTAAGCCGCAAAGAAAAATGTACACTAGCGAAGCTTAAAACTTTGTTTTAGTCCGCACCCGCTACCTACTAATAGCTATTATTACAGAGCTAAGGCACTTTCCTACTTAAAATTAAAATAACTTAAATTATAAACAACAAA
This sequence comes from Apocheima hispidaria, assembly GCA_947579745.1. Classification (NCBI taxonomy): domain Eukaryota; kingdom Metazoa; phylum Arthropoda; class Insecta; order Lepidoptera; family Geometridae; genus Apocheima; species Apocheima hispidaria. The sequence continues at coordinate 4,652,271 of OX388157.1, read as the reverse complement.
ATAAAAATAAATACAAAAACCTAATCTACAAACCTTGGTGGAGGAGAAGGTCGCCAGAATACTGGCAGCATTTCCACGCTGGATGGCAATGCCAAGTTTTAATCCAAAATAGGCGCTAGCTTTCTGGTCATTCGTCGCCACCACCAAAGGTTTGGTTAGACCTCTAAACAAGTCGTGGCCCCCGGGGACCTAAAGTCTCTAAATTTCTTAAATTAAATTTAAATTTCTATCTAAAGTTTCTTATTTCTAAGCTTAGCGTCCTATCACAATGAGATTAATTTAAATTTATTTTGAAAAAGTAAACAACTTTGTATCCCAGTACACTCCACAAACCTACATAAGTTTGATCATTCCATGGATGAGGGACAGCCTTTCTTCGCACAATGCTTTTTAATATCCTCGAACTGACAGGAGATAAGAAATCGTTTCAATAACAAAGCTGTATTTTTACCCGACTACGAAAAAGGATGGTTATTTCAGAAATAATTACAATATACGCTTAGGATCCGTCTCCGTAAATAGTATTTTTAATGACAATGAATTATTATAAACTTGGCCTAATGGTTTAAAATACGGTTAGGTGACTCATGTGATAGGACTCCAACATGGCCGAACATTTAATTAGAGATACAGAAGAAAATAAAATTGCTTAAAAACGAAAAGGCTAGGGGCCCCTATTTTATAAACGTGTTTGAACTTTTTTTTGTTGTAAAATACGTAGATACGGTAATACGTAGAATAAGCGTCAAACTATGTTTAATCATAGCGAAAATGTTAAAAAAAAAAAAACCGGGCAAGAGTTTCGGCTCTCGCTAAGAATCCCGAATTGAATGAAAGAAAGCACATTAAAAAAAAAATGTCGGCACGACGGTGCGCTTCGCCACTCAGTGGGCATCTATCCTCATCACGTTCTGACATAGTGGGTCGCCTCGAGCAATAACAACTCAGTAATGCACTCAGATAACGTTTATTGGGTAGTTCAGTTAGAAAATCGTAGGTAAACAATCGAGCTAACAGAAATCGAAAAGACACGTCGTCGGCTTGGCGTGAGCTTCCCGACAAGTCTGACTACGCTGACGGCGCTGATGGCCGCATCCAAGCGGTTTCCCTCGATCGCCGTATACTCCGTCTAGCGCCACACGATGGCTCTCGCGTTCCGGAATCGCACTACTGCTTCCGACAGGCTTTTCTATGATCAATACAGCGTCCGTGTCGATGACACTCCGTCATATAATTATCACAGAATTCTATATCTTAAATTCTGTATCTTTGATAATTATATAATGTAAATTATGCTGTATGTTGGTGTTGAACCGTCGGTGTTCCGGCCCTAGTTGCACTTGGCCGGTGTTTTTACTTCGATTGATTTCGGCGATGAACTCGCCGCGTCAGATTTGCTAGTGTAAACAGCGCCTGATGCTCCATTTCATTTTAATATTATCATTCTTGTACCTCATTTTTCATTTCTTATTTTACCTAACTGTCAAGTTTCTTTGCTGTCACGGAAAGTCCTTTGTCGGAAAATTCAGTTTTTTTTTTAATTTTCACCGTTTATGTAATTGCATATCCTGTTGCATAATTAGTGACGGAGAGACGCGAACGGCTTGAGATGCTATTCCGATGTCTCCGACAGGCCGCAGACCGATTTTGTCATCGAAATCACAAATTTACAATTATTGATATAAAGTCGAAACTTAAATTAACCGTCACATAGAAAAACTTCTAAAATAGACTTTTTATGTTTATTTATATTGTATTCTATTTATATTCTTTCAGTGCAGGGCCTGTACCGTGAGGTGCTTATTGCGATGATTATTAGGCTCAGCCGAGAACGCTGCGCGACCTTATTACGAGGCGATACGGTTCGCGGCCGCGCAGTGTCATCGGCTGAACCTAAAAATCATCGCAATAAGCACCTCACGGTACACTGGGAAAAAAAAGGGTCGATTTATCGGCTATGCAAGGCCGTGTAAACCCGGTACTGCAGTTGCAGCCGTGTAAACACGGCAAGGGTTACCGTGTGGCGCTAACACGGCTACAGTGGACACACGGTTAAAACCGCACACGGCTAGGATGCTAAGGTTGGCTCCGCACACGGTACTGCAGTTGCAGCCGTGTCAACTGGTCGACACGGTTATAATCATACACGGCTAGATCTGCACACGGTACTGCAGTTGCAGCCGTGTCAACTAGTCGACACGGTTCCGATTAGACACGGCTAAATCTGGACACGGTACTGCAGTTGCAGCCGTGTCAACTAGTTGACACGGTTATGATTTAGACACGGCTAAGTATACACGTGGCTGGCGTAACCATGTAATATATGCTGCGTTAACCACGTCAACACGGCTGTCCTAGCCGCTTTCTTACGACCTTGCACAGCTGGCAGAGCCGTGTGACGCGGTTGGAAGAAGCCGCGTAAAGCGGCTGCCTCGACCGCTTCAACACGGCTGCCCTAGCCGCTTTCCTACGACCCTGCACAGCTGGCGGAGCCGTGTAAATCGGCTGCATCAACCGCGTCAACACGGCTGTCCTAGCCGCTTTCCTACGACCCTACACAGCTGGCGGAGCCGTGTGACGCGGTTGAAGAAGCCGTGTAAAGCGGTTCCATCAACAGCGTCACCTACAAACCTACACAGCAGGCGGAGCCGTGTGACGCGGTTGAAAAAGCCGTGTAAAGCGGCTGCGTCAGCCGCGTCAACATGGCTGTCCTAGCCGCTTTCCTATAACCCTGCACAACTGACGGAGCCGTGTGACGCGGTTGAAGAATCCGTGTAAAGCGCCTGCGTCAACCGCGTCAACACGGCTGTCCTACGACCCTGCACAGCTGGCGGAACCATGTGACACGGTTGAAAAAGCCTTGTAAAGCGGCTGCGTTAACCGCGTCAACACGGCTGTCCTAGCCACTTTCCTACGACCCTGCTCAGCTGGCGGAGCCGTGTGACGCGGTTGAAGAAGCCGTGTAAAGCGGCTTTCTCAACCGCGTCACACAGCTTCGCCAGCTGAGCAGGGTCTTAAGAAGGGCGTTAGCATATCCGTGTTGACATGGCCAAGGGAGCCGTTTTAATACGGCTCCTTCAAGCAGGTCTGCACGGGTATGCCGCCGTGTGTGACGCAGTTAAAGTAGCCGTGTAAAACGACCGCCTCAGCAAAGTCCAACACTTTTTTTGACCCGAATGTTTCAGGTTCGCCAGCTATGTAGGACCTGTAATAAACCATTTGAACGATTAAAAATAACGAAAATAACTAAAAAAATACTGCCCTCAAATCTACTGTCTAAATATTATTTTTCTAGGATTTGGTGATGGTTAATTTGTTGATTAAAAAAATACTTTAAGAAACAGAATTTTATTCAAAGATTTTTACATCACATAATAATAATTTATAATAAGTAATAATTATATATTTAGTTTTCGTAATTTCTCATATTATAAATTCATAATGATAAATACGTGAAAATGTTAGGAAGTACCGCTTGCGAAGCGACCATAATGCCTTCCAAACTGTTTCTAAAATAGATGATGATTCCAGTCCCTGGCACTTGGATATCGTGATAATGTCAGCATTCGCTAGAAAAAAAATATTATTTAGAATGAAATTATTTTAAAAATAATCTACTGCATACTGTATATCACACAGCATGCTGCGGCTGATACATGGATGTTAATGAACTCAAGAAAAATAGGTATACTATGTCCGTCCTCGTGTGTTTATCATTACCAAATTTTATCAAGATTGGCCCGGCTGCTTAGAACAAACAATTCACTGATAGGTAACAAACTGGCAGACAGAGAGGGAGCGGTACTTTCACATATTTAGCACAGAACATAGGTGTAATCCTCAGAATTCTCCTTATAAAAATGTCTTTGGTATAATCTATAAAAATAACATCAGCGTGATTAGTCACTTACGTTTCTGCACCAGTGTTCCCAACACGTTTTAAATTTGATGCGATGGACGATCTTGGGAATCAGTTCCGATTTGACCCAGACAAAAGCGGCAACGCATTTGCTGTTATAGCATTTTCTGGAAATAAAATTATTTACTTAGTTTAGTTCATTATCCAACGAGCTACAATCCACTCACTGCACTTGTCAAATAAGACCACATCACGGAATAGGTAGATAATAGACCACAGCACGGGCGGCGTGGTCAATCGCTGTTAGTAGGGAGGCGGCTAGTACAGCCGTCTGACGTGGCTGAGGAAGCCGTATAAAGTGCCTGCGACTACCGCGTCGACACGGCTATCCTAGCCGCTTTTCTACTGCCCTGCACAGCAACTCGAATGGCAGAGTGCAAAACAACAATTACATTTGCGAAAACGCATAGGTACCTGATGCGCCTAGCTCTTTTTCGTATTTACACGTGGGAACAATATTATTTCAAAAGAAAACGGTAGCACGGACAGTTTTTTTTTTGGAATAATATTGTTCCCGCCGAAACACTGATTCACATGCAAAATTTACTCATACTAAGTAGGTAGGTACCAAAAATTTCGGGCATAATCACATGTTCTCACATTCGTGTCTCTCGCGAATCGTTTTGTATCAACTAAAACTCAAAAAAACACTATTTACGCAAGTACCTGCTCGAACTGATACTAACCTTTAAATATAGCGATGTATTCTTCCATGCAACAGGATTTATGTAATTTTTCAACAGTAGCTGCATCTTTTTCCTCTTTGATAGCGTAATAAACGCCTGATATGTTGAGAGCGTTTGAAGTAGATACAAGCACACCAAACTCAACTCAAAACGAAAACGAATGGCTGGCCGCCCGCGTGCGCGCACTTTTATATATGCGCGGCTGCCAGATATGGCTATCGACATTTCCCCAGGTTCCACAAATATCTGAAGTCATTTACCTAGGAATAATTTTTATGCATTTTAGTAAAAATAAGAAATAAGTTTAGTGCTTATCTAGTTTATCACACTAATATTATAATTGCGATAGTTTGTGTAAGCGATTAGTACGTAAGTATGTATGTTTTCGTTCAACTCTGTAACAGCTGAACGGATTTGAATGAAATTTGGTATAGAGGTAGCTTATTCTCTGGATTCATAGGCTACTTTTTATTCCGGAAAAATATTCGTTTTCTGTAGAATAGCGGGTGGAACCGCGGGGCGCAGCCAGTAACATTTATAAATAATATTAAAATACACCATTACTATAGAGATAGACAAGAAATATCAAAGTGTGGATGCATTATAATAAAATAATAGTCTTATTTTAAAATGGATTACACAAAAATATTATTCATACTCTCACACATATTTATTAGTAAGACCCTTGACAGATTAACAATAAAGTTAATTGTGTTTTTTATTTAATAAGCTTAAAAATTTGGGTCTTAGATAATTTCAAATTCCTTACTTTAGTGGCAAACGGCAAGCCTATTTATGTGGCAATACAGCTTTTATGTTGACTATGCGGGTTTCATCTGTGACACGGCTTTCATAGTCAGGTTTCAGTTAGCACACGGTCTATCGTGTCGTATTTCAAACCGCTCCATCAACCTTGTACCACTTGTGACACGGCTAACGTAGCCAGGTTTCGTTCAGTACACGGTATCATGTCGTGTCTAGAATGGGTCAATCAACCATGTTTGTGCGGATTCCATTTGTGAAATGGCTTACATAGTTAGGTTTTTTAGCACACGGTGTATCGTGTCTTGTCTGAAACCGTTAACCACGATTGTGGGGTCCATTTGTGACACGACTATCATAGCCTGATTTCAGTACACGATCTCTGGTGTTGTGTCGGAAACGGTTCCGGCAACTATATTTGCGAGTTACATTTGTAACACGGCTATCATGGCCAGGGTTCATTTACCACACGGTCTGTTGTGCCGTGTCTGAAACGGCTCCGGAAACACGGCACGGCTATCATAGCCAGGTTATGTTAAGCACACAGTCTGTCGTGCCGTGTCTAAAACGACTCCGTTAACCATGTTTACGGACTCCATTTATGACACGGTTATCATAGCCAGGATTTTTCGTTTTGTTTTATTTTTTATTTATTCATAACGAAACATAAGTACATACTATTTATTATAATTATGTCAAACTGCATAGCAGTTTGTAGGCAGATGCTTACTCTCAATGTCTACATGCATGTGTTAGCTAAATATAAAAAATAGAGCAGTTAATGTTAAAATAATAGATGAAGGTAATTTCTTAGGTGTAACAATAGATGCTAATTTGAATTGGAAAACACACATCTCTAAAATAAACAATAAAATAAATTAATATATCCATTCCCTATGTTATGGTGTCATATTTTGGGGCAATTCAGTCGAATTAGGATCGAGATTCATATTACAAATTACAAAAAAAAATGTCTTCGTGCAATATTTAATATGAGTGGTCCTGATTCTCTCCGTAATATATTTACAGTACAGAAGTTCTTAACGCTCACTTGTATATTTATATACGAGATTTTCCTTATTGTGAAGCATAATCGTAGTGTTTTATTTAACTCCTCAAGCAGAATTGAAGTCGGAAATCCATGTTATCGAGTTTGAATCGTGACATGTCTATCATAGCCAGGTTTTATTAAGCATACGGTCTTTCGTGCCGTGTCTGAAACGGCTCCGGAAACCACGTTAGCTAGTCTGAATTGGGACACGGCTATCATAACCAAGTTTTGTTAAGCACACGGTCTATCGTGCCGTGTCTGAAACGGCTCCGGAAACCATAATCGCGAGTTTGAATTGTGACACGGCTATCTTAGCCAGGTTTTGTTTAGCACACGGTCTGTCGTGCTGTGTTTGAAACGGCTCAGAAAACCATGTTTGCGAGTTTGTATTGGAACACAGCTATCATAGCCAGGTTTTGTTAAGCACACGGTCTTCCGTGCCGTGTCTGAAACGGTTTCGGAAACCGTGTTTGAGAGTTTGAATTGTGACACGGCTATCATAGCCAGGATTTGTTGAGCACACGGTCTGTAGTGCCGTGTCTAGAACGGCTACGTCAACCATGTTTGCGGGTTCCATGTGTGACATGGCTATCGCAGCCTGGTTTAGTTTGACACACGGCCTGTCATGCCGTGTCTGAAACGGCTCTGCCAACCATGTCTGCTAGTATCATTGGGACTTGGCTAACGTAGCCAGCTTTTGCTTAGCACAGGGCCTGTTGTGCCGTGTCTAAAACGGCTAAGCAGACCGTGTTTGCTTAACACATGGCCCGATGCGCTGTGTATACACCGCTTTTACAACCGTGTTAGAGTGTAGCCGTGCATTTTTGCACGGCTACGGTTTTTACACGGTTGGAAAATTATGAAACACGGTAAACGTAACCGTTTCTACCGGCTAACGAAGCCATGTAAATGGCTAACATAGCCATGTAAAATCTCTAGCCGTGTACACGGCGCTTCACACGGCTGCCAAACCCGGCTGGCACAGCCATTTACATGGCTACAGAAAATGTAACCGTGTTCGAAAGCCGTGTATTTTTCCCAGTGTACGGGCCCTGGTAAATTTATGATTTTGATGGCATTGCTGCGGCCTGCGGCCTGCCGCCGAGCTCGGAATTGACCTTTGTATTCTACGCGGAATCAAGTCGGTATTTGTATCTATATTTGCAATGTTTTTTAATCCAACTGCCCAAGAAGGATCATGATGTTTTTGAAGTGTATCTATTGGTGTATATTTGTGATTTTCTATAATACCTTGACCAATTTTGACAAGTGCGGTGTCGGTGTCGTGTCGTACCTATATGTTCAAAATGACTACATGCTACATTTTCTAAATAGGAAATTGCATTGAAATGTATGACTTTACTATAAAAGTACGACAGCATCAACGGTTCTCAAGTTATCGTAGAATCAAACCGTATTACATAGTAATTTCATTTATATAGTGACCACGCATCGATAACTCAAAGTAACTACTAATAATTAATTACATGACTACTAGTTGACCGAGCGAAGCGAAGGTCTCAGAGTTTACTGGGAGAAATCGGCATTTGTATTTATTTTTGTATGTTTGTATGTTTTTGTGTATATTTGTCCGATAATAACTTGCAAACCGTTGATCTGATCTTCATGAAATTTTGTAGATAAGTAGTTCATTTCAATACAATTTTTAAATTCGAATATGAGCTGAATCGGTCCAAGGGTTGTGAAGATATAAGGATCGCGAGGTCCCAGTTCGGCGCGAACTACTAGTAATTAATTACATTCCTTCACCACAAGATAGAAACAAGTGAAGTATAATCGAAAGCTATAAAAATGATATACGCTTCTAATAAAGGCGCGATAGATCAAGATTTGAGCGTTTTTGCTTCCTACTGAAAGGATTTGCTGGCTTTTCCGGCATTATACGTGCTTTATCTAAATTTTCTTATACCTTGGTTATGTTTAAAGCATCGTGAAACGAATACAAAATGAATAACTGTGGGTTTCAGATACTTTGGGTGGCCTGAAGATATTGATATCATCATCGTCATCAATCAAAAGACGTCCAATGCTAAACATAGGCCTCCCCCTTAAAGCGCCACACCGACCGACAATGTGCCACTTGCATCCACCGGTTGCCAGCGACTTTCACAATGTCGTCGGTCCACCTAGTGGGAGGCCTGCTTACATTGCGTCTTCCAGTTCGTGGTCGCCACTCAAGAACCTTACTTCGCCATCGGTTATCGGTTCTTCGAGTGATGTGGCCCATTGCCACTGTAGCTTGCCAACTCTGAAATCTATATCGCTGACTTTAGTTCTTCGGCGAATATCCTCGATCCGGATTGCAACTCCGAACATAGCTCTCTCCCGTGCCTGCTGTGCGACACCTCACTAGTAAAAATCGCTCAGGCCGTTAACCCACAGTAGGTATTATAGGAACACACAAACATACTTACATACACCCCAAAAACATTACCCTCCTTCTTGGGCAGTCGGTTAAAAAGTAGTATCATACGTATTGACACAACATTGTTTTAGGCCACTAACCAAATGTTTACCTTAAGTTCAACTTCATTGACGAAGTCATAAAGTATATCCTACAGTGAAGGATGCAACACAAACCACCTCTAAAGTTATTTTCGATCAAAAATCGTTTCATTAACCGAATAAATGTATAAAGCACCTGCTTAGTTATAGTGTCGTTTGGTTTTATTGTTATCCACCGGGTCCAGGGTATCGTTACATAAAATCAAGTCACGTGACCCGCACACTGATGCGCGCAAATGTTGCCAGACTGACAGATTTTTCTACAAATTGAACACTTTTACAGGTAAAGTAGATTGCTGATTTATGTGGTAACTATGCCGACCGCCTACAAAACAACATAACTTTATACATACTAACACACTACTTTTTACCAAAAAACTGGCGCTTACCTCGGCCAAAGGGTAAGTTTGGCAATTCAACGAAGTAATGTCACCAGCATTTTGGGCACCTTACCCGTAGACAGCGACCTAAATGCGTTTTTTTTATTTGTAGATATTTTAGATTTATTTTATTTAAGTATTTATTTTAATTTTGTTTCTAGTTTTAGTTTGTACAATCTACCCATCGTGGGTAGATTGATATCCTAGCAGTGGGGAGTTCAGATACAGAATAAACATTGAATAATAACAATAAATATACTACAGAATAAAAAAAGCCATATTGTTTTGTTTCTTATTAATGAAAAAATATTTTCTTTAATGTAATTATTCAAGGAAACAGAAGAATACGTTTGTATTGAATAAAAGGTGCTCTCCCCTCATAAGCTGTCTCGTTCGGGAGTATTCCACATTTTCCAAGATAAAAAACCCACTAAAATGACTAAACAGCCAGTTATCTTTAGAATAACAATGCCAATGTTTTAAAGCAATTTCTATTTTTACCTTTAAGGTGGACCGACGACATTTTATAAGTCGCGGGCAATCGGTGGATGCAAATTGCAAATTGTATTTCAGTGTGGCGGTCACACAAAGTGTGAATCAGCACACAGCATTAAGATTAGTTCAGCAGTAGACGTCTTCAGGCTTTTGTTGATTATGATAAATGTACCTACTTCATAAAAAAAAACAAAGTGAATAAAAACAAAAAAAAATTAGAGCAAATAAAAATAATGTAATTAATTACAAAATATTATATGTTATGTACATATTATTTATTTATTTAAATAAATGCTCAATGAGACGTTTTCCAAAAAAAAAAATAGTTCTAAAATACTTTCTAGATGGCGTAATAGTCCTATCGTTTTACCTGTCATTGTCATTTCTGTCGAAATATTTTATGTTTATTTTTTAAATCGTAAATTTTGGCTCCACACGTGTATTTAGCCAGTGTCAACTATTGTAATATTTCAAATAAAGTCAAATACATAGTAACATTACTTGAAATTGTCTAAATACACATGTGGAGCCAAAAAATACGAGAAAAAAAAAGGCACACGTACATGTTTTTGTCTTTCATATCTTGACAGTGACAGAAAAACCTCAAGGTACACCTAACGCCATCTATTGGGTACTTTTATTACCAGGTTTTATTTTTTGGAAAACGCCTCATTTATCTTTGACTCTTAAAAAACGGAAAACACGCCAGCTATCTGGCAGCACCGGTTAAAAATCTATAAGATACGGCGTCATTGTTTTATACGGCGTCCAGAGGTTACTGATAAAATATGCTAACAGTAAAAAAATTAAGTTCACCGACACGTAAGCGTGTCATGGTTACTTTATAAACTCTATCACGATGGTTTAAACCTATCTAAATTACAACGTTCACTATTGATAAAAACATCTAGGGATGATCAGTTTTGCAAAAACATCGATGATGCTATAGCTTATGTTATCGTACACAAAACGTTAACCGTCGATGTTTTCGAACGCTGCCGCTATCGCGTCTTGTATAAAAGGAATAAGGGATCAATTGTTAATTGACCGAGCGAAGCGAAGGTCTCAGAGTTTAATGGGACAAATCGGCATTTGTATGTATGTTTGTATGTTTGTGTGTATATTTGTCCGATGATAACTTGCGAACCGTTGATCCGATCTTCATGAAATTTTGTAGGCAAGTAGTTCATTTCAATACAATTTTTAAGTAAGGAATATGAGCTGAATCGGTCTAGGGGTTGTGAAGATATAGGGGTCGCGAGGTCTCAGTTCACCGCGAACTTCTTGTATATAATAATGTTTTGTAATAATTGCCTAATTAATTAATAATTAATTGTAAATTGTTATTAATTGTATTTTGGCTAGGCTTTCGACAACAAGTAACCGTTAGATTGTGATATTATTATGTAGACAGCAAGACAAAGCATTCAAGTAAGTAGGTACGTGCCTTGTAAAAAATCTGTTGTCACATCGCAGGGGTGAGACGATATTTTTCTCCTTTCAAGTTACGACATAGTAAAGTCCGATTTTATTATAAAGGCCGTGAAGTCTTGCTAACAACTTTGCTATGGCTTTTGCCAGAGCTTCTACTTAGCAAAATATATTTTGGCGGTAATAAGCACTACTTAGAAAACAACTAACAAAAAATAAGCTAACTTCAGCTAAGCATCACACTAACTTAGCTTAATAAATCTTAAGATAATATAATACTAGTAGCTCGCGCCGAACTGAGACCTCGCGACCCCTATATCTTTCCAACCCCTGGACCGATTCAGTTCATATTCGAATTCAAAAATTGTATTGAAATTAACTACTTGCCTACAAAATTTCCAGAAGATCGGAACAACGGTTCGCAAGTTATCATCGGACAAATATACACACTAACATACAAACATACATACAAATGCCTATTTGTCCCAGGAAACTCTGACACCTTCGCTTCGCTCGGTCAAAATAATTAGAGATTGCCGAATTTGCCGATCGCCTGGTGTGGCAATCTTTGGCAAGTCGCGTACAAAACATACGAACGACCATCAAGCCGCGGGCAGTGTGGAGATGAAATGCGTTTGTGTTGGCAAAACAACGGTTCGTGTTCGTTGAATATCTTCGCTGAATAGATTGTACAGTTTCATAGATTATTTATTTATGGCTCTACATGACCGGGTACTACCCGGATATATCCGGTAGTATCTGATCCCGGTTTACCGGATCAGATGTCGCAGCGGCAGGCCGCATCTGGTCCGCAGGCCGGACGTTGGTCATACGTGAAACCTATAAATCATTGAAACGATATCGAATGCCTGGCAATATGTCCAAAACACTATATAGCCGCGTCGCCTCGCTGGACAAACCTGCACTTGCCAAAATAAATAATATTCCAATTGCATCTCAAAGCTGCAAAGCTTTCTGCAATCAAGACACACCTATGACTTAATAACTTTTTACAAGTTCATCTTTTCCTTTTTTTTACTGTTAAAATTTTCAGTTTACAGCTACAGATGATAAGTATTTATTGTCCAAGCGCAGCAAAGGCCTCACGATCTACGAGAACAAAATTAAATTGCCTCTCGGATATATATTTGTTCGACCACAACACAACTTGCGTATGGTTCTCATGAAATTTTGAGTGAAAGTACTAAGTTCATGCAAATATATATTTTTACGTTCGAATACGATTTTTAGATTAACAATTAGAGTTAGAGTAGTTTAATATAATCTTAGCGAATATAGTACAACTTCTGTTTATTAAGGCGAGGTCCAATCGCAAAACAAAAAAAAATTACAATTTCAGCGCTTTGTTCAAAGTGACGAGATTACTTAATCAGGTGCAAATAATACTGCAGATAGAAAATAAAACTGAAATTACGTTTAACCGAATAAAATTTCGAAAATCTGTCTTAGTTACAAAATAAAAAAATCGCAAAATGAACCCCTGATAAAATCTTCTGAAATCAAATGCTGTGAATTGTCAGCGGTAGCAACAAATTTTCTTTTACAAATTAAATATCCAGGCTAGTGGTTTATACGGCGAACCAGGTAGTTTTTTTATTTGATTTGTATATTTCCGATAATCGGTAAGAAAGCAATGAAAAACTACAATTTACCGTTTTCTCATCAAATTATCATCATGATATGTGATTTTCAACTTTAAACCTTAGAACTTTGAGCGGGACAGTACTCATTTCAAATCACGATCAGTCCTCGCCTTAAGGAACACATGGACACATGTTTGCGCCTTATTAGAGACAAGAAAAGTGTTGTCACGTTCTTAGTCATTAATTACATAGAAGTTTAAGTTACATTTAAATTACTTACTAGCCTGCCTGATGCTAAATTGTAATTTTATTAAAGAAAATGGTCCTCCTAGTGGTTCGATTATAAGTAAAATCGTACGACGCGTTGAGAAGATATTGTAGTCGCGCGGACACAGTTCGACGCGAAGAACTAATTGTAGACTAGACAGAAATGACGAGTCTAATGAAGGAAGACGCATGTTTCGTTTAGCCCCTCTCACTGTCACTAAGGATATACGATCCCATCAGCTCAACATGGAATGGCACTCGCCTTCTAATAGTTCCAATTTTAAGGACGTCCACTGCATTCTGGCAAATCATTGTTTATGTCGCTTTTATTTCGTTTGACTTTGACCTTAGATCTATCTACACATGACCCAAAGAATACTTTCATTGAGCCTAACTAAATCAGTTCCCATTAGTCCTACCGTTTGAAGTATTCAGTTAAACGACTAGGAATAAGCTAAATGTTTCCTTAAAGTATTTAAGAAGAGTTAATATTCAAAATATTAACACCATGAAGTAGTGTAAGAATATGGCTAAGTATCACCTCTTAACTGATTAGTTTTGAAGATAAAATGGAATACACATATTTATGGACCTTGAAAACATTATCTCTCCTAATTTGGTAAATTTATCGAATTTAAAATGATTATAATCTCGACGAATCGTATACATAACTTAACAATAGTTAGGATTTTCAAATACTATGACTCATTTGGATTGGTTCGTTTGACCAACATATGATCTAAAACAGGTAGGTTGTAAGTTAATGACAAAGGCATGATAATCCTATCGCGTAAAAAGCCTAATTAACAGTTCACTGAGTATGGTCGTTACTTCGCTATGAGATCGTAAAGGTCGAGTGTAACTACCCCATAATCTGGAGATTCGCAATTTTCACGTTTTTTTATTAAGCAATCAGATACGACGTGAGACCTTGTTCATTACATTTCACATGCTGCGCTCCGCGGTTTCATATTTGTGTTGTGCTGTGTGATTATAATTCTGTTTTTTTTTTTTTGATATTGCTTAATGAGCACCTGATGTTAAGCGTAACGCTTGCCCATAACAGTTCAATGTCACCCAGATTTTTGAACTTTAACAGTTAAAAACCATGCGCGGCAATGCTCTGCAATATTAGATGTTAAATTTATTTGTGCCCAGTAATTTCGCTGGAAACATTGCTCTTCATCCGAAATACAGTAATTTTTGCACACTACTGCTTGGCGGTTGAATAGCTGGCAAAGGTGTGGGACTTCCCCTTGCGAACTCTTGGAAGATAGTCCTAACACTACAAAAGAGTCCTACCACTATATGAATGCTTTAAGTATACCAAGTATAATATACCTAATATTCATTATAATTGCAGCCAGATCCTGGATTCGTATGAATAGTCTTCAAAAAGAATATTGGGCAATTAACGAGGACTGTAGGCAGTTAAGCGAGGACTTCACAGAGTTAAATCCGAGATACTCCCAGAGCCTCCGGAACCTCAACTGTGACTCCGAAGGGTCCTCAAAATAGGCACTGGACACTATTATCTAAACAAACACTTTTTTGCTATATAGGGTTAATAATATAAGATAGTCTTCTTATAAAGTGGTTGCATGGAGGCAGGTTTCGTGGCCGCCGATATGCTGCTAAAATGTAGCGGTGTGGCGGAACAACTCATAACGATCCTTGGGTCACCAAAGACGCTCCAGGAGAACGTCAGCGTCAGAGAGCTGCTGGTCAGGTTGTTACATATAAAAAGGTCGTAGACTGGTCTAATTGTGGCAGAAAGTCCGCTCACCACGTACCAACGTATGCAAGAAGTTTTGCATCAAAACTGTAATAGCTGTCATATCTATTTTGTAGAGTCCTGGAAAAACATTGTAGCACAACTTTGCCAGCTATTTTACCACGAACCAATTACACCTCCATTAGTACACTTTTTTGTATGATTATTCTTCTCGTAATATATTTCTATAGTTCAAGGTATATTCCAACGTATCGATACTTCAAATATTTGACATGTTATCAATCAGAATAGTCTTAGGTACCGTCTACCGATACGCAAACATTGAAACACTTACATTGATGAAACAGAAACCAAGAACGATCCTACCTACGCTCTTGGTATACCTAATCATTCACGTGTACTTTCTGCCTAAGCCATACATATATTCATAGATAACTCATTACTAAGGCCTTTAGCCGAGCCCACGGATGACTTGCTCGTGCATATTCATATTATTGAAGATTAAAATCACAAAGTGAGATTTCCAAAAAAGATTTTATTTATGATAAGAATAAGATAAAGATACTTTCGTTTTCATATCGTTCAATTTGATGGAGCAGATCGAAAACAAAACAAAAAAATAAGTTATTTTTTGATCTTATTCGTTAAATTGACAGAATTAGTAAGGTAACTTAGGTTGTAATAGTATTGTATTGTAAGTTCGGTAATTAAGATTGCCCGGGATCGAACCTGGGCCATACCATAGAGTTCTTTGGAAGTACACGGAATATGCCTGCAACTGGCTTTTCGGTGAAGGAAAACATCGTGAGGAAGCCTGTATATTTTCTATACATTTTTATATTTCCGTAGAAGGAATTCCATGGCATACGTGAATCCGGAATCCGTCAACCTACACTGGGCCTGCGTGGTGGATATGGCACTTGCAATCATCCTTCGAGGGTAGATCGATATCCCAGCAGTTTGTTTAAAGGCTGATGCAGACATTGTAAAATATGAAAACAAACACAAACTATTCTGATAAATTTATAACGATAGACAGATACGACTGCTATAGCGAGGCCAGTTTGCCAAGAACTACTAATTAATTAGGAATTAATTACCGAAGTACATATGTGCAAGTTGTCCAAAATTTTACAAACATGTCACGCCGGAATGATTGTGGAAGGACCGTCGAACGTAACACAACAAAATGTCGTCCTTGTTATAGGACAATGAACAAATCAGCCCAATTTCCTGGTACGCTCTCTATATAGCCAATAATCAAAATAGAGTTTGTTCATGTACACTCGGCTACAATAGGAGGTAGACGTGTTTAAGGTACGTGGTTGAACCACAGATAATCCCCTATAGATACCGCATTGCAAAATCTTTCTTGCGACAAATACCCACCAAAGCTGGAGGAAAGCGCATTTGCGGGGACCGAGACCTAGCATTCCCATTGGCCATCTCAAGGTTACCCCTAGTCACGTTTAGCAATAAATAAAAGGAAGTGATTTTTATATGTATTTTTTTACCGATACGTAGTGCGCTTCAATTTACAGAGTATGGAATCTATAAGACTGCATCGGTTTCCCCTGCCTGTAGTTATAGCCTACTATACTTTTGACTAGCCTTGTGGCTCAGTTTCCGCCTTCTGATCTATAGGTCGTGGGATCGATTCTCTCCCATTACAAATATTTGTATAATGTACATAGATGTTTGTTCTTTGTCTGGGTGTTTATAATTATTCTATGTACATACATTTACAAAATAATAATAATTATGTATTACATCAGTTATCTGTTTCCCGTAGTACAAGCTTGCTTTGTTTGGGGCTAGATGGCGCTGTGTGTGAAAAACGTTCACAAATATTTATTATTATAACATTATTTAATATGAAAAGGTAATCAATTTAATTATTAATCTTATATTATTTTATTATTATAAGAGGACCTTTGGGCACGGGGGTGGTTAGAATTGGGACTCTAACCATCTACCCCATCTACATAAACAAGCTCGGGGAGGACGACAGCATCGAATGGCTGACGTCGTAGGCAGAGACGTGTTAGGACAGCTCGTACTCGTATCTGTCCCGGAAGAAGCTGAGGCGTGGTGGTGGGGGCTCCGATGCGTTCCCTTGGAGATCCCGGCGCCCTCCGTCAAGCAACAAGGTAGGCCACCGGGGTTTTTAGTATGTATAATGTGTAATCCCATATAGCCCGGCTGCATTCCAGAGCAACCAGGTATAAAAAAAGAGTCATAGGGTCATCAAAAGAGGGATGTGTTTTTACTAGTAGTGTGATTTTTTTATGGCTTATAAGTCCGCGTTTGACCTCCAACTCGCCTGTTTGTAAGCGTTGGTGTGGTTGAAGATAGATCTTGAAGATACCTATTCACCGTGACCTTGAAAAGCCTTAGATTATTGACCGAGCGAAGCGAAGGTCTCAGAGTTTACTGGGACAAATCGGCATTTGTATGTATGTTTGTGTGTATATTTGTCCGATGATAACTTGCGATTCGTCGATCCGATCTTCATGAAATTTTGTAGGCAAGTATTTCATTTCAATACAACTTTTAAATTCAAATATGAGCTGAATCGGTCCAAGGGTTGTGAAGATATAGGGGTCGCGAGGTCTCAGTTCGCCGCGAACTACTAGTATAATTATATCCCAGAAAACAAGACGGCCAGCAACTTGTTCCGGTCCATTTCTTGCCTGTACAAATTAATTCAATTCAATTCTTTAGTTATAAAAATAAGCAACTTTACAGTATATGTTTACCAAAACGTTACTTACTGTACATTAAAACTTACTAAGGTAACGACACCAGTGTTGGACGAGCCCCCAGTAATGGACAGAAAAACAATCAAAGTACAAAAATTAGGATAAAAATTTCAATTTCGCGCTCTGTCAGCACTTGACCTTAAACTACAACTATTTAACTTCCGTTATGTGACATTTCATTTCATTCGGCCATTTGGTTTGCAAATGGCGAATATGATTGTGTGCTCGAGCGACGCCTTTTCGCTAAGACAGTAAGTGCAAAATGTTTTAATGTACTAGTATTTGCTATGCTTAAATGAAAAAATGCATTCTTTAATGTTATCGTTGGTATATTTGAAAGATAATAAACGTACATTCAATATGATTACCACATAAGGATGAAGGAGGATAAGGACGATGGAGGAGGAGTCTGTTATACTGCTTTAAAGATCAGTCTATTTGTTATAGTTCACCATGCTTTCAGCTTTCATTGGAGTGCGTGGCTTAATCGATCGGGACTCTAGTCACGGTTGCATCACACAAATCTGCAGTAAATTGTACGTTAATAAAAACATCGCTATGTTTTAACTATTGGATTATCTATAGACCTTTAATGGTCTCTGGTTAATCCAACTGCTATTTTTATGTAGTAGGCGAAGTAGTTTAGGTAGTTGTAGTTTGTATGTATTTTGCTTAGTTAATAAAAACCCGTTAAAAAAGATTTGCTGTATCTTCAATAAATCTCTAGTGTTTACCCGCTGCAATATCGCTTCTGTTATAATATATCTATTCTATTATATTATATTATGAGATCAATTGCATATATTTAGGTATTTTAACAAATTCAAATCATCATTGTCTTCAGCAAGAAGGCTTTGGGCTTGGCTTGGCTGCCGGGATTGGCAGGCGGCTTGGGGATTGCAGAACGCTCACCATTTCCTAGGACGATGCTCGAAGTAATTAGTCATAATTAGCAAGAGCCATGACGAAATTAAGGGGGAGGCCTATGTTCAGCGGTGGACGTCTTCTGGCTGATAATGTAATGTAATGACGAAGTTGTGTGACTCTGTATGGTGAGAAGTTAATATTATCACATAATCTGTAACCTGTGATCCGTCAATCCAAAACAAGAATATTAGCCAAAGAACGAATGTCACCGAAGTAGCTTTCAGGATAGATATTTTTTGTGATATTAGGTCCAAGGGACCGAAAGCTCAACTCATTAAAAAAATATATCAGAGCGCCTAGTTGAAGCGATGCGTGATCGAAATGCTGGCGTTTCTTTGTTGCAACGGATTGTCAACTAGCCTGGTAATGCCACCAGCATGCTTGCGCCAGCATATGCTGCCAACGGGTAGTGAGTTTGAGCGTTTAGATTATTTTTAGAACTTCAATGGCTTCTGACTAATCCAACTAATACTTATGTGTAGTGGGCTAAGTAGCTTAGGTTGTTTGTTAGTATTTTGTTCAGTACATAAAGGCCAAGAAAAAAAAAAAAAAGATGAATATGATAATTTAGCATAGCACGCACTCTTGCATACCCTAGGCATGAGCCTAGGGCGGCAGGTTGAAGAGGCGGCAAATTTAGGGACGGACTTTTTCTTTAAATCAAGTTTGTGGTTAATGTTTTTAAAAAAAACGTTCCCTAAATTTGCTTCCCCTTAAATTAGCCACTAGGCGCAACTAGCTATTTTGCACGATCATCAACATTTTTTTTACAATTGCAGCTAAATTACTGAATTATAAAAATAAACTAACATTGACAATTGTATAAGTTACAATTAATATTTTTAGTTACTTTTTTTGTTGTATACAATTATATATAGTTGCGGTCGCAAACATTTAACAGCTTATATTTGAAAAACGTGTAAGTCCTCCTGCACTGCTTGCAGCACAGCTTAGATAAAGCTGTGCTTACAGTCTGCGATACTATCCCCCGAAGACTGTAACGTTTGTTAACTTAAACAACAAATTAATTCTAATACTGCCTTTGTCTGGCACTAAGCAAATGACAAAGGCAGCAATAGACCTAATCTGTCGTCAAAGTTAACAAACGTTTCAGTATTCGGGGGTTTGTGAGTCCCGTTTGAAACCGCTGCGAGCAAGTATTTAAAAAACCGAGCAGTTTTAAAATTTCCGTACAGTAAGTATATTTCGGACGTATGTGACTCGCCCAACTGCAATTCCGTTCATCACTATTCTAATTTCAATGCTGCATCCATTCTCTGAAAAGATATAATATTTTCATTATAAAAATAATTTTAACAATAAATACTTCAACACTGAAAAAATGCACTGTCGAGATGTTCTTGGCGCCACCCGTGAAATACATAAATAATATATAAGGCCATTTATGCCGCATATTTTGCCGCCTTGGCCGCACTCGCAAGTAAATTAAAACCTATATAGGATTACGAAATTTGGCAAGAAGCAAGGTCAAATCTGAAAATCATTGATCTGCACAAATAACATTATAACTATTGATTAATGATATTCAGATTTATTCCTTTACATGTCCTAGATTCTTGCCAAATTTCATGATTTTAGGTCAACGGGAATAATGCTATAGGTTTAGTTTGGCTACTTGCGAGTGTCATAATATGCGGCATAAATGGTCGTATTTTTTATTGCGTTGACTTAGAGCTTGATTTTTTTAAAGCTTCAAGTTTCCGTAGACCTAAGTATTTCATATTAATTTCATTTTGATACCCGCGTTTCGAACAAAAAGAGTCTTGACAGACAGATGGTCGAAACAGACAGACAGACGGACAGATGGACAACAAAGTGCTCATAGAAGGGTTCCTTTTTTCCTTTTGAAGCACGGAACTCTAATAATCTGTGCTATAGGATGAGACATACCGCGTTAAGCTGGTCGATGTAGGGGTCGGTAAGGTATAAGCCACCAGGTCGACGTCTTGCACGAAAACTGCTATACGCTGCTTCTTTTGCGTCTTTGATGTACTTTGGAACACTGAAGGCAGTTTGTATCAGAGGTATGATGAGCAGCCACCACCACGAGAACCCAATGCGGTCTTCTAATAAAGCCTTGAAGGCTTCGAATGCTACCTGCATTGCAGCTTGGTTAGCCGTGTCGTTGATACCACGTAGATCTTCATATCGAGTCTCCAACATCTGCAATTTGCAAAAAGCGGCTAACAATTTTGATCAGTTTCACAAGATATTTATTTTCCTTGAATTATTTAATAATACTATTGAAAATCTATAGTGTGCATTAATCCTAGAAGTAATCAATATAACAATTATTATGTTTGCAAGGTCAACTTATTTAAACTATTAACTGATGATATAAAATAATAAATTAGAATTTATTTATTTCATAGCACAAACACCAGAAAGAAACAAGGATATGTTTAAAGAGAAAGCACAAATTTGGCTACGTACTAGGCTACCAAAAGTAGTATATGCCTAATATGATACTATTAATTTAGCGAAATAGGTAAACATACGCAAGGGGGTATTAAAACATTCAAATAAAAAAGTATATTGATCATACAATTTAACAATTAATTTTCATAATCATATAGCGACATAAAAATTTAGAACAAAAAATAGGTTTCCGTTGATTTTTGTGGGGCGCAACTTGCGTTGACACAATAGCACCATTACATCTTTCTGAAATACGGAGTAGGGCTGGCGCGGCGGCTCATTCAGCACAAGGGGCGCAAATATGCCAACCTAAGTAGTGGTTACATATTTGAGCCGTTTGGAGTAGAGACGTTGGGCCATTGGGGACCGGGAGCTCATCTTATTTTCAAAAACATAACAGAGCGCCTGGTGGCCGCGACGCGTGACCAAAATGCTGGCGTTCATTTGGCTCAACGCATAAGCATTGCCATTCAACGTGGTAATGCCACCATCATGCTGGGTACGCAGCCAACCGGTAGTGGGCTTGAATATTTGGATTATCTGTAGATCTTCAATGGTGTCTGGATAATCCAACTGTTATTTTTATGTAGTAGGCTAAGTAGTTAAGATAGTTGTAGTTTGGCACTTTTTGAACAAAGATATCAATGTCTTTACTCTCTTCTGGATCAAGAATTTCGTTGAATTGACGACACACAATTGATGTGATAATGATTGTTATGCTAATTAAATAAATAAAAATTGTATTCTTTAGTACTAGAATTACATTTTTAGCGATAGCATTTATTTATTTGTTAACAAATGCTTGCTTCACTAAAAGATAGAGTTGTTCCACGCACCTAGGAACATTATTTGTTTATTCAACATCTATTGTTGTTCTTCGGGACATGGATGTTCTGGAACTAGTGACCAACCCGCAAGAGTGCTACTCCCATGTTCATTTTACAATGGGAACAAACCTAAAATCGCGTGCTGTAAAAAAATGCTGTTCCAAACATTTCGTGGGGTGTGATTGATATTTTTATACGTTTTGATTTTACTCGACTACGAAATAGTAGGGTTATGAGTTTGACAGCCTAATGTATGTATGTTCATATGTAAACCTAATCTCCTAAGCCGCTCATCCGATTTTGACAATATAGTAGTTGACTATATTGTAGTATATATATATAGGTTAGTAAATTGCAAATGTAAAAAAAAAGTTATATAGTTTATATATATATATTTAAATTTAAATATAAAGAGTTTATATATATTTTCACATTTCGTTGTTCCCTCGTATTTCCAAAACAGCTCATCAGATTTTAGCAAACTAGGGGTCTATCGAAGCGTCTTAATAATACAATGACATCCCACTATTCTATATTCTTGTTTCTTACTTTCTTTTAAGTTTTGGAACTCATATTTTTTCATCAGATTTTCAATGGTACCAACTCTGTCAGTAACTCAACGTCTTCCGGCTCATGATGACGATAAGGTTCCTGCAAATGAAAAATTTACCTGGGAGAGCAAAACTTCGTCTTCGTCGTTTAAGTCGTATCCATCGGCGCAAAACTTGCTCGGCTTATAGGTAACTAGCGCACGGCACTTGGCGATCTTGTGCTCACTTATCAAGTCTTCTGGATGCAGGCACTGACCAATATGCCATGTCAGTCTCATATAATCGTTGTAAATGTCGATAGCCTTGTTAATTTGTTCGATGTTCTTAGCTTTGTTCATCGATATTAGTTGAGTATAGGATTTCGTGATGTCCTGTAATAATCAAAATTGTGAAGAAATAAAAATGCTTAGATTTTTATATTGTAATTTATTGTCAGCGTAGAGAAACTAATTATTTATGGTTTTTGTTGCCAAGGATGATTAAAGTACAAAGATAAAGTGAAGCGTAGTGCACTTGTTAAGGCGCTTAGTCGCTTCCACACGGTCTCGCTCGCTCATTTACATAATAATTACACTGAAGATGTAAAAAGTGTGAATTTCCTATTAATATATATAAGGAGTGTTTCCTTAAACGACGGACATATTACAGGATTCTAGGTCATCATTATGATCAAATTTACTATGGGGCCAAAATTGAAATCGCGAAAAAAAAACTTTTCCATACAAAAATTTCATTCAACCTCGACGAAATCTATGGAATAGCTGATTTTCACGATTACATATATACATATATTACATACATACATTACAATGTTGTTCCCATAGTAAAAAGTTGGTCATAATTGTGAGTACAACGATATTATATACTATGACCATCGTTTAGAGAAACACGCTGTATAAGAAAATATATTTGTGCTTATTTAAAATTACGAATCTTTTTAAGAAACATTCTTTTTCACATCGTTTAATTTGACGATCGATTTATCGATTGATTAATTTGATATTTGAAAAAAGACAAATAATATATTTTTTTGATCTCCTCCGTCAAATTACAAAAAGTTTTTTTTATAAATATTTCTGTTTTATATGAAATCAGTTTTTGAAATTCACATTATATTTTACAAAAACATGCAATGGTGCGAGTGAGCTGTTTCACGACTTTAGTACTCCTTATAGAATGTTGCATATTTTTTTTGGCCGTGGTGGTGGTGGTGGTGGTTGTGGGTTGTAGTGCCTGGGTGGTTGACGAGCTCGTGCTATCCGCACTCGTTCCTCCTCTATCCTACTTAAGTTCATAGCATTGAGTTGGTCGAAGGAGTTTATTATTTTCTGCAAAGAATATTGTCACCAACCATAAAGAAGTTGAAGAATCCTATCAGTTAAAAATAAACAAAAACGAAAATTCCGTAACGGCTGAACAGATTTCAATGGTATTGATTAAATTTGTTCTCTGGATACACAAGACGCTTTTAACAAATTATATGAAAAATATACGGCAGCTGTAGAATAACGGATGAAACTATGGAGCGCTGGATAGAATAAGCTAGATTTAGAGATTTGATATATAGCATGCTCCGCGGGTGCGCGGACCTGGCGCTGCAAGACATGGAACAGCGGCGAGTGCTTATTGTACTACGTTCCATAGAGCACCATACATGTTTGTTTCACAACATGTAAATGCGCGCCCTGTGCGCTTGCTATATGCCCTTGGCGGGTAGATCTTTGTATATGAAATAAATTAATCTTGATTTAAATTTTATTTGCTGCTAATTAAAAATAAAACATACCGAAACTAAGTTACTTTTGTAGACGTCCTGGGTATAAATGTCGCTAAGATTCCTCTGCTTCTTAAAGTCTTCAAGCGCCTTTGATAGTGCAAGTTCGTGTTGTTCTTTGAACTCTGCGCTGGTCAGGGGTGGCTTTGCGTCGCACTTCGCCCGCATGACATCAAAGTAGTTCAACCGGACTACCATCACTGCATACTCATTATTTTGTCGGTTTTCAAGCTTCAGTCGATCAAGTCTGTTCGCGAAGCCCTGCAATAGAGAAAGAAAAGATCACATAGTAAATTCACTTCCCAATACTGTGCTTGTGCCCAAAACTAACGGCTGTTCGATGCTTCTGCCAGCACCAAAGCTAATGTTATATACGCAATGCCAACGTTTTCCGGAGCCAGTACTATCCAGTATTGGCTCTTCTTATGTTTACCGACACTGACTTCCGATATGTTGTAAGCAATATATTAAAATTCGTAGAAATCAGCCAGAAGACGGACGTCTGCTGAGCAAAGACCTCTACATTAGAACGACAATCTGCAATATGCAACCACCGGTTATCCGCGACTTTCGCAATGTAGTCAGTCCGCTAAATTGGCCAATCTAATACGTTACAACTCCCAGTTAGTGGTCTCCACTCAAGAACCTTTCTAACCCATCGGGTAAGGGTTCTCCGGGAAGAAAAATTGGAATTACCTTATATCGACTGCCGACTGCCCAAGCAATGTTTTTGGGGTGTATGTAAGTATGTATATATGTGTTCCTATATTACCTCCTGCAGCTTAAAAGGCTTGACCAATTTTAACGAATGATGTGTGGTTAGATTCCTCTTTATGTCCAGAGTGTCATAGCTATATTTTGAAGCCTTTGTTTTTTGTTTTCTTCTGATAATAACACTTGTTTTCAAGTATAGTTCAAAAGCTGGATGTGGTAAGGGTTCTTTTATCTCGAAAAAATCACGTTTCATGAGGGGTAGTCCATGTTGACGCAACCTTTGGAGCAGCTAGTTATTAATAAGCTCAAGAAAATTAATTTTCTTTGTAGTTGTACCTAAAAAGATCGTATGAATTTTGTTTTAGTTATTAAAAGGCCCTTGTTCTTTAAAAATTACCCTTATAAATGCGGTTCTCTCGTCATCCTTACTGCCGACGATTCTTGGCCTAGCAGCGTCAAAGACATGGATCGCAGCGTTCACTGCGTCGTTATGGATTTGCTCCAGGTCTACAGCATGCACGCACAGCCGTTGGCTTCCGTGTACTTTGGCAATCGATTTCTCATAAGCTATCTTCGCGTCTTCAACCGTCTTCTGTATTTTGGATAGGTTTATTGCTTGGTAGTGTGCTAGTTTTGAATCCAAGTCCTGAAAGCAACACAGATTTAGAAAAACTATCTAAAACGCAGACAAAAAATAAATAAATCTAAATTGGAAGAATTGTAAACGATACTCGCTTATAATCGCATTGTTGCTCACGGCTCGAACGCACGACACATGAATGTGTTCCATACGGATACTGTATCATCGCTGAACGTCATGTGGGCTGGCATTCGAGCGCAAACCTATAATTATCTTTGAATAAAAATACTATGGAAGTACCGTAACTAGCAAAATAATATAATATTTCGCGGCTATCCCAGCGTTAACTATTGGGGTTCCTTGGCACAAAATATTTGTATACCCCATACTGGCACTTTTTGGCATTTCTTATTCTTCACTGACATATTTGGGAGTCACAAAGGGTTGTGGTCATTAAAAATACCACTGTCCAGATCTTACAACGACTTTCTTTCATTTACTCTATTTACCTATTCATCAGCAATGTGTGTCATCTACTGGGTATAATCCTCTCCTAATAAACGCTACTATCTTCTGTTTACGCACCCACTTGTGTCCAGCCTTTCACAGGGCTTTCACCTGGCTGGATAGCTACCAACTTTACGCCGTACTTACTTTCAATAAGTATAATTAATAATTTGGATATTTTTGATTACCTGCATTAATTTCTGCAAGTATCGGTCAGCAACTTCCTTAGATCCCATTTTTTTTTTCGTTGTGAAGCTGGTGCGAGCCTCTGCGATATACTTCGCGTGGAGTGCTTTTAGGTGTGTAAGAGGCACGCTCGGTTGTTTGACGCCGCAATCCTTCTCCATTCCACTTTCATACACCCGTTGTGCCTCTTTAGACGCCGATAATAAGCCGGCTTCGGTCGTCGCCTGTATAAAATATTTGTCAAGGTTCTATAAGTAGCTAGTTTATATGTAGTTTGACTAGCCTTTTGGTACTCAATTCTAAACAAGACTTTCGAATATTAGCGAAATCGGTCAAGAGGTTTTTGTTTTATCTTACTTGCTGACGAGACGAGCAAGTCGCTCATCTGATGTTAAGCGTCACGCTTGCCCATAACAGTTTAGTGCCACCCAAAATTTTGAATTTCAACAGTTCAAAACTATGCACTGCGCTCGTCACCCTGAGATGTAAAATCTTTGTATGCCCAGTAATTACGGCGGAAACATTGCCCTTCAATCCGGAACACAGTAATGCTTGCAAACTACTGCTTGGCGGTTGAATAACTGGCAAAGGTGTGGTACTTCCCCAGGCGAACTCTGCAAGAGTGCCCTACTACTACAAAAATTTGGTTGTTATGACAAGGGTTGTCACGATATAAGGTAGTGAGGTCTCAGTTCGGAACATGGACACACACCTCACGACCGTAATACTATTAAAATGGGCTGGTAAATGCCACCGCGCAGAAAACTTCTCCTTTTTTTTGGAGTAATTACCCCGAGAATCAAAAATCGCCGACGACAAAAAGAAATCTATAAAATTGTAGAACCTATCAAAAACCAAATTTTGTCAAGATTGGTTGAAAAATATGACTTGTACGCCTGCAATTTCGGTTTTAAATGAGTTTACTATAACCAAATATTTAATAGATCTGACGCTTTTACCTGTACAACTGTTCCTAAATGTGGAACCTTGTCACTGTTTAAGATCTTCATATAAGCCTTGAAATAGGTAACGTATTCTCGTGCATTTACCACTTCACCGTTTATCTTTTTCAGTAACAACTTCTCAGGACTGAACAGGGATGCCACCAGGCCTTTTAGATGGGTAATGAATTTAGGATGAATTTCTAAAAAGGATTCAAAAATACATGTTTTTATATTTATCAGCATTCACAAGTGTATCAGATGAGCTACGGGTCTTATATTTAATACAAAAATAATGTATTACAAAAAAAAGTAACATTAAATATTTGTAACTGCTAGTTTTTTTTTTTTTTTGTGACTGTGTAAGAGAAGAGAGACTGATTTAAAATTGCTTACAAAATACTTTAAGAAATGGAGAAACTTTGGTCAAACAATTTTACAAACCTTATATTAACAGGAAAAAACATGGTAAAATGTATTGATAATTAATTATAAGCGTCACCGAATTTAAAGCAAAGCATTTGCTTTAAGAAGATCGAGCCATTCTTATGCAAGAGTGCGGTATTCGATATTGATAGGACTACCAACTCGAACAGTGCGCGAACAATTCAATGGTCTGTCCAGTATTTCTAGTAACTGGTTAGAGATATTTATAACTGTAGATGCAACTTTACCAATAGATCCATACAGTATTATTATATGTTCTGTGACCGTAATAAAACTGTGGCAACAATTTCCAAAAAGTTTCACAAAAACTAAACGTATTGGTATGCAGTAACAACTGATTTTACAAAAAATGCGAGACTGTGAGTAATACTACGAGACGGGACGACTTTTCAGAATGTTGTTGCCGTTTTTAGCGCATCGATGTTCAATCTTTGTTCTAGTTCTTAGTTAGTTTGTTTGTTAATCGAAGTAACTGTGATAGAAAAATATATATTGCGTATTTTGGTTGTTTACCGTTAATGGCTCCTTTGAAGTCAGGTTCCATAACAGAAAATCCAGGGTGCGGCATCAAGAAACAAGAAACATTCTCAAACAGAGAATGTATGTGTTCGCGCAACTCTCGTAGCTCTTTCGCCTGCTCTGGTTTAATCTAAAACATTCACAAAGTAGTTTTTGTTCTCTTACATTTTGGCTCCACAAATAGTGCATTAAGCAGTGTCTAGTTTTATAATATTTCATTGAAGAGGAGTCAAATATTTCACAATTAGGTAAAACAAGTATCAGTCATAGTCTAAGTCAAGCAAAGTAAAACAAGTAGGTACAAGTCATGCACCTACAAAGTGGTTGACACTACTAGAGGTTTCTGTCTATGCCGTTTTGAAAACAGGATTGAAAAATCGAAAGCATCGGTATCGGTACAAATTCCACGTTTCGAGATAACAAACATTTTGGAAAATAATAATATCTACACTGACGCGACATGACTTCTTCGCGTACCCGCCGAAACTCCCGCTAAGTTTAGTAGTTATTGCAAAAATATGGGGATTTGTTAACCTCTAACCTTTTGATAAAAAAGGCATATCTCGAGGATTTTTCGAAAATCAACCCCTAAAGAGGTGAAATGGGGTGTCTCATTTACCTATGCCTATGCGAGCGAAGCCGTGCGGGCAAGCTAGTACTAGTCTGTGGTACTAGTATAATATTATGAAATTTCCAAAATATCGAGATTCCATCGCAAACTGAAACTCACTTCCAATCTTTTCTGCAACAGTTCCCGTCCGCCTGCTTCGCCGTAGGGATGTTCATAGGGGTACTGCCAGTCCCGTACAAGAAACTCCAGGGTTTGGAACGGTTTGACACTCTCTTCATTCACTGATTTGCCGTATTCCGTGAAAAACTACACAGAAACAAGTATCATTATCAGTGTAGGATTTACAAGTTTTCCAAGTATAGGCTGTAAAATTTTTGCCGTTTTCACCATTAAACTCTTAACTTTAAGGGATTGCCATAAGACATTTTAAGGGATCAATTTAAATTAATTATATTGGGCTTAAGGGTTATTTTGTCTATTGTTAAAGGGTCCCTTAAGACTAGGTGTCTAGTGAAGACTAGTGATGGTAAGAACAAAAATAACCCTTAAAGTTTCTTAAGTGATCCCTTAAAGTAAGGGTTCTCAGGTGAAAGGAGGCATTAGTGCCTAGTTTATTTTTGTAATTCAGTAATTTAGTAGTAGGTAATTGTATAAAAATAGTTGATGTTCGTTCCCTAAATTTGCTGCCCCTTCAATCTGCGCCCCAGGATCAAGCCTGCTCAGCCTGATGGTAAATACATCGCTGATCATTATTAAAAGAAAACCCAAAAAAACCCGACTACAAAATGTAGCCTTAGACACGAGGAATCCGACGACACCTCACTCGTCAAAATCGGTGAAGCTGTTTAAACTTCATGAGTTCCCAAACTTTTATACACTCCCACAACTTAAAACATTACCTTCCTACTTGGGCAGTCGGCTAAAAAGTAGGTATGCAAGACACAAGTAAGCAATTGGTAATAGTCGTTATCATTTAAATGACAGATAACATTGCAATCAAGCTGGTGATTGTAGACCGCAAAACCATTAAAAAAATACATTTACTGTTCTTAGACTAAAAATAGTTACTGATATTAATTATTGATGTAGGTTTTTAGGGTTCCGTAACAAAATGGTTAAATTAACCAAAGGTGAGATTCCCGAGTCTGTCTATCTGTATCTGTATTTTCTCAACAATAGTAAAAAAGGTAGACTTGAAATTTAGCACAGCACAGCACTTTTTCAGATTATGTCCACTTATCAATTATTATGCTTCATCATCAGCCGGAAGACGTCCACTGCTGAATAAAGGCCTCCCCTTAGACCGCCACACCGACCGACAACTTGCCACTTGCAGCCCCCGGTTGCCCACGACTTTCAAATTGGCGTCGATCCACATTGTGGGAGGCCTGCCTGCACTGCGTCTTCCAGTTCGTGGTCACCACTCAGATCCTTTCTTCCCCATCGGTTACCGGTTCTTCGAGCGAAGAGCGATAAAAATGGTATGCTTATTATACACTTAGATTCAGGCGTTACTTTGCGGAAGTTCATTTCCAAACTGTGTCTTTCCGGTGCAATGTCGCGTCTAGTACAATAGGAACAAGGCACTTATTAAAGTGTAAATATGTTTCGGTCTGTTGTTTTAAATATATAATGTCTGAAGAGGTAAACAAAAAAATTGCCGAGGGAAAAAATAGCAAAAAAAAATTTTTTTCTGTATCATGGACAGCTTTTGGTATTTTCCAGAAGAGTGCAAAGTATTACTACTATATATTGATCTGCTGATCCTTCGTCATGATCATCATCATCATTATATTATTATAATTTATTATTAGAAGACGTCCACTGCTGAGCATAGGCCTCCCCTTTAAAGCGTCACACCGACCGACAACGTAATCGTTATCTTTTTTTTTTGCTATCCCTGTTTGCTTTTTGATTTAGTAGTATGTAGTTTATTATGTATGTATGTCTATTTTTTCTGTTTGTGTGTTACATATTCCACACCCCGTCTCTTACCTTTTCCGTATAAATCCTCTCCATGCTAAAATTGCCTGGAAGAGATCGCTTTAAGTGATAAGGCCGCAAATTGTTACACTAGTTTTAAGTAGATTTTTGTATTATGTATGTAATTTCTGGTATGAATAAAAAAGAGCTATCAATCTATCTATCCCCGCATTAATACCTGTAGGTGCTGGAGATCGCTCTCGTTAATGTTGTAGAAGAGGTTGTATATCTGCACGGACGAGAGCAGGATGGAAAGCGCGAAGATGGTGGAGCAGTCCTGGAAGGTGCTGGAACTGTCGAAGGTACCTTGAGTATCCATCAGGATTATCGCCACCTAAGGAAACAGTAATTTTTTCATAAAGGCCTCATGAATCTTGAACCTCAAAGAGACCTTGTTCACAGGTGTCTTAAAAATATCAATAGGTGTCTTTGAATATTATTGGGCATTATTTAATATAAGTTTCAAGAAATTGACAATATCAAGTTTTAGTAGAGAACTAATCATAGTCACAGTCAAATTCAAGCAAAACTGTTGTAGTCAAAATGGTAACTTAGCGCTATTAAATCTCTAAACAAAAAATAAAAATAAGCTTCGGAATTTCATCTAGATTTTGATGGCCTAAAGAATAATAACCAACCTTAGCTTTATTGAAACAAAACAGCAAACTGTATCAGCTGGGAGATGGAGCATAAATGTGGTAATTTTCAGTGTGCTTGACTGATAGATGCCATAGTTTTGATAGAATTCACAAAAGCAGATAGAAAAAGGACTCCTTACCTTTTGTCCAGTAGGCAGGATGGTGACGACGGGCTCCGACCACAGCAGGATGCCGGAGGTGATCTTCTCTCCACCTCCACTCCACCTGAACCCTTCCAGAGGCTTGCTGCCGACGCTGAGCCATGATCCATCTGCTCTCTCAGATTCCTGTAAGTTGTAGATTTTTGCAGTTTTTGTAATTATTTGATAGATGTACAGACTTAGGTTTAAGTTAGTTTTTAATAAAAATCTATAGAGGAATGTAGTATCGTTTCGCTTATGTTATCCAGAAAATAATGTAATGTAGGATATTTAACTAGTATCATATTGTATGTAAAGTGCTCTGTAGAAAGCAAGGATTAGACGTAGGATGTTAATTATTATTGTAGAATGTAGATAGTAGGAAATTAAGGAAATCCTAACTAATATTATAAATTCGAAAGTAACTCTGTCTCTCTGTCTATCTGTCTCTCTGTGTCTCTGTCTATCTGTCTCTCTGTCTCTGTGTTTGTCGCGTTGTCACGGCTAAACGGCTGAACGGATCGAGCTGAATTTCTGCATGGATATGATTAAGGCTTAATATAGCTTAAGGGTCGGGAGCCTTCCTTTTTTTTGTAAGTCTACGCGAACGAAATCGCGGTTAACAGCTAGTAGTATATAAGGAAGCCCATTTGCTAATAAATTATGGAATCACGATCTACGACTTTCATTCGTAGAAACAGAAGCAGCCATCTCACAACACCTATCTCGGACGCTACCATCCTCGCGTGAACAATAGGATGTGGGAGTCAAGCTCCCACACGGTATGTGTAAGCGTATACACGGTATGTGTCTATGCAGTACTGAAGTGCTCTACTTACTGGAGAAGTGAGATATCTTAAGAAGAAGTTGAGCAGAAAAGACTTCCCGGTGCGATAGACCCCGGCCACGCTCACCACCGCCACTGGGAGATCCTAGTTTTTAAAAAGCACTTAATAAAATTAAAAATTATACTTAGTAAAATTATAATATTTCTTAAACATACCTAACAAAAAAAAACTATAGGAATATGGAGAATTTTATTAAAAACATTGAGATTTTCATTCTCTATTGATCATATATATATATATTATACATATATCTTTTATATTTTGTTTTAATAAAACGGGAATACTCACGTTAAATTGAGTCGGTTATTCCGACTATAGTTTCGATCACATTCGGTGACCTTTATCAAGGAATGCTCAGCGAGACACGACCTCGTCTTGCCTTGCACTGCGTATTGCATTTAACGTGAGTATTCCCGTTTTATTAAAACAAAATGTATCAAAACCACGTCAGTTTTCATAGTAAAATCTTTTATATTATTATATTAGCCTACACCGTCCTGCTTCAGGGTACAGGCCTCCCTCCCCTCCTTCCACCCCTTTCTGTTCTGTGCAATATGGGTCCAGTAATTCAAGTAGGAGTCTAACTCATCTCTACCTCTCTCTCTTATATATATTTTGTATATGGGACAGAAAATCGAATATCATAACATTTTTTAAAATACTGTTACTTGTGCTGCACTTGCACTACAATACTCTACATAATGACAATCGTTTTTAATGACTGTGCTCTTGGCCCGTAACGGCCTCTACAGCTTTATCGGACTAGTGGCAAAAGCAGATAGTGTTGGGCCTTAAAATTATGATTTATAGAGCGACTAGCGCAAGGACGCCGCTGCGGTACGAGGCTCGACTTGGGTCGTCATCCGGAATAGGGACATCAGACCCTGACACCCCAGAAAAGGTGTGCCCTAGTAGTTTGAATATTATCTGTTTGATTAACGACAACCGTAATAGACTTCTGAATCAACGGTCTCCTAACACCATTTTCCAGTAAACGTCTGATTGTTCCGGTTTTAGAGGTTACTGTGGCTGACCTCACTATTCTGAATATGGTTTTGACTCTGTATGCTCACCTGTATGTCTTCTCTCATCAGCACTTTCTCCAGCTCTGCCGCGTTCAACGAATACTTGTGGTCGTCAGTGATTTTCACCACTCGCGCCGCGTGTGGCCCTTCAATTTGTTTACTTCCTTCAATTGCTTTCTCTCCTTCAATTGGTTTATGTCCTTCAATAGCTTTACCTATTTCAGTTACTATTCTAATGTCAGTTGGTTTAGCTCCTGCTGTCGCTTGACTAGTTTCGTTTTGTTTCTCCATTGTGAAAACTAGTAATAAAAAAAATATAGCCTCTGTTATAGACGAGTAGATTTCGAGATACCATAATTTGTAACTGACCGTTGTATTTTTCGTAGTTTTTGTGACTTAAAAGATTTATTGCCAAGGTGGCATTTCATGGCAAAATATAATATGTGCAACAATCACACTAATAATTATTACAAATACGAAAGTTTGTGTGTAAGTATGTAAGTAGGTAAGTTTGTAACTGTGTTTGTTCCCATTCAATTCTGTAACGGCTGAACGGATTTGGATGAAACTTGGTATGGAGGTAGCTTATACCCTGGATTAACACATAGGATCTAATTTTTTTTTTTTTAATTTTTCGGTTTCTGTGGAGTAGCGGGTGAAACCGCGGGGCGCAGCTAGTTATATTATAATCTATTAGCGGATTTTGTCAAAACTTTGGGCAATTCTTGAATTCTTTTCTTGAATCAATTCTTCTTCAAATGTTGATATGTTTATATATAATATGTATATATATATATGTGTGTGTATATTATTGAAATAATAATTGCAGTAAGTACCTTGTACAACTCGAAACATAAAATGACTAAAATTAAACTATACAACTCAAAATATTACTTACAAAATATTACTATAAAATATTTGAATAGAAATCAAAACCAGGATTCAGAATAAAAAAAACACATTTACCAAACAATTCAGTGCGTGTATGTAACTCAGAAACAAACAAGAGCACTATGCAGCTTGCCTATTAATTACTGCATATATACTAAAACAGTTATCACAAAAGCGCCCGCAACATCCTGCATGTGGGAAAGCGGTTGATTTTAGGTATATGTCTCCAAAGTGGACGGTGGGACCGAGGCAAGTTAATGTCCTTAGATAACCTACGTACCCACCTAGGGACGTAGGTACCCACGTATGCAATTAGATAAGAGTAACTCAACCCTTTACTTACTTACAGATTTTAAACATCATCATCAGCCAGAAGATGTCCACTGCTAAACAAAAGGTTCTTGAGTAGCGACCACGAACCGGAAGACGTGACATAGGTAGGCATCCCACTAGATGGACCGACGACACTGTGAAAGTCGAAGGCGAACGGTAGATGCAAATGGCAGATTGTCATCTGACCTGGGGAGCCTTTTTAAAACACGATCCAGAAAAAAAGAGTGTGAAACATTGGATGACGTTCTTTAGTATTTATTTATTTAAGACCAACAACACAATTATACAATTTAATAACCAATAATACATTTGATAAAACAGATAATTATAGGTCTATTATGTAGTATAAACAGTATCGTTTGTAAATCGCTACTCTTTGAGTAAACACTAAACAAGGTTGACACACAAAGAGCCCCAATAAAAAAAAAACATAGTATCAAGCGGTAGTTAACCGGTTGTTTCCAATAGCACTTGCAATTGTGCAATGTGCATGTAGATGTAAGTGTATTGTCTGCTACAGTAGGACTGGTACACAGATGAACTCTGTGGACGGGTATAAGCACGATGGCGCACATCCTTCAATAAAAAAAAAAATTCACCTTTTGTGTACCCATTAACTGTATTTCTACTTTATTTATATTCAAGCTGTTAGTTTTCCATGCAAAATAAAATAAAATAAAATAAAAATAATATATATTATTTTGTTACTTAACTACTTTACACCCTTCCCTAAATCTTCCCTATTAATAAAGACTTAGTAAAAAGTGTAATAGTGTAATGAAACTCTTGAACTCCACATCCTTAATGGATTTGGTTACCCACTCGACTTTCATAATCAAACTAAACTAAATATCCATTGAACGTAGTGCAAATCACTATTTCGAAAAATAAACAATGACAAGTACATTTATGTAAGTACATATACCAGTAAAACATAAATATCCGGATATGCCGCCCGTTGCAGAAAATTCCATATGTTACCGCCAAGTGAAAGCAGGCGTATAGCAGACCTGTCATATTTACGGAATATAGCAACTGGCTCAGCTGATTGCCCTGAACTTTTGAGTCTACTGGGGCTCAGCACCCATTCTACTTCACCAAAAAGGTCCAACCTTCTATATGTACCTTCTATATGTAGTTACAGGCAAAATTCATTTATGATAAGGACGTCTAGAAGTTATAATACTTTAGCTAAAAAAAAAATTGAAATTGATTTGTTTAATACCACTTCACTTCTCCTTAAGCGATTGCTTGCTGATACATTCTTTAGCCGTACAGACAAGACGCAGTAACGTATACCTACATTTTTCTGTCCTAGAATCTACATTCAATTTTTAAAATTACGCTTGTCGCCTTGACTTTGTCTTTCTTCTTAAAGAAGAATCCAGGTCTATCTTTAGAATCTAGTTCTATCTTTATTGTAACTTTTAATTAGGTTTAAGTTAAAATATTAAAATTGTTACTTAAGCGCTAGCTGTTAGTTATGCTAAAAGAATAGAATAAAATAAAATTATTAAGAGAGCCGACTTCAAAATGTAGGCGGACACTCCGGACATAAACGACACCTCACTCAAAATCGATAAAGTCGTTTATGCTATAGGAGGTAATTAATTCAGGGTTATAAGGATAGGGTACTTATGCTCAACAGAAAGCAGCTTGTAGTAGTCATGATTGTCAACAACTTTTACTATGTATAGAGCCCAAATGTATGGAACAGCTGATTTTTTTCTCGATTTCATTTTACTCGATTCTGAAATCGAGAAAAAAATCAGCTGCTCCATACATTTTGTCGAGTGTCATTTACAATTTTCTATGGAACAGATGATACTTTACTGGATTTCTGGGTTGGTCCCATAATAAAAGTTGCTTCGTAATAATGAGTACTGTAAGCTCTTTTCGGCTTAGCTTACCCTTTCCTTATAGCTGTATATGAACATATAAACACACAAACATATATACATACCTACACTCCAAAATCATTACCCTTCTTCTTGGGCAGTTGGGTAACCAAATACACTTGAAAAATTAAAGATAAACAAAGATAGTAAAATTTTCATGATATCACGCTTGAGAAATATCGGAATTTCATAAATGACTATACCTACACATATTTCCTGCAAGTACAAAATATCAGCGGTTGTGTTGATTCATTTTTCACGCAGATTGTATAGGACAGATAGATATTGTTCACACCATATTGTTATTACAATACAATACCTACAATAATTTATCTTTTTTAACTGAGTTTCAGTAACATATAAAGTAGACAGGAGTCCTCTTGTAGACATATAATGCCTGTGCCAGAAGTCCCTTGTCTTCCGTTACCTACATACTTTAGACATACGGGGAGACAGTGCGGTGATGTGGCCACTAAAACTCCACGATGTCCCTCCTCCGCGTGGCGAGAATGCGGGATCGCTTTGGCACACAACCCCGAACCCGCCGCGGCTGTCCGTCTCCGGACCCTACTCCGGGGTCGGGTGCTGCACCCTCCCTCCGTCGCGACACACCAAGACACATGGCGGCCGCAACGCCTTCGGGGACCAAGCCAGAAGATGGGCGCCAGATGACCCCGTGTCGGAACGCCCGAGGCCCCCCTGCGACGTGTCAATTGAGTGGCCCCACTGCCTGCCGCTTCCTACCGGCACTCCTCTTCCCCTGCGACCCCGTCGAGACCGTGGAAGATAGGGATAGGGCATTCATTTCCCATTCAGCCCGCAACCTACTGTGGCCGCTTCAACGCGGGCTTCGGGGGCAAGCCCGGAGAAGCGGCCTCGCCTCGGGTTCCTCTTAGCTTCACCGTGGCTGACCAGGCCACGGTTACTAAGACCGCCACGACAAGACGTGAACCCGCGGGGAGGGTGGGATATAACGTCTGACCTAACCTTACCTGAACCTACTGTCACCCAACTCGTTTCTGTAATCGTAAAGTTCGAAATTTAAAAAAAAAGAACCTAATTCTACGTTATCTTAGTCAATTTTATTAAAACATCAAAACAGTTACAGTTATTCGACTCGGGGTTTCCTTTTTAGCGTTTTGCCCGTCCACCTCTGGCAACAGTTCCAGTTACTGGCTACGGCTGCAGAGGCACTACCTTTTTTATCAACTGAGGCAGATCATTCTTCGTGAACGGCTAAAAATATTTCCAAAGCCACTAACCTATTCAAAAGTTTTTGAATTATCAATAAAATCCATAAGTTTTATTAATGTCTACATTTCACCTTATTAAATTATCCAATTATTACCTTGGAGGTCAGTCGTGTTATTTATTTCTTTTATGCAACAACGACAAATTTTCCAACGTAGGTATATCATGAAACGTGACATCCACTTATCATAATATCTCATATTGACAGAAGTTCTTCTGATACAGTATTAAAATGATAAGAACTGATAGGTTTGTTGCCACTGTCATTGATGATTGGCGGAGAAAAACCTAGAAACGTAAAAAATATGTAAAACCCTGATGCGCACGACGTCTGACGAATCGGTACGATGGTATCTCGCGATGCTGCATGGTCATAAAGTTGATATAGTCACTAAATGTTTGTAGCCAAATAATTAAGAAATAATTTATGACTAGTAGTTCGCTCCGAACTGAGACCTCGCGATTTTCAGATTGACAAGCTTTTTATTATCGTGTTGATATTTAACAGGTAGGTAACGTGGTAATTATGAGAACACTGAGCTGAGTTGACATTTAATAGGTAGGTAACGTGGTTCTTATGACAGTTAATGATTATGACAACACTGAGCTGTTCTGATACTGGTGCCGTTACTG
The DNA here is from genome assembly GCA_947579745.1 of Apocheima hispidaria. Taxonomy (NCBI): domain Eukaryota; kingdom Metazoa; phylum Arthropoda; class Insecta; order Lepidoptera; family Geometridae; genus Apocheima; species Apocheima hispidaria. The sequence goes on along the minus strand of OX388157.1, from coordinate 4,614,030 downwards.
GTTCGGCTTCCAGACAACAAATTTTGCACATCATCAGCACCTAGCCCCTAACACCTGCTGTGGTTTTCAGGTCATAGGTTTCATAGTACTACCGTCCGCATTATCAGATTTTATGTAGGTTGCCTTTAGTATATTACCCACTAGCATAGATAAAATACAGAATTAGGTACCTATTGAATGAACAGAAGAGATAATGAAAGGCTGGAGGCGACACCGCAGTATATTGTAATGTCCCTTATAATTGTGGTCACTTTGCCAAATTACGATCAAACCCGCTAGCGAAAATCCTTACTCGGTTAAATATGCTCGGGTTGTCTCGTAGTAGGTAAGTTTATATCCCGGGCAAATTATACAACACCACGCATGATCAACAAAGCTGTAATATTAGTGACTGACAAGAAGTTAAGAAAACTGACCACAAATAACCGGTAACACCGCAATTTAACGCGTCTAGTACGTAGTAGATACATAATAGCTCAATGTTCGCCATAATCATAATTATCCTATTCCTAACTAATATTATAAATGCGAATGTAGCTCTGTCTCTCTATTTGTCTATCTGTCTCTCTGTCTATCTGTATCTCTGTTTGGGTGTTTGTCACGTTATCACGGCTAAACTGCTGAACGGATCAAACTGAATTTTTGCATAGATATAACTTAAGGGTTAGGAGACGGACATAGGCTTTTTTATTGGTGTACGCGGACGAAGTCGCGGTAACAACTAGTACATAATATATCTGATATGATCATCGCGTTGCTTAATTTACTACTTAACTTCTTCCATATTTATTACGTAAATTCTGTAACTAGCGCCACCTACCTACATCATACAAAAAATCTTATGAATCGGCATAGTAATGCGCAAGCCACACCATCTGTTGGGGCCTGGATGCAACCCTCAGCCACTAAAGAAATTTCAACCGTAGGCTCATTATAATACGATACAAAGATACAAAGAAATTAAATGCATTTTAGTAACGCCATCTAGGACGTTTTGTTAGAAGCGAATATTTGGTACATATTTTGTTCCCTTTTTTCTTTCGATCCCTATATCTTTGCAACCCCTTGACCAATTATGCTCATACTCGAACTTAATTATATTGAAATAATTGTATTGTCATGGACTACTTTCCTACAAAATTTCATGTAGATCGGATTAACGATACGCAAGTTATCGTCGGACAAATATACACACAAACATACTAATATACATACAAATGCCGATTTGTTCCCGTAGACTCTGAGACCTCGCTTCGCTCGGTCAATAAAGTAAATAGGTTTGCTTCCATGCTAACTAAAACTAAGAGGATAGTCCTTCCGCGAGGTTTTGGCGCATTCGATATTTGTAATTGTTTATCTGTCGCTCTGTTTCTCGTGCGTGCAATAGACAGAGTTAGTGAATTTTCCTAACTTTTTGATTCGGCGTTTCAGCGTTTCGGGGGTGTTAAAATCTTATTAAAATCTTTTGTTTTTGGTCTCAATAGCTTGGATAAGCCATAAACTATGGCCGTTTTGTTTTGTTTTTTCATAATATGTTTATGGTATTCTAACAACAAGTACTTTTCTTCGTCGTATTATCGACGCAAAAAAATTGACAACGAATATGTTGAAAAATTAAAAAAAAAAACATACGACCATAGCTTTTCACGGTGTAGATAAAAAAAACATCGAAATCGCATAACATTTAGAATATCAGACTACGCTTTATTTATGGACAAGCAGGTAATGTGAGTGTGACCTTAACTTTATAAATCAAACGAGATTTCTCGTAATTATCTTCCAAAAGTCTCGCGTATCGTTGTATGGCTTTGTAAATTAAGATTCAGTGATAAATATGTTTGAAGGGCCGGCTCCCCTGATTCTCGCTACCTCCCTGTCGTTCGTAAGGAAACTCGATTTTTCGTCAAAATAAAAATAAAAATAAAACATGAAAAATTGCTTCAGAACATTGGCAATCAATCAATCAATTTATTTCAGACCGAGTCCATAACAAAGTACATACAATGACATTACAAAGATAGCAAATGGTAAATATTTTTTATTTCCTCTCTGTAAATTGTACCTATCTCATCAAAACCATGAAATGTACAAAATCCCAAGTCGCACTTCCACAGTAAAAAATGTGAGATCTCATGTAAAAACTTGAGATCTTATGTAAAAATGTGACATCTCATGTAAAAATGTGAGATCTCATGTAAAGCCAAATCAGGTATTTTAATAAGTATCGGAGCACCTATTCAACAACATTCTCATGCAAATTGTTTCCTAATTAGTTACCTACAAACATTTATTGACTGTATCAATATGAGATATCTTTATTGCTATCACGGAAGAAAAAAAAAAGTGACTTCGCATCCGGCAACTCATATCAATTTATTGGTGATCTGAAAAGATATACCACGTAGAAGCGCTTTATTTGTGCGGTGCGATTGCGATTGTGAACGTTTACTAAGAGACACTGCTGCCCGTCCTTCGGTAGTTCTGGTCGCAGTTTTAGAGCATAGCCGGATCCCGGGACTTGAAATTCCTATTGTATATGTACTTACATAATCCAAAAAACGCCTTTGGCTATGATAAGTAGAGCGGACTTCTAGTGACGTAGTTATCTTGAACAGTTGATCCGCAGTTTTAGCAATGATAATGACGTAGATTGATCACGAATCCAAGTATGTAGTGGATTCCTATCTACTTTCTATAGGTAGACTGCGATGGGCGTGATCACTAAAGCTTAGTTTGGACTGTTTTTAATTTAGTCGAGCAAAGAGTTCTATAGTTAGTAAAGTTTCGCTGATTAAGCATCTCTTCTAAATTGTTGTTCGGACATAGCTAGCTACTAAATTACTCACGATTCGACTAAAACTTAGTTCGCTGAAGTTCGAAGTTGGAGCTGAGACCTCGAAATCTCTATACTTTGGGAGGGGCTTCCATAATCCTTACGCTTGGCAGGCGGCTTGGGGATTGCAGAAAGCTCACCGCTTACTTAAGATGACGCTATTGCCCATGTCGTCCGGTGGCACAGATCACACTAGATACCGCATTACGAGATTCGTTGTTCCTACAAAAAGTCACCAAAGTTTCAAGAAGGCGCGGGTCGCGGCGAATGCGACCAAGCGTTCTCATTGACTATCTCAAGGTTACGCCTACTCGCGCCTAACAATCAACCAATCAGAGTAGTTTCTTATAAGTGTATTCAGAATCTAGGATGCAGAATCTACGATGTGATCTGTGTCTGGTGGTTAAGGTCATAGTTGGTATACCCAGGATTTAGTCGTGTATCTATCATAATGTATGTGTAAGTATATGCAACTTATGCAAGTAAACAATTGTCGAATAGATACGGTAAATTTAGTCGTGTTTGGCTTTACCATAGATAAATCTATGGCTCTACTAACACTAAATACGCATCTAACGTGCACTCACATGACAAGAGTCAAGGCCTTGCGATAACTTGACCGTAGGAATTGCCTAAATTAAAGCAACAGTTTCGTTGTCAAGGCGCTTCGATACTTTTTGCGATTATTTTACACAGGAAAGTAGGTAAATATAGGAGCAATAAACTTAAAGATATACAAAAGAGAATCCCAATTTCTGAAATTGGTAAATAATTAAAATTCGGATTCAGATAACAAAATTTGTAATTCGACGTGATTATTCAATTCCAACAAAATAACGAACGGATTTCCATAAAGCTCCAACGCCGAGGCAGGCATTGTCAGCATCTGCATTCTCTTTAAATAATAAAATCCCCTCTCTAAACGACATCTGAGATTATTCAGTCGCCGCAGCGAGACCGCGACTTAAGCAGATAAGCTGTTGATCGACAATATCTTGAAAATATCTGGTTGTAGCCACTTGCCTTTATCAAAACCACGATACCATGATCTCGATAAAATTGAAGGCTTTCGTTGATGTATCTTACTTTTGTCGTGGATCGCAACAGTGGCATACACACAGTGCGGTCAAAATGAACAGTAAGTTAACTTTATTTTAATTTTTTTGCGTATTTCGTCTCCAAAAGTGTTATGTTTGCAAATTGGCATTCGCATTCTCCATTCGGATTTTGTTTGTAATTTTATTAAAAGAGTTTTTAATAGAAATTTCCGACGTTAATTGTCCTTTTTGGATGAGTTGTTCATTTTCTACAAATTATACGCTACGTGTCACCAAAATAAAGAATACTATTCTCTAGATGAGCTTATCGACGACAAAAAGGTCCCATGATACGTTTATTAATTTGAACTTTGTTTTTATAATTTGAGATTATTATTTGTCAATTTTATTATTTTATTAATTTGTAATTGTAATCTACTAGTAATATTATTTTTAGTTGTATTGTTAACTGATTGTATGCTGCCAAAGCGGGACCTGGAGAACTTGTACCTTTCATGCATCTACCAACTTTGTAAGCCAGGCTCGCACGCTAAATAAATTGAACTGAAATAACAATTACCAGAAGTACGTTTAATAGAAGTATCTACTTAGATGTAATAGATAGCCAGTATTCTGTGGTGGAGCTACTACTACGAGGCTTATTATAAATGCGAAAGTTTGTGTGTGAGTGTGTAAGTATGTTAGCAGTTAAGTATGTAAGTGTCTTTCCGTTCAACTCTGTCACTATTGAATGGATTGGAATGAAATTTGGCATGGAGCTAGCTTATACCCTGACTTAACGCATAGGCACATAGGCGGAAAATATTCGGTTTCTGTAGAATAGCTGGTGAAACCGCGGGGCGCAGCTAGTAGGAACTAAAATCAATTCTAGCAAGGAGTTCGATGTTTGAATATCGTTTGCGAGCTCGTTCGTTATTTATTTTGGATTCCGATCGTTAATAAAATGCGAAATAAAAAAATCCTACAAAGTTTTGTATTTAAGTTTATACATCGCGCCAACAAACATTTGTGTCTCTATTGATTACTTTCGTTGAGCCATGGCCTTTGATGTGCTCTATTGCTATTGCTATCAATATTGAAGTGCCAAAAATAGATTTAAAAATGATGTCAAATAAAAATGTATGCCTTATTTCTGATGATGATGATGATGCTATTTAATTAGCATCTTTCTGTAGAAAAATATTCATTGCATTAAAAAGATGGTTGATAAAAAATCGTTTTGAAATTCGCAGCAGCCCTATGGCTCCTATGCTGCGCCGCAGCCCTGGCAGGCGCCTCGGCGCTCTCAATCAACGTGAGACAGAATCCGGAGACACTATGCGCCGGCCAGGAGAACTTCCTTCGCATCGCCAACATTAACTCCTGTGTGAAGTACTACCAGTGCTACGCCGGACGGTCGTATTTGATGATCTGCCCTGATCACACTTGGTTCAACGAGCTGGAACAGGTGGGGTTTTTATACAGTTTCAGTGACAAAATGAGTAAATTTAATGCATAATGTACCTGTGGATATTATGTCCTCGTCCTAAACTAATTTTAGAACTTTTATATAAATTTCATTTCATTCATTTGTTTTTTTATCATGTTTTCTAGCGACATTACGGGGCACAAAAAGATTTAAGATGCAAAATCTCAGAGTCAGTGCATTACCGCGTCTGTTGATTTTCAAATTAAATTCTGGGCGGCGCTGAACTTTTATGGGCAAGCGTGGTGTCTTATCATCAGGCGTGCGACTTTCTCGTTTCGTCATCCAGTTTCATATACAAAATATTGAAATATTAGCAAATTCTTGTAGGCTGAGTAGGTAGGCTAGCCAAGCCAGTCTATTCTGCAAAACGAGTGAACGCGCAAGTGAAGTGATACGCTAAGTGAACTTCAATTTTTCTTGGTCATTACTGCAGCGAAATATAAAACGATTTGTTAGAGGCAAGTTAAATGAACTACGGCCAAATGTGATCACTAGATATTTTGACATTTTATATAGTAATCGGCAACATAAATGCGCCGGCTTACTTAGCGTACGTAAGCGTATTACGTAAGCGTCGCGCGCATGCTTGAGTAAATCTGCTCAAGCAAGCGCACGGTGCGTTCGCGTATTTCGAGAGAAAGATAGCGCTATACACATTCGCGCGCAGATGAAAAGAGATGGCTTTAGAGCGCGCTAGTCAAAAACCCATGAAGATAGTTGAAAATTACACCTAAACCATAAAATTACACGAAATTCTGTTCCATGCAATCCTAGATAATTATTTACCTTACTATTAGTGTATCTAATAATATCTTGAATACACAGTGAAAAATGTGTGTAAATCGAGGTCTTTTCTGTGATTTTTCAATCGAGAAAATGTCATGTAATCATTTTTTTCCCGCACATGCAATACTAGCTGTCAGAACCAAAAACACACATCAGAAAATAAGATTTTGTATCTACATAACTAATAAGGATAAAATAGAAAAATCACGTTTATATCAAAGTAGGCCGTTAACGTCTGTAAAAATACCTCAAACATCATAGTGCAAGATTGTGGCAACCTGGAGTAAAAAAAAGAGTACAAGGATTTTCTTGTTTAATTAGAACTTTTATATTCATTACAGGTTTGTGACAGATCAACGCCACCAGAAGGATGCCACACTCATCCTCATCCTGAGCCAGAACCCGAACCTGAACCAGAGCCTGAACCAGAAGATGAAGAAGTAGATGCAGAAGAGGAAGACGAAGTAGAACCTGAACCAGAGACCGAACCAGAAGAAGAACCTGAAACAGCAGTAGAAGAGGCCCCAGCGGAAACAGAGGAAGCTCAAGAAGACGGCTCAGGTGATGAATCGGGCGATGAATGGTTAGAAGAAACTCTAAAGAGAATCTACAAAACACCTAGACAGGAAGAGGTCGAGGCAGAAGAAGATGAACAAGAGATAAGAAAGCTGAGACAAGAAGAGGAGGAAGAAGAAATCGAAGAAAAGAAGAGGCAGCAAGACGATGAGGAACTAGAAGAAGAAGAACAGCGTAAAAAGCAGGAAGAAAACGAAGAAGATGTCGAAGACGAAGAGCGTAAAAGACAGGAAGATGATGAAAATGTAGAAGAAGAAGAAGAAGAACGTAAGCGACAAGATGAAGATGAAGAAATTGAAGACATAGAAGAACGTAAAAAACAAGAAGATGTAGAAGGGGATGAGGACGTAGAAGAGCGTAAAAAACAAGAAGAGAACGAAGAAGAAGAAATAGTAGAGATTCGTAAGAGACAAGATGGTGATGATGTAGAAGAAGATAAGGAAGAAGAACGCATTAGGCAAGAAGAAATCGAGGTTGATGAGGAAGCAGAAGAGCGTAGACGGCAAGAAGAAGGCGAAGAAGATGAAGAAGACGAACGCAAAAGACAAGAGGGTGATGAGGATGAGGCAGTACAAGAAGAAGATGAAGAAGAGGAAGAAGTAAAGCGGAAAAGGCAAGAAGATGATAATGACGTAGAACAAGACGAAGAAGTTGAAGAACAAGAACTCAAAAGACAAGAAGATGTAGAAGAAAACGATGAAAATGAAGAAGAACGAAAATTGGTAAAAATGTCTAAGAGAAAAGTTACACAAGACGATAATGATAGTGATGGCCATCACCATGGTCATGATCATGACCATCATCATGACCATGACCACCATCATAATCATGAACATGAAGAAGAAGAAGGGGACGAAAATGAAGGTAACGTAGAAGAATCATCCAGACAAGAAGAAGAAAATGAAGATGATGTAGAAGAATCATCAAGGCAGGAAGAGAACGAAAATGAAGAAGATGTAGAAGAATCATCCAGGCAAGAACAAGATGAAAATGAAGATGATGTAGAAGAATCATCCAGGCAGGAAGAAGACGAAAATGAAGGTGATGTAGAAGAACTTTCTAGGCAAGAAAATGATGAATCCGACGAAGAAGAACAGAGAAGATTTAAGAGAAGTATCAAACAAGAAGAAGAAAACGATTCAGATGATGAAATAAGACAAGAAGAACTCGAAGATGAACTCGAAGAATTGGTGAGGCAAGCAGAAGAATCCGAAGAATTTGAAGAATTAGTGAGACAAGAAGAAGAAGAAGAAAATATCGACGACGAAGAAGCAGAAAAGGCTAAAAAGAGTTTCTACAAGCGCCTTATTAGGTTTTTCGCTTAGAAGGAATCATTCAAAAGCAGTTCCGAAAGGAATGCTGACTTGAATAGCAAGGAATGTAGAATGTTGTTTTAACTTAATTAGTTTTATTTTGTTTTAAGTAACGAGATCACTTTGTGCAATTTTGTAAATATGGTTATTTATTGGTATGAGTGAGAATTATACCGTTGATCGAAATGATTTTCTTATTTATTTACTATTAACACACCACCCAATCCTTTCGCATATTTACTTTATAGTTCAAATTTAACTTTTTTTTTTTTACCTGTATTGGGTTCATTACAAAATTAATTTTATTTATTATTATAATAAAATATTACAGAAGTATATTATAATCTAAACTTAAATGTACAAACTAAAACTATAAACAAAATTATATTTAACTTATAAGTCATATACTAAATTTAATGTAATAATAAATGATCTTTAAAATGATGATATGAAATGATACCCTCTAAACTTATAATGAAACTGTAACGAGAAGTTTACTGTAATAGTGAGATATTTTTTTAAGATATATTTTTTTAGAAGTATTTGGGAGCAACAGTACCAAAAAATATAGTTTTCAAAATGTTTGTATGTCTGTCTGTCCGGGGTCAACTCAGAAACTAAGGCACGGATTTACATGATTAAATCTGTTCTATGGATTCAGGCGCTTAACATAAGCTTTGTTTCATCAAAATCAATGTTTTGTGCATCTAAATAAATAAATAAAAATAAATAAATAAATAAGTAATAAGTAAAATCGGTGCAGGAATACTGAAGTTATGACACAATTTAGGAAAATTTGTAAACATTTTAGATTTAATTTAAGTTTTTTTATTTTTTTTTGTAGTTTTAGGTTGTATATTTAAGTTTAGGTTAAAAAAAAATATGACCGTTGTGCAAATAATGTATAATTAAGACGAATTTATGAAAATAGCAGCGTTTTACCTGAAATAAAACGCATATACTAATACTTACCTAACTGGAAGCTTTTATATAGAGATACGTTTCCATTTCCGTCGAATAGTACCAGCGTTTTTGTACTTTTATCGCCTTGTAACCGGAAGTCGCTAGGGGGCGCCACCTGGCAGCTGCGCGCCATTTTGTTTTCTTGAAATATCGAGCGCCATTTGGAATAATTGGCTCATTTTTCAGAATTTCCACCAGGCAGAAATTAAAGTCAAAGCTTCCAGTTAGGTAAGTATTTTAATATGCGTTTTATTTCAGGTAAAACGCTGCTATTAAATAACTTGACCGTAACTGGAAGCTTTTATATAGAGATCCTGTTTGTTTTCGCCTGGTGGCGTCACCTAGAGCTTTTAATTGCAATTAATGTAACGCCAATGTGAACAGTTAATATTAATAATTATTAACTTAAATCACGTTTTTTAAAAATAAAATAAAAAATAAATAAAAGAAACTTTAGAAATGATTTCTCAGAACTTGATATAGTATTCTAGGATAGCTAATTCTTATCCAAAAAATGTAAAAATGGCTCTATTCATTAGAATATAAAGACTAGCCGTTAGCAAAAACGGCATAATAGTATTCGTTACCTCTTATTAAAAATGTATCTACACAAAACTGAAACAAGGCAATCATTTACTCAGATCTACTGGTTTACACAATTGTGTAAAATTTTACTTTTGTAAAATATAAGAAACATTTACTGATCACAATTTCAATTATCTAGTGTGCTAATCGAAACAGTATCTAGCAGACACTTGCAGACGACCCCAGACTAATAGCTTTATGGAGAAGCTGTGATGTCAGCTTTTTTAATCATAGATTTTACTAGGCCTGCTATCACTGTGCGAGGCAACAGTTTTGATGACTGAGTGACTGAGTGAGTCCATCCAACGTAATGGATTTAAATTGCGATCATTGTGCATTAGAAAGATAATTCCGACAAAACGGTATCTGACTATTAGTATCTGCATCGAACCTAAATTCAGGTAAAATATTTTTCTCTGTTACTAAAATTATTTTCTAGGCTACGACGACTTATTCATGAGCCTTTTTAATTTGTATTAATGAATAAAATTATAATATTACCGAGAAGCAATATATGCAAACATAATTACATTCAATTTTAGTTGATAAATAATTGTAAAATTTGACAAAAAGGCACGGACCCCGGAGTCCGTGGAGCATTTGTATTAAACAAACCTAATTACATAGTATATATTTCGAGAATATTATGTTACAAGAACATGCAAAGTTAACGACATAAAGAGTCAGAATTACTTGGCATATAATATGCAAGTTTATGTAAAATTAAGAATTTTACTAATATTAATAATCCAGTAGGATGTTTCGGCTTTTAAGTCCGTATATCTATCACTTGTAAGTTTTAAAAACAGTTTTAGCTATTATCAATTTATTATTTCGGTCTATTCTCCATTTCCCAACTTTAAGAGGGATATTTTGGACCTTCGGTGATGGACATGTCACATTGTCGACGTATCAATAAGATGTTTTGAAACATTTTTGAACGTGAGCAACGTTTCGAGCTACTTGAAATTAAAATTCGTTGTAAAATAGTGCTAGGCTATTTCTTAATTCCACATGAGCTACACGAGTACTCTGTAGTTAATATTACTATTTTGAAAAACACAATTTCGACTACATAGGCAGTTTATAGATAATTTATATATTGTCGAGACCTTGACCTCGAGACCGATGCATCAGCTACTCGAAAGTTCATTGAAGGCAATATAATCGGTGGTTGAGATTTCACCAGTTCAATTCGTTGCATACACCTTATGACTCTAGGTATTTACATTAAAATTCAAAATCAATATTTGCCGATGATGAAGTCCAACCAATTATAATCCTACTATCCAAGGATAGTATTATAGCAAGTATTTTCAAGTTACCTTTACGAAAGCTACTGAACCACATATTTTATATCATACGGAACTTTACAAAGGTGTGATTATTTGTTAGTCCAAGGCGGACCTTACTTTGCTACGCGCAAAATAAAATAGATACAAAAGTAACTACATACCGAAATAAGACATCCGGGCGGCCATTGGCTAAACGATTTATTCCAGATAGCCTTTGATCACCCTTCAAGGGTAGGCCAATATCCCAGCAGTGGGATGTTTATAGGCTGGTGCAGAATCAATCTAATTGCATGCTTTTGCTACCTAATTTGGTAGAAAATTATTTTAAAACTATGACATGGCAAGGTTCTCTAGCTTGGTTGTTTTCAACGAATCGCAGTTAACACTTTACAGGTTACTTTAGGTTATCAAAGAGGTTGCAACCGAATTATCGTTTATTTTTCCTAAGAGACGAAATTACACGATCTCTGTTACTTTCTTGATTTTACTGCAATTGTGGTATTCATCCATCAGTCGTTAAAACATAATTCAACCCGCGAGGGTGGTTTATTATAAGAGTTTGTTTAATTAATGCTCGATTAAATTAAATAAAACATTTATTAGGCACTGTCGTCCGTTGTGTCCAACGATGGCGACCCTGGTTTCCTCCAGCAGAGCTAGCATGCGCACCGTGACAAATCTTTTTGTTATGCATGAACAGGACACGACTAGGATTATGTATACGTTTGTGGCTGTGCGCTTGCAAGCCCTGCTGGCGTGTGCACGTATTTGGCTGGCAAATCTAAACTGTCTTTGCACAAGGTCACATGCCGTGCAATAAAACTGACCCGCGCTATTGTACATGTAGTTATAGGAGGATTTTGGTTGGTTCTTGCGACTTTGACGCTCGAGATCTAACTCTAATGTAGTCATAGGAGGGTTTTTTGGTTGGTTCTTGCGAGTTTGACGCTTGACGTCTTAACTCTAAAGGGTTAACGTCTTCAAAGCTACTGAACTGATCTTTTATGAGCAGCCTTCTCCCATTTCATGGTGGGCAACTTACACGCAGTAAGATTGCTTTAGAATATATTTATAACGATAAGAATATATTTATAAGCTTCAGAATATATTTATAAGCTGTTCGGCATTCTTAGCTGTCCATTCGCTAAATGTGGCCGCACCAACGCAGTTGACCTCATAAATTTTTGATTTCCACGAACTTGGAACGTGGAACTTACTTTTAGTTCACTGCACCTTTCCCCTACATGTTGCGGTGGGTAAAAGAACTTGCTTGAGTGCACTGCACTTCTCCCCTTCGAGGGGCGGTGAGCAAAAACCCTGCGGGGCTCTAGGAGCGTAATGCCGCTAGGATGTGTTACAAACCGGTTCCAAAATCACTGTACTAGTTTTGATGAGCTCTTGGTGTTGACCATGACGAGGGTATTTTGCTAACTGATATTCACCCCACGAGGGTAGATTTTTGCAAGGATGGGTTCTCCTTTGTAAAAATAAAACGTTTTTAGTGCACTTCTCTGCTGCGAGGGGCGGTGGGCAATGTAGCATTCACCCCGTTAGGGTAGTTTCTCATATACATACAATGCGAGTGCATACTGTATTCGTTGCTTTCATTTATTGCGGGCTTTAGGTACAAGTAAATATACTCTTAGCGACTTCATAAACAACTTAACACAATTATAAAAAATAATAAAATAAAAAATTTATTAAAATTCAAGTACAAATTCATAGCGGCTGTAAAATCAATGAATGAAAGAGGGTAGCTTGCAAAAACGCATCCACCCTGCGAGGGCAGTTTGTTATAACTTACATTACAAAATGACATCAACCCCGGGTTACTTTGTAACATGCAAGCATGTGCATGTTGCATTTATTGATGTGGAGCAAGTGGGGGTTTTTGAGAAATACGGTATACGGTGATAAAGTAATTTTTAAAATTATTTCTGTCCCCATTTTTTTTTTTTTTTTTTTTTTTTTGCCACTTCCGGTAATAAAGCACTAGCTGACCTGCCCGAAACTATTGAAGTAATTTTAAACCACGGCCACCTCTGGAAGCCCCTCGAGAGCTTCCACGGCCTCCGGTGTTACCAGGCTGAGGCCTCGAGCCTCGAACCACACTCTCTCACTATATTAGTTAAGATAAGTTTGAGGAGGGTAGTAAAATAGTATAATTTCATTGAAATATTTACAATATGACATTCACCCCGCAAGGATGGTTTGCCACAATCATGCGATTGCATGTTCGTTCGTGTATTCATATCTATCCCGCGAGGGTAGTTTGTTACAACAATGCGAGTGTTGTTGTAGTGATTGTTTCTTTAATTTACGAAATACATTGAAGTACTTGCAACATTAAATTCACCCCGCGAGGGAGATTGTATAGTTTTATTTGAATGTTGACGCTTCATAGACAGCTACATATGGGGGATGCCAAGTAATAAATAAGATATTGACAAATAACACCCAGATCCAGAGCAGATATTGAAATTCACCATTTAAACTGCCCGGCCGGGAATAGAATTCAGGACCTATACTTATTAAGCAGACGCGTCCAATTAAGGCACGATGATCTTCTCGCATACTTGTAACGGTGTCATGGAGATTTAACTGCTTTCAATACGATAGAAAACAAAAATTTAACGTTAGTTTAATGGATCTCTATATCTGTAATGATTGTTTAGCGTACATGCTAGGCTACGTAAGGTGTCATGTAAATTCCCATCATCGTTTGATTCTAGGTTTGTGAAACCTGGAGCATGATTATATCTTACGTCGAACTATAAGAGTTACACATTACAAAACATTTTCGTGGTGTATGTATCAAATCAAATAAAATAATTTTTCATTTTTGGAACTAGTCTGTTGAAAGACTTTGTTTATAATTATAGTGACACGTTGTCACGCCACATCAGGAACCTGTCTAATAAAATGTTGCTCAGCTCACCTATTTATCAATCATGGATGAAGTAGTCACAGCGAAGTTTAGCACGCCTACCGCCTTTCGCTGATGAGAAAGATAGAAGATTACGCCCTCGTTCAGGCAGCATGAACCAAACCAAGACGATTCTGAAGCCGAGACATTATTTTCTGGTAACTAAACTATTCAAAAAACACTGGTAAGCCACAAATGGGTTAAAACACCCTTGGGCAAAATAAAAAATAAAATATCGAATCAGTGATTCGTATCGAACGGGAAACCCGTTTAAATTATAATCACGAACATTAAAATATTATGTGGGTACTTACTCCGTGAAATTGGATGTATTATTTATACATTACACTAATGTTATTTTAAGAAAATAACTTGTCTACTAAGAATTTCACCACATTATATAAATATCACTTTATAATAATATATCTATTACCACATAATAATAATAAAATTACGCAACAGACGTAGGCCAGGAAGGCTGCTACAGAGTTGTTGCTTCGACGAAAAATTTCACGCCAATGATTCCAAATGGCGCTCGATATTTCAAGAAAACAAAATGGCGCGCAGCTGCCAGGTGGCGCCCCCTAGCGACTTCCGGTTACAAGGCGATAAAAGTACAAAAACGCTGGTACTATTCGACGGAAATGGAAACGTATCTCTATATAAAAGCTTCCAGTTACGGTCAAGTTATTTAATATGAGAATATCTGTTATAAGTTGACACACGGAACATGCCGGATCCATAGTGCACAAGGCTCAGCTTAAGCCGGTTTTTTTGATTATCTTTAGAGTTTGTAGAATTAAGGGATGAGTTGACATGCGGTTTTCTAAAAAATGGACCGTGGTAGGCTTTATAAAAGCTTTGTTTCATTAAAATTGGTTCACGGAAACTGGAGATCTATATTACGCAATACGAACGTTGAGTAGGTACCCTTCCAAAGCAAATTTATATCATGTCTTCTGAATCGCGGTGATTTAGATACCGTTTCGGAGATTTATCTGTTCTGATCAAGAGATCTGTGTTGATCTGTTTTATTGTAAGAATATAAAATGGACTGACTGATTAGGATATCGCAATCATCCCTACCGGTCATGTCATGTCTGATCCTTATAGAAATTTGAATTTGACAATTTTATACACAGGTGTTTTTGTTTCCGTTACAGGACACGGGTGGGTTTTTTTTAAATTTGGTTTTATGGTTCAAAAAGTGCTTTAAAAAAAAAAAAATATTGTACGTTCATGTACCAACACAGCAACGGTACAATGCTATAAATTCTGGAAGGCTAGCACTTTATACTGCGCGGCCGCTTTTTTGTAGCCAACCAGACTGGTCGGTTTATCACTGTTTTGTTTCATTTTTTTTGTATATATTGATATCTCTTAAATTACCGAGTATATTGCGCTAAAATTTTACAGGCGGACCATTGAACTAATGCACTAATTGTGTGTACGTACAATTGATTAGCCAACCCATAAAAAAACTCGTTCAATCCAATGCCGAAAGCTGCCGTGGCTTAGTACTCGTTTTTATAAATAACTCATTAATTACCAACAGTATACAAATGAAACGTAGCAAGACGTTGTACGCCATTATAAGGTACATACTAACTATAAGAGCTAGTCTCTAGAGCGCCTATTAGCAGTACTAGAACCCTATAAACTTATTAGCGCACATTTTTTTTTAGCCACATGTGTAAAAAAAAGAAACTGTAAACCTTATTGTTTAGGATATCTAGGCTAAATGATAGAGCGTTCTGCTGACGAAAAGTGTTTTTCTCAGTCTTAAAAACGCCTGGACGCATAAATTTCGACAAATTTCCGCTAGGAGTACGCACACGCAATTATCCACTAAATTTTGATTTACTTCTTCAGTGGTATCCACTACGGACTGTTGCAGATACGGGGAACGCGGTATGGGTATGGGCATACCCAACTTCTAACTTCCGAGTTCTCGAGTAGTTTCAAAGACCCAGCTTTAGGTGGCGAACGCGCTGCGCGACCCCCCATAGCGCCCGCCAGCCCAATTTTCCAGTACGGTTTGAATGGTGCCAGCCACTGGCATCGTGTAAATCATACTTAAGGATGGTGAACGAGCGCTCAATCTTGTTAAGCGTTCTCCACAAGTAGAAATTAATCCGCTTTAGAGCTATGCCTTTCAATATCAGCGAGGGAGAGGGACTAGGAATATTAAATACAAAAAAAATATTTAGCAATTTATTAATTATCATACAAAATAAATCTCAAATACAATATAATTATTATAGTTATAGTAACACAACCAAAGCGAAAAAATAAACATTGAATTTGAGAAGTACATTTTTAAGGCGGAGTCACACTTTGATAATACATATATAGAATTTACTTTTGCGATAGTTTTCTTTGCTCGATTAGATTCCAATTGTCTTATCCAAGTGTGTCCACAGCTTTATGTTACGGTAGGCCCGCGCTAAGATTTGCCATAAATGCATCCTTAGGATATACATAATAGAAGTTATTTTTGTGTGTAGAAGTTAACGACTTGAATGTTAGAATTAGTCTACTCATTGGCAGTAAAAACTTTAAAATACTGGCAATATTTTTATGACATAAAAAGCATTAAGTTAGGTATAAAAAATAAACATCTAAAATTGTACAATAGTATTCCAAGAACTTTTAAATTAAATAAGATGGCCGACAAGCGACCCCCTTTTTATGATCGCAAACATAATTGAATTAGATGTACATAGTATCCAGATACAACACAATGGAGAATGCCAATGAAAACATTAAAGCCTTGTGGTGTAAGTCACGAATACCAAATACCGAAAAGCACCTTCAAAATTATATATATAGTGATATATAAATTTCAAAGAAAATTAACAAATATTTTGTAGTCAAGTTTTTGGCAATGAAAAGTCCGTTCAATTTAGTCAATCGTTATGGTCAAACTAGCCCGCAACTTGTAAGCTAGGCGGCAGACATAGAACGATCAGAATCTTATGGGAAAAATCAAGACAAACATAATTACAATCATCGATAATCTACAGATATCCATAGATTCTTATTTTTTTTTGGCATCAGATTCTGGTCGACCTATATTTACGGGTCACCGTATATCGCTTATATCAAAACTTTATGGTCCACCTAACGCACAGTATAAAAGATTAGCAATGAGTAGATATGTGATGTGTTAAAATATTCGTAACAGCAGCGGTGGGATACATCACAAAGTTGGAAATCTAATGAATACGAAATATCACAAACGTGTCTTGAAATCTATTTCACCGCTGACGAACGATTAAAGCCTACCCTAAAGCGAATATAATAATGTTGTATAAATCTAGCATAACAGATAACCATTGACCAGATACATATTCCTCTACAAAATTATTCGACCGTATGTTATGAGACGGGTGGTTATTAAAACACGAATTCAACATCAAAATCATCAAATCTTTGGCTCAACGCACCGACCCATATCACACGACCGTTACATCGAAAAATATCACCATTAAGCCTGCCGCTTTGTCACATCCAAAACGGCGTAGATTCGTTTAAGTAATACTAAAACTATAAACTACATTTACAAACGTACGCTGTTAAAAATTGATAGTTAAAGGAACGGTAGTTAAGAAATAAATAAACGATAAACAAATATATACAAAACGCACCAAATTTCGGATGCGACAAATGAGACATTTTATATACCAACCACGCAACAATTCCGTCCAAATCCATCAAAAGGTCGTAAGTAAAACTACATCTACGGCGGTTACATGAAAATATCACCAGCGCGAATATTAAGTTGCAATCTTCGACAAGACTATAAGTACTAGATTTAGGATCGCTAAAGCAAAAAAATATACGACAATAAATAAAAGTGTTGTCGTATTTCGAACTAATTCGGCTCAACTAGAGCCAGACCAGACGCATGCACGCGGTGTATTGAGCTTCAAAACAAATTGTATTATATATATCAATATATTGAAATAGATAATCATTTTATAACCTTTTTGTAGTTGCTAGCTTCAAATACCTCGATGTGCCTTTTGTTCGTGGCCTGAAATCTAGTACCACTATAGTTAATCGAAGTTTACAATACCGTTAGTTTTATAAAACTGTAATTACTATAGAAAATTTAAAGCGTGCTCCTTAAACGTTACATCGTATCAAATCCTTTATATTATTCAGTAAAAAAGTATCAAACGGCCGCTGCTTGTACAAAATATCTAATCTATGTGAGTACGTCAAATATACGTTCCGTAGGCATCTTTTATAGGGTCTAGTTTAAATGGTAACATGTAACTTTCGATAAGTACCATTGTAGGTTGATCCCTGGTACAGATGCGTTCACCCGCGCGTTCCGTACGACGCGTGTAACAAAGACCAAAATATCGGGCTAGGTGATCAGAACAGGCCGACTTCTTTTTTCATGCTTGTCTGCTTCCACGCAGGGAGTATCGAGAATTCTTCTTTAGACATTCCGAAAGCCTCCTGTGAGAGAAAAAAAGACGTTAAGGACGGCTTGACAAGTTGTGGTGGCTCAGTGGGAGAATGCTCACCTCACATTCGCGGGGTCACGTGTTCGTACCCGGGCGGGCCCGTACCAATTAGTTTTGGAATTTACTAACGGATATACGGCTTTTCGGTGTAGGAAAACATCGTGTGGAAATCTGCATATTTCCGGAAAAGAAATTTGATGGCGTTTGTTAATCCACCAACCTGCACTGGGCCTGCGTGGATAATGGTGATAATTATGGCCTAATCTAACTAAACCCTTCGAGATAAGGCTGATATCCCAGCAACGTGAAGTTTAAAGTCTGATACTGATAGATAGAATTAATTAATTTTTTTTACTGACACTTTTTTAGAAGTCGTAAATTAAAATCACAGATCACCCCTAAATACCGCATACGCGATTGTTGTGCCGACAAAAGCTCACCAAAGTTAGAAGAAAACGCGTGGACTGTGACCAAGCGTTTTTATTGGCTATCACAATGTTACACTTTCACGCGCCTACCAATGAGCCAATGAGAGTTAATTTTTACAGGTGTACTTTCACAGATTTGTAGTGCGTTTCGATAAAATACAGAAAATTAAATTGAACATGTTCCATAAATCCCTGTTATGTCACGCACTGTTGCCCCAAGGGAGAAAATTAAGTATTATAAGGATAATTTGGGATTACGATGTACTGAATAAGTTGCATTTTAATTTAGTTAGCGAGGTACGATTGTTGGTTCCGAAGATGACAATTAATACAATAAACTTCTCCTATACACGCTAATCTGGATACTGGCTACTCAGAATTCATCAAAAAGTGCATAAATCGAGTGTTCTTTAACACGTACCAGAAATTCAGGTTTTAACAAATGTTGACATTATCTGAGAGTAAGACTAATACGAATTCATATCGAAGTGATATGAGTCACATACCAAAACAATAATAATAAGTGTCAATACCGTGAGTCATCTTACAGATCACGTCTGTTGATGTATCACAAAGAGAAATACCACTTGAAGCGTTGCCCCTAATTCAAATGCCTCTTCTTAAGTCAAGGCAAAGTCAAGTTTATTTTCTCGAAAATATATGATAATATATTGTGAGTGAATTACCACAAAGTATGGCAGAGATTTTAGGTCTCCCCTAGGACGATTTTGTACCGATTTTACATTTCCGGACTGGAAACCCATTTCGGTTTGTCTACGTTTCTCGGGTATTCCCCATCAACTTTGACAGTTGTACTTTTCAGAACAGTAGTACATTGACAGTAGTAGTAATTTTCGATTTATGTTAGTCTTAGGGGATGCCCCTCCGGATTTTGAATTTTAAAACGTTGACAAAAGTACACAGAGTGCGGTACTACTAAAATAATATCACCAAGCTTTGCCGCCCTAAGCCCGGGCCTACTCGGCCTATTGGGAAATCCTGTAACTTACCAAGAAGTTAAAGTGTTTTACCAAGAAGTCAGGTTGACTTGTCAGGAAGCTAGGGTGCCTTAACAAGAAGTCAGAGTGTCTTGCCAAGAAGTGAGGGCGAGTTACCAGGAAGTCGGGCGAAGAGAGATGCCTCTCCAGGTGGTGCGGGTCGACGTGGTCGGGCAGCGGCCGCCGCTGCAGCGCGGCCAGCGGCAGCACCGCGTCCTGGCAGCTGAGCCGCGAGAGCTCGCAGGCGCCACTCAATACCTCGCCCGCCTTATACCCGTGCTGGAATTTACAGTGCGAATAAGCAAGTGTGCAAGCGGATTGTATAGCGTATTTTTACAGGGTGAAAACGTTTGGGGTTGAAGGTACGTTGCTGTCTTTTGGAAAATCTGTTGGTTTTAAAACACCGACACCTGTACAAGCTTTTACTCAGCGCACCATATTAAAATTTTCTTGCGTTTTCTGTCCATTATAGCTTAATTACTCATAGTGGATTTATCGAAACCAATTTTGCGGCAATAGACAGGTTGAGTCAAGAAATTACGTCTAAAATGATCACCTAGATAATATTGGTGTGCTACGAATCTCAATAAGCTGATTTTAATCTTGGTTTTTGGTTTAGTGAGAAGTTTACTTATACTAGTTTTCACCTTGATTTTTTTGTTGGCGTTATTTCTTGATACGACCTATTTATTGGCGCAAAAATTAATTTAGCGAACAAAATCTAGCGCGCTGAGCGAAACGTTGCACCTTAATATATTTACAATTTCTACAAAATTGTGTTAATTTTGTAATTCTGTTGATATTTTATCTATAATTTTATACAAATATTATATCATTTGCCTCTAGAAATAGTTCCAGTTCACTATTGTTTGATATATATTGATAAATAATTATGTTGATCTATTTTGTATGCACTTATCACCCGAGCACCAGAAGCTGAGGGGCAGTGTGGCATCAGCGCGAATGGCCTTGAAACAAGCAGGACACCTTGTACATCAAATTGAACGCGTGCGAAAGAGAAAGAGTGTTTTCCTTCTTACACGCGTTTTGCGCTAGCGTTTCTACTCTTCGCTATGCGTGATAAAATCAACTTCATTGTGTCGTAGCGAGAAACAACATTTACTTAAAACTCATCTCGCTGTGAGCCTCCACTGCGAGATGACTAGAGTACTATTATTTATTCTGTGCCTATATTTCAGCCACCACATTTCTAAAATTTACAATAAACAGTTTATATCAAAATATACATTTCTTTGCACCACAGCCTTTTATCATTCTTGATAAACTCATCGCGATTTGGCGTCGATTCTTTTGTAATACCCACTAACTAAACCAATTTAACAGGACTTAAATGTCAAAAAGATAAAGCTGTCAAATATAGTTTTTTTAGAATGGTACAAAAGAATATACGTCTCAGATATCATCTTGCATCGATTGGTCGAATGTACGGCAGAGTTGTACGGTTTTAACTAAGCAGCCAAAACGCGCCCATCGATCCGAGTGGAGCGCAAAAAGTACCAATAAACACCTCAACCAGTCTTATCTAACACCACAACCGTGCACGTTCCGTCTCTGTTTAACTCAGCCACATGAGAAACAAAAACCGCGATACGCGCCAATAAATACAAACTTACTGACAACCGCGACAAACTTACTGTAGTTTTGCGGTACTCTATTTCTTAAAAATAAAATGTAACTGTGTAATTAATAAAAAAAAAAAAAAAAAAACATCCTTATATAACACCACAACCGTGCACCGTCCGCCGTTGTCTCGCCTTCGTTCAACTCACCGCGATATTAGCCTCAGCGGCGTGGTCGTGCTCCGTCCAAGTGTCGAAGAGGTCGGTGAAGGCGTGCGGTTCCAGTCCGGCGGCGACCACGCGCACGTCGGGCGGCGAGGGTCGGGACACGCGCCAGAACGCCTCGGCGGTGCGCAGCGCGGCCAAGCGCATCGCCTGCCATCGGCCCGCGAACGCGCCAACACCTGCAACAATACCGCACACTCGCTGGTAAAACAAGGATTTTTTTCAGGTTTCGCCCTATATATTTATTTATTTTCCAACTTACAGCTTATTATTACAGGTCACTAATGCGATAGCGAAGCAGTTAAGTATAGTTAAGCATAACACAACACCCTTAACGCTATCTTCGTAAATTATCACAATCAAATAGGTCAATTTAAACCGCAATGACGTTGAGAGTGCGAAGTGCCCGCCTCAACATACCGTTTAGGCCGCAAGAGATAATATAGAAAAACACAAACAAACATACTTATATACACCTTAACACATTACCCTGCTTTTGGGCAGTCGGGTAAAAAGAACGCCAATAGAGAAAAAATGCAAAAGCAACGCGTAAGAGTTGGATTCATTTTTTTTTTTTTAAGTATGTCTTTTATAAACCACCGTGGATATGCTACAAATGACTTGAGTGGCCGAGCTGACCATTAACTTGTTATTTTTTTTTTATCTCTTGAAAATAATCACAAAACTCGAAAAGCTCTAAAGGCCATCGTTCTCAGAAGAACGATATTGAAATAAAAATAAACAGAGAAAAAAAAATGTTCCAAGAAATAGGAGTATAATATTATGTATTTTAAGGTTATTTTTTTTGTAAGGGGGAGGCCTATGTTCAGCAGTGGACGTCTTATGGCTGATGATGATGATGATTATGTATTTTACTTTTTTTACTACTTTTTTTTTTGACATGGATTTTTATGTTATTATTATTACTTAATGTTTAATTCTTAACGCTTTTTTGTATCTAATTGTAATGTAGTTAGTGTAATTGGGTTAATACCGTACTAATGAAATAATAAAAAAAAACAAATAAATCAGCGTGGGTACACTGGGTAGATAGGTGGAATCGAACCTGCGTTCCTCTCGGCGGGCTCGAGCTCGCCGTCCTCTTGGCGCGGCCACCAGCCCTGCCACAGCCACACCCACACACCGTCGTCCAGCAGGAACAGAGCTGCAACACCAACGAACACGATCAGATCAAAAATAATGTAAATCCATACACTGCACTTTCCGCTTCAACTTGCGTCTTCTCTTCAACTTTCAGTATATGTTGCGTCCTTCGACCAAAATAAAACGAATGGACGAGCCCTAACCACACAGCTTCCATAAAAATATCAAGTCAAAACAATAGAACTTAGGCTTTAAGGCGCAGGGTAGTGCAAAATTAAATTGGGCATTTAGGCGCCGCACGAGCGCCATCTACGGGCGGCGCGCTGCCCTACTATCGAACTAGCGCTTCTATGCGGCTAGATGGCGCGCGGCCGGTCCGGCGTCTCAGAAGATACCTACTGAGTTGCAGTGTTGTTCTCCATACAGCAATTGCCATATTATACGGTTTTTAGGCACGCTACGCTTCAAATACACGGCATACGGCAGCACTTCCAAAGCCGTATAATATTTGTATGAAATATACGGCAATCCACGAAAGAGTTAAAAAAACTGCCATTACAAATTTTTCGTGTAACGTAACGCACCGAGCACCCGGAATTCCCCGTTGAAAAACGCCCTCTATGAATACGACAATATTGAGATGTTGGACTATTAAGTGATTTGTATTTACATCGCTTCACTAAGCTTAGAGAAGGTGTTACGATTAGTGATACATTGATCAGAAAAAATAGAAAATTCAAGGGTGAAAATGTCGACACTGCGGAAGATAAGAGAAGAAGAGATACCATTTCCAAGTGAAAGTGACACATAACTTCTAACCACAATTCAAAATATACATGGAGACCAGTAAATAAAAGCTAAGAATCATAATCTTGAATACAAATTAATGAAAAATTAGAACATACGGCATTTTTTTTTGATTTTGTCCCAAATACGGCAATTTTGGAGTGTAGATACGGCAGCCCCAAAATCGACTTGGAACAACACTGCAGTGAGTTGTTTCAATGTTTTCATTACAGAATATTTTATGACCAGAGACTCATCTCTTCAGAAGAGAACAAAATTTTTTTTATTGAACCAAAATTTAGTACGCTAGCTTAATGTTAATGAAGAAAAAACATACAAGTTAATTTTGATCACACTTCAACTAATATTATAAATGTGAAAAATTTGTTTATTTTTGATTTATTATAAACTATGATTGATTTTTGAATATTATAACATTAGCTGATGTGCCTTTATAAAGTGATATATTTTTTCATTAAAATCCAAAGAAACTCGGTTTGTTTACTAAAAAAATAAAGAACTGTTTATGAACGGTTAAGGCATGCAACGATGACGAACAAAAAAACATTAATTTAGCATTTGCAATGCGTGATTGACGTTTTAGAAACAACTTTGATGGTCTTGGTTTCCGCCCACTCTTATTTCCCATATTTATTTTATGATACTAATACTCGATACTAAACCACTAGAATACACTCGATAATCAAACCAAACGGCTTGAGCTTAGGTATCTGCCTATACTATACCCACAGATCATCTGTGACTATACCGCACGGGCGCTGAAAAGTGCTCAGGCATGCTCATCCACGAACGTGTGAGTTCTGGCAACGCCGCAAAGCGCGTGCCGCGGGCGGGGCGGAATGGCAACCTCGCTCTCACAGGCATACAAATACAATGTGAAATACAATACACCTATTGCCTGATCGTATTTTGCGAGCACAATACGTTCGTGAAGAGCGACGTTTTTGTAGGCGCAAATAGTTTTTGTTTAAAAAATCGTTATGTTGATCACTGTTCAATACAAATAGACCTGTACAGAAAAGGTACGCACTATAAGAACAACTAGTCCGAGTTTGCTACTAAGCGAATGTGAAACACCCATAAAAAACGCTTTGCTAGATCTTGGTACATCAAAGTAGTTGAAATAGTTGTGGGTGTTCACTGGTGCTAGCTATAACCGACAGCAAGTACTTGGAGTCGGCAATAATAACTACAAGATATGTGTAATAGGATGTATAAATATCGACGCTCCACATGCTATATTTTTCGCCAGAAATGTTTCTAAAAACACCTTGTTTTCGTGTTTTTGCCTTTCCCATCACCTTAATACGTAATTAAAAGTATGTTTAGTACATTTGTCTAAAAAAAGAGATAGCGAATATAATATCAAGGCATATTTTTGCGGATATTTGGATCGCATGTATTGACGAACGTACGTCTCGCACTTTTTACAGACTGAGAGCGACTGAAACAAGATGAGCGCCGGCGCTCTCTTTAAAGTCTTAAAAATTCTCTTACTTGGGCCTGTCCATTCATTTTACTTTGGAAGTAGGTTACGTCTAGTGCTTGTCATAACTGTCTAAGCCGGAAATCTACCGCTTTGTGGAGCGAGGCTAGTTTGAAACGTATTATTTTTCCTCAAAGAAATATAGTTCTACTGTCTTCATGTGTGTTCCGTGACATCCTCAACACAGGTAATCCTAGTGGGGAGCTATCAGTGAGCGTGTATAGTTCTGCTCATTTGAAATTCCTAGTAAAAACAAAGAAAACATCATATCATATATCCAGCTAAGCTACAGACAACTAAAGAGAAATCTTTAAAAAAGGAAAACTCACCCGGTTGCGAAGCCGAATACAGCTCCTTTTGTTCAAAAGGGAAGGGTGTCACCAGATGTTCGTGCCTTAACGGCGACAGCACCTCGTTCGCTTCGAACTGCCCGCTCAGATCCGTGAAATGGAACAGCCTCGGAGTCGCGTCACTACACTCCTTGCCACCGCTCAGAACGGAGTTATAATACTGCTTATTCGCTACTCCTAGTGCCTCCAACACCTCCTTTGGCTCTTCGCCCTCTTTCACTTCGGTTATCGTAACATCTTCAACGCCTAAGTAAGCAGACTTCCGAGCGATGAGCTTGTTCGCCAGTTCGATAGCGATGCTCTTCGTGTGTTTGAGACTGCGTGCTCCATGCCAGATGTACAGACAGCCTTTTTCAGTATCGACTAGGAGTAACGACCCTCGGCTTCGCAACTGACGGACGGAGCAAGGGACTTGGAGTAAGTACGCTTCGTTAGATAAGTTCCCGCGCGTGACGAAAAGCTTGTAACGGCTTTTGTCTGTGCCTTTCTTTCCTTGATGTATGACTAGGTTTCCTTGGAAAAGGTTGAGGAAAGCTGGCGGTTCGTTGCCTTGAGCTACGCGAACTTGGGGGCCTTTTTCTCTGTCTAATTCTACTGTAAGTAATGCGGCCGCTCCTTTTTCGTTCGGCGATGCGTCTTTGCCCTGCCAGCAGAAGTAGGCGCATCGATCGCGGCCCGTCACGTTATGCTTTGAAGGTTTCCCGTTCAGTTCCCTCCCCGTCGTAGTGATCTGGTACTCCCAGCGTATAATGTAACTATCGCCCGAGAAGAATTCCCCCACGTCTGGAGTATTTTCGACTTTTTGAAAGTCGTACTCTCTGATTACCCATTTACAGACGGATTTAGTCTTAATATCGTAATGCCTCATATTTTCTTTGTCGTAGTAATGCGTGCCGCGGCCTATGTGAGACCCTTCTAAAATGAGATCTGGGTCTTGGTACTCGTTCGACCACATTTCCTCGGCGTCGCACGGCGTTATCTCGACTGCATTAGGTTTATTTTCCTGCGGCTTTACTTTTATCACGCGACTGTAGTCGGGCCAGTCTATGAATTTTTCCTTGAAGAGTATAGTTTCCATGTGTTGTGTGATTTTGGATAAAATGGCCCATTCGGGTCTGGATTTTGATACTTTGCTCGGTGGAGTGATTTCGCTCCTCACCCCTTGATACGTGGCAGCGTTCAGGGGGTTTATATGACACTCTTCGTAATTATAGCCTTCATCGAACAGCTCTTGAGCGAGCTGAGCGGCGCGCCTTCGACTTTCTAATAGTACATTCTTTCCATACCAGATGTACATTTCGGAGCCAAAATCGAAGACGATCACTTTAGATTGGTTTAACATGGCTATCTTGGGAAGCTGACCCCAGTATTCCTTTATCGGTACTAGTTCATCATCGATGACTTCATAGCACATGTTAGTTTGTACGATGCAAGACTCGAAGATTTCGTCCTCATCCGCGTGGCCAGTTTCGACCGGTTTGTAGTTTTCTACGCCTTCGGTGACTCCTAAGAGAGACCAGAACTGGTTCCACTGTTTGTTGGTGTAGTTTTTGGTTTGTTCATCGATTTTTACGACTCCCGTTGAGCTCTTGCAGCCGAGGTCTTTGGTGTTGTGG
Organism: Apocheima hispidaria; assembly: GCA_947579745.1. Taxonomy (NCBI): domain Eukaryota; kingdom Metazoa; phylum Arthropoda; class Insecta; order Lepidoptera; family Geometridae; genus Apocheima; species Apocheima hispidaria. Next base: position 4,587,152 of record OX388157.1, on the reverse strand, counting down.
ATATGAAGAGCGATGTCAGTGCTCCGATTCCTGAAGGAAAAAAAATTGCTTTTGAACAAATTTGTACATGAGTATACTTCTTTGGTAATAAATAGGAATAACATTTCGGAGTGTAAACACGTTTCGTATAACAATTTGGTCGGCGCCGGCTGCCGTTTAACAAACTGGAAAGAAAGAGAGATAGAGAGAAATATATTTTCCTCTTATTTTCTCTCGTTGGTATGCGGTCCTTGGTTGTCAGGTGTGTTAGCGGTCATAAATTAAATAAACGATTGCTATTTCAAATTCAATAATACATTTGATAATTTCACTGTTACATCTCTTAATTTCCACCAATGAGTGGCCAAACAGTCGACGACGTCATTCTCCTACCAATAACAACTTACCTCTCAATGACATTGGCGTAGTGGCCCATGTATAGAAACACTTGGTCGGGAGTGACGAGCAAGAAGCAATCGCCCCGGTTCACGTTCGTATGCAAGGGCTCTATTAGACGAGTCTGAAATTAAACAAACAAAATAAGTCAGATTACTGACCGGTGTACCAATTCCTAATGTCATAAATACCGAGTCAGAACAATGAGGAAATGCAAATTCTGAAGAGTGATCAATAATACTCTTCAGCAACGAAGCAAGCGACAAGAAGAAGATTTAGGTAATGTAGCAAAGAGGAAGTTTCATAATTGTTTTTATCAGTCTCTTATCGGTTTTCCTGAGAGTTATTAAAGATTCATAATCACGCGGATCGTAATTTGGCTAGGAACGCTACTTCAATGTAGATGCAATTGTCGCGTAGCATCAGATTACTCTACCATAGACTCGTATATAACTAACAAATAACATTCGTTTTCAATACACTAAAACCCGTGTACCTCCCGTCAACCGTCACCTTGACGTTAGGGATTTTTACTGTGACAGTTTCGTGGCGTTGAAAATGGCGCGGTGGCGGCTCAGCGGAGCGCTACGTCGGCGATGTCCTGAGTCACTAACAGTAATCAGTTTTTCATGCTCATAGAACCCGTCACGCATATGCTTCAGCTGCTAGATCGTAGTAACTAACAAGATAACAACTGTAACTACAAAAATACTCACTTGAACCCGTCTCCTCCCCTTGACGTGCAGTAGCATGACAGGCTTGGTGCCGTTGACGATAGATGGCGCAGCGGCGGCGCTGCGAAGCGATACGTTGGAGAAGTCTTCTTTGGTTGCTAAAGCGGCCAGCGCTTCAGCTGCTAGGCCGCAGTTCGCTGTCGCTATAATGAGAGACGAAGGGAATAAATATTTTTGCACTAATAAACAGGCGCTCGATTTGCTAAATTTGTTCAGTTCATCGACATTCTCTCGGTATAATAAGTATAATGCAGGCTAATTTAGAGTCGAACCGAAGACAAAAAAAAACTTCAGTTAACATAGAATAAACAAAGAAAAAACTCCGGAAAAAATTGATGGATTTTGCAAGATTTTCCGATTACTGATTTCCGATATGAGTTTTTCCGTTTTTATCAACTTCTTTTTTCCGCACCAACTTGTTTTTGGTTTTTGACTAGGGTCGTTTTTACGCCATTTATAAACAGTTTTTTCACCTTTTTCCTTAATCAGGTGATCGCGGATAGTGGAAGGTAGTGCGACGTATTCTTCGCGGATATCCGTCCTCGCCGCTAGAGCTTTGAGGGGATTCCGCGACGCAGCATGTCGCCTCTCGCGTTTAGCTCGACGGGCCCATTCACTCGCCAAACTGTGGATGAAATCATAAAATAGGTAAAAGCAAAATATAAATACATACTATTGCTATGGGCAAGAATGTCGCGTATTTGTACATTTGAAAACTAGTTATATTAAACATTTTGCTATGATGAGGCCGTGAAATTGGACTTCTATTAACTAAGAAATAATAAATATTGGTGGACGTTTTTCACACAGCGCCATCTAGCCCCAAATTAAGCAAGCTTGTACTATAAGAATCACACGACTGATAGAATACAGACATACTTTTTTTTTGTAAATACGTACATACAATACATAGACACATCCAGACAAAGGACAAACATTTGTGTGATGAAACACAAATGTTTGTCCTGTGTGATATGATGAACATTTGTGTGATGGAACAAGTGTTTGTCCTGGGTGGGAATCGAACCCAAAACCTACAGCTCAGAAGGTGGAAATTCGCCCACTGAGCCACAAGGCTAGACAATTCCACTCAACAAAACTAACTCCAGAGTTTTGGCGGGAACGTGAAGAATTCATGTCGCGTCATTTTATTATTTTCCAAAACTTGTGTTATTTCGAGTGTTAATGTGTAAAAACGGTGAATTTTTACCCGTTAAGTGTTCGTGAACATGCACGAGTGTTGGTGAATGGTATAATATCTTGAAAAGTGAATTTTCGTGTTGTTTCCAAAACTCCATAGAAGGCTCTAGTAAAGTTTTCACCACTTTACTGGGGCATGACTTGGACTTGACCGTGACTTGCTTTGCTCGTCTTTGACCGTGACTAAGACTTGTTTGATAATATCTAACAAAACTTGAAAATATATATGTATACTTGACACTGGCAAATGCATAAGACGTGCGACGCCAAAATCCTCATAAGAAGAAAGAGAAAAAAAAAAAAAACTAACTCCAATTAGCCAAATAGAGAACTTACGGGTCTCATTCCGACGACAACCATTTTTACAACTCTCAACAAAAAAAAAAACGGGTTTCAAACAGCTTCTTGAAATCACTGGCGTTCACACATATTCTGAAACTCCAGTCAATGTAGCCCGTTTAGACCTACATTCTCCTGTGTTCGTTTCTGCTGATCTTTTATACATGCTAAAACACGGGAAAGATCACATCTTGTGAATGGTATACTCACAGCTGCCTGGAGCCGCTGTCAATGGCGTCCAAATCTACATCGACGCCGTCAGTGCTTTCCTGAGTTCGCTCCTGGTCGTTCTGGTGCTGTAGAGGGGCGAAGAAAGCGTGGAAAGTTTCATCATCTGCCCGCGGCACTCGCACCGAGCAACCTGACTTCTCCGCACCGAGGGATATGTCGTCTTCTATAATGACAAAGGAAAAAGGATTAGATATAAATAATTGTTTATTGTTCAGTGGGCTTATCCCGTAACTCTGATAGCGATAGCGAGAGTTGCGCGAGCGGGACCACGCATAGTGCGACTAAGTTGGTGTATCAAAAGCTTTCCTTTTTACATTACATTACATTATCAGCACATTTGTGTATATGTTATAGGTTTAAAGAGGCATAACCGTGTATTTTTGGGATTCATTACAATATATTTTTTCTTACTTTGTCTGCTAAGTTGGCTACTGCTAGCGGTAAATTTAAATAATTCTATCAGCAATCTGAGAATAGTGCTGTGGGCTGTATTATTATAAAGTTTATGTATGGTACCACTTAAGTGTTAATTTTATAATATGGCTGTTTGCTGTTCCTTAATAAATAAATAAAAGTTGGTACGAGCGAGATGGCATGCTCTCGCAATCAGAATCTCGAACGTTTCAAATTTAGAGGATAAGCCCGCTGATTAGAAATGAGATACACGACGAAACAACTTAACATCTATTGCAACTGGGTTTCAAATTGCGAAAAGCTATCACTTCCAGGCAAACTTTGGATGGAGTCATATTGGTATTATTCCCTAAGTATTTACAGGATATTTGCGTTTTTGTTTTGAACGGGTTTTTGTCTGAGTCATATAAAAACCGTGGTATAGTCTTCTAGTCATTCGAAGACGTATGCTTAATATAAATAAGGACAAACAGAACACCATAATTATATTAGGAGTAATTAAGAAAGTCTAAGCAAATAAAAATAAAAATAAACTTTATTTTGTAACTAATTAATGCCATAACTTGGGATTGGTTGGAATCTCTACTACATGGTATAAAATTAAAGCCGCTCTCTGCGTCTGTCTCTATATCCGCTACTCCTAAAGCACGCAATGGATTTTGATGCAGTTTTCACCATCAGTTAGATAATGTTTCACGGAAGGTGTATACAATAAGGCAGTAACTTCACAGGTAAGGTCGCTAGTTAAATATAAATCTGACTAAAGTACTTTGTTACAAAGATTTCGCAGATGATTATGGTGACAAATCGTGCAGGGCTAGCATGCGCACCGCGACAAAATATTTTTGTTATGCAAGAACAGGACACGGCTACGGTTATGTATACGTTTGTCTCATTTTTCACGACATGAAGAGTAGAGAAGATTTTGTCGCAGTGAGCATGCTAGCCCTGCTGGTCACAGGTTGTTGATACTCACTCTCATCAGCCCTGCTAATGCTCTCAGATACAGAATGGCTTCTCTTAAAGGATTCCCTGTCAGGGCGCTGAGCTTCCTTCGGCTTCAATTCGACGGCAGCTGCGCTTACGACCGCGCACGAAGCCGAGCGGAGTGGACCCGACGAAAAACCGTTCGTAGGAGAGTTGGGCTGCTTGCGAGATCTGTAGAAGTCGTTATATTTAAAGTTGTTTGAAAACTGCTGGGTTACCTGCGTTTTAAAAAGTTCTTGACGTTTTAGCATCAATCCGCTGCTAGCGATATCGGGGGTCGGGTGTTATGGACCTCTCCCAAGACTGATAAGGATGTCAGGAGGAGATGCGGATTTTTCTTTTTTTTTCCGGCCACGGAACGAAGAAGGTTCCACAACTTTACCAGTTATTCAACCGCCAAGCAGTAGTGTGAAAACATTGTGTTCCGGATTGAATGGCAATGTTTCCAGTTAAATTACTGGGCATAAAGACATAATATTTATATTATCGCAAGGTGCAGTGCCTTGTCCTGCAGGAAGTTGAACTGTTGAAGTTCAAATTCTGAGTGCCACTGAACTGTTATGGGCAAGTGTGACGCTTACCATCAGGCATTAAAAAGGCGCGTTTGGGGCAATGGAGTTATTTGTGTATTTATTTGACGCTTCCAATCTCTGCCGAATCAATCTATCACTGTGAACCCGATATTTTATTGTTACCTGAATTTGTTAGGTGGCGGTACACCGGGCGAGGCTAGCACTGGCGCGGGAACAGGCGCGGCCGGCGGCGGCGTCAGGGGAGGCGTCGTTGTCGCAACCTTGTCGCGCTCCAGTCGCCCCGCGACCGTGAACAGATTTGCGTCGGTTTGAGGCACGCGCTTGCGCCATCCCTAGAAGAAGAAAACGTGAAAACACCTCGATTCGAAAATTCTGGTTGACTTAGAACACTTCTGTCAAATTAAGATATCAGAACGAATGTTTCTTATGTTATGATAGACATATACGACATAGTTTTCGGAAATTTACACTCTATCTTGAAAAACTTGAAGATGTGCGAATGTGATAGCTTTGGCACGACTATAAACCCCTGCGGAATGCTCCCTGTGAGGAAGCACTTTTATCACCGGGAGCATGCGCCTGTAATGTTCAGATTCGAGCATTACATCAGTGAGTGAGCGCATTACATCGCGCAACCTGTAATGACGCAATTTGTAACATTACATCAGTTAGTGAGGAGACTCGAGCATTATATCGCGCAACCTGTAATGAGACAATTTGTACCATTACATCGGTAAGGAGAACCGAGTATAAAAGCGCGCAGCCTGTAATGACACCAAAGTAACAACAACCGTGACCGTACCGCGCTGTCGCGGCGCGCAGGCTAGATTGTAACATTACATGCGTATACTGGTCGGTCAGCGAGGCAGTATTGGCCTATTGTAACGCTATGCTCAAAATCGAATCTTGGATTGTTACATTACAAGCGAATGCTCCCGGTTAGGTAGCGCCTTTAAGTGAAGCGGACAGGTTATAACAAATAGAGTCGATTCATTCATGAAGTTTTACTAATTTATTTTAAAAGTTTAACGTGTATATTACTGTATATTCAAAACGCGCTTTGTGTCTGGCCGCGCAATGATTGTACGGTCAATGTTCAATGAATCACATCTGGTATACAATTACTCATAAATATTGGCACGTATCTTCGGGGAAAAGGCTTGGTCATATCATTTTACCTAAAGACTCTTTTGCAGAGTCCGGCTGGGGCAGTATCACCTTAGCTAAATGTTCAACCGCCAGCAAACATTACTGTGTTCCGGATTGAAAGGCATTTTTTCACAAGAAAATATTAGGCATAAAATTATTCAACGTGTAGTGTCTCAGGATGACGAGCTCAGTGCATAGCCGCGCACGGTTTTTAACTGTTGAAGGTCAAACTGTGTTAACTCGTCGCACACTTACCCACTTAAAAAAAATAAGGCTAAATATTTCTATCGTTGTTTCGATTGAATTCACTTCTACATATTATATCGATATTTTATTCTTAGTATTTTAGATATTTATGTAGACAAAGACAATAATTCCATCGCATTGTCCAATTTATGATTAGATTTTATGTTCTCTAAGATTTTGCAGGACGGAGGAATACCTACCTAGAAGAGCATAATTTTCGAACTCCTATTGAATCTTATAAGCTTAAGAGCGCATAATTTTCAAAATCGGTGTTGAATTCGCAAATACCTAAACATCATATTTAAGTATTTAATTATCTTTCGTCAATACTAGTTCCGCCAAACCGCCTTGACTGTGGCATTTTTGTAAGTACCGAAAATCAGCACCCTTGATATTTAAACAAAAGTCATAAAGTTAAGGATACGCTTGTTAACGTGTGTACTCGAAGTTTTTTTGTTTATTTTTGTCGAGGTCAGGAAGAATTCAATGTGGCATGATCTTAAGGTCTAATATCCAATAAGCACCATAGAGCTACGAGATGGTGGCCAGTTAAAGCCGACAAGGTACGCCACGAGATGTTAACTTCGAATAATATTGGTAGATAAATCGCCGTTTCTGCTCTTCTCCGTTTTAATGGACAGTCTTAATAGCCCGCCCAGACCCAGAATTTTATGGCAAAAAAGGATCTCTATAGATTTTGACTTATTTGAAAAATAAACTCGTCAAAACTAAGAAAACGGCTTCACATAATAAGAGTCTGTCTCTATAATAAGTTTGTCAGGCGTGCCGTGACATGCGTATGATAGGATTCCGTAGACGTGATTCACAGATCACACCGCATTACTATTATTGGTGTAACTTACTGTTAGCTTACTATTTGTTATGGAAATAAATAAAATTAAATTATGAGATCGTCGTTCCAAAAAACAGTTACCAAAGTTTGAAGAAAGCGCGGGTTGCGGGGGCTGCGACCAAGCGTTCTAATTGTTCTATTTCACGGATACACATACTCTGGCCTAACAATGAACCATGAGAGTAAAGTTTTATAGGTGTATTTTGACCGATGCGTAGTGCGCTCCGATCGCTAAGCGCGGAATCTAGGGCATGGCCAGTGATACAACAAGTATTGATCAATCCCAAAAGTAAGTTTTTACCTTTACGCCAGTAATTTCTCACGCCTTGTCGTAAACCTGTTGGACAGTTTAAACGACTGTTTAAATTGTAGATGATCTTGGAGTTTAATGGTTAACTGACATTATGACTGGTTTCAGTTGACCGTTTCGACGTTAAATGCGTATTTACGCAACGAGACCTTATATTTTTTAAAGCCAGTATGGGAATTTACGTCAAAATCTTATTACATTTTTAACGTGTATAACAATTTGTAGATTGAGAGAATTGGTTGTAAAACTAAATTTTCTAAACTAAATTGCTGAATTTTATTTCGGCTGTCTAGGTTTTCTGCTTTCATGTCATCCAACTGAATTTTCTTTAGACGAAAACATCATTCTGATATCATATATCCTATTTGTATCATATCATAATTATGTGCTCAGACTTGTCCCTACTCATCTTTATATTTCTTAAAACAAGTACAAATAAGTAACTTTTGTACTTATTAGTTTTTAAGCCTCTTTTTTTAATATATGTAATGTTGTGTGATCAATAAAGAGTTATCTTATCTTATAAATAAATAAATAAATCTGGGACATTTTTGCACACACGGTCATCTGACCCCAAACTAAGCAAAGCTTGTAATATGGATGCCAGAGATATATATATTTTTAAATACATACATAACAGACATAGAAAAAACACAAATGTTCATCACATGAATGTTTGTCCTAGACGGGAATCGAACCCACACCCCCAAACACAGAAGGTAGGTTCACTACCAACTGAGCCACCGGGGCAGTAATTATGTATTATGTATGCATGGTACGGACTGTTTTGTAAGTTGTAATGTAGGGAATTCTGTATCGCGCAAGCAAATTTTTTTGCTCGAGACGAACGTACTCGTTTTCATAACTGGAAGATTTATTGGTCTTGATACGACTGCGGCTATATTCCTCTGAACTCGAATATTAGTTAGGATACACTTGCCTATGCTATAATTATTTTGCAATCGGGATTTTTGATAATAACAATTGCCTCTTTTAAGTTTCCCCCTTACTTTTTCTTGACTTTTAGTGTGTCGTGAATCGTGATGTTATTTGTATGCAGTGTAAGGCGTGTACTCTGACATTGTAAAGTACTTTATTTTGTATACTTACAGGCTTTATACAATACAATAAGGAATAAATAAAGCGAAGCATTCTTAATACTTTTTGCATGCGTAAAATGTAACTTGACGTCAATAAATGTATTATAAAATTTTATTAAGTTGTAAAATGCAAGATAAAAGGAAAATATTGATAATTTTAATAATCTGATCGGCGACAATAATTATCGATGAAAATCTTTATCCATGCCATAGATAAATTATACGATTTTCTTTGTCCTTACTAATACTAACACCAACCAACATACACACTTTCTCACTTAATTATAAGTGTGTATGTTGGTTTGTTTGTTCTTCTTTCACGCAGCAAAAGATCAATGAGACTTGATTTTTTACATAGAGGTAATTGGAAGATAGCAAAATTTTAAAACATTATAAATATGTTTTCATCATACTTATTCTAAAAACAGCAATTGCCTGTAGAAGATTGCGGGAGCAAAGTTCAATTTTGCTCCCATGGGAGTTTTTTTCTCTTCGGATTGGTCCGCGTTCGTGCTGTGATTGGTTAACAAAGAGTTTGTTTTATAATACCGACCCCTCGTTGACTAGTTGCAAATAGATCGAACGCATAATGTATGAAGAAGTTACTTTGTTACTTTGAACCCAATGTTTTTTTTATTTTTTTTATTAATCTTGGTGACGAAACGAGCAAGTCGCTCACCCGATGTTCAAATATGGAGGACGAATTTTTTTTTTTTTTTTTAAATCCGATAAATTTGTAAGTTCTGTTAAAATTCCGCGTTTCAGTAGTAGTACTTAACATAAATAAGTAAGGAGCATACCTGAGCCGCAGTTTCGAGCTTGTTCCGCCTGTCGGCAAGGATGTTCGGACCGAGTTCGTTTTCCTCAATGTGCGCCTTTTTCTTGTCTTCTCCATTGCCGTTGTTTAGAGATTCCTAAAACGAAACATACCATACAATTATTACACGTTTCAAATATGATTTGTAGAAAACTAACTGTTTCCACAACAACAGTAAAACGGGAATGAATAAAATTAAATATTGTTTATTGTCATACAGTTAACAACAATTTCAACAATAACAGTAACAATTTAATTATGCTTCTATTATAGACTCGTCAAAGTAGCTTCAACGGTTAATAATATGATTAGTATTTTGTGTCTCTTTCCTAAAGTCCTCTCTTTCTTTCGCACAATAATCATTTATTATATTGTATTATCCTTGTTACTACTTAAGTTAAAGAGCAAGCAAAGAGTTTTAATTTATATTTGGTAATAAGTATATGATTACAGTCCGAAAATCATGTTTTTGTAACTTCTAATTTTATGCTTAACACGGTAGACATAATAATGGAAGTAGAATTTCTGCCGCTGTCTCCAATAATTTTTGAAGTGTAAAATAAAAACTGTCTCACAGACACAACTTGCATCTTTTATTAAAATTTCCTGCATAATGTAGCAATAAGTACATTTCGTTCCAAAAACACTTTCATACGAAATTAAACGTCCATTGGTGGCAAAGCTACAAGTCGGTCAGGAAGGTATAGCAGTCCAGTAGCTAAAATTTCAGACCCCTATTCGGTTAGGTAATAAAATTGATCCAACAACTACAGGTACCCACACACACACACCCTCTCACATATTATGTAAAGATGTGCTATATTAAGAAAGAGTAGGGACTCTTAACGCAGGCATTTGTATGCTTAAAGAGTTTCCATGGCTGCTTAGATCTGTTTTGTATTGTGTATTTACTGAATTAAAAAAAACTTATTATTATTAACTACTGTTTAACATTTGAGTACTATCTATGAGAAAATAAAAATAAGAACACTAAATGGAAAGGTAGTACGTACAATTTATACGTAATTATAATCTTGATCTAGATTCAACACCGAGCGTGGAATCATAATGGCGGACAGCGATCAGATACCTTTGACTATCACGAGAACCAGTGTTACTCAGCTTCCCTAGATATAAAATCTGTTGTTATGAGTCAGGGTGTTGCGTTACATCTAACATTCATGCACTGATTTGTCACGTAAGTTTTATAACGCATTATGCATTTGTAATTTGTGTAATGATTGGAAACGCCCGAATATGTGTTATTTATAAGTTTTTATGTTATTATAAAACAAAAAATAACTTTAACCACCTATATTTTTGTAAATATAATTATGTGATAAACAAGCACCTAATTTTCGCACAAATCTCATTAGCCTTTTCAAGTTCATTTTGAAAATATTAAAATTATTTATCACGCGTTGACCGTTTAGTTTTAGCCTTCGTGGAACCTTGCCGGCCGGACTTCTTTCAGATTTTATTTTGTTTTTAGATTACTTCTTTGAGCACTACTAATAATTTTTTTGTTAAAAAAAATCGTGACAGTGATTTCGTTATATTTTTTTTTAAAGACAGACTTTTAATAAAGTTCAATGACTACTACAACCGCTTTATTAACATGTATGCGTCATATTTCACATAAAAAAAATAAGCTGACATAACACAAACAAAAAACGAGTCTTCTATTACGACCAATAAATTCTTAAGCACGCAAAGTCACGAGAAATACATTATTATAGTATCATTAGCTATTAATCTGACAGCTTAATTTTTTATGCTTGCTTACTTACTTATAGTATAATAATGATTGCGAAAGGAATACAAAAAGGATCGCCAGGAAATTAACTGCAATTAAGATATATAAACGTTGAATTTATAGGATTTAGTTTCCGATGACCTTAAATCGCTTTATGTATTTAAGACCTTCGAGTCGGTTTGTTTACAAAATATTTTATTATTTTTTGTACGTTATTGAAATGGCCATTAACCTGCGAGTTATCCACGGTATCTGTTTCGATGTCAAATTTCTTGAAAACCGGCTTCAAGCCATTGCTAGAGTTTTGAGTCTTACTCTTAAGCTCCCCGATAACTGACCCAAAATTCAATCCTGCTGGAAGCCCTGACTGTCTTTTAATACGATTCAAGAAAGGTTTATCTTCAATGGTTTTTATTTCAACCGCTTCTTCAACATGCTTAGAACGAGCTTTGATGGCGCTCGGTAGAAGATTTTTCATTGAGCATTCATTATCTGTTGATAAACTTTCATTTTCTACTGCTTTATCTTTGGTAATGTTTACATTACTCAATAGTTTTATCTTATCAGCGATCTCATCTATCGACTGCTGTAGTTTGACAGCTTTTTCGCTTATCGTATTCTTACTCTCAATTATAAAAGGCTTTAAATCTTTGTCCAAGAGTTTGCCTTCTTGTTGGATCTCTGTATTATGCGAGCTATTTTGTACAAATTCAGTATCTAATGATAGATTCTGAATAATTGAATTTATCTTTTCATCACTGAAAGTTTTTTCCAGGAATTCTGCGAATCGTTCTTTCGGTGGGCTTTCACGCTTCACAGCTTTTTCAATGATAGTTGTTTCTTTCCGTTCATAATTTTCAGTTATCTTATTACAGTTTTGCGATTTTGAAATATGTTCATGAAGTGAAACAGAAATATTTTTATCGCTAGAGAGATCGGTTTCTACATTTTTTTCAAAGTAATGTATAATTGGAGTATTTTCAACTGTTTTGATATCTTTTTCAGCATTATTATTTATAACACTTTTCTTCTCGACTATTGAAGAAACCGCAGCATTATTATTCGTAACATTGTGGTTTTTGACTATCAAAGCATCTTCAGGTTTCTGAACAATATAATTGTCGATATCTTTGCTCTCTTCTAATTTTATATGCTCTCGGTTCGTGAGCAAAAATTTCCATAGCAAATAAAACAGCACACAAAGTCCAATAATAGATTCGTAAATCATTTTCAACTGCAATCACAACACTTTTCTGAATTTATACACTTTATAAGTTAACAGTCTTTGAAGGCATCGCGGTTCATTTGTAATGTAATGACGTTATAATTGGGCAAATAATAGACTAAAATGTATGCTGATAAACAGAACAAGATCACTTTAAAATTTAAAGAAAATTTGAGGGAAAGGCAGAAAAACTACGTAAAAACAAAGATCGCGCGACGGCGGTCAACTGTGAACTAAAACATGGAGATTCACCGTCATTATCATCTAGCAGCGGACACGGTAAAAGTGACTCACGCGCAAGTCCCTAGAATGTGTGTAAACATTATCAACCAGTAGCAGCAATAATGACGCATCTCGTGTTGTGAAAAAATGACAATGTTACAGGTGCGCCACAGGTTTTATGCAGCGTTGATCTGAGGGTAAACCAGACTTTTTGGCTTGATCCTCGGCTCAAAAGCTACAAGCACACATATATATTATATATATATATATATCAAGCGGACTCGACAGTCGTCGTACAGCTAATCAAAAAAATAATCATTGCAACGCCTACCTACCTTGTACAATAATGAATCTAAGCCACCCAGGGATATACAAAAAAATATCATCTAAATCTATCTAGCCGTTTAGGAGGAGTTAACAGTGACATTAACAAGTACAGAATATTTATATGTATCAGAATAAGGTTTTTTTGAGTTTATTCAAGAAACATTTAAATCAATGAGCATTTATTTGATTTATAAATAATCAACACATGCCACCTTCCTGAACTTGATATTTTAGTAGAAAAGTTGTGTTAATATGAAGAATAAGCATTGGATTATAAGAAGAAAAAACTCTATTTGTATTACAATTCCTAACTAAACAATGGAAATAATGGTAAGTTTATTTTAATATTGATTTCAATATGGACCAGGAAAGCTATTATAGTAGTTATCCTCGCCGCAGTAGTCTACGCGGTTGATACGCAAAAGCGCCGTATGACAGACGGCGATACGCCAAATAAGTAACCTGTCTTTACCTAATGTGAACGTGAGCAAAAACTTGAAACTCATTTATGGCACGATTTGGAGAAGATTAGCTCGCTAAGATTTTATTAATAAGCACCATGAGACTATCACAATGTTTATTAATAATTTTAATACTATATATACTAATATAGGTACATATTTTAAATGTAGAAAGACATGAAGAAACATACACAATCAACAAGTAATAAACAACAATAGAACGAACGGTATAGGATGACATGGGAGGGATCCATCACAATTACGATACTTGACATACAAAATATGTCACCGGTACAACGGAGTCTCAGGCTTCTATTGAATACAAACGATGCGCAATCAAGGACCTAAATGTTTACAAGCAATGCGTAGCAAGAATGTAATTATATAGGGTCCAAAAAAGAATGGCATGTGTACACGAGCGAAAGTTGAAATAAAAACCATAGAAAATTAGAAACTAATAAGATTGCGAATTGAAAGGTTGAGATTTGTGAGAACATAGTTTTCCGCAAACTACGATGATAGCCTATAGCAGATATCAAGGTCAAAACCGAAGATAGTGAAGATAAATGCGATAACGAATGATAATGAAAAGCCAAAAATGTTATAGGCAGAATAATAGAGTTCACCTCGAATCAAATTGTGTAAACGGTCGTTAGTCTCAATTGAAAATACGAGTACAAAAACAGTTGAGTAAACGGAGCTATCGGAATCAAGTTTAAATATTGATATCGAGGAACAATTAATTTTACTCGTAGGAAGTGAAGATGTAGCTGATGATAATCGAATCACACACAAAAACACAAAGATAAAAGCATCTGAAAGTCTAGAGCTCCAATTAACGTGGGAACAATTAAAACTAAGCGAATTAACACTGTTTCGGGTAGAGGCGATGCGTTCTAAGTGAAAGCGTATTTTCAAATTTAGGATATCGCGTCGCGTCGGTTTGAATGCGCGCGCACACTGCGCGAGCCCGCCAAAACAACTGACGGTGCCAGTACGTCTCGTTGACCAGGTGGGTCAATGTGAACGCTTACTCGTGTGCAATGCAAAACCACTTTATCTCGTGCATATGAAACTTTAACCTTTTTTACAAGTTCCCGGAAATGCATAAGGGTAAACTGATTTACGAGTGTAAGTAAGAAAGTTTGAGATTTTGAACAATAATTGTTAGACGGGTCGTGATGCCGTGGGTAGCGTCAACAATCCCCTTGGGATGTGAACGTAATGCTCATTAAACAAGCAATTAAACTAATTTTCGAACCAACAGACATGATCTTATTACGGATGTATGTATTCGGTGTAAAACGATACGGATATTGAGTTTCGTGCGTAGAGTAACATAATGTAGAACGAGAAAGTTAAATATTATTAAAACAACGTTACCAATACCAAACGATAGGTATTCTAATGTCGCACTAACAGCGTCATTTGCAGTTTTTATATGTTTTTGCCCTGTTCGTTGATATTATTTTGTACCGAAGGCAAATTAGGATTTTGGTATAAGTTTAATCAATAATACAAGATTTGAAACAGAATAGCAAAAATAAATAACATGATAGGTGAATGTTTGTATTGCACCTGTTTTCAATGAGAGAGGTGAAGGTTAGTCATTTGTTGTTGTAAATGATTATCACAATGTTGTTAAGAATGTTATTTACCTACAATAATCCATTTATATATCCTTTGCATTCATGTCTGTGCAAACGTCGAATGTATAAATTAAAGACGTCCTATTCACATCACCTATTTATGCTAATACTTTCAATAGTATCCTAGACAAAGACACAGTTACAAAGTAGAGTTTTTCATTATACAATAGAAATGCAAGACTGTGACGTAGTCTCTCTTCATCTAGGAGACTAAAATAGCATCATCACTCGTTCCAGCGGCATTGTGGTTACAGCTAACTCTGCAGTGGCCAAAATTTATTTATAGCATAGTTCTCTATCGCCAAAATCATTATGTAGGCCATTTTCATACCACTGGGATAGTTTTGGCACGGTTTGACTGATGAGTATCGCAATCGTTTATGATTTAGGTCTCAATTTTGGGCATTAATTAAGGACAGTGGTGGAACATCATGCACTTTATTGCGTGATAGCGCAATCTATTGATGCGTGCGACTTCCCATATTTGCTTAAACTACCAAAACTAGCAGAAGCGAGCTTCGCGCGAATTTGCACAGTGGTTTGGTCTGCAAAGTCAAAGTATCGTAACAGTTTTAATAACGAATGAAGAAATACAAGAGACAAACTCACAATACAAGACAACTCACAATACAAGAGAGAAACTCACAACAAATCTTTTAGACATATAAGTATAATATTAACAAATAGAAACCAAGTTTGAACTGAGTTAATTGAGTTTAGGCCTTCGACTTTTATAGAAAAGATTTTCAAATAGCGATAGACATATACGGACGGATACCTACGTATCTTTCCAAGAATGTTGGTGTTTTAGTAAATGACACAGTAGTGGCAACAGTGACTCAGAAATTGCGTATATATGGGTCGTTGCAATATTTTAACATTATAAAATAGAGCGGCATTTTTGAAATTTTTTAACGAACGATGTAGAAGTTATTTGATTATCATCGCATATTTTGTGCATTTGTTTTTAGATTCATAATAGTTGTGCGATTGTACCCGACATCCCATCGAAACTGTGTTTTTTCCCGGGATAAAAATGGACCAATGTGATAATACAGGATAAGCTACCTCCGTACTAAATTTCATCAAAATCCTTTAAGCTACAATGGAGTTGAGAGGGGAAAAAGATTACCTACCTTGTGATCAACTCCTTCCAAAGCACTTTTTTTTTTAATGACTTACAGACGAACTTTTGTATTTATAATATGATTGAGATATGCTGCAATTTCAAACAAAAGTATCTTCAGTTTCTTTTAAACATAATTAAACAACAACAGTAGTGGCAAACAAGCGACGGTCCTCCTTTTGGCAAGTGATCACCACCGCCTATGGATACATCCAATACACAGGGCATTACCAGGGATATTGGTAACTAGCCAACAACTTCTCGTAAGCAGCTTCCCTACATCATACCTAACTAATGTTGTTCCTTAACATTTTAATAATTCGTATTTTTCTTCTTTTCTAACGTTTATATTACAGGGCTCCAAATGACAATAACATTAAGCTGTTTCAAGTGAGAAGAAACGCGGCGTCCTCGGTGAAGCTTAGTAGCTGACATTTGCACCAAAAACATACAAGGATAAAAAAATTACATGCAAATATTTATTTTAAAAAAAACGGTTAGTTTGTAAAAAGTCAGAAAAGAAGTTGTTAGGTATGATGTAGGGAAGCTGCCTACGAAAGTTTGTTGGCTAGTTACCAAAAATCCTGTATATGTATCCCTTTATTTTAAAAATAAGTTGATGTGCAGCTAATAGATACCTCCATAATTTCAATGAAAAAATATCCATGTATCAAGTTTGCAGACAAAAAATTTGATGAGGCATTTGACTGACCAGATATCTACTTATCCTAAGTAAGATCAGTTAGTTTTATATCGTCACATTTATCTGTCAAGAATGTTTTACTCGTAGGCTTTTATCTATTCCTTGTATCGAAATCATTAATCACCATTAAGATTTGAAGGTGATATCAATTACTTTGTTCGTTAGTACAGTTACTATGGGTACATCAATTTGTTCAAGGAGATCTGTGCTATTGATGGATTCTTGCTAAGATATGGAAATTAAGATCATTTGATATATTACTGAACAAGTTTACCAATATTTATATACGTAAGTAAGAAGTTAGTGAAATTAGTTGACCATTACAGTCTTAACCTATGGAGTAAAATTGTTCCTTCATTTGATAGTTATGTACCTTTTCGAAATAAGCAAGAAGTCAAAGGAGGAGTTGAACAAAAAAAAAAGCCAAGATCTGCAATACACGTAATATCAATTTAGCCGAAGAGCTCTTGTCAAAAAGGGTGAAGCAGCCCTTTTAATTTCATAGAAAAATGAAGCGGAGGAAATGACGGGACATCGTATTGTCGATGTTGATACTATGACGGGGTCGCACAACACCCTAAGTATGAAGACTTGACGCAAGGAGAAGGATTGTTAATGTCATAAATATGAGTGCGCCTTCTTAATCCTAAAAGATATGATGTAGCAATTCCCGACGACATGCTATTCCGACTGAAGTATTTTCTTCCATTCTCAGCTCTGCGTAGATGAAAATTATTTGAAAGATTATCTTTCTGGCGCTCATAAGTTCACGTAGCGCCAACAAGTCGTGTAGGTAAATAAATACGTAATGGAATATCTGCATTGTATGAATAGTTACGCTTTATTTCATCAACAAGTTCACCTGATACATTCGCCAGAATATCATGTTGTTAAGGTTGCGGCTGATTCGATTAATGCACAAGTGTACTTATAACATTAAATAATCATTGGGTATTAAATTCCAAATTATTTCAATGCGATGTTCTTCTATTATTATTTTTTGTTGTACAGCCAGCTTGTCCAAGATTCCTACGTCGTATAAAATAGAAGCAAACCAAATAGAAGACAGATCTTCATTCAATCAAAAAACAATGTATCGATGGTGTGGTTTATGCTTTTGTAAATTGTATTTGAACTGGTTTTGTAAAAAAATTGGATTTGAATAGGGCAAGGACAATACTGTTACAAATTCTGTTCTGAAAATAATCGCTAATATAAGAGAGGAAAATTTGAAAATACCGTGTCAAGCAGCGTTGCTATTCGGAATTGTGCCTATAGAATATAATAGATAGAATTTAGCTGGAAACATTGACCTTCAATCGTGAGCGTAGTAACGTTTGCACACTATTACTTGGCGGTTGAATAGAAGGCAAAGGTGGACTCTACAAAATAATTCTAACACTATCAATTACACTAAACAAAGATTTTAACGAAATAAGCTTTCAGGCATAATCGCATTAACCCGTCAACTGCCTAGAAGGTATTAGTAGCGACCTCTATGGAACGCCGCATAAGGCAAGGGTTACACTGCACGACAGTAGCCATTTATGGCATAGAGGACGCGTGCATGCTACCATTCTGTATTATGCGGTCGCGGCCTAGAATGTAGACGTGGAAGGCAAATTAAAGGAAATCGTTTGAAAGGCGCTAATTAATTAGTAGTTCATGGATAATTAACTAGGTACACCCGAGGTATAGGCCGCGATTACTTCTTCAAATCTGTAGTAATAGTGTACCCTATGTGTAAGCGTATTTCATCGTAGACCGCACTACCCTTCGCGCCTCAGAGGTAAACTAATACTATTTCAAAATCACATTACATACAAATATTCTGATTCGTTTTTAATATCCGTTACTTTAGCGAAGAATTGAGTTAACCGCGACTTCGTTCGCGTGGAAGTGGCGTGGAACTAAAAAAAAAAGTAAATTCAGCTCGATCCGTGCAGCCGTTTAGCCGTGATAACGCGACAAACACCCATACAGAAAGACAGAGATACATTCAAATTTATAATGTTAGTTAGGATCGGGATAAACGATATTCAAATGACATTTTGTTTCGAATATTTGTAAGAAAAGAAAATCGATGACTACTTTTTTACATTTAATTTTAGTCTTTAACACGTTAAACAATCGCGATACAAATAGCTCTGGCCGATAAAGGGCCCTTAAAATCAGCGGGAAAACGCGATCCGGTAACGAGTATAAGAATTCAATAATAATCATATATATCATAGATCAAAATCCATTATATAACGAGTAAAACGAGATACTAAATACCCGACTGCAAAATGTAGTCTAATATGTGTGGAAGTAAGTACTACTACACACAAACATACTTACACTCACCGCAAAAACATTACCTTCTTGGACAGTCGGGCGAAAACATAGATACGGTTATAACTCATGCGGTTACGCTGAACATTCGTTCAAACGTTTTGCGCGCCCTGTAACTCGTTTAGGCAACCGCTCGCAGCAGCACCGTCGCATTTAATTTCCGTCCCCAAACATAGATGGCGCTAGCAAGTTGATTTAATAACGGCGTCCTGGGAAACGGCAAATTGAATTTGACGCTTCGATAAATACGCCACAAATTCTTTACGCGTAGCGAAAATACGAACAGATAATGGTTTTCGACATAGAAAATTCTGTTTTCATTTGGAAATACATTGGGATTGACTTAAGTTAAATTTTATGTGTGTGCAGAGTAATTAAATAATATGGAGTTAATAGAAAAGTTTCTGTAACTATAAGATAATTATATTAAGAATAAATGGTGTCCATAGAATAATTAAATTCTAGTATCAACGGAATAACTCGATGTATTCGGGAAAAGTAATGGTCAAGCTTTTTCTTATGTGGCTCTCGGTTTCCTTTGTTTTGTTTTGAAATTCGTCACGGTCGTCCATCAAATGCTTTGTTCCTACTTAGGTATGGAGCAAAACTGCTAATTCTTTTTGGACTTGACGATGCAGGTAGGTTAAAACCTACCTGGAACTTTTTGCAACCGCTATAGCCTTTAAGCGGCCTAAAAATTCTGACACCATGGCTAGCCGCTCAACCTATACGAACTAACTACAAATAATAAAAAAAAAAAAATGGGACATTCTCAGTTGCATTGCCATTAGAAATTAGCAAATTTAGATGTCGTGAATATTGTTACTATGAAAATATACATCGGGTGATCGAGGCCTATTTCCGTCGTCGCATAGGGGACAGTAGAGTAACCTTTAGTTACAATAAGCTTAAAACAAAGCCGCAGTAAAGGTTAAAAGCCGGTATTTGGACTGCTTTAATAATAGCTGTGTCATTTTGGTAAAAATAGACGTTGAACTTTTCTACGGCGCGGCGGTAAATCTAGGGGATAAGTTTCCTATTCACAGGTACCACTAAGTACGTAAGGAGCTGGGCTGGTTTGGGTAGGCTGGCAGCAGGGTAAATGCACAAAACACCCTTAGCGGGACGTCAGTGCAGGTCTTATCGCCCCAGTTAGAATTAGGTACCAATAGAATCAATAGGCATCCTTAAAATCATATAAGTCATTTTCGTTTTGTTTTAGAAACTCTATAGAAGCCTCTAGTGAAATCACTAAACTCACTTTACAGCCATAGTTCATCTTAAAGTCAATTTACAGGTGTAGATAATTTGAATTGAAATTATCTTACGGGATTGCATTCCCTATGTAAGTACCTGCATGAGTTCACCGCAAAATACTTTGCTTGACTTTGATCACGACTTGTTTGAAGATATTTAGTAAAACATTCAAATGTACTACTTATAAATGCACAAGACTGGTGACACCAAAATCTTCTGAGGAAGAAAAAAAAAAACAATTATGAGAAATACTTGCAAAACAATTTATCCAAAATGCAATGGATACAACAAAAATACTATACGTATGAAACATTAGGAACCCATCATAATAAAAAAAAAAACAATAAAAATGAATTTCCCTGCGAATTACTAAGAACAACACTTAATTACCTAACACCTAATTAGTAGATACAAAACACCGATTTATATTTAACTAATAGACGCTAGTGGTGCCAAAGCTCTCATGAACTATTAACATTGTTTAGAAACAACAGGCATAGCAAAACTATCGCCCTTTTTTCGTCAGCGAGAAGTTGACAAAGCATTTAAAATGCAGATTAAACAGATAAGCTCAGCGAAATTTTTACATAAAAGGGCTAAACCATTTCACTCGGGAACTAAACTAAAAGGTTTCCGGGAATCGAGTACCTACTGAATTACTCTGATAAGATTCTGAATAATTTTGCCTTCGATTCTTGGTTTTTTTAATGTTTTGACAGGCTTAATATTAGATGGACATAAATTAAAGTAAAGCTTAGTAGTGTGACCGAGTTATGTGGGTGCGATGTACGAATGTGATATTCGTGTACACTAAGTGCATCATGCCCTTCGGCAAAAGGCATTTGGACTTCTTCACAAATTTTAGGAGTTTGTGATTAATTGATCAATACGTAATCCGCAGCTGCGATCGCACCGCTAGCAAACGAGACATTATGAGATTATGATTATGTGACGTTATGGCGATTATGAGTAGGAACTGAAATAATTAAAATGTTAGTAGCGAGAACTGGCGAGTAAGTAAGTTAGGGTCAGGGTAAGGTTTTAGTGGGTATAATCCCACATAACCCGGCTGCACCCCATAGCATTCGGGTATCTTGTGGAGTCCACCTGGGAAAGTACCACACTTTTGCCAGTTATTCAACCACCAAGCAGTAATGTGAAAGCATTACTGTGTTCCGGATTGAAGGGCAATGTTTCCAGCGTAATTACTGGGCATATAGAGATTTTACATCTAGCATCTCAGGGTGACGAGCGCATTGCATTGCCGCGCATAGTTTTGAACTGTTGAAGTTCAAAATTCTGGGTGGCACTGACCTGTTATGGGCAAGCGTGACGCTTAACATCAGGTGAGCGACTTGCTCGTCTCGTCACCGAGAAGCATAAAAAAAAAGAAAGATTTCCAACTCGCAAAAAAAAAGGGTCGTTACGAAAGTCTGCACATTTCGCCAATCCCCCGTTGATCGACAATCTTGTTAATTTGTTCCCGCAAAATGTATAAGGACCTGCAATCATTATTAATTCTTACATATTACTAAAAGATAAAGAAGAGATTTTCTTAAAGAACTTTGTAGATCCGACTTAAAACGAGACCATTATTTTATTTTTTTCGATATTTAAAATGAGACTCCAATTTAACCAGTGATATAAAACAGTTGCAAGAGGCCAGGGACCGTATTCCTGTGCGCTCGAGATTATCTCGGTCACTGTCTTTCTAATTTAGAATTTAATGGGAGTGAGAGTGACCGAGATAAAATGTCATTTCTCCGAATAGGGTCCCTGATCGTGTGATCGATTAGTGGTAATATAAAGCCCCTGTTATACAACTAATCGATCAGAGTAAGGTTGAACGAGCCCTAATGGAACGACTGACGGAAAAGTCAACAGGTCTCCCGTACAATCAGATTCGAAGTCAAATATTGTCGGATTACATAAAATCCAGGATCGCTTGTAGAACAGTAATGGCTTCACGTTTATGTTAATATAAGATTATTCACTTTTCATTTTGAAACGTAGCACTGAGACAGAGGATAAGCATGAACGGCTGAACGGATCGAGCTGAATTTTTGCATAGATAGAGCTTAAGGGTAGGAGACAGACATAGGCTTATATACTTTTTTTTTGTATTTCCACGCGAACGAAGTTACGGGAAACAGCTTGTCTCCATATATATACAAATCTTCTGTACGTGTCTATGTGACTGAACTTCGTAACGGCTGGACCGATTTTAATATATTATGGATTGACCCTGATTTATATTCACAATTGGACCCAGCATGTGGCGCTGCAAAAAAAAATTGCTTATGTCAGGCAGGACGTCTGTCGGATCCGCTAGTACACCTATAAAATGTACTCTCATTGGTTAAATTATTGCTAGGCCCGAGTAAACTTCAACTTGATATAGCTAATGAGAACGCTTGGTAGCAGCGCCGCTACCCGCGCTTTCCTCAAACTTTGTTGACTTTTTGTTGGAACAATCTCGTAATGCTATATATCTAGCGGTATTCAGTGTTATCTGTGTGCTGCAGTAACGGGCGGGAGCTCAGAGAACGGACCAAAAAGGAAGATTATTAAGAGACTAAGACATCAGAGCAACGCTAACCCAATCAATAGCCCCGTGACTGCGTTAATTTAACAAGTTAAAAAAACCGTCGAGTTTTTCTTCGTCGGCATTTCAGACCAGCGCGGCGGGCGATCAATCTACCTGGGTCGTCATTTCATCTCATCATACGAATATACAAAGCCAATAGTTTAGCTGATCGCTCCGGGTTCTACCTTCCCCCGCCTCGTACATTACCACCTGTCTTCTTTTATCTCAGCACTCTTTTGCACTAGATGTGGACGAGGCTGCCTCTCTCGTATTGGATTGTATAGCCATCGAAATAGTTCTCAACAGCTCACGAATACTATTTAAATCGTTTGGCACACAAGTCTAAGGGTGTCTACACATGGCCCGACCCGACATCGCTTGAAAGAGATGGCTATATATAAGTTTCTGGGGAAGCGAAAGGGAGAAGCTATAACATTAATAGTTTGTTTCTTTTGCTCCCGTGAAATTCAAATCTAGCTGTCCCTTTCACACGATGTCAGGTCGGGCCATGTGTAGACACCCTAAGGCTATGTACAACACCATAGTTCGTGAAGGTGATTCAGTTTTATGACACGCTTGACATTGGCCGTTTGGCAGCGATGGGTCAGCGACCCCGATAGTTTAGATATCTCTTGGGATACTGCCAGTAGTGAAAGCGGAAGTTTAGTATAATTTACGATCCACAATATCATAACAATAAAACGTTCTGAATACGAGCACATTTGGATATGGCCAAAACCATGGGGAGTTTTGGCGCCAAGGCGAAAAAATCGCGTCGCGGCATTTTATTACATCTCCGAAGCTTGTGTTGTTTGAGAGTTTTTGTTGTTTGTGATAAAGTATACGAATGCAGCCAAAAGTCTCTATTACTTTACTTGAGCGTGACTTATTCGTCATTCGTAAAGGGTTACGTATACGGTCGAAGGGTTAATCGTTACTTACTCTGCTTGACTTTGAATTTGATACTCTCTAGCAAATGCATAATGTGACGGCAAATCTTCTCAAAAACCCTAATATCAAGCAAATTAAAAAGAAAAGTACGGGACGAAAATGATAATGCGCATAAAATGTTTATTACCAGCACTGGGTTGATTGTGGTTGATGATGATTAGATATGATATAACCTAGATAAAGTGTGCGGAATTTTTGCTAAGCAATGGTGTCGATTCTGATGTAGTGTAGTTCCTTTTTTAAAACTACACCGAATTTGACTACACTAAAAATAATGCTGTCCCTTTCTCACACTTCGGAATGAAAAGAGAAGTCGATAAAATTGTTATAATTATTATACACACTCCTAAATTCAGAAACCGGATATACCACTCGTATTAAAACATTTCACGCACGAACAGTCACACCCTTTTACCCTCGATGATGAGGGTTGTTAAAATTTTAATTAACCAAATAGTTAGCGAGGAAATGTCGTGTTTTACTAAAAAAAACAAAACGTATGATTTCTGCACGCAAAATGTTAATGGCCGTTTCTAGGCATTTTTCCATTTCAATAGCCCGAAGACTCTGCTGAAAATAGGTCTGAGACCACCACACTGAACGACAATTTTACTACTTTACTACTTGCATCCACCGGTTGCCCGCGACTACCATAACAATTTACAAAAAAAAAAAAATACAACATCACTGGGCAAATTCTATTCTATCTTTCCTGGACAGTCTTTCATGAACGCAAAAATGTTCGATACTTTGCGTTATTTGCACGTTCTGTCACAGAAAGATTATGCGATTATGCACTATCTACGAGAACCGAGAAGAGTTCCTAGGATTTTTCGAAAATTAAATTAAAATTTACTTTACCCTGTGTAAACGAATCACGCCCGCACTTAAAAAGATTATAATATGATAAAGTAGTATACGAGCAAACAGGGTTATAAGGAAACGATATGCTAGGCCGGAAAGTGCTCATAGTACTCATCATTTTGAACAACTTTTACTAAGGGACCAACCTTGAAAGTGAGGAAAAATAATCAGCTGTTCCATAGAAAATGTCAATGTCACCCGACAAAATGTATGGAACAGCAGATTTTTTTTTCAATTTCAGAGTTGGTCCCATAAAAAAGTATTTCACAATCATGGGTACAACAAGTTTGTAATTCCAACTGCTATTTTTATGTAGTAGGCTAAGTAGTTGTAGTTTGTATGTATTTTGCTTAGTTAATAAAGGCACATGCACGTTAAAAAAAGTTTGTAATTTAAGGTAAAGTCATTTTGCGCTAATACTTCTTGAAGCAATATTATTAAAAAAAAAACTATTATATATATGAGCTTAAAGCCAAGGCAGTGACTGCAAGTTGAACAAAAAGGTAGTACAGAACTACCTTTTTGTTTTTTGGCGATTACAGAAATCGCTATTTTCTATTCTCTGTATTTTCGCATAGTCTATGGCATATACTATCATGAGCCGCTTAATTTGCTAGCCAAGTCCTATCACACGAAGTTTAGTAATACTAATAATACTTATGCCAGTTGTCATTCTAAATAAGGTATTTTTGTTCTAACGATCTAACACAGGAGAGATATCACCGGTTGGCACGAAGGTTCCGCGGCCTTGAATCGACCCATCGCTTATCGATTTTGCATCTACTGCGGTATTAGGAGTTTTGTTATCTGTCGTGTTCAGCTGATGTTTGGCTGAACGCCAAGAAGGAAGAGCTTAGATAGAAATATCTAGATCAGTAAAGTTCATGGAATTGTCGGAAGGGAATTGAAATTGACTGCCTTTATAACTACAGAACCGTTAGTTAAATGAGACATCTTTCAAGTGATTTCTTTTCTCTGTAGTAAGACGTTTTTTTTTTACTTACTTTGAGCTGTATGGAAACAATAATCCATCTGAATCTGAAAATCCTAGCGGCTAGTAGAAACAAACACACATGTGCTGCTTGTAGTAGTACGCATTAATGGTAGTTCCGCGGGTAATAAGCTGGAGATTTCTATATCTGCTATTTTGAATCACGAATTTAAACCGCGCGAATGTAACTCTTAGCATAGATACGAAACGTTGGTGTTTATCATATAAGAATTATCGCAGATAAAAATACTCATATATTCATAGAGAATACTTCAACTTTGATACAAAGTACAGATTTCAGGTTAACAATAGCTCATAAGAGCCAACCTCGGGCGGAGGGCGTCAAAGCATTGCAAGGTCGACACAAGCACCGCAGCTTTCGAGACCGGCTTCTTCAGTTAATGTTTTCATACCGCGGATAAAATGTTTGTAACAAGCTCTTAGAAAATAACTGTTCGAACTTTACAACGGTTGCTTACTTTACGATCCATCGATAACCTGAATATCAGAGAAGCTAGCACAAAATAACATGCATACTTCGGGGCCATAAATACATGGCAGTGAAAAACGCACGTTGTGTTTTAAAAGATCGTTAAAGTTCTTAACCCGTTATGACCTTAATTAATTTTAGTTCTCAGATTTAGGTAGACTTTATATATTTTGTTGTTATGGACCGTCAGAGCCAAGGTCATGTTTCTACTTTTGGAAAAAACAGCGGATGCCGTTCGACACAGCTAGACTTCTACCATAGCATTTTTCGATCTAACGTAACAGACTCTTCATTACAAATTATTTACTTTTTGGCTACTATTTAGACACAATTTTATGAAAGTATATATTTCACGTATCTATTCTTTACAGATATCATATCATCGTTGCATATCATGGACAGCAGTCTCGTCTAACTCACAGGACTCAAAAACACATTTCCCAGAGATTTTATTTTAACGCGTGCTTTTTTATACAACCGTATTATTTAGGTTTCGATGGCATATTTAGTAGCAACATAAAATAGATTCGTGGGGACATGATTATGTAAGATATAAGCACATGACTTTACTAAATGAATTTGAATGCTTAAAAAAAAAACACTCAGCTTTTTTAAAATCACATCTTGACGTAAATCAAAGAAAGATGTATGATCGATGATTATTGTGTGTATTCGCTCTCGTAAGTGGTAAGAATATGGCTCCCATCTTATGCTTAGTTTGAGCAGAAAGTTACGGGTTCAAAGCTGGATTTTTGAATTATGAATTAATATATCTGCTATGGGTTCCAAGTTCCATGGCATAATCTAATTCTTAATGAATTTAGTGGGGAGCAATGCTGAGTGAAAAGTTGTTTTTTTTTAATTATAAGTTTGTGTATGTACTCACATTGATTCTGTTCTTGACGCGCTCTATCGCCTTCGAGTCCTCGCGCTCGGGGCTGAGGCGGCAGACCCTCGCACGCCAGTCGTTCGCGCCAGCCGCCTGCAGAGCTGCCAACCTGAAAATAACACATACGACTTTTAAAAATATTTATACTAATACAATTATGACAAATTAAGGAAACTTCGTAGTGATCTCAATATCAGTATAATAGGAATAGATAGATAGACAAACTAAAATGTTTGGCTGATCAAAAGAAAAAATTGTGTAGAGTAGGGATGAGATCATCATTACAATTATTGTCAAAGATATTTGCTGCCCGAAAGCTTCTGAACGTAGTCCGATGGATTAAAACTTACACGTCAATAGCCAGGCGAAGCTAATATTTTTCATAAAGGTACTCAGGGGCGTACCAGGCCTTTTTTAAGATAACCAAATGAGGATCAGAATTTGCCTTCAGATAACCATGGAGGACCAAGTTTTCTAGGCGAGAACCAGACTTTTAACTCAGAAACCCAGGCGAGGGCCAAAATTTTTCTTTCCGATATGCGAAGCGACCGATAGGCGGTGATAAGATTTTTCACATTACATGCTAATGTTAGAAAGAATAGAAACTTCGACCCGTTCTTACAATCCTATTTATTGTATAACAAATAATCAGAGCACAATGAGCGGATTACTTGGTAATAATCCTGGCTAATCCTGTAATGCGAGCATCAATGGATGGAATTTACGCGGATTAAATTGAAATAGAACAATATGTTATTGTAGACAGTACATACATACATACATACACACACCTACTGTACATTAAAAATTAATAAAACAGAACACAAATTAATATGGGCAACTGTAAGCAGTCACTACGGATTAGGTAGCTAACTGGCTGCCCTGTTATTGCTAATAGCGAAGTTAGGTTTTCTACAATTGGGTGACGAGACGAACAGGGCAATCGCCTAATGATACCAAGATAGGACAAACAAAAAAAAAAAAAATAGCCAGTGCCGCACGATTTTTAACTACAGTTAAAAAGTGCTATTAAGTGCTCTCGTCTCACTGAAATATTAGGTATGCGTTATTGCGTATTGTTGATAAAAGGATTTTAAAGAAACGCCAATGGAGAGAGCTATGCCCGGAATTTCTTTGCGCGATAAAATCCGGTACGAAGATATTTCGCCGAAGAACCAAAGTCACAGACATAGCTTTCAGGGTTTGCAAGCTGAAGTGGCAACCGGCAGGCCACTTCACCCGAAGAATCAATAACCGATATGGGGAAGAAAGGAAGGTCACTAACCGCGTAGGTAGGCCTCCCATACTGGGTGGGCTGGCGACATTGTGAAGTTCGCGGGCAGCCGGTGGATGCAAATAGCTAATTGTCGTTTAGTGTGGTGTTTTTAGGATTATGTTCAGCATTGGTAGACCTCCGGCTAACGATGATGATGATTGTTGATAAATAGAAAGTAGGTGATACTTTCATAAATCAGCATTATAATGAAATTGATTTAAACACTAATAGATAACAAGCGTAAACATAGATATTATCGTCAACAGAGTTGCGTGCCCTTAACAATCAGTCCAATATTTTATTGTCTTCTTGTCATCAGTTTCAAACTGTGGAGCTTAGTAATTACAGATGTGTTATGACCACCACGTAGGAAGAGTTATTGATAAAAGAAAGCGTTTTTTTAGGACAATGTAAATTTTCGTAGCACTTGTGCCAAAGTCAAACAAATGCAGACGAGAGTGTAGGACAAAGTAGAAAGAAAAAATAACTCGGAAAAAAAATGTTTTTTTTTTCATCGCCAACAAAATTAAATAATAGCATGAAACTTGCTATAAAATATTGGTAATGGTATTCCAAAGATAGCATTTTTTTTAAGTAACTTCTGTATTTTTTGTATAAAAAAAATGTTGAAATCGAGATAACTGAATCAGGGAGAGCCGACCCTTAAGACGTGGAGCAAAGCAAAAGTCAGCGTCCTTTAACAAATTGCTAATTAAAAGCAACGCTTGAGTCATCTGTTCAGCTACAGAGAGGAAATAAGGGATTAAAATAATTATGCTATTTGTACCGCACAAGTATCTGAAAACACTCGATGTATCTAGGTGGTCATTTTATCCTTGTTATTTTCCTTAATTACAATATTAAAAGTATCAAAGCGATTTACTAGTAAAAATTTAATTACGAAAGTAAATAATCAGTTTCTCTATCCAAAGTAATGTCTGTGTATTTGTTACCTTTTCACATCTAAGCTGACGTCTATATATTTGTAAATGAAACGTAAGGAAGGGCATAGAATACATTTTTACCACGGAAATTTTCAGCATAACTGAAAAATCGCGATTTCAGCATAACTGAACGATCGATGAGAGTCTGCCGGACGTATCCAGACTCTCACCGAGAAGCCCTTGTAGTACCCAAGAAACATGAACGCCCTTAAACGCGGAGAAACCTTGAAGCAGTTGCTCAGTCTTCTGTCTTTTTCAATCGAGTTCTAATTTCTAAAGGGCGAAAAGGACTAAACACTTGGTAACTATTCCAAGGGCACTCCACGTTTTTTAATACGGAGGGAATATTTTATCGTCCGTCTAGAGTTAACTAATGGTTTTATTGCACTGCTTGTGGCTTGTCCAGGCAAGACATCTCATTGTGAGTCTACAGGGCCCTCTAGTGTTAGTTGTGCTTACCTTTCGGCGATGGTGCCTCCACGGTGCGGCATGTCGGCATTCGTGGCGCTCCGCTGTACGCCCCCGCTGCCGAGCCTGCAAGCAACCAAACATCATACTTTACTAAAAGCTGCATAACTGTGGAAACTTTAATGTTTAGGTGGCTGCTAGTCTGCTTTTCCCTGTTTCTGTATCAGCCTTTAAGCATCCTACTGCTGAGATACCGGCCTACCCTCGAAGGGTGAGGCCATATCCGCCCCACTGGCCCAGTGCGGGTTGGCGGATTCATATATGCCATTGAATTTCTGATTCAGAAATATGCAGGTTTGTTCACGATGTTTTACTTCACCGAAAAGTCGTACGTAACTACACTGAGCTACCACGACTCGCTCTCTCTAATAGATAAAATGTGAGAGAGCGTAGCTAAATATAACTTTAAAAAAAAAGTATTATTAAAAGAAAAAGAAAAAAATATTACAAAATGTAACAGACATTCCAATCATAAAGAGGATTCAACGACACCTCACTCGTCAAAATCGGTCAAGCCGTTGAGGCTACTATAGGAACACACAAACAAACATACTTACATCCACCCCAAAAAACATTACAAGCATTCATGAACAGTCGAATATCGTACAGGAAATACCCAAAGATATAACTACCACCCACTACTACACACACTAACCCAAAGAAATATAAAGAAACGGCCCAGACTACAAAGAAAATAATTCATTAAAGGATAACTAAAACAATAACAAAGTTTTTTTTCACAAATTTCTATCTAAATTTACAATACATTTTCACCAAAGGAACAAGTAAACGCGTAAAGTTCCCACAAAAATTTACCTTGTCTGCTCGAACTTGTCCTTCAAAGACTTGAAGCTGAACAGCCGTTCCTCCAAAGGCCTTATCGACAACATTTTTTCAAGTTCACAAATTTATTAAACTTTCAGTAAACCTTTGGGACGCAATCAGTCTATTGAAATCACGTCAATGGATTATCATCAGCCATTTCTGATCAAACTCAGATATATAAAATCTCAGTTTGAAATCAAACTAATTTACATATAACTTTACAAAGTTCTCATAAAAATTGTAAATAAATAAACAAAGCAAACAAAAGGACGACAGTGACGCGTCGTGTTTGATAGATAACTGACAGAATGACGTTGAGTTAGTTCCGCGGTCGTGCTGTTACTGAACGAAACCGATAACAGAACTGTTTGGTTACAATGGCGACGGAAGGCAACAACAATTGGAGCAAGCTTCAGATGAGATATGACTCTTGGAATTATCCATTGAATCCATTGATATCTATGTTACTAGTAAGTATTATAGAAGTCAGTGATTGCATCCTATCTATACAGGGCTATACTATGAAAACTGACGTGGTTTTGACACAGTTTGTTTTGATAATACGAGGATACTCATGTTAAATTGATTCGGTTATTCCGACTCTAGTTGCGATCACGCGCGCGAAGTCGTCCTGCCTTGGCAAGGTCGCGCGCGTGTCACGCTTATAGCGTTCCTTGATAAAGGTCACCGAATGTGATCGAAACTATAGTCGGAATAATCGACTCAATTTAACGTGAGTATTCCCGTATTATTAAAATGAAATATACAGAGTTTCTTGTGATTTAATAAACCTCCGCAGGCAGCTTCCTACTCAGGTTTTGTGCTATGACTTTTTACAAAACCTTATCATCACCATCATTATTACCACCTAATCTCTCAAAGCTGAGCATAGGCCTCTTGTATGACATAGCAAACGAATATATATCCGGGGAAAACAAATTGAAAATTTTTAATCGGTGTCTCCGTTTAGTTTTGTTTTTTTGCTTTATCTGTGCTTTCCTTTTCATCTGACAACGGCGTAATGTTATTGTCATTTAGAGTCTTAATTTATATGTTTTTTTTTTTTTTCTTTTTCCTCCTAAGAGGGTTTTGGCGTCGCACGTCTTATGCATTTGCCAGTGTCAAGTATACATATTTATTCTCAAGTTTAGTTAGATATAATCAAACAAGTCATAGTCACTGTCAAAGTAGAGCAAAGCAAGTCATGGTCAAGTCCTAGTCATGCCCCAGTAAAGTGGTGAATTTCGTTTTGGGGAAGGAAAGACGAATTATTTAATGTCATATAACTAAGTGTCATGTAAATAAGTTGCTTGCCAGTGATTTTTAGGTTAATTAATAAGAACGCTTTATGCACTTTGATGAAGAGTAAGCAATACCAGTCACAAAAAAAAAAAAATTTTCGCCAATGGCACATAGTCTTGCATTAGATCGACGCAGGACCAGAAAAAATTGGTGTGTGAAGAGGTCCATATCTGGCAGTACATTCATTGATAAAGACTAATATGAAGATGTTGATTGCCAAGCACCTAGTCATCCTCAGTTATTGTGAGAACCAGTTCACTTTAAAAACTAGGAGAGAAGCTTATAGCCCGGAGACGGATAAAGAAGGCTGTGGATTATGATGATGATGATGGCCTATGGTGAAATGCTTAGCCCAAGTCATAAATAATACACTGAGCTAGTAACAACAGTAAAATTTTAAAAAGAAAATTATCGAGTTTTCCATGGTTTCATTTTAGATTTTTAACATTAAGCAAAATTGTTTTTTTTATGATACTCTGTGACGAGACGTGCAAGTCGCTTATCTGATGTTAAGCGTCACGCTTGTCACCCAGAATTTTAAACTTCAACGGTTCAAAACCATGCGCGGAAATGCACTGCGCTTGTCACCCTGAGATATTAGATGTTTAAATCTCTGCATGCCCAGTAATTACACTGGAAATATTGCCCTTCAATCCGGAACACAGTCATATTTGCACACTACCGCTTGGCAGTTGGATAACTGGGGTATTGTACTCCTTAGGCGGACACTGAACAACGCATGTTGTAAAGAGTTTACAAAAAAAAACATTTATTTTTAATAATTTAACACGCACAAGTCTTCAAATTATTATCGTAGATTACTTAATTTCTTGCATAAAACTATATTGGTAAAATATATTAGTAAAATGAGTCATTCGTAACCATGAGCAATGATAAAGGATTCACTTCCTTATTTTAGAAAGGTCGAGTGATAACAATGTTTTGCATAATTAGTGGTGTAAAAAAGGTTTGTACCTCTACCTAAGAAAATACGTACGTATTTTCTTAACTAAAAGAATTTTACCATTACATTATAAACAGAATAATAATGAAATAATTTTACCAAAAAAAAAACCGACTTCCGCAGAACCATTTATTGAAATTTGCTTTGTCATAGTCGCTTAACTATCATACTAGAGATTATTTCGGCGCCACCCGTGAAATACGTATTATTGAGGAGTTCCGGGCTTATCTGTGGTCTTCTTCATCAGTTCCATTTGACCAAATGATACTTTCTATATGCAATTGCTTGACTTGTTGATGAAAATACCAAAATAGCTATATGTATGTCTATAATATTTAAGGAGTTCCCTCAATTCCTCATTGATCTCATTATCAGAACTGGATTTTGATAAAAATGGGACCGATCTGGAAGTATTTCCTTTCCAATAAAAAAAAAATTTTTAAATCAGTAACAAGCATCTAAACAAAATGGAAAAATAACAGTTTAATTAAGACCCGCTTTTTTATAAATCGGTTAAAAACGTCAAATAACTAAACAACGACAAGCAGGTATTCCAATTAATAATACCAGCCCGAGTTCCACCTCGCATTTTAACCAACAAATATTTTCAAAAAATTCGATAAGGCAACTAAATAATCCCAAAACTACAACAATTTCAAATACATACCTTTCCAAATTTCGTATCACAATTAACCTGTTAAATTGAACGTTTACAGTTTTTATACGAGAATAACTAATTCGTCGTTATGTTACGAGGTATCGGTAACGGTGACGGTAATGGAAGGGTATACGCGCGCGCTGGGCGGGGGACGAGTCGCGACTGCCAGGGCGGGCGGCGTTGTCCTCAGGCCGGCGGCGCGCCGTTTTAAACTATTTATTTAGCTATTCAAGGATTTGTTTTCCATGGATTTATACATTTTCAAGGAATTGAATTCAGGTCCTTATGACCTGTTATAAGGACCACAGTTACCTAGTCAATTATTTCACGAAAGCGTTTCACACTAAAGTATTACAACATTTCTTGTAATTTTTATCTTTATGTTTTGGTGTGCGCATTACAAAGTGGAGCCTTATCTGATGACGATTGTTTGCCATCCCGCTCAGTTACGTTGTGCGAGTGAGCTGGCGCAAGTGGGATGGAATACTATACCTTTACCACCAAACTTACACAAAAAGGGCCTTGGTTACTAGCAAAACATTCTATTTTATTTTATTTATTAAGGAACAGTATTTTATTTATTAAGGAACAGCAAACAGCCATATTATAAAATATAAAACTTAGATGGTGGCATAAATAGACATAATAATAATACAGGCCACAGAACTATTCTCAGATTACTGATAGAATTATTTAAATTTACCGCTAGCAGTAGCTAACTAAGCAGACAAAGTAAAAAAAAAAAACAACATCTTGAAAAGAGTCATTATATTAATCCAGATTCGGATAACTTCAGTGTTACCTTGCCCAACACTTAGCTTTGGACCCGTAGCGCTACTGGTGAGGCTAGCACCAGCTTCGAGGTTAAGGCTGCCCTTCCACAAGAGATGTGAGAGGTAGCTACGCGGTTAGCGAGCTTAAAGCCAACCTACGAAACTATAAAAATAAACGCGTACTTATAAGCGGCAAAAAAAAAAAGCGGAGCTTGTGGTATAAAGATGCACTTTGCGCGAGGAAGATGTACATCCCTCGTTACAACGAGTTGTAAAAATACTTAGCTTCGATTAAGTATTTTCATTTTCCAGTCTTCAGTAGTTATCGAGTTACCGTCGTAGGAGTATACGAAATTTTGCATCGTTTATGTTCTGCTAAAAGCTAGCTTACAAAGTCAACTAGCTGTTCGGTTCCATTGTTTACATTGTAACCAGCTAGAGGTTTATTTGAAATGTGCTTAGATTACTTTGTTAGATCGAGAATGCATAAATGCATAATTGACCGAGCGAAGCTAAGGTTTCAGAGTTTACTGGGACAAATCGGCTTTTGTATGTATGTGTGTATATTTGTCCGATGATAACTTGCGAACCGTTGATCCGA
Source organism: Apocheima hispidaria (assembly GCA_947579745.1). NCBI lineage: Eukaryota > Metazoa > Arthropoda > Insecta > Lepidoptera > Geometridae > Apocheima > Apocheima hispidaria. The sequence goes on along the minus strand of OX388157.1, from coordinate 4,552,221 downwards.
TCTTCATGAAATTTTGTAGGCAAGTAGTTCATTTCAATACAATTTTAAAGTTCGAATATGAGCTGAATCGGTCCAGTGGTTGTGAAGATATAGGTTTAGCGAGGTCTCAGTTCGGCGCGAACTACTAGTATGTGTCTAAGTACCATTCGACAAAAATGTTGGAAGATGTGAAAGGTATACAGCGGGCGCTAAATTAGACTAGGCCTGCTTACAATGACTTGTATTCTGGTATTATAGCCCACTACTTGTTTCGTGCGACTTCGTTCGCGTGGACATAAAAAAATTATCCTATGTCCGTCTTTGTGATATACCTCCTCCTAACAAAAATCACCGGTATATTCGCGTTAGATTAAAATAAATCAAAATAACCGACTGCAAAATGTGACCTATATATGTCAATTCTGGCACAAAGAATAATCCAACAACGCCTCACTCGTCAAAACTGGTCAAGCCGTTTAGGCTACTGGAGGTAATATAGGAACACAAAATAAAAACATATTATTAAATACTTACATACACCCCAAAAACATTACCATCCTCTTGGGCAGTCGGTTAAAAATAACTCCTCGACACTTTTCAGAGAATAATTTGACTTCCTACTATGGAAAACATCACTAGATCCCATTTTACTTTGTCTTACACCACATTTGTTTGCTATGACGTTACAGAGTCTATTCGTTTTATGTTCCTATCAATTTAACAACAAATCTTCGCATTCCTAATAAAAATTACAACCCCTCATTCAATAATGGTGCTAACCATTACAAACAATACAACGAGAACAAACGCCAAACTTTGTATACGAGCTGTTCACTGTACAAAGTGTACAACGTTCCATTCATCACTGACAAAACTAAAACACGCTACAGGATATTAAACGCTAAACTTTAGCTACAGGTTGTAACATACAGTCCCGCAAATAACGTGGAACACTAGCTCAAATACAATACAGAACGAAACATCCTAACTTACGCCGCAGGCTGTACACTCAGACATCATTGTCCCGGCAAACAATGCAGAGGAGGCTGTAAGCTCCTTTCTCATTAATCCGCAACACTGGTTTTAACTAGGTACAGTCGACCGACTCGAGAGAAATGCTCGTTTAAAAACGAGAAAACATCCATGCTCGCGACGCTCGAATGATAATCTAATCACAGGCAATTATTGTAAACACAACAGCCCGTACAGTGAAGTCAATATTGAGATGATCCGCAACCGCGAATCGCGTGATGAGATCCAGCGTCGGTGGCTGAGCCTCACAATCATAGCAATAAGGACTTCACGGTACGGGCCCTGAACAGGACTCCATGAAGATAATCGACACATCCTTCGTGTCATTTAAAATGTCTCAAAAATGTTATGCTCTTGCTACAAATAAATTCAAGCAAGCAAAAGATTAACGATTACAGTGCATTCGAAACACGTGCAAAACTGCCGCAAAATAATAATGCCGTATATGAAAAAAAAAAACAACATATTTTTGGAGCATCAGCTCATACCACAGTATTTCCCGCCTGTTATTTTTTACATCCAGGAATTTAATATACCTGTCATTAATAATGCAACCAGCTCTACACCAGGTGAACTATCAATTTCCCCAACGACATGTTTAAACACAAACCTGGCACTCACACTATCACAAAGCACACACTCAAGCGAAGGCTAGGACAAAGCCCGTCTGAAGCGACGTTTTCATTTAAGTATTAAGACCCACGCAGACGTATTATTTTCTCAATCCGCCAGGAACTAATACGTACTTAGTAGGCCGTGTACGAATACCAACTTCCTTAATGACGAGCCATTACGAGAATTTGTGAAGAGCTTTTATAAAGTTACGATGAAAAGTTCGTAACTTCTTAAACAATATGAGTATCTAAAAGCAAAATATTTTACTCGATAAATATTTTAGACTAATCAAAGAAATTGAGAATTATCGACCGAGCTAAGTGAAGGCGTTTATATTTCTTTGTGCAGTACTGAGACCTCGCGACACCTATAACTTTACAAAATCTGGCCCCGATTTTGCTCATATTCGAACTTAATTAAATTGAAATTAACTATTTGCCTACAAAATTGCATTACGATCGAATCGACGGTTCGCAAATTATCGTCGGACAAATATACCCACACATAGGTTTTTACCCACAAACATTATGTATGTTTGTGGGCCGATTTGTTTCCGTGGACTCTGATATCTTCGCTTCGCACGGCCACAGCTAGAGCGAAATTAGCGTACCTACATATAATTGAAACTTCCGTGACATACACTGTGTACAGGAGATTAATTTTCCGGCTCCTGCACAAATTCGTCTGCTGCGCCGTGGTTGTACGCAAGCACGCACACAGTCGCGCCAGCTCGTTTCTGATCATACATTATGAAAGCTAGGGGTGGCCGCTGCACCAAGACAAGGTTATTGTGACCATCAGTCTTTTTGCAAGTCGTAATGCGTTTTAAAAGTCTAATGTCGATACTTCGCCCCTAATTACCAAGCCCCGAAGCGTGGGGATTATGGCAATACCAATGAGATGTCTTTCAGTGTGGCGCTCTAAGGAGGAGGCATAAGTTCTGCTATGGTCTTCTACTGGCTAATGATTATGAGTATCTAAAATCTAGTTTTTTTTATTTTATTAGAATAAAACTTGTGTTTGATCAAATCCTGCGTGCGGTTGGAATGGAATACTTCCTAGGTTTACTTTAGCATTGAAGACAATTACTGAGTAACTACAATCTTGTAAAGCGCTTTGTGCGTACGTAGGGAATTCCTACCATGGTGGCCACCAACCACCAAAACCAGCAACAGGTGGCGCTTTGGTCGCGGTCTGTACGTTCAAGGATGGCCAGTGCTCATGAGACATGGTTAGATGCCGTCTCTAAATTCTAACTTATATTATAAATGCGAAAGTAGGTCTGTCTCTCTGTCTATCTGTATCTCTGCCTGGGTGTTTGTCGCGTTATCACGGCTAAATGGCTGAACAAATCGACCAGATATTTTTTTTAGGTCCACGCTTACGAAGTCTCGGGTAACAGCTAGTAGATAAATAGTATAAATATTTGTATATAAATAATTAATTGTTTAAACGTAGAATTTCTTTGTAAGTGCACCATTTTTCAGAATTTCTAAAGCTTCGGAAGTTTCCTAGAGACAATAAAATAGATGGCGACACTATTAGGACAGAATCTGGTGTCCACTCGTGGTTGAAATACGGCCGCCAAAATGTCCGCTTATCCGGGTGGACCGCGATATTATTTATACCCTATATATAATACTAGGATATATTTTATACTTCGATTAAAGTTTTTTCGGAGAGTTCTAGGATAAATATAGAAGCGATGTGACCTTACAACTTTATTAGCAGTTTTGAAAATAAGGATTCATGAAAATACCAAACCTCAAAATCATGAAAAACGTTTTTACATGACAAAATATACTGTAACTGTGATGTTCATTAAATTAATTTAATATTCAATTCGGATTTTTTTTGTGGCGACAGTTACAAAACAGGAAGAGGAGCCTCACAGCATAGCTAAATTGCAGTGTACATTTCATACAAAAATAAATGTTGATAAAAATAATGTAAAGCAACCATGCCATAGGACAGTCCATATACTTGCCATATCAACCGTCAATTGGTCTAAAAATAATGCAGGTACTTTTATTTACGTAGACTAAACTGTACTGGACGTGTCGGAATTTGACTGCAGGCTTTTGATTGCAAGATTCCCGGAATACCATCGCCGGACAAAATTTTCCAGAATAAATGCCGGACCGTCTGGCATCGATGGAAAATGCAGACGGAATTCAAATCGCGTGGAAATTGTCATCGTATAGTTTACTACGCAGGAAAAAGTGCTATACGTTTACAACTATTATTATTTTAATTTATTACTTGGCTTAAAACACTTGTCATTTTACTGCTTTATTGATTTTTATGACTGTTTTTTGAAAAATAACTTTTCTGTTTTGAATCTATATACTCTTGCAGAATATTTAGCAAAATAAAATGACAAATTTTGATGACATTTTTTGATCATGCTGCGAGAAGAAACCTTGTACCATGTCTGGGTATTGAAGGTTTTTAATGTTGGTTTTATTACGACTAATTAAAATTAGCTGGTCCGTATCATATTGATCGCATTTATCTACTTTTTTATTTTGTTGTTTCCCTCGTATGATTTGGTTACTAGTAAAAACTTCCACGCCATTGTCGAGACAGAACAACACTGCAGATAACCGATAATTAAAAATAATGCAGAGAATCAGATAAAAGATAAAACAAATTATCGCTATATTATTATCTCCTTTCATGCACCGATATTAAAACACATGTGGTTGTATCGAATTTTGTGAGTACAAAAAACCTTTAAAACTTACATAGCTCTCCATATCCATCACGTTAACTGACTGGTAATACTTTTCAATGCAAGCATTTCTAACTTTTGATCATACAAAATTGTTCCCTTCCACTTACAAAATAAAGTTCAAAGACATTTTGTATTTTTATCTGAAGCGTTTGTGTAAGTAAAGTCATAAAATATATCAATGCAATAAAATCAGCAGTTTGTGAGCGTCATTGTGAGGCTAATTGTGAACGAAATTCAGCTCATAATAATTTGAAACTCGTGTCAGTAAAAAAAAAAAAATTTATATTAATAGAGTTCTACTTAATTGGTCATCACAAGTATAGAAGAATTAGATTATCGATGGAGACTTGTCAGCTTTTTTTACTAGAACTCTCCACCGTCTACAATAGCAAAAACTCTCGAAAACATCACACGGTGGTCAAAGCATAAGCGACGCACTAAAAGTTTGATCTGTCATTAACTTTATAATGACAATACAATAATAGTGCCTGTCTGCACTAAGCTGTGACAGCTTCCGAGTTCATACTTAACACTCTAGGACGTACCTAACAATGAAAAATGCGTTGCACCAAACTTAGGGGGTTGCCTAAATGCGTAAGACATTCCCTTTCCTTTGACATGCCTAAATCCGACTTAGTTTAGGCGATGCTTAGCTAAGTTTTATCTTTGTCGACTTTAGTGCAGACGTGCATAAGAGACGGGGCATACACTTTTACTTGGTCTTTAAGCTTGTTGATAGTAAATGAATATGAACCGGTACGATTTTGATCCAAGGCCCGCTCTATGCGTCGATCTAAAGGTCTCTCCAAGCTGGTCGTTATGATGATAAATCATATCATTGAGATATAATGCGCATGGGCACGTTTGTCCGTGATTAGAGGACATTAATAACAGTTGAGTTGCGGTCGAAATGGTCGCCTTTGACTTTGGACAAGTGGGTTGCATAAATTGAATAAATACTTATTTCGTGAAGTGTTTATTGATTTAGAGATAGTTAATTGACTTTGCGATAACTTGTTCAACGTTAGTGTCAGTAATATTTTGACAATTATATACGATTACAATCGATTGAGTAAATTGGTTTTTGAGTATCCAATTAAATTGTTGTTGTTGTTTCTCGGGTCGACGAAGGCTTTGGCATTATTTTTACAATTTGATAAACTCTATACGAAATCGAAACATCACAATCGCTCCGCTTGCCTTACCAAGTCAAAGAAAGGCACGAACGACAAGAACGAACGACGCGCTCACGTAGTTGAGTACTACAGAGTGCCGAGTGCGAGTTTTTGGAATTGCGTTTACATATTCGATCGCGTTCACGTTAACTATGATTTGTATGAAGTAAGAGAAGTGCCATCTAGATGACGCTAGACGGCGCTGCTCTTATTTCATACAAATTATAGTTAACGTTGACGCGATCGAGTATGTAAACGCATATGGAAAAACACGCACTGGGCAATCAGATCTCCTTATAGATACCGCATTACGAGATCGTTGTTCCGTCAAATTAAACGCAATTGAGATCGTATAGGAGGAAAGCGCCGGTTGCAACGTCTGGAATCAAGCTTTCCCGTCTACTATCATAAGGATACGCCTACTCGCGCCTAGAAATCAACCAACGAGAGTGCGGTATTATGTGTTCTTTGAAAGATGCGTGGTGAATTTGAATACACTGGGAATAGTTAACATCTTTTTAACATTTTGAATTATGGAAAGTCGATTAGACAAAAAAGTGAAGTACCTGCATCCTGTATGTTCGTGATTCTGATTGTGATAACATGCCAACCCGCTAGTACCAGCTTACTCGCACTATCCACGCTCGCTCGCGCACGATCATTAGCACAATTACGAAAATCCATAATAAAGGGTTGACTGGCTCCTTAATAAAAGCACAAAATTCATGATTCCAGTGTTTTCTGAGAAAGTATGACCCTTTAAATGAACGAGCTACGTTATGGGACTGCCTTACCCCCGAATACAAACGTTTGTTAACTTTGACAACAGAATAATTCTAATACTGCCTTTGTCTTAATACTTAGACTTAATCTGTCGTCAAAGTTAACAAACGTTTCAGTATTCGGGGGTTAGAGGCGGAGAGCGGCGTGGTGGGAAGCGTCGTATAGGAGTTACGACGCGCGACGTAGTGGGACTTATGTATAGGCGCAAAGCGACATCATGGGAAGCGGCGTAGAGGAATCAATTAACTATTTGATAAGAGACAGGTGTATACCAAGCCAGTGGCGAAAAGGAGGTCGTGCTCGATGATATTCATGCGAAAATCCATACTACGTCATCTGCTTATAAATTAGAGACAAACAATAAATTATTTTAATATATAACCTACGGCATCTGTCAGTTATCCTTATACTTTGATTATTGTGATCAAACAAACAAACCAAACCATACTCTGGTTTAGGTTAGACTTTACACCGCGGAAAAGTTTAATTAAGCACCTATAATTGATTTATGATGGTTAAAATAATTGACGTTTCAAAAGTATAAAATACTTTTTAACTACACTGTATACATAATTCCACACTTGATTGTCACTTTCATTAAACTAATTTTATTTTGTATCAATCTACAATAATGATATTATTTATTATGATTACTTTAACCATTTATTATTTTATTTTAATTAAATAACATAATAAATGGTTAAAATACTTGATGTTTCAAAAGTATAAAATACTTTTTAACTACACTGTATACATAATACATTGATTGTCACTTTCATTAAACTAATTTTATTTTGTATCAATCTACAATAAGGATATTAAATAAAATAATAAATGGTTAAAATAATTGATGTTTCAAAAGTATAAAATACTTTTTAACTACACTGTATACATAATACCACACTTGATTGTCACTTTCATTAAACTAATTTCATTTTGTATCAATCTACAATAATGATATTAAGATAAGAACGCAAACTGAAATGGAATAAGATAGTATATAAACAATATCTATCTGGGTAGAGCTGATAAATTGTGCTATCAGTTTAATTTGTTTTAAATGCACCGTCAAACTAGATTATCAGTTTTTTACGTTCAGTATTATTTTGAAGATAGTAAAATCTATAGCGTAGTATATGATTTTTCTTCTTCTATATGTACACTGTCAAATAGCACTAAACCAACAGAAAGAATCAATAACCTACGGGGAAGAAAGGTTCTTGAGTGGCGACCACGAACTTGAAGACGCAGTGTAGGCAGTCCTCACACTAAGTGGACCGACGACATTGTGAAAGTCGCGGGCAACCGGTGGATGCAAGTGGCACGATGTCGATCGGTGTTGCGGTCTAAGGGGGAGGCCCATGTTCAGCAGTGGACGTCTTCCAGCTGATGATGACGATGATGATGATATATACATGTACACTGACTAGTTACACGAACGAAAAACTTAATATGAGCTAAATTTTGAGATAAATTCCAGGTTTGGTTACAAAATAGAGTCATGTCATCAGTTAGTCTTATCGGCCGCTGTTTAGTGATTACTTAGTTTCTTTACTTAGTGACAGTAATAAATATGGTTAAAAACTTTTTTTTTTAAAACCAAAAACTCCAAATTTTAATCCGGCAGTTGTAATACGGCTATTTTTGGCTAAGGTATTTGATGTCTTATTTCTTTTAATTTACGGTTTTACACAACAAATTTAAAATCCGATCGGCACTTTTCGTTTGCGCAGAAAAGCGCAAACCATTTTCCAACAGTAGCCAAATGTGTTAATAATATTATATGTTAATAAATATTCTATATTCAACTTTATTTGCAAGCTTAAATGGCAGCGTATTCCTTGCTGCATTCCTAGCTCTGTCCCGCTTACACGATTCGTACAAGATGTAACCATGAGTGGATGGTGGCGCATTATGCCGCGAAATCGATCGACCAATAACAGCGCAAAATTTTAGCTATTATTTATAATTATAGTTTATATTTACAATATTTTGCCACTATTTACTAAGATATTTTTTTTTAAATCAAAAATGAAATGCGTCAGGTACATGATTCAACTCATTGGTATTAGTAATTATTTATATGCTTTCAGGTAAAACCACAGTGAAGCCAATGAATTTTTAGAATTACGCAGTTTTGCCTGCATCGCTTGGAAACAACAGATACTTTTCCCCTGTCATCGACCGTAGCCAAGGGTAGGCTCGGCTGTAAATAACAGCTATTACGATATTATGAAACGATGGGGTAGGCTTAATTTATGACTGAAATTTATTGGCTTTCACATTACAAAATCCACGTAGCATGATAATGTTAAGTCGGCTATTAACGTGTTTGTTTTTTTAATGTTGCTGGTGCATTTATCTTTTTCTGTCTCAAAAAGTTTCCGATCAAACTCGCATGATTTTATAATCGGCGTTGGAGCGTCAAAATTTTTTTTTGGGCTAGTTAACATTTAGTTTTTGGGTTATTCAACCTATATGTCAAGATTTCGTTTAACATGGCAGTCAAGGTAACGTGTAAACACAGATCACACTAATTACCGCATTACGAGATTCGTTGTTCCTCCAAAAATCACCAAAGTTTGAGGCGCGGCGCGGGTCGCGGGGAGTGCGACCAAGCTTTCTCATTGGCTATCTCAAAGTTACGCCCACTCGCGCCTAACAATCAACCAATCAGAGTAATTTATAAGTGTATTTAGACTGATCTGTGGTGCGCTTCGAGCGTCCTGAATGCAAAATCTAGGGTGTTGTGATCTGTGCGTGTAAATAATATATCATCATCATCGGCAGTTTATTCAATCCACAGCAGAACCTAAGCCTAAGCCTCTTCCCTCTTTGGCTAACCTTCCTTGTTTTGTGCTAGTCTCGCCCAGACGTTACCGCAAAACTTTTGGATTTATTCACGTCATCCATATAACGGTTTTCCGAGGCTGCACTTATCAGTACGGGGCCACTATTCCGTCAGAGACGTACTCCACCTAACCATCACCACATCTAACTAATAACAAAATATTTTTTCACATTTCCGTGTATGTTCTAAAATGCGGCCAGAATCGCCGGAGGACGGGCAGCAGCGACCTCTTAGTAAACGGTGAGCGTTCTTCAATCCTCAAGCCGCCTGCTAAGCGTGGGGATTATGGCAACCCATCCCTATTTCTAAGGGGAAGACCTTTATTCAACAGTGAATTTTTCTGGCTGATGATGATGATGAATTTTTCAGCAGGTACTGAACTTGCTGCAATTCGCGCTTGTGCTAAATTGCGAGAAGCAATAGCAGACCCAAATTCAATATGGGTCTTCCCATGTAGTCTATGATATTCCGATAAATAGCCGCTATATACATTTCCAAGCCAAACAAGCCCAAACTTCAGCTGCCACACTACAAACCATCTTCAAAAGACCAAGCGCAACTTTGAGTCTTTGACACTTCCCGCGTCAATGCACGTTGATATTTCCCTTTGCAACGGAAGAGGCTGAAAGGCGGACTTTGTACAGCCTCGCTGAAAAGCCTACAGTCGGAATGAAAAGCGTTTGTTATCTACGGCAATGAATGGGGACTCAGTGCGGCTGTAACAACGATGATAGGACTGTTTGGCGCCGTCGAGGATACGTGTAACCACAGAGCCGAGTGCGAGTCTTTGTAATTGTATTGGCGTATTCGATTGCGTTTACGAACTATAATTTGTATGAAGTAAGAGCAGTGCCATCTAGATGACGCTAGACGGCGCTGCTCTTATTTCATACAAATTATAGTTAGCGTTAACACAATCGAGTAAATAAACGTATTTGGAAAACTCTCATTCGTCACTCTGGAGTAAGAGGATACGACAGTTTGTTCCTGGAAATAAGATTCTTATAATAATAATAATAATAATCGGTTATTCCGACTATATTTTCGATCACACTCGGTGACCTTTATCAAGGAATGCTAAGCGAGACACGCGCGCGATAAAGATTTCCTTGATAAAGGTCACCGAATGTGCTCGAAACTAAAGTATAGTAACGGTAACGGTAACTATAGTAACGGAATAACCGACTCAATTTAACGTATTCCCGTTTTATTAAAACAAAAATAATTATGGTTGTTTATTATTCAAATGCCCAGCATGATTGTAATTATTGTCAAGTGTATGTGCTGCATGTCAGGTTGTGTGGGTGTTTGTATGTAAATTTGTGTTCCTATGTGACCTTTTCCTTTGTGTCGCGCGCCTAAATGGGATGATTGGATTGCGAGGTGTCGGTAGATTTATTATACGGAGTTCAAAAGATAGCTAGAATGCTGTAGTGGAGTATCATGGCTACATTTAGCAGCTTTTTGCTTTGTTTTTGCGGTAGTGCACAAGTAATTAAAAAAACAAAATTACAAAATATTACAAATACATATCAAAGAAAAACTAAACGCTCTTTACACTAAAGTTTGTTGTTGGATATAACCTACGAAACTTACTACCAGAGGAATAGACTTGTTACCAGAAAATACAAACTCATAGGCAAGTCTACTGAAATAAGTGTAATATTTATTTTGTATACGGAAGATGTCCTAGAGACATCTTATGTCCCATCAGTCCTACAATACGCATCTTTCTAAGGACATTACCACTTTTAGTATAATTTATCTGTGATCTATATATAAGTTGATAAGAGAAAGAGAAAATATTACACGTATTACAATTACAATATTACAATATTACGTATTGTAGTACTGATAGGACGGAAGATGTCCTAGAGACATCTTATGTCCCATCAGTCCTACAATATAGTTACGCATCTTTTACTCTTTTCGGGTTACACTTTTTTGTATGAGATTGTTTTTCTTCTAGTGTAGATTTTCTTTGATGTAGATAATAAATTGCACCAAGCAGTGACTACACCGCTCTCGCTCTCCGGGTCCATCTATTTTCCGCCCCCACATCTCATCTCTTCATTACCATAAGGGCACGTGTGTTAATCACCTCCGCTTTTGCTCTCCTGAAAGGCAATAACCTAGAGAGCTTCCTATTCTAAGCAGAGATTCACATTTGTAAGCAGTATAAAAGAACTACTAGAACATGCTAGGACGTTATAGTTCAGATTTCTTGTAAACATAAATTGACTTGTTTATAAGATTTAGAAATTATATAATTATTAAGATGCAACGCAAAACGACAATCGATGGGAAGGAACGGTTCTTGAGTGGCTACCACGAACCGGAAGACGCAGCGTAGGCAGGCTAGGTGGACCGACGATATTGTGAAAATTGCGGGCAACCGCTAGATGCATGTGGCCCGTTGTCGTTTTTTGTGGCGCGCTAAGGGGGAGGCCTACATTCAGCAGTGGAAGTCTTATGGCTGATGATGATGATGATGAAAGCAAAACAATAGAATAAAGCAAATAAATAAATAGCATTTCACACTCATATATCCCTACTGGGATTCCCTGTGTCGGGGTTACAATGGAACACACTATAAATTATGGATAAATGTATTTTTTTTTTAAATCGAGAATATCGTGAAAACGAAGAGAACAAAGTCAAAAAACACGACAAACACCTACACGAAATGAAAGAAAGCACTTTATGTGGAAACATAAATAGACGTCTGCGATGATGTGGATTCAGCGAAAACGTAAGCGTGAACGTATTCTCTCCCCTTTCTTCCCCACGTCTAGACTGTAGGAATACGGTCAGTACATTGAACTTAGGAGTACTTAAACTTGATTCCTGAATATCAGAAGTCCTCTTCGATCTAAAGACATATGCAGTAACTTCACTAAAAGCGTGATGATTCGCCGGTTTACCAACTTCAGTAGAGCTAGCATGCGCATCGTGACAATCTTTTTGTTGTGCAAGAACGTGACTCGGCCTCGATTATGTATACGTTTGTCTCATTTTTCACGATATGAAGAGTAGAGAAGATTTTGTCGCGGTGCGCATGCTAACCATCCTGGAGAAGGTATCTATTCACACAATAAAAATAAATGATTATTGACATCCGCAAAAAAGTGTTACACAGGATTGTAATACAAAGTGGGTTTTTTTTCTTTTCATAGAGCTTCGATACTGTCTTACACAACTGAGGGAAGCAAAAATCTTAAAAGCTCGCCCCTGACTGCGTTCTTTGTACGAAATGAAAGAAATATGAAATTCATGAGCACAACATCGGTAGCGAACACGACGTTATGATTCGAACCTACAGTTGAGTTGGGACGCGAAATTGGATGGTTATTCTAGGAAAGAAGCCCTTTAAAGTCTCATATTTCACGTTTCCTATTAAAAGTTTCGGGACCTTCAGTGTCTTGCGGACATAAAAGTAGGCAAGAAATACTTGATTTTTAACCGTATTTTTATTATAAAACAAATCTCTGTTAGATTTAAAACAAAAATGTTACTCAGCTCCCGGTCCGACCTTTTTTTGACCTTTACATCTTATTTTTTCGTAGTTATTGTCAAAACTTCCAAAATTTTCGGTTAAATTTAATTTTATTTATTTCATAGCACAAATAACAGAAAGTAACTCAAAGCACAAATTTGGTTACGTACTAGGCTACTTTCCAAAAGTAGTATGTGCCTAATATGATATTATTGATTAGCGAAATAGGTAAACATACGCAAGAGGATATTAAAATATTCACATAAAAAGGTATTTAGATAAAGATGTATAAAACATAAAGATTTTTTTTTTTTACCGACACAAAACAAGTAGGTGTAAATGGGTATGTAGAATAAAATCCTATGGCCATTTTTATGAGGGATCTGTTGTATGAAAAAATCCCCATACATTAGTTATTAGTATAGTGATTTTTTTGTACAACAGATTTCGTACAACACTGGCAAATTTGTAAAATAGCTGCCGTGGCCTCCAAGCCTTCAAAAACAGAAAAGCTAGCTTGACCTGTCAAACCCTAGCTTTTCTGTTTTCGCAAAAAATTTACCTGATATGAAATTGCTTTCATGTAAAAAGCAAACCCTCTCGTTACTGCGCAGAAATTACGAGCCGGACGGAATGGATGCCGGCCGGACTTGGCACGGAAATACTTGTTGCTATGATATTTAAACAGGCGTTGTAGCTCTAAAGCTTTCTCCGTACATTCGTTCCTTTTAGACCGGTGGCTGGTGATGTTATTTGCTCTCCTTACCTATTCATAATCATTTTTCGTTTTCGTTATCCCTTATTTACGATCATGCTACGTTATTGCTCGAGGTGGCATTTGCAAAATCTATACTACTGGGTTTAGATAGGTATTTTTTTGCGAATGCAATATATACATGTCCTTCGTGATAATCAGCATCAGCCTATTAATATCCCACTGCTGGAATATCGGCGTACCCTCGAAGAGTTATTGGGTCATATCCACCACGCTGGCCCAGTGCGGGTTGGCGGATACACATATGCCATTGAATTTATTTTCCGGATATATGCAGGTTTCCTCACGATGTTTTCGTGCACCGAATATATAATATATCCGAACGTAAGTTCCAAAGAACTCATTGGTACGGGCCCGTTCGTGAAAATAAGATAACAAGTTTCACCTGTATCAAGTTGACATAATCAATAACACGTCTAAAACGATCACGTCGCGTAGAAACTTGGTTATTGCCATAATCAGAGGTAACCGCATGGATATGTGAATTTCCTGCTAGTTTTTGTTCCGGTGATCTGCGAGACTGGTTGTGAGATTAGTAACGGAATACCGAATGATTATGTAGAGGCAAAACACGAGTTTTTGCTGAGAAAGTAACGAATTACGTTAGTAACGTTTGGGAAGCCAATTGCGAGTCTAACGCGATCGTAAAATCTATGTTGCTTGTTTTTTTTTTTACCTAATAGTAATTAGGGGTGTATGTAAGTATTTATGTTTGTGCGTTCTTATATTGTCTCTTGGTAACTAAGCGGCTTGACCGATTTTGACGAGTGAGGTGTAGTTTGATTCATCTTTACGTCCTAAGTGGTAAGTGGTCGATTAATTTTGAAGTCGGTATCTTAGTTTTTCATTTAATAATATTAAGTTTTCTAGCGAGAAAGTCTTGCAAAAAATATTGTATTTTGCCGACATTACTACTTAAGAAAGGCTTTTGAATTCTTTTTTAAACTGGCTTTATGTAAAGTACACGAAAATGTCCTCTCAAGAGCAAACCGTCACCGCAAACTCTTTCAGACCTACAAAGGACGCTCTGCTATCAATAAAGACTCCAGCATCCAATTTGATCTTACAATCTTCCTATTTATATCTCACAAGACGTAGAAGCCAGGTGAGCAGTTTTCATATGCGTGCTGGCGCCCGAGGCTTTTGGTTAAGATTGCCGCCATCTTGGAAAAAGGAGAAAATGTCGAGATTAAAAAATAAAGTCAAGTAAGTGCGAGTTAGGAACTTCTTCGAGAATTCCGCATCCACACTCGAAGTTTGAAAATATCTCTATCAGGATTTTTGCTGGTTTGATTTGGTAAGATCTAAAGCAAGCAAGTTTCTGGTACATGAACTTGACTTGAATAACGCGGTTTATCTGGTTTCAGGATAACTTTGCAACAAATCATAAATAAGTTGAAAAGTCTATGATTAAAATTACTGTATCATAACTACAGAAAAAAAGCTATAGGTTTCTTCAGAACGCGGAACCCTTATGTAATACGCCAGGACGTCTGCCGTGACGAGACAGGAATGGGTCGTTTTGTTGAAAGATGCCTAGTCAGAGTCAGAGCATGTTTTGAGTAATTGAAAAAAGGTACGTTTATTTTTTGTACGTCAATGGTGCTTAATTCTGGAGACTGAATGTTCTTTGGATTACTCACTTAGGACTCACTTTGGACTTTCTTATAATTTCTCTCATTGTAGTTGACTTTAAATCGGCAGTAAATTCATGAAGGCTTAGTGGCCTAAGTCAAGTCAAAGACTGAGTGTTCTCTGGATGAGGTAAAGTAACTCAGTGTTCGTCCCAAACTGTGACCTCTTGACCAATTTTGCTCAATATCTAACATAAAAATATATTTGCATTGACAACTTGCCTACACAGTTCCATGGAGATCGGAACAGCAGTAAACAAGTTATCGCCGAACCAAACATACATACATACAAACACTAGTTTGTCCCCTTTAGTGCAAGACCCTTACTCAGTCAGTCAATGTATTAGATATCATTATACTAGGTACGACTTGAGAATTTAAAGCAGATAACGAAAAGCCACGCAAGCCTCTGCCGCCGCCGGTACATTTTCCTTATCCAACACCTCATGTTCATTCGACCCATTATAACGCTATACCGTAGCGTAGAGTCTAGACTGTCACCACATGCAATATTAATGCAAGTGTTGTCGCCGCAGTGGCCACCCAGGTATGCAATTCCGGTCCGGTAGACGGAAATCAACATAACTGCCCGTACCTGGACAGTCATGGTATATGTAATAGAAAAATCTGCCCTTGAGATTGCAAAATTCTGTAAATAGCATTTGATAATAATAAAATTATAGAGAGGATAACATCTTGAAAGGATGAACTGGTCATTTACCTATCAGACATGAAAAATAACCGTGCAAGACTCCGACGAATTAACTGAAAATACACCAACCTACATACATCGTGCGGTGTTCTGTTACATAATGAGATGTAAACAAATAAAACTACGTACAGGACGCTGCTTCAGTTACAAAAGGTCAAGTGAAAAGATAATTTAATGTTATTTGATAGACACTTTTAATCATTGTTAATGTCATAATTATACAGCAAGTTGATGATTCCAATTCTAGGCCTGCTTCTCACCTAGAGTAGTGTGAACTATCGGAGAAAAAATGCTAACAGTCGTCTCTTGAACGCATCCACCCCTTTTCAACACAACAACGGAAAATCAGGATCGATCAATGCCTGCAAACATGTCCACGTAAACACACTGGAATCGGAAAAGCGCACTACACATAGCTATGCTTAGAGTATATACATCACAGTTTTGTGTCTGTATATACCAACGGTTACCCACTCATTGAAATTTCGCCCTAAGGAATAAGGAATTCACTATCAGTCAACATATTGGCGCAAAATGTGCCTAAAAAACTTCCACCCACTAACGACACGTCATTATCGAAATAGTGATTTCAAACGGTCCAATCATCATTTCGGTTTCATTTTATCCAAGCTTAAGAAAAAGTTTCAAACCTCGCACATCACAGCTAGTTTTCTAAAATTTTTACACTGATAGGCTTGATGTAATGTCTATAGGGTATATCAGTCGTTGCGTATATTGTACACAGACCGGAAGTTGCGAGATAAAACGGCGGGCAAACCGGACGCGACCGCAACGCATTCATTTTGAGTGCACCCCATTAATTACTCGAACCGCCATATTTGATTTAGTGGTGGATAGGCACTGTATTTGCTCAGATGAAACTAGATAAGCAAATTACACTGTATTTGATTTAATGTCTTTGCTGATATTTGTTTTTTGTTAACGTCTTATATCTATTGTGCTTTATATAGAGGCGCATAGTTTTGAACTGTTGAGGTTCAAAATTCGGCGTAGCACCGGCAAGCGTGGCGGTAGCCACCAGGCGAACGACTTTCTGGTCTCGTCACTCACAGTCTCATAAAAAAACATAATTATATTTTTAATTATAAAGTAACCAATTAAGCAGACGCTCACTAGTTCATTCAAAATATGATCCCTGATCCACTTGGACTATTACCCCTGAATACTGAAACGTTGGTTAACTTTGATAACAGATTAATTATATTACTGCCTTTTTCTGGCACTAAGCAAATGACAAAGGCAGCAATAGACTTAATCTGTCGTCAAAGCTAACAAACGTTTCAGTATTCGGGAGTAAGTGTACTAAATTGAGTACTAAAACTTAGGCATGGAATATCGAGAATTCTCGATATCTATCGGAATCTAGCGAACTATAGGAAGTAACCCTGTCTCTCTGACTGGATGTTTGTCGCGTTATCACGGCTAAACGGCTGAACGAATTTTGATTAAAACTTGATAAGGAGTTACTTTATATCACAAAGACGGACATAGGACACTTTTTTTTTATGCCACGCGAACTAAGTCGCGGGTAACAACTATTATTTTATTTTCTAGAAACCAAAATCTGCCTGCCGTGTCGTGTGCGTTACCCATTAAACTTACAGCGACCTGTGAAAGGACAGCCGACATTCTACACGTAGTGCGCATACAATTAACTGTCACTTCGTGCATGGTTACCGCTAACCATGCACGACGTGACGTCACGTATAATTCGTCCAATGTTAAACTTAAACCGCAGTGTAAGGATAAGTCAGCGACTGATTTTATGACAGGCAAACTTTATTGGGCACACGCAATTAATAATTCGACATTTATTTTATTTGGCTTTCTCGTATGTTGATTTGTATTGAACTAGTAGTTCTCGCCGAACTGAGACCTCACGACTCCTATATCTTGACAACCCCTTGACCGATTCGGATCATATTCGAACTTAAAAATTGTATTTAAATGAACTACTCGCTTACAAAACTTCATGAAGATCGGATCAACGGTTCGCAAGTTATCGTCGGACAAATATACACACAAACATATAAACATACATACAAATGCCGATTTGTCCCAGTAAACTCTGAGACCTTCGCTTCGCTCGGTCACTAATCTATGTATATAAAAGAACAGGCCCTTTTCTAAAAATCAACGCACAGATCAAACGGCTTATGATAGAAACGTGAAATTTGGACCCAATACTCCTCAAATGGTCTAGGATAGTCTAGCTCAACAGTATGAACAGATTTTGTGAAATTAGGGTATTTGGGTAACCACCAAAGTTTGTATGGAAATAAAAACTTTTTTGATAATGATGTTAAGATAATGAATCTGGGTTTATATACCAAGCATAAAAAATAAAGAAAGGCGTGTCTCAGGAACTTTCGAAAATAAACCAAGAGTTGATACTTACCTTATTCTATATAAGTATACAAAAGGCGATGTGGGTAGGTGTGTGACCTATCGACTCCAAAACGGCTGGAACGATTTTGACGAAATTCTCAGGGAATCTTTAGATTAACCCAGAGGACCATCCTGTGAAGTTTGGTACTTGTGCAAAGCCGGGCCAGGTCGCTAATATGACGATAAAAACTTAGTCTCAAACGAGATAGTTTTGTAATATAACAGATAATAATATGATAAAGAATAAGATGTATACAGATAATAATATGAAAAGGATTCACAACCCGAGTAAATTAGTTGATCCTTTTTGTTCGAAGGTCAGACACTGCTCAAAATTTTATATTTTGAGTACATTTACATAGCCACGTATGGTAATTGGTAACCGTAACGCAACATTTACAAGTTTAGGGTTCACGACCTGTCTTGTAAACAAGCCGCGGCAATAGCTTCCTACGAGCTGGAGTCCTTTGATTTACCAAGACAATTTTGCATCTTATAATAATCAAAACTATCATTAGACTTATGGATGGATGTAAATGCTTATGCATTTTTACGAATGCGGAATTAGCTTGAGTAGCTCGTCTGTTTGTAACATTTTTACGGCTAAACCGATCATGATGAAATTTGGGAAGGGTGTTGTGTGCTTCATGAAGACGGACATCAAATACCATTTACGGACAATTCGAGAAAAAAATATTGATAATAGCAGACAACACGGCCGGGCGTATCTAGCTAGGTTTCCCTATTCGCTTTTTTTTTTTCTGCTGATGTAAAATAATCTAGATCTTTCATTACAGTCTGAAAGAACTAATAAGGGTGATTTTGTAATAAACTACGTTAAATGAATTCATACTCTTTGTAGTTTCAGTCTGAACGCAACACACAAAAGTAAAACATTGCTATCTCGAAACCTATACGCAGAGAACGTTTATCCTGTTAATTAATCCAATAACTTTAATAACTTTGTTTACGTCCTTTACCGAGTTACACAGCACTGCGCCGGCGCTGCAAGCACTTACCTTAATCCCCAGATAGCATATCGAAAATTTAATTAATCGATAACATATACATACCTGTAACAAACAATAGATTTATTAGTCATCGGTCAAACATATAAGCATTATAATTAGGACATGAAGAAAACTGGAACGGACGTCATAAAGCGCCCAAACGGCGATTAGCAAATCATAAGCACGTCCGCTTTCTATTCAGATGGGGAACAAAATGGATTAAGTAATTTGTTATCGCTTTCTTGTATGTGTAATTTGAAAATGTTCTTCTTTTTAATTATTTTCATTGTCTTTTATATTGTCCTGTCTTGTTAGAAGATATTTGGTCAACATCATCTTCTTGCCCTTATCCCACTATGTGGAGACGGCAAAGCAAGTTTCCTATCTCCACTTCCTTCTGTCAGCCGTCATCTCTACATTTACGTCTCACACACGCTTATCGGTTTCATACATATACACACTTTTTCGGTCGGTAAGAAGAAATTTACTACACCAACATTTTCTGAAAATCTCGTATATTTAATGCCAATATTTATCAAAGTCTAAATGTATTTTGATGCATTGTAATGAAATGAGTTTTTACCGGAATGTCCAAGGCCTTTATATATCTGAAGCGTCATAGGCTATATTTTGCAGTCGGATTTTTTATTTTTCTTTTCATAATAATACTTGGTTTTTGCTAGAATGTTGGTAAGTAGGGCGTTAAAGATTAAAAACTCCCATTGCATTCCTTCATTTTCGACGTTCAAATTGTGTAGAGAAATCGCTAATATTTACTCGCTTTCAGTCAAATATTCATAGAATAACAATCATCAGGCATTTTGGAAAGAGTGAAAAGAATTATTGCAACATAGAATGGAGCTACAACTTCTTTACGAAACTGATACTGCTGATTCTAGACCCAACAACTAAAAGTAGAACAAACCTTCCAGGCTACTTGAATGTTGATCTTGTAACAATTATCCTGTCAAGCCTTATAACATTTAATTGCACAGCAACATTAGCAACTAAGCGCACTGCACCGGCTTCGTGACACTAAAGCCGATTGCACATTGCACTCCACTGCGCAAGATGAATACACAGACTAAAAATCCAACAGAGGGACGACTCTAAAAGTGCTTTTAGACGGACAATTTAAATTGCCCGAACCTAGACAATGCTAATTAATGTAACGTTATGTAATACCAAGCAATTAACTGCGGTGCCAATATATGTAGTATATTCTTGCTAAAGATACTGCTACCACACGAAGCTCAATGATCTAATAATAATATACTTACAATTGTATTAAAACTGTAATGTACAAGCATAAATCACAGTGTGCGTCTTTTCGGGTCGTTAATTGATATGTGATGGTGCTCATTATAGATCGGTTAATTATATTGGTGATTTAAGGTAACTGTTTTTTTCGGATTACTAAATTGTTTGAACTGTAAAATGTAGCCTATAAGTCTGCGGGTACAAAGACGAACCTAACGACACCTCGCAATCCGAAATTGCTCATGCCGTTTAGGCAGTAAGAGGACGCAAACACGGAAAAGGCTGATGGTAGCATCAGTACAGTGGTAACTGTTGACGCACAAATTAAAACCGTTTGCATAACTTTGATCTGTCTAAAATGCATACACGTTTCACCGTTTTGAAGTTTTGCATCGATTCTTCTTGTAATCTGTAGTGAAAAGTACACTTGGGATGGCCCTCGTTCTTAGTACAACTTGTATCGGGTTACGATACCGGGAAATGACGAGGAATTGATACGATGTAGGAGGACAAGCGACATGTATTAGTTTCTTTAGAAGGAAATACCTTTAATCGAGTCGAAAAAGTGAACTGAATTGTGCCATAATAATATTCAGTCATCAAACAACGTTACGGAGAGTTCAATGAACCCTACACAAAACTAACAAAACACTTACACCATGTAACAAGCCACAAAATAATAGCAGTTTAATTTTTTACATCATTATGACATCATTTTGATGGCCATGATATAATCAAATAATTAATTGTACTTATATTATAATTACAAAGGTTTTCAGAGTAGGTGTGTTTCTTTCGGAAGCATAACAATTACCAATAAGTACGTGAGAGTGAGAATTTGCAAAGATACACCAGCAAAAAGATGTATGATCAAGCTATTGTAAGACCACACGGCGTTCAATGCAACACAACAACAAACATAACAATGTCGAACAATACATTCATATTAGCGTACTATAAAAAAATAGTAGCAGTATATTCATACCTGCACAAAAAATTTCCTTACAGGCAAACTCGATAAGATCAATCAAATTCAATCGAAAGACGATTATCAGTTCAAACATTAGCCAGTAGAAACTGTTCGATAATTTGCTACGATTTTCGCTCCGGCTAGGTATGATAATATAATAGCTCTTCAAATTTTTGTTTGCAACTGATGCATAACGTTGGATTATGTCATAATTATTGTTAATGGTATTATATCCCAATTAAATAGGCCGGGTTTATAGACATCATTTGCTGCGCCGATTCTAAAGGTACCGCTGTGTGCTGTCATGACAGCATCTGACGCATAGTAGTAAATATCGTCTTCTCATTCTTCTGAAAAGATTCCCACAACTAAACCTGGATATCGGATCCATAGAAGCTCAAACAGGGATGAAGTTAGCTTGAGTCTAGGCAAAATGGCACAAGTGAGACCAGGACTTCTATTTTCTAAAGCTGAGATTATATCTCGTCTCAAAAAAAAATGACGAACTTCGATTTTCTTATTCTCAACACTATCTTTCGAGATAATCACGATGGCTAGCGTGCGATAAGCCGAAGGCCGAGATACATTGAGTGGTCGAAGACAATCGAGACGAGAAACAGTCGAGATTGGAATCTCGAAATCGACATCAATTTATCATATCTCCGAATGCCCTGCACCTCTAGCATTTAATCGAAACAGGCTGATGATATCGAACCTCATTTTATGCGAGTGTTCATACTGCGTACACGGCAGCTAAGTTTACAGGGTTCAGGCATCATTGCAATCGACAAGCGTACACCGATGCGCGAACACAATAGACAATACGGTTTCCACACGCGCCGCAATGTTCCATCACCTTGGAACAAAGAGCGGTGACATAACTTGCGATGCACCAATAATTGGAATACCGGATTTTGAGGGCGATTGTTCGGTTGGCCGCTCATTTGTAACATTTGGATGTTACAGACGTGACAAGTTTGGCGCATACAATACCTTCTCGGCAACTACATTCCCTTAACTTTGTGGAGACAGTATTTAGTTGTCGTAAACATTATTTATTTCAAGTTTGTACCAATGTCCATGAGAGCAAAAGAGAGGTTAAACATGCTCACATAATTTCACATTTCCTTTTTTATATTTTGGCTCCACACCTTGTGTATTTAGGCAGTGTCAAGTTTTGTAATATTTCAAGTGAAGTCAAATATTTCAGTTAAAACAAGTCTCAGTCATAGTCCAAGTCAAGCAAAAGTAAGTCACGATCAAGCTCAAGTCATGCCTCAATAAAATGGTAGAGACTTTATTAGAGGCTTCTATGAAGTTCTGGAAACAACACGAAACATTACGTTTCACGACATTATACTATTCACCAACACACGTACACGTTCAAGAGCACCTAAATCCACCGTTTTTATTACTCGATATAGATAGTACTCGATATTCGTGTTAGTGACTAAGCAATTTGACGCAGTTTGACAAACTATTCGAAGGAGCTGAACTGCGCTCATGACCTTGCAACATCATTTTATGCTAAACTGGAGACAGCTTTCATAAATAATGAAGCATAAACTAGAGCGAGTTTAAAATAAAACAATCGTAGAAAACTAGATTCAGTTTAAGTTTAGATCTAGAAATAATGTCTGCCGTCCAAAAATCAATCTAGCCTAGTATTTTACTGTCAATAAAGCTGATTATTAAAAGGTCAGGGTTTCTAACGACTAGCAATTAGTGAAAGTAATATTTTCTGGAAGTTTTAATGGTTTTTCTTTTACGAGTTCCTATAAACGGCGACTCTACCAATTTAATAAGTTAATTGACAACCGTTTCCGAAGATTGCAAATATAACTTTTGTGTGATACTATATTGATTTCAAGGTTTATTATGTGTTTCGTGATATAGTTAATTATATTTTTTCACTCAATTTATGTCGGCTTCAATCGTTTCATTAGTGATAGCCAGAGAACGGAATGTAATTGCAAAACAATTGAAATGTTATGGAGATGAATCATTGTTTTTTTTATCGACTATTCGATTATAGTTTTAAACTGTATGACTAGCTGCGCCACTCGCTACTTACATCTTCATCCCAGACGCAGAAAACATTCAGTACTTAAATCTTAACTATAGACGCGAATATAACTCTGTCTCTGTCTCTTGTCTGGGTGTTTGTCACGTTATCACAGCTAAACGGCTGAACGGATTGAACTGATTTTTTGCATAGATATGGTACAAGGGTCGGGGACGGTCACATACTACTTTTTTTGTAAGTGCACGCGAACGATGTCGCTGATAACAGCTAGTGCTATAATAAAGATAATATTGCAAAAATAGGCAATTTCAACCTCGTATATACATTGAATATGATTAAGCACTTCGAATAAAAGAGCAAGAGAGAACGAAAATCGGTTTCCTGCTCTAAATCGTTATATCAACAGATCAGCCCAATTCGGAAAGCGGTGATCCGAGCCGATGTCGGTCGGCCAGGCATTTCCTCGACGTCCGACCAGCCATGCAACGCCGCAAATCGGATTAACGTGGCACCGATTGGCCATTATAGCGGTTGCAGCCGAAATTCGAAATCGCGGTTTGGATATTTTGTGCAATTTCCGGCATTTTCAATCGGTCATTCGAATCGAAATGTATTTGATTGTTATTTACATTGCTTTGTTATGAACACTGTCCATAAAACTGGTTGACAACTCATGCCTATTCCCACTATGTATATTTTGGAATATACCTATTGGTCAACACCACCTGGACGCGAACACCTGGAAGGATTTGCAACAAAACAGGGAAGATTAGCGAAAGAGAAAGATGCTCTATAGTACGCTATGATGTATTATATGTAGGTATACAATCACTTTTATATAAACAAGAAGAATACCAAAAAGCTTGTTGCTCAAAAAAAATTACGTTGACGAGACTAGAATTTTTATGCAACATACTTATGCATTTGGTGTGTTATTCGTAGTACCCCAAGTAGTACAACAAGTAGTATCACGGTTAAATTTTCATAACTAGGTCTGACAAATCGCTTACCTTAATTCATGGCTGTCTAAAATATATGACAATTAAACCTTATGGCCTTGTCCGACCGCCGACGATGAGCAGCGAGGAGAGCTAGAAACTACGAGTAGAAAAGAGTTAGCGAGCAGCGAGTAGCGAGCTGGTGCCGATGGTGCCGATAGTTTTGCCGCTTAGCGACTGTACGAGTGCGACGGGCGATTACTCGCACCACTTGCTCGGGCACTGTAGTAGAGAATGACCGCTGGGAGTCTCTCGACGAGTCTTCTCACCGCCAAGCGAGCATCGCCCATCGAGTATCGCTCAGCGAGCATCGCTCAGCGAGTATTGTCCTTGACGCAATGTGAACAGTCAGCGATCAACTATGAATATAATATGTGTCTTTTATTCATAAGGAATGTATATCTATTATACGTTTTTTGAGCTAGGAAATAGTCGATATTTCGTTAATTCCTCGCCGACGGTGGGACAAGTGCCTTAGGCCAGTAGAAGACGGTAACTTAAGAACAAATAATTGCTAGGTTCGCGTACAACCTTGATGAATGATCTCACAGCGAAACTGGTTGGATTCCTACCACCTGCCAAGACGGCTTAGACGGAAGATGGATGATCAGGATGTGTGGAAATTGTTATGTAGAGAGCGATGATTTGTTCCGTGATTATGCTAGTAAAACATACTATATTTACATGAATCTAAAGATTAAAATGAATTGCGAGCTTTGACCCAACGTCCACACTTTTCGACATATTTTTACATCTGTACCCTCATAACTTCCAAACTACTTATCATAATTTGACATATGGCTCCTTTTTTGTTACAACGACGTACATCATGTTGCTGTCTATTAAATAAATAAATATGGTATCGTTGGTCGTCTTGATAGTCCGCTGGTTATAGACCACAGATTTATAGACTATGTGACGTCACATTCAATTGTATACGGCACCCTCTCTCAAAACAAAAACGTTTTAATGATGCAGTGTTGGGTTTCAAATAGCAAATGCAAATAATATATATATTTATTGTTAGCTGTTATTTAACATAGACATTGTTAAAAATGATTTTGCAAGCAAAAATGCGCCGCGACGTAAGGACGTAGTCGGGTTTTGGTTTTTCAACCTATACATAATATATTATATCAGTAGACAACGATTTCAATGGGAAAAACTATTCAGATTCTAAAGTAAGCGTTTTTGTTTTGAAGGAAATTGTAAAAATAAAAACGTTTTCTCGGCAAGACGTGGATTTATGAAGAACAATATACCTTCTTATTGTTTTTATTTTTTTAATAATTTTAACAACGTTTGACTCGTATATAATTTTCCTTTTTTACACAAACAACGGACATGCGTTCCATTTTTAAAAATTTTGGTTACCTATCTCAAAACTTATTTTGTGTAGTATCTAACGTATCTAGTCCACTACGTGGATGGATCACTTATGATGATCTGATAATGCTATATCAAAATCTGCACAAGGACCCTTCATTAATAAATGCTCATTAAAATATAATGATTGGATCTATGTGCAGAATTTGATCACCCATATCACACTCAATTCTATCAAAGTTTATCCAGTACAAGAGAAACACACCTCTCCAGTTTATCTAGGACTCTGTTGCTAATATTCGAAAGGCACCTGTTATCGATTACGAAACAGTCGAGACTTTAGGTTACGAAACGGAATCCTTTAATGCTCAGAGGATTATATTGGATGCTGGTACGTGAGGTAGCTTCATAAGGCGTGAGGTGGCACTGATGTGCCTTTCGTAATGCACTGCCGCATTCCGATATACATTTGGTTATGATTAATAGCGTCCATAAATTATTTAAGAATGGATAATTGATTTCAGTTTGATTTGATCGGTATAATATTGCATTCCAATTTACAATCACCTTTTTTTTTTACGATATCTTCAATTCTTTAATGTATGAAAGACATCACACTAATATTATAAATTCGAAAGTTTGATTGTAAGTGTGTAAGTGTGTTTATTTTCGTTCAACTCTGTAACGGCTGAACAGATTTGACGGAATATGCTATGGAGGTAGCTTACAATCTGGATTAACACATATGCTACTTTTTTATCCCGAAAACATATACGGTTTCTGTACATTAGCGGGTGCAACTAGTCACTCATAAATATCCATATAAAGGATTACACGGAACGGTGGTTTTAAACCGAAAGGAGCTTATTGTAGCACGTATCATTATGAACAACTAAACCTGAAATCCCAGAAACTCTCAGAAACAGTGTGTGTGTGAGATGTTTATTTTTACTAAAAACCTTTTTTTTTTTACTTATAAAGCCTAAAATCGCAACTACAAAAAGCTTTTAAAAATATAATAGTTGTTTACCCTCGACCAAATGTATGCGTTCCTGGGTTGTTGACATAGTAAATATTGTTTTTATGATGAGTACAATAAATCCATTTCGGCTTGGTAACACCTTTCCAAAACATGTGTCTATATGTCTGGGTATGCTGAAAACAATGATAAGCTACAAATATTGAGCAGAAAGCTATAAACCTAAAAATATGATCGATTCTGGGGGTTTAGTTGACAGAAAGTAAACTAATTAAAGTATCTCTGTCTTTATTTAACATGCCTCTGTACAAATGGGATAGCAATATTTAAATCACTTAAATTGTCTGCCTTCAAAATCGACCAAAATGTTGAACGTTTCCGCAACTAAGTCAATTCTGGCGTTACTATAACAAAGCGATACCTAAATCACCGCAACTCGGTAAATTTACAATCTGCCAATAAATCGTGTCTTGGCGTAACCCAAATCGGATGAGTCAATTTGTTAGTAAACAAACAATGCCAACGACCTCCAATTAGGTCCAGTTTGCTCGCCAAAGCGGCCTGACCCTTTGGCATCGTGGTTATATCTTCGATCAACCTAAATAATCACCAACGGTTGTGCTACTCAGTCGCTATTTGTTACCTTTTCTAACTTTTAGGCAAATCCGACTAACCTCACAATCCGCTATTTATTTATTTATATACATATTCAATATTAACTATGGGGTAACACTTTTTAAATCAGATAGAGTTCTGATATGTATACCAGTAACAGGTGTTTATAACATTCACCGTTAAAAGCGTAGTTAAAAAAAAAATTATAAGTATATACACATAATTAATTATAACATAGATACGCAAGTACAGAAAAAGTCAGAACATTATTCATTTGTATTGTTTGCATTTAGATGTTTTACAATTTTATTTTTGAAAACGTGTAAAGAGTCGTGAGATATCAAGATCACACAAGGAAGCATTAATTTCGTTGTATGTACGACATATTCTTGTTAGAGAAGAATTATAAGCTATCCTTTCATATTCTTTCATCTGCCTCTTCTTGAGTGCAATACACTTTTTTTGCGCAAGAAACATAAGAAAAGGAATCGAAAAGACTCACAGGACCGCAACAGACGTTGCGCTAAGACACTACTTAGCAGTGCGAAA
This sequence comes from Apocheima hispidaria, assembly GCA_947579745.1. Lineage (NCBI taxonomy): Eukaryota > Metazoa > Arthropoda > Insecta > Lepidoptera > Geometridae > Apocheima > Apocheima hispidaria. The sequence continues at coordinate 4,524,290 of OX388157.1, read as the reverse complement.
AAGGCTAGCATTGGCAGCTTTTAGCCAAATACTTTATGAAGGTGGTAAGCTTTTGTCGTAGTGCACATAGTTCACATGTACATGAAAGATAAATCAATGTTTATGGGTCTTAGCAGTAATTGTTCTCTATTAAAGACGTACCGTGGATCCAACTAAACATAAACTTAAGAGCCATTTGGCCTGCGAACTTAGTTACTTAGTTATTCAGAGGGCAGAGGCTTCTCGGGAAACAATTTTATTTTTTCTGCGAATCAATGGTGTCTGCCAAAACACAAGCAAGTAGTTATATGTACTCTGCTTCATTCATACCATTTTCCTAGTACAATATTAGAAAGATTACTTAGCTACCACAAGCTCTTGGCGCATTCCTTTTTCAGTACTACTTGGAATTTCTCTCAATTAACAGCCGTAGACAAACCTAGACAACATTTTAATGTAAGATTAAAACAAGAATACTAAGAACCGTGATGAACATGAACGTGTTCTCGTTGACCTCGTACAAAGTCATGATGCTTCCAGAAGATCAGAGCTGGGGCTACTCCACCGACAATAGTAAGGCTCGTAAGGCAAAGCAGCGCCTAATTTTTGTACCAATTTTGACGTACCAAAACTTTAAAAGTAAACCTTTTTTGTTTTATCATGTTATCCTAATAAGAATAGTTTCACATAATCAAGGGCACATCGTTCAACATCAACAACATATTGAATAAATAAACTTTTTTTCTTCTCCATTTTGATTTAACTGTATGTCTATGTGTAATTAAGTATGCGAAACTAGTAAAAGTTACACCTATACAAGTTCTGACGGTATGCAAAGTTGTTCGAAAATTTAGTGCCGAGTTAGCAGAACAAATTTTGGTAGCCCTCTTGTTTTCAATACCGTTACAATTCCGACCACAAGGGCCGTGTTCAGTTAGGTCGTCCGACGTCGCTCGATGACATTTGCAGCATACTCGTAACGTCGTGGAGCGTCGTCGGACGACCTTGCTGAACACAGCCAAGCACCGGTTACACACTACATTCGTCACTGTAATGACTAAGGGGGCTGCTTATCATTAATCATTTCTTATCTGAATATCACCTGCTTGATTCGCAAGTGATTTTATCGGCTCTCTAATGAAAATATAGTTAGCGCTTAAGCCGATGTTCTGATGCAATAAGTTTATATGGCGTTGGTGTTATTAACTAGCACTATATCGAACGAACAATTTTGGTTGTCACAGGTCACAGGAGTTAGAAATTTAGAAGTTTATGGCATATATGTATACATTTAGGATTTTAAATTTTCAGGTGCAACATTTCGGTCATCGCACGAAATTCAAATTTTCTTGCATTTTTTGTCAATTACAGCTTAATTACTCATCTTGGATTTATTGAAACCAATTTTGCGCCAATAAATAAGTTGTTTTAAGAAATTAGGGGTAAAATTATCACCGAGATAACATTGGTTTAGCTCCAATCTCAATAAGCTGATTTTCATCTTGGTTTTTGGTTTAGTGAGAAATTTTCTTATACTAGCATTCAATTTGAATTTTTGGTTGGTCAAATTTTTTTAAACAATCTATTTATTACCGCAAAATTAGTTCTCATGAACCTACGATGAGTAATAAAGCTGTAATTGACAAAAAACGCCAGAAAATTAGAATTTCGCGCGCTGAGCGAAACGTTGAACCTTAAGAAATATAATTGAAACACGTATCTACATTTAAAATACTATTTAAAAGTAGATACGTGTGTCAATATGTTTGTTTCAACTTAACTTCCTATCCTAACCGCTGAATGAGTTACGTTATGGTGAAGCCGCGGGCAAAGTCTAGCAATGAATAGTATCAACAAAACTATTTATCGTTTTATCTGAACGATAAAACAAAAATATTTATATTGTAAAAATAAAATTTAATTTCATTCGACCGCTGCGCCCGTTGTAAAGTACCAAAATTATCATAAAATAAAATTGTACATCAAAGAAATTGAAAGTTATTACAAAACTAACGTATACTGTTTATTTACAATCTTGATCATTATTAGTCGAGTTTATTTTATTTTACGATAGTCATGTAATAAAATTGTGTATTACATGTAAGTTATGTAAGACATGTAAACTAGGATATGAGTAAGCAAGCGTTGCAATTTGAATATTGATCAGGCTGTATGTTGGCTGTTTGAAATATACAGATAAGACTGGCAATGTGATAAGATATTCATGGTGTTGCCCTTTTGAGCTTTATAAGCAGGTGCATTATGATCATTGGCTAGGATGTACTATTTATCACATTTTTATATTATATTTCTATATTGGTTATTGCGATTCCGTAAAAAACTAGGAACCCTTATAGAGCGTGTTTCCGGATGTCCTTTTATTCAGAGACTACAAGGATTATTATCACACCGCTATTAGGGAATGTGTTGAATTTAGTATTCTTTTTTAGGGTTGTTTTATTTATTATTTTTATTTATTTACTCAAAAAACTATTCAATCTAACGATGAAGAGAGATGATATGTACCATGAGCGTGTCAAGATATGATCTTATATAATACAGTTATTATAATTACATGTATTTTTGTGATCTAACCACAAGGAAACTATTGCACTTGAATATTTTGACATAAAGATATTTAAAGCTAATCATAGAATCAACAAAGACCATAGTCTAGTCTAACAGCATTCTGAGCTGTATTACCTATTTAAGCAATGCCTCGAATGCTAATTTCCATCTCTTCAATATTAACACGTTTGTAACCTTCAGAAACAACGGTGACAGGTAAAGGTATAGATAAGTAGATAACCTACGCAGTAAAATCGTTCCCTTTTGTACCACCATTAGGAGGACGTCGGCCTCCCACACCCTGCCCACTTAGACGGTTCGAGTGTTCCGTGCACTTGCTTTTTGTGGACAAAATAAATAGCTGTCGATCGAAACTTGTTAGTGATAAAGCTGCAATAGCACCGAAATATACGTACGACAAATTAACATACCATGCTTTCAATCGTTTCAGAATTTGTAAGCCCACAAAATTAACTCTAAGGCATGAGTGCATTTCGATGAAAATGGATCTAAATGTAGTATACACTTCTGAATTACAATCCAATGAAATATCTATGAGCAGGGCAGTTCATAAAAACAAGGAGGAAAAACCTTCAGAACTGAAGAACTTGACAAACTCAGCAAGCTAGAGATAGAAGACAATTCACATGAATTAATATCTAGTTTCTTCAAGTCGCGCGAAAATCACGAATTTTATTTAGAATGTCTTCTACGACAATTAATATAGAAAGTAGACATATACAAACACATATAGAACTAAACATGCTTGTGTATGCTATTAATACTAAAAGGGTCACCGATCTCCATAACAAAAGCAACATGAGTAGCGAATACCGCTCAGTGATATTCACAACATCGGACCTTTGTTGATAAGATAGATTACCTCGCGGGTACCAAAGTGCAATTAATAACGTTAAGTGGATGACTGACTTGAAACGAGATCTATATTGTTTAGATAACAAAATTGGAGATGTAATTTGGAGAGTGAAGCATGTCTTTAAAACAATGTTATTCAAAGCAAGTGTTTGGCCAACTTTACGGCAGCTAAGACCTTTATCATACGTGACAGCCAAGGACCGCAAACCAACGAAAAAAAAAACTCTCTTTCACTCTCGTTTGTTATACGGCGGTCGTCGCCAATCAAGTTGTAGCCTGTGTTAATGCTTTAAACGGATGATGGAATATACCATCTATTCTATCTGACCACTCTAATAAAATGTAGCTAAATTCATATAATATTTACTTCACGTATTGCGTATTTTTTAAGGTTTAATAACAGCCCGAGATAATACAGTGTTATATTTTGAATAATAATATATAATTTTAAAAGAAAGAATAATTAATACAGTGCATTTTGAATTTTGAATAGTATATTCTTTTTTGGCAATGACATTTGCAAAATCGTTGTATCTAATGTGTAGCGCATATAATCAGTAATAGTAACAGTCACAATAGTAAAAAAGTCAATGTATCGTAACAGAACGGTAACCAAGATATCGCAAGCACAACGCATGCAAAACACAACATAATTATCATTCATAATTCGTAAGAACTTTACGCTTACCTAACACCTTAGTGCGATTATCATGTGACACAGTTCACAATAGTATGTTTATGACTAGTAATGATTCAGGTTATCTAACGCTATTATATTAGTTTGTACTTTGTGTTACCACACTATGTCGTGTCATATCTGATTGTATCTTTGAGAACAATTATGACGCTAGAAATAATCCAAGCTAACATTGCGTTTCTTGCACTGAATATGCAATGGAAGATCTCTAACATATTATGGTAAACGAGTACTATAATCTAACGAGTTGATAATAATATTGGCTATCCCTATTAATATCATAAATGCGAAAGTGTGTTGGTTGTTTGTTGGTTTGTTGTTTGTTTGTCCTTCACGCTAAAAGCAACGGATCGAACGGAATTTTTGCATGGATATAGTCTAAGGGTCGGAGAGTGACATATGATATAATTTTTTTCGGGAAAATGTACGGTTTCCGGGGATTACACGCAGGTGAAACCACGGTGTGCAGCTAGTAAATCATATTTTTTCATCATAGATGGAAAAGTATACGTAGAGGATAATACAACAAGTACGAACAATGGAATGATACAGGATACATAGCTAGGCGAGGTGATGATAGGTAGAGTAAGACAGTGACAGAGTGTTGGTCGAGGTAAGGCAAGGCCGATTGTTGATCATCCAGCAGCGATAATATTACAATCTATGAACAAATCTATACCAGATTGGCACAGGGCCGGGGCAGGTGGCACATCAGGAGAGGCCTATACCCAGCATCGGGATAAAGATGCTGCGGATGATGATGATGATAAACAATAAAATTACATGAATGAAACAAGTACATTCGAAAAAACAGAGTTCATTTGGTAGTCACGAAAATTGTCTCGATTCTATCAGAATGGCACCATTGGTACCTTCATAATGTATGTCGCTCCAAATCAGGACAGCATGTGAACCCTTTGACCCCATCATAACTGCAACACATTACGAGTGAAAGCCGCTTTCTAACGATGGAAGTACGCAAACAAAAGGCGAACTCTTTTATTCGCACTGACCTCGGCTATTTGCTCGTTCATACAAATCTGAACGTGACGCATGTGTGAGAATACTATTTAGGAAAACAATACAGCAACGACTACATTAGTAATCAAAATGTAGGTACAAGCTCATGATATGTATGCATGTATAATTCTGTTGCCTAGTGATGCGTATTCAGACTTCCAGACTTATTAATTTTATTACTAGCAGCGGGATACTAAAACATCGAAAGGTATAATTATGTACTTGCTATTAAAAAAAGTTGAGTGAAAAAAGCCGTCGACTTAAAATAATGATGAGGCAGTTTATTAAAATATTCGATTAATTCGTGTATTGTAGTTAAGCTTTAGAAAAAAATAACTGTTTCTATTTTTAATCTAATTAAGTCTTATAAATTTAAAATAAAATATTTAAACATCAAAACTGACAAACTGAAACTAACAACCGGAGATTAACGACCTCTACAGAATTTATTTAAATAAAATCTTTGACATAAAAATAAAATTCAAATTGTTTATACACACAGGTTTACTCAAGGTCGCACAATACCGGATATGGTAATGGTCTAGTTTGGGTACGATACAAAAACAATCGGCTATTAAGAGTAGTTCAGTTCAAATGAAAAAAGAGAGCATAATAGAAAAACTTTGGAAGCTGCATAGAAAAAGAATTAGCTAGAAAAACTATAAGCCGGTAAAGAAATGTAGATCCTAATAAGAGACCCCATGGTAAATTCGAACTGATTCTGATACAGAAAAATGGGCGTATCTATGTGATTATAAAACTTCGGAACGTCATTACCCATGGCCTTCGACAGAAGTAGCAAGTTTTTGTGGGAAAAATAATTTTCCAGGCAAGCTTTTATAAAATCTTTTATTGGACTGTAAGCTGTTTAAAATGAGTTCTAACTCCATCAATCCACCGTTAGTTACTGAGGAGTTCCGTTTTCCACTTTTAATATACATCATCAGATCAGCTCGCTGTCACAATATTGTATTGTCATTGGAACTTGACAGGAATGCAAAATTTCAATTCAATTGAAAATGAAAACATTATTGTTGGAAAATCTGCAACAAATTGAGTTGGAAGTTTTGACCTAAACATACATACACACATCGCAAGTTAAATGAAAGCTTGTAAAACGGACATATTTTATCCATGGCATGATAAAAATATGCAATTAGATCAACAACGACGATAAAAACGTACATAAATCAAACAATTCACAGAATCTGGATAACATTGTGTGTTTGCAAGCGAAACGTTTGTTATCACTTCGAGTCACGTTCTGGTGTAATTTTAGATGTAATCAAGTGTAATCGTGGCTTAACAAAAACCGCGGTAACAAATTGAGTTTGACTCTAATTGGACGCGAAAGATGGAAGATCAACTTAATTTAGGTTTAGAGATCTGACGTAAGCTAACATCTGTTACTACAAAACTAATGACGTAAGAATGAAAATTTAGCACAAAATATGAAGCACAATAAAAATTCACTCACTTCCGATTAAATATTATAATCAGACACCTTTCGCTTTACAATTTCGATATGAATAAATGGTAAATGACGTAGTATGTGCACAAGTGGTGTAAAATAAAAAAGATACGACGCGTCGTTGTCAATATTAAATTTTGCAAAATGTATGAGAATTTGAAGTAGACATGGCAACCGTAGTTACGTTGTTACAAGTTTACTAAAAAAAAGGCATAACCATCTTAGGCAAAAACAAGTGAATGACATTATTTTATGACTGTAAAACCTTTAATTAAATTTGGAGGTATCTCCACTATTTCCTTCAGGTATTCAAGGCTAGCTTGGAAACAGGAACTTCATGTCAATACGATCGAAGATGTTCCGAACCTTCAGAAATATTTAGTAAAACACGATTTAATAACACAACCAATAATAGACTAATGGATTGTCATTAAAAATATTGCATTAGAGTTGCGGTGTTGTGGAGCCATTTCAAATGATATAATACAACAATAAAGTGGGTGCATAAAAAGTAAATAATAGAAAATCGATTGAATAACTCATAAAGAAGCTATCTAAATTGTATTTACTGCTCTGATCGAGATAGATACACACAGATAACTATCTATAGATAGATCTGATTAACACGCGCGCACGACAATGCGCGGTTCGGCAACATACGATTAATAACATTTCTCTAGATAAATTTACTTATTAAAGTCTAATATTTATACCTCTAGTGGTGATTACCGATATACGATAGAAAAACAAACGCGCTTATATACGATTGAAAGGCTCGATCCGATTAATATATCAAAGTGATCATGTGAAAAAATAGGCATAAGAAGTCGATATAGCAGCAGCATAACCAAAGTACTCTCTTCTTTCTTAATATCTCGTCATCTGGCAACGAATAAGACTAATTACGTCGCAGTAACGTCCAAAACGTTTACATTTCAAGATATAACAAAAAAAATATGATAAAAGCAGTCCTTACAACAATTAAAACGTATTAACGTATTAAAGAAAGTTCTACCTAAAATAAAATATTTTATAAATGAAATCAGAAAATAAACTATTCTCGATAGCTGTTCTTTTTCAAAACAAGACGAACTTAGCAAGTCACCTACATACCAACTTAAAATTGTCGCGTCTGTAACGTTGTTACAAAAATTAACCGTGAGAAAGAGTTTTTTTTTTCCAATATAATTTTATTGTCTATATCATACGTTCGAACATGCCAACATGCCAAGCTTGATATTTTTAAGTCGCTCGATATAGCCCACCCTCATTTTAACTACTTGGGTCTATCAATCACCAGTACTGAAATAATGCGTCCCGGAAGCAGACAGCGTTAATCGCCGCGACAATTCCGGAGTCCATTATACTAATTCTGGACCGCACCTAGCCACTAATGGATTCAGACTCTTGAAGTACGATACTTGAAACGAAGAGCTTGAAGATATTACGCTTTGCAAGGACTAAAGAGCAATCACTTGAAGATCCGGTTTTGGGATAAATTGAGGTCTATGTATTGTAAGTGCATTATAAAATCGTGAGTCGTGGCTAAGCTAGATAGGATTATTTTATAGTATATAAGTAAGTACACGTGCACACTTTAATTAAAAAACAGCGAATTGAACTATAATACTTCAAACATGTTAAACTGAAAGAACAAAAATAATTTTAGTCCCTGAAATGGACCTTGAAGAGTCCAGATAGACATACAAAAATCCTCAAGGGTTGGGCTGTGCTAAGAGTGTAGGGCAAGGTATTATTTGATAGACAACCAACAAAATTATAATGTTTATTGATTTTGTAATGGTGTGCGAAATTCTGATAGTCGTGAGAAGGTCACAGGTAAAGTCGAGTAAGGCCATGTCAGAGTTGACAGGTCAAGAGATAGCATTGGAGTAATAGACCAGTGACTAAGCTAGGATTTATATTTACAGTTATATGCTGTTAATAATATAAGGTGCTCACGGATGGTATTACAATTATTTATATCGATTATAAGTAACTTGGGGTAAAATTTTGCTTAATACTTGTAAAGACAAGAAAACAAACAAAGCTTAACTTATTACTGGGACAATAGTACATGACGCACTGTTACATCATCAGATTTGGTACCCAGATTACATTAGAGCCTATTTACGAAGATATACAAACGGAGAAAAGTGTTTTTGTACAAAATATGAATTAACCAAAAGAAACAAAACGACAACTCACGAAGGTTAATAAATACAATCACCGGGCAAATCGCTGTTCTGCTAGCGCAAGACGTGACCAACCTTGCAGCGTTGAATTACTCTCGCGGCTCTATGATTCAACCACAAAATATCACTGCTACCTACTCTACAGTTAGAAAAACTTAACCAAAGACTGTCAGAGCGGAACGTGTCCTCATCTCGGTAGCCTTGAATTTCACATACTTCAATTGGCATTGAGTCTGGTCCATAAAAGAAATAATTCTTCCATTTATTCCTTATGTAAGGAATGTCATATAAACCAAACTTATGAAACCCATTACAATACTAGTTCCGATGATATTACCGATAAAGGTAAACAGAATATGTCAAACATCCAGACCCTTTAAAACCAATTCAAAAACTCGCATAATGTATCGATAACTAGCGACGTAATAGCCATCAATGGATACTTTATATTCCACGCAACTAGTGACCGAGAAGATGAATTGTTAACTTTGCGCTCTCGATTATAAATTTCAATTTAGATTGTATGTTAGTAAAGTAGTAGAGAAAAAAAGCGGTGTCACGGTTAAGAGCGCACGACCACAGAATGCGTCAGATACAGGCAACCATAAAATAAACGTAGTAGATGATCACAATACAGATATTACGGAAAGAAACAAACTGGAGTTTATGTAGTTTAAGTTAAAATATACGGAAAAGTGATGAGCGCACATTACGTATGCTCAGAGATGCTTAATCTACGGGAAATGCACTTTCTTACACGTCTTGATTACTTCCTTGAATACAAAACAAGGTGAAACTTGATTTTGGTAAGACCGCTTGCACTACATATTGCCATCACGCTTTAGGACGTGAACGACCGGTAAAATAAAGGAAATCAACATCAAGCAATAGCTTCGGAATTTCTTAAATGTTATATTTGTATGCTTTTGCGATTTAATATCATGTTAAGCTCAATGTATTCGATATATTTACGCCCATGCCGCCAGATGTTAGTAACTTATTATGATTAATTTTGACGTTACGGTTACTGTAACGTTCCTTTCAATAATCACGAGTAAGATATCAAGACGAGACTCTAGGTGCAGTCACTCACCTTCCTTCTTTTCCAGTCGGTTAAAAAAATTGCTCAATGCATATAAACCTCGACTGAGAATTGCCACCAGCCTGTCGGACCGACCAACTTAATGTAATGGCAAATATTGAAAATTACAATTTTCAAAAGATGACTGTCGGTAACTTTGTTCAAAAACTACGACTGGTGACTCTTTCATTTGATCTTAAGATAATTTGTGTAACTCTGTATCCAGTACACATCTGAACTAGAGACAAAAAAAGACTAAGGGTCCGAGACAACGTAAGAGAACGACTATCCGTTGTGTCAACCACGCTGGGTCATTTTGTAACGGGCATTGTGTGAGCTTTTTTTTTCCTTATATACCTTATTCGTAGGTTGAAACAGGCTTTTACTCTTAATTTTAGAATACTAATGAATATTCAAACCTTGTACGTGACCTTTACAAATCGATCTACAGCTGAAGCAATAAGTTCAGTCATTCAAGCGTCATTTAAATATTGAACAATACCGGGACTCAATAAATCAAGAGAGTGAAAGTAGTCAATCTCACTAAGGTTGCATGTCGTTCAGATGGCATCAGGCGATGTGAGTCACATAATATATTAACATTGGACTGATTTTTTAAAGCTTTCTTCAGTTAAGTTAGTTAGTTTAAGTAAAGAGGAAAGCAGAAGATTCTATAATAAATGAAAATTAACACGCAATTACTACACGTGTACTTTAAAGAAAATCATGTTATAAACTTATAATTCATGTTACGAATAAATGATGTTAACAATATTCAATCACATTAAAAGTAGAATTACAATAAAAGTAGCCCTTACAAGGATGACATCAATCATAATATTATGATCAGTTAACTGAGAAAGCAGTTGAGATTGCAAACAAAACTAAGAAAAAATTGTCCCTTAACGACACAATAGTGAAAGCTTTGGCTAAGACTGAGTAAAGAGGCTAAAACCGTACTATTCAAAGAAAATCGAGAATATATCGCTCCTTTTAAAATCCAATATAAGAACAGTACAATATACGTGAATCGAAAGCCACAAAATCATCTAACCTAGCATGTCAACTTCAATGAACGACAAAAGAAATAAAGCTCTAAAGTAAAACCAATAATAATTTTCTAAAGCTACTTGGGAACACATAGATACAAATTTAAATAGATACAAAGACGATAAATCTCAGTATATCGAAATCATACAATGGAACAGCAAATTGATATTAGATACTAATAAAATAGAAAAGAAAAAGCACAAAAGTCATATTCCACAGGATTTAACAGAAATCGATAAGTATCCAATACACTTATTTCAAAATTCAATACAAATTTGAAACAGAGCGTGAAATGTATTACGTCAGTATTACTCCTGTTATTCATTGCATCGCACGCGACTGCAACATGATAAGAATCTAGCGCGTGAACTTGCAACGTTAAAAAACAATAGAGGTAACAACCATGATAGCAAGCAATTTATAGTAAGACAAACTTATAGCTACTAAGTATACTTCTCGAGTAGGACAGATAAAGCAATTGAATTGTTTTTAGAGCATACTGGCACACAATTATTACATGTATTTCGAGGAAGAAGAATTTTAATTTTAATTATGTGGTATGCCTTGGTAAAAGGTTTTAAGTCCTGCAGTGGACTGATGCGAGCTGATGATGGTGAAACCTATAGGATAATTGTATTAAATTCAAATAAAATCCCTGGGTGACAAAGATTACAAAGATGAGATGAACCGTGTTTAGATTTAGCTCTACATTTAAGCAGGCAATTAATATTACAAATTTAGTTCAAAACACTCATTAGTTAACTATATCTCTAAGCAATGGAGTTTGAAGAAGTTTTAATGATGCGCAGGTCGTTCATGGATCCGCAGTCGACCCCAGTGCAGCGCCCTCGAGGCGGAGGGTAACGCACCCCTTAAGTTCACAGCTATCCTGACCCAACCCCGGGGACTCGCGACGCAGTGACGACGACGCCAGGGGTGTGCACACAGACATACACAACATCCCAGCCCAACACAATAGAAACGAACAGAATTGATTTGCGCAAAACACCCAACAAATTCATCGTGGTCTTTACCATATGCGTAATTTAGTTCGAAGCGAGATAGCGATGAAAGAAATATCGATTCACGATTTGCGATTATTCACGCAAAATTCTAATGCGAATCAATCCCAACATTCGCTAATTAAATTGTAAAAATAAAGATAACCGATTAATAAATCAAAACATTCCAGATTGAGTAATTTTAGCGAGAAATTGATAAGAATGTATAATTAATACACAAAAAAGTTGCGCTAGGACTTGTTGGATAATTATTCATCATGTAAACAAAACAAACCGGTATTACTAATCTCGTAGAGACGTAGAGTAAATATTGAAGTGTACTCACACGGTCCAAAGAACTCAGCTGTAGGCGCAGGAATACCACCGAATTTTGATTTAATGAAGGAAATCCATTATTGTGTACACTGCACTTGTACGACCAACTATTGTGATTACACGGTAAAAATATTGCAGATGATTTAAGTATATTGCACGTAAAAATTGCTAGGCTTTTGAGCCGGGGCAGGAACGTTTTCGGGATATCGATCTGGGTCCCGTCGCGATGCAGTAGGTATCAGCTGTGTTTGTGGCCTCGTCGTTTACCACATTTTTTTCATCAACATTTGTGTTATTGGCGATTGCTGTATGCGATGTTTGTTTATGTGGTGCGAAAGGTTGCGATCAGCTGTCACGAGGCGGGTGCGGGCACAGAGCGTCCGAGCGTACGGGCGTTCCGCGCACGACTAGCTAGTGAGAAGCGAGTGACTCGCTGCCAGCATGTCTTGGTTGCCGCAGCAGCCACAATCCGTTACCTACACATGATACTACGATAAGTAAACAAACAACACGCCTTTAAATCTTTTCGTGAACTCCGTACGATATGCAACGGTATAATTGTTCTTTTTCGTGTGTTACTCCAATAGTGTCAGATTCTGAGTTGACTTACTTATCTGCACGTCATTGCAGTGTAATTGTTTGTTTTGGACGAGGTTTTGATAATATCGAAAATTATGAAGTAATCGAGTATGAGACTTAATAAATTCAGCATTTAGATTTAGGATGTTAAAAATAACAAATCAGGATGATAAAAAAAAAGTATTGCACCTTACTGTTTTATCTGTAATCTTCAAGAAGATCAATAAATAGCGAACTGAACGGTACGTAAAAAAAAATTCGTTGTACAGAAAATGAAATTAAATTTGTTGCTTAGCAAAAAAAAATGAATACAATGACTCTGCTCAACGTAACGGACGAGGGCAATAATTGCGACAAAATCGTCCGCTTTAGGGAACAATAACAATGCCCAAATCTCATGGTCTTCCATGAAGCAAGACTCATTTCTGTTGTATCACAAAACCATCTTGCGCCATACCACATTTATGTTAAAAGCCATAAAATATCAAAGTACTGGTTAGATAATAACGACCGAAATCATTAAGGGCAACATTAGCAGATAAGACGAAGTTGAACAACACCATGTGTCGTATTTAATAACAAGCATCTTAACAACATCCTGAAAGTAAGATAACACAGAGCTGTCGAAACAATAGCTCTTTTATTGCAGAGCAATGAATAAACAACAAAGGTTGAAGAAGATATCGTTGAACTAGATATAGGACATGATGAAAGTGGAAAGGAATACCAGAATTCAGATTCATACAGTAAAATACGTGAGGTATTATTACGTAACAACGCTATTGTGCTCGAAGCATCTGCTATAGCGTCTCTATTCACCAACTGACCTTTGGACGTCAACCGTGTCGGCAGCGGCACACGTGGGCTCGCAAAACATTACACCGCACACGGCTGGAGTATGAAAATGGAATGTTTTAGTGGGATAACTTACGTATAAAGAGTATTTACAACAATGACATGGTAGAGGCGGTGTAAATACTCGTATACGTAAACAGGAGAATGTTTATCGCATTATGGCTATAGAAAATTCTACTTAGAAACGGCGTGTCTCAATGCAGTTGTGTTCAGTCATTTATTAATTAATTGTGCTTTGGACGAAATAAGAAATAATGCTGATACGTGTGACTAGACCCTTAAAATCATCACAAGACAGAGACATCCAGAATCCAGACGACAACGAAACAAGTTTTAAAGAGAATAAATTAGAATGACGTTACATCGAAGGGCCGATAAACTGTTAATGTTAAACACAAAACTGTTATCTCTTCGAATTAGTGTTACAAAGTAAAAAGATCGTGACTTATAGACGAGGAAACGTGGGAAAAATGCGCGGGTACGACTCGAGACGTGGCAGACAAGATCAAGTTTTTATGGAAGTCTGTTTAATCGGGACCCAAACCTATAGATAATAAATAATAGACAGGATCGTGTAAGATATTTCTTATGGATTCCCACGGCTATGTCAATGACACGCACGTGAAAATAACCGAACTGTAACGCTGAACAAAAAGGGCATTATTCGATTGTGCAGGCATATTGTTTACTTACTTAAAAGCCAGAGAATTTCATATTTGATCAATGACCCGTACATACCTGTAACAAAACATTTACGCTGAATAAAGAGGTAATAAATGACAACACAAAACATAAAGCTTCATGCATCTGGTCAGTATCAGCTCAGCCATCAATACTTTATTAGGTACTGTCTTATAAATATACATTAACCTAAATAGAAATCGTAACTCATAGCGATTGCGTACGAGTGTATGAAACCGGCGTAAAGTTTAACGCTTCGCACAATTCTGTCGAAACGGAAAGTTGTTAAATTTCTAATTACGATACCTACTTGACACTTACTATACAGAAAATAAAGATCGCAGTTTCCGCAGTTACCGATGACGCAATTATTTGGTTGAATGATATTACGGCTTGTTGATTCTACAGCGGATGTGCAAAAATTTAAGTCGGTGTCGGACACGGTACTTCTGTTCGGTAAAAATGGCTCATTACGAAATACTCAGCCAACTGAGACAGAAATACTTTTGTAGTGTTGATATTTGACATAGAAGACAATATGAGATTTCAGAATAAGGGATCGGAATTGAGAGAGGAAAACTGAAAATGTTCTAGCTAACGGGACTGGATTCTGTCTAACCAGAATAAATTTATTCTATCCACACAATAGTTTAATCTCCAAATGCAAAGTTCACTACCAGGAGTAACTGAATTATTGGAAGCAGGTACTTCAGACACGGAACTGGTTGCCAAAAGCGATTTTCCGACTAAAGTCTTAGGGCTCTTTGTTCCAGGATCGGCGACCCCGGGCAAAGTATTTGCTCTAATAAAGTTAGTCTAGACCAAGTCTAGACGATTTTGTTTGTTGGTGTGATTTTGAGTATGTATTACGGTTTCCGAGGATCAATATCGTCTGGGGATTTTTTTGTAAAAATCTCGATTTTTCACCACAGTTTTCCTCGCACTCTAGTACAACATTTACATAATTGAATTATTGTTTGGATTTTTCTCTGTCTCAAACTAATAAACTTGTCTGGACAGGGTAATTGGCCAAGTTTTTTTTTTAAGTTTTAAGAAACAATTTGGGGAACATTTTGTAGTGTTTTGTGCGTATAATTAATGTTTTTCTTTCTTTCTTTCTACTTTTCAGAAAACGGCGTCTCACCAGAAGCGTGAGCTATATTACGCTTAGTCGTATATGTATAAATTATCCACTTCATTTTACTGAAGCAGACAGACACCATTGAGATTTCTTTTAGTGATGGAGCGTAGAGCATGAAACATGTATTAAGAGATGTCTAGTACAAATAAGTTTTGAGTACAGCGGTAATAAGTTCATGCAAATGTTTATTTGTAATTCACTTTTGCAGGTGTTTATAATTGGCTTGGTAAAATAACATATAGTTTGTTTTTATGTTTCAAAACATTAAATACAATTTCAACTTCAAGTACAACTGTTAATTTTGGCTACTTTGAAATAAAGGTAAGTATTAAATTGGATCGTTGTATGATTTAATTGATTGATTATGATTAAGTGAGTGTGGTTAAGGATGAGTAGGATGATTCTAATGTTTTATTGTTTACATACAGTATATCAAGATCAGTAATCGTATAAGTTAAATCTGCGAACACGACCATTTACACACTATACCCTATTGAATATAATTTCAATTTATATGCACTCTACAAGATTTCAGAAATACATAATGATAGGTACTAATTGGCACAAAAATTAATATTATTATCTAGTACATATTAGACCTGACTTGACAAGAACTAGAAGAGAGGGACGGCCAATTTTTTTTTAATATGATGATTATGTTGGTGATTTTATTCAATAAAACAACTGGTAATGTCAACTGGAGTGGGCTTGAACATTTGGATTAGCAGACCTTCAATGGTCTCTAACTACGTAATCCAGTGTTATTTTATGTTGTCGACTAAGTAATTTAGGCAGTTTGTTTTAGTTTGCATGTATTTTCTTTAGTTAATAAATGCACTTGCCCGGTTTTTTTACTTATAAATGTTACTTTGCGAGATGAGAATTACGTAAGACTAAGTATAGAAAATAGGAAAAAAACTCAATGCGCAATTTATGTCTTTATAGTCAAGTAGTATATTACACATTATTTCCTGGTTGAATATGGTCAGAACGGAAGAAACCATGTAACGTTAATCTATGTCCAAGATGTGTGGGTAATAATATGTTAAATATTTATCATTGGCTTCATTGATTGAATGTAACGCCACAATCAACTTAGATGATGACGTTGTACATGGATTCCATTTTTCTCCTTAATACGATTTTACTGACTTACTGGTAGACAAGGCATAGGCACATCCGGTGGCTAGGAGCATGGCACTTGAGTTCTTTACAAATTCATACTTTGCAAATGCATAAGGATTTATGAAAATGCATCCCAGTTTCAACGGGGTATAAAAGTTTGCGTGGAAATTGGTTACCCGAATTTGGGTTCCACGCTTCGCGTTCGCAGTGAGAATATGAGATAGGCCTGCCTAAGTTCTGGAACATCATATTCAAACAAACACTTAGTATATTGACTACATCAGCCCATGAGTGAATAGTCTAAGGCCCTAGAATAAACAGTTAGTTTTCCGTACGGAACAGAAGCTGTTGTAAAACAATATTTAGAAGGTCAATATGAAAATTTACAAAGATGGAAACCCCGCTATGAGTCACATTTGGTGTAATTCGTGTGCCGTTATCAGGCCATAGTTAGATTTATGGCAAGGTGTGTGTTTCTGGCGAGTACAGCTATAGCCAGATGAAGCTATGAAAAGAAGTACTTATTTTTACCCGATTGCCCAAGAAGGAGGATAATGGTTTTGGGTTGTATGTGTTTAAGTATGTATGGTTGTGTTCCTATATTATCTGCTTCCTGTAGCCTAAGCGCCGATTTTGCCGAGTAAGGTGTTTTTGGACTCCTCTTTACGTCCGGAGTGACATAGGCTATATTGAAGTCCGGTATTTAGTTTTTCTTTTAATAATATAACTTGTTATCGAGTTCTGTTGTGAGTTTAGGCCCTTAATCGCGTCTACAGTTGTCTCATTCACACGTTTTCACATTGTTGAATATATTAAAATAAAGTGTGAATTTCAAAAAACTAAACTATTGTGTCGGTTTAACTGCTAGCTATTCCATGCCCACCATTACGTACAAACTGCTAGCTGTTCCGTGGCCAGCTTTCATTACAAACTTCAAGCTATTCTGTTGTTAGAAGTGCGCGGGTGTCACAATAAACAACTGTGGATGGTAAATGGTACTTCCTTCAATCAAAAGCGATTGTCGGGGCAATATAGCTTGATCAAAGAAGTTAGTGGGTTTAAGATTTTATTTTTATTTTATGATGCATTCCGTTCGTTAGTCTTCGTTCTGCATTTTACAACAAAATTAAATGATCGAGCGAAGCGAAGGTCTCATAGTTTACTGAACAAATAGGCGTCGGTGAATTTAAATGATACTGTATATCATATAATAAAATATTTTGCGCTTTGGACGTTTCGCTCTTTGATCATTTTGAGCTTTGGACATTTTGCTTCTTGGTCATTGTGCGCCTTCAACCTAACACTCTTTGGACATTTTGCTCTTATGTCAACTTGAGACCGTTTGTCATTTTGCGCCAAAACGGTACGACGCAAACTACTCGATTATTAAACTTTTTTATCAATTTACTCTAAATATTTCTTCATCTCGAACAATGGTAAAGATGGGGTTGGAACATAAACTTTGCTACGATTACGGCACACAGTTATAACCGAAGTAATGATGTCATATCGTGTAACCTCGTTCACGACAGCAATGCGCGAGACAAATACTTTAACCGTGTCAGGTTAATTTAACTGCAAAAATGCAACATTGCAGACTTCTGACTGATGATGATTATAATAAGGTTTTTAACTGCAGAGCTGCGATAGACTACACTGTAACGTATCAATTCATTCTGTTGCAACACATCGACAAACGATACGGATCAATTTCTCAGTAGTTATTTTCGTAATTGGCCCGTAACTCGCGAAATTTAACCATTTCTTCATTAAAATTTTGACAGTGCGTTGTCACTAATCTCAAAATTGATTTTCTAGTATATAACTATAAAATAATCTGTAACTATACGAGGTTTGTGGAGCACGCGGGCTATTGTGTTGTATCACACGAATTGTATAGTGTTGTGCAATGTAGGTAATTGCATTATAGTCGGTGCGTGATTGGAGGCGGTGCATGGGTGTCGTGACAAATTGGTGTTGATGGATTTCACTTCGAGTGTAAGAAGGATGTATTCTTAGTTAAATTCAGACTTTCTTGTTTGTTAACTAAATTTGAATTAGGGCTCGCGTGATATTTATCACGATGTAAATTTTTCAGTCACCCGTGAACATGATCATGCGCAAAAATGCAATTGCGCAAAAATATCGGGAACTAAATATTAAACAAAATCGTGGTAAATATAATTATAGTTTTGAAATTCGACACGGCGCAAGTTGTGGGTTCACATTGCATATCACAACGAGTTCAAGGCGTCATCAAAACTTTTGGCCACAGTTATCTGCTCGTACATTTTCACATTGTGGAAGATGATTAGTAAAATTACTTAGTTTGAATTAAAAAATAAATTAAAAAATACCTCTGTATAGGTTTCTATCCTAGTATTCCAAATAAATATATTTTTTGTTTGTTTGTTTAGGAGGCCAGAGTGAACAGGTTTATCTTCTTAGGATCTGCGTGCTTTATCAGCGACCGCATCATAGCTTACCAACAGGCGAGTTGATGCTCAAACTACACGCGATAAAAAAAAAGGTAGGGTAAAAATATAAAAGCTTTGCTACAAAAATGTGATAAACCAAATCTCGATCATACCCAGTAGAACATTCCAGGGTTTTTCACATTTTAAAGAAAACGCATCAGTTCGTGACTACAGAATATTTGCTTAATTTTCAGTACCTACAATTTTGGCACCGTTGCTTTTTATATAGCCTTAGCAGTTGCGGTCAGGCAGACTAATTGCGCGGTTGTACTCTCTCTTGCTTGAACTTAGTACGAAATAATATAAGTAACAAGTTTTTCTTGAAAGTCGTCAGTCAAGTTCAGTAAGTACTGTTATACTCCTGATTATTTATACAGTACTGAAAACTGTACAAAGTATTTAATGCATGATCAGAATGATAACAGATGGTAGTACTGACTGTGGAGGCTGTAAACTTCCACGGTGATCCTAATTAAGAGGCATATTCAAACGGATTTTTAAAAAAAGACGTCTTTTTTTTAATGTTACATGTATGATACATATGACTACTAGATTCTGCCAGCAGTAGACCTCGCGAGCATAAACTTTTTTGCATAACCTCAATTCTACAATTCCATAGATTTTATTGTCGTCGATGATTTTTGTTTGGACGTATTTCCCCCAAAAAGGGAGCAAGTTTACTGCGGCGCCATTTACCGGTCGATTTTAATGTTGGTACTCGCGTACAGGGGGCTTATCCTCTAACTTTGAAACGTTTGTGATTCTGACTGCGAGAGCATGCCATCTCGCTTGTACCAACTTAGTCGCACTATGCGCGGTCCCGCTCGCGCAGCTCTCGCTATCGCTTTCAGAGTTACGGGATAAGCCCACTGGTCGTATTTTTCTACCAGTCTTGACGAAACTTGGTATACCCCTCCAATCAGAAATCAAAGACAAAAAAATAACTATAAAATTGTAGAAACTGTACACTTACTTACCAAGTTTCGACAACATTGGTTGAAAAATCCACGAGTACGAGTACCAACATACGGACAGATGAAAGCAAATTCTGCGAGTTAAAGAGAGTCTTCCGTCAGAAAACATGTCAAAATTAAAAATAGACGTGCATGTGTAAAATCCAAAATCTGAGGAAGCGGACTGCGGGCTAGTAAGCGAAACCCGAAGGCCGTAATTACAATTTCATAATAAAACAGTGGCACAGTAGTCTAGATAGCAATCGAGAGAGGCCGAAATAAAGAACATGATATCACGTAGTACAAATGAATCAAGTAACACGCTACGAAATTTTTAGCCACAAAAAATACTTTTATTCTGAAAATTATAAAATTGATGACGAAATTTCGCACAGGTGGATATAAGAGATTGGACTCTACTTGAAGACTAAACTGAAGGTGAAATTACAGAGCACAACACAGAAGAGAAAAAATGTTTACTTTCTCTCTTCTGTGGGGCTCAACAATCCCAGAGTGACGGGCATGGTAGCTGTGCCCCGCAGGTGACTTTCTGCACCTGTTTTGCGTATTCTATCAAGTTAACGACTTGTTATGTTATTGTCTCTCAAATGTTTACAATAACTCGTTAAGAGCATGTCAGATCATGCTTAATAGGGCTCCGTAGGCGCGTAGAACGTTTGAAGCAATTCTCCGTTTTTTCAGCTTATCTCAAAAAGTTATTATCAGATGTTGCCCGAAACAATTTTAAAAGAAAGTTAATACTAAGATCTATTAACGCGGAAGATAACAAGTTTCTGAGGTGCATAGTTTTATGTCTGATAAAAAAATGGTATAGGTAATTTTAACATCATTTTAAAGGACCCATTCAATGATTATTTATTTTACAAAAAAGGTTTTTTTTATTTTTTTGAAACTGTAGGTCTATACTTAAGACTATCGTTGTGCAAAATTTCATGCATGTATGTTTATAACTTTGGAAGTTATAAGGCTGTAAAGGATTCAGACAGACAGACATAACGAACTTATAAGGGTTCCTTGTAGTACTACGTAACCCTAGAAAATAATGTAATTGTTAACAAAGATCTGGGCCCGTACCGTGAGGTGCTTATTGCGATGATGGTTAGGTTCAGCCGAGGACGCTGCACGAGCATACACGACGCAATAAGCAATAAGCACCTCACGGTACGAGCCCTGGTATCTACTTTAACCGGTTGCCTCATAACCGTACGACGTTTGATTCGGATTTCCCGATTTCCCCCATAGTGCACAACTGACCTATGAGTCAGACATATCTCAGTTGATGCACGAGGTTATCCACCTGGCTGAGCTGTCACTTTCAAGTAAGTTTGGCCTCGTTTGGGCTCGTAGTAACTATCATTTATCCTGTGGCATGGCAATGACCGGGGCACCGCGATGACTGATGAAGTAATTAACTGATTTGGGTTAAAGATGGAGTGATATAGGAGCTGTTAACTTCTTACTGTAGAAGCTAATTGGCAATTTAATTTGGTGTTTTAAACGTACGAAAATCTGTGAAGCAAAATAAATTGGTAGCAGCCTAGTTGTGGTTATGACGTCGCGCAGTTCGTGATTCCGTTTAAACTTTATGGTTTTGACAAAATGTCGTGATTTGCTGACGAGCGTTTTGGGTCAATGAAATTTAAATCAAGATACAAAAAAACTTGTTAGTTTAACGACCAAATAAGTGGGTCTTAACCTGACCTCTGAGTAGCCTCCGAAATTCATCAATAAAACTGATGATGAAGGGATCTCTGTTTAATGATTATATTTAAATAAAATAAATAAACCGAACATAAGTATCGCATACTATGTCAAAGGCATTTCACAATTGTTTTTTTATGTTTTCGAGGCTAGACATTCCACCACAACTCACTTAATATTATATGACTATGATAAAAAAAAATGCTGACGAGTGAGGAGACAATTACGTCACTGGCCTGATGGTAAGCGTCACTCTTGCCCATAATAGCTGTTACTTGCCACCCAGAATTTGGAACTTTAACTATTCAATATCCTATGCGGTAAAGGACTGAGCACTTTGCCAAAGGTGTTAAATTTTTATTGAGGAAGGTTGAAAACAAACCCAAACTGGAACAAAGTAGGTTCAAAGTAATAAATTTTCTCTTCCTCCCATATTAATAAACGTGGAGTGCCCTTGGATTAGTAACCAAGTGCTTAGTCCTTTTCAAATTCAAATTCAAATATTTTTATTATCTTTTTTACGTTTAAAAGAGTTTGTTGGTTGTTGTTTTAGAACTCGATTGAAAAATACAGAAGACTGAGCAACTGCTCCAAGGTTTATCCGCGTTAAAGTTAATAGAAAAGTTTATTGACCGGGCGAAGCGAAGGTCTCAGAATTTACTGGGACAAATCGGCATTTGTATGTATGTTTGTATGTTTGTGTGTATATTTGTCCGATGATAACTTGCGAACCATTGATCCGATCTTCATGAAATTTTGTAGGCAAGTAGTTCATTTCAATACAATTTTTAAGTTCGAATATGAGCTAAATCAGTCCAGGGGTCGTGAAGATATAGGGGTCGCGAGGTCTCAGTTCGCCGCGAACTACTAGTATTAATGTAGAAGTAAGGATAAGGTATAAAAACGGTCATGAAGCAGATTTTCACAAAAGCGTCGAACAATAATAAACCTTTTGTTTTAATAAAACGGGAATACTCACGTTAAATTGAGTCGGTTATTCCGACTATAGTTTCGATCACATTCGGTGACCTTTATCAAGGAATGTGATCGAAACTATAGTCGGAATAACCGACTCAATTTAACGTGAGTATTCCCGTTTTATTAAACCAAAATGTATCAAAACCACGTCAGTTTTCATAATAATAAACCTCATCGATTGTAACATTACGTGAAACTAGAAAGTTTATCTGATCTTCCTCTTCAACAATATAATAATAATGACATGATAATTACTGCTTGTGTGGAGAAATTGACATGAATTTATAATGGTGTGGTAATGTGGCGATAATGGGATAGTTATGAACGCGTCTATATGGTGTTTGTGTTGATGGATTTGAAAGTTTACTGGCTTCTCATGCTATAGTATACAGACAAACTTAGAATAGACAACAATTAAACACCTACACTATCTTTGAGTCGAGTATAGTTAGATTGTTTAAGTATATGATTCTGTTTTGTTTTTAATAAAACGGGAATACTCACGTTAAATTGAGTCGGTTATTCCGACTATAGTTTCGATCACATTCGGTGACTTTTATCAAGGAACTCAATTTAACGTGAGTATTCCCGTTTTATTAAAACAAAATGTATCAAAACCACGTCAGTTTTCATATATGATTCTGTTTCTTGATTTCGATTGATTTTAGCATATGCCTGCTACTCTGTCCTTTAAGAGTTCGGGACCGACTTTCGGCCTCGCACAAATACTAAACCCACTAATATTAAAAATGCGAAAGTGTATGTTGGTTTGTTTGTTCCTCTTTCACGCAGCAAAACCAAAACGCTATGGCCCAAAACGGCCAGGAATACTTAATTATTATAATTTCAGACCCGACTCTGTTGTCCAAAACGAACAGTAATACCTCGTTATCATTTCAAAACAATTGTTGTTACCCAAAACGGCCAGGAATTTCATCATTGAAATATCAGGACAGTCACTCACAAAATGACGCAGATGTAAGTAGCCAAGTTATGTCATTAACCTAAACGGAACATGGAACCGCTTCAAAAAATCACTCAAAGCGACTAGCTGGCGAGTAAAACAATTTGGACAGTGATCAGTTGCTAAACATTATTCAGCAGAGTGTATGCAACCGATGAAACTCATTGTAGCTCATTGTTAGAACATCAGTCTGTACTTGACCTACTGAGGCTACGTCGAAACTCGATAGCAACATGACTTGCTTTTGTTATGAGATAATACAATAATTAATAACTAGTTTCTTTATAAAAATCAGACAATGCATCGCAGATGAGGTAGTGGAAACAAAACAGATGTATATTCAATCAACGAATGCGCGTCTCTTCTCTTAATCGAAAAATAGTGAAAACTTTGGTGGAGTGTTTGTTTTTATCTCTTCAAAATAATAACGTAACCCACATATCAATGTGGGCCTAAACTCACATTTATATAGGGTTATATGGAAAGAGTATGCTAAGCCGAAACGCGCTCATTATTATTACCTACATTTACTATGGGACCAACCATGAAATCGAGAAAGAAAAAAAACAGCTGTTCCATAGAAAATGACACTCGACAAAATGTATGGAACAGCTGTTTTTTTCTGGCTTTCAGTGTTGGTGCCATAGTAAAAGTTGTTCAAGATTATGAGTACTATGAGCCCTTTTCGGCTTAGCATACCTAGTCTAGTCTAGTCTCTAATTAGTCTATAATCTAGTCAAGATCAGCAGACCAACGAGAGAAAGGTAGAGGAAAATAGTATGTCCGACATGCTCTCTCGTTTGATAGATGGCGGTCCGCGCAAAAGAAATATGCATGACGATTGGTGACCGCAAGTGGAAGTTAAAACTGAATGGACCGTGGGTTGATACGTTGAAATGTAACTTCCTTTTTTTTTTGTTTTAATAAAACCTTCATTTTTCGCGAAAAAGCACATTAAGTAAGTATTAAAAAAGTTTTTGTGAAAACTTTTCCAGAAAAGTTTATAAAATCCGTTATTGGTACTGTAACACATTGGTACTGTCCTTGAAAAATTCAATTGAATTGAACAACGAGAACTGGTCTAAAATTGAGTTTCAGAATTTGACCTTAACATACATACATACATACATTACGAGTTAAATAAAAGCTTGTAAAAATTAATCCATGTCAAATGCCTTCAAGCTGCCTAAAATACACTAGACATCAGGGCTAGCCATTCGGCCCATACAAATTAGTAGTAGTAGTAGTGGAAGGACTCTTTTGCAAGAGTCCATCTGGGGACCACACCTTTGCCAGTTATTCAACTGCCAAGCAGTAGTGTGCAAGCGTTACTATGTTCCGGATTGAAGGGAAATGTTCCCAGCGAAATTACTGGGCATAAAGAAATGTAACATTTGATATCTCAGGATGACAAGCGCAATTCGGTGCCGCGCAGAGTTCGCAACTGTTGAAGTTCAAAATTTTGGAATGTTATGGGCAAGCGTGACGCTTAACAACAGGTGAGCGACTCGCTCGTCCCGTCAGTCATATATATTTTTTTTTTTACGTACTGTCTGCGCCCCGCGGTTTCACCCGCTATTCTACAGGAACCGAATAATTTTCCGGGATAAGAAGTAGCCTATGCGTTAATCCAGGTTGTAAGCTACCTCCATACAAAATTTCATTCAAATCCGTTCTAGAGTTGAACGGGAACAAACACATTTACATACTTACCTACTTACACACTTACACACAAGCTTTCGCATTTATAATATTAGTGTGATAAAAGAAATCCAATAACTGGTGGCCTGAAGAATCAATGTTATGGCCATACAGATTAATTTCCGACATGGTATAAGAATTCACACGATTAAATCAATAGTGCATTGAAAACCAGCTAATGCCTATAACAGTAAAGGCATTGTATCTATTCAGTACACGGACAAAGCCTACACAAAGACCTTTAGTTCCGTTTCTTGGTATAAATTGGAACTAATTGGGAAATAACAGAGGTTTAATCACTACAATAAAGACAAACAAAACGGTATCCTAGACTAAGACACTAAGGCATAATTTAGAATTGACTTAGTGCTTCTCAATTTTTTTTACGATTGTCTCTTTTTATCTGTTAGGAAGGTAAATTTTTACGGAACTAAAACAAGTGCACAATTGCGAGTATTGCAGCATCTCATACCACATGTAGCTCGGACCACGGGGCGAATCACCCAAATGCACTAAATTAATTAGGCATTGCGCACCGCGGTGTGAATCGCCTAATATAGGTAACTAGTAAAGTAGCCTATGTCCTTCGCCGATCCTTATCCTATATATATTCAAAATTCAGTTCGATCCGTTCAGCCGTTTAGCCGAGAAAGAAAGAGAGACAGAGAGACAAAGTTTCTTTTACATTTATAATATTAGTAAGGATATAGGAACTTAGAAACATACATATTTACATAACACTCGAAAAACATTACCCTCCTACCCAACCAAACAGATCAAGATTGACCAACCACCCACCCGTTCTGGTCATTACAAAGCGGAAAGAGATGGCTATCGAGCCAATTGCTCGTATCGTTACTCGTTTGCTTGTCACACAGATCACACTAGATACCGCATTACGAGATTCGTTGTTCCTACAAAAAGTCACCAAAGCTTGAGGAAGGCGCGGGTCGCGGGGAGTACGACCAAGCGTTCTCGTTGGCTATCTCAAGGTTACTCCTACTCGCGCCTAACAAGCACCCAATCAGACTCATTTCTTATAAGTGTATTTAGACTGATGCGTGGTGCGCTTTAAGCGTCCTGAATGCAGAATCTAGGGTGTGATCTGTGGCTTGTCAGTAACAGAGATAGAAAAAATAGTAGGTTAAAACTGCATTGCATTTCCTCAGTCACAGTACCATCTATCTTACTTGTACAGCGTATTTCACCATACATGGTACTATGTCGGTTGCCTACCCATTTCGCAAAGTAACTGTGTCTAGTAACAGTAACAGTAACTAGTCGGTCGGTTTACTACCTGCATTTTCAACATTCGACCTTATAATTGAAATGTTACAGTCGTATTAGCTTTTGCGTGTTACAGCCGATAGAAATGCCCATTTTTGGTAAGAAAGACCGTTTCGTGGTCGGTAGTAATAAAAATACGATAGCGAGACGATTTATGTCTACTGCGAATGCTTTATATAAAAAGGTCTTTTACCCGACTGCCCTAGAAGGAGGGTAATGTTTTTAGGGCGTGCGTAAGTATATTATATATTATGTTTGTTTCCTTTTTATTATTTCCTTTATCCTAAGCTGCTAGACCGATTTTGACGAGTGAGATTTCGTTGCAACTCTTATGTCCGGAGTGACATGGGCTACATTTTGCAGTCGGGTATTTTCTTTTTCTTTTCATAATATCATTTGCTACCGGTTTTTATTCCTTCCTTATTTAACACGGACGTAATAGAGATTTAATTAGTTTAGGATAGTTTATTTGAAACAGATTGTGTTAACACACTTGCATTAAAATAGATCTTATTACATCGCCTTTAGGCTCATAATTTACACACGCGTGTTTTTTGCTTTACATTACTGCACTAGTGTTATAATGATATTTAACCCGATTAAGTTTAGTTTGTGCCTCACTGCAAGTTATATGTATCATATTTATGAACTTTAACTAATTGTTCAATAATTAAAAGTTAATATCAATAGATACATGTTTGTTTTTTTTCCCCCAAGTGTGTTGAAAAACGTCGTATGAAACGCGTGTGCATTGATCATTACACTCTCGGCTTCCTCATCGATTAATAATGTATCGAGTGTTGAATAACATAGCACACATGTATCGTAATGTACTATTGCGATTTTTATGGCTCAATGGTAGCGCGTTTGTCTTAGGAGTAAGGAGGTCCTGAGTACGATTCCCGGGCAGATATTTGAATGATGAATCTTAATATTTGTTCTGTTTTTTTTAAGCTAGACATTTGACCATAGGCTGTTGTTATGTGATTGTGTAGTCAAGGATGTTAAACACACCTAGCCTGGAATGGAAACTGGCTCTCAAGTAAGTGTGAGGTGAACACAAAAGTCTTAGTGTGTTTCATGGCAAGGCAAGGCAAGGGACTTTAAAACTCATTGAGGCATCAGACTACGGTTAAAGGGACTTTAAAACTCATTGAGGCATCAGACTACGATTAAAGGGACTTTAAAAATCATTGGTAAAACACTATGTAAATTAAATGGACCATGCCATTTTGAATTTCGAATAATATCTTCTTGTTTCATACTTTTACGGGTTTTAGTTATATTTTATTTACATATTTTTAGTGTTAAGTTGGTAAAAAGATACCTATAACATATTGGCGAGTTGAATGCAGTCGTCGACCTTCAAAACCCCGACTGCCCCGGTGGCTCAGTTGGTAGTGAACCTACCTACTGCGCTTGGGGGCGTGGGTTCGATTCCCATCTAGGACAAACATTCATGTGATGAATATTTGTGTTTGTTCTATATAAGTATGTATTTAAAAAATATCTATGTACGTATATCAGTCTCTGGCAGCCATATTACAAGCTTTGCTTAGTTTGGGGTCAGGTGACGATATGTGCAAAAATGTCCCAGATATTTATTTATTTATTTTATTTAAAAGCCATCAAAAGCTCGGCATTCAAGTCGCGTTCGGCATGTATATTATTTTGTAGCGAAGTTAGGTTATAAAGTCCGCGATACTAGAATTAGTGTGACGTCATATATCCTACAACACCAGCAGTATTATACCGTTCCATAGACACCTAATTTGATAAAATCTGATAAGTTGTTTTGGTGATACGATAGAACAACGAAACATGAAAATAGATACCTACAAACACATATACATATTTTTTTGCATGCCTAATTGTAATGTAATTATGAAGCCCTGCATTTTGATTCCAAGCACAATATCTGTACGTATTTTTTTCCTCGCCATATTGGATTTAGTATGATTCCGTATAGCCTATGACACGCGGAATGCGAAGACGCATCGATAGACACCTATCTTGCCAAAATCTGATAAGTGGTTAACCGCCGAATACTGAAACGTTTGTTAACTTTGACGACAGATTAATTCTAATACTGCCTTTGTCTAGCACTAAGGAAATGACAAAGACAGCAATAGACTTAATCTGTCGTCAAAGTTAACAAACCTTTCAGTTTTCGGGTGTTAGCAGATTAGAGGGAACGTATGAACATACATGCATACATAGACTGTCAAACTCGTAACCCACCTTTTTCGTAGTCGGGTAAAAAATAGATTTAATGCAGGCGTCTTGTGTGAAGGCAGAAATTAAACTATGGCCGTCAAATTATGAGACACTGAGACAGATAGCCTGAAAAATGAAACCTATCTGAAATAAGCACGCTAGTGCACGGTTTAATTTGTTGCCGCATTATTAGCGTACTAGCAATTAATACCGATCGATATCAGTGTTTGTGGTTTCTGCACTGTGAGCGCATTTTAAACCATTCTCACAGTACGCACACATTGCATGGCAAGGCCAATTTTCACCGATAAAAAAAAAAGAAATAAAAACCGTTGCAAACTGATTGCGGGTTACAGGAAAGCCACCAATTACCCGGCGGGCGAGCAGAGATCGAGTGTAGCGGTGCATTAAATGACTTACTGACAGTTTCTTTTACTGCGTAACTGCTATTGTATTGCGATTTTCACTTTTGTCTGTTTGTGGAAAGATGATTGTATGTTATGTAATCACACTAATATTATAAACTAGCTCCTGCCCACGGCTTCGCCCGCGTTTTTCTGGGAAACAATAATCCATTGACTTACTATGGAGGTTAATAATTATACCTATCACAGAAACTATATATTTCACCGGGATAAAAATAGCTTATGTGCTACTCCATGCCATAAGCTACCCCGAAACCAAATTTCTTCAAAATATGTATAGCCGTTACAAAGTAATTTTTTTTTTGATTCTATCGGGAGCCGATTTACAAAAACTGTGATACCAATATCTTTTTATTTTTCTTGTGGAGTATCTATATCAAGTTTGGTATCAATCGAACCAGAGAATAAAAAGTTTCATAAAACCGTTAACACCCCAATACACTTAGGGGTTTATTTTCGAAAAATCCTTTCTTAGTGTGCGTTTACAGCCCTCAATAAACATACCCTCCAAATTTCAAGTCTCTACGTCCAGTAGTTTAAGCTGTACATTGTCTATAGGTCAGTCAGTCGGGACAAAGCCTTTTATAGGTATAGATGAAAATGTTTGTGTGTAAGTTTGTAAGTAGGTAAGTATGTAATTGTGTTCGTTCCCGTTCAACTCTGTAACAGCTTGAACGGATTTGGGTGAAATTTGGTATGGATATAACTTATTCCCTGGAATAGCACATGGGCTTTTTAATGCTAACTTTTTATCCTGAAATATGTAACCGTTCCTGTAGAATTGCGGGTGAACCGCGGGGCGGAGCTAGTAATGTATAGTTTGGAAACAAGCACTTAGGCAAATAGGGCACATTTTGACGTGAACTTTAGAAACACCTTACGTTATGAATGATCCATTCTGTGGTTATGAAAAGGGATCAACTAAGAAAACAGGTGCGTTCCAAATATTACCAGGGACTTACTAGTTGTTACCGGCGACTTCGTTCACGTGGACATAAAAAAAGTATCCTATGTCCGCCTTTGTTATACAATGGTATACATTTTGTCGAGTGTCATTGACATTTACTATGGAACAGCAGTTTTTTTCTCTCGATTTCGGGGTTGGTCCCATAGTAAAAGTTGTTCATAGATATGAGTATTATAAGCCTTTTTCGGGCGGTTATTTGCCGATGGGTGACTCTTCGTTTTTTTTTATGCCATATTTGGCAAACAAGCAGACGGGCCGCCTGACGGTAAGAGATCTATGGATACGTCGCCTATGGATACCTGTAACACCAGGAGCATCACAGATCCGTTGCCGACCTTTAAAGACTCTATTAACTGCCCTTTTGAAGAACCCCATGTTGTAGTTACTCGGAAAACCCGCTGGTGGAAGCTCATTCCACAATTTGCAGGTGTGAGGCAAAAAGGATCGCGTAAAACGCACAGTGTGCGATTTCCACAGATCGATTACATGCGGATGGACTTTTAAGCGGTAGCGGCTGGTGCGGTGATAAAATCGCGACGCGGGTACCAGGTCCAACAATTCTTCAGAACACTCTCCATTGTAAATGCGATAAAAGATAGAGAGAGAGATCCAATGTCAGAGATACAGCAACACCTTATCAAATTTTATCAAGATCCGTTCAGCCGTTTAGCCGTGATAACGCGACAAACATCCAGACAGGGAAACAAAGTTACTTGCTATAGTTCGCTAGATGGCGTTGATCAATTCTGTGCATTTTTTGACGTTTTGTATGGTACTGACAGTTGTAATGTACGGAGTTCTGAATCGCGCGAACGAAGTTTTTTTCCTCGTGACGAACGTATTCATTTTCATACCTGGAAGCTTTATTAGTCCTGATACGAATGCGGCTAAATTCCTCTAAATTATAATATTAGTTAGGATTATCATTCGTGGCTGGACCCTTGTAGAGTTGTGTCACGAAAACCACGATTAAATTTATTCACGATCTCTACCGTAGTTCACTCGGCAAACTGAACTTTATCATGTTCGTAATAAAGATCTAAATCAAATCAAATCATTTAATTCAGACTAAAAAAATTCACGTAAATACACATGTTTTTAAGATTTATAAATGTAAGACGTAAGTAGTTTTTTTTTTTTTCTATGTTTTATTTCTGTCGTGTATGTTTATTTTAAATCATGTGGTCACAGAGTTATGTTTTGAATTATTTTATTGTAGATATTTGCATGCCGAAAGGCGGAATATGGCGCTCTGTATCTAATGTTAATTCCACCTTATTCAAGGTGTAAAAAATTAAAAACATAATTATGTGACCAGATGATTAAAAAAAAACATACACGAAAAAAATAAAACATTGTTGAAAAAACAAAGAACACGCAATAAATGTATTATGAATTACATACCTGTGTCGAACTCTGGTATTGATGTGGCGCACCTCCCGACCGCCGCTGCTCTCTCCGTCACTGCCCGAGCCGGGGATCTCCATCGTGTGGATAGAGATGGATTTGCTCATCTGTAACGGAGGAAAATTGTTTAAGGGCTAGTTATTTTCTTCCTCATGCCCTATACCCTTGCCTAAAAAGCCTTTTTAGTATCTGTCCCGGTGGCTCAGTTGGTAGTGAACCTACCTTCTGTGTTTGAGGGCGTGGGTTCGATTCCCATCTAGGACAAACATTCATGTGATGACCATTTGTGTTTGTTCTATGTCTGGGTGTTAATATCTATATAAGTATGTATTTAAAAATATCTATGTACGTATATCAATCTCTGGCAGCTATATTACAAGCTTTGCTTAGTTTGGGGTCAGAAGACCGTGTGTGCAAAAATCCCAGATATTTATTTATCTTTATTTCGTTACGTCGAATCAGCCCTTTCAATATGGGTCCAAATTTTATACATGCTCTAAGGGTCGGTTCCCACGGACGCAGAGTCGAAGTGATGCGCGTTGATAAATAATCAACGCTTTTGTAAAGCATAATCGTAATCAATTTATTTATAACGTTTAGTTACAGGTCATTATTACAATGATTACAAGATTAAAAATACCAAACAATATTATAGAGACCTAATACAATTTAAGTGTATGTCCAATAACAAATGTCAAACTAAATAGGGATAGAAATTACAATAATAGCAATTAACAAAAAATAAGAACAGGACAAAAAAAAAGTCAATTAATACATAAGTCATAATTCTGTCCATCCAAAGGTTGTCTGGAAGAAACCGCTTTAGGCGATAAGGCCGCCCATTATACTGCCGTTTTTTAAAAATATTATTGTTCATTTTTTAAGTTTGTTTTTTTGGTGTATAATAAAGTTATATTGTATTGTACATAAAACAAAACAATACAACACAAATCTTAATACACAATGTCAACTTCAAAAAGTAATATCTATTTAATGTCAATTCAAAAATAGTTTAATAAATAAATTATAATTGCAATTTTATAAATTAATTATAGCTGTAGAACGTGACCTACATTTCCGCAACATAATGCAATGATAAAAAATATTACGAGCGCATTTGCAAGTGCGCTCGGCCTGAGCCAATTGGTGCGTGGACAGACGAGCGCAATGCATGCACGCGACAAGCGCATGCGAATGCGAATGCGCGTCAATTTGCACTTTATTGCGACAAGTGAAAATTTTGACGCAACGATTCCCTTCGACTCTCTGTTGGTGGCAACCAGCCCTAAGTCATAGATAAATTATATAACGAAGAGTTATATAAACTCCATAGAAAGCCATAGAAAGGCCATAGAAAGACGCGTAACCCGATTGTAGGAACAGATAAGGGCGTAAGATGTCGCTAGTGCTTTAAGCTGAAACATGATTGTCACAATTTCTGCTTGACTTGAAATAGAAACCCAAGGTAACTCATTCGTACAGAGAAAAAAACCCTACTTTGTTAGGAATATTTTTGCATTTGTAATATAACTATAAGTAAAATTATAAATTTTATATTTTATTTGAAAAACACGCTACGTTCTCAAAAGATGGCGCTGAAAACTATATTTTTAAAAACATATTTTTTCGTCGTATATTGCATCGCATAGTCGCATTCGCTGACAAAATACGTTGCGCCATCTAGTTTTATGCTCTGTCTTTTTCGGGGGTACACTTTTTTGTATGAGATTGTCATTGTCTTTGTATAATTTGTTCTATGGTCTAAGCACTCTAAGCTATTATAGGATAGTTAGGGAATTATCATGACAATGTTTGTGCTCTTAAGTTTTATTACTAACTAACAGAGCCCCGCGGTTTCACCCGCTAGAAACCGAATATTTTTCCAGGATAAAAAGAAGCAAATCCAGAATATAAGATACCTCCACACCCATATTTCCATATTTCATCCAAATACATTCAGACGTCACAGAGTAGAACGGGAACAGACACACTTACGCACAAGCTTTCGCATTTATAATACTAGAGTGAAAACAAGTTATTTTGAACATACCGGCGCGATATATTTCCTAACACTGGCCACCAGTTCTTCCATACTCTTTTCATTCTTGTGGTCGACGCCAAAGAACTTCGCCTTGGCGGCGTGGTTGAGGGCGGATATCTTCATGACGGGCGGCGGGACCTCCTGCACCGGCGCGGGCGCCGGCTTGTCTTGCCGACGCAGCTTGCCCAGTTGGATGGGCTCTTCTATCTGTGGAACAAAGGCGTATTTTTTTTTACAAGCTTTTATTTAAACTGCAACTTTTTTTTTTTTTTGGCTCCACACGTCGTGTATTTAGCCAGTGTCAAGTTTTGTAATAGCTCAAGTGATATTAAATAATTCACTATTAAAATAAGTCTCAGTCATAGTCTAAATCAAGTAAAGCAAGTCACGGTCAAGTCCAAGTCATGCCCCAGTAAAGTGGTATAAACTTTACTAGATCCTTCTATGGATTTTTGGAAACAACACGAAAAGTCACGTTTCACGACATTATACTATTCACCAACAGTCATGCACGGTCACGAACACTTAATGAATAAAAATCCACCATTTTTATACATTAACACTCGAAAAAACACAAGTTTTGGAAATAGTTTTAATAGTTTGATGACGCGACATGACTTCTTCACGTTCCTGCCAAAACTCAACCTGCAATGTTTCTATGTATGTTCAGGTCAAATCACAGATCACACTAGATACCGCATTACGAGATTCGTTGTTCCCTCAAAAAGTCATCAAAGTTTGAGGAAGGCGCGGGTCGCGGGGAGTGCGACCAAGCTTTCTCATTGGCTATCTCAAAGTTACGCCCACTCGCGCCTAATAATAAACCAATCAGAGTAATTTCTTATAAGTGTATTTAGACTGATCTGTGGTGCGCTTCGAGCGTCCTGAATGCAGAATCTAGGGTGTGATCTGTGGGTCAAATCTTGCAATTGAATTTTGGACCAGTTCCCCTTGTTTCAATGAGTTGAAATATTGCACGCCTGTCAAGTTCCGATGACAATACAATATTATGACAGCGAACTGATCTGATGACGGAGACGGACGGTGGAAAACGGAACTTCTCAGTAACTAAGAGTAGACTGATGGAGTTTGGACTCATTTCGATCAGCATACATTACCAATAACGGGTTTTAAAAAAGCTTGTCTGAAAAAAAATGTTTTTCCACAAAAACTTATTTTAATCCGAAACATTATGCGTTTATCCGCTCTCGCCTGGGCCCCTATTCGGAGAAATGACATTTTTATCTTTCTCTCACTCACTCCCATTAAATTTTAAATAAGAGAGACAGTCACCGAGATAATCTCGAGCGCACAGGAATAGGGTCCCTGGTATTAAGCCCTAAAACTCAGCGCCTCGTTTTCACACAACATTGTACTGTCAGAACTTAAAAATAATGTTATGTGTAAAATAAATCTGTGTGTAAGTATATAAGTAGGTATGTATAAGCGTGTTTGTTCCCGTCCAACTCGGTAACGCCTGAACGGATTTGAATGAAATTTGGTATGGAAGTAGCTTATACACTGGATTAACACATAGGCTATTATTTATTTTACTTTGTTTTTGTTATTTGATTATAATATTAATAATATAATATAAAACCTATCCATATTCAGTTTGACATTACATTGGATAAACACTTAAAATATAATACTTAAGTCTGTACAATATTGTACGACATTTTTATTGACCTGGCCTGTATCTAAACGTTATCAATAAATTGATTATGATTATCCCGAAAACAATTGACTGTTCCTATAGGATAGCGGGTGAAACCGCGGAGCGCAGCTAGTAATAAATAAATACCAACCGTTTTGACAAAACGCCTGTATCTGTTCGCGTCATCCTCTTTCTTGACTTCTTCGGACGGTTTCCGTCCGAGTTTCGCCAACATAGGTATTTTAACATCGGGATTCTTAGCTTGATTCAGCCTCTCTTTAAACTCATTAGCTGCCGGCAACTGGAGACCGATCTTTCTAGGGAATGGTTCTTGAGTCCTCGGTATGTCGGATTCCGTTCTGGAAGCTTTCAGCTTGTTGTTCTTTCGTTGGAATCGACGCGGCTTCGGGTCGGGAAGCTCGTCGGAGCTGTCTGATGACGAACAGCTTTTTTCCGATGATGATACAGTCGAAGCGGAGACCGATTCGTCTTCGGATGAGCTATCGATGCCTTCGTCTTTCAGACCCTGGAAACAAAGTTTTCATTTCAGTGACAACATCCTAACTAATATTATAAATCCGAAAGTAACTCTGTCGCTTTGTGGACCAACGACATGTAGCGAACTACAGGAAGTAATTTAGGCTCTGTCTGTATGTTTGTC
Organism: Apocheima hispidaria; assembly: GCA_947579745.1. Taxonomy (NCBI): domain Eukaryota; kingdom Metazoa; phylum Arthropoda; class Insecta; order Lepidoptera; family Geometridae; genus Apocheima; species Apocheima hispidaria. Next base: position 4,488,178 of record OX388157.1, on the reverse strand, counting down.
GCGTTATCACGGCTAAGCGGCTGAACGGGTTTTGATAAAAATTGATAACGAGTTACTGTATATCACAAGGACAGACATATGATACATTTTTTATGTCCACGTGAACGAAGTCGCGGGTAACAACTAGTTTTATGAAAATAAAAATAGTAATTGTGCGAGCGAGAGACCGTGTATTACGTAAAAGCATCCTTAACGACCGTCCACTTCAAAAAACAGCACAAAACACACAGAAATAAACTGTAAAATTTTACCTTACTAACCTCAGAGCTTTCTCCCTTAGCCAGAGTTTTGGGTTTCGGCACCACAGTGGACCCAGACTTCAGTATGCCCCTCACTTCGGGTGTTATCATTCTCTGCGCTCGTTCCGATGGACAATCGTCATCGAGATCTGAAAGGGATAGGGACTGATTTGATGCATATGAAGTGCAGACAAAGCTTTGTAACACCAGTGTGAGTAAAGCGATAATACAATTTTTAAATTTTTGTATATACAAAGTTTTTTTCATTTTGCCCAGTTTCCATTAGTCTAATAATACTACATAGCTTTATTATACACCATTAGTTTTAATGCTATAGTATAAGTTTTAAGCGTGAATATACTTTTTATTTTAGGATAGTTCATAATATAAATTATAGTATACTATATATACTCGTGTCAATTCATTTGAAAAGTTTTTACATCTAGCAACATCTTATGTTCAAAACTGTCAAGACTGTTTATTTTCAGTGTTTAGTTTAGTGGAAGTTCGTCCTTCCAGAGGGGTCGTAAATTAATTATTTGTGTATTTTATTGGCCATTTCTGTTCTCCAATCTTCGGTGATATTTTTGGTCTATATGAACGGAATCATTTGTTCCGTTTTCCTTCCCATTCCTAATAATGGTCTTGTGATCAGGATCTCATGACACGCATGGAGAATCTCGCACCATGTTAAAGTTTCGGCAAACTTTAAAATGGCGTAAGCATCTAAACACACCCCAAATGACGTTTACTGTTGTCCGTTGAAAGTTTAACGCTCTTTTATTTGGTGAAATACTTCGCTGGCGCGACGAATACTTTCCTACCAATCGCGAAGAACCTATGGTTATAAATAGCGATCGTTCCGCGACCAGGGGAGCTAGTCTCGACTTTTCGCTAGAGCACTTTGCGACCGAATTCGGTCGCTATGACTCAAACTTCAACGCTATGTTTGCGTTTTTTCGTCAACAATTCGTGTTCGTTGTCGAATTTTTGCCTCATAGCGACCGAATTCTGTCGCAGAGTGCTGTAGCGAAAAGTCGAGACTATCGCCCCAGTATTATCCAAAAGCGTGTCGATTTTAATCAGACTTGTACTTGGATAAAACGGATACATCAAAGGGGTATCCTTTCTTCAATTAGATAATTATATTGTTAGAGTTTTATTCTTCAAGTACCAATAAATATTGAGCAAGAAAAATTGCACATAAAAGAGTTACTAACACCGCCCAATGTGTATGACTAACTGGTCAATGGTGCTCAAAATAGACATTACTCAACTGACAGTCACCGGTTTTTTGAACTTCTTAGAATTATAAAAATATCGTTACTGTAACTAATAAATACAGGGTGGCCGATCGGCATGTGACCGCCCGAAAAGGGCTTATCATTATTCATCATTATGAACAACTATTACTATGGGACCAACCCAGAAACCGAGAAAAAAAACTGCTGTTCCACACATTTTGTCGAGTATCATTGACATTTTTCTATGGAACAGCAGTCTTTTTTTTCTCGGTTTCATGGTTGGTCCGATTGTAAAAGTTGTTCATGGTGATGAATACTATAAGCCCTTTTCGGGCGGTCACTTGCCGATGGGCGACATTGTATATGACCAACACGTTCTTTCCAATTTAACCCCCTTTGACCCATTTGGGATTTAAGTAGGGGGTTTAAGTGGAAAGGACGTCACCTACATAAAAATATAGCTAAGATACGATCCGTCATAGCGTCGTCTGCTTGCGAGACGTAAATGTTAGATTCCCTTAGAATTATTGGAAATCGTGCGTGCTGTGATCTGTAAATATGCGTCAGGTTCATGCAAATATCAAGCCTAAATGTTACAGCCGTGGGTGCGATCTCCATTACACTTCAAAACCCAAAATAAAATACCAACGTGGTGCTCGTCACTGTAAAATCAAAATGCTGGATGCAAAAAATCTCGTGTTATTTTTGAAGTAATTTCAAATTATTTTCTTTTCGAGTTGAAAAGTATTAAAATCACTTCAAGTTACAGCCAAACGTGCGATCAAACGTGCATGCCTCATTAGTGAATTAGTACCGATCCAAGCGAATACCCAAGCGAAAATCGACAACCAACCAAACGAAAAATGGAATCAGACCTAAGCTTCTAAACTTTGAGTTCTGCCGCATCAGATACTCAAGCGAAGTGTTCTTTGCGCTCGCGGAACGGAAAAGTTCCATTTTCAGGGCGAAATCTGGATTTCTCGGGACGTCCTCGTGAGTCAACGATTTCGTTAATCTCTCGTTCTGTTCCATCGCTTCCTGTACTTGGCTGGTGAGGACTGGCATTGTTCTCAGTCTCGAGGTCCTCGTTCTGTCCTCGCGGCCTCTAGGCAGGCCGGCCATTGGCGGCTTGTGCGTTAACTTAGAGTTGAACATCTTCATCTTTTCCGATAGAGACATTTTCGCCGGATCATCCTCGTCTAACTTAGCTGCCACCGGTGAATGTGCGTATTTACATACATATTGTGCGGTTGTGCGTAATAGACCGGACATACATAGTCGAGGACATGCAAAAAAGAAAAGCCGTCGATCATAAGACAGAAAGCGGAGCCTAGTTTCGTAATGCAATTTACATGCTATCGATTTCGATTCTTTGAAAAGAAAAATGCTTTAGCGAAATAAAATTTAACGTTGTACTTATAAGATTGCGTTTTCGATGTTAGCAGGCAGCGGAGCAGGAGCGGAAGCGGATCAAAGGCCAGATCGGCTGCCCTCATGGCTCATTTTAGAAAATTTCACTTCTCACGATTTGGATGGAGCTCATCATCATCATCATCAAAAGCCAAAAGACGTCCACTGCTGAACATGGCCTCCCCCTTAGAGCGCCACACCGACCGACAACGTGCCACTTGCATCCTACGGTTGCCCGCGACATTCACGATGTCGTCGGTTCACCTAGTGCGAGGCCTGCCTACGATGCGTCGTTGTATGGAGCTGCCACGACACAATCCAACAGTCATCGATAATAATTCGTTACAAATGATTGTGTATTAAATACTGCGGCACTTTAACCACCATTTTGTTTCTGTCGCCCCGATGCCTAATAAAGTCAAAAACGCAACCTAAGGCTCTAAAACAAAGCAAAGGCGAATTTTATATCTTGACTGAATCAAATTGAAAAGGTACGCTAATAAAGAACTTATTTTTCGGAAATTATAAATTTTAGTCTCCAAGCAACAATCGAGGATTCTATTGTATTCTTTTCCGAAGGAAATTTAATTTAACAGCTCCGAAATTGTTGTCATTCTCTTCTAATATATAGAAATGAAAAGAGTCGCAGATAATTTCAGTACAGTCAGATTAGTTCACATTAGAGAATGGTAGAATAGGATCGACGTTATATTATTCCGAAGCCTTATTAGCATGACAAACTACGTTTCAACAGCAAACATCTTTAAAACTATACATACAAAATTACAAGTGAAACTGAACTAAATCCGTGGCAAACTTTTTAAAAAAACTCCCATTCTGAAAAACCTACCATATTGCTAAGTAAATTACGTTTTTTTTTAATTCGGTCCTGTGAGTTATTGTCACACTGAATTTTGTTACCGTTTCAGCACGTCAATGTCGAATCTATAGTTTTAAAGATCTTTGTTAAACAGTAACAAAATGTATGAAATACTGACAATGAAATTAACTGCATCAGCCTTTAAACATCCCACTGATGAGACATCGGCCTTCCCTCGAAGGGTGACTACGCTGGCTCAGTGTGGGTTGGCGGAATCACATACGCCATCGAATTTCTTCTCCGGAAATATGGCGGGGCGCGCGCAACGCAGTACTTATATTCTCTATCTGAGCTTTATGTTGGAGTTTCTTTTTGTCACAGAATTCACGTCAAAACTAGCGGTATAAGCCCCACTTCTACCCACCCTCTTTAATGTTGCTTCAGATTCTACACCAGTATCGATACCGGCACTAGATTGATTCAAAGAGAAAGTATTAATCAGTAATCGCGCGAGCTGTGCATCGCATCGCATCAGGCTTTACTTCATACACAGTTATTTCATCAAATCTAATACAGTATAATGGCATCTGGTACCCTGTGAGCGCTCGAGATTACTTGCGTCACTGTATCTCTCCTCAGAAATGTCATGAGAGTGAGAATTAACAAGAAAATCTCTAGCGCAGAAGAGTAGGGCCCCTTTTACAGAGGCAACTAAGTCAACCACATACCAGAAAGAAGTTTCAATCACCCAGTCACCACTCACCATCTTCGTCCCTGTCTAGTACGTTAGCCGTGCTTTTAGACTGAGCGAGAGAGAACGGTTTCTCCGGCGTTTCGGGTTCTGGCGTTTCGGGTTGAAACTGTATAGGTTGAGTCTTGAAGCGATCCGTGATCGAACTGTCTTTGGCTTTTGAGCGGCTGTGACGGAGCAGAGGCTTGGGCGTTCCTAAAATCGGAAAAGATTGCATTTCAGATATTTTTCACTTGCATCGAAATGTCTTTCATCGGATAGACAATAACTTATTATTTCTCTTCTGTATTGGCTCTATTTATAGTGTATTTAGCCAGTGTAAAGTTTGTTTTAACTATTTAGGTTCTCCAGGTTTGGCTTCACGAGTAGCGTATTTAGCCAGTGTGAAGTTTGTGTTTTAATTATTTCAAGTAGAGCATAATAATTCACAACCAAAAAAAGTCTCAGTAAAGTGCAAATCGAACCTTCAAATTCGGCCACCAAATGGTCCGCCGTTAAATATGCTAGGTGGCAAAGAGCGATCAGACGTTAACTGATATCTACAGTGACTGTCTATTTATATCTCATTGATATAAGATCCAAGATCCAATGCGTTGTCATGCAACTTCCCGTCACTGGTGATAAAATGACGTAATGTCCTATGGGACAGCATCGAAGTGACGAAGTCAATATTTTTTTTTTATTGTGGCACATCGTACCATAATAAATATGTGATCTGTGGAAAAATTACCATTAACAGTGAAAACAAATAAAATGAGAATTCCAATGGCCATATAAAGATGCGTAACCCGATTGTAGTAACTGATAAGGACGTAAAGATATCGCTAGTGCTTCTAAATGCGACATGATCGTCACAATTTCTGCTCGACTTGTAGTAGAAACCCAAGCAAACTCATTCGTAATGGTACGGAGAAAAAAATACGCTATTTGTTATGAATATTTCTGCGTTATTACTATTATTATAAGTAAAAAAATTAAAAAATTACTTATTTAGTTTAGTATAGTTTATAGTTTTAGTTTGTACATTTAAGTTTAGATTATTTTAGTAAAAATGAAATATACAAGTAAAAAAAAATATTTAATTTTTGCGTTGAAGGCGAGGTTCTCAAGAGATGGCGTTGAAAACATTATTTTAGAAACCATATTTTACGTCATATATTGCAATCTAATTTGAATTAAACTTTAAATTGCGGACATATATTTATATATGCTATACAAACATATATCTATATATATACCCATATTTTAATCGACTTTTGTAGCGTTTTGAACATTAGCTGACTAAATACGTAAGCGCCGTCTAGTATTATGCTTGTTTTTTCGACCTTTTTGTATGAGATTGTCATTCTTCTCGCATAACTTTTCTATGGTGATACTAAGCCGAAAGGTGTTGTACTCATCGTTGTAAGTATGAATAAAGTTTACTATCCGTAGGCCTTGGTATCACTGCGAACGCGAAGCGTACAAACTCGTGCCAATGTAAAGACCTAACGAGTGCATAAGTGACAGAGCGATCAGTCGCCAGCACCCTTCGATAAGTTGTAGCGGCCGACATGGCCAACAAAGTCATATTAAAATTAAAAAAAACTCGCCAGCACAGTTCTGGGCCCGTACCGTGAGGTGCTTATTGCGATGATTGTTAGGTTCAGCCGATACCGATACCTCACGGTACAGGCCCTGTTCTTGTATTATTTTTTTGTCTCTGGTATGGTACTAGTTTTGTAATCTGGACAAAAATAAGCTGTTCTATAAAAACCCCATTCGCTCCACAAAATCTATGGAACAAATCATATTATTTTCGCGCTTTCGAGATTGATACCATTGTAAAAGTTCTTTATAATGACGAGTACAACAGCTCTTTTCGGCTTAGTAACAACGTAACGTTGTAACCTTGTATATTTATAAACAGCAAAAGGACGAATTTTGGCGGGAACGTGAAAAAGTCAAGTTCGCGTCATTGTATTATTCTCCAAAACTTGTGTTATTTTGAGTGGTAATATGTCAAAACGGTGGATTTTTATTCATTTGTATTTTATTTGTTTGTAAACGTTCACGAGTGTTGGTGAATAGTATAATGTCTTGAAACATGACTTTTCGTGTTGTTTCCAAACTCCATAGTAGTTTAGTAGTCTTCACCACTTTACTGGGGCATGACTTGGACTTAACCGTGATTTATTTAGCTTTACTTTTACTATAACTGACACTTGTTTTAGATGTGAAATACTTTACTTCACTTGTTGTATTACAAAAATGGACAATATCACGGACAAAATACACAATGTGCGGTGCCAAAATATAAGAGAAAGAAATATGCTAACCCCCGAATACTGAAATGGTCGTTAACTTTGACAACAGATTAATTTTAATACTGCCTTTGTCTGACACTAAGCAAATGACAAAGGCAGCAATAGACTTAATCTGTCGTCAGAGTTAACAAACGTTTCAGTATTCGGGGGTATAAGACCTATTTATAATCGACGTACCTTTAGCCTGCTGCTGTAACTGCTGCCACATGCTGGCTCTGGCTACCACGCTGTTGCTCTTCACGAGCCCCAACGCGAAGCCACTTCCCTCCTCGTCGCTGTGCTCCGGGCTGGCCATGGCTTCGTTCTCGGTCGACTTCCTGGCGCGGTCCATGGTGAGCAGGTTCCGTTCTATGGACGGAGATGACCATTCGTTGCTGCTACTGTTGGTCGCGTGGTTGTCTCTGATCTCCTGGCTCTCGATCAGGCCGAGCTCTTCACCTGGAATTCGAACAGGCAGGGATTAAGAAGTACAATGATTATCTTTGGTAAAAGACTTTAAAACCGCCTTTTTATTTTGTTTTCATAAATGCAATGCCTATTAAGGCCTGCATAACTATTAGATAGATAGATAATATTATGCTGCATTATGTATGTTTTTTTTGTTTGTTTAATAGAGAGCGCCTTCTTCGTCTGTTTTTTTTGTTTTTATATTTTTTATAGCGAACTAGTTTGTTAAATTATATAGCAAAACCCGCGACTTCATTCTCGTGGACCAACGAAAAAATAAAGTAGACATACCCGTCTCCTACCCTTAAGCTATATATATGCAAAAATTCAGCTTGCTCCATACAGCCGTTTAGCCGTGATAACGCGATAAACACCCAGACAGAGAGACAGACAGACAGATAGAGAGACATTACATTCGCATTTATAGTATTAGTTAGGATTCAATGTCAGTGATCTTCTGATGATATTATAGAGTTTTAACAAAAACTTGGCTACAAAGCAGTTGTAACATGTTTTTTTATAATTCGACCGTCAGCTTCACACTTGTCCAACGTCCATTTACCTACATGGCGTAAGCAGGGGTAAAGTTTGACAGCACAAATATAGTAATTAAAACAGCCACATAATACACCTGCAGTTAAAATGGTTTTTACAAAGCACGTTCACATTGACCTAAATAAATGGACTGAGAGACATTCCACAAGGTTATGCCGTGTTTATTTTCAAAACCGACCTAATACGAATAGAGGCACATTCGGTAAATCTAATTTTACCAAACACAAAGTAAACAAACCGCAAGCTGATGCGAGCCGATCGACTGATCGTTTTCACATGTTTATTTTATGACAGAAGCAGTTGTGACTGGCCACTGGGCGGCGCACTAAATAAGCCAAAAGCTTCGAGCAATGGAACAACACGCGTCCGTTCGTTAAAAATAAGTTTATGGGTTTAATAAACGAGCGTGATTAGCAAGATTCGATGAGGGATACTAACCAGAATGCGGTCCGGAGTCTCTGGAAGAAGCTCGGTTGTAAACCCCGCTGTCGCAAGACACGTTGAGGCTCCAGTTGTCCGCTTCGGCTTGGTGGCGCTCGTCTTCCTCCAATGCTCGGCTGTCTTCGTCAAGGGCGACGCGGACTTTGTTAACTTCTTGTTCTATCTCGTCTAATGTTGACTGCTTCCTACTGGCTTCAGCGGCGAAGTCCAGGAAGATCGCCTCGCCGTAGCTGTCGTCTTTCGCACTTCCGCCGTCCGAATAGCCGTTAGTCGGAGATTTCACGGCGAATGAGCTCGTGCCGAACGGCGGCGAATCCAACGTCTTTGCGAAGTCGGCAAAAGGATCTCTCTCGGGCTCCCCTGGAGAGAGAAACGAGCCCCCAGCGACGGGAGCAACACCGGACTCGACGGCTCGGCTCGGAAAACTACAGCCCGCTTGGCTGAACGGTTGGAAACTCGCTTGGCCCGGCTCCAAGCTGCGAAATGAGAAAAGAAACGCGTTAATGTAGACCGCCGCCGTACATAAGACAGAGACGGTAGATGTATCGGTACGCCTTCATAAATTATGATGAATTATGGCGTGAGTGATTCGATTGGCGTCGCCGATAGATCGTTTTAGGGTGGTTTGACACCATTGAAGGTATTATCTAAATATAAACGTCTGTTTTCTTTTCCAGGGCCACTAATTAGTTGAATCGTTTCCTAAACGAATCGTTGTTGAATAAGACTTCGAAGGTTGAACATCATTAAAGCTCTTAGAACCTTTACAACTTATCTCCATTACTCTATACGAAGTTAGAAAACCATGACATGACATCGACGTGCGCATTCTTAAACTAAAACACAAACATAGTTCAACATCTAAATAACATCTCGAAGCCGGCTGTTGCATCAGTATCGATGCCATTAAGGGGATCGAGTCCGCACCAGATCGCTCGCTCATAAAACCGCCCAACCGTGCTTTAGAGCACAACAGATCCAGAAATAGTGCTTGACCCACTGAGCGGCTGGAGCGATTATTTCCGTCATCAAGACAGCATCGGCACTCGACCGAATGCAGCCGGAATTGATATTAATCAGTGATCATGATAGATTAATGCAATTGCAGAAAATAGAATCAGAACTGGTACGACCCGGTGGATGTAGTGAGTACCTTCGACAGTACCATTATTTGTTCTGTGCTTTGGGTACAATGAGTATCAGTAAGTGGAACAGGAAAATGCCTTCAGATTCGAATAAAGGTGCATTTATCGATTTCGAGGCAAAGAACGCGCTGAACTTGTACACTTTGCGCTGTTTACAAAAATTTAAATTTGACTACTGAAACATACGAATTGAGTTAAATTAAATAATGATAAAGTGGAAAAATCAAGTAATGACTAGACTTCAGTTGAATCAATGTAGATATCTATCGTCATAAATACGTCATAATATTGAAGCCTAGCGAAGCCGTGGGGATTGCGAGGATGGTGGGAAAGAGAGTCTGCTTCAAGTTAAAGGATCTACAGTTTTGAAGACATCAATTGGGAATTATCATAGAGTGGGAACTTTGTATTGGTAGTGTAATCATTTGTAGTGGTCTCTCTTGCAGAGTCCGCGTGGGGAAGTACCACACCTTTGCTAGTTATTCAACCGCTAGGCAGTTGTGTGCAAGCATTACTGTGTTCCGGATTGAAGGGCAATTTTACCAGCGTAATTACTGGGCATACAGAGATTTAACATCTATCATCTCAGGATGACGAGCGCAGTGCATTGCCGCGCATAGTTTTGAACTGTTGAAGTTCAAAAATCTAGGTGGCACTGAACTGTTATGGGCAAGCGTGACGCTTAATATCAGGTGAGCGACTTACTCGTCTCGTCACAGAGTAACATAAAAAAAACTTTAAAGTTAAAATTGCTAATATTTTATATCGATGCTTTAAATGATGCGTCAATCTCAATAGATCTTTATAGAGATTTGGCTTAGAACATAGATAAGACAGATAATAATTACATCCGAAATAGGACAGTAGCTGCCAATCGTTACATAACAAGGGCCCGGGGTTAGATCATTCGTCATTTTGTCTTGTTATTTATAAAATTGTTGCAGTCACTGAGGATGGAAGGTTAAATGGACTGTGACTGAAATTAAAATACGCTGTAATATTTTTGGACACTGTTTCTAGTGTGGGAGGTTGGGTTTTTTATCTCTGACAGCTTTCTATTATATTTCATTTTGGTCTTGTTTACTACACAAAAAAATGACATGTAAAAAGTATTGTTAAATAAACTTTGTTTACATCACATCAGGCCCGGTACTGGCCCGCACAAACACAAAAAAAAAGGTTAACAAAACTTTTTTTTTTAACCTCAACCAGTGGTGCCAGTTCTAGTAGTAGGGTTCATTAGGAATATACCAGGCAGGAGAAAGCGTGAATAAAAAAAAACCTGTCAAAAGAAATTTAGCTGTACAAAACATAAAATAGAGTTCATAGTGAAATAGCAGCATGTTTGTTTTAATAGTGAAAACTTTTTAAGGCTTTTTTTGTGTCTATAATCTAAGTACCATATTTATTTATTTTTAAGCTGTTTGTTTTCCAAAAAATGTAAAATAAAATAAACTAACGGGGACGTGTGTCCCCGGGGACTTACGTCCCCGGGCGAGTCTCAGTCTAATAAGAAGCGATATACGTTAAGACATCCGCGACTTTATTCATGAACTACATGATTTTATTAAGGAGAAGCTCGCGATATTAATGAGTCCACTTTAGCAAGCCTCGAGTAAAATGATTTTGTTCCATCTCGTGTGACGTCACGTCCGTCTTGGATTGCGTCACGGGTTTATGAGAAACAACGATCTCGATGAACAGGCAAGACACAGTACTGAATATCGTTATTTTTCTAAAATAAAATAAAAAATGTACAAAATACTTAAATTTGTTAATTTTAATACAAAGAAAATGAAAACAGTCAAAAGCATAGAGAAAAAAATACAAAATATTTATTGAGATACAAACGGATGTATCCACTAACATTTATCACACAATTAAAATAATAAACTAATAAATAAAGAGAAATATGGTTAAATCTGATATATATATTGAAAAAATATATTTAAATCACATAATTAAGTTGTGAGATATAAATAAGCGTTTAATATTTTTTTTGGTGAACAGGGGAAGTTCTGTCTCTTTCCTGCAAAACGAGGGTTAGCATAGAATTTGTTGAGGCGCACATGAACCTTGACGTCATAGTTCAATGCAGTGCGATCCCTGTCTAGCATGAAATTAAAATGCTTATAACGTCTAAATTGTGAAAAAAAAATATTTTTGTTGTTGTTGTTTGTTGTTAGTTTGTTCGGCTTTTTGTACGAAGCAATACAAATAATCAGTTGTCATGCCTATTACAACAAATCTTTTAGAATCTGTCTTATATTGTACAATTTGCGCAACAATGATATTAGCACCACAATAACATGAAACTGATCTAAGCAATTTAGTATTGATATTAAGTCAAAGTCAAAGTTATTTATTGGTAAATATTCATCTACAAGTCAAAAATAATAACCTTTTGTATACAATAGTATGTAAATTAAGTAGAGGCTATTCATTGAATATAAATCATTTCATTGATCATTTAAATGCGTTATACAATGTTAATAACATTCAATTATAATAATTATTAAGCAAATTAATTAAGCAACATCACCGACCCGGTGACCCGGCTTAGTCTTAAAACTGCGACAAGAATCACCAGAGGACGGGCAGCAGCGTCCGCTTAGGAAATGGTGAACATTCATCATTCATCTCCAAGCTACAGGGCTTGGAAGTGGGGATTATGGCAACTACCCCAATATGGGGCTTCAGCGGTGGACGTCTAAAAGCTGATAGTAAGCAACATCATAGTACCCATAAATCAAAAGGATTGAATGGCATGACGCGAAAACTATGAAATAGAAGCAATTTAGATTATCTAAATGTCCCAGCACGTCTTACCTGTATAATGACGGCACTTTTATCTAATGCATATTAAATTACTGCGTCATATCTGACTGACCTGAATCGCTTCTACCGAACATTGTTGCGAACACTATGACCTAGATATCAACCCTATTGGCATCGCCATTACTGGGGTTACCGAAAAACCTTTTTTTTCCTTTTTTATGGTACTGACTAACGAGACGAGCAAATCGCTAACCTGTTGTTAAGCGTAACGCTTGCCCGTAACAGTTCAATGCCACCCACAATGTTGAACTTCTACAGTTCCAAACTCTGCGCGGCATCGCACTGCGCTCGTCACCCTGAGATATTAGATGTTAAATCTCTGTATGCCCAGTAATTTCGCTAGAACTATTGCGCTTCAATGCGGAACACAGCTACCACTACAAAGGTTCGATCCCAATGTTTTTTTTGAGAATTGTCACGATTTGTTTCATAGCGTGCTAAGCAAAACTCGAATCGAAATAATCGAGGACCCTTGCCAAAGAACTTGAACAAATAATAATATTAAGAAAAACCAAATACCCAACTGACACCGGACGTAAAGAGCAATCCAACGACACCTCACTCGTATTAATCGGTCAAGCCGCTTAGGCTACAGGAGGTAACATACGAACACACAAACAGACAAACTTACTTATATACCTACTTACTTACATACAATCCAAAAATATTACCCTACTTCTCGGGCAGTCGGATAATAATAACATAAATCGTTTGTAACGCGCTCTTTGATCATATGAGTCGTATTATTGTTTACAATACCAGAACGAAAGTATTTCAAATTCTCACTTACGTTCCAAAAATGGGCCACTCCATATAGAAAGCATCCATATCACACAAGCACAAAGAACAACAATATTTTAGGACGTAGAACACTCTCTATTCTCCAAGTCTGAAATATCTCTTACGTTGTTGTTCGAAACGTGATTCAAAATGTAAACTGAAGCGATCTCAGATGATGTCATATAGCCAAAACACGAAATTAACACGAACTGTGTACTAATATCGTGCTATACTAAATTAACAAAACATCCTAATTTTCAATGAAAGGAGCAGACCTTGAATAGGTAGGTAACTAGAGACGCAAAATACAAACATTATTTGAATTTAAATGAGGCCGAAAATTGGGAAAGCCTTTCAAATAAGTAATTTCGTTTTTGGCTACAGAAATAAACACAATCAATATCACCTGCGAAGTGACGGATCGATGGACAATTTTCTCGAGAAAAACAAGGTGCTTAGAAGTGAAGTCTGATTAGAATTATTATCTTGAGAAAATTCTGTATCTATTAACAAAAAAGCTGGAGCATATACGTACAAAATCAATTTTGCACTCTATTAAACGGGCGCTATACTGGAAATGATCAACAAAGAATCCACTAGGAATTCTAATGAGTAATGCACATGGACAGGAAAGCTACAGTACAGTGTTTGGAACATTTAGCAGCGGCCCACGCTCCACGCGCGCCCATCAAAATAATGGCGGACAGCCAACTCCCGGCTCCCGAATGCTGACGAGGGAGGCCGGCGTACAGCACAATCACCTTTGCACAATAACATATTTAAGTACCGGTCGAGCTGGGAAAACAACACACATTCCCTAACCTATAAGCCTGAAGGAATGAAAGGACCACATTGAAAACGAACAAGATCAATGAAAGCAACGGCCAATGTTATTCGCTGTGACGTAGAGATGAATAATGTATTTGTGCAGTCTGGTGTAGGAAATAGAATCGCCGGCGGCAGATGCAATGAATACAAATTTCACTTGTCGAAACGAACAGCGTGCGGGTAAAAATATGGGATTGGAATTAAAGTTAGAGCATCTGTTCGGCGCTTACCTGGAAGTGATCGACCTCATTTCCTCGACAGTTATAGGTTGGGTCTTATACCGCTCTTTATCTCTCGTCTTGGATCTCGAAGTAGACGGCTGGTCTCTAGGAGATAGGGCCTGTTCCATAGTCTTTATTCTAGACGCAATCGAAGGAAATGACTTTTCATTGGTGTCGGATTCGCACTGTCGATCGTGCGGCCATTCGTATCGGCCGCTCGTGCAATTTTCATCAACTTTCAGTCTTCGGTTGTTCAGGATCGAGAGAAGCTCGTCGTTGACGTCACCGACGAGGCTCTTCGATCGGGCGTTCGTTTTGGGTCGAAGGTTTCTCCGGCGGAGTACAGCACTGGGGTAGCTCTCTTCCGGGTCGGGCGCGGATGTAAGATTCAGCACGCGTCGCGGTCCAGCCGCCGACAGTTCGGTCGCGTCGGCACTGAAATTCGTCACACTAATGTTCGCATCGTTGTCCGCGCAAAACGAGAGTCGTGGGCGCGGTGATTGGCTACGTTCCCTGGTCAAGCTCGAACCTCTCTGCTTTAAAATAGGTCTCACTGCCGTCTCACACTCCGATCCCGAGTGGTCTGATGTCCGCGACCTGAGGAGAGACTGCCTCCGGGAACTTCTGTCGTCTTCGCTGAAATCGAAACTAGAAGCATGTCCTTCGTCACCAGACAATTTTTTCGATGTTTTCAGGATCGGCTTTTTCGGCAAATCGAAATCATATTCATCGTGATCTATTGATTTTTTCTTTAAGATCGGTTTCGGTGTGTCACACGGAACGATGTCTAAACATGGACGTTCTTCAGAAAAACTCTTTTTCTTCAGTATTGGTCTGACGATTTCTTTTTCATCGTCGACTAACTCAGCGCCACCCGCTGCGGCTAACAACACCGCTTGAGCAATAGAAACGTGAGATGACGTCGTGCTACTACTCGAACTCGAATTAGATTTTCGTTTTAATATCCCATGGGGTTCTGGGGAGCCATGAGACAGTTCATCGTTGTGTAAGTCTTCCTCTTTGCTCATCTTACGTTTTAAAATACCCTGAATTTGTCCATCGGGTGAGTGATTTCTAATAACGTCTTCTAATGATGATCTCCTATTCTTTAAGATGGGCTTATTTGTATCTACAGAGCCGTCTTCTGCGAATGATACCTCTGGACTACAGGACCTCCTTCTGGCGACTTGAGATTCATCCAAACTGCGACGTTTCTTGAGTATACCTTGGCGCTGTCTGTCCGAACGGCAGTTACGCGGCTCAATAACGCTTGGCGAAAACGTAACTGGAGGCGAAGCAATTGCATTATTAGAAGAACTAGACGCGGCATTATCCTCGTGAAAAGATTTTCGCTTCAAAATAGACACTGGCGTCAGACTACAGGACGCTGACGAAGAATCAAGACGGCGGTTTTGACTAGACGTATCATTACTGAGATCAGAAAACATTGCACTCTGTTTTTCGAAGTCAATCAGTCTCTGGGCTGCCGTGTCTATATCCCTGAGCCTCTCCGACACTCCTCTGTGATGAAAAGACCTGTCGTTTATGAGTCCGTAATTAATGGTATGGTTGTTGACCATTTGTTCGGGTTTCGATGCAAATAAAGAGTCAAATCGCGGCTCAGGCGTGTCTAAATTTAGCTTATTACTAGTTAAGTTATTTGACAATTTGTTAACCCTATCTAATGTCTGTTTCGTCAATGCAGCTAAGCTATCCATCTCCTGAGATAGTCTAGTGCTACTCGTGTGTGGTCTCACATCGTGAAGTGTCGACATTTTCATAGTAACTTTAGAGGATTCAGTACCACAAGCGTTTATTTTACGTTTACTTTCAGCTTGGGATTCTTTCGGAGCGCTTTTAGGCGAAACCTTTTTCGTTTCATTCGCGTCTCTTGGAGAATTATTTTCTAAACTAGTCAGTCTTTTCTTTGAATAATGATATTTTTCGCTAAGACTTTCACTATCCTTTTGAGCTCGATGTCTTCTTTCGATTCGATTCGTTTCTGTGTCGCTCTTTGCTTTCTCTGGACTCTTTCGAACGGGTTTGCTTTTAGGCGATTCAAGTTTCGCTTTAGGATCAGGTTTCGATATTGTGCTTGTTAACTCCTGCTTAACCGGTGATGTGGATGTTCGAATATTTCTTTCAGAAGGTTTCTTGGACAGAGGAATGCAACTTGGTTTTGAGCCTGCTTCAGTGCTTCGTCGCCTCTCGTGCAATTTTTGAACAGGAGCGTTAGGGGAAGTCTTAAGATGAGAAGTTTTGATACCGAACGATAAACTTATTGTAGATTTAGGAGAAATTTTGGAAGACGGCAGTGAGGTTTCAGTCTTGGGGTGTGAAACTTCGAGGGATCGACGACTTTTTGATTTCGCAGCGTTTCCTGGAACAAATATAAACATATTTCAATACACGAAACTTATAAAAACACAGTGCAAAAATAGCTGTAATGAATTTGTTGGAGCGGAAGTCGGGAACTGTTGACCTACACGTGGGTATTGTTCTAACGGAGGTCGGTGACTGTGCAGGCGCAGGCTCGTGTGATATTTTTCGCGATGTGGCAACTAGCACGATTGTTAACGTTAATAGGTGACGCATTGTATTATACCAGTAGTTTAACAAGTCAGAAGAATGTACACTAGGGGCCTGATTTGTTCAAGCACCATGAGAAGCATTTGGTAAAGATCATCGTAGAAATGTACATTTTATGCAATCACCATTAGATTAATAGAGAAGTCCGACTCCTTACTTTTTACATAAAAGTATTAATATGTGTTTGTGAAAATTTAAAAGAACGACTACAAAAAACAATTGTATAGTTCTATTTTGTAAGGCAGGTGACCGCCTAAGAAAGAGCCATAAGAAATGCATAAAATTCACATTCTCACAATTTGACATTTTCGACAATGGCTTCTAATAACTACGCTAAAACGGTGAAGGTTAAGAAACTGTTCCATGAGTTTTTGGCCATTGTTTCTGTACGTGATCACAGCTTTGTTACAAAAACCTAAATATGACTGGTACTAGTACACAAAAATTCTTAAAAAATATTCCTACTTTCAGGAAAAATACGGATTCATGATGAAAGTTAGATTTGTGAAAACCAAGATCAGGAATTAGCTTGATGTCGTTTCAAAGATCAGATAGATTTACTTTACCCGTGCATTTGTCCTGTAGACAAAAATAATTTTAATGTTCAATTTAATGTCTTTGGATTTATAAAACCCAAAAATAATGCATAACAAACAAAGACTCTTCGATTAGTTACGTGAATTTGAATACTTCTTTTATTACTTTCTTTAAGTGTTGAAGTTATTACACAAATAGCTATAACGTCGTCCCTCAAATGAAGCGAAGACAAATTACCTCGACACAACACCAAAAAGTAGGTTAATGAAATGTACTTTTCTATTATGAAAGGAATTTTCTTACTATTGAGAGCAAGGGTATTAACTTAATGGATACTTATGATAAAGAACGTCCTCGCTACAATGGGATTCAGTTTCTAAACTTCGGATAAGCTACCAGACGTCTTCCGTAATTTGAGACGAACAACGACAAAAATATAACTAATGGTTACAGCAGCGGCAACCAACAGAATCTTTTATAGACAAACGTGAAAATGTGAGCCGAGGCGTAACCGGGGCCAGTATACGCGACTCTATAAATGCCCCGTTGCTGCCGAGACTTACATGGTACTTTCTCAAACATCGCGAGGATATCCACATAAAAATATGCATATGATTAGTTTCGGGCAATTTACACAAATACAAAACATTGCCGAGCATCCTTTATGAAACTGACATTCTCAGATGCTTTTGTCTAGTACTAGAATTGGTATTTTTTTGTTTTTGCCTTCTACCATGCCTCCAATTATTGTTACATCTGCGCATTTGCCTGTTCTAGTAGAAAAACGGTATCAAACGTTTTCTATGCACATTAATATTCGTACTCACCTATTAAAGAAATCAGTGAAAACTAAAACAATAAAAAAAAAATATGTCGATCTTATAAACCAATTACTCAATGATTGTTCTTCAAATGTAATAGAGGAATTAAATACGACGTTTGAAAAAAGGAAAGACACTAGACACGTTTAATCAACGTCTTGAAATCTCTGAAAAGGTCTAATTACTTTATGAAAATTGATGAATCGGCAGCCGCGCTTGCCAAATAAAGATTGACTTGAAATAATCACATGATTAATACCTAAGAATAAGTTTTTACTGATGGAGTTTTGCTCTCACCCATAGATCACACCCTAGATTCTGCAGTCAGGGCACTCGAAGCTCACCTCGCATCAGTATTACACTTATAAAAAATTACTCTGATTTGTTGATTATTAGGCGCGAGTAGGCGTAACCTTGAGATAGCCAATGAGATTGCTTGGTCGCACTCCCCGCGACTCGCACCTTCCTGAAACTTTGGTGACTTTTTGTAGGAACAACGAATCTCGTAATGCGGTATCTAGTGTGATCTGTGCTTTCACCAGTCTAGTGTAATGTAGCAGTCTATTTTAGGTTTTATGCAAATTTAAAAATTGACCTGAATTACTTCGCTTGTTACACCAGCCAGTCCGTTTTCTGGAAACTGGAGTAGCTTTATCACTGCATTAGTTATACCATGCCCCATTATACCTAGAAGTTGGAAGGCTTTTCAGATTATCTCGGTCCATTAGTGTAGACACCTGATACCTGGTTATTTTTGCATTATGACACTTGATGTTCGCCCTAGTACGCGTAGCTCAGATAAAAGCCTTTTGTTGGTTGATTTAACACCTATCAGTTAACGTTAATAATAATTGCACCCGATGTTATTGCGAACCTTTGCTCTAGTTTGCGGCGATCCTGTCATTATTACTAGTTTAGCCTAGCTAAAAGTTTTAAAGGCTTTTGGATTATCTGTTTCCACACCTCTCAAACTCATAAAATAATCATGAAAATAGTCATAACTATTCAGAAACCCCGGCAATTATTCAAATTAGCACTAACTATGGTATTATTGTGGTAGTTTAACCGTATCCTGCCGGTCTAGTCACGCGAAATTCGACCTACATACTCGTACGACATTGGGCGACGTCACGTGCCAAGTACCCTAGGAAATGTGCACTGCGCACTTATTATGAGTGCACAAGGGAAATAAATAAACTGTAGTAGGTAGTAGGTACTGAATTTAATTGTCCCGAAAAGTTCTGATGCCACATGCCGGCTGAAGTAAGAGCACAGAACATACATTAATACCCTACTAAATGGGCTCGGAGGTGGATAGAGGGTTTAACCATGTACAAAAGAGAGGTCGAGCTGGATGAAAACCTCGAGTGGCTAACGTAGGAAACGTTAGCCAACTATGAATTCAAATGATCTTTATCGAAATTAAAAAAAAAAAACATAATTTTTATTCATTTCATTAATCATAATACAACCCCTACATGCTCGCCTTACCTGGAAAACTGAGTAATTAAAAATGTGGCATCATTAAACTTCGAATTAATTCATAACATCTTGTTTAATCTACCTAAAAGCATCCTTGAAATTCGTAGCGAGGCCACAAAAATTATAATAAAACTAAAGATATTTACAGTCAGGAGAAACAGTGATTAATAAAGTTTCAAGGAAAGAACATCAAAAAGTCAAATTTTTCTAACTTTGGCACGGAATAAAAAAGAAAAACATCTTGATTTTCCATTTACGACGCATTAACTAGAAAAAACCGGACAAGAGGGAATCTGACTCGCGCACCGAGGCTTCCGTACAAACTTAGCTTTGGAGTTGAAAAAATTATTGGAAATACATCGAATCATATCTCCAATATTTTTTTAATTTGTTACATCTACAAATTAATAATTTTCATATTTATTCCATTACTTGTGCTGTAAGACCTTGCTTCTTGGCAAATTTCATGATTCTAGGTCAACGAGAAGTACACTAGGTTTTGATTTACTTGCGAGTGCGGCAAAAGCGACAAAATATGCGGCATAAATGGCCGTATTTTTTGATTCCATTGAATTAGATGTTTGATTTTTTAAGGCTCCATGGGACCGGACACCTCAGTATTTGACATTCAATTTAACTTGATTCCTCCACGCATTTCTGAGAAAAAGGGTCTTGACAAACGGCCAGACAGACAGACGAAGTGGTCCTATTAGGGTTTCATTTTTCCTTTTGAGGTACGGAACTCTAAAAATAACGAGATGTTTAAAGTGTAGAAACTACGCTAATAAAACGAAAACTAGAAATCTCGAGCTTGAATGTAGCAGACATTTGAGAAGTTTTTCTAGAAAATGAAACTGCATCTATAAAGAAATTATACTGGGCTAGGAGAGAGAGAAACCAAAAAAAAACGCGAAAAACGACGAGAAAAACATTTCGACAAATATGACTTTTTCTATGGAATGGCTGATATTTTTTCGCGGTCTCATAGTTGGTCTCCATAGAGTTCTTAATGATGATATTGTACTGTAGTATAGTGTGTTGTACGATATTGTAGAATATGACCGTAGTCTAACTGTAAACTCAATAAGTTAGGTAACCATGGCGAGGCATTTTTTTTTTATATCTTAGGATGCACACGAAGTCAGCTTTTACAATACTAACTGACTAACCCCCGAATACTGAAACGCTTGTTAACTTTGACGACACATTAAGTCTATTGCTGTCTTTGTCATTTGTTTAGTGCCAGACAAAGGCAGCATTAGAATTAATCTGTTGTCAAAGTTAACAAACGTTTCAGTATTCGGGGGTAAGTCGGTTTAGGGATTTAGAAAGCTCCTGAGATAAGTAAACGTGAGATACTCGTATCTTAGCTCTGTATCTGAAGCTGTTTGAGAACTGAAACACTACGCTGATGAGATAAGACGAATCGTCTGTAAAATTTACTTTGTTACCATAGAGATCGTCTCTCTTATTCGGCGTTATCCTACTAAATACCTACAAGTTAGTACAAGCATAGAAAAAATATAAGAGAAGAATGTCAATCTCCTTAAAAAAAAATACCTTCAAAAACAGCATTAAATTAAATGGCGCTTATTGACAGAGTGAGCGAAGCGAACGAAAGGTCTCAGTTTTAACAAGCAAAATTTGGTTTCATCTGTCCGTATGTTGGTATTCGCGTACATGTCTTTTTTTTCAAACAATCTTGACGAAATTGGTATACTTGGTATACAGATTCTACAACTTTGTAGTATTTTTTTGTCGTCGGCGATTTTAGATTGGAAGGGTGTTTCTTCCAAAAAGGGGAAAATTTGGTGCGGCACCATACAACAGCCGATTTTGTAATATCCGTATGTTGATACTTGCGTACAGGTAGTATTTTTCAACCAATTTTTACGAAACTCGGTACAGCCCAAGTAGCACAAGTGGGTGGCAAATAGCTCGTATATCATATATATTTGCATACTTGGGTGAAATATACTACCATCATCAAGTTCTATATAGGTGGAGAGAACCCTTATGCAAACATTACAGAACTACGGGGCGAAAAATTGCAGCTTATTTTTGGTTACAAATGGAATCCACAGCAGTTCTGAAGATCACCATGAGTGGCAATTAGAACTATGGGTGTAAGCTGTGCGCAGTGAACGATCGATTGAACGATAGATGCGTTCGATCATTCAACGCGTACGGTCATTGAGTAGTAAATTAGACGACAACGTTATTTTGAGTGGCGACAGTCCGCGACATTCCATCTTTGGATTGGATAGTGCGCAGCCATAGTGCATTACGTCTATTCGGTAAGTATTAAAACTTAATTCACATGTATTTCATATTATGCATGCATTGAAATAGCACAAAATCCTTGCGAATGTTTTGTTAATGTGAAACTATATAATGATTTCTGTGTAAATTTCGATGCGCCTTCGATTTGATCAGAACTTATTAAAAATACTGTGCTAAATTTATAAACGAAATAATACAATAAAAAAGTAAAACTGTTAAAAACCTATATAATAAGTTTTAAGTTAAGTATGATGTTAAAGTACATCAGTCACAACTATTAAAACTCTGTGATTACGCGACAGTGTGATAAAAATCATATTCAAAACAAAACATTTTCAAGGTCTCCATTTTCTAAACATGGCGATGTAAAGAAATCTTATAGTTCTGAATATCACTTATTTGTTCTCTATTTGCAACTGCAAAGTCTAAAAATCACTTATTTGTATTTACTAGTGGCAAATCAGTGGATCTTATTACCAATAGTAATTATTTTATCTTTTGTAGATCTCCCAGTGCTCATGGATTAGGGGTCCTCAGAATTATCCAAAAATCCATATTATCGATAAAGGTTAGTACATATTTTTGAAAAAGTAACAAAATTGTAACCGCGCGCAGGACACGAATGAAGAAGTTTTGGGTTGAAACTCCGCCCGCGACTACAATTTTGTCTTTATTAACATTGTTATTGCAAACAGAGGATATTGTATAATATTTTAAAATAGTACAAACTAGTAGGTACATAATTATTTATGTGAAACATTTTTTTTTTTTATTGTGACATTATATATAATGTTATAAACGCGAAAGTTGGTCTGTATGTGCTATGACTGTATGTTTGTTACTCTTTTACGCTGAAACGGCTGAACAGATTTTGACAAAATTTGGTATGGAGATAGATTAACTCTTTATTGTACACACCAGAAATACTCAAGATAGATGGATTTCACTTCTTAATACATAATCTTCTTTTTACTATCATCATCATCAACGTTTTTTGATCACAGCGCGGGTAAAACTACGGAGCGTAGCTAGTATTTTATGTAATTTAATATTTAAGTAAACGATAGTTTCTGGTAGATAGTTTCCTAAATTGCTAACGAAATGAAAGTAGAAGTACCGTGCTCGAAGTACAGCGATCGAAAGATTGATTAAGTTTACGTAGTTTTATTGTATTTCAGAATGCCGTTTTTAATTGTCGAAACTATCGAAAAAGGATCAAAAAAACTTTCAATTTACCCAGACGGATGGGTAAGCAACGGCTCCTTAAAATGGCCAGTTAAAAAATCAACGAAAAAATGTAAAATAGAAGATTCAATGCCAAAAGACAATTGGTTACAAATGCCATGTATAATCAAGAGGAACGTAACGTATGAGGCTGCAGAAGAAGAGCTAAATAAAATGGTAGAACTACCTGAAACTGACCAAGAAGGCTACGCTGATCTTAATGTTATCTTATTCTTGTGATCATGTCAATCGGAAGATTCAGTAAAGGCGAATCCACTTTGTGGTGATTACCGTAGTGTTTTTTACGAAAGTCATTATCATTCCGGGCAGGACAATCTAATTCGGGGAATATAACTGTATAAGACACATATGAATAATCACCAATTGTAGTACATTTGTGACACCCACGTTTCCCATTGAAGTTGCAAACTCCTTTGATCATTGCTCTTGCAGGTGAATCGCAAATGAAGCATCTTATTGTAACAGTAACTATAACGTTTCCAATTTGTATACCATTTTGAAATAATGTATCCATTTCCTGAATAAAAGGTTGTAGATATGCATTTAAGAAGATATGCAGTTGAGCACTAAAATTCATGCTATCTCAGTCTTGTGTTTCCATTCAGTAAAAGACAGCGATAGCTAAAAGTTAATTTAGAGAATGTAAGTAAAGCCTAAGCGAATTAAAGTAAGCGAATTGAGCCTAATGTGTGTTTAATTTTGGTTTTTATTTTTCCCAGACCGCTTGATGTTGTATGTTATGTTACGGGATACCTGTATATATGGCGACACACAAAATTCTTTGTATAAATGTTGAGTTTGTTCAAATCTGGTTACCGTCTGAAGCACTAAAAAAAATATCAATTTATGCGGAACCCTTGATTCCACAACAAATTTACTCTTGACACAATTATACTATTTAGCCTAACTAATATTTTTCTTGTACCTACATATATCACAACACAACGGTGAACAACAACTTTTACATGACATTGCTATTATTATAGATTTAAATTGATTTAATTTACCTATTCACATAACCAGAATCTCCAGAAGTTAGATCTTTAGAGGTTTCAAATAAGTGAAAATTGCTGCTTTTGATATTCTTGAACCCCCTATAGAAACTTAGTTTCGCGTTGAAGTGCCATATTAGAGTACACTAGGCCTTAAAGCTGCAAATATAACAGGTTCCTAAAGAGCTGCAAAATGATGCCTTTAGCCACTACAAGTGATATACTACTTTATTATATTACTCATTTGGAACTAGAAGTGCCAAATAAGGGTACGATAGCGCTTAGATGTAAGTGTTGCATATGCAACACTTACAAAGCCTCCAAATCACTTATATAAGTGATTTGGAGGCTTTATATACCACTATTGCTTCTATATAAGTGGCAATTAAAACCTGTATGTTACTAAAGGTAATAAAGTCGGTTTTATGCCACCGTAGGAAATAAAGTAGAAACAAAAAACTTTCATAAGCAACTGCGAGTGACAGGAAGTACTCATATACAAATATGAGTTGTGTTTGAAGCTATAAGTTTTATCAAACACTGTTATACGACTTATTTGGAACTTAAAGCTATAAAATAAGTTGCAAAATTCACTAATGTGCTACTTGGGAGGTTCTTCAATTTTTTGGGGATTTTTGATTGATTTGGGTATTTACTCCAAAAACGGAGAAAGTTTGCTGCGGCACCATTTATCTGCTAATTTTTATAATATTTGGCATTCAGTACTTGATTATAGCAAGAATTTTGATTTTTTATTGCAAGCGTTGACATGTTAAGGGTGATAGAGTAGAGGGCGTTGACAAAAAGCGAAATATGTTAATATTTCGCGCAGAAGGACGGGCGCGGGATATCACGTGTTTCTAATGAAGGGTTATAGCCCTCAGTGTACAGAAAAACTAGCTATAACATTAAAAGGTTTGGGGTAAAGGACTGATGTGATGAGGTCAGATCTGAACATGAAACTTTTTTCTTTTCTTTTAATAATTGACCTAGCGAAGGTCTCAGAGTTTACTGGGACAAATCGGCATTTGTTTGTATGTTTGTGTGTATATTTGTCCGATGAACCGTTGATCCGATCTTCATGAAATTTTGTAGGCAAGTGGTTCATTTCAATTCAATTTTTAAGTTCGAATATGAGCTGAATCGGTCCAGGGGTTGTGAAGATATAGGGGTCGCGAGGTCTCAGTTCGCCGCGAACTACTAGTTAGGATTAGTTTTTGAACTGCCAGTAAGATTCACTACTAACCCCAGAATTTAGTTAACGCAGTAAGCAAAATGTTTTGCTTAAAAATTTTGTGGTGGTTTCAACTAGACTATGAGCATGATAATCTTAATTTTAAATCTTAAAATACAAGTCTTGCTATGACATGTTTCGCTTCTAAATACCCATTTGAGTATAAAAATATGTATATCTAACATATATGTCTGAATCACCGATACCGAAATTGCTTTAGGGTTTGCAAGCTGAAGTGTCTGTTATTTATTAATATATTATTGTCGTTATCATAAGTAATTTAATTATTAGTATGTATTATTATTAGTTTGTATGTTTATAATTATATTGGTTTATTAGTATAAGTATCACATAATCTACATCATTGCACACCCCGTCTTCTACCTCTTCTATGAATCCTCTCCATACTATGGTTGCCTAGAAGAGATCGCTTTCGACGATAAGGCCGCCAGTAGTTACACTATTTTATAAGCCTGTTTATAAATTATGTAAAAAAAAAAGTGAACAATAAAGAGTTAATCTATCTATCTATCTATTTATCTGAAGTGGCAATGGGCACAGTCGACAGGCCACATCGCTCGATATCGATAACCGATGGGGATAAGAAAAATTCTCGAGTGGCGACCACGAACCGGAAGACGCAGTGTGGGTAGGCCACCCACTAGGTGGACCACGGTTGGAACGTGGATGCAAATGGCAGATAGTCTTTCAGTGTAGCGATCTAAGGCGTCTTCCGGCTGATGATGACGATATCTGAATCAGTATATGAGAATTTATATAATTTATAAAAAAAAAAAAAAATGTGTAACTTTAATATGCAATAAATGAAATTGATTTTATTTTTAATTTTTAACATTAACAAATTACTAAAGAAAAATATGTAAGGTTTGTTCGCATCGCACTGGCGTGCGCAAATATTTCATTTGAGTCGAGTCTGTACGTGGGGCCAAAACCCCAGTGGTCCTTCGATTTGCATTCGTTTGCCCTTTACAAAAACTTTTTATAATGAGCTTTTCCAACTTTCTCATTTCCCAAAAAGGCTTAATCTAAAAGTCTGGGGGTCAGCGGTCGGATATTTGGACGCTCTGAAGAAAACCTCACATCGGATCACACGAATTTTTTGCGAGTTCAACGTTCAGTAACTACGTATACGGTACCTACTGTTCTGTTTTCCTAATGGATAAGCTATTTCAAAATACGAACTTCGTACAGGAGTTGTTCCAAACAAAGGAAACCCTATCTGAGTTTAATTAATCTAGTATTGATTGGGATAGGAATTTTGGGATAGCAAATGAATATGCCAAATAAGCTGAATACCTTTACATTCTGGTTCTAGCTTTTATACATCTAGACGATGTCATTGGCCGGAACATTGGCCAGTCAATATAGGGGATGGGCGACTGACACTATACATGCACACGTATTTAAATACACAGATATGATAGACATATATTATATGCTAGCTTGCCCACACGGCTTCGCTCACATAGGCTACAATAAATTAAACACCCCATTCCACCTCTTTAGGGGTTGATTTTCGGAAAATCCTGAGACATGCCTTTCTTTACTTTGCAAGCTTTTATTTAACTTACAATTTTTGTATGTATGTATTTTATTATGAGAGTGAGCTAATCTGATGATGGATACGGAAGTAGGAAAACAGAACTCTTCATTAGCTAACAGTAGACTGATGGAGTTTGGACTAATTTTGATCAGCTTACAGTACTAATAACGGATGTTATAAAAACTTCTGTTTTTTTGCCCAAAAATCTTATTTTATGATTAGTTCTTCAACTGAAAACTTATACTGAAAAAAAATATATTTCCAAACAAACTTTCGGAGTCTATTTTACCCATTTAGAGGTGAAATTTCACAAAATCCGTGCTTATTGTTCACCTAGACAGACTATTTAAGGAGTATTTGGTTCTAATGTCATGTCTCTATGATAAGCGGTTTGGTCTGTGCGTTGATTCCTAGAAAATTACGGATTTGCCTGTTCAATCAATTAATTAAGATTAATTTTACATATTAGTGATATAGATATAGAGATTCGGTTACAGACACATTGGTTGTTGTTTTGTAGACTTGATAAAGGTCACCGAATGTGATCGAAACTACAGTCAGAATAACCGACTCAATTTAACGTGAGTATTCCCGTTTTATTAAAACAAAATGTGTCAAAACCACGTCAGTTTTCATAGTAAAACATCCATGTTCATCACATAAACGTTTGTCATGGGTGGGAATCGAATCCACAACCTACAGCTCAGAAGGAGGAAATCCTCCCACTGAGCCACAAGGCTAGTCAAATTAGTATTATTACTATCATGTTCGTGTATTAATGACGAGAGATAGTATATAGAAGTGAATAAACCGATCATGCTGTGAAAACATCAAATTGCTTGTTAGTAGATCCAATTATGGAGGCAAACATTCAACTAGTTGTTAGCCCAATGTTTCATTTGAGTTGATTTAAGTTGGATGGGAACCGGTGGATGCAAGTGGCAAGTTGTCGGTCGGTGTGGCGGTCTAAGGGGGAGGCCTCTGTTCAGCAGTGGAAGTCTTCCGGCTGGTGATGATGATGATGATGACAAGCCAATTGGAACTAAAGAATAAATCACGGCCTTATGCTAATAGAATGTATATAATTTACCCATAACTTTAATTTTAAGACGAACACTGCCCATCTGTTCCTCTACTGCTGGACTGCGTTCTGTAACAGCATCATAACCATCACAGTGATAAAGGAACGAATATGGCCAATGTGCTTGTTTTATAATTAAAAATATGGGTAATTTATAATCATTGCATCGCGATTTACGATTTTATTCAAATTAGATTGTAATGTACGTACAATGAAAAAAAAAATGATTTCAGACAAATATGTGGAAAAATAAATGGACCGAATATGAATATGGATATGGGATATACTCCGGCAAAATATGGAATAAGATTTCAACATTCGGTATTTCCGAGTAAGTACAACGATGGGATTCTTCAAAAGAGTCTTTAAAAGGTCGTCAACGTAATTGTAATGTTCCTTATATAGGAATCCAAGGGCGACGGTGATCGCTTACCATCTCGTGGCCTGTCTGGTTTTTTCCACCTATGGCATAAAAAAAACATACTCGAAAACCCGAAACCGAAAAACAGTGTACATCCTTTTAGCATGGACAAAGGGGAT
Organism: Apocheima hispidaria; assembly: GCA_947579745.1. Classification (NCBI taxonomy): domain Eukaryota; kingdom Metazoa; phylum Arthropoda; class Insecta; order Lepidoptera; family Geometridae; genus Apocheima; species Apocheima hispidaria. Next base: position 4,459,785 of record OX388157.1, on the reverse strand, counting down.
GATTTCAGTTACTTTTATTTTATTGTGTTGTGATATATCTGCGATAACAGAATCGATTTCATAGGTTTTTTTTTTTCCGAATCAATAGGAATTTTTCCTTGAAAATATCAATATTCTACAAGGAGGTTACAAACATTTGCTTCACGATATAATCGTACAGCGATCGAAGTTGTTTGCGTTTAGCGTAAAAAAAAAAAGTTCTTTCCAAGGCTTATTTTGTCCAGCAAATTTAGGCGAAGGTGCCGACAAAGACGTATGATGATTGAAAAGCTGATTATGGAAAACTTCGACCCTCTGTTACTTTTTTCCCCTTTTTTGGTCAACCCCCTTAAAATGTTTCGAGCAAACAATATATTCACCATAGTTCAGGGTCATCGAGTCACTTCCCCAATACGATGCCTCAATAATTCTATACAATACACCTAGCTGTTGGCCGCCCTTGACATTGTATAACACGGGCTACCGGAATTTTGGTGCACAGTGTTTTGCAACAAACAAATGATCTACTAATAGGCATGAGGTAATGAACATAGCAGGTACAATGATCTTGAGCTGCCGGTGAAGAAAAACATCGTGACGAAGCCATAGCACACAGCTGACAATGGACACAATGTAAAAGAACATTCTAGTGCCAGAGACCATTCTAGTGCTTGGCTAGCACTAAGCATCTGAACTTTTATTCCGTTCTCACTTAAGAGCCCGTTCCAATTCCAGGCTAGATTAGATGACTAGGTACTTTAACAGCAAAAAGATCGAAAATATTATCTGAAGATACTGCTCGAAACGGATGCAGAAAGGTATGCAACGCCCCGCATCTGTACAGGTGACTTTACTTATCTGGTGTCTTTTAGCATGAATTATTAAACTAAATAGCTCTTAGCTTCGAGAAGAAGAAGGCGCGTTTATTTGTTCGTAACGAGCTAACTATATCACTATTTACTAAACTAAAGAGAGACAAAACCCAGGTACCGCAGCGGTAACATAAATTTCACGTCAATAAAGTTTAGATACCTGCTATTGCTTTCCCAATCAGTTACAAGAGAACTAGGACACAATATAAAATACATGTATAATAATAATTATGGATGTATGTTGGTAGGTAACTTTCTTGGCTTCTCTCCAAGTGACTGGAAGTGGTCGATTAGATCAGCCATGTTTAAAATTTCGGCCTGCTTAGCATTTCAGTGCGATTCTAAGGCCCGCATTTGGATTTTAAAAGAAGTCTTTTGCACCAACTCCTTAGTGAAACGCATCGCTTTTTTTTTAACCAGTACTAGAAGTCATTTGTATTAATATAAATCATTGGCAACGAGAACAAGTGTTTGAGAAAATAAGTTTTTGTTGAAAAATGTAAGGCAAGCTTTTATAAAATCCGTTATTGGTATTGTACGTTGAACAAAATGAGTCCATCAATCTACTGTATGTTTCGTTTTCCACCTTCCGTATCCATCATCAAATCAGCTCGCTGACATAAATATTTAAAACACATGGCGGAGCATCACCTGAGAACGGTTGGACTGATTTGGTTGATATCTTTTTTGTTGTGTTCGTAATGGTCAGGACAAGTCGCGGGCATTAGCTAGTAAAATTATAAAATAAAAACAAGGCGCATTGAAAGCCTAGTTCGTATGCTTCTGCCGGTTATGAAATAAACATTATTGATTAAATCTAAATACATCTTGGTAAAATTAAAATTTGCATTATGCTACAGGGAATCGTAAGAGCAACAAAATCATAATTATAGGAAATCCGTGTGCGTTTTAGTTGAGCGCGTTTGATATACTGTTATAATGTATAACGCTATAAATTACGACTATGGACTGATATAATTTAATTTAACAATTTATTGAAGATATATACAACTCATAATAAGAAACAATTATGCGCGTGCTTCATAGAATGATGACATTAGTTTTGTATCGGAGATATCTAACGAAGAAGATAAGCATACGAGTTTAATAAGGTGATAAGCAAAGCTAGTGAGAATAACTTCATAAGACAATAGCTCCGTTAGAGACAGCAGACTTGGTTTCATTGATTCTAATGACATTTAGCAGAAAACTGGGGAAATACTTAAGGCGAGGTCCAATCGCAAAACAACAAAAAGTAGCATTTTTCAGCGATTTGTTCGAAGTGACGAGATTACTTAATCAGGTGCAAAAAATACTGCAGATAGAAAATAAAACTGAAATTACGTTTAACCAAATAAAATTTCGATAATCTGTCATAGTTACAAAATAAAAAATCGCATAATGAACCCCTGATAAACCCTTCTAAAATCAAATGCTCTGAATTGTCAGCGGTAGCTACAAATTTTCTTTTACAAATTAAATATCCAGGCTAGTGGTTTATACGGCGAACCAGGTAGTTTTTTTATTTGATTTGTATATTTCCGATAATCGGCAAGAAAGCAATGAAAAACTACAATTTACCGTTTTCTCATCAAGTATGATATACGATTTTCAACTTTAAGCCTTAGAACTTTGAGCGGGACAATACTCATTTCAAATCACGATCAGTTCTCGCCTTAATAATTAAGCTTTTTAAGGAATTTTAGAAACGAGACGACCAGCTTTTATGTTTGCAATCACTTTTTTTTTAAATTCCTTTGTAAAAATAGGAACGAGATTACTTGCGAAGCTATGCATGGTTATAATATGGTCGCATCGCAGTAGCATCTTCCAAAACATAAAACCTTTAACTCGTTATTCATAAACGTTCGACAAGCAAATTTGTGTTGTGCGTTCAATTCTAGATGACGAAACGCGAGAAAACAAAGTCCATTTTGCTCAAAAAGGCTTTTAAATGTTTCCGTTAAATGAAAAAAAAAACGAAATTATCAAAGTTATAGACAAACTAATTGGTATAACGGGAAACCAATCTCAAGATCTAATAACGTTAGCAAACTCCCAAAGGAGGCTCTCACTCTCTCACCCGCACACTCAGTACACCCAATTGAATTTGAGCTTTATTGGGGTTATAAAACTGAATAGATGCACATATCAACCTGTGTAGGTTGAAACTGTAAACAGTAAACCAGCAGGATTCATAAAGTTGATAGTATTGTCTCTACCAACAAACTCACACAAGCAGAAGAGTGCACATAAGCTTTTGAGTGAAGCCGGAATGATGGATATAATATTACTATATTGCAATGAAGTTGCTCACAGGAGTCACAGCATAGGATTACATTGTCAAACATGAAAATCATGAAATTTAATTTTACTAAAAGAAAAATCGTAATCCTATCGCTGTTTCGTAAGCAAAGTTAATAAAGTGCATTGTTTTCGACATACCCTACTGTATTCATGGCAGTTTGCATTTGCACCCGAGTAGAGGAATATCGTGGAACTATACATAATGACATTATCGGCACTTCCTTTTAGTAGGAATCTAATGAACAAAGGAAGCAAGCTGATTGAGATTGAGCTCTTTGAACGCCGGCGTTCTAACTCTAGCCCCCCATCTAGCCCCATTTCCACGAACGTTGCAAGTTAATTTGCTGAGATAAAAATAGGTAACAGGACTGTTTTAGGGATCCTGCCTTTGAAAATAATTAAAGATCGGTCGTTCAGCAAAATGGTCGACGATATTGTCAATGTCACGGATCGATTGAATCTAGAGCCGATAAGCAAATACTCCAGGCAGATAGCATAGCTAAAAAGAGTAACCCAGGAGTGAAATAAGGAAAGCTGATAAAAAATATCAAAGAACCATCATAAGAATAAGCCTAAAGGCCATTATGATTAAAGTACATGTATTGTAAAAGACTTTTAAGTACAAGTCAATCCTATAGTGATAATAATGGGACAACGATAGTCAATTTAAGTTGAAAAGTTGCAGATTTGTGCAGACGGCGACTCAGTTACTGATATTGGAACCGAGTGTAGTAACCAATATACGGGATATGGGATTACCGACCGATGTGATGGTAGTCTATTAGCGCGATGACATCCAATCGTTTATAACTTTGATTGGTTATTCACCCTCGCGCTTCGGCAAGCATTTTTGCATTCTTTATCAAAATACGTTGATTTCGTGTACTTTCATACAATAAGATAATCAAGATAATCATTATTCCTTATGCCCCAACTTGATAGGTATAGACTTATCTCGTGCTATGCCAAATGCCTCAGTCCTTTAGCAGTCCAGTCTAGCAGTTCAATTGCGAAGCTGCTCTGGTAATGGCTTTCAACTCCGAGAAACCCAGTCTGGGCTTCACGTACCATTGAAAGCTACACATTCTTCAATAAAACGAAGGTGTTTACCAGAAAAGTTACTCAATAAGGGTGCAGGGTCGACCCGCGATGGTGACAACATACGTATTTTTATCGATTTAGGGACTGGGTAGTCTTCATGGCAAAAGAAGAACAACTAACTTTGTTTAACAACTAACACAGGCCAACCGAAAAGTAATTGTTTGCAAAAACAGTCGAAGTAAACTTACCCAGTCAGTACAAACAAACGAGTCTAGGATTAGCCATATCGCCTACACAAATACCAGTTACTCATGGTCTTGATTAATATATGTTTGTAATGTACTCAGTTATTCCTAGTAATCGACACAACGACGTTAGTTAAGGCCAAAGCCAGACCTAATAGCTTTATAAAGCATTTTATTTTACAACCCCTACCTTTTTAATTTGAACGTTAGCAGGCAGCTTATTACGGATTAAAAAGTCTAAAGTGATTAGGCTTGCAATATTATTTGCAATATTACAGTCCTAAAAACCTCCAGTAGTTTTTTGTTAATCTGAAACTCTTGCGATTCTCTTGAGCGAGAATGTAACAATGCAAATTTTGGCTAAGTACTTTGGGTTTATTTACCGTCTTTTAAGGGATTACAGATTTAGCTAATCAGGGTCGTTTTTTATCGTAAAGTTTTTTTTTTTTGTAAAAGTAATATCTTCAAAAGGTTGCTTTATCGTTAATCGATATAGTTGATGGTCCAATACAAGGAATACGATTTGATTGTTAATTTACAAACGTATGCTGACACCATCATAATTGACTGTCATTAGATAAATTGGTTGGATTCAGGTAAAATTCAAAAAGTATATATTTTTATTGTTCTTTTGCACCACATTCATATTTTAATATAGTATTTATAATCTTAAACTACCTACTAAATCTATTTGGTTAAAAACAGACTACCCATAGACCGTTGGAGGTCTAATGATTATACTGGTAGAGATTACTGGCGGCTTCGCCACGCCGAATCGCATACATGACTTTACGTTGCGCGTTGAGGCAGATAAACGTTAGGCATTTTGGTTGCAGCCATGTAGTTCTTGTATTTCTTTGTATGTGTTACATCTTTGATGATCAGTGAGGAATGAGGATGTCATTGAAATTTAATGATCTGAAGATTTAATAAAAACCCTCTGCGCGGTATGACGACAACAAACACAAGGAAATAAAGCGTTTGTTATGAACCCTGAAGTCATAAGGGGTGTAAATATCTTCGCGCATTACGGTAAATATCATAAATGCGGATCTCCTCTCACTTTGCTTTGTTTTTCATGACAACAAAAAAAAATATATATATTAATATAAATTAATAATACTCTGAAAAAAATGCAATATCGTTAATTTCAGATGTTCTTGGCCAGTTCCAGTGAAATACTTAACATTGTGGAGTTCCGGTGGCCAAATATGGTCTTGTTCATCAGTTCCACTCAATGATTGTAGTTTTTTTTTGGAAGTCGGTTAACAGCAGAAACGATCTTGGTGAAACTTTGAGTAATCATTTTCATTTAAATGATCTGACTTTTGGGTGTTGATAAAATATTAGATACTTAAAGAAAAGAAAAAATATTTAACTATTTTTTAAATAAAAAAAAGTTAGCACAAACAGGCAAATGGGCAAAAATTGCGGGAAAGCAAGAAAATCTGAATTAGGACAATTTTGCCATCAATTGAAGTACTAGTTTGGTTACCTATTAATAACATAAATACTTTAAATCGAACAAAGTAGTTTAGTATATATGCTGCAAATCGATTTACATTTTACGATCATTTTATTGCAAGCCTCTCTACGAGTCCAAGGTGACGACTGCAAAGGTTGCACTCGGCAAAATATTATGCATTCGTCTTCACAGTTATCCGAGCCGGAACGTGTCGTGGTTAAGTAGTTTTTATTCAAATTCGCTTGTGCAGTGTTTTATCAACTTATCGATTGAATACGAAGCATATCTGGTTTCAGTTGTCAGATTTGAATAGTTTAACTTTAACATTAGATCTGTTCAGAATTTAAATCGTCGACTTTTACATAAGCTCGGTGTTTCATGCATTTGCAAGTTTTTGTAGCGTAACTTCCAATCATAACCTCAGAAATACCAAAAATATAAGACAGATAGTTTTTTTCCCTTTTAAATAGAAAAAAACTAAACTTTGTTTAAGTAATTTCCTACTTTGCCTGGAAGAGATCGCTTTAAGCGATAAGGCCGCCAATTGTTACACTAGTGTTAAGTAGATTTTTGTATTATTCGTGTAATTTCTGGTGTGAACAATAAAGAGTTATCTATCTATCTATCTATCTAATTAAAACATATTTTGTAATCTTATCATAATATGTTGTGTCTGTCAACATATACATTTTAGAAATTCACACTTAATTATTGTATATTTTCAATAATGTGAAAATCCACGAGCGACACAACTAAGGACGTGACTAAGGCCTTAAGAATTAAGTGGAACCTCGGGATCACTTTCGCTGTCGCAAAAATGCTAGAGTTCAATGCCCACATGCTGGGATATTCATAGAATTGATTTGTCATCCGACAAATATATGGGGGTAAGTTATTTTCACATCTGTACATCAATTTCACCCAAGCGAACCATCTTTGCTCGTCTCGAGTCCTTTTAAGGGGTCCGTAGCAAACTAAAGAATGATGAAATAACTTCATCTCGGACCTAAGCATATTTATCAAAAAATATTTAAAAAAAACAGAGTTAATTTATCACCACTCACTCCAACTAAACTAGTCTATTAGGTGCATTGACTTCTAATGCTAAAAGCTCCTGAAAAAACTCAAATACTACTTTGCAGGCTAAGAACTCTTAGCTTAGCTACGGAACCATAGCGTGTCATGTCACGCACATGATATATTTTTTTCAATATACTTTTTATCCTTTCACTGGAATAGAGGTTTTGAAACAGAAAACACAAATATCTTGAAAGGATTTGGGATCTAACTTTATTTTTATAAATCGGTTTTTGAAGATAAAGTTAAGTACTATAAATTCTTCTCTAAGTAAATCAATTACATGACATTATCAGCCAGAAGACGTCCACTGCTGAACATAGGCCTTCCCCTTAGACCGCCATACCGACCGACAATGTGCCACTTGCATCCACCGGTTGCCCACGACTTTCACAATGTTGTCAGTCCACCTAGCGAGAGGACTGCCTACGCTTCGCTTTCCGGTTCGTGGTCGGTCGCATCGGTTATAGGTTAAATCAATTACAATTACTGTAAAATAAGTGCTAAAAAAAACGCGAGCATTCGACTAAATAATCAATCTGGAGTAAAACGAAAGACCTCTGGATCAGATTTGAAGCACAGCTTATAATAATGTGTCTATCATTTGAAGTCTAGAGACAACAAGACCCGTCGTCAAAATCTCCATCAAGCTTGAAAAATCTGAGGAGATTTTTTTTGGGGTGGTTCATCTCGACGTAAGTAGCGACGAACTCTTGACCCCTGGGTCAAGAGTTCGTAACCCTTTGAGATTGAGACGGCATTTACGTTAAAGTTTACTTGCAAAATTGTGGCTTCAAGTTTATTAAATGCTTTATTAATAGTGTGAAGATCGGAACAAAATTTAGGGATCTTTTTAATCTTACCTTTAAAAAAATACTGAGTAGGATGGTGGTGACAGTTACTAATCTGTGAGCATGACGACATCGGAGAGCCCTTTTTGAAAACCATTGTATGTGCAATAATAGTGTACAATAAATAGAAAATATTGTTGAATTCTACAATGCACGGATCAATTGTAATTTTAACTTGTTTAACATTGACATACATTACTTTGTATATTTCATTACATGGCGTGTACTAGTATACTACGCATCGTTGTGAACGCAGTCGATGGCGACGGCGATCCGCGCTAGCGAGCGGGTGTCACGCGTCGCGCCGCACACACGCACATTGCTTCGTCTCTACTGTCTACAACACTACAGACTGTAGAGACGCAGCAATACGACGCAATTAGTAGATATTTCAAAGGGTAGCTAACAATCTTCAAGGACTAAATATAATGGGACGCAATGTTCGGATCACCATATCTCTGCATGTTTCTTAATAATTAAACTAGTAATTCTGCGAACAGTAGACCTCGCGAGAGCAAACTTTTTTGCACAATCGCAATTCTACGATATCATAGATTTTTTTATTCGTCGGCGATTTTTGATTGGTGTGAAGGTTTCAGTTCGGTACATCGAACTGAGAGCTCACGACCTTATATCTTGACAAGCTCTTTACCGACGTTGCTCATATTCGGTATTCTTGTTCAGAATTGAGTACCTACCGATAGTAACCGAAATATCATCAAAATCAGTCAGTGAATGATACCACAGCTAACTTCCCCCGTTTTGGGGAAAATACCCCTCAAATCAAAAATCGCCGAAGACTTCAAAAAAAAATTCAAAAAAATTGTAGAACCTGTATACCAAGTTTCGTTTAGATTGGTTGAAAAATACGACCTGTACGCGAGTACCAACATACAACCAGATGAAAGCAAACTTTACCAGTTAAAACTGAGACCTTTCGTTCGCTTCGTTCACTCGGTCAATTACATTATTAAGCTTTATGTAGCAGTAACTGGTCGCTATAGTGTTACCCAATGTTGACGAGGTTAATCCACAAAATGTTTACAGTGTTACACACTATTGTGGCTTTACCAGAAGGGAAGTTAGGGCCTATGTTAATAAAACCATGTGCAAAGTTAAAATGTTGGAATTTGTTTTTATAATCGTCGATATATCTGTCGATTTTTTCAAATTATTTGATAATATAAATGATAAGCAATTTTCTCATATATGAACACCCCGATACATAAAGAAACTGCGTGGTACAGGTAGTTTACAAACAAAGGGCAGCTTAATACAGAAGAATACTCTCTAAAATTTGATTTCATCGTATATTTTTTTCTTTTTTTTTGATAAACTATTTAACAGCCTTAAATAAAAGAGTAATAATAAATGGAATATGATAAGCCTGAGGGCACTTGAGACAAAAACAAAAACAATAAACTGTTTGCCCCGAGTCTTTTAAAGATTTGTGAGGATGAACTAAGTGTTCTTGATTCTATTTCACTCTCCGTCGAATCGCATAATGGCGCAATACATTATGTTTAAAGAAAAGATGAACTGATAAAGAATATCGTTAAACTTACTCGTAATGGAATTACTAGGGATACTGTGAATGTTGCGTTAGTTAAAACAACAACATAATACTAGATTCTCATAGTCAAACGGGTTCAAACGGGTTTAATTTTATGTTATTATAATATTAATAATATACATTTTGTACCAAAACTGACATTCATAAGTGTACTGTGTGTACCCATATTTGAGAAATATATATGAATGAATTGGGTTACGTCAAGGCGTAACAAAAAGTGTTCACAAATAGATAATTCGAGTAATACCTTGTTGGTACCGTTCATGTTTATGTTTAGCAATAACGATTAATGTTATTAGGACAATGTATTGATGGTTTATAATTGAATGTAATTTTATTCCAACGTTACTAACTGCTTGGGATATCACTTAGTTGTACCTGATGTTTCTAATGGATGTATTCATTTAATTGCTAGCTGCAGTCATATGATGGGCGAATGCTAAAGTTCACCAGTGCCTTATAGCGAGGTTGTCTCACGAAAATACGATGAAGTATTGAACTAATAACCGAACACTGATTCCAAGGTCCAAGCTGAGTATGTTTAACATCGACGACACCATCACATAACATCAGGTGATTGGTCGTCAAAACCTTTGAGAAAAGTGAATTAAAATAAATATTAATTAGGAGGATTTCCTTCCGCGAGGTTTAGGCGCATTTGATATTTGAAATTGTACAACAGTCGCTCTGTTTCTCGTGCTTGCAAGAGAGAGAGTTAGTGAATTTTTCTAACTTTTTGATGAAATTAGCGTTTCTGGGGTAGTCTGTTATTACCCTCTAAATCTAAACAAAACAAAATTTTGTTTTTGGTGCCATAATCTGCCATAATCTATGCCGTTTTGTTTTATCAAAAAATGTTTATGGTATTCTAATAGCAACTACTTTTTTTCGTCATATTTTCGACGCAAAAAAATTACACTAAGTGCCTATAACAACGAAGATATTTCGAAATTAAAAAAAAAACAACATACAAACATAGTATTCCACGGTGTAGATAACATGTAAAAAAAATCATCGAAATCGGATAACATTTAGGAGTGGGTATCAGACTACGGTTTTTGTATGGACAAGACGGCGGTATACTCTTACTTTATTTATTTACTAGCTGATGCCCGCGAATCTCGGCTCGGCTCGCTAAACTCTTCATAAGACCTCACAATTACGAACACAACAAAAAATAAATCATCAAAATCGGTCCAGCCTTTCTCAAATTATAGCGTGACCAGGAAAAATAGGGGTTCATTTTTATATACAGGGTTATAAGGAAAGGGTATGCTTAGCTGAAAGGAGCTTATAGTACTCATCATTACGAACAATTTTTACTATGGGACTAACCCTTAAATCGAGAAAAAAATATCAGCTGTTCCATAGTAAAATGTCAATGACACTCGACAAAACGTATGTAACAGCTGATTTTTTTTCCTCGATTTCAGGGTTGGTCCCGTAGTAATCATGAGTGCTATGAGCCCTTTTCGGCTTAGCATACCTTATAACCCTGTATATATATTTGCAAACAGCAAATGCGATGCGGTCAAATTATACAAATCGACATCATTACCTCAATATCCCAGAGGAGCTGACTTCCCAGTAGTTATTCCAACACACTTCCCAGCAATACAAACAAGAAATAATTAATCAGATTGGGTAAACAGAGACATGGTTTATTTACTAGTTAGGAATCTCTACTCGCAAATATTTGAGGCAATAAGTGTTAAAAGCTAAATAAAGAAGCCCGTTGGCGGTTCGGAGAAGGAAAACGTCGGTGCGAAGTTATTGCTTTGTACAATGCGAGTCATGGTATAAGATTAAGCGTTGAATTTTTCATCTCTCTGGTTGTCGGGATTGTAAATAAAAAAGTGTAAGTTTCGGGGCGGTCGTACGCATTGTCTTTTATTGACCGAGCGAAGCGAAGGTCTCAGAGTTTACTGGGACAAATCGGCTTTAGTATGTATGTTTGTATGTATATTTGTCCGATGATAACTTGTGAACCGTTAGTGCGATCTTCATGAAATTTTGTAAGCAAGTAGCTCATTTCAATACAATTTTTAAGTTCGAATATGAGCTTAATCGGTCCAGGGGTTGTGTAGATATCTCATTTAGCCGCGAACTAGTAGTAATAATATTAGTAGGGATCCGCTTTCCCTAAAGTTCATAAGGCAAAAACATAGTTCTCTAAAAGGTCGACGAGATATAAGATCACGTTACTCCAAAATATAGGTATTTTCATTTCGAAATTTATTACCTATTCTACTAAATTCGAAAAGCTGAACGATACTAACCAATCAAATGAATTGGATGTATATCTTGTAGGATCTACGGGACTAAGTTCGAATATGAGCTGAATCGGTCCAGGGGTTGTGAAGATATAGGGATCGCGATGTCTCAGTTCGCCGTGAACTACTAGTGTATTTATGTTTCAAGTGGTTCTGAGCAGAATAGTTGTTTTGTGTTAATTTTTTCTATTAATTATTATAGAGCATCGATAGTATAGGAGACACTGTCCCCAAAATGAACGGTGGGCTTATTCCGTAACTCTGAAAGCGATAGCGAAAGTTGCGCGAGCGGGACCGCGCATAGTGCGACTAAGTTGGTACGAGCGAGATGGCATGCTCTCGCAATCAGAATCACGAATGTTTCTAAGTTAGCGGATAAGCCCCCAGGTCACTATAACAGTGCTAAAAAGCAGAGACCTGGTTTAATTTCCGCTGATATATCTAAAATTATATCCAGTTATCCTAACAAATACTATAATACAGAGAAATATAGCCGCAGTCGTATCAGGATCAATAAAGCTTCGAGGTATACAAAATAAATACATTCTGGAGGTAAAAATCCCTACACTAGTCAGTCCATACTAAACGTCAAAAAATGCCCAAAAATGGATCAACGCCATCTAATGAACTATAGAAAGTAACTTAGTCTCTCTGTCTGGATGTTTGTCGCGTTATCACGGTTAACGGCTGAACGGATCTTGATAAAATTTGAAAAGGAGTTACACTATATCACAAAGACGGACATAGGATATTTTTTTACGTCCACGCGAACGAAGTCACTAACAACTAGTTTGTATATAATATCGAATACTTAGTGGTATTAAAAACAAAATCTATTATATACCGACATGGATATTTCGCTGGGTCTTGTTCGTGATGTTTTATTAGGGCTCGGTGCAAGTCAACATTTTCCGAAATAATGTTTTGACCGGGTTTTATAGCCTTGAAGCTCTCGGCTTCGTTCGGAGTTTACATGTCCTCGAAAGCGGCTACAAAACCTCCCGCAGATGAACATTATTTACAGTATAGAATTAATTTCATTATTTACAAAGGTCTTCATCACTAATTTTTACAAACTTTTATTTAACTTGCAATGTTTGTATGTAAGTATGTCGTTATGCATCCCCCTCGCCCATCTCCGTTGGATTAGAGACGGCTTAGTCAGCACAACTCATATTATGCTGAGCAGGCTTTCTAGAACCCAACAGTAGTATTTCATAGATTTAAGTTAGTTTTAAGGCAATTATTAATCATTAGAATTAGAACCTCTAAATCGGCTACACGTATTTTTAGCTTAGCATTAAAAATTGGTTAATCGTAGTTTTAATTTAATTTTTAAAAACACTTGTGAAGTGCTCCCAAACTTAAATATGTATGTTCGGGACAAATCTTGCAACTAAATTTTAGACCAGTTCCCCTTGTTAAATTGAGTTGGAAAAAAAGTTACATGCCTGTCGAATCCGTATCATTACAATATTACGAGAGCGAGCTGATCTGATGAAGGAGACGGAAAGTGGAGGACGGAACTCCTCTGTAACCAATGCAGTACATTGTACATAGTTGGAGTTTGTGTCCCTCTAGTCAAAATACGAGTATAGCTTCTACGCATCAAATTTAGTATGATGTAAGCCAAAACCACCTCTAACTCTATAGTTGTAATAAAATAAAAAGTCGCGTGCCACAATAATAAAGACGAAATACGAAAATGGAAAACAACGCGAGCTGTACAAACACAGACGTATGTTTGCAAAAATTACATTAAATTACGTGTAGAACGTGATCAGCTATTGTAATATCCCGGTTTAAATTACATAACTAAGATAATTTGACTAGCCTTGTGGCTTGTAGCTAGGTGGGAGGATTTCCACCTTCTGAGTTGTAGGTTGTGGGTTCGATTCCCACCTAGGATAAACATTTGTGTGTTGAACATGGATGTTTGTTCTTTGTCTGGGTGTTTCTATGTAGGTATTTACAAAAAAATAATGTATTTATGTATTTTATCAGTTATCTGGTTCCCATAGTACAAGTTTGTTTAGTTTGGGGCTAGATGGTGTTGTGTCTGAAAAAATAAAATATAATAAAATCTAAAGCTTTAATAAACGCTTATTAGCATTTGAATTAGAGAGAAGGTCGAAGAATATTTGCATTAAAGAAAATTATAAGAATACGAAGGTTTATCGTGTGGTCTTAAACGTGTTCAGCAATGTTTCGCAATAACTTGTTCACGATATCTAGCCCTAATTTCAACGGAAAGTACATACTTCTAGTATTCATAACTATGCGCAAGTATAAAAAAATACGGAATTTCTTTTCTAAAATCCGGAACGAGGATATTCGCCGAAGAACTAAAGTCACTGACATAACTCGGGGTTAGCAAACTGAAGTGGCAAAGGACACGCCGCATCGCTTGAAGAACCGATAACGGATGAGGAAGAGAAGAAAGGTTCTCGAGTAGTCTCACACTAGGTGGACCGACGACATTGTGAAAGTGGCGGGCAACCGATGGATGCAAATGGCACGTTATCGGTCGGCGTGGCGGTCTAAGGGGGAGGCCTATGTTCGGCAGCGGACGTTTTCCGGCTGATGATGATGATGATCGTAAAAGAAAAAATCTTTCACCTCGTACAACCTTGTCGTGTCCTCGGTAAGTCCTACAAAAGCACTCATGTTACATTTATGTTCTACTTAAGTATATTCTCTATAACTGTAGGTTGTTTATTTACCTATACAGTGTGTCCAGACATCGGTGTCTGAGCCGAAAGCCCGTATAAGTTTACTCATCTTTCTAAAAATTTAATATGGTACCAACCATGAAATAGCGGAAAAAAACCCAGCTATTACATAGAAAAAAAACATTCACACTCAATTTTTTGGAACAGCATTTTGTTTTTCCGGTTTCATGTTTCACTACAAATAAATAAATAATCATTTTTATAATGTTAAATTTGATGGATTAATTGAAACATTGAAACAAGCGACTTTACATTTATCTACTAGTAAAGCTATTATAAGGTTTAATCTTCAGCAGTGTGGGAGATGTGTGAGCGAGACAACTGTGGATAGGAGAGTAAGGGCCTTAAAAAACATGCCATATAGGTATGTATAACAAGAAAGAAAAAAAGAGATGACATCAAGATATTACGTAACTGACAACGGTGTATTGAGCATTCCGGATTTCGACCGAAATATTGATAAGACATTATTTTTTAAATTTTTAGGGTACTTTAAACCGTAACTCAAAAGGAAAAAACCAGCCCTTGTTGGATCACTTCGTTGTTCATTCGTCTGCGTCTGTCTATCTGTCTGTATGTTTGTCAAGACCCTTTTGCTCAGGAACGCATCGAGGTATCAAGTTGCAATTTTATTAATATCAGATACGTACCCATTGACCTAGAATTATAATCCTGATACGACTGCGGCTACATTCCTCTGAATTATAATATTAGTTGGTATATGTACCTATAATTATACTGATGTGTCTCAATTAAATCCCATAAAATAATTTAATTTAATTTGTCGTTAGTTTACAATGATTGAATTGCAACTTGATATTTTAAAAATAAAATAATGGTATAAAATGTAATGAATACTTACCCCGAATACTGAAACGTTTGCGACATATTAAGTCTATTGCTGTCTTTGTCATTTGCTTAGTGTCAGACAAAGGCAGTATTAGAATTAATCTGTTGTCAAAGTTAGCAAACGTTTCAGTATTCGGGGGTTTAACTATCAAACCTTCTAAATTTAAAAAAAACTGTGTACTTTCTTTTTTCGGAACCTGATGAAGATACAAATTTGATATTGTTCAATTTATTTCTATTATTTTGTAGTTCCATAAGCGAATGTTTTCATTAAATGTACGTTTAAAAGGTTTAGTTTGAAGGGAAGGCCTAAGCCCCAAGATACAGGTACTTAATTGAACCCAGTTTGGGGTATAGTGCTGCTACATTGTACTTTGGTGAAATAAGCAATTTGAATTTGAATATTATATTCAAGAACCGTCATACATTAAATAGAATAGCGGTAAAGTGACTCAAGTAAATATCGATCTATACATCTTACGAATGTTATTTAAAATAATTATGAAACTTCAATAAAACAATGTGCGGGATTTAAATATTTATTATATCCGCAGCGAACAAACCTTCAGGTGGTGCCGTCAAAATATTGAAAGGAGAAAATTATGCCAGACTTTATCTTGGAAATTAGATAGGGTCCTGTCATAACACAAACGAAATTGGCTTCATTTTCATTTGTCCTAACGTCTCAGCGTGTAGGTATTTATAACTCGTAAAATCTAGATTTCAAATGTTATAAGATGTCTGGCTAGAGGAATATTTTAGCCTGTGACAGACAATGAGAAAATATTTATGAGCTTTGATGCATACCTATACTATATAATAAAAATACGTTCTGCATGGGAAAAGCTAATTAGTAAGACACTAACCCCCGAATACTGAAGCGTTCGTTAACTTTGACAACAAATTAATTCTAATACTGCCTTTGTCTGGCACTACAAACACTAAGCAAATGACAAAGGCAGCAATAGACATAATATGTCGTCAAAGTTAACAAGCGTTTCAGTATTCGGGGGCCTTGAACTTTAAGATGTTAAAAAATATTTGGAATTTATGTATCACTGAAATACGTGTCATCAATACTCAAAAGACTTGGGTTGCATCATATTTTAAAATTATATAAGGCAATAAAACGGAACTGGAACTGTGTAAAAATGCTTTCCAAATACATTATTAGATCATTTTTTAAGTAAAAAAATAACTTCATAGTGATTTCCGTAGGTACCTTATAAGCTTTGTTTTAATAAAACAGGAATACTAACGTTAAATTGAGTCGGTTATTCCGACTCAACTTAACGTGAGTAATCCCGTTTTATTAAAACAAAATGTATCAAAACCACGTCAGTTTTCATAGTAATACCTTATAAGTGTTGATACCAAGAAAATAATATTTAATATTATTAAGGGTAACCAAGCGCGAGTTATTGTGTTGAGAACAAAAAGAAGTCCTTGAACAGGTAGAAAGCCTTTAACTATAGCTGAACAGAGGTACCTATATGTATATATACTAAGCTTGTAGACGGTCTAACGAAAATTGCCGACGAGTATCAGATAAGGTTTCTCAGAAACTAATCTTGACAAAAAGGTAATAAATACTAAATACCGTTCGCTATCAAGCTGCAGTTAACTATTCAAAAGTAAAGGGAATTTATTATCATTGTTGTTTTTCATTGAATACGTTAACGTAAAGAATAGAGAACTATACTTACCCCCGAATACTGAATCGTGTGTTAAATTTGACGACAGATTAAGTCTATTGCTGTCTTTGTCACTTGCTTAGTACCAGACAAAGGCAGTATTATAATTAATCTGTTGTCAAAGTTAACAAACGTTTCAGTATTCGGGGGTAAGAGTGCGAAGTCCTTAGAAAGATGCATAACTCGATAGAAGTACTGATAACGACCTAAGATGTCGATAGTGCTTTAAACTGCGACCTGCAGGGCTAGCATGCGAACCGCGACAATATCTCTACTCTTCGTATCGTGAAAAAAGAGACAAATGTATACATAATCGTAGCCGTGTCCTGTTCTTGCATAACAAAAAGATTTTGTCGCGGTGCGCATGCTAGCCCTGATGATCGTCACAATTTCTACTTGACTTGTAATTGAAAGGCAAGCTCATTCGTAATGGTACGGAGAAAAAACGCTACTTGATAAGAATATTTTTGCATTAATAATGACTTCTGATTAATAATGAAAACTGATTTCAAAAATAACTTAGATATATTTTATAACAGGTATAACGCACGTTTATAATTTGATGGAAGACTCCAGACTGCTGCGTAGGAAACAGGCAATGCCGAGTATTCATTAGATTGTAAGGGCTATCTAAAACAACCTCATAAACTTTGCATTAGAGCTATGGAAATGAGCCATTAAGAGGAACCGGTAAAATTGCATAGGCGATAAAAGTTGATGGAGGTTATCACTAAATAAATTATACTTTAGATATACATTTATATACGACATCAGTTTTTCCCCGACTTCACCCGCGCTGAGTACAAAACAAGAAAACTGAAAACTGCCGCTCAGGTAGTGTAGTGTATCCAATATTTTTTTTTTTTTTGACATTTTGGAGATTATGAGCAAAAAACTACATTACCAATGTCATAACCTCTTTATAATATTAGTAAAGTAGATTGTTTATGAATACCGTATATTACTTATATAGCAAAAATATACGTAACAATTACAGAAGAAAATTTAATGATAAAATCTACAACTCAACAATGATAAATAGGAAACACTATCATTAATATAAGCAGTGGGCCTATCCCGTAACTCTGAAAGCGATAGCGAGAGTTGCGCGAGCGGGACCGCGCATAGTGCGACTAAGCTGGTACGAGCGGGATGGCATGCTCTCGCAATCAGAATCACGAACGTTTCAAAGTTAGAGGATAGGCCCGCAGATCAAAACGCTTATGGATATAGATTCTTTCGAGACTGTTTCACTTTTAAAAAGTTAATTCTTTTGACGATATCAGAGAACGAGTCTTTGAGAAATCAAATGAGTTTACGGCACTAGAACTTGAAACAATTTGAAGTAAATTGCGTAAGTAATTATGAAACTTGAGCCAATTTAATGTTTTCTGACAACAAATTGCCAATAATCTACTGCGAGAAAACTTGTTTGCTGTTTAAGCTAATTTTATAGATTACAGGGGCAATGTGTTGACTCGAAATTGTAAAGCTACGAAAGATATTGATATTATTGTAAATGAAGTAAATAGGAACGGCCTTAGATAAACTCTTTTGAAAGAAGACACACAGAGAAAACGCGGGCATCACCGTGAAACTATCAAAACTCAGCAAAAGAATCTATAGTAAAACGGTCCGCTGATTATGGTATATCTTTATGCATAATTTTATGTAACTTGATGACGCAACATAACTTAGCGCAAAACATTTGAGATATTTTATACAATGGCTCAACCTTTCCGCTGCTCGAGAAGTTTAAGTCAAGTGATGTTTATGAGACATTAAACATTGTAACGTATCTAACTTAAGATCTTTATCTTAAGATCTATGTTACCCATTAACGAGTAAATAAAGAATTGAATTGAACTAATACTATAATTCAGAGGAATATAGCTGCAGTCGTATAAGGACCAATAAAGCTTTGAGGAATAAAAATTAATACGTTCGTCACGAGGAAAAAAACTTCGTTTGCGCGATTCAGAATAACCTATGACAATATAACCTTAAATTACAATTGTCAGTCCATACAAAACGTCAAAAAATTGAAATTAACTATAGGGAGTAACTTTGTCTCTCTGGATGTTTGTCGCGTTATCGCGGCTAAACGGCTGAAAGGATCTTCATAAAATTTGATGAGGAGTTACTGTATATCACAAAGACGGACATAGGATACTGTTTTATGTCCACGCGAACGAAGTCGCAGGTAACTCTTCTATTTACAGATAATTTTATACGTACACGTCAAACTAATAAGAACGAGTTAGATAATTGTATTAGTTTTAATTTGTCCTTGTTTGTTTGTTTCATGGGCAATAAAAATACTACGTATATAAAAAAAATATTGTAGCGCAAAAGTTCATAAAACTATTGAACAAAAACAATCAAAATTTTAACATGTTACACATACATTTACTTAATTAATATAATATAATCCATTTATAATATAATATATTTTATTTCGTGACCAAATTGTTATCTTAAGCTATTTTATTTAATGATGATAACTAATTATATACTTATAAATTTCATGCATGCATAATTATTAGAATTAGATTAAACACAGTGACTAAATATTTAAAAGTAAATAATCGTTGTATAAGTTTCAATAAGAAGTTTAATATACCGGCACTTTCCATGATGAGGACAGAAATTTCAAAAAAGCCGATGTTCGAGGGTGAATATCCTCAGTCAAGAAATGATAAAAGGGGTAAACTTCGCGATTTCTATTCTCAATAAAATAATAGACGACGTAACTAATTTCAACGTTCATGTTATGTATTACGTAACTATAGGACATTAAAATAGCAGCAAAGTATGGTAATACGATGGTAAGCTGTATGACCGAACAGACCGTTCTCCGATCACCCATCGCATTAACATTTGGTATACAATCCGAGTACCTATATCTACAATCGTAACACAACAAAATCTTGGCATAACCTACATTTCTTTTGCATTTGGCACACCAAATGCATGTGCTATAATTATTTCAACCAAGTACTGCTACGGGGCTATACTATCACTTCCTTCTTAATTGGATTTTTTTCGTTTTATTATTGTCGGTTTATGTTTAAACATGACACGTTTTTGGAAGATTTGCTTCAAAAGTTACTAAAAGTTTTTTTTAAAGAATTGTATCATGGTATCAGCGATATTTTTTATTTCGAATACTAGAATACTTTGACTAGCCTCGTGGCTCAGTAGTTTGATTTCCGCCTTCTGAGCTGTAGGTTGTGGGTTCGATTCCCACCCAGGACAAAGATTTGTGTGGTGAACTTGGATGTTTGTTCTTTGTCTGGGTGTTTCTATGTATGTTATGTATTTACAAAAAAAAAAGTATTTATGTATTCTATCGGTTATCTGGTTCCCATAGTACAAGCTGCTTAGTTTGGGGCTAGTTGGCGCTGTGTGTGAAAAACGTCCACGTTTATTTATTATTTATTTATATCAAACAATTTTTTTTTTTACATGAGTACGAGAGCATGCCGCATTGCCGATGCATCACATATATTTCATAATAAAGACGGTTCCAATAATAGTTTTCTGATATAGGTACTTAATGATATCATGTCAATATCTATCTCATAATTTAAGCTTGGAATCATCCTTCATGGTCTCAAATCTCGACTAATATAATTTTGTACTAACAATTCTGACATTTGTCTGCTGCTATTGTTAAATGATTGAAACGGAGTTTAACCTGGGACCCTATTCCTGTGCGCTTGAGATTATCTCGGTCACTCTCACTCCCATTAAATTCTAAATTAGAGAGACAGTGACCGAGATAATCTCGAGCGCACAGGAATAGGGTCCTGCCAAATAACAGTTTGTTGTATGTCACAGTTTCAGATTATACCAGTTTCAGAACAACCCTGTACTTTATAACTAAATTACAAAGTCATAGTGCCACTAGAGTAGTTAGCTGTGTATTTTAGGACACCGATCAATAGTCTTCAAAACACGGAGGACTACTTAAATAAACATAACATATTGTTCTACTCATACTCGTACAAACAAACATTATGTCTGCTAATGTTTAGTTTAACATTAAAAATGCTACTAAGTTTTGCTGATTTATTTCGGACTTTGGTATAACACAAAAAACGACCTTGTGGAATGCGATCGAATGATTTGATTTTTATTTGTTTGACTTTGATTTTCTTGTCTAGTTTTTTGCTAGATGTCTTTGGCCTAGCTTAGTATTTTTAAGGTCAATAAAAAACAGATATCTTAAAATAATTTCTGTCTTTTCTTCATAATTTTTTATGTTGGCCATTTTAAGATATTAAGCATGGGTGAAATTGAATAATTCTCTTATAAAAGAAGCACCATTTCGAGCACAGATAAATAAAACGCCACTTATAAGTCACCATGAGTAAACGAGAAATTGCTGCAAGACTTGGCAGCGGAATTGCGGTAATTTTTAATTTGTTACCGCATTCATTACTTGATGACCTACGACTCGGCGATTTCAAATTGAAATAATGTTTCACCGACTATTTAGTTAGGTATGTAACGGATGCTAATAATAATACTCGCATGTACAGCTAAGATACATCGAGAGATGTTTTAAACTAATATCTTCCGCGGGCTAGCAATTTCCTTATAGAGAGTAAGATGCAAGCGATATTATGGAAGCAATTACGAGAGAAACACTGTTATCAAGCACGATACAATTAAGATTATTGTAATGGAAGCTAAAGCTGTAAATAGCTTTAATGGTTTTAATGAGTTGGCAATGAAAAGAAGGCATTTATGGAGATTCAAACAGAATTATTTGAATAATTAACAGCTACAAATTAATTAAATTGAACAAGTAAATCAATTAACGTTAATCAGAACTAAAGAACGTTTTGATGACTTTGGTATAGATGTAGATAATTATCATCAGATGCCTGAACACAAGCGACTTGTTGACGATAAAATACATGTATTTACACTATTGACATAAACACTAATTGAAAATACGTGTTCTATGACGAGTTGACGACATTAAGCAACAGTGTATTGATATTACTGAAACAAACAAAACAGTATAGGTACCTAAGCAATATATGGCTATGAAAATTAGAGTAACAAGACACATACAGGATGGTCAGAACGGTGACGTCAATCCGAAAAATGTAAGTTCCTCAAACATAAAAAAAAAACAATGATATAACGTGGCTTAACTGTATAAAGCAACAGTGTATTGAAATTACTGAAACAAACAAAACAGTATAATTCAAGCAATATATGGCTATGAAAATTAGAGTAACAAGACACATACAGGATGGTCAGAACGGTGACGTCAATCCGACAAATGTAAGTTCCTCAAACATAAAAAAAGTACAATGATATAACGTGGCGTAACTGTATAAAAGAGAATGAAACATAAAATAATGTTTATCTTATAGAACGCAGACTGAGTATAATCTATTTATGAGAATAAAATGGAAGTAAAAGTATTTTCTTGTGGTATGTAATAAATCCCTCAAAGATACGATAAAGATCTGATCATTGATTGTGATTTAGCACAATAAAGATAACTCGTTTGATGGAACTACTTTTGCTAGAGTAAAACACGAATTTGCAAAGCGAACACATCGTGTTGAAATAGACACTCAATGACATGAAAGTTTCCAGACATAAAGCAGCCTATAAAGCTTAAGATCCAACGTTTCGCTCCGGGCGCGAAATTCAAATTTTCTTGCGTTTAATGTCAATTACAGGTTAATTACTCATCGTAGGTTCATGAAAACTAATTTTGCGATAATAAATAGGTTGTTTCAAGAAATTACACCAACCAAAATTTCAAGTTGAAAGCATGAAATAAGTACATTTCCCACTAAACCAAAAACCAAGATGAAAATCAGCTTATTTAAATTTGTAACTAAACCAATGTTTTCTATGTAATCATTTAACCCGTAATTTCTTAAAACAACTTATTTATTGGCGCAAAATTGGTTTTAATAAATCCACGATGAGTAATTGAGTAAGAGTAATTGAGCTGTAATTGACAAAAAACGCAAGAAAATTTAAATTTCGCGCGATGAGTGAAACGATGCACCTTAAATGAGATATAAGGAATGGTCTGTTGACGTAGAAATCAAATATTTGTCGATTTAGAACTTAAGCTTTCACCACAATGTGCCCACTTTTAGATAATAATGTTATTTACTTACAAAAATAGGTACTACTACAACAACAGCGAAGCAGAACAAATATTAATGGTCATAAAAAAATATCTGCATATTTAAACGAAGTAAATGATTAAATATAAATTAATTAGTATACGTGTACCTTTAAATAGTATACGTGTACGTTTTCTATGTTATTAAAGTTTTGTCAAAGTCAATAGCGTTGCTAGGGTTTAGTCGGACAATTTTAATTTAAAGTTTATTTAAATATATTTTTGACGGATGCTTTATAAGACAAACAACCTCTTCGGAAAGTTTCAGCCTGATATAACTCAGGCTGAAACTTGCGGTGGATTTCATAAAACTGAAGGATTATAAATTATTTAATCCTGAAATATTTCAAAAGGTTTCAAAGTTTTTAAGCCCCGTGTTCTATCGCGTTGTTTAGAATTCCAAGATCGGGATGTAAAATGGTAAGCAAACAGATAAAGATTTATTGCATTATCATTTGCCGGCGATATTTTACCACGCTTTTTGTCTCTATATTTATTTATAAAATACTAGTTGCGCCACGCGGTTTTACCCGCGTGAAAAATCCCTCAGGAACCATACATTTTCCCGGGATAAAAAGTAGCATATATGTCACTCTCCGACCCTTAAACTATATCCATGCAAAAATTCAGGTCGATCCGTTTCTCCGTTGCTGCGTGAAAGATCAACAAACAATCCAACAAACACACTATCGCATTAATAATATTACTTAGCAGAGATAAATAAAAAACGGGTTTACTTGAAATAACTAAAGTAAAATTACCAAAATAAAATGATGTTAATAAATTATTATAATCAAATACTTGGTCAACGAAACAGGAGGATACCTAACTTTTGTGATATAGATTGTACTTTTGCTTGCTTCAAATAAATTGCTATGCTATTTTTCCATAAATACTGTTTTTAACGGTCGGTACTGTGTATTGAATAACTTAAAAGCACGTTCACGTACTCGCGTTAATTAATGGAACGAGCTATTAGCACTTGCACAACTCTCGTAATTACAACAGTACGAGTAAACCCATACGCGGTGTTCTATTGTTTATTCAACATTAGTAACGCTATATATATGCTCGTTATATGAAAACTCTTTCAACAATATTGAAATGTTTACATAATTTAATCTTCACATGCTCCAAACAAGTTAAATTATTCAAAACAAACTCGAGCCGGTATAGATTCAGTATATATTTCGTACAATATCCGTTGTACAGGATAAGTTTCCGTTCCACAGCTGATCAGCTTATAAACAAACTCACCTTACGACATTACGGTAAACAATCACATCGTCGTAAAATGTTCGATAGCAAAGTAGCACAAACTTCCTGTGTGCACTCCTTTATTGGTACAAAACCGACGACACGCGATTTCCGTGTACTAAAAATATTTAAAGATTTAAAAGGGTCGCGTTCGGCGTGTGGTGTCGTGGAGGACAAAGGGCGTGCGTCCCCGACAGCGGCCGACCGAAGACTGGCTGGCTGCGAGTCAGGTCGGTGCGAGCCACCAGGTGCGACGAGGAGGTACGACCGCTCGCCTGCCGGGCTAATTGATGTGGCATCTGTGACGCGGGACCACTGAACCCTTATCAATCGATCTCCATCGATATATTAAAAGAGTGAAATTTGATGTTCACATAACAAGACCGCTCAGTGATCGTCCTCGACACGCAACTGCAACGATCCAATTTGTACGAGACAAGTGCCTTGAACAATAAAATCGAAATGTGGTGAACGCGTAACGAGGTGAACGATGTACGGATGCCAGATTCAATAACTATGTCAGCCGCGGACTCATTCAGCGATAAAACTATTGCATTTTATTGCTTCGAAGATTTACTGGGATGGGAACGTGACTATCGACGATTCAGAACGTTATTTTGATAAAATCCATCACGTAAACTGACAGTACTGATTATTCGCGAACATAATGCATACTTTATCAGGTGAGTCATAAACATTGGAGCAACAACACAAACCGTCTCTAAACTCAGGTACTTCAAGTAGCATTAAAAGGTGAAAATAATAGTTATATTTCTATAGTTAGGCGAATAGTTGTGCATTCTTTTGGAAACGCATT
This sequence comes from Apocheima hispidaria, assembly GCA_947579745.1. NCBI lineage: Eukaryota > Metazoa > Arthropoda > Insecta > Lepidoptera > Geometridae > Apocheima > Apocheima hispidaria. The sequence goes on along the minus strand of OX388157.1, from coordinate 4,434,581 downwards.
AATAGAGTGTATTACCGGATTTATGACTCTTTCGTCAACTGGACCCGCTCCAAACTGGTCCCGTGGGATCAGTTGACTAATTCATTAGTTTTATTATTTTTCTTTAGTTTATCAGCTTAGTGCTTAGTTGTGCCGACTGCTCAAGGGCAGGACGGGTAACCAAACGTGGAGACAGTTGCGGCGCTTCTTGGAACAATAAATAAACTAACTAAATAGCAAAGGGGCCGATAACTTTACTACCTTGAGCTTTTGTCTGTGATTATTGAGTTAGTTAGTGTTTCGTGAAGATTGATAAACCTCTTTAGAGGTTTGGTGTAGCGGAAATGTTTTCAATCAATTAGCAAATTAATGTAGTGTAAAAATGTTTTGTGAAACTGAAACGCGATCCTTAACGGGTGGCCTTTTGGAGAAACTCAGAGTCGCACAGCGGGCAATCGAGAGAGCTATGCTCGGAGTTTCTTTGCGCGAAGTACCAAAGTTACCGACATAGCTCTCTGGGTTTGCAAGCTGAAGTGGCAATGGGCAGGCCGCATCGCTCCAAGAACCGATGAGTAAGAAAGGTTCTTGAGTGGCAACGACGATCTGGAAGGAGGCCTCCCACTAGGTGGACTGACATTTTGAAGGTCGCGGGTAACCGGTGGATGCAAGTTGCCTTTGTTCAGCAGTGGACGTCTTCAGGCTGTTGACGATGATGATGAGTTTTTTTTTTTGTAGCTATTTTATAAATATATTAAAACAGGGCCGATGGGGAGTTTTTTTTGTGATTAACTAGCTGACATTGTAGAGAGACAAAGTAGAAATGCACGGTTCAGTAGTGGCCAGTAATAGAACTGGCGGTCGTGGTTACTCTCTAACCAGTTAGCATTCTTTTATTTTCAACCATTTAGATGAGGAGTGTGTATTTCCAGTTAGGAGCGAGATCTTGGTATCGTAAGCCTGCATACAAATTATAAGTTTAACTGCAGAAATGTGCTTCGGTATTTTTAGCAGCGTTGAACAGAAAATGTGTTTTATTGAAAACTTATTAACTTCTACCTTAATCTCTTGTATGTTAAAACACGTTTAATATAGCCAAGTATTTTGCTTGGCTAGCGTATGCCACGTCAAATAAACACCTACCGAAAAGTCCCGTTTGGACACGAACTCCTTAACCAATAGACACTTCAAAATAAGTGTTTCTTATGGAACATCTAAATCACCTGAAAGTTTCCAAAATAAATCATTGTCTAAGAAAACGGATATTATTAAACAATTTTCAGTCTTTATACCCGGCTGCCTAAGAACGAGAGTAATGTTTTTGGGGTGTATAAGTATTTAAGTATGTTTGTGTATTAACCTCCTGTAGCCTAAACGGCTTGACCGATTGTGACGACTGAGGTGTCGTTGGATTCGTCTTTACGTCCTGAGTGACACAGGCTACATTTTAGTCGGGTCATTTGTTTTTCTTTTAATAATATTTCTTGTAGCTTAGGTGTGTACAAAGGGTGACAACAAATTTGGTTAAGGATAAGGAGGCACGCCTGTATTTCTCAAACTCAGGCTGGCATTGACCATTTTTGAAATAAGTAAAATACACGTGTGTCACAGTAATTTTATATTTTTTTTCAAGCTTTTCGAGGTACCTTAGCTATGATCTTTGTATTATTTTTTTTGCCTGTATCTAGCGGGTAGTCTTCCCTTTTTCCAAGTCAGGTTCCGACCTTTGCATATCTGGACCTGGCCACCTCTGCGAAACGACGTGTGACCCACCCATCTTGATCTTTTGTACGTTTATGTACACAAAGTTAGCATTTCTAGTTTATCGCAATAATTTGTGTTTAGTTTTAAGTACTAACAGGTAACATAACCATGATGTGACAGCAAAAAAAATATACATACGTGGCAGTTTTTTTCTGAAAAATAAGGGGACTGACGTTATCACATGGAAGGTCAAATCTAAATAATGACAATTTGTTTGGAAAAGCTTATTTATTATTCTTTAAAATTCAACCTACCACGCAATTAATTGGAAAGAATTGGATTTAAAAAAAAAACGCTTCATTCTGGGTGTCGTAAGCATTTATAATTTTGTACCTTTTAAACTATTTAACTCGGACATACATACCTTTTAAACTACATACTCATATTTGGATAAATATGTGTAATATTACAATTGCATATAAAATCCCAGAATTTCATAATAATAACACATGTCATGTCCAATGCAAACACTTGTCAAATTAATAGGATTTATGCCCTACAGCACTAAACTTTGACGGCTCCTAAGACGTACCTAACAATGGAAAATGCGTCGCACCAAACTTAGGAGGTTGCCTCAATGCGTAAGACATGTTTAAGACATCGATTGCATGTCTTAAGGCTGTCAGTGTCAAACAAAACTGTCATAGGTACCATAGCAATTTATCATTCTTTCATTCGTTTCATTCAAACGTCAGTTGTAGGAGTCACATAACGTAAGCTGGTTGATGCAGAGGAAGTTGATGCCAAAGCCCGACTTAGTTTAAGTGATGCTTAGCTAAGTTTTATTGTTGTTGACTTTAGTGCAAACGGACATTAATGAAGCGTTGTCATATTTATGTGCCTTCGAGCCAAGTGTTATCAATATCACTGCCAATGAAAATTAATGGGATTTACTATCAGGTGCTAAAAATAACACGTGAATGAGATAACGTTGTGTGTTGTTAGTGCCGTGTGTTTTCTACTTGACTATCTCGTTACAATGCGACTGAGTTTTTTTTTCAAACACCTAAACCTTTGACTCCTATTAAAACTGTCTTTGTGATGAAGTAACTTTCCTACAATATTTTTACCAGTTTTTTCTTCTATTCTTTAGTAGGCAGAAAAAATAAGTAGTAAATTAAATCATCTTACTTTTGTACTTCAAACTTTTGACTTATCAGTTTCTAACCTTCATCAGGACTACGATTAATATTTAAAACGTTGAAAACAAAAGCTGTTTATTATGCAAACTTGCAGAACAAGTGATCGGTCAACGTTGGTGAAATTAACATTTTAGCGAAGTAGTTATAATACACGCAGTAGCTGAGCCAGTTTTTACCTATCTAAACGCCTACAAAAGCTCACACGTAAAACCTATAGTTTAAGTTTAAGTCGAGGTCCAATCGCAAAACAACAAAAAATATAATTTTTCGAAGTGACGAGATTACTTAATCAGGTGCAAAAAATACTGCAGATAGAAAATAAAACTGAAATTACTTTTAACCAAATAATATTTCGAAAATCTGTCTTAGTTACATAATAAAATATCGCAAAATTACCCCCTGAAAAACCCTTCTGAAATCAAATTCTCTGAGTTTTCAGCGGCAACTACAAATTGCCTATTATCCAGGCTGATCAAGTATGATATGCGATTTTCAACTTTAAACCTTATACCTTTAAACGGGACAATACTCATTTCAAATCACGATCAGTCCTCGCCTTAATAGTATAATATCCAAACCGGCATACCACATCCGCACAAATATTGTACATTTCGCGCAAACTTTCTTGAGCAGTAAAGAATTGATGATTAGTGGTATATCAATTTTTATTCTTTTCCAGTATTATTGCCGGGTCCGAGTGGAGTACGTCCCTAAAATAATGGTGACCAAGTATAAGAAACCGGGTCCGTGGCAGTCCTATCCAAAGATGGTATATAAAGTATATAAATATGTATAAAGTATTATAGTAAATATTGTAGTAGGCGGAAACGAACTTAATGAGTTACATAGTAAGTATATTATGCCTTACAGTAGGCTGAAATATGCAAAATAAGAATTCGATGTCGGACTAAGATTTAGTCACGCTCAAGACACACAAATCGGCTGAGTATGCTTTCGCCTCTCCAGAGTTCTCAACCGAACGCAGTCTAGTATTCCGAGTGGCTCACCCCCGAATACTGAAACGTTTGTTAACTTTGACGACAGATTAAGTCTGTTGATGCCTTTGTCATTTGCTTAGTACCAGACAAAGGCAGCATTAGAATTAATCTGTTGTCAAAGTTAACAAGCGTTTCAGTATTCGGGGGTCAGCATCTCAAGGCATAGGCACGACTGGGCAAAGACCTTCTCAAGCTCGGGGATTTTAGGATAGACAGCGAGACGTAATTGCAGCGACAACGCAACGTAGCTACTGTAACAGGAATCGACCCCGAACCGTACAGGGTTCACTGGCTTGTCTCGAGGCGAGGCGATAACTTTACGATACTGTACGTTGAAGTGTGGAGTTTCATAGAAATAATACAGAACGGCAAGAGGTTGAGGCAATGCCGATCTTATGCTGAATTTATGTGTTTGTGTACCTATAAGCAGATCAAGTAATTACTCGTGGGATGCACATTTCTATTGGAACAACAGAATACCGCCCGCAAACATTATTTAGGTCATGTCCAACCGCAAAACTTGTAAACTTGTTGTATTGTCATCGAGACTGCGTTAACTCGTTAGCATTACAACAGATGGGTTCAAGTATATCTTGTACTGTTGAGAGGAAAACACGTATATATTATATGATTTCTATGTTTTGCAGATACTTCTTTTGGGGAAAATATAGAATTATGTTATGGAGTTATCTTATACCCGAAAGCTGCTTAAAATGTTGTTTATATTTCAAGTACACTTGGTTACAAGTAGATGAAAACTATAATATTTATCTTTGAACTTTGAGAGAATGCAGCGAGTTGGAAACACCCCGTCAAGTGTAGGAATTTATCCTGTTGACTTATTTGTTTGATAATGTTAGAGTCAAACGTCATACCATACAATGCTTATTCTTCCTATCAGCTCGTTCACTAATGGACGAAGAATTGAGGGGTTGCCATAATCCCCACGCTCGGCTTGAAGATCGCATAATTTTCATCGTTTACTAAGAAGATGCTGCTGGTGGTCTGGTTCTGGTCGCAGTTTTAGGACATACCGTACTGCATATTCGCCGTGCTGGATCAAATAATTGTGTGTCGCCTAAGTATCACGAACATGCCGTCCAGATTAGGGTTCAAAGAGCAATAAATAATAATTGAATCTTTTGATGTGTGACCAAAAACCGCCAAGCCTTACGTGTGATTGTGTATTTGTATATTCTTCTTGTTCGTGCAAATAACGTAATATAAAAAAAAAACACGTTGTTTTTGGGCGAATGAGGCAAATACTTAAACACGAATACCGATGTTATATAGTCACTTATTTAAAAGTCTATTCCTGGTTTCAATAGAGCTACGAACAAATCTTAAAACCGGAATCATCGATATTATTCCGCGATCTGTCTTCGTAACTTGTCTCCGCAAAACACGCAACACGTACAAAGCTGACAAATTATTGCAGATTTCTTCAAAATCTATTATCTATGTTATTCTGTTGATATTTCTAATGAGAAAGATAGTAACTGAAATAATTTCGAGCGAGGCAGAATACGGTCTTTGGTGAAAGACCTCATCATAGAGCTTTCGATACGTTTCAAAACTATTTGGCATCAAAATTTATTAACGGAGTCATTAACAAAATAATAAATCAATGAAATCTGGACAGCGGAAAAGAGATTAATTTCAGTTTCAGGCAAGCTAAACGATAATGGATGTAAGGTACGATAATCCGTTCGATTTATTTACAAAAACCTTTCGTGCAGACCTTAAGTGAGCACAAAGGCAAGTAATCATAACAGGCAGCCAAATTTTCTCTGCCATCATAAATCCATGTCCGAATCCCAGATACGTTACGTCATCTTTCCAAATTGAATCCAAATATAACGCTAGATATTGCTTGGTTTTAATTAGTCCACAATTGGAGCGAAAAGGACCACAGTCGTGCAAATAACGCTGCTATCTAAATAGAGAGGGCGTACAATTAGCTCTTGGATATTTGAGTCAAGGCTTTGAAGCTTTGGGGTCCTTGAAAGCAGTTCGTACTTCAATCCTTGAGAACCCTCAATGAGGAGAGCTTCTAAGAACATTCCCCTTAACCAGTCAATAGGTCTATAAGCGATGTTACGTCGTTTCCCTTTTCCGGTTGCCCTTTCGCCAATACAACATCGGCCCCTAAAAACAATAATGTACCTATTTTAACTGACGACGAAAACCATGTTTCCGTGTCGACGTGTAGATTGTGTAGTGTGTTTATCTTCAAGTAACTTCTATGTCGTTTTCTAGTTTTTGTATTGAAATCAATCAGAATTTATTTGAATGGCAAGAACATTCTCCAATAAATGATTGCAGTATCCTAAGAATAATAATTGCTAGTGCCTTTGTTGTAGGCGTTACCGAAGAACTATTTTGATGAACCACTCCCAGATCAATATGAAGATTTTAAAGACACTACTCGCATCCGGTCTTTATTGCTGAAAAATATTGTTGTTTCTGTTCATGCTCATATTATTTAGTTTGAAGAAATATTAATTTCTTCTAAAGATATATTTTGTAAATTCAAGTTAGCTACACATCTAGCAAGGGCGCAGACTGTTAAAAACAACACAACAACTGACATAGCACAACACCGTGCTAAATGGAAAACATGGACAAGGAAGACCGATCCCGAGTAAATAGGAGGAAGAAGTACTGAGCTGCACAACCTTTTGAAACTTATATATATTTTAACTGAACAGACTTAACCAGAATAAATTACCCAAGTCGATCGTAACCGTGCACGCTTTTAGAAGAGAAGCCCATCGCGCAATATTTAAATAGGGCAAGCTTGAATTGTCCCGGAATAAAGAATGCCGAGTATTTTATTGGTTGGGAGTCGAAACTTCCTGGATTCACTCACGCAACTATAATCCAGACATGATATCAGTTAAATTTAAACTGTGACGGTATTTACCAACATTCTAGTATTTAGTATCGGTAACAGTGAATAACTTATCATATAATCTTATTGTACCTAAACCTTCTAAAATAACATTAGGATAACATTTCGTTATTCTATAGAAATACAATAACTATACAGTAACAAGTTATATATCAGAAAAAATATATAACTCGTACCAATGCCGCCGTATTAAAATGCTTATAAACAATTTTTTATGGAATTTTGACTATGCTGATTTCACAAATGATACTGAATGTAAGGCTTTTTCTACTTCGTCTTTATAAAGTATTTTCTAAGGATATGCGCCAGATAAAATAACGAGCTAACTTTATTTGGGGCATTCATCCCCATTAGTGTCTGCCTGTGTTGAACATTCGTGCAATCTTAAAAGAAGCACCCTTTATAAAAACGCACGTTGACTCCAGTATACAGAGTCAACGGACTCTCGATTAGAAAATTAGATCGTCTGAGAAAAATAAAAATCAATATATTTTTATACTATGAAATTGAATTTTATTTAGAATATTAACTGATTTATTTCAAATGAAATCTCATCTCTGCAAAATGTATTCCGCTATTGCAGAAAACAACAAGAATTACTTACGACTTCAGAAAATGTTTATTTGGAATTTTGGTTATCTCAAAATGTTTCAGTTCAAATTATTCTGAAGGTATTTTCAAGCTATTCAGTACTGCGCAAGTTGTTACCAAGTTTGAAATATCGACGGTCCAAAGCTGCAAGTGCTGAAGGCATGTTGTTTCTGCTTAAACTTCATATAAATTTCAGGGCACGTTCAGAATGCGACTGAAGACCAAAATATCGGTGTCCGCTGTCGGCGACATACTGTGCAACAGTGACAGGAATAATCCCATAATGTATGCCGACCCTGCTGAGCTGCTCAGTCCGAGTTAAGAAAAAAGGTATGTTTCAAGATTTAACCATATTAATTTGTAAATGGAGAATTTGTCTTAAATTGGTTCTTGCTAAAATGGATGAAAATAGTAATTTCACACTACTATAAATGTGAAAATTTGTGTTTGTTACTGAACGCAGTAAAAGCTAAAAGGATTTTTATGAATCAAATCAAATTTTATCACGATCCGTTCAGCCGTTTAGCCGTGATAACGCGAAAAACATCCAAGATAGAGATACAATGTTACTTCACATAGTTCGCTAGGTGGCGTTGATAAATTTTTGTGCATTTTTTAACGTTTTGTATGGACTGACAGTTTTAATTTAAGGAGTTCTGAATCGCGCAAGCGAAGTTTTTTCCTGGAGACGAACGTATTCAAATTATTGGTAGCTTTACTGGTCCTGATTCGACTGCGGCTATATTCCTCTGAATTATAATACTAGTTAGGATTAAAACATTAGCTATTTATTTATCGGGGACAATATTCGGTTATATAGGAAACTGGTGAGACCGTGCTGCTAGTTACTTAACGCTAACATCAATATGACTGCTTTTAGTAAATTCTGTTTAAGCTTGCGTAGAAAAATGATAGTGATCAAGGAGGAATATTAATTTCATAGCGTACGTCGTTTGAATATAATAATAATCGACAGAACAAAAGCTTCTTGATGGTCTGGTATTATGGTAATTTCCTCTGCAATCTAGCTTTATGCAAGTTTAAATTTAGTAAGTATTGTTTATAGTAGCATTTACTAATGTTTTTGATTTCTCACGCTTGGCGAAGGTTAGGAACTTCTATTTTAGCCATCCCGTGAAATACTTTTCAATAAACGAAAACTGAATGAATAAATTAAAAAGTATCTAAAGTGCAACTGTTCTTATTGATTTGCAAAGTCTAATAACAAAATATATCCAGATGCTCGGGCGCTTATCTGAATTTAAAATTAATTTTTAATAAAACTGTATGGAAACTAGTACTAAGAATATGAAATTCAATTTGTCACGAATCGAATTATCTAAATCCATTGAAGTTAAAATAAAGTTTTTAGTAATCTTTCATTAATAATTTTGTGACTAATATAGATTAGTTAAATTGTCTTATTACTCCGCTTATTTTACGTAAATATTTGTGGAAAATATATTTTGTTCTAAATTAAGTTCATTTCTTTAAATTTGTTGGCGAACTTTGCAGACTACCGATAGAATGATAAAAATAATTAGAATCAAAGGCGTTCAAGTATTTCTGGTCGAAATCTTTGAAATGTTCAGCACTTGATAACGAACTAAACGAAGGTTACCAAATATCTTTCATTCGTCAATTTCTCACCCTTTACCCACTTATTTTTAGGTCGATCTAGGCTTCTTCAATTTATACATCCATTCTACCTCCCAATCGTAACCCAGTTCTCTCCTTTTGTTTTTTTGTCTTATTTAGTCTAGTCCTGAATAATTTGGATCAGTCGGGTAGTCGTCATTCGATACCAGGGGCCTTATCCCGTAACTCTGGTGGCAATGGTCATACCGTGCCGTCCCACTCGCGCCAACTTACTCGCACCATGCGAGCGAGCGGGATAGCAAACGAAGACCATCGCCACCAGAGTTACGAGATAAGGCCCCAGGTCGCTCGTTCCAGAGCTGTAACAGTTTTTTAGTAGACCAGTCGATTGGTATCTTTCAGATGTTGGGCAACCACTCGGGGGTTTGTCTGCCAGTGCCTCAGGATTTATTTGAATCGCAGCCCAGTTCTTGATATTTACGTCACCGAGCAATTAATTGGAGTGAACATTCGAACACGTGAATGACAACGGTATTGATGTGCGGTAACAGTACGTGTCGCGACTGGCGGGTCGTCGACCGACCGCGAAGGCCGCCCCGTGGGTCGTGACGCCACTGCCTGTCCAAATACAAATCAGGGATATTCAATGGGGAGGTAGTGCGACAAACCAATCTGTAGAATTGTGTGGGGATGGGAAAACATCTTCGTTTTCTCTGAACAAAACTAATAGCCTAATTCCTTGGAAAAAGTTAGTTCCTTCATTTAGTATTATTTTGTGTATTTCTATTGTATGTACGTATATCATATTTATTGTATTTATTTATACGTATTATGTAGTAATTTATTAGAGAGGTACTTACCTGAATTTATGTACACCACCGACCGTTTTTCTCTTTAAAATTTCTGTCCACACTAGGTTGCCTGGAAGAAATCGCTTTAGGCGATAAAGCCGCCCATTATACTGCCGGATATTTAATTATTGTTTAATTTTAATTGTATTTTCGGTGTTTAATAAAGTTATATTGTATTGTATTGGTCACTTATAAAGATAAGTTGGTCGCAATTCTATATTACTAGTTGTTAACCGCGACTTCGTTCACGTGGACATAAAAAAGTATCCTATGTCCTTTTTTGTGGTATACAGTAAACTCCTTATCAAATTTTATCAAGATCTGTTCAACCGTTTAGCCGTGATAACGCGACAAACGTCCCGACAGAGAGACTCAGTTACTTACTATAGTTCGCTAGATGGCGTTGATCTGCTTTTGTGCATTTTTTGACGTTTTGTATGGACTGACAGTTGTAACGACGAACTTCTGAATCGCGCAAGAGAAGTTTTTTCCTCGAGACGAACCTATTTTTTTACGAATACGACTGCGGCTATAGTCCTCTTAATTATAATATTATTTAGGATATATAGTGGTGTATAATTACAGCAACGTAAAGAAACTATGTGCAAAAGAAATTAAACCTTACCAGCGGACACAATAATTAGTGGCCGACTAACCTTCACACTGCTCTGTCACACTTTGTGATCTGTATCAGTGCTATCATGATGTAAATTACTTAGTACTTAATAGGAAAAAAAAAAACAATGCGAAAGGTCAAAGTAAACATTGTTAGCCGTGTAAAATCCAGTTAAAAATAACGAATGGGCTTCCTGAAAGCACAAAACGTATATCCGCATCTATCTACAGGCGCTACGATAAGTGCATGTGATTGGTACAGATGCAAACAAAATCAAACAAAGTTTCCCCGTTAGCATGGTGTTTGTAACTGGGCCGAAATATCGGAAATTTAAAAGTTCAATAAATTGTGGTGAACATCCCGTAAGTCCTATTTCAAAAGCAACAACTTTATGAAATACATCATTTATGTTAACCATGAGGCTAGTAAAGGAGAAAGAGACGTCAAGCTGAAATCTTGTCAAGGTGGGACGTAGAACAAAAATTATAGGAAACTAGCTATTACCCGCGATTTCGTTCACGTGGACCTACAAAAAAATTAAAAGTATTCTATGTCCGTCTCCGACCCTTCAGCTATATCTAGGCAATACTTCGGCTTGATTCGTTCAGCCGTTTAGCCGAGGTAATGCGACAAACACCCAGACAGAGAACAAGAGAGACAGATAGACAGAGAGACAGAGTTACATTCGAAATTATAATATTAGTCAGGATTGAAAACAAATAAAACATGAACCTATGGCTTAATAAAAGCGTTTTAGGGATTCCGTTTATTAATTACAATATTAGTTAGGATATTTAATAATAAGCAGTTTAAGAGTTTACTACATTAAGCCACTCAAACTTTTAATTTCATTTTCATACATTGAAATGTTTTTAGTTCCAGTTTATGTTAAACTTTTGCAGTTGAAAGTACGGTTCAAATAATTATAGAAACCCATTTGGCTACTTGATACCGGTAGTAACTGTGCCCCACGTTGCATTTCTGGAGCCGGCCAGTGTGTCTGAAATAGCTTTGTTTGACTACGATAGTTAAACAGCTAACTATTTGGGGTTTTAGCGCTCTGTTGCCTACGAGGTTGCGAAATTATGGATTAACTATTTATTTATTTATTTAAAGAAACACCAACAGTATACATATTAATTATCATCTATAGGGTAACACTTTTTAAATTAGATACAGTTTAAATTTTTAAACTAACTGATGCCTGCGACTTAACCCGTGTTGCTGTACAACCTTCGATCTCTAAATACAAATTATAAATGATAATTTTCAAAACGAGCTTTCATCCTTTGTTTAATCCATAAAGGAAGAGAAATAAAAAAAATTAAAAACTGTTTACGCTTTGCGTTGTCTACATTGCGCGAACTTATCGTAAAATTATTTAAGATCATATCTCTGTTTTAAACACACAGAAACTCGCGCTCAGATCACTTCTCAAGACATTAACAATACAGACATAACAAGATCAAATTATTAACCAAATAATCGCTCAGGTGCATTAATACTATTGATAGGATCGGAAAACAAATACCAACAACTCCCTAGCATTTTTATGACTTATCATGAATCGTTCTCGTCCGACCATAGAAAAAAAAAAAAAAAAAGATTCAGTTCAAAAGATTGGGTGGTTTTAAAAGGTTCTTGTTGATGATTGATTGAACATATCGGGTTTGAGGATGCGGCTCTAATTGGAATAAGTTTAATAGGTTTTCTTCATGCATGCTTTTTCTGTATTGCAATGAAAAATCTAATGATTAGTCCTTCTCCTACGTAAACAGTTGCGTCATAGTTCTGGAATTACAACTCGTTTTGTGAGAATAATTATTGTTATTTATTGCATAATGCCTGTAAATTTCATATCAAATGGGACAATATAGCTAACTAGGCTTCAGAATGAAATGCCCTAGCTAAACATGGCACTGAAATTGCTTCACTCATTAACCAATAGCAATAGCGCATTACAGGTAACGTAAATTAATTTCCGATCGGCTTCGTTTTTAAATCAAATCCATCGAAATCCATCTCAAACACCGAAGAGAAATAAAGTTAGTATTAGAAAGTAAAAAAAAAAAATAAGAAATATTCCATCCATACTCTATTTACTTTTTGAGTTATGTTTTGCAACATAAAAACAACAAGAAGGAGAAACAGGAAACCAAGAGTACTTCCTTGAGTAACCCCTAGCTCGAAACATTATCAACGCAAGTGTAGCACGAAATGTCTACACAGAATGTCATACTACATGCATTCAATTTAGTAATACATTGGTTGCACCTAGAGCGGGCGAAGCGGGTTACCTATATTCGCGGCCCTGAGGAGCGGCGAGACGTCTGGCGCATTCGGAGGGAGATTTAGGGGTATATAGTCGTTCCACAGCTATCCCTTGCACATTTGCAAGTTTACGTAGAAATTGTCAATTTACAAAACCATAAATGCATATTTTTCCTTTTATTACGATCTCCACCGTCAAATTAATAAAAAGTTACAATCACTTTAAAACATTTATAATTTTATCATAAACAGACACAACAAAATGCGTTTTGGAAATTCACATAGTGATTTTATTGACCGAGCGAAGCGAAGGTCTCAGTGTTTACTGGGGCAAATCGGCATTTGTATGTATGTTTGTATGTTTGTGTGTTTATTTGTCCGATGATAACTTGCGAACCATTGATCCGATCTTCATGACATTTTGTGGGCAAGTAGTTCATTTCAATACAATTTTTAAGTTAACATGAGCTGAATCGGTCCAGGGGTTGTGAAGATATAAGGATCGCGAGGTCTCAGTTCAGCGCGAACTAGTAGTATCTTCAATAATGTGAAAAAACGCGAGCGGGACAACTGTGGACGCGGCTAAGGGCTTGAAGCGAGGGCATTTTAGGACGCTGCCTTTTATGCAAGGTATATTTTATGTTTATTTAAGCCGGTGGTAGTTATAGTGGTCATTTTTATTTTTTATATGGAATAGGCTCACGTTAAGAGGACAGTCCTTCCGCGAAGTTTTGACGCATTCGATATTTTAAATTGCATAGCTGTCGCTCTGTTTCTCGAGCGTGCAATAGAGAGAGTTAGAGATTAACTTTGTGATGAAATGAACGTTTAGAAATCTTTAGTTTTCTGTGTCAATGGCTTGGATAAACCATAATCTATGCCGCTATGTTTTGTTTTTTCAAAAAATGTTTATGGTATTCCAATAACCACTACTTTTAATCGTCGTATTTTCGACGCAAAAAAATAGTGCCTATAACAACGAAGATATTGCGAAATTAAAGAAAAAACAAACATACAAGCACGGTTTCCACGGTGTAGACAACATATAAAGAAATCATCGAAATCGGATAATATTTAGGGGTGGGTATCAGAATACGCTTTTTGTATGGACAAGATGGCGGTATACTCTATTCTTAACCTAGGGTAAAGAGACGTTTGGTCGAATGAAATCTTTCAAGTAAAGCAACAAGCAAGTCATTTGCATAAAAAAAAACGATCCGTCAAATGTAACGTTGACACTATGAATTAATATCTATCTTATTAAATATCTCATGTTGTCACTTCTATTCGCAATGGTTGTAAAACTTTACTGTTTCCCGACAAATAGTGTAAAGTTTCACATGTTTATACAGGGTGTCAGAAATACGACGTCGTTAAGATAATCGCTGTGAGCCCAAATATAACAGAACAACATTTAGGAGTTTGCGATGCTATGAAATTTACAACGAGTGTAGATAATTTAAGTTTCATGTCCTGTGCACCGTTTGTAGTACCGGTTAGTTGTCTTAATGGTTAATCGTTGTCAGTTCATAATTATTTTGTCACAATTTATGATTGATGTAACAAGGCAAACCTAAGACTGCAGGACTTCATACTTTGGGAAAATTAGCGAGGAAGCGATGTGAGTAAAATTTTAGTTACAAAATTTAGTTTTGCTTACAAAATATTGGCTTCGACCACTCTTTAAACTATACAAACCCCCGTATACTGAAATGTTTCTTAACTTTGACGACAGATTAAGTCTGTTGCTGCTTTTGTCATTTGCTTAGTGCCAGACAAAGACAGCAATAGGATTAATCTGTTGTCAAAGTTAACAAGCGTTTCAGTATTCGGGGGTAACAGAATTAAATTTAACTGCATCTTTTTTTTTTGTTCTTTACTCCACAGACTCTTGGGTCCGTGTATTTTCTCAGCTAAAACTTATTATAAAAACTAAATACTTTACCCTCCGCTTCACTTCTTTTCATTTCGATATGTCAGAAAAGAATGGTAACAAATTTAGAGCTGTCTAATTGAGTTTCGAGAATGTTACAATAAAATCGACATCAATACGCCACAAATTAGGGAGAGTAATGAGTTACGCTTCATCATCATCATTATCCTCCTCTGCCAGAAGACGTCCGCTGCTGAACAAAAGCCGGACCCTTGGAAAAGCAGGGGTAGGCATAACCCCCAGGCTTGTCAGGTCGCCTGGGGATTGCACAACGGCCACCGTTTGCTAAGATAACGCTGCTGCCCTTGCCCATCCACCGGTTGCTGTGGTCGCAGTTTAATGACACCTGGGTCCAAATTACGCTTATTCAAGAACAAACACACTGTATACACGCGGGGCACACGCATATCTGAATAATTAGATCAGCACGTGGCCGTATCTATTTTAATGAGCGACCTATTTGACGTCCGAACGACGAGAGGTCATAACAACGATGTACCGGTGTCCTGACACGGGCTCCGATTTTGTACGTTTTGTAACTGACACTTCTAAAATGTAGTTCTAATGGGTTGACAGTGGTGCTGTTATAATGGCTTTGCATTGGCAACGATTGGCATTTATTTATTTATTGAGATACGGCAACAGTGAACATATTTTATGATGCCCCGGTGGCTCAGTTGGTAGTGAACCTACCTTCTGTGTTTGGGGGCGTGGGTTCGATTCCCATCTAGGACAAACATTTATGTGATGATTATTTGTGTTTGTTCTATGTCTGGGTGTTAATATCTATATAAGTATGTATTTAAAAATATCTATGTACGTATATCAGTCTCTGGCAGCCATATCACAAGCTTTGCTTAGTTTGGGGTCAGATGACCGTGTGTGCAAAAATGACCCAGATATTTATTATTATTATTATTTTACATTCTTGTAATATATTTCAACATGAGTGGGTACATGGAACTGATATGATCACCCTTTATAGGCATACACAACGTTCGCCATAAATTGTGATTAGATAGGGAAATAAATAATCCTTTCCATCCTAAGGTTGCCTGGAAGAGATCGCTTTCAGCGATAAGGCCGCCATTTGTTACACTAGCTAAAATGTTTTGTATTCTGTCCTACTATGTACAATCTGGTGTGAACAATAAAGAGTTTATCTATCTATCTATCTATCTAAATAATATAAACGGAATGTTAGTTAGAACATATAACATTTTCTATGATAAAACAAAAATAAAACATCATAATCAAAACATTATTTATCTCTGGTTAGAGACTTCACTAGTTTGTTTTTGAAAACAGATATAGAATCGTTAAATACATCAAGATCATCCAAGTAAGCGTTAAATTCATTATAGTAATACCCGACTGCCCAAGAAGGATAAAGTTTTTGGGATTTATGTTTTCAGTTTCCAACTAATAATTTCGATCATGATGATGATGAGGTGTAATATCAAACCCAAGCCTCACCAATGCCTTATGCCTTAGCTGTAAGGTTGAGGATGATATTTAGGTATTTTTTTTACGTTAATAGTTAAATTAAAAAAAATGTGTTAAATACCAATGAAAAAATTATCGATACAAAATTGCAAAAAACAAGCGCATGACAACAAAATTTCTACTCCACAAAGTAACTTGTACGAGTTCATTTGTTTACCTATTCGGTGCTTGATATAATCGACACGCGAACAGAATGCGCTACTATTTGATTTATTGCTCGATATTGATGCGAATGCATCGATTATTTTCCAAGCGTATTATTCATTCTATGACAGTTTTATTGAATACCTGCTCGTTTTTTGTATGAAATGAAAGCATCGATGCGCGCTGTACGTTGTTTTTCGAAAGAATGAGATCTGCTAATGAGGTTCACGGATCACCGTCTAACAAACGCGAGGTAGAGAGGGAAAGAGAGAGTACATTTATTCTTATTCTCTCTCGTAGGTCCGCTGTCCGTGGATTTCAGGTGTGTTAACGCTATTAGGTTTTACTCGTTACCAACTTGTTACTAAGTATCGTGTGACCGTTGAACGTGAAAGGGAACATTTTAGTTTCATTGAAAGGAAAGATGCACGATACTCGTAAAGTCGCCAATACTAATACGCTAAAAAAAATGACGCGTACAAAAATACAAAATACCAACATAAAAACAGAAAGCTCAATACCGCGAAAATAAAAATTCACGCTAATAAAAATGACCACCCTTATAAATAATTTATGCTTTCAACTGATAAATAGCAATATATTAATGTTTTTTTGGAAACTTACATTTCTGTAAGCGCACTTTAAAAATATTAAATAAAATGATGGCTTTTTAATGCATCTTCTTTGTAATTCAGAAGCAATATAAAGAAATGCAGCATTTAGCATTTTCTTTACGGTTAGGTTAGCACGGAGCTGTGTAACAAAGTAAATGATCATTCTAGAATGAAAGTAACAATACAATGCCACTTAAAAGCTAATGCAAGATACAGAAATGCAGCATTTACTCTGATAAAAACTGATGCTTTGTTTGTTTTAAGATTAGCATGAAGTTATTTAACAAAGAGCAACGGAACATAGATCAAAGGGGTACTTAAAGATCGCTGGATTGATGAAATCCAACGAACAGCCGGAAGAGGGTGGATGTTGAAAGCGCAAAACAGAAAATCCTGGAATCAGCTGGAGGAGGCCTATACCCGTAACGGGGCCAAGTCTTAAGCATCTATTTATTATAATTTCATTTTCTTATATGTCTAAGTAAATTAAGTACAAGGAAATATAACGGCTTTATTATAATTATTATTTAACAAAATAAATGATCAGGCAAGAGACGAATGCCCGTCTGCACTAAGCTTCGACAGCTCCTAAGTTCATACTTATCTCTCTAGGACGTACCTTGCAATAAAAAAATCTTTGCACCAAACTTAGGAGGTAGCCTTAATGCGTAAGACATGTCCTTCCCTTGGACATGTCCAAGTCCGACTTAGTTTAGGTGATGCTTAGCTAAGTTTTATCTTTGTTGACTTTAGTGCAGACGTGCATAAGTGACAATGCAATGCCAATTGAAAGCACATTATATTATAACGGTTGTCACTGAGACTCACCCGCTACGCTAATTGAAGCAATTTGATAATAGCACCGGCAGATCAGCACAAGAAAAATAATCCAAGAGATCACTATCGGCCCGTCTTGCTCTAACAAATATTCCATTTTGTCACACAATACTTTTTTCAAACACAAACTTCGCGCACACGCTAACTGATCACGCGATGGGTTGCCCGAAAAGTTTATTACTCGCTAAAAACTTGGGACTAAACTGTCGAACAAACTGCACTGCACGAAAACGTTCATTGTTCGCCGCAGGCGGAAAAAACAGGAATAAAAACAGTGCGGGGTAGACGGACGGGCCAGTGTCATCGTTCGACACCAAAGAAATGCGCCCGAAAGCTTGGCACAAGCGCGGGAGTGGATTTAAACATACCGAAATTACATGATTAAATTATTCATTTGTTTGGGAAGCATCTCAATCGACGTGAATAACGATCGAATTTTCAGATTGAGGAAACATTCGAATTATTTTTATTTATCCGTTCTGCGAATTTTTAAACGTACCAAATTACTAAACCGATCGATCGTACCGTAATAGTAGTTGAATATCGATATAGGAGCGGATAAGCGCGCGCCTCAACGAACCGTGTCGACTGACCCGAGCATCGGCAACGCACGTGCCTTTCTGTTCCATACTACATGAGTACATCACACATGTCGAGTTCTCGGCCGCACAACACACTCGCATTGATAACAAAAATAAAACCTACCTCCCATGGTCTACAAAATGCACAAAAAATATCGAAAAATAGAAGATCTTATTTTTAATCTCCTATTTTCTCCGTTCGAGAATTTCAAGATCACAACTGAGAAGTGTCAACGAACTATGCAAATTAGAATTTTCTAGCGGCTATAAATGGCAAACGTTCAACAAGTTTTCATTCAGTAGATAGATATAGATCATTTAGTTTTGAATTTTGATGAGTGTTATGCAAGGTAAATAAACTCTTGAAGCATACTACTAGGTAAAACTATATGGGGCAACATAGATCTATAAAATTTAGAAATAACCAAAAATATGATTTACCCTATCCGAATGTTTAGTCCCATTTCGTCCACTTGAAAAACTAGCGCTACTTGTTGACATTTCTACTAATTATGTAATTAATAATTGTAATTATACAAGTCAAGTCAAGTCGACAACCGCTCACCAACGAAATCAGAGTGCGACTGCGATCACACTGGTGCTAAATAAACTTGTGCGCACTATTGAGCTGGTATGATTGAAAGAGTTCTCTAGGCTTAGTTCTTTGACTAAAACGAGCACCACACGCTTTATACAACACATCATTGGGAGAAATCAACGCTTGCTAAGATCGCTAAAGAGTGTGGCGCGTCTAGTGGATTTATAAATCGATAATCATTTAGAAATGACTATAGAATCCATGGATAGATACAGTCCAACGCAAAACGCTGTCGTTGAAAGCGTCGAAGATAAAGTCTCGTGATGCGTCAGCCTTTGGCAACAAGATTGACGCTTGTTGTGAACTTGCGTCTTTATCGTGACATGACATAAATCATGATGTGAACGTGATGTGATAGCTTTATGTCTTACAGTCGTTTTTTTGCTGCTCTGAAGACTTTTAACGTGTGCGGCTTATATATTTATTCTTCAATATAAATATGGAATAATATATTGATCTTCTTTCTGATGCTGATGAGGTTTCAACACGAGATACGATTTCGAGCATTATTCTTATTCGTTGCTAAGCATGCATCTTCCTGTTAAGCATGGCCTCAGAATAAATGAAAGTACAAGTACCTACTGAGTCTCAGTCCGAAATGACAATAAAGTTAATTTTAGCACGAATAACGCAGCAAAGCGTTATTTTTGTCTTAAATACTTACAGAATAGTAGAGTCATGCAACGCACCCTAGGAGGCGGAAGTGATCGCTGTCACATTCACACTTTAGACGTAAAACGGCCACTCGGGAGGGCTCAAATCTTAACGCCGACATGAATGAGTGGTAAGTAGATAGTTAGATACGCTTCATCTTGAATGCAGAACATCGTCTAAGAACAAAGAATTAAAAATTCATAGTTGAACTCTGTTTCGGATTTCCGCGATTGTTTACTACATTTATAATTACATTTACAAAATATCCGGTGACTACTAATTTAAACGTAATAGTCAAATGGTAATACTTATATGTAATCCTATTAGCAAGACTGCAGATAGAGATAGTTTTCCAACACTAGGTAAGTTAGCATTCGTATCAAAATTGCAAACAAACAAGCATAACTACAGACAGGTAGAAAATACAAATTTCCATAGGATGAGCAAAGTTCCGATTAACTTAAGGTTTAACTTTAGTGAGTACAACGTATAAGAGTAGAAAGAGCCCGTCGACCTTGGAAGCTCGCTTACACGATGTTAAATCGAGTGGAATTTCGCAATAGCCTGTTAGGATGTACAGTACAGATAGGTGGAAATAATAATGCTTATTGACGGAGCGAAGGAACAGGTCGGCGTTTGTGTATATGCCTGTATATTCGTTATGTTTGTGTGAATATTTATCCAATCATAACTTACGATCCAATCTTTATGAAATTCTGTATGCAAGTAGTTCGTTTTAATAGATTTTTAAGTTCAAATATGAGAAATATCGGAATGAAATTATAGAGGTGGCGAGTTCTCACTTCGGCGCGATTTACCAGTTTAGCAATGAGTGCAATATTGAAATCTAGACATAGATGGAACTATACATAGTTTCAGTATGAATATAATTATATGAAACTTTCTTGACTTCAGTGAACGGCTTCAACGGAAGATCAGCGCTTTTTGCTAAACAGCATTATGCTGAGTTGAGGCCATTTTCTTGACACATAACATCGATTAGCTATAGTTATATGATATTGCTCATCTGCCTACCCTTCAATATTATTAATGTTACTGGAGTTGCAAAATTATTTTATTTCTTTCTTCTTCTTTCTAAAAATAACTGGAGTAAGTAAATATTCTTTGGTAACCAGCTAAGATAATAACCTAATTAATAATGTACTATTTACTCCTTAAAATATGCACAGTCGTAAATAATTAATACGATAAACATGCTCGTAACACTTTCAAGCTAACACAATCCCAGTGGAACGATATAGTTTCACACCAGCGAGAGAGCAACCGCCTTTGATGTTAACACAAGGGTCACCCCAAAGAATTCCTCGGCTATTGTCCCGTAAACACACTGGAACAGCTATTCATATCGCTTGGTTTAAATCAACTTAAAGAAAAACATTATCTGATCGATAGAAATGGTATATGCATTCAGACCGAAGAAATTCTGAGTCACAAATATCGTGCACTAGAACTAATTTCAATTTCTTTTAACAGTAGCATTTACGTCACATGTTTTTATTTATAGCTATTTGCTGCTAAAACGAGAGTTAGTTCTTATTTATTTGCTATGCTCACATTTATTTTGTGATATAGGAATTTGGCCGAAAAACCAATGACACCGATATAGCTTTGTAGAACCAGAGCTAAAGTGCAATGGGCAGGTACATCACTCGAAGAACCGATAACAGATGGGGAAGAAAGGTTTTTGAGTAGCGACCACGAACCGGAAGACGTGACATAGGTAGGCATCCCACTAGATGGACCGACGACATTTTGAAAGTCGCGGACAACTGGTGGATGCATTGGCACGTTGTCGGTCGGTGAGGCGCTTTAAGGAGGATGCCTTTGTTCAACTGTAGATGTCTTCTGGCTGATGATGATGATAGGAATTTTAATGTTTATCAATCTTATTAGACATATATATAGCCAGAGTCTAGTCAGGGTTTATAACAAGTCCTAATTGGTCTCATTGGTCGGTTAAATCAAAATAAAATGTGTACCTAAAAGTAAACCAACCCATAATACTGTATCACAGATTATACAAAAGCTGTATCAAACCTAACCCGTGACAAAATAACCTGTCAACAACCCTTTATGCCTTTGAACCTGGTCCGTGAATTCGGCTAATTGTGAAAATGATATCGTTCTCAGCGCAATGTCTAGCACTGTGTACTTAGTAAAAATAATATTTTTAAAAGCTTGAGTGCAGAACTTAGATGTATTCTCGTTTTTTCTACTACAGTTCCAACTAAAGGCATGTTTTAATATGTTCAAGATATTATTCCTATTCATCAGTCTCATTTCAAGGAATGCTGTTTTTTTTTTTTTTTTTTTTTTTGGTGACGAGACGAGCTAGTCGCTCACCTGATGTTAAGCTTTACGCTTGCTCATAACAGTTCAGTGCAACCCAGAATTTTGAACCTCAACAGTTCAAAACCATGCGCGGCAATGCACTGCGCTCGTCACCCTGCGATATTAGATGTTAAATCTCTTTATGCCCAGCAATTCCGCTGGAAACATTGCGCCCTTCAATCCGGAACACAGTAATGTTTGCACACTACTGCTTAGCGGTTGAATAACTGGCAATAGGTGTGATACTTCCCCAGGCGGACTCTGCAGAAGATCCCTACCACTACCACTACTACTACTGCTACTACAGATACTACTGAGATTTACGCTATGGAGATATTATGAACTTATTAAATTAAAGAAGTACAAGAAAATTTTGGACGAATTCTTTGATCTAGAGAGATCTAAAATAAACGTGGGAACTCCTACATTTATATCACTTCAAAGATTTAGACGTTTAGCATTCATCATCGCTTGCTTTTTACAAGTTTTTATTTAACTTGTAATATCTGTATGTTTGTTCGGGTCAAATCTTGCAACTGAAATTTTAGACCAGTTCCCCTTGTTCAATTGAGTCGAAATTTTGCATGACTGTCAAGTTTCGATGACAATACAGTATTATGAGAGGACCTAATCTGATGATGGAGACGGAAGGTGGAAAACGAAACTCCTCGGTAACTAATAGTAGAGTGATAGAGTTTCAACTCATTTTGTTTAGTTTACACTACCAATAACGGATTTTTAAAAGCCTGTCTGGAAAAATATTTTTTCACAAAAACATATTTATAGATAAAATACCCGTATCGGACGGAACCCTCAAGGAATATGAAATTGCAATTGAGCTTTTAACTATATCCCACTTCTAATCAACCTCTAACAACAACAAACCGTAGACCAACGAGAGAAAATACGAGGAAAATATATTTATCTTCTCTCTTTCTCTCTAGTTTGTTAGATAGCGTTTGGCGCCAACCAAGTTGTCGGATGTGTTAAATGGCTCTTACACCAATACGAAAAACCGACCAAAACATACTCAAAATATAGATAAGATATTTAAAATGTTATACAGACAACATAACATGTCAAACATGTAGTCTATAATAATTTTACAATTATCAATACAAAAATTACTTTTGTATATACTCTTACCATGTGTATGGTTTAAAAAATTATACACAAAAACAGCTTTTAAAACTGCAACAACTTTTATTAATTACACTTCAAATTTTTGCACACAAAATGAAAGTGATCGAATGCCAGGCTTTTCATAAAATAATAAACAAATTGACAAAGTGGAAACTTTGAGAGCTTTTATGAAAACAGTTTAAGAGCGTGCATTTTAACATTTCAATGCTCGAATAAATACTTACCTAATATTAATTTGAAATCTTTTTCACTGAGTGTTAATTTATTGAGGGTAACTGCACGCAATATGAATTGAGAGATCGTACCCAATTGTTGTGTAGTTTCAAGGACTACAGGTAAAGGTCCCGACCTTGCCCCATTTCGCTAAGAGTCTGAGAATGACCTTTTTGCAGAGATAGCGAGACGGTATTCAAGATTGTACAGTTTATGAATGAGTGGTAAAAACCATACTCCCGCCACGTGTGGCTTTACATGGTCTCGTGGGTGATACCACCCTGTCATCAGCGTGCATAACCAATATCAAAATTTGAAATTCAAACACGAAAGACAAAGATGAAAAATACAGGATAGGGACATAAGCTGGTGTCATCGCCCGAAATATTATTTTTTATTAGTTGTTGTTTTTTTGTCATGGCATTTGTGGCATTTATGGAAGTGTGACATGAAATCAAATGCGCTAATGCTATTTTTACTTGATTTGATGTATCAATTGAAACCTCTGTCGCCCTCGTTTCTTTTTCAATTACAAAACAGAGCAAAGCACAATTCGTTGCGACAGTGCAGCAAGAGAAGCCAAACCATTGCACTGTAACTATCGCCTGAGGCTGAATGATGTTTAAGAGAGGTCTATGTACAGCAATACATGAACTGAAGAAAACACGCGAGTGGGTGAGAAGTAGAACTTCCTCTATACAAATTTACTAATGTACAAGCTAAGTTTAATCAAAAACCAGCCAAAAATAAATAATCTATCCTAACTAATATGATAATACAGAAAATATAGCCTCAGTCGTATCATGACCAACAAAGCTTCGAGATATAAAAATGAATACGTTCGTGTCGAGGAAAAAACTTCACTTGCGCAATTCGGAATTCCCTTTATTACAATTGTCAGTCTACACAAAACGTCAAAAAATGCACAAAAATGGATCAACGCCATCTAGCGAACTATAGAATGTAACTTTGTCTCTCTGTCTGGATGTTTGTCGCGTTATCACGGCTAAGCGGCTGAACGGATCATGATAAAACTTGATAAGGAGTTACTGCATATCACAAAGACGTACATAGGATTTTTTTTTTTATGTTCACGCGAACGAAGTAGCGGTTAACAACCAGTGATACAATAAAGTACAGATCCTCGTCAGTGCGCGCGTGTCAGTGAGATAACGCACATTATATTTGAACACTGGGACGCGGTGTTCTATTTAAACACTGCGTTCCAGTGCGACCCCTGGGAGTCAACCCCAGGCTCCCGACTAGAGGTCGAAGGTCAAGGTCCTCAGCTGCTGGCCTAAAGCTGGGTAATTACAGGGGCTCTGTAGACTCGACCCTGGATAGCTCGAGGGAAAGTACAGCATTTCCTAGCGATAGCAAAACGTGTTGCAGTTTCTAAAATACATAAAGTAAATAACATCAAATCTTTATTTTGGGGAATATTGTATGTGTTCGTGTATCAAATTCGATGGATTGTTTTTTTTTTTTTGCTTATGGGTGAATGGAATCGGGTGGATTGGATAGATTCGATTGAAAATACATAATTATTGGCGATCTTGAGTTTGAGGCTCGGTTTCAATTTTGACACGAAAATCAAGAGTTACAGGCAAATAAATGAATTCCATACAAGAATTATAAATAAGAGTTTAGTTTTCTTAATAGTAGCTACAATTTGGTTGGATACTAGTATTGATAATGATTCTAAAGAAAATCAAATGTATTTAAAAATAAACGCCTTCAAAAAGATGATACAGACGATATGAATTTACATTCATACCTACTTAAAATATCCTCAAAAGCGAGGGAAGTGGGTGGCGTACAAGAAGAGAGGCCTATGCTCAGCATTGGGCGATTACGGGCTGAATATGATGACGATGATTAAGCACCAGCTGGGGGTCTTCATATTGTTATTTTCCCGTGCTTGTGGTTAAAATGTTTTTTCGAGGTTTAAATGTATTTGATATTTGTCACATCTGTTTCGCAGGTGTTGACTTTACCTTAGTTACCTTTAAAGGTAAGCATTATTGGGGCTGTAAAATGACTCGTAAAAGGACTCTGGAACCTTGTTTTATGGCTAAAATATTGCACTTTATATTACCGCGGATAAGGGTCGTCCGGAACTGGAAATGGAATTAAACTTTCAGTGGCTAATAATGTTTTAGATTCCGGGTGTTATGGTGTCGTCACTAGAGGGTTGTGTTATTTTCTCAATTTCGTTAAAATACTTGTTTTCATGCTAGACTTTATTTTCTTGCTTATGTCGTTTTAAATATTTTCTCATGGATATGAATTCATATGAAATTACTGGCATTCAAGCTCTATTTCACACATTTAGTAAAAAACAAAACAATACATAGTATGTGTAATGTGTAATTTTGTATGTCACCTTAGCCATAATGCTTCCCTTTCTATCAATGAAAATTTCTAAAAATCGGTTCAATGCTTCGTGAAAACACAACTTCATCCCTTTATCATGTTAGTAAGTTTGTAAGTATAGAATATAGATTAAACCAAAAGCGTAACTTGTTTATAAATTATACTCTCACCAAATTTTAACATATATCCATGTGAATAAAATCTATTATACAATTTCCTAACTATTTAATATCTTTGACAATCTGGGAACTGAAGACACGAGACAAATGTAACATCTATTTGTTGTCAATGTAATTTAATTCTAGTTTTAGAAAAGTTTAATTTTCAAATAATAATAAGAGTATAACTGCAAACGCTCTTATTAGTAACGAAAAAAAAACATTGCTTGGGAATCTTATCAACGCCTAGTAATATATCTACCAACAATTTAAGAACCATACAACAGCGAACGATATCAATTTTTCCATCCAAACAAGATGAATAGCAAAACATCTTTATGATGTATATACAAGTATACGTCATCCTAGTACATAATTTAAGATCAAGCATCAAAGTGCAAACTTCAACTAGTGCTACATGGCTAAGCAACAACCTTGCTCCATATATTGACTACTACAGTACAGCGCTTTGAAATGGCGGCCACGTTCATATTACAAGCCCCACTACATGGAATTCCTAAATAATTCACGATGCCTACTAGAATTTAAGAACTCCATCAGCTTGCTGCTCTCTTGGTACTTTCGAATTAGGTATTCTTCCTTAGGTCTAGATAAATTTGGGGGAATTTTAGCAATAAGTTGACCTAATACTGCTGATGAATGATTGATATGGCCTTAAAATCGAAACTTGAAAAAAAAACATTTTAAAAAATAGAACTATATCTCATCTAGAAAAACCAAAGGATAAATCGTACTGTTCCTTAATTGAATTGTGGGAAATAATAACCTATACGATTCACAATAGTAAATAGCATAATTCGTTGATAAATACATACGTATGTGCATAAAATTGCATAATATGTTTTACTTTCACTTTTAAAGAATTCTAGAAATCGCTTCACGTTCGTCATCAATGTTACTAATTGATCACTTAAACGGAGCGAAATTCGTGGACACGCAGCGAGTTCATTATTGTACCCAATTAATGTGTTTTCTTCAATCGAAGACAATCGCGTCTTTCCAGAAACGACTTATATCATCGATCTAACGAGATCTTTGCAGATCATCATAGATCGACACAAAGTATTTGCTAAAGTTAATTCTGCTTCATTAGTTAGCAATAACAGTCACGCGGTGTTATTCTAGTTTGTGACCGAGCTGAGATTTTTAACTTGCGTTACTTTGTAGTTCAACTTTTCATGTCTTGTTACTTCGATTAATTACAGGCGTCTCTCCGGCGTATATATAATACGCCAGTCGTATTTCAGATTTATAAATAAATACCACAAATTAAAGTTTTATCAACCTCGGTATTTTTATGTGTGAACTGGGATAGACCTACTCCGACCTCTTCATCGTCAGCCATAAGACGTCCAATGGTGAACATAGGCCTCCCCCTTAGAGCGCCACACCGGCCGACAAAGTGCCACTTGCATCCACCTGTTGCCCGCGAATTTCACAATGTCGTCGGTCCACCTAGTGGGAGGCCTGCCTACGCTCCGTCTTACAGTTCATGGTCGCCACTCAAGAACCTGTCTTCCCCATTATTATCGGTAACTCCGACCTCTTATTGCAATGTTAAATTATATTGTACAATCGAAGCCAAGACATAAACCAAGAAAAAGTCGCATTTGTCTCCAAAAACTTGTTATCCTATCAGTACCAATTATAATAAGGCCGGGTTGCACTCACGGTATTGTCAAACGGTCGAGACGAGGTCCTTACAAATACCTATTAGCGTAACGAAGTAAGCCGGGAACAACCCATTTAGGAACAATTAATTCCTTTAATAAAGGAAGTTCAAACTAAACTGAACGACTGTTTTAGACTTTCGTGGTTGTTTACTATATACATTACTATTAATACTCACGGGATATTACGACGGGGTACTAAAAATTGTGGCAAATATCCCGTGAGTAGTAATAGTAAACTGAACGATTCTTTGGTGGGGTAAGATGCTATCGATTGATTGAATAAGATGGTTAATCCTAAGTGTACACGAGCTCTTGCCTATCGTAAAAATAAGGCAGATAGTAAATATTTTATGTAATTTAATGATAGGAAGTATTATAACGATAAAAGTGTTATAATTAACAAACAAGAATTTTATAGAAAATTTATGTTTTACTAGAAATTAACTGGGCATGAGCATTAAACTTTCATCGTCATCATCAGACAAAGAACATCCACTGCTGACCAAAGGCCGCCCCATTAGGAAAGGGTTGCCGTAATCCCCACGCTCGGCAGGCGGCTTGGGGATCGCTCACCGTTTAGGTTTCCTTCTCAGTTTTAGGATATACCCGGGCTATTTCGAGAAAGGAAATACATTTAATAACGTTTTTAGCGAAATTACAAAAGGAATTTAGATGTTACTAAAAAATTGCAACAAAAGCAACTTAAAAAAAACCCAATTCGATAGTAGCGTTACAATGAAGTAAGAAATATTTAATCTAATTATTCATTGCCCATTTGTATGAAGAAAACAATTAAGAGCCGGCTCCCCTGGCTCTCGCTATCTCATGCGCAATTTTACAAACATTTTGATATATTTGAAATTTTCATCATTTGGAGCCGGGCCTTAAAATGCTAGACATTTCTCTTGTTCCGGTACACTGATTAACAGATCTATGGAATCACTATAGACAGTTATTGGCAAATTAATAAGTTAGCAACAGTCCTAGGCAACAAGTGCTTCTACCAATTACTATTAATACTCTCATTCCTAAGAAATTTGTTGATTTAATGGATAACTGCGACAGAGTTCGACATCCTCGAAATGTTTTCGCGAAACTAGTTTTATTTTATTATTGACACAGAAATAACATCACACTGTCATATGTATGCTTGTTTCCCATATTCGGAGATATGAGAAATTGATGTCGATATCGAGATTCCAATCTCGACTGTCTCTCGTCTCGATTGGGTCTGACCACTCGACGTATCTCGCACGCTAGCAATCGTGAATATCTCGAAAGATAGCGTTGCGAATAAGATATCTCGAAGTTCGACGTTTTTTTCGAGACGAGTTTGACTGTCAGTTTTTACTTTTTGAGAATAGGGGTCCAGCTCCGTAACCGTTAACGAATTTGGATTTAAGACGCGCTCTGATCAGGATTTCAAACGAGTTTTACACTTGCTAACGCTTTTAAAATCGCATTTTATCCCTGGAAAATCAATGGTTCCTGTTTGATAGCGGGTAAAACAACGGACTGCGGGACATATCCAGTCTAAAATAAATGGCAGATGCTTACTAACGATTCAAGCCGACAAACTCATCGTTCGAAAAGCCTCCCAGGGAACACATTCACCAGCAATACTAAAAGTATCCGAAGGAGTACTAAAGCAATTTATTCTCTGACGTGAGATACAAGACGCGAATCGTTAGTACCCGTTGGGAATACCCTTGTTAGATCTAATTGTATGAGGCACAAGGCTAGTGAAACCGTTGCCAACAACACCTGAACACTTGACCGGGTCTTGCGCAAGAATAAACCGAATTATCTTACTGTCACGGTCAGAATTAACGAAGACTATTAATAGTCAAATCTGGTTCTTGCCTTTGGACACTATGGACACGCTTACAAGACCAAGTTTTTATTTGACTATTGATGATTGATGACACAATGCGTCATAAGGTACCAAAACAATTTTTTATTTTATTTTTTCAAGAACACAATCCACAGCAGACATGGTCATCCGGCAGCGAGGTGGGTCAACGATATTAATAAAATCACGGGACGAACTTGACACAGAACCAGCACACCTGTGCCTATTGGCCACAATTTATTGGCCAATTCACACAATTTACAACTTATTAATATATATTATTATTTTTTTATTGGCTATTGGGCGCCTGGCAGATGGCACAGCAAGAAAGATATCATTCCTGCTGTGCAGCCAGCAGTGGGAAAGAAGGCCGCGGATGATGAATATACAGCCAGATGCTGTAAGATAAGGCGTCCATCGAATTCGATTATTTCTGAAGGGCAAAACTTTAAGTTTGCTTTTGCTTTCAACTCATCCAAGTGTTAACGTAGATACCATTTTCTCATCTCGCAAAGAGTAAGAGCAACATCAAAGACCACAATCGTCGGTTGTCTTGAACCACACCGATTCAAATTTCAAACTGAAATGATTGATTCAATTTGAAATTAAGCCATGAAACAAATCAATATACACTTCATCTAGCTAGCTGCCAATTTTGCGAGCATTCTCGCAAAGTTTTAATAAACTGTTCCAATACTGAGGCCGGAATACCCATTCAAAACTGGAAACATTTTTATTGAAAACATACTTGGTACAACAGAAACATTTGCAAAACAAAATCAACAATCCGAATGACTATTCCCCGCAGATATTCAAATCTACACAGTAAATTTCCTGGAATTAATTGTATGTATCTCTCTGTAATATTTATAAGAGCGTAATGTTTTCGTTTGTTGAAGTTTAATATTTTCTTTTATTGATTGTAAATAGTGGTTTCGTTAGTATATATTTACCTTTGAAGAGAATTGTGTTCGTTTTGTGAAATGAAACTTATAACTTAAAATTACGAGTAGGCACCTACTCTCTTTTAACGAAGGTTTGAGGTGTAAATACTAAATAGTCTTTTAAATTTTTGGACCGAGCTTTCAAGAGAATTTTTAATTAAATTGAACGATAAAATTTAACATAAACGTTGGGCAAGAATTAATATACGATTACAGCTCAGTCAATCGTTGAAACAAATGGTAACCATTAACTGCACTAGTATTTTTCCCTCGTTGTTTTAATGTAATGCGCCAGTGTCAGTATTTGCATTAAATTCAAATTCCCTTGCTAGCTTAAGGTCAGCAAAATTCTGAACAGTATAACAGTTGAATTAAAGTGCTTGGTAGATTAAAAACTCAAACTCGTAACTTTAACTTGTACGATTTACGATTATGGCATTAAAGGCACGTT
Source organism: Apocheima hispidaria (assembly GCA_947579745.1). Lineage (NCBI taxonomy): Eukaryota > Metazoa > Arthropoda > Insecta > Lepidoptera > Geometridae > Apocheima > Apocheima hispidaria. Next base: position 4,403,809 of record OX388157.1, on the reverse strand, counting down.
TATTTATACATTCTATTTATTTTTATTCAGCATTCAGCAAACCTTTTTGGGCGAAATATTCCTTCCAATTAAAAATCGCTGTCGACAAAAGAAAACTATGAAACTGTAGAATTGAGGTTGTGCAGAAAAGTTTGTGCACGCGAGGTCTACTGTTCACAGAACAACTAGTATTATAAAACATACCGTTAGCGTCGTTGGCAGCGACCGCGTTCTGCGTAGGCGAACGCTTTGGGGTGCTGGCGATGGCGGTGCGCGGCGCGGGCTGCGCGCGACGGCACGGCGGAGTGCATTCCGGTGCCGTGCGCTGAAACAATACACACAATACGTTAGATAGAAATTTAAATAGACAAATAGACAATAGTTTGTTTTGTAGCAAAGAGCATATAGAAAAATAAATTAAAAAGTGAAAAATAAAGAAAACGTATCAGAAGTTTTTTGCCACAAACCAGCCCCAACTCAGCAAGATGCTGGTTGTTTAACCAGCGCTGATCTTCCGTTTGGGCCGGCAGGTGATTTAGGTAGGTACATAACAAATGGTAAAAATTAAACGCTTTATGAGAGGATTTGGTTGATTTGGTGCTTTTCAAATTCTCCTTCGTCCCTCTTCGAAAAATCCACCCAAAAAAAGTTAGAATATCTTTAAGCCGCTCATTTGGAAAATCCTTAGGAAAATAAATAGCTAAACTACGAAAAATCGTAGAACATACATGGGGCATTTTCGTGATGCCCTTGGTAAGAGAAACCTAAATTGTTCGGATTGACGTTACCGTTTGGACCACCCGTATAGTCATAAAATGAACCTAATGGAATAGATTATTGTCTAACGTTTCATAACCACTAGGAGGACAAAAAGGAGAACAGTAAAGGACAAATTAAAATGGTACAAGAGACATTGGCAACGTCTTGCTTATAGGATCTCCCCCATAGTACCGCATAATTATGTCGTAGGGATTTTGAGTCGAAACATTGTCAAAAACAAATTGGTACTCGTGATTAATATAATGAACTAATTGTGAAATAATAGTATAGCAAACCCTAATTAAGAATTAAATACGTACTTATACATCAAACTATGACAGAAGCCCTTTTTTGTTGCTGCACGTATCCATTCTGTGCAATGCAGTGGTGAAATAAAAAGGCGTCGAGCGAGTTATGCGCACAGTATGCAGTGCAGCTGGCAGCAGACAATTTTTGTTAAGACATATTAATATCATCAACTAGTTGCTACCCGCGACTTCGTTCGCGTCGACATAAAAAAGTATCCCATGTCCGCCTTTGTGATATACAGTAACTCCATATCACATTTTATAAAGATCCGTTCAGCCGTTTAGCCGTGATAACGCGACAAACATCCAGACAGAACGACAAAGCTACTTCATATAGTTCGCTAGATGGCGTTGATCCATTTTTGTGCATATTTTGACGTTTGACGTTTTGTATGAACTGATAGTTGCAATGTAGGGAGTTCTGAATCCCGTAAGCGAAATTTTTTCCTTGACTTATTTATTTTTATGCGTCGAAGCGTTATTGGTCCTGATACCACTGCGGCTATATTCCTCTGAATTATAATTATTTCTAGTTAGGTAAGCAATAATGTATCAATAACTACTTAGATATGTGTGTTGTTTAATAGAATATTCCCTGATTTGTTTTAAAGATCAACATATCAATTTTTTTATTTAAACATTTATAATCTTAGGTAAAATCAAGTAAAAATTTTTTTTTTTTACAACCGAGCTGCAAAATGAAGTAGCTTGTGAGGACGTAAAGACGAATCCAACGACACCTCACTCGTCAAAATTGGTCAAGCCGTTTAGACTAAAGGACGTCATGTAGGACCACACACATACATAAACGTTAAAAACATTAACCCGACTTCCCAAGAAGGAGTGTTAATGTTCGCGGCTTCTTTTAACGTGAGCTTTTTACCAAAAAGAAGTAAACAGCTCACTTTAAAAGAAGCCGCATTACCGTTACAATATGTTATAACATTCATCCAGAATTAATACTCAATACTCAATACTCAATTAATTTATTGCAAACATTATGTGGAATACATGCAGATCTTAACTAGCATATTTTAAATAGGTAAATCATAATGACCCTGATTGGGTATGGCAATATCGTGCGGAGCGGGTCAATCTATTCCATAATTATTTTGTCTCTCAAAAATTCGTCTAGGGTATAGTAGGATTTCGCGAGTAATACACTTTTTAGGGCTTTAGTAAATTTGAACTCTTCTTCTATCTCTTTTATCTGTACTGGTAGTTTGTTATATATTTTAGCAGCCATTGGGTTTGGTCCGGAGCTATGCATTTCTAGTTTAGACGGTGGTACTATTAATTTGTTTTTATAAGTAGACCTTATTCGGTAATCTCGCTTGTCTGATAATTTTGTAAAGAATTGAGGATGTTTTTTCACAAATTTGCAGTTTTCTAAAATATATATGGATGTAGTCGTTAAGATTTTAAATTTTATGAAATAAGATCTGTGAAAATTTGGTATTTTGATGTCGGGAAGTTTTATGTTTGCCAGTATTCGGATGCATTTTTTCTGGACAACAAAAAGATCTTTGGCATCCACGCTGTTTCCCCAGAGTATGACGCCGTAGCTGAGCCACGAGAATGCATAAGCGTAATAGGCTGTTAAAGCTGTATCAAGGTCTGTTGCTCGTCTAAGTTCCCTAAGTGCGTATGTGAAACTTGACAGTTTTGCCTTTATTTTTTGAATGTGCCTTTTCCAGTTTACATGCGTGTCAATTTCTATGCCGAGTAAAGTGGCTGAGTCAACACATTCTAGTTTATTATTATTATATGAGAATTGTATGTCAAGAGGGGCTTTTTGGTGGGGTCTAAATTGCATTATTGCAGTCTTTGTCAGATTTAAGTCTAGATTGTGGTCGGTCATCCAATTCATTATATTATTAAAAATGTCAGTGAGTTTTTCATTAAGATTTATATTATTTTTACAGGAGGTCAAAATAGAGATATCATCCGCGAAAATTACACAGGATTCGTTAATTGTTTTAGGAAGGTCATTAATATATATTAAAAAAAAGATGCATGCAACGACACTTCCTTGGGGAATTGAATGATTCATTGGTATTGGGTCAGATCTAGTAATGTTTATCATACCGGAACTATGGTCAAAATTTTCAATTTCTACATACTGTTCGCGGTTTTTTAAGAAGGAGCAAAGCCATTTATGGGCATTGCCGCGTACTCCAATGCCATATATTTTGTCTAATAGTATGTCATATTGTACTTTATCGTAAGCTTTTGTCATATCGAGTAGTATTCCGATTGCATATTCTTTGTTATTTATTGATTGCAAAATGTCGTGTATTATTTTGTATACAGCTAAAACTGTTGAGCGGTTTCGCCGAAAACCGTTTTGACAGTCGTCCAAAATATCATATTTTTCGCAAAAAGAATTGAGACGCGTTTGCATAACCTTTTCAAAAATTTTTGAGGAGGTAGGTAGGAGTGCTATTGGTCTGTAGTTACTGACCAATAGCACTCCAATGACAATGACTAAAGTATTTTAAGAGACAGAAATACCATTATCTGTCTTAAACCGCTCTAAATTCAAGACAACAAATTACAAGCCGAAATACCAATGTCAAATACACCCTTCTGAATTAAAAGGGACTTAGCCAAAGACAAAGCCTGTAGGAAGTTAAACATAAAAAGCCAGAACAAGGGTGAGCTTGTCAGGCTCGCAGATAAATCCTAAGAGGTAATTAGTCTCAGACAAATCGAGTTAGATAGGTACACAGGGGATCTTCAAGATAAGGCTTTAACAATGCTTGAAGCATAAAATTGAGAATGGGCACAGACCCTAACAGATGTTTACATGATGTTTAAAATAAGTGACAAGCCCAAGGGCACCGCAGATAGCTCAATCAACGAAGAAGCGCACGATTTGGTCCCAATATGATGTTTTGCTCGTGGTAAGTTAAGTGTACGTATACAGTTCATCGCTGTTGCCGTGATCGAATCAAGCGTTGCTTTGCGGAAGTCCATTTTCAAACAGTATATTCAACTAATGTATTGTGTTTCTTGCAATATGGCGTCTAGCACAATAGGGTATGGGGGATAAATTGTTTATCATTCACTGCACACATTTGTAAGTAATGTTTTACTTCAAAAATAAACTGAAAGATTTAGCAAAAGACGATTGTTTTATTAAAAATCTAAAGTGCATCCTCGAATCCAAATGTTATTACACTCTTGACGAATTTTTTAAAGATAATTTTGACAATCTACAAATGGACCGCTCCGCACCAACTGTTGTCATACCCTAATAGGGTCATATGTATCACTAAACCCAAAACATGTTATTTAAGACCTGCATGTATCCACATATGTCGCAATAAATTATTGAGTATTGAATTCTTAGTTAACCTAACCTGAAAAAAAAAGGAAATGCTATATTCGTGAATTGACTAAGTAGTTCATTTCACGTATTTATGGAAGTCATATGCCATATAACCCCCTAGCTTGGTTTTCAACTTACCACTTTGGTCTTACAGTCTTTGAAGTAGATCCGCATTTTGATCGGCAACTCTCATGAACGTTATGTCGTCACATAAGAATCAAGAGCATTCGCCGAACACTGACACACAACACTTTCGTCAGAATACGACAGAATTGAAAACATTTACTGTTATGGTCCTTTGAATATGAATATGTTAATATTTTATGTGCCTTAATGATCAACAGCTTATCTCACGATGACGATGATACCTTTAAAATTGAAGCTAAAAACTTAGTAAGTACTGTTCATTGTCAACTCAAAGTACTTTTTTTTCATCACCCATTCGTTCGAAACGTCGTTTTACTTTTCAAATAGGTAATTCTACTCACACATCGGTATAGCAGTGCTATATTATATGTAGTAGTTAGCAGTGCTTTATGTACTAAAAACTGGAACGACCCTATCAAATCCACAAATGTAGCTCCTAGATATGATGTCCTACTGAGTTTTCTAAGCACGTATGAAGTTACGTAAGCAACTTATTACCTACTTGGCAAGCCAAACCATCCACACTCAACACCTACTGGTAGAAAATTTACTTTCGGAATTTTACTTTGAACTCTTCAAATCGATCCCGATTGGCCCTGAAATCGAAAGGGTTAAGAAATAGACGTAACAACGCAGACAACTCTTAAGTCTTGACCCTTTCGCAAACTGCTTCTCCAGATTAATTTTGCCAATCTCAAAACAAGAGGAAACCTTTTGCAAATACCTAATTACGTAAGAAATTGCTGTAAGCGAAGGTGAACGTCGGAGACTTCAGATCCAATCATTAATTAGAAAGGTGGAAATAAGTTGTCAACATGGGCATTCATTTAAGAAACTGACAACCCCAAGAAGTTATTAAAATTAATTTGTCACTCAAAATAAGTAAATCTAACTTTATGCAATTTATGTATACAAAACAAGTGTGAAAGTCTTGCATAAATAGAGCTGTACTAGCATCTAAGACCTGGTCACTGGTCAGTCTACTTATTTCGAAACCCACATTTCAGGTTACAAGTTGTCATACAGCCTTCACGGGCAGATAGAATGTCTGGTCTAAGTTACATGATACAATCTAGAAGCCTAGGTACCCCACGCAATGCAAATTAGTATAACCGTTAAATCGATGCTTAGAGCAATAAACTGGAGCAGACTGATCTATGGAACATAAATCGATACCTACGCATCGATTTTCAAATCGATAGTTATGATTTTGTTATCGAAATCGGTCGAAGGATTTATGTTCGAACAATTTATTTCAGACGTTGAAAAGTTGAAATGGAAACGCAAGTATCATAACAATAAACGAAACACAATGTGTAACAGTTTGTGAAAGATGATAGTGATTCTGATAATTAAACAATAATTTATTAGTAAGTGGTTTGTTTAGAAACAATTGTATATTATTAAAGAAAATCAAAATACCCTACTGCAAAGAAACAGATATAGATTATTACATAGATTGTAGTTAGTGTTGTGTGTAATAAAATAAAATAAACCTCATTCGTCAAAATCTGTCAAGCGGTTTTGGCTACTGGACGTAATAAAGGGACACACAAACATACATCACACTAATATTATAAATGCGAAATTTTGTGTGTAAGTGTGTTTGTTCCCGTTCAAGTCTGTAACGGCTGAACGGATTTGGATGAAATTTGGTATGGAGGAACTTATTCCCTGGAATAACACATACTTTTTATCCTGAAAAAAATTAACTGTTCCTGTAGAATAGCGGATGAAACCACGGGGCGCAACTAGTACTTACATAAATACTCATTATAGAAACATACATCCCAAAAACATTACCCACCTTGGGCAGTCGGATTGTAAATAAAAAACCAAATTTGTTTCGCCTCGACTAATTTACCACGCTGAGTAGTGATCGTCAATACGTAATTGAAAATGGGAACGATAATGGATTTATCTTGTTGAAAGGTGCGATCTGTTCGATCTCATCAAGGGTGGTAAAAAAACGCTGCAACATTACTCGACAGATTATACTTACAGCGTGTATACTGTGTTATATTCTATTTCTTTTTAGAACTTATATTTCATTTTAACTCCTCTATACTTATTAGCAGTATCACGCTCGTCAGTCTGTTGTTTGTCGTAGACGAGGGTTTTTGTCATAAAGTTATAAAAATTCTGCAGTCGGACATTGTCACATAGTGATATGAATGGGAATATTATACGAGTGAATTATTTGTAATTTTTTGAATTTAGATACTGGTACGTAAGTATAGAAAATGACTTATATGAGTTCGTTCATCATTGCCAATAACATCTAGAAGTATCGATATCTCCAAAGTGTTGAGGTGAACTTTGTAACCTTGACAAGTTAGTGGCATTTGATCTAAGTTGGTAACATTTTAAAGATTTCAAAGGTCAGCCTCTCTTTTCATTAATGATTGAATAGATAAGTATTTTGAACTTGTGAAATGTTACAATCTCGAATGTTGGAAAACTAAAAGAAAAGTTACTTAGGCGTGTGAATAACATTAACATTTCTATTAATCCATTAATTCTACAAGCACCGAAGTTATACCACGAACTTCGGTGCTTGTAGAATTAATGGATTAATGGAAATGTTATTCATTGAGTGAAGGATGAATTGAAAAGTTAGTTTGGAATATAGATACATCTGTTCAAGACAATGAAAGACAAGATTTATGTACCTAACCCGGTTTGTACAACTATTTAAAGTTACCAAATCGCGAAAGCTCAAAAGTTAAAATGAAAGGAAAGGTTGATTCAATATATATATGTATGAATAAAACAACTACTTTTTACTCGCGACATCGTTCGCGTGGAAATAAAAAAAGTATCCTAGATCCGTCTTTGTAATATGCAGTACCTCATTATCAAATTTTATCAAGATCCGTTCAGCCGTTTAGCCGATAGAGAGGCATAGTTACTTCCTATAGTTCGCTAGATGGCGTTGATCAATTTTTGTGCAGTTTTTTATTGATGTTGGTCAATAATAATAATGTAGTAGGCAGTTTAGAATCGCGCAACCGAAGTATTATCCTCGAGACGAACGTATTCATTTTTATATCTCTAAGCTTTATTGGTCTTGATACGAATGCGGCTATACTCCTCTGAATTATAATATTAGTGAGGATTAAGGGTTTTCAAACACATCCGAACTCCAAGTTCTCACTTTGCCCACACAATAAATTAAACTAAATTCTATTGCGTCTAGATTAGCTGTTGCAAGACCATGACCTTTGAAATATTCTGCTGACATTATATCATTGTTGTCCGACATCGTCTGTCCGATTCGTGATAGAATATCAGCCATAAAAGGCGATATTTCCCTTTGATAGAAGGCTCTGATACCTTACGAGGCTAATGATTATCGCTTCCGACAGAAGCCCGTATTTAAATGACAAAGTCAATGCCATAGAATATAGAAAAATATAGTACCGTGAAAGGGCACTAACGTTAGGAAATAATAATAATTTGTATATGAGTAGCTTTTTATTAATTTAACCTTCGACGAGTTATTTAACAACAATTAATAATGGAACTCTTATTCTAGGAACCTAATGGTAATATAACTTTGATGTCATATATTGGACCAACCTTAGTTCACTCTAGCAGGAACCGTCACCATTAAATATCACCTTTTTAATTAGAAAATGGCTGCCGGAGCGTCCGTCACTTTCACGTAACAAAAACCAACTGAACTAGACGACGGTGGCGCACCATACCGGTCGGCTAGTGACTTACGAAGTATAATCGATTTAGTACTTTTAAATGATATGTATGTAACATGAGACACAGTAAGTTTAAATAATTATCTATATGTTTATAATATTAATTAAAACATTATACGTATATGCATAATGCGGTAAGTTCCCTAACAGCTCGGCCATCCTGCTAGAGCGAGTCCCATCGCCTCAATTCTTTATTTTAAATTATTTGTGTATGTAATCATTATATTATATAAACTTAATTATGATATTTATGTGCAAGTACACAAATCAGAACAAGGAAGAAAACAGTTTCAAATTAAGTCATTGAATTTAACAAGTAACTATTATCACAGCGACATTATCATTATAGACAGCGTCCTGAATGCGGCCTTTCATTTACAGATATTTTAGACTCAATTCATCCAAGTATTTATTTTAATTTTGTTTGTAGTTTTAGTCTGTACATTCAAGTTTAAATTATAATATAGTTTATTTTTATTTTGTTTGTAGTTTTAGTATGTTTAGATAATATTTTTAAGCTGTTTTATTAAATATATAAGATTCTAACTATTATCACAAATGTAATTTTATCTGGTAGTATTTTTATAAGTTTTATAAATCTACAAACATTAAGACAATTTAGCAACACTGTAATTATAATTGTATAGTTATGTCACACATATTTGACTTTAAATTATAATTAATATTACTAAAAATGTATAACTATTTTTATCTAATTATGTATACAATTTTGATAATTAGACGAGACAAGCAGAAAACTCGTCTTGATTTTTCAGAGTTGTAGCGAGAATTATAACTATATCACCGTTATCTACTTACTCCCTGCAGAAACATGCTTATTAAATTAAGCGGACTCGGGAAGCGTGGATGTCGGTACCTAGATTCATTTTGATCTGGTGTTTTAGGATCATTTTGTAAACAACGATAATAATACTTGCGCCGCCTATCACTAGGCAACCATTCGTCCGCACAGCCTGAGCATTCCCCTTTACATGATATTCGCGTCGTAGGCATCGATGGTCGCTTTGTTGACCTATAGCGTGATTACAGGTCAACCTGTTTGAAATACGCGAAGCACACTCTAAGCGCTAACAAAATCTAAGCTGGAATCTCTCGATGAACCCGTCGCATCAGAAAATAAACGTTCGCGGCTTTGCCTATCACCCAGGCTCCCTTCCAGATTCAGATTCAGAAATATTTATTGACCAACTGATACATTGTGTGTTATGCTAGGTATTAGTGCAACAATAGTCTCTATCAGCATACCCTAATCGGGCATTCAATATTCAGGATTTTACACATAATATTTTTTTTTTTGCAATCATAGGTTTATTACTTAATAATTTCTAATTTGATAAATGTCAAGTCATTTTAATTTGATTTCAATAATTAATTATAGAATAAGAATAAAATTTAAATAAATTTCATGTTTCACAATTTCATGTCAATTTCATCATCTATGTTTAATCAGATTTGAAATTGCTTATTTCATAATGTCATTTCTGTAGACTTATCTCTATTCATAAATTCCTTCAAGTCGTAGAACACAGTATTAATTAGCCACTTTTTTAGTTTAGGCTTGAATTGCGTATTGCTTGGTATGTCAGTAATAGCTTTTGGTAACAAATTATAAACATTAATAGCACTAATGAAGGTACTTTTCTCATAAATTGCACACTGAACACGTGGCATAAAGAAGTAGTCATTGCCTCTCATTGCATTATTCCTCACACGCAAATCAGACCTATTTTTAAATAAATCCCCGTTACATCTTACAAATAAAGAAATCTCGAGAATATAAATTCCAGTCAAAGTCAAGTGACGTTTTCCTTTAAATAATTGCCTCAAAGTGTCATCGTTTTATTTTTTTTTTTATTTTTTTTTTTACTATATATTACTCTTAGACAGCGTATTTGGAGGGTAAAAGTCTGTTTCACATTGACGGAATTCCCCCAAAAGATAACCCCATATGTCAGTAAAGGGTAAATGTTATTTACCCTTTACATAGTAAGCATTTTTGGCAACTTCAGTGGATGCTACATCAACTAACACCGATAAAGTATAACAATGGCTGGAGATTCTACCGTCGATGTCTGTGAGGTGAGATTTCTAATTCAGGCTTGTGTCCAGAGTTACCTACTCCGAGAAAATCCGTCTTACAAACCTCAACAACAGAAGAACCAGCAATGTTTATTTTGAGGTCAATCGGAGTAGCCTCATAATTGTGAAACTGCATTACTTTTGTCTTAGAAATATTCGTCCGGAGGTTTTAAGTGTTTAAGTTCCGCTTTATTCGTATTATTAATGAACGTATGATCGCGGCTTTGCCTACCTCTCAGGCTCCCTTCCGCTTCATCATTTCTATAAGTTGACGTGTGATCGCGGCTTTGCCTACATCTCAGGCTCCCTTCCGCTTTATTTGTATCATATGCTGATCGACCGCGGCTTTGCCGACTCTTTCGGCTCCCTTCCGCGTCATCAGAGTTTTATAACGAGTCTCTGCGGCTTTGCCTAGCTCTCAGGCTCCCTGCCACACTATTAAGACAACGTATGGAGATATATTGCGGCTTTGTCTACTAACTAGACTCCCTTCCGCATCGAATATATGGTATGCAGAGCGTTTGCGGCTTTGCCGGCGTCTCCGCCAGCTCCCTTCCGCTCCCTCGCTCAATGGTATGCAGAGCGTTTGCGGCTTCGCCGGCGTCTCCGCCGGCTACCTTCCGCTCCCTCGCTCAGTTTGTTACTTCGCCGCGACGGATTAGTCCGACCACAGACGAGAAAAATATGTTTACTTCTAGATTAGAAGAGCTGTCAAGGCAATATTGTATGGAAATCCTCTGTAGCCTAGTATCAATGCCAGTAGTATAATTGCCTAATGGCAATGCTGCCAATTAACGAATTACTAGGTAGTGAATGAATAAAGCGTTACAAGCGTCACGCTGTAACATTTTAAAATCGACCTTATTTTTGTCGTATACGGTTGGGTTCTCTATGGGTCTTTTTTGAATTCTTATTTTATACAAGGAGTGAAACGGGATGTAAGTGCTGCCAGTCCAAAAACTGCACAATTATTTTGCAGGTTTCCTTGACTTCAAAGACAGACTTTAATTTAATTCATCTTTAATTCCTGTTCCAATAATGAAACCTCAAAGTATTCCAAATAATTCCTGACTAAAGTTCGGTCAGTCAATTCGAAATGAAATGAGTTCCATTTGCCAGATGGCAGGTAAGCAGTAGACGTGGATCGTTACGTCATTTTCAATAAGCGTAATGAAACCAGTGACTTGGTCGGTGTCACCTGTTTCAAAACTAGTGATTTTTATAACTAACTATTTTATATGCGCGATGAAAAAGCGTTTGACCGACCGACAGCGTCAGTAACGCATTTACAAAAATCACCACTTGTAATTTGACTAGAAACTAGTGATTCGGTTACATGCCGCGTAGCTAGTTATTGTATCTAGTGACGTGAAATAACGCCCATGTCTAGTAAGCAGGGCGTTGGCAATCTAAATGTTCCACTACATTCGGTCCTTTCAGACGCGCAAAAATATTTGCATAGAAATCATTACGCTGTTCACACGTTACAAATTATAAAAATTTAATTTAAAATTATGTATGTATGTTATCTCACAGAAACTAACTTTAACAGTAGTATATTTGATGCTGAGCTATTTGATGCTCGCTATAATATTTACCGACGTGATCGTTCTAGTATTCGGCGGCATTGATATCGCTATAAAAAAGAGCATACATGCTATCCGAAAAACTTCTTGGGATAGTATATTGAAGACTTATGGTTAACACTTCCGCCACGTGATAACAAATAATAAAACCGTATACTTTTGTATTTGTTATTTGCCTTCATACTTACCACAGGAACAACATGAACCCTTTTACGATAATTGTTATAAAAATATCTTAAATTCTGATAGTTCAAATGATTTCGTCTGTTTTGGCGACTGTAACATTCCTGGTCTGTTCTGGACTAAAGAAATTAACTCAATGGCTTTAAAGGCTAGTCCAGCACATGATAGTAAACCACGCTTGTTATTAGACACGACGTCTCTTTGTCACCTTCGTCAATGTAACACTTATAACCGTATACTAGATCTTGTACTTGCTACGGTTGATGTTCATGTTTATGGTGCAGAAGCTCTTAGTCGCCTGGACAGATATCACCCTGCCATAGTATTGGACATAGATGATAATTCTGTTCAGTTTATGAAACTCTTAAAGGCGAGAACTACAATTTTAATAAGTGTAAAATACAGTGAAGTGTGTGCTGGGTTATCGGAAGCAGAGTGTCACTCTGCCCTGTCGTCTTGTAATATCGATGTGGATTTGACAGCATTTTATACTATACTCAAGGGTATAAACAATTAAATACACTCCAATGTCAAAAAGCGATGATACCAAATATCTGGTTTGGTTTAGCCCCGCGCTAAAACGCTGCTTAGGAATGAAACATAAATGTCATAGGCATTTCTTTAAAAGAATTGGTAATCTTCTTGATCAAGATCAATTCTTGCAATATAGAGCCAATGTACGTTACTCATTGAAACCTGTTACAGAAGTTACATAACATTAACTGAAATTCTTTAGATAACGGTATTAAAGGTTTTTGTAGGGTTTTCAATAGTAAAAAGTCAGTAAACTACATCCCTATTTATATGCAATATTAAGGCGTTACAGCCACTGATTCTTTTGATGTATGAAATGATCTTAAAGTATTTAGTACAATTAAAACTTCAACGATTTCTCCAACTGCAAAATGACTTTAATTCACAGCCAGCTTGGTGTGATGGTAGCTACATGTATTTTAACGTCAGTAAATGCTTTGTCATTAGTTTCACTAGGAAAATTAACAGTCTTACTTTTGAATTCTCACTTAACAACGAAATTCTTATGCGCAATCATGTTGCTAGTGTGTTTTGCGATGACAAACTTACTTTTCCTAGCCATTACGACTACATCATAAACCGAAGTTCAAAGTTACTGGGATTTATCTCAAGATTAATTAAAGACTTTTGTAAGCCTACAACTTTCATTTACTTATACTCTTATTTTTAGTGTACAACTCAGTAATGTGGTCTCCTTTCTACCAAGTCCACATGATCGAATTGAATAAAATTCTAAAGCGATGCTTTAGGATACTTAGCTATAGATGCAGTATGGGTCGTAGACTTTCGTCTTATCCTGAGAGATTGAAACATTTCCGTATAACCTCTCTCGATGTCTGGCTACAATGCCACGCCTACAGTGCTCTTCTATAATTTCTCTTTTCTGTGAGCCCGACTGTACTTACTTTTAACGCCATTTGCTGAACTTACGATGCATGTCGCTCGACACTCACCCGTGTCGTCTTCTTGACCACTGCCAAGGGTCATATTTTCGCCCCCGCCAGGAATTTCACACTCTTCATCGGTGCTGCATGGCGAGCCGTTCATTGCTTAGCTCAGAAACATTTTTAACGTTATGACATTAAAATTCAAGTAGCTGCCAAATATTGTAATTTATACATAATAATTATAATGTAAATTCCATTTCATTTCAATGTATATTTACTTTCAGTAAATAAATTGAACAAGTAACATTGATCGACCTTCGTCGTTAATATCTATATATTTCTTAAATAATTTCGAAAGAAATGACAAAATATTCATCAGAAATCATGAATATTACTTTATTCGAAAAAGATGAAGAAAATGGGCGTTACTTCAAAAATAAGTAAACATTGGTTATTCAACCTTAATATTTAATAGTCCCTACTCACTTTAGTTCTACCTTAAGAGTTCCATTATCTCTAAATCAAGATGATCAGCGAATAAGTTATTAGGACATGAAATCAAAGCTCAATGGGCATGAAAGGGGGAGTGAAAAAAAAATGTGGGTACTTAGCATGATGGAGAAAAGAGAGAAGATCTCGTCAACATCTCGCTAAGTTTGTGGGCGGGACAAACGAGTGATGAACCCGTTTATCCCACTTCTGAACTGAAAGGGCACTAACGTTAGGAAATAATAATAATTTGTATATGAGTAGCTTTTTATTAATTTAACCTTCGACGAGTTATTTAACAACAATTAATAATGGAACTCTTATTCTAGGAACCTAATGGTAATATAACTTTGATGTCATATATTGGACCAACCTTAGTTCACTCTAGCAGGAACCGTCACCATTAAATATCACCTTTTTAATTAGAAAATGGCTGCCGGAGCGTCCGTCACTTTCACGTAACAAAAACCAACTGAACTAGACGACGGTGGCGCACCATACCGGTCGGCTAGTGACTTACGAAGTATAATCGATTTAGTACTTTTAAATGATATGTATGTAACATGAGACACAGTAAGTTTAAATAATTATCTATATGTTTATAATATTAATTAAAACATTATACGTATATGCATAATGCGGTAAGTTCCCTAACAACCGGAACAAAGCGTTTTATAACAAACAAAATTAACGCTCATGAGAATCACCATAGTGCGTTTTAGGTCTGTTCTATATGACTGTAATTACAGCAAAAACTTTTTGCAGTTGAACATTTACTAATCTGCAGTAGGCAATAAACACTTTAATGAACGCGAGAACAATGAGAAATCTGAACAAGGTTGCATTGGCAATCTTCTAACACTCAGCCATTAAGCAATGTTCACTCTATTACACAACTGCTGCTTTACAATTAACATAACATTTAGACTCATCAAGTCATATTCATCATAACTCTATCCCAAATATTCAAACATACAAATTTCAAGCGTAAATATATTGTGACAGCAAACGTTCTAAAAGCCGGCATCGAGATATAATATCCATATGGTTATGAAAACATTGCTTTCATCTATGAATACCAACAATTTGATAGCTTGCTGAGTTTCACAAAGGCACACCACGAAATACACCAAGAGATATTACGTTTTCTATTATTTTCACAATAATTTACGTAATTTTTAATAGAAATCGCGTTATACGGTTTAGACCCGTGCTGTAAGCAGGCGCGCAACATACTACCACCAGTAGCGACTTGTCGTGCGCCCGCGCACCTCTTTCACTTTTGTTCGTTTCGGCACGATATCTCGTAAAGGCACGTTTTCATTCATTGTAATTCTATTAATGACGGTTCTTATTGTTACTTGAATTAAAATAAAGTCAATTTAGATATGGAATTTGGGATCGTTTTCGTGAATTACGAATTTGTTGTGGAGTTTCGAATGGTATCGCAATTTAATTGTAATGGTTTCATGGTTAAAGGTTTTTAGTACTTTTTCTACGACTTTCGATTAGACGCGGTTATTCAAACGAAAACAGCTACTTTAGAACTTAATTAACTTTTACTTTATACTTTAAATACTGTTTTAATCATGACCTTTGGTTCTTAACAGAATCAGGTGTTTTATGACTTATTTTTAAGTTTTAAGCATTCTCAATGTGTAGAAAGAAACCTGTCTCTCTTTCAACAATTTATATCCTAAAACCTATTCGGGTTAAACTGGGCTTACGTCGACTTAATCCATCAGACTCAACGACGCATCAAACTCATTCACGAATCGTGTATGAGGCATTTTCTGCGAACAGTAGACCTCGCGAGCACTAACTTTTTTGCTCAATCTCAATTTCTTTTCACGACCATATCTTAACAACCACTTGACCGATTTTGCCAAATGTCTCTTGCCAAATATTATTAAAATCGGACGGTAAATGGCGCCGCAGCAAACTTCCCCCCTTTTTCGGGGTAATACTCCTCCGACCAAAAAGCGCCGACAACAAAAAAAAACTATGAAATTGTAACACCTGTACTTTTACCAAGTTTCGTCAAAATTTGTTGAAAAATACGATACCTGTACGCGAGTACCAACATACGGAAAAATGAAAGCTGCCAAACGCTGCCTGCAGACAAATGAAATAGATGTTGTCGCAGACTTCGTTCGCTTCACAATTCGCTCAGTCAATTATAATGTAGCAATACATTAATAATTGTATTGTACTTACTTTATGTTACTGATAAGTATGCCTAAAACATCTTCGTTTTTTTTTTTTCAATTGACGAAATCTTTTAATTGGCCCAGTAACCTAATCATGAGCTTATTTACGTAGTTAGGCTGTAAGGTATCCATCACGTCAGAAAAAATACCAATTAACACTTCATATCGCACGATAGTTTGACAGCTGCAGGTCAAGTCTGCTAAAATGACGGCTGGTAGATAGAAGAAGATAGAAGAAGTGCTGAATCGACCCCAACTAGGATAAGGTCAAGAAGAGGATGACTGAGGTACAGACTTAATTATTCTTTCGTAAAGTTATGCCATTTATAGACATCAGAATCGCATCTCAAACAATATTATTACGAGCAAAGATCCATCATGTGGATTATTTTCGCAATATTATAGATAATGCTTAATGTATCGGCGTACATTTTCCAATAAACTTGTACGCGATTATTTATTACTGCCATCAATCAAACTAGTGGATTGCGATAACTATGTTCATACAGTTTACCTGTGAGTCTGAACTGAAATCATATAGTTGTTAAAGACGGTTTTTTTTTAATTATTTTGTATCCCCTATAAGTCCGCGTTTGACCACCATGTCTCCTGTTGGTAAGCGACGATGTGGTCGAAGATGAAGCACGCAGACTTAGAAGATACCTATGCACACTGACCTTGAAAAGCCCTAGATTGTATCTTTCAGGAAAAAAGGAAGCCGGCAGTTTGTTCCTTGGCTGTACGGATTAGAAACGTAGACTCGAAACGTTTTGTACGTATCCGCGGGAAATCTACAGTGTAAGGGTAGTAGTGGGGCGTCTTTCTACTTGTCCTGTAGTAAAAGGGGGATGGTGGTATAATTAAATAAAATGTTTTAAAACTTCCGCAATATTTGTTATAGATACAGTTTGAGATAAACTCCCGAAAAGTAACGCCTGATTCGATCGACATACTTCAGCATCAATAACACTTGTCTCTTCGATCAACTTGTGATATGCGTCTTCATTTAGAATGCAATCGGTCCTACGCATATAAACAATCATAGGTTACCAGTTCTAGTATCATAAATAGCTTTATTTCGGTATGAACTAGAGAACAAACTAAAAAATAGACAAACAAATGTTGGTTATCTGCATACAGTAGTCGAACCAAATAAGGCTCGCCATGGGGTGGCGAGGTCAAGCAAGACCAATACAATGGCATACCGGCAATCGATTACTGGAAGCCACTTCCAAAATTGGCGTTGTTCTTGACCAGTACAATCAGACACCTTCGCATGACTACCTGTCAGAAATTACGCAGCAATTTTCCAATTCGATAATCGATTACTAGACTATTTTAAACTGGTCGAGTCAAGATGGTTTAGGAGGTCGAAGGTGTATTTCTTTCTATATAAACCGAAACGAGAACGCCTTCTGTTTCCATTTACAAATATACGGTTCGAGTTATCTTTAAGGATAAACTCGGAGTTCAGTGCATATGAAGCCTTACTTTTTTCCTTGAAGAAAATGATAATATAAGGTCTCGGCTCCAAGGTCCACACAATGGAGGTCTTCAAGGCGACTTAAAGGCCGCCTTTCCCGATTCAGTTCTCTCGATAGTACTTTTTCATCATTTTTTAAATAAATAAATAACTTACTGTGAGTTAAAATTATAGAAAAAAAACTATTTATCTTTATACCATTGCCAATTTTATGTAAACATTTTCGATTTCGACGAAGACGAAAAATTTTGAATAAAAAAATATTGAAAAACTGCGAAGGAGATGGCGAGAATCAGAGAAGCGGGCCCTTAATTTGTTCACATACTAATGAAATGACATGATTGTTATTACACTTACAGTGATGTAAGCCTCATTAACATAGTACTCATCATAATTGTTTATTTCTGACTCAGAAGAATAAAAACTCTTGATGAGTAAGTTACGTGGTTTCAAGCTTGTCAAGTTTATTAGTTATGGTGTCAATATCTTTAACTTTAAATAACATTGAGTGATATATGTGTATAAGAGGATCACACTCATAAATCAGATAGAATAGCAATAGGTAAAACTATTTTAATAAGAAAAAAAAAATACTTGTGAATATTTGAAGTTCTATTTGATTGAAAGCAGCTGACACGTATATTTATATTATTTAAGGAAATTCCGTGCATGACTCTATTCCCCCTATTCCCCGAAAACTAGACGATCAATGCTAGTTTTTATAGTAGTAGTTGTATAGTAGACGTATATATTTAATATATATATGCAGGTAGTACGATTTGTAAAGGTGGTGTGTAAATCTTTTTTTTTTCTACAGGATTTAGATCAATCGGTATTATGTTTGACTTATCACGAATTCAATGAGGATAGAGTAAAGAATGGGTCGGCAGTACTTCAAATGATGCCTTTCCTACACTGACGTACCTTAGTTCCCTTCTGTGGAAAGCAAAGAGAGCCCTGGCCCCGTACCGTAACGTGCTTATTGCGACGATTGTTAACCGCCAACTATGCGCGACCGTATCACCGCACGATAATGTTCACGGTCGCGCAGCGTCTGCGGCTGAACCTAACAATCAACGCAATAAGGACTTTACGGTCCGGCCCTGTACTCACGAAAATTACGAGGCGAAATCAAATCAAAATAAAAATAAATTGTAAATATTGTAATATTAAATATAAATATTGTAAATATTGTATTGTAATAGAAAATAAATTGTATCAAATTTTCTAATGTAAATTTTAATATGCTAGATCGCTATGAAATATGGTCGTTCAAATAAACTATTTTTCCCAGTAACGAGTTTTTATCATGCAGACCTCGTCGAGTCCATAGTAGGTGCTAATGCAACGGACCAATAATTTATATCCAATTTCACGTGGCCATATGCAGTGCAGGCTGGGTCTTGACCTGGTTGCATTAAGTGGAAACGTTTGGCGTTAAGCTCCCGGGCAGGCGATTTTCACATTATAAATAGAAAACAGTATTTCTCCGCATTACAAGCAGTCAATGGCATTATGTCGGCTAGCAAATTTGTCAAAATTTTTAATTATGCCGTATTGTTTACTACCCGACGATTTGCGAAACTACAGTCAATACACTATGAAATTAATTAAATAAATAGCTAAGCAATACGTTTCAATCTTAAATCTAATAAGTACCAGCTTGTCACATTAATAAACTGTTTCAAAGCTTTTTACTTGTCACCGAGACTGCGTAATTCAAAAATACTAAAGATTAGCACAAACTTAAACAGGCCCGCAATTTTTCAATAGAAAGTCCCAAAATTCGGTTTCCGTGTCCTTCATGAGACTCGCCATTATAATGATGTGTATTGAAGAGCTTGACAACAAAACGACTGAGTTCAATCTACAATTCACTGAGTGTTTAAGGCGAGGGTTCTAGACGTTCACTAAATACTGTGGTTCATCTATCTGGTGTCTTCTTCTGGTATCTTGTAATCTGGAGTATATATATATATACATTTTACTAGCCTAGTGTCTCAGTGGGCGGATTTCCACCTTCTGAGCTGTAGGTTGTGGGTTCGATTCCCACCCAGGACAAACATTTGTGTGGTGAACATGGATGTTTGTTCTTTGTTTGGGTGTTTCTATGTATTCCATGAATGTATATACAAAAAAATTTTTTTATGTATTCTATCAGTTCCCATAGTACAAGCTTGCTTAGTTTGGGGCTAGATGGCGCTGTGTGTGAAAAACGTCCACCAATATTATATTATTATATATATATACTCTAGATTACAAGATCAGTAAATACCACGGTATCGCGTCAGTACGCATCGCAACAGCAATGAAGGAGGACATGTTTGCTTCGCCGTCGTCGCCATCTCCACCGGATCCGGTGCCTAACTCGTCCCTACCTATACGGGGGGTATCAGGGACATCAGGTTATTTTAAAATAATTATTTAAATTTGGAAACATTGCCTCAGCTAACGGATTATTCATCCAAATATCATAAAAATGCAATTAAAAGAGGAGAGGCTTTGAGCAAGCTGTTGGATATTTTATAAAAAGCTTTTCATTTTTGCCGTATTCATATCACGAACGTCTGAACTACACGAAGCTCGTTATAATAATAATAATAATAATAATATTTTTATTTCACGCACATTTGACCCATATCTTAAGTCTAATCTAAAATTTAAGTACATTGTAAAAGGGTGTCTGTCATTACAAATAAAAATATAGTGCAAAATAGTGCCGTGTCATTTTTTGTTTCCGTCCATAATACTGATTTGATAAATGCTTCTAGCCCTCCTTGTTTATTCCGTCATCGGAATACACCACAGTATTTATTGGACGTCTAGCGTTCGCCTTATCATAAACTCAGAAGAGTATCCATCGAAACAACCACGCCCATTATCCGAAAGGTGCAAGTGAAATAAAAGCTTTCAAAATGCCCGGTAAAATTCAAAAGACTAAGATCCAAAACAACCCAAAAACGCACAGAGCGCAAAACGACCAATATTGGACTTAAACGAAGGCTGATTTGATGCAATATCTCAGCGATGAAAAGGCGAAATCATAGAATTCGGTAATGTTTCCCTTCTATTCCTTTGGCTTTCTTCGACTCGTACCTTTCTAGAAGGGAAACAATATTTGCAAAATTTTCTGAAATGTCCAAACTACTCTGATTTCACAGTTTTAGACTTTTTTCGGAGTTAAATTCCACGATTTTAAAGGAATAAAACAGTCCGTGATTAAGCATAGCAATGCTGATACAAAAATTAACCGTTATTATAGTTGGCGAAAGCAAAGTGACTCAGGTATGGCCTTGCATTTGACTGCATAAGCTACTGATGACGGTGGTGATAAAGACGTAGTAAATAAATAAGCAAATATTAAAATAGGTTGTGCCGATAGAATTATAATTATAATAGGCCTTACCAAGCGGCTAGGCGTATTGTTGACTGTTGCGTAAGGCATTCAAATAGTGATGGCCCAAGCAGGGTATGAGGAGCATTGGACATTCGGCAGAGATGTGTCGACGATACCTATTGGTAAAATCATTTGTTTTACCTGGACCTCACTGGCACAGGACAGAGGCAGACGGCACAGTAAGAGAGATGAAATAAGGCTGTGAAAGAGGATAGAGTTACCAGAGGAGTCTCAATGTGAAATCAGCAGGGACCAGCGCGAGTGAGTATTTCCGACGCTTAGTAATGCTTCGCAAAGCTTAATAAAATTAACTTTATCGCGGTATAAAGGAATTCACATTTCAATAACAGTTCCATACGATTCATTTCCGCAAACTAAAATTTTCAAGAAACTGACAAAACCCATAGCATATTTCCGTCGGCATTAAGGGAATCATATCTGCTTCAGGAAAAGAGACAATTACGTAAAGCCTTGGCTCCGGGTAATAACATCGTATCTTTACACTAAAAAATTAGGGTCACGTAGCCACTGGGTGACTTTGTCAAGAAAAATTTAGAAGTCTTAATACAAGTACTTCAAGTTCGTCTGTTTTTTTCATTCTCATGAAAAAGTGATTCAATAAAGTTTTTAACTTTCCTTGCGACTGAAATGCTTTTAGCGACTCTTTATAAATTTGGCACTGGCAAATATAGTTACAAAGTCAAAGTATACCTTCAGCAAATGGATTATGGGTTAGCATAAAAAAAATGTCGAACTATAGATAAACTAAAACCATACTAACTATTTTGGTAGCCTGTTTATTTAATCTTCAAGTCTTGCAAGCTGAACTCGGCATTCTAACACAACATATATTAGTTTCTCGGTATTTCTAAAATGTATGTAAATCTAAATAGGTTAACTGCGGTCTCATTTTTCTAAAATTTTGTACTAAGTACCTCCCCGACCTGGACCCGACATATATTTTTCACCGACTATAGTTTTCTTTGCATCAGACCCATAATTTTATGCAAAATGGTCCCAAGGCCAACGCGAACGATTTAAATGCATTTAAGTACCAAGTTTTATTTAACATATAAAGCTATTCCAAGATGCCAGGTAATTAAGACTGTCTAGACTGTAGCCTAAACTATTTTTAGTAATAGGACCTTTAGTTAAAATAAAACTTTGATATCCAATTAAGAAATTAACAGCTGCCTCAATCTTACACTAGTTGTACACTTGCCACGAGATAGCTCAAGAACTTATATTCAGACAATATACGAAGGCGCATGCTCGGTGCATTTTTAGGTTGGCGCGCGCCTCTGTAAATTATCTGGACTATTCACAAACTCACACGGCGTACTAATACCACAGAAGAAATAATAGTCCAAGTAAAGAAAGCTCACTTCGAGTTGACATTTACATAAATAGATACTCGCTACATCGCAATAAAGTTAATTTTAGCACGCACAGCGAAGCGTACCTAAACTCCATAAAGGCATCCTTCAGGCGCAAGTGAATTTCCAAAATCCCATTGTAGTGAAATCCTAGCAGTTGGAAACCCAAAACCCTATACAAAGACTCCATGAAATGCAATAAATCGAGCAGTTATTGAAAGCCCATTCTCATTTATTCAATCAACAGTAACAAGCAACCTTAATTTGTGTTTATTACCACAAATATATCTCCTGCGTCGAATGTAATTGAACCCTTAACTGCATCATGCTGAGTTTACGATATTTTCGACTATACATTACATACATACTATAATATAGTTTCACCAACGGATTGAGCTTTAGCGAAGTGGAGCAAGCTTTATTGTTGAAAGCTTAACATTGATTTCAAAAAGTGCTAGAGCTTCTAAAACTCACCGAAGTACGTTCGCCGTTGATCCCATTCTCCACCAGAATGTCCTCAAAGAGTAAATCAGCCTCACACGGAGAACATAAATTGCTGAGCAGTTCACTGAATCTTTCCACTTTACGAACACACACTGCACCCAACAACCCACCCATATCTTCAACTTTTGGCACTACACTATCTTCTACCTTCACAATACTATTAACTTCTATTGCTTCATTGGCGCAGTTGGTAGGATTCACGTTAATGAATTCCGTATCTTCATCCTCATCAATTTTCAACTCTATGCCATTAACAACAAGGTCGTTAAATAAATCATCAATCTTTTCCTTCTCTATACTATTATCACCGACGATATCGTCAAAAACCTCCACGCCGTTCACGTGTAAACTTATCTTGTCTTCCTTCGCTTTTTTGTCTTCATAAATGGAATTCTTCAATTTAGAACTAAGTCTCTCGTCATTCTGGCTTTTAGGACTACTGACTCTAAAATTACTTTTGTCTTTCTCTAATATATTTTTACTAATGGAATGTTTCGATTTCGTTTTAGTAGCACCAATGTCGTAAGTAGTTGCGCTTTTCGCGTTCTCTTTTTCGTGGCTCTGTCGCCTGTTGGGTCTTTTGTCTCTGTCTATTATTTTGGATTTAGTCTTTGTTCTGGCGTCATCTAGAAGGGATTGGACTGAAGAACTTCTGTTGGATTTCCTTGTAGAAGGAGATGTGTCGGAAAGTGCGGCGGCGGCTCTGAGGCGAGAGGCGCGGGTGGTTCTGATAGGCACTGAAGTCGAAGCCGTTGTAAGATTAAGCTCCGAGGAAGACTTGAGGTGTTCCGCAGTCTCATCTGAAGGGGGACAATCGGCTCTTTTCGGGCGCCTGGAATTGAAAACACGGTCATGTTAGATGGAGTCATTAATAATGGCTTTTATAGTTTAGGGTAAAATTTACAAACATGAATTAAGTTTACTCTGTGTCGTCAATTTCATAGGCTCTCAACTAGCTCCCAAAATATTAGCTGATCATAGTCCAATAAGAAAACGCAGCAGTGGCATCATACAAGGGGATAAGTATGTGATGCTCTTAATTCGTTTCATTTCCTTCTGGTTCCTTTTGAGTTCACTCGTTACGGGGTAAAATCGATCTGGACTAAGTACAATCAGCTCAATGAATTTAAGAAAATAGTTTTTATTTTTATTTTATAGGTTTGCGCTTGATCACAACCTCGCCTGATGTTTAGTGACAGTGGAGCTTAGAATAGATATGCGCTATCCTCGGCCGTATCAAATAGATCTTGAAGTAATATTTTTTACTGTAGCTTAGTACTATTAGTTTCATAGAGTAGTAGTACTCACCGTTCAGTGACATTAGCAGAGAATAGCGCAGCAGTCTTAGCCGTCAGTTGTTTCCTTCTCTCCTCCTTGTACTTCTGTATCCTGGCCGCTCGGGCCTCGTCCTGGGAACTCATGACGTCACGTGCTCCAGCACTTTTGAATCAGTCTAGGCTTACAGTTAACGTAGATATGGTCTAGCATGGCGGCATCAGGCGCGCTTCAGGGCGGATTAATTGGCAGTGACGAACACAAACTAAGGCGTGAGTTGGCGTGGAACCTGGAAGAAAGAAAAGGAAATAATTAAGATTTTCAGTAATATTACATTTTTATTACATACAACTTTTAAACGCCGCATTAGGAAAGACCCAGCAAGCTTTTGCAGAACTATACAGAGGATGAACAGTAGATAATAATGAGCTAATATTTTGGCGCAGAGCCAGCTGTACGATCATAATGGGGACCGAGGTCGCAAAGAGTCATGCCGAAAGAAATAACAGGTGAGTATATGGTATGTCAAATGTTTTGATTGGCTTTGAAAGCGTTCATTCGATTCTATCCTACACTTAGTTGAAAATAAACAGGTACGTGTGCATTTCGGTTGTTAATAAAATATTCCACCACATCAATAACAAGTTTGGACCTTCTAGGCATGTACGTATAGTAAAACTAAAATGTATCTAATTCATCATTCATTCTACAGATATCCAGCCTATTTATCAGTCTTAGCTCAAATTGCAGCGATTTAGTAACCACCGACACGTTTCAGATTGAAACATGACACTATGGGCAAAGGGCAAAACGTGTCAGCTGCGAGTAAGCGCAGGCCATCGCATCGCGCGCGAGTGTGACAAATACGAGGGCATTACGAGTACCGTTATCAAACAGATTAGTATGGAAGCTGTTGCTATTTTTAGTTACTTATGTCAATATTTTATCATTAAGACTGCACTATTTTGCTTTTTAAGAAAGTCGCCTTATTCTTGACCAGAGCTCGTAGCACGCGTTGTTCAAATTTGGTATGAATATAACTATAACCTTATCGATTTCGGACAACGCGCGCTTCAAGCTATGCGTAAGAATGACGAGACCTTATTGAATGTGTGAATGTGTCTTCGGAAGTGCAGGCCGGAACATAATGAAGCGTTAAATAACTAGACTTTTTATGGTTGACGGCTTAGGAGTTAAAACATATCGTTAGACTTGACATCTTTTCAACTAGAAGGAGCTAGCTGAGCAACCGATCATCAGAAAGTCCCATTTTAATTACACCTGCTTCCCGGAAGGTTTAAGGTTTAAGGTTCCCATCCGGTCCCGGATGGCGGAGTTAAACAAGGTTGACAGAAATCAGCAGGTGATCCGAAGTTATGAGGAAGGCTAACTTAGGACTGCCGAGAATAGCACAAAACAAGTAGAAGAAGCTTTATTCCCAGAGGTGGGTTGCTTAGGGTATGTGACGACGATGAAAGTAACAGAAATGTCCAAGCAGATGTAGTATATTTTTTTTTTCATGTTATTATTATTTTTATGTATTTACACCACCGACCGTAGTTTTCAACTCATAATTCTGTCCATCCAAAGGTTGTCTGGAAGAAATCGCTTTAGGCGATAAGGCCGCCCATTATACTACCGTTTTTAAATTATTATTGTTCATTAATTTTTAAGTTTGTCTTTTTGGTGTATAATAAAGCTATATTGTATTGTATTGTATTGTATTGTAGTACAATAACAACTAAAGTCGACAGAGCGACTCTCAGAAATTGTACAATGATGTTTACGTTATTGCAAAACGGTAGCGATTTCACACGACTATTTGTACTACTCGATTATCACGCATTCAATTGTCCTAAATTAATCCTGGTCTAATGAGGTTTTCCAAGAATTCTGACGTAGTTAAGTGTAAATATAAATTCCATTAGCTCCTAGTGCTCCTACAGATGACTAACTTTAACGTTGAAACTTTAAGGGTCGAAGAGCAAATCTCGAAACGTAATTGTTCGTTGTTCGTTACAATTTCAAAAGATTCCTTTTCATTCTTTGTTCTATTCTATTATGATGAAATCGTTTGTTCATAAAGTCATCGACGAGCGTAGATGTATAAAGTTATGCAATGTTTGAAAAACATCGAGATGTCATAATACAGGTTTAGATCTCGGGAGAAAGGGACTATCATAATGATGGGGAACTAGACGATCATAATGATACGTATACCTATTTCAAAACAGCGCGAATGTAGTCAACGCATCATTTACTGTTTCGCAATGAACCGCAATTGCGTTGCAAATAGTTGCAATTGATATCATGCACTTACTACTTATTTATATCTGTTAGATAGTTTTGTAAAATATGCTAAAGTCAAGTGAATGAAGATCGTGCGTTCTTATATGAGAGGTTATTAAAAGGTACATAGACTACAAACATACGCGACTTACGAAATATAACGTTGCCTACAAGCTAATCCATGTTTTTTTAAATATAATTATTATTCAATGCTTTGCTCCACAGACTCCGGGGTAAGTACGTGCCTTTTGTCAAATTTAAAAAAAAATTGTCGGAAAGAAAACTAAAGACTTTACAAAAGGAATATACCAACGAATATACTATTACAGAGCTAAGTGCTATTATAGATTTGCGTATATACTCCGAGCAGTCCAGCTCTCGCAAGCAGCACCCGTTCAGGAGTTGACGCATGTGCCAGCCATCGCTCTCCTCGACCATATTGGAGGGTAGAGGACAACCCGACAGATGACGCCACCGCAACAAGAAGCTCATGTTTCTGAGTTGTAATGGTTGTTGAAGCAACATCCTATCACTACTTGCAAACTTGGAGTACAAAGTTTAAGCAGAAAACCAGCACTGGTTTAACATCCAGCATTTTGCTGAGTTGGGATCAGTTTACTGAAAAAATATAGCTGCTCACATTTTGTTATGTCTAATAGGCGCATCCATCTTTTATGTATCTGAGTTTTGCGATTAATAAATGTTTCTGTAGTATTTAGTAGAAGATAGTTTCCTCTAAGTCTGATAATATTTTATTAAATTAGAATTCCACAGTCTGGCCTTCCCTTCTCGGACTCTGAGTTTCTCCAAAAGGCCAGTAGTCAAGGACCACGTTTCAGTTCCATATATCATCACTGGCAACACAAATTGGTTGAAGACCCTTGTCTTCAGGCACTGCGGAATCTTGGACGAGAAGATATTACGCAATTTCCCGAGCTCCTAACGTCCTCGGACTCTTAGCTGCTGCTAAAAAACTTTTCCAAGATACAGAAGAATAATTAACTGCGATGTGCCTGATCTGATTTTCTCAGTCACTTTTATTGGGTACAATCTAGTTTACTATAACAATGTACCAGCTCAATGAAGATAACACCAAAGGTTTTTAGTGTAGCGTAACCGGAGCATCACTTTGTTTACATATAAAAACAAATAATGCGATAATTGCCCACTTGTATAATGGACACTTACATGTAAAAAGAAGATATTTTCACGTCCCTTCGTATCTTCTAACTACAACAACGTTTTACAACATCACATAGCTACTTTGACTGGCCTTGTGGCTCAGTGGGAGTATTTCCACGTTCTGAGCTGTAGTTTGTGGGTTCCATTCCCACCCAGTAACAAACATTTGTGTGATGAATATAGATGTTTGTCCTTTGTCTGGGGGTGTCTATGTACTCTATGTATGCATTAACAAAAAAAAAAAAAAGTATTCTATTAGTTATTGGGTTCCCATACAAGCTTGCTTAGTTTGGGACTAGGTGGCGCTGTGTGGGAAAAACGTCCACCAATATTTATATTTTCATAACTAATATTGTAAATTCTAAACAAACTCTGTCTCTATGTATATCTTCCACTCTTTCTGGGTGTTTGAAGCGTTATCACGGCTAAACGGCTGAACGGATCGAGCTGATTTCTTGCATAGATATAGCTTTAGGGTCGGAGACGGACACAGGCTACCTAAGAATAACTATGTATTCTAAGTAGGCTCCTTTTTTTTTGTAGGTCCACGCGAACGAAGTCGCGGGTATCTGCTAGTATTATATAAATGCGAAAGTATGTGCGTAACTATGTTAGTATGTAAGTGTGTTTGTTCCCGTTCAACTTTGTAACCGCTGAACGGATTTGGATGATGGAGGTAGCTTATATACCCTGGATTAACACACCGGCTACTTTTTATCCCGGAAAAATATTCGATTTCTGTAGAATAGGGGGTGAAACCGTGGGGCGCTGCTAGTTAGGCCGTTTTGACTAAAATGGGCTTTTCAAGCTCTAGCAAGTAAAAATAAGTGAATAATGTAGAATTGATACTAATACCACAAACGTAAGATATGGAATGATGTAATTAATAAGTTTCAAGTATTTTGAGTTAAACAAAAACTGTGGTGACTAGCAAACGATTCGCTTGCCTGATAGTAGACGCTAATCTTTAGTTTGGTATCTGTTTCAAAAGAATTAGTACTTGACAGAATTACCTCGGGATTCTGAAACGTTAGTTAACTTTGAAAACAGATTAATTCTAATGCTGCCTTTATCAGGCACTAAGCAAATGACAAAGACATCAATAGACTTAATCTGTTGTCAAAAGGTAACTAATGCTTCATAATCCCGAGGTTAGAGTTTGTGGCTATGAGTCTAAGTGATATGTTCGTTAATATGAGAAACTACTTTATTTATAAACTTCAGTTCACACACTCAGTAACATTAAAATGTATATTTTAATTTTTCATAGCCGTTTACACAAAACGCCGACTTATAAGATTACTTATTTCAGTAAACGAGACATAATCTATAAAGATATACAAAGAAAGTTAGTTTGTACTAAAACGAGAAAGAACGCTGGCATAAGGTTTTATAATCATCCCTTATTACCTTCCAAACCATGAATCATATTTACATCGTTACTTGAACACACAATACAATCTGAAATCATTTTTATGCCGACGGAACTAGAGGTGATATTGGTAAGTGAGAGGTAAAACCAGGTGGAACCTTTGAAGCGAGAACCGCTTACCAGTAACGACCTCGCCAGACTTAGAGACAGTGTCTACAGTGCAGTATATACACTGTAATTGGCATTGATATTGTACTTTAAGTTTATGCGTCTACAAGCTGTAAAGTCGTATCGTACGATTTCTTTTCAGGAAGAGGTTATTTTTGGATTTATTGAGAAGAAATATTTGCAATAAGTAGCTACGCGAATAAGTATTAAGTTTAAGAGCTACAACTGTAAAGGACAGCGCTAGTGCTACGCTTAGAGAATTAGGTTTGCGATTCTGCATCAGCTTTTAAATATGCCACTGCTGGGATATTGGCCTACCCTCGAAGAGTGTTTAAGCCATATCCACCACGCTGGCCCAGTGCAGGTTCGCAGATTCACATACGCCATCGAATTTCTTCTCCGGAAATATGCAGGTTTCCACACGATGTTATCCTTCACCAAAAATATGCAATTAAGCAACCAAATTATTATTATTATTATATATGTTTATATATATATATATATATGCAACCAAATTGCCCAGTCCAAAGCTAGTTCAGACAGTAACCGAGAAATACAGTCCCTTGGCTAATATTCTGGCATGCAATTTCAAAATTAAATAAGCAACGTTCGCGCAAATCTACGAGTCTAGACAGCTTAAAAACTGTCTGCGGCATCTATCCGAAGTTACTGCTTCGTAATCCCGACCGAGATGGTTTTTAAACTCTGACGTATTACAGTATCATAACATCGGCCAGCTTCTGGGACGTTATACAGGGACAATGTACCATCTGTTCCTTACAAAGTTGTATCGTAAAAGAAAATTGGATGGATCATGAAACAGTAAACAGCCGGCTGCGAAAGTTATGACTGCTAATAAGGTTTTATAAAAAAATATCTCTGCTAGACAAAGATTTGTGGTTAGCCACAAATATTAATAAACAAGACAAGACTAGGACCCACCGACGTCGCACAAACAGAGAAGGTGAATAATATTAAAGAATCTCTTTAATATTATTCACCGCAGCTCGTATTTCAAGAAGGCATGTCTCATTCTATATTTCAAGCAACAACCTTTCCGACAATGCCGTTGTCAGTTCGTTGCCACTCAGTTATGTCAAGATAACGTCACCAGACAGAATTTTATCTTAATTTTTGCAGGTCCTTATCGCATCTTGGTAAATGGGTCAACCTCAATCGTCGAGTCTGCAAACTTACATCCCAACTTTAATGTTCCCGGAAAAGATTAAAGAGAAAAGAAGCTAGGTGATAACATGTCGACTGTTTAAAGTCCTCGGTTAATAAAAGTTTAGAACGGTTGAACTAAATGATAATAACAAAAGAAAACATTGTAAACAACAGTTGATCCCCAGGATTAAATTCAGGTCCTTAGGTTAAGTTGGTTAGTTGGTGAGTGAGGTTGACAATGGACTGATGTGGTCTGATGACAAGTGAGTCAATCAATCAAAGGCTATCTCGGCATAACGCTGGAATGTTTTATCTCCAAATCCAATATCTGACTTCCCTAAAAATGAGTAGTAAAGTACCGTGAATTTCAACGCAAAAAATGTTTTCATAGTATGTACCATTTTCAAAAACAAACATGCAAATCTGAAGTTGATTGAGCCGCGTACCTCTAATAACGTATTAAACTCGACAGAGCCGCAAATGGGACAACTGAATCGCGTGCGTCTTTCAGTCTGATTCACACGCGCGTGCGAGTCGCCATTATGGCGATCGCTCGTGTCGATACACCGGATCCGCATAGCGGCCATAAAAAACGGCAGAACGAGACATGGAAGCTTTCGAACTTCGATGGTGAAGAATGGTGGATCTTTGATGTATTTAGCCATTAAACTACCGACTTTCAATCGATCAATAGATCGAAACTAATTCGCAACATTTTACGGGCAAATTTTAATTAAATCCAATAAAAAGATTTTCGAAGCAGAAACAAATCGGTTTCAGAATAAATCGTAATTTACTTCACAGCGCTCTCAAAAATCGCATTAATATGGAACTCGAATAAATTAAAATCACTTTGTCAGACCTTTATATGGGGTAGAGGGAGAAGAGTGAAAATCAATTAAGACTAAACGATACATTTATTGAGAGGCAAGATCTGGAAAGATGAATGAAATCACATGACATGAATGATAATGACGATTATTTATTGAACAATATTGATGCATGTAGATTGATGTAAAATCGATTTGCATTTAGGTTCGACTCGGTTTGAATAAGTGATCCAAATAAGAACAATTGTACAATACAAAAAAAAAAATGGTTCGTAAGATTCTGAATTGTAAAGTAACATTTTTGGTAACGTACACTAAGACGCACCACACACCACTACTACAAATGTTGTACACCACACAAAACAATGAATAGCTGTGAGTTGAGTGCGCTAATAAACAACGCCACATTTCTGGCCACGTAACACAGATGTCTTACTGCACACAAATATGCATTTGGTGAGTGCTGCGCCTTACTTAATGCTATTTAGATTGACAAATGGGGACGTACAAATAAAGGATGTTCATTACTCAGACATTACTAAAAAAAGAGGCAAAAGATTGTATGACAGACAATATCGTTACATTTTGACCTGGGCTTTGATTGTAAAAGACAGTCGTGGCAATAAGGCCTCTGCACATGTTGATCGATTCACCTTTTACGTATGAGTAAACTAGTCATGTGGGTACATGACTAGTTTCGAATTATCTGTACAATGCATTTGTGTCTGTCCTATTTGCACCACAAGTAACAGAACATAGGACTGCGAAGATATTTCCCCTTGGCAATATTTGCAGGTCCCATAAAATACAACATCAACACTATGAACATTACATTACATATTAGTTATTATTATTGTCATAAGTTTACGTCGTCTCTGCTTTCTTTACTCAAGGATGGATTCAGTTGAGAATAAACATTTCAAAATACATTGTTCTCATTATTAGCTTATGATATGGAATATTTCCGCGAATTTCAGCATCATAGAGTAGGAGGTTGATGACAGCAAAATAGGAACACTACGCCAGATTATGTGTATTTTGTGAAATACAAAACGAAATGTAAATTCTTATTCCAAAGATAGTGAGATCACGTAGTTGAAATCGAGGTTGAAGCGAGACGCGAATGAGTCAGGACTTGTTGCTCGGGTTTTTGCTTAGAGAAAACTGGAGATGGGATCACTTCAGACACTTAAGTATTTGAGGCGGCTGCTGTTTGCATGTGGGCTAGATTAACTGTGACAAACAAAAGTGACGCAAAACGATCACCGACTTAAAGCCGAGAATCAAACATGTTGTGGTTATGATTCAAATGGCAACAGAGATAACAACGTGAGAGATTAGATGAAACTCATCAAACATGTTTACTTTAATATTTCTAAAAATGACTAACAACGAAAACACGATTACCTCAGAAAAACAGTCCATATTTGTATATCTTAATGCAAATAAACTTTAGTAAAGGTATTTCCAAAAATTTCAACATGAAGTTATTATACAATATATATTATACTAGCTGCGCCCCGCGGTTACATCCGCTATCCTACAGAAACCGAATATTTTGCCGGGATAAAAAGTAGCCTTTGTGTTAATCCAGGGTGTAAGCTACCTCCATATTAAAGTACATTCAAATCCGTTTGTTACAAAGTAGTAGTAACAAACCCAATTACACACAAAAATTACCTGAACCGGGTGTTACCAATATTCTTGTTTGCCAGTAACGAGGCGCGTTGCGTCTTACATCAGATCCCCAGACAAATATAAATAATATGGCGGAGCTCGTTTATCGAAAGCCTTGCCTTGGAGAATCACGATTTTTATACGGTAACTCGAACCTCGGAGTTGGACCGGACTTTTTTGGCACACGACGACATTGAGCACCGTTGGCTTTATTAGGCATCGAAATATCGATTCTACTGGCAATTATAAAACAGTATTATATTTCTAAAATCCACCTACTGTTGCGAAAATTCTAAGAGCAAATTCCATATTTGCTCTTAGAGTTTTTCGTAGTGTTATTACTCTAGAAATATTCATCGTTCTTCTTAAGCGAAACTTGTGCTCGTTTTAGTGATTTTGTCCTCAAATGGTGAAACAAAATAGTCAATACAATATAAAAATACACAAAATCTATAATCAAAAAAAAAAATCTCCAGCACATTAATAACACTTATACGGAATCGTGATGCATCATTTCACATGTTATCTGTCGAATAGCAGTAACTGTGTGCATTTTTAGTTTTTGAAAGTGGTTTAAAAACGTCCAATGCCATTTGCATTTGCTTTGCAAATTTTCAAATATTAACTTATTAGCGTCAACAATTTTCACGGCACTGAACATAGACTATTTCATTCAAACCCATGTGATTCAACAGTTCTAGAGTCATTCGTAT
Source organism: Apocheima hispidaria (assembly GCA_947579745.1). Classification (NCBI taxonomy): domain Eukaryota; kingdom Metazoa; phylum Arthropoda; class Insecta; order Lepidoptera; family Geometridae; genus Apocheima; species Apocheima hispidaria. The sequence goes on along the minus strand of OX388157.1, from coordinate 4,370,144 downwards.
TTTGAGTTGTGACTATAATTTTAAAGCAGTTTCGTCAGCCATGTCATACGGTCATAATATTTAGGAATCTCGTGCCATTTTGTGCATTTGTCAAAATATCAGGTGTCTCAAAGAACGGCTAATAGAACTCTATTAATAACTTTAAAAATTGTTTTTGCTATTATGTTCTTGTTCAACAACTACAGGACAAGAACCAGTATATCTTTATGGCAGCTTGATTTGGCGCCCAGAAGCTTACTTAATTCATGCTTATACACAACCTTCACCGTTTCTGCAGCATTTTCCTTAACGCTCATTAATGTGTGTTGATTCCGATCAGAAAACTTTTTTTATTTCATCAGATTAAAGTTCACAACACACTTCTGTCGCCATATAGATAAAATCTTAAAACCCACTCATAACGTGTTATTTTAGTTAAACTGGATTTCAAAATATCGCTCTTTATGAGTGAACAATTTATTATTTTATATTCAATACAGATAAATTTGTGATTTAATAGCCTGTATACGTAAAGCTAATCTATGCGGAATACATTTTTTTTTTTTATTATTCCACAGTCTTTTAATACAAAATATTAAGTACAACACTAAACAACATTACGAAACGCCGACTACTTTGTCACATCACTGACATTTCGCTTGACAGGTCGTTCACGGAACAATTGTGGTGTTTTTTTTTTTTTTTATCGGTCATATTATAATATATAATATATTATAATAGTAAATAAATTGAAAGTAAAAATAAATCATAAATAAATATAATATAAATATATATACAACTGAAAACTAGCCCTAATCTATGATTTAGTTTTTGTCTATGTGTGAATAAAAATACAGAATAACTTTAATCGTGCTGAAGTGAAATCAGTGGCTACAAAATATGATGAAGAGCTCAAAATTTAAATGTAAGCAAAAATGCATAATAGGTTTGTAATTAAAATCTACAATCAACATTAGTGTGCTAATGTATTCAAGTCACCATAAAGTTCAATGACTCGGCTATTTAAGTGAAATCCAGGCGTCGCTGTTACAATCATTTTATTTGCAACCTTTAGGGCCGATTCTTGGTATACATAGAGATGTAGATACATCAACAAGCTTTAAAACGTACAATTTATTAGCAATTATATTTGCAGATAACAAGTGATATTATTACGAAAAACAAAATACCCGACTGCAAAATATAGCCTTTGTCTCTCCGGAAATAAAGCTTATTGCTACACCAGTTTTAAGTAGATTTTTGTATTATGTATGTATGTATCTTTATGAACAATAAAGAGTTATCTATCTATCTAAAGAGGAATCAAACGACACCTCAATCGTCAAAATCGGTCAAGCCGTTTAGCTGCAGAAGGTACTATAGGAACACACAAATATACTCAGGTACCCTCCTTTTTGGGGCAGTCGTGTAAAAAGCTTGAAAACATTGCGGACGTGCCTAATATTTATCCAAACTTCTAAAGAAAGTAAGATAAGTATTTGCATAAACATACACATTTGCACAAAAGTAAATCAGAACTCCAAACTTCTGACAACAAGGAAAAGCAATGTTAAAACTGAAGCCGTTGAAACTTGTGAAATAGGAATAAAATTGTTTGAAGGAGTAAAAGAGCAGTCGTGGAGGTAACTTTCTCTAGAACGGATGAACCGAGATTGGGTCAGAACTGTTTTTGTTACATAAGGATACTTATCAAAGTGTTATACATCAAAAATAATACCGTTTGCTTTGAAGAGAAATAAAGTTGATCAAAACAGAAAAATAACACGCACAAAACACCAAATCACAAAGTCCGTATTTATGTTATGATTGAGCCGGAGTACCAGGGTAGCAGAACGGCGGTGGAGGTACCGATAGCACCTGTTACCGCGACGCGAGCTGCGTTACTGACACGACTCGGCCCATTAGTCGCACTCAGAATACGTCACGCGGAAGCCGGTTCTGATCCGGACGGTGGTGTCTTCGAAGAAAATCGCGATATACTACATGCATTTGCGGAACGGGGACGCAAAAACGCGGGTCATAACGACGCTTTTAGACAACATTATGACGATAAACACATCCATATTGATGTGGCAAAACAATTACCAGATTATCATAATTAACACATGAAATTGGAAAGCAAAAACAATAAAAGCATTAATATTTAAGCGAGTACGGGTATGGCAATATGATGCCAGCATACAGTATTGAATAAAATTAACATTGTTGTCGGAAGCCATAGAAATTCACAATGTAAACCCCGATTAAGTGTACTTGACGACGTCTATTTTAAAATCACAGATAATTTATCTGTGTTTAAAATAAGCTATGTAAGTTACAACCATGGGACATACGTATAATGTATGACACGATGTGAATGAATTTCGGTGAATATAATTTGCATGCCAGTTATTACCAACTCAGTTATTGAACTAAAATATTAGACGTAGAAATAATGTGAGTGAAAAATACTGAACAAGGGTTAAGAGAGAATTTTACCAAAAATTTGGCATTTAATTATTATAACTAATTCATGAGACAGCATCGATTTGACCCATGGAGAAAGTTCGTAATCTAACATCTGGCATAAACTAAGCATCTTACCACTTATAAGTTAAATTAACATTAAGATAATTGTATTTGGGTGTGGGCAGAAGAGAACAATGAACACTATAACGTAGGTTTTATCGCAACGTAATTGTGTCATCAGTTTTAAGACCCTATTCTTCAAATGAAGAAGCAAAGGAATTTCTCTTTCTCCGTACAAAGTTCTTATGTATGATGCTCGGACTGTTTATTCAGAAACAACTCGTACTGTATACCAATAGTCGATTTTGGGCCAATTCTTTGAAACAAATATCAAAATTTAACATTTGGTTAGTGATACATTTTTAATAAGGAACCGGGCATTACAATTATTGTAGGACTGAATACGCTACGTTGAGTCAGCGGCGATACGTAACATAACAAAGGAAAACATCCTCCAGATTCAGATAAAAACATCAACTTCGAGGAATCGCCGGAGTGGAAACCTGGAATTGTTTTTAGACAAATCTAATAATTGTAATACCTATGAAGGTTTCGAGCGTCTAGACTGGACTATTTACTTGTCCTAAGGGGGTATTGCTTCTTTTTCCTTTGTACCTGTCCACATACATTTCGTGAAATAACAAAATGTCCCAGTGGAACACGCCGTAACAGTATACTGTCCATATAAACTTATGCTTTTATAAACAAGCAGAAAGTAAAAGTGGTGCTCTAGCTACACAGTAATGCTATTCTCCAAATTGCTTTTGATATTGCCATCGTTAGTAGTCTCGCCTTAAGTGGTCTCAATATCTGGATTTCTAGACGATCTAAATACATACTAGGTCTCGATAAAGATGTTTATATCAACGATGGCGAAGTTTTGCGTTGATAACGTATGCATGATTGCATGTTCAGACATTGGGTTAAATTTTATTCGTGTCATATCAAAATTGGAAATAATCTTTGGTGCAGTTTTATGATTTCAAATTTGAGATCGAAAAAGAAACATTTACAATCAAAGTGGTCTTGGATTTAGACCATTTTTAGATCTAGTCAAAATTAATGTTGACGTGTCAAGAGATTCGGCAGACTAAGAACTTTTGTTAACAAGCAAACCGCTTTCTGGAGGTTAGTTGGTCACCTACAATACCCGTGGCTTTGTCGTCGGTGCGTTTTCTACCACAACCTAAAGAATGAATGAATACTATTTATTGTCATACAGTTGCATTCATAAGAATTACATTATGTAATACAATTTTAAAAATGCTTCTATTATGGACTCGTCATCGGGCTTCAATGTTTCAAAATATCATTGGTATTTGGTATCTACCTTCTCATCACACGAGTCATAGACCTTGTCAAATCAAACCTTGAAAATTCTGATACCTTTGGGCTGGGAACACGACAAGAAAACTGTACGAGTATGATTAAAGATCCTAAGTGGAAAGGCTTACAGGATAGTTGACAAGCGATCATACAAAAGCCTGACATGAACCGTCGTGTAGGTACTTCAGTTCCGTTGTCCAATTATTATTACAATAGTAACGTTGTTCGCAATCCCGGCTGAGCCCAATTACGTTACCAATAAGCTTCACCCTTTCGTGGAATCAGGACCATCATGGGATGAAATTTGTTGAGTCATAGCTACCCGTGTCATAGAATAAATAATAGCTACTACGTACTGTGGCAAGACGAGTACGACCGTACCATATTCGATCTCCTCAAACGCTTACCCGTAATCAGGCTTCCTTTATTTTTCCCCTTCGACACAAATAGCGGTGACCTTATGCCCCACTTTGATTGGAACCAGGCAATTACAGAAAACTACAGTTTTTCCGTAGAGAAATAAAATATTAAATGTAGAAATTTATAATATGCTTTATCGTTGATAGCATATGGTTCAGAGTTTGATAAAGGAGAATATTAAAAATGCTAAATCTATTATCAGTATGAGCTGAGAAAGACCGTCCGACAAACACAGAGACAAACCCTCAAAGAACACGTTTTTCTGCTGTGGAAAAATCCGGAGCATTTTTATTTTTTTTCTTTCCTTCTAAGAGGATTTTGGCGTCGCACGTCTTATGCATTTGCCAGTGTCAAGTATACATATATATTCTCAAGTTTTGTTAAATATTATCAAACAAGTCATAGTCACGGTCAAAGAAGAGCAAAGCAAGTCACGGTCAAGTCGAAGTCATGCCCCAGTAAAGTGGTGAAAACTTTACTAGAGCCTTCTTTGGAGTTTTGGAAACAACATGAAAATTCACGTTTCACGACATCATACTCTTTTTCACGACATTCATCAACACTCGTGCATGTTCACGAACACTTAACTGGTAAAAATTCACCGTTTTTACACATTAACACTCGAAATAACACAAGTTTTGGAAAATAATAAAATGACGCGACATGAATTCTTCACGTTCCCCCCCGGAGCATTATTCTTTACTAGGCAATGTTTTGGGTAATATTAATAAATAGTAATTAAAGCGAATCATTATTAAGAATCCCGGGTCGAAGCTGAAAAGACCAGGGGCTCTATTTTTGAATAGCTCGTATGATTTCGCACGGTGATGATGATTATGTGATATGATAATTAAAAAAATGTGATTTTTGTTTGGGATTTCGTTCGAAAGTCAGTCATTGCACATGATATTTTCGTGCTAAATATCATACGAGCGATTCATCAATTGAGCCCCAGACCTAGGAACGGTACGAGTGGCGTACAAGAACAGAGGCCAATATACGTTATATTGTGATAAAAACGATAATGATGATTAAAAATAAAAATATACAGCTTGGCAAAAAAAAAAACAAACGTACCAATTGTTTTTCTATTGGTAACATCTAAATCTTCTATTATCTGTTGTATGTATGCGACTATAGAGAGTAAAATTAGTATAACATAATCTCCTTGTCTGTGTTTCTGAAAAATAGTGTAGTTTATTGAAAACTACCTGTTACCCGTGACTTCGTTCGCTTGGACTACCCATAAGCTATGTCTATGCAAAAATGCAGGTCGATCTTTTCTGCCGTTTAGCCGTGATAGCGCGACAAACACCCAGACAGAGAGACAGAAAGACAGCGGGACAGAGTTACTTTCGAATTTATAATATTGGTTAGGATGAACAAGAAGGTTATGTTTAAAAAATGCTTATAGCAAACCCAAACTCACTTGATACTTGTGCCATGATTAACGTAATATAATGCGACCATATTTTTTTTTTTTAAGTATATGTTTTTTCATTTAACTTATTGAAGGTTTGCTAATAAGCAAATTAATTATTTTTATCTGTTATTCAGGTATATCTGTCAGTACCGTGAGATGAATCGCACTACAAAATATTGGCAGATTCTCTACGCAATTTGAAATGCAATTTTTCAAATTAGATATTGCACCAAGTATCAAAATAGCCGGTCGGGGTTATATTATACTGTCGGGGTTGCTAGATTCTAGATACGCATGCGATAGTGGCGCCCCTTTTAATTTCTACTCTAGTTTCCGAAGTTATTCCTACGGTATTAGTACTAATAGATACCTAACCAATTAAAACAGGTTGATGTATCATTTCATACCAATTATCGTACTGTAAGTATCTACGCGCCTCACAGATGGCGTGTCGAATTGACACGGATCATAGAAGCTAGTTTCTTGCGATCACTCCAAGCATCGATGTGCCGAATCTTATTGACCGGTTATAGAAAACAAGGTCAAAACCTACATATCTATCGGCTAATAAATTACTAGGAATAGTTTACATTCGTTTAAAAGATTTACAAGCAAGCTGAGTAGACCTAGGACGGCAGATTGAAAAAGCGGCAAATTTAGGGAACGATTTAAAAAAAATAAGTTATTGCTTAATATAAAAATTGTAAATAGCTCCGTGTCCGTCATGTATAGACAGATATTGTAGACTGAGTTTTGATCCTTTCCAATAGTCTGAATGCAAAAGATTCGAGATCTACACTCTCCGTGTCCGTCATTTGCAGTCATATCGGAGAGTGCGAATGTCGAATAGCACCCTTTTCAGCTGGGTTCAGAGCGTGTATTCTGCAAGCTAAGTGAGCGCGACAGTGAGGTGAAACGCTAAATGATACAGCATTTTTCTTGCTAAATACTGCTGAACATTTTCGAAATATTCAGTGATCACATTTGGCTGTCGTTCCTCGTCCAAACAATTCGATATTTTGACATCTTGAGTGATAGGCAAGAAGAATGCTAACTCTCTTAGCGTATCTCCTCACATGCGTTCATTTATCTTGCAGGGCCCAGAATAGGTACAAGGCCAGGAAACGAAGCATCGACCGTAGATACCATAATATGAGAGTGACACAAAAGCAGTTTTCTTTCAAACGGGAAACTTTTTATACCGATCCTCATTGTGATAGTGATTTATTAAATCGCGCAATCAAACACGATCATATTTTATAACGCGAGATTGGATTTTACTGGTTGTGGTTGAACGACTTTCCTGGGTGATTGATCGCGGGTGAGAATGTGGCAAACGATTTATTTTCTAGGCCATCATGCGGTTTAAGGTGTCCATCAGTCACTATTCATATTAGAAGTTGAGGTGTAAAACACCACGGAATGTGAAACCACGTTGTTCCAAAGAAACAAATGTATATTCATACTTTTATAAGTAAAAAGAAAAAAAAAGCGCGAAAACGTATTCCATACAAACGTATTCTGAATACAATACAATGTAACTTTTTTAAACACCGAAAATACAATTTACAATTAAAATTAAACAACAAAAAAAAAGAAAGGAAATATTTTTTTGCCATAGCATGTATACAGTTTTTTTTTAAATGGCATGAACAGTATGAAGAAATCGGAAACCATAGGAGATACAAGGAAACTGTCTTAGGAACCATGAGGTATTTTAATGTACAAAACCATTTTGGTATAATAATTTTTTGGTCAAGCGTGAGTTCCCTATAAATGAGTTATTGTCATCTTCTTTTTTTTAATGCGGTTTGACTCAGTTTTAAGTAAGAATCATTTCATTGTATCAGAAGAGAAAATTTTGTCAATGTTTCCGTATCGCATAGGGATTCGGATATGCCCATACCGCCCCAGTTAAAAAAACACACCCGTATATATGTTATATCTGCTTATACCACTGCCATGCTCCTGTTTTTTTATTTATGTTCGATTTTGCCCATATTCGAATTGCAAAATTGTATTTGCATGAACTAGTTGCCTACTTCGTGAAGATCGGATCAACATACTCAAGGCATAGAATTACTCCTAGCGGAGAGTTATCGTCGGACAAAATGTGTATGTATGTGTATATTTAATGTACAGAATTAATATACGACTACCCTGGTGGCTCAGTTGGTAGTGAACCTACCTTCTGTGTTTGGGGGCGTGGGTTCGATTCCCATCTAGGACAAACATTCATGTGATGAATATTTGTGTTTGTTCTATGTCTGGGTGTTAATATCTATATAAGTATGTATTTAAAAATATCTATATACGTATATCAGTCTCTGGCAGCCATATTACAAGCTTTGCTTAGTTTGGGGTCAGATGAACGTGTGTGCAAAAATGACCCAGATATTTATTTATTTATTTATTAATTATATAAATTGTTTGACACTATGAATTTTATTAATATTACTTTTATTTTATTAATTTAGTAATAATTGGTATTGATTATGAAACAATTAAAAAATGCTGAATAGATTATAGTTATTTTAAGTGTCTCCCTCATACAATTGTGTAGAATGTACAGAAATGTATATTATTATTTACCTAATAGACCTTTATGGCCTGAAATAAACGATTTGATTTGATAAAAACTGGACCACCAAAGTCGAAGAATAAGAGTCGAATCGAAGAGCAGTATGGAAGTAAGGACTTTTACAAAACTTGAATTAAAAAAAATTGTATAATACGTAGAGGTCTCATCGCCTTATACAGTGAATTTCTTAGGCAATCGCCTTGCATTATGCTAAAGATACCGGATTGTTGTCCAGTCTAGACAGCTAAGGTCTGAGATTGAGAAACATCCACATTTTACAGAATAGCTTGAGCGCCTAGTTTGAAGTGACGAGATTAAATAATCAGGTGCGAAAAATACTGCACGTGCAAATAAAACTAAAAATACGTTTAACCGAATAAAATTCCGAAAATCTGTCTTACAAAATTAAAAAATCGCAAAACGACCCCGTGAAAACACCTTTCAGAAATCAAAACCTCTGAATTTTCAGCGGTAACTACAAATTTTTATTTTACAAATTAAATATCCAGGCTAGTGGTTCATACGACGAACCAGGTAGTTTATTTATTTGATTTGTATATTTCCGATAATCGGTTAAAAAGCAATGATAAACTACAATATCCCGTTTTTTTTCATCAAGTATGATATGCGATTTTCAACTTTAAATTAAACCTTTAAACTTTGAGCGGCACAATACTCATTTCAAATCACCATCAGACCTCGCCTTAACTAGAAAACTAGAATGTTTTTTTCTATTCCGTTGAATTTCATACTAAGCTGAACTAGAAAACTACTGTTTTTTTTTTTAAATTTCAACAAATTTGGTGGCTAAATTAGAAGACTACTACATTAATTTTAAGATTTACAAGAAAATTCCCACTCAAAAACTAAAATTAAATATCATTGATCGCATTTGGGATTACTAGAAAGTCTATAGTAAGTCTAGTATTTATCTGGTGGAGAACCTAGAACGTGTAATTTTATTTTAAAAAACAAAAACACCGATTGCACAATGTAGCTTATCACACTTCAGATTTTAAGAGGAATCCATGACACCTTACTCGTCAAAATTAGTCAACCCGTTTAGGCTGTAAGAGCTAGGTAATATAGGAACAGACAAACATACACCCTTACATAAACACATCACATCGACTTTTAAATACATACTAAAAAAAATACACTTCAACCTGGGCAGACGCGTAAAATTGAACTGTCTGCTAAGTTATTCGGACTGTAACTTCTATATAATTTCCTGATCATGGCTTGATGATATGCCATCATCATTATCATCATCATCAGCCATAAGACGTCCACTGCTGAACATAGGCCTCCCCGTTTTATGCCATCATAATCGTCTAAATGAGTTAGACTAACACTGAACTTTATTGAGGCAACCCTAGCTGTTATTAGCTTGTAACGGTCAGTGCAACGATCGCAATGCCCGCCGGACTGTGACGACGGGCACATCCATATAAGTACCCGCGATAATCGCTGTTTCCGTTTGTTTTTGCGATTTCTTTAATTTCTAAAAATTAGATTTGACCTTGAAGTTGAAGATATTATTACTATTAGCATTCATAGCAATTCGTAATTACTGGGCATAGAAAGATATCTCAAGGTGACGAGCACAATGCATTGTTTGAAACTGTTGAGGTCAAAATTCTGGTTAGCACTAAACTGTTATGGGCATGCGTGACGTTTAACATCAGGTGAGCGACTTGCTCGTCTCGTCAACCTGTACAATAGCAAAAAAAACATGTACATGAGATGAGAGCCTGTTTTTTTCCTCTGAAAGATTGTATAATCTTCAACTCAAATGTTTAGTCTAGTATGTGTAATGTATGTGTCGGTGTGGCTTATATCTCGATAAAGGTAATCTATATACACATACTAGCTGCGCTCCGCGGTTTCACCCGTTATTCTACAGAAACCGTTTTTTTTTCCTGGATAAAAAGTAGCGTATCTGTTAATCCAGGGAATAAACTACCTTTATACCAAATTCCAATTTTTTTATTTGGGGGAGGCTTATGTTCAGCAATGGACGTCTTATGGCTGATGATGGTGATGATGATACCAAATTTCATTCAAATCCGTTAAGCCGTTACAGAGTTGAACGGGAACAAACACACTTACATACTTACACACAAACTTTCGCATTTATAATATTAGAGTAGTCTTTTACTAGGCATTTGTAACAAAGATGCAAAACAAATGCCTAACCTCGGGATTCTGAAACGTCTGTTAACTAAGACAACAGATTAATTCTAATGCTGCCTTTGTCTGGCACTAAGCAAATGACAAAGACAACAATAGACTTAATCTGTTGTCAAAGTTAACAAACGTTTCAGAATGCCGAAGTAAGAGAGTTAAATAAATGCATAAGAGAGTAAAATACATGTGTACTACATCTTATGAAGTGTCGATGAAAACCAAAGATAGCTGACCACCACCAGCTATCGTCAATAATGGAATGATGAATATGAAATGACACGAGTATGTGATGACCTCCAAAAACATAAATGACAACCGCTTGATCTTATCAATATAGAGATAGGTCAGTAGTTGTTATACCAAGTATGAATACAAGAATATCAGAAAAACATGTTGATAAGATAAGAGCACCCTGCATTATCTTGTGCAAGCTTTCTGGGACAGTATTATGAACTAGATTCGCATCTCTTAGTCGCAAAAATACTCATTGCTGTTTATCACGATGACCACAACTGGTAATTTTGTCGCTTCCAGCCCACAGACATCCAAAAAGCCAGCGGTATATTAATACAAGTTCCAAAGACCTCATTGGTAAGGGCCTGCTAGGGTTTGATCCCACGAATGTGAGACGAGAGTGCTCCCACTGAGATACCATGACTCTCACCCTCTTCTCTCTGAGGTATTAGATGTTAAATCTCTCTTTGCCCAGTAGTTTTTGCATTCAAACACAGTAATGTTTGCAAACTACTGCTTGGCGGTTGAATAACTGGCAAAGGTGAGACTTCCCCAGGAGGGCTCTGCAAAAGAGTCCTACCACTACTTACACGGTGTTTGCATTTCGGGTTTATGTTAGTGCATCAGCTCAATAACGGCTTATTTAAAGTGTGATGTTTCATTAGATTCATCTTTATCTCCAGAAAGTAATAGTTACATTTTGAAGTCAGGTTATTTTTTTTAATTATGTTTTTGCCACTTCTTTAATCACATTCCTATCTGACCTAGGAGAATCTTTCTTAACAGGTTTAAATGTAACCAGTACAAAGCACTTTTAACCAGAGGCCTTATCCCGTAACTCTGGTGGCGATGGTCTTCGTTTGCTATCCTGCTAGCTCGCATGGTGCGAGTTAGTTGGCGCGAGTGGGACGGCACGCGATGACCACTGCCACCAGAGTTACGGGATAAGGCCCCTGGTCAAGAAATGGCTTGGCCTTTGTCTCCCGGCAGGATAAATATAGCCCAAGATCCATTGTTCAGTCTAAATTTAGAATAAGGGTCCTATATTATATGGGCCAAATGAAGATTGGGATTTACCACTTCCAAGTGTGATTATTGAATTGGAATTGGATAACAACCCTCTTGGCTTAGCTTGTAGCATATATCTGGCTTTTGATGTGCAGCTTGAATTTGAATTTAGCTCAGCGAGTGTTTTTTTTAAATTACTCATTGTAAGTTTATGAATATTAATTTTGTACTAATAAATAGGTTGGTTCAAAAAACTGTACCATCCAAAAAATCAAGGTGAACCACCAAAAACCAAAAACCAAAACCACTAAACCAAAAACTTTATAGAAACAAATTTATAACTTAATAAAACAAATCAGCTTAATAACATCTGTAGCTAAACCAATGTTACCTGGGTGATCATTTTAGCCGTAATTTCTTGATACAACGTATTTATTAGTGCAAAATTGTTTTCAATAGATCCACAATCACACTAATATTATAAATGTGAAAGTTTGTATCAAAGTAAGTATGTAAGTGTGTTTGTTCCCATTCTACTCTGTCTGTAATGGCTGTACGGATTTGGATGAAATTTGGTATGGAGGTATGTTATTGTCTGGATTAACACACTAGGCTACTAGGCTACTTTTTATCCGGAAAAATTTACCCTTTCCTGTAAAACAGCAGGTGAAAATGCGGGGCGCAGCTAGTGAATAACAAAGCTGTAATTGACAAAAAATGCAAGAAAAATTAAATAATAAATATGATGATATTCAATTTTAATGTTTTAGTTGATAGAACTTTTGTAGTAAAAATAATTCTATTTTTACCCACTGCTCCAGTAGATTTTTGTATTTATGTCTATTTGTTTGTTTGTTCTAATGTGACTCATGTAGCCTAAATGGGTTAAAGATAATGCAAGATGTTTAGATTTGTCATTTTAAATTTTCTTGTGATTAGGTATGTTCTAAGAGTTATACTTACATGTGCAGTCAGATTTGTTGTTTTTCTTGTAATAATAATTGTCCATTGCAATAAAACAATATTATCAATCTTATATCATTACTTACAGTCTATTGGCTCAGTACTGCAAAACTAAAAGATACATATGTATTACCTACCTACATAACTAAATTGAGGTGAAGTAGTTTTTGTCATGAAAATCTTTATTCTAAGAAATCGAAGAAAAAAAAAACATTAATCAGCCCTGAAAATATATATCTTTATAATATATATTTGCATAATGGATAGGTATTAAAATATTCCTCAAACATTTGTAGTTATTTTAACTTTTCAGAACTCGACGGCTGAGCCAAACTAGATAAAATTTGGCAATGAAGTAGAGCGCATCATGAGGAAGGAATTAGTTTTTCTTAGAAAATGAGTAAGCCACAGATAAACAGGTAGTATAATGCAATAATGATTAATAAAACCGTTACCTTTTAAAACAGTCGCGGTTCGAGGCAGGTCAACAGGAACAAAGTAGGTTGTGGCCAGATTCTGATAAAAGATACTCTTGCAATGGCGTAAAAAACTTTTTCTAACTCTAATACAAAAAATCCACATTAACTAGTTATCACAAACAATATTTACATTAATGTCCATCCAAAATAAGAGTAAAATCTAGCTATTTATAAATGAAAATCACAACACAAGCAGATGTCCTCTGCGAAAATTTTGACAACCTCTGACAACAATAATAATTGAATTTGACATTAGGAAGAACAGTGTTTTGACAACTGACAGTAGTTAAAAAATATAAATAAAAACATAACTTTGTTTTATCTGTTATATTTTTACATTATTACTAAACAATAACATGAAATAAAGTCATGCATATAAAGTCGTAAAAACTAAACAGCCAGTTGAATTGATGGTTTTTAGTGCCATCTGTTTTCATTTTAGAGAACTCGTTCTTACTCCTATGCTAGCTCCATAAAATAGATGGAGCTTTGTTCAAGACTTGGCTTAGTAGTATAAACTGTACTGCATAGATGGCGGTCTAAAAAATATAAAACGTCGTTTGCTTTTTTACTCGACTGCCCAAGAACGATGGTATTTTTATGGGTTTTTGTACGTATGTATATAAATACCTACTTATGTGTATTAGTGTGTTCCGATCATTACCTCCTGTAGCCCATGAACGGCTTGACCGATTTTAATGAGTGAGGTGACGCTGGTTACATTAACGGTCGTGTTTCAATATATTTGGCGGCTATTAGAGGAGCTGATAAGTTTATTCTGTGTATGTATTAGGTAGCTTAACACAATAAAACAACAAAATAAAACTGAAACATTTTATTTTAAATTATAACTTTTTATCATTTTAAATAACGCTCTTTTACATGTAACTGGAAGCCTCTACGTAAACTTAGTAAAGTATAATATAATAAGTAGGTACTTAGGTATAGATAAAAGAAATGTAGCCTTAACTTAATGTATACTAGGTAGCTTATCTAAACGCTGGCAGCTGAAGAATGGTGGCAGTCAATTTTCACCTAGAAAAAAACTTACATTAGTGTTGTTTCAAAAATATCTTATTCTATACAGGTGTCTCCTCATATGCAATAGACGATGAAGCTAACGTGGGAAAAAATCTATTCAGTGCCTCATTAGTAACGTCGTCTAAAAGTCTTATTTTGAGATACCTACCTTTATCATACATGTATCTCAAAATAAGATTTTTAATTTACTTTATCTCTTAATATTTTTGGCTCTATTGTCTAGTAGTTATAGCTAAGAAGGGAAAACATGATATTTTCTCGATAAAAACGATTGAGCTACAATACTCAGCTACATTATCTCAACGATAAAAACGAACGAAAATTATTGAAAAAACCTCGTTTTACACACATTTTTCACTGGCGACCCGAATCCCAAATGTTTACGTATAATATTTTATTTATTTATTGACTGAGCGAAGCGACGGTCTCAGAGTTTACTGGGACAAATCGGCATTTGTATGTTTGTGTGTATATTTGTCCGACGATAAATTACGAACCGTTGATCTTCATGAATTCTTCATGAAATTTTGTAGACAAGTATTTCATTTCAATACAATTACCAACTGCCCAGAAGGACGATAGATAAAGTTTTGGGGTGTATGTATGTTTCTATGTGACCTCCTGCCACGTATACGGCATGACCAATTTTTATTGTCTAGGATTGTGATACCTTAATTGTTCAGCCACATTTTTTTTTATATGTCTATGGTTAAGCAATTGTATTATTCTAGTACATATTAATATTGCAGAATCCATTCAATAGTTTGATTGATATAGTACAGTAGGTGCCGCGCAAAAAGTACAGAATAATAAAATTATATAAATATTACATGAGACAGGCAAAATGTTCTGAAAACGCGATTGTGGCTCCTCAGTTAACCTGGCTGCGTGTAATTATTTTATTAATATCTTACTATCTATCTACTAGGGTAGGTAGGTAGGCGGTTGTATTCGTTTGCCTATACAGGGCTATTAGGAAAGGGTATATATGCAAAGCCGAAAAGGGCTCATAGTACTCATCATTATGAACAACTTTTACTATGAGACCGACACTGAAATCGTCGGGAAAAAAACAGCTGTTCATAGAAAAATGAATGGAACACAGCTGATTACTTTTTCTCGATTTCAGGTTTGGTCCCATAGTAAAAGTTGTTCGCAATCATAAGTACTATGAGCCCCTTTCGCTGTAGCATACCGTTCTTACAATCCTGTAGATCAACCACTACACTTTAGGGTGTCTATACATGGCCTGACCTGACATCGTGTGAAAGGGACAGCTAGATTCGAATTTCACGGGACTAAAAGAAACAAACTATTAAGGTTATCGTATTAAAGTTTCTCCCTTTCGCTCCCCCAGAAACTAATATATAGTCATCTCTTTCAAACGATGTCAGGTCAGGCCATGTAGCGAGCCCTTCATTAACACATCCTTAGGATCTATGAATGTGACAAAGTTATACACATACATAACAAAAAACATGCAGACATATTTATTTTATACACATTGTGTGCAATGATGTGTATAACGACGTAGCATACAAAAATTAATATCAATACCATGCTGTTACTATCTACCTTATGAAAGCAAAGACAAGTAAATTAACACAACACTTTTTTTTCTTCAGATGTAAGCTTTCTAAAAAAAGGAAGCTTATATCTAAACCATTTCAAGTAAATGCTTATATAAATAACCTACTCAAAATAATTTGTTAGTTTTGATCTCAATAAGTAAAAAGTTTTTGTGCGCCTAACTACCTAGTGCCATCACTGATCTCAATGTTAATTCTTAGTTCCTAGCTAGTTAAGTAGGTACATTTTTTAATTATTATTGTACGTCCGAGAGGATAATTACTGTTGATACTTATTTTGTTATTTTAAGACCTTTGTAACCACAGTTATTTACAATAAAAGTTTATCTTATCTTATCTTATCATAGTATTAGAAAATATTTTGATTTTGGCACAAACGTTGCTAATTGATTTTGTAATTATATTCGTAGAAGTAAATAAACATAATCACAGCTAAAATATTTTAGGCACTTAAATAATTAACTTAGCTTAGTACTTATCATTGTGAAATAAAATATTTATTATAATTATTGATATTATTAAAATCTTTTCAAATAAAAAAAGTACTAACATATTTTTTAAAACGAATCTCTAAGCCTAACTTTAATAATGACTTTAATGATATTATACTTTTTAACTTATTTTGGTAAGTAACCATTGGGATTAAGTATTTGAATACCGATATATTTAGGTTCCTATATTTAGATTTTTATATTTTAGCAGTGACCATTAAGAACAGAACATGAATAGAATGTACGGAAGTTGGATTAAGTAGTAGGTACGTCACTCATAAAAAAAAAAAACAGATTTACATACTGCAAAACTGTTCTTACAGGGTTCATCGGAAACTATTTTTTTTAAATTCTAAATGTCCTATTATACATAATATCTCTATGGCGGCAGGAGACCTAGCCAAGATGCAACTTCAATCTCAAAATAAAGAATTTACACAACAAATAATATAGCTTTTTCATGTTTGAAGGCCCATGCGCAGAGCTTGCACGCTTATGTCTTATGCTTATGTCTTATGTCTAAGTATCTACATACTTAGACATAAGTACCTATCTAAAAGTCACCTAGTACTTAGCGGTAAGTGATTGTTTGATTAATTATCAAAATATGCAAATGATCTCTCATCCTAATCCTTATCATAACTATTTTGTAAATGAGAGTGTAACTCTGTCTCTCTCTTTATCTGTCTATCTGTATCTCTGTCTGGGTATTTGTCGCGTTATCACGGGTAAACGGCTGATATATATTATAGCTTAAGGGTCGGAGACGGACACGCGAACGAAGTCGCGGGTAACAGCTAGTATGTGATATAATATAGGACCTTTACATTTTAACTGAGCCGATCCCGATAGATCTGCTGGCAAAGCCGACCAACGGGCTTATCCCGTAACTCTGAAAGCGCTATTGATAGTGCGCGAGCGGGACCGCGCATAGTGCGAATAAGTTGGTACGACCGGGCTGGCATGCTCTCGCAATCAGAATCACGAATGTTTCAAAGTTAGAGGATAAGCCCGACGATCTGCTCAATATAAACATATAAATAAATAAATTATATTTTTCAAACACTTTATACTAACACTATTCTATATACATCTAAATTTAAATAAAAGAGCTAAAATTACAACCAAAATTATTATAAATTAACTATAGATAAAAATAGAGCTCAGGTCACTATCCGCGGGCAGGGTACCCAAAAGGCTGGTGACGTTACCTAGTTGAATAGCAATGCTAATTCTAATAATTCTCAATGCTAATTCTCGCCTATCCGCGAGCTTCGCAAGAGTTCATGTTTTACTATGTCACGCACTATGAAACGGTAACATTTAGTACCAGTAAATATTATCTATTGCATTTTTTTCTTGCGTAAATGCCTAATTTATCACGTTTCTTAATACATCTATCGCCTATCTGCACACACTGTATTAGTCAACTAAACAAAATTAAACGAAAAACTTCATGCTCAGTACTTGTGCGAGTTACGCATGATCTCCAACCGGCATAGGACGCAACCTGACTCGTCATGTTAAATTATCAGCATAGCTATTATTGTGACAATTGCGAGCAGCAAGCCGAGCATCGTCAACCAGTCCAGGTCAGCCAGGTGTTGCGAGAGCATCAGGGTGTACGTACAAGCTAGCATCAAGGTGCCAGAGTCGCGCCAATCGCGCTTGGTCTGCGAGCTACTGCCTGTGACAAACAATGCAAACTATAGCAAACAACTCCTGGTGTAAGGGGGGTTTTGTTCTGCGCGACTTGCGATTTAAGCCCACGTTAATAATAGAAACAAATATTTAGAATCCACGTCGGGCTACTCATTTTTGTCTTAGTCGCAGGCATGCATCACTCAGAGCAAAACAACCCTAAAATCACTACAGCATCTTCTACAAAAGTCAATAAAAACACAAAAGTGAAAGTGAAAACGACATAAGCCGGATGCAAAATGGTTAAATTGAAAACCGAACACCATGCATGAACGTGGACCACGTACCTCGATTTTCTTTTGGGGAATTATGATTTTGCCTTTTAGCCCTCCACGGCACAGCGTTATTTGGCAGTGAGTTGCTTTGACTAGGAGCACAATCATCTGTATTATCAATAGAAAGCCTTCTGAGCTGCTGGTTCATCGTCTGTACCAACTTTGGGGAGCTTAGTTCCTCGCGAATTTCTTTCTCGTCGTCATTGTTGTTTTCATTTGCAGCATCTAGTGATTTCTTACTACTGTCTAGTTTAAATATTGTGGCTAACTCCTCCGAGGAATTATATTCCGTCGAATCGGCCGCATCCCTCTTTATTTCTAAGTCATCTTCATATATTGATAGATTAACGGAAGCCCTATTAGGAACTTCTTGTTTTACGACATTCTGCGTCGCTTGGCTTAATTTTTCACTGGCTTCAGTGATGCCAGATACTTTTTCTTGAATCGGGTTGTTGTTTTCTGTTTTAGTCCCTCTGGAGAGAAAAAGTTTTTCGTTCACCTGAGTTATTCCGGCAATCAAATCAGAAATACCATCTTTCAATTCTTTGAAAGCATTGATTTCGTTGATTTCCTTTATTTTACCATCCATGCTTAAGAAAGGGTTTGTTGATTTTATCTCTGGTGATTGTGACTTCAGCTCCACATTATTTCTACTATCATTTCGATTTTCTATTCTTGAAGAGTCGTTTTGAACGGTCAGTGGAATAACATTAGGTATTAATTTATTTTCTGGTAAAATCACTGTAGTCTCCTGCGCCTTTTCTTGCCTTCTTTGTTCGGTGTTTGATATATAATTTGACAGTTTCAAGCTCTCGTCTTCAACATTAAGTTCTTTTTCAAAACTGTGCTTTAGCTGATCTTCTACTCTGTGTAGTTGATCCGATATGGCTAGTAAGCTGTCTTCAGTTTTCTTAGCTTTAGAATATTCGTTATTTTTTATAATATTTTGCTCTTCGTTTGGTTCATAAACTACTTCGGATCGAGCGCTCACTACTTTTTTTTCATGCTGGGGATCATCGGATTGCTCAGTTAATCCGTTAAGAAAATTTAATCGGCTATCCGATATCCTCGTTTGAATATCTGACTTCTTTTCAGCAGCATTACGATTTTTATCTAATTCTGCTAAAGCTACCCCTAACTTATTACTTGTGTCCATGGCTTCTTGGGCTAGTAAACTGAGAACATGCTGAAACTCATCTTTTGATGAACGCTTGGAAGCCTGAGGAGATCTGTTTGATGGAGATGAGCTTTTGGACTTATCACATGATGGAGGCTTAGCAAGGTGTTTATCGTCATTGTGCATGAATGAATCATCTTTTGCGAAATTATGAGAAGGTGCGTGAATGTTATGGACAAATAGGTTGACAGTATTGTGTCTTTGCTTTACCTTGTTACGGGGATAGTGATCCTTTTCGATGTCATTATTATCAAAAGTTTCGCGAAGTCGTTTCATGACATCACTGTTACTTTGAGTCTTTTGAATAGTGGCTACTTTACTCAAATTTAAAGCTTCATCTATTTCTTTCTGAATCATGGTGAATATATTGGCTGAAAGAGATCTTACAGCTCGCTTCTTTTTAAGTGTTGCAGCAGACTCTTTATATTGTGGTATTTCATTATAGTTGTTATGATTGTTATTTAAATGACCATTGTAATCTTCACCGTTAAAAACCAAAGAATGCCTGTGGTCTTTTCTTAAACTTCTATAGGCCAAATCATCAGACACTATGTCAGGTGACCTTCTCGGTACAAATCTTGATCTACCTTTAGTTTCGGGTACAGCATGCAGATAGTCACTTTGTGGGGCTGGCGATACTGGTCCTATTGGTATACCAAAAGGTGGCTGAGGATCCAAAGTTTTCAGTCTACTATTAGTTTGTTTAATATTTCTGTAGACGACATCATCGTAAACTATGTCAGGCTCGTTACGTTCAGATTGCCTGTCATCATCTGAAGTGTATGGGACGAATACTGGAGAAGCTAACATGTAACTTATTTGTGATTGAGCTTCCTTGTAATTATTAGGTTTATCTTTGTTAAATGAATTCATTCTTCGGAATGCCATATCATCTTGTAATTTATCAGGGAGGGTTGATCTTCTAGAAACACGTCTTAATGGTGTAGCAGGTTGACTTCGCAGCTGAACTTCGTCATCGTTTCCATTCCAGTCGTTGAAATGGTCGTTGTATTTCGGAGTCATCAGTTCTCGACGTTCCGCTCTATCTAACAAATCTTCATCACCCAAGCCTAAGCTATTGTAAATGGCTTCCAATTCATTGAGAGCGTCATCGAGGTTGGTAGACTTACGTCTCTCAGAGCCTTTTTCGTCATCAGATGTCATTTGGTATGTACTGGTAATGAATGTATCTGATTTGTGACGAACGTGGGTTTTTGTGGTAGGTGAAGTAATTGTCTTAGGAGGTTCCACAGTGATGGATCTTTTGTATTCAGTTGTTGCTTTCCACATCTTAGCATCATCCGTTGTGTCTAATGATGCGGTTCTAAAACCAGGCTTATTCTTATTTAAAATATCATTCTTATCTTGTCTTTGCTTGCTTGTTTCAATAAAGGATGGTGTTCTTGTAAGTGGTGTGTTAGTGAAATCACTACTGCTTCGAGAATTTGCATAAATATTTTGATTTCGTTTCTGTCTCTCTGCGTCATCGATTTTTCTCCAAAAATCTGAAGCATTTCGTGGCTTTCTGTATACGCTTTCAGCGACATTTAAAGACGCCTGAGAGTCACTTAAATATTGATTGTCGTGGCCGTTTTGACTATTTTTGATACTAATAGGCCTTCGAGATCGGGGACTTTGATCAGCATAATACAAGAGATCGTTTTTTACCTGTACAGGCTCTGGTTTCACAATATTATTTACAGCATTTTGTTTTCGCCATGGCGATGAATTAACGTAGATCCCATAATGGTTAGGTTCCGCTGACACTGATGCTGGCCTTCGTGGCTGTTCAGATTTATACTGAAAACTTTGTATGTATTCATTGTTTTGCATAGCTATGTGATCTTCAGAGCTTGAGATTGGTCGTCTCAAACCATTAAACCCATTGTGTGATGATCTTTCTTGACTCCGTCGCATAATTCTCTCAAAATCGTTATTCGGTACACCGTGTACAACTTTGTTATTACTATGGTTTATTCTATCCACTATGATAGGATTGTTTTCATAATACATGGACAAGGGAGTACTAACTTTCCTTTGCATATCTCTAGGTGGCGGTACTGGGGGTGCTTTCTCCTCTCTTTTTACGTTAGTAACATTCCCTAAAGGAAATTTTACACACATAATTTTTTCTGGACTTTCATAATGATTACTGACACTCCTCTCTCTGTTACTGTTAGCATAAAGCGTTTCTTTTTCGCGATTCGTGTTATTGTTTGGATACTGGATGGAATAGTTAATATGCTCGTTGTTAACTTTAGCGTTAAAGTTAATGGATGATGGGTAGCTCTGAGTAGTCGATGGGAATGATGAAATTGATTCGGATTTCATGGGACGGCGGTTCGCTTCATTGGCGTATAATTGTTCTTGTTTCACTTTGTTTGTTTGTTCACGCTTGCAGGTGCCATATCCGCTACTCTGACTTGTAGGGGTTCTTGTCAATAATTCTACTTCGGCTTTCGTATAACCTTGCTGCAATAATTCAGCTTCTTTGTTCAACTGGTTTTCATCGTCGCGTGATAATCTCTTTATGTATCTTTCGTTTCTTGCGCTTCTTGACCTCTTGTTTAAGGAACTATCGCGTGACCTCATTAATGAGTCTTCACTTCTAAATCTTATCATGGATGAAGAGTTTGATGATTTGAGTGATGACTCTTCTTCACTGCTCGAGTCTCCTTTCATACTGTTTCTTAATGCTTCCACTCTAGCTTTCAATCTTCCTTTTCTTGATTTTCTAGATGGTGTTTCTAGCAGAGATTTTCCAGATCGCCTCGTGCAGTCATCTCTAAGACTAAGCGATTCTTTAGAAGCTCCGTACAGTTCTTGAGCCTTGGCTCTGTAATTGATGAACCCTGCAGATGGGTCCGATAGAACACCATCATCAGAAGCATCGCGAACTATTGACTTCGCCGGGCCTTGCGCTCGTCTTGAATCCCGGATCACTATGTGATCGAAGTTGTTTACAGCTGGCGTTTTCTTTTTCTTCTTTGATTTTCTTTTCGATGGAGATTTTGTGCTGACTCCTTCATCGCTTTCTGAAGTGGAGCTTTCTTCTTCTTTCTTTTTTCTTCTAAATAGTTTGCCGATGGACCATTTCTTGTCTTTCTTGCGTTCTGGGTCCGGTTCTGGTGGTGCTGGTCGGTCGACTCGGCGCTGGACGGAGGCGTATTCTTCATTGTAGGGTCGGTAGGATGCCGTCGATGCCGACACATCCCGATGCGTCACCGGTGGAGAGTTGACTGCCTGGAATTAAGAAAAGAATAGATGAGTACTTATAATAAACTAACTAAAGACTGTTGATGGTGTTAGATCTGCAATATATTTTCGTTGTTTTCACGTAGGTACGTTTCCCAACATAAAAAAGTGACTACTTTCAAGCTGACTTTTAAAATCCTCAATAAAGCATGATATTTTATCACGAACAAAATCGTAAATATACCGAAGAATATCTACGCCTAGCTGTCTGGTTACGAATTCTACTCAAGGACAAGCTCTTGGCCGCTTGTCAAAATTTAAAAAAGTCCATGAGTTGGTAAAAATATAGTATTACGTATTTTATTCTTTTGTTTGTTTGAGAATGCTCTCAAAAATAAAAATCTAACAGGAAATGAAATATTATGTTTACAATTTTTTTGCTATTATAAGAATAAATTAAAATTTATATTATTATCTTGCAAGGGTCAATGCTAATTGTATTTTGTTTTGATAAACATTGCAACACTGATTACGTACGTTACATAACGAGATTATTCTAGACTATAAGGTTTTAAAATTAAATTTTATTCACATGCGTACAACAATAATACCCATACTTTATTAAATTAACGCTCAGATATTAACTACCAAAATTTAATGGATTGGATGTGTTTTATTTGAGCATAACTTAGATTAACTCAGATTTGTTACTTACTACATTTAAGAATTGGTGTACTTCGCTAACTACGTAAATAGGTGCTTACTTCAATGATAAAGAGGCAAAATATAAAGATATTTTTTATCATTGTGTCACGAAAGCTTTCGATGATGATGATGATAAAAGACCTGTTAATGCCATTTCCTGACATAGGTTCACAAACAATCATGAAATTGTTTGGCTCTTGCTCGTAAATTACACACGTACGTAGTATTTTCATAACTAGCAAAGTATATTAAAAAAACTCACAGGTAAAAAAGATCTGAAATAGTCATTATTAGTCCTCTCGCTGACCACGGCCACCATTTTTATCACAACATAAAAAATATTTATGAAAAGTTTATTTATATTCCACACCAATATTTTCAACACCCACTAAACGATGCTCTGGCACAAGAACCATTGAAATAAATAACCACAAGTTTTGTAACGTACTCTTGTATGATCATTATGTAGACCATTTTTATCTCTGTAATTATCGGCCACTTGAATACTTCGATAATTTGCCAGCAGATTTATTAGGACAACAATTATTTAAACATAGACTTATAAGGCCATTCTCACAAGGCCAAACGGCAAAAAATATCATATTTTGGAAGTTATTATTTTAAAAATTCCACGATAGCCTCTTTACATAATAACTACGTAATAAATAAACACTTCATAATATATACTTGGTCTGAATTTCACGCATCATTAAACGCTGAAGAATTATGAAACGAAAACTGAAAACAAAACAAACAACACACAATGGGTAATCCAGTTTGGTTTGTTTAAAACATCCACAAAATATGCACGACACTTTAGTTTATCAATAATTTAGACTGTTTTTCGTAATATTAAAGGTATTTTTGTACAAAATATTGAAATGTTCAAGGCCTGCGCAGGCGCACGTCTGTCCGCGTCGGCGCGCGCCTCTTACACTCGTGAGTCGATTCTTGGTCATATCTCAGACTATGCTGATCATTAATATACAAGGAGCACGTGTATTTGTTTGTCAATTCGGAAGATTATAATATACTTAGAAAATATTAATAAAACTCGGGCTTCGTTGGAGTATCAGAAGGATCACTTCGCAAAATGCATTTGTAGCATAACGCTACTATATTAGCAAAATGACAATCCTAAGATATTTGGTCACGAATGTCAAAATTTGGCTTCTAGGTTAGCACTTAGATGCTTAAATAAACATTAAATATGGCATAGGCATAGTCCTCCCCTCTAAGGGGGAGAAAGGGATGACTTTTTTTCAGCTGTGAACGTTTGCGGGTCTGTAGTCTATGTTATGATGATGATGATAGGAATATCAGTATTTCTAAGGTTGCTTGGAAGAAGGAAGATTTCGCTGTTAGCGAAGATCCTTTGTTGTTATTTATTTGGTCCGTATGTTATGTTGGTCCGTGTGTTGTTTTTGTCTTGAAATAGATAGAGTAGCGGTCAGCAGCGAGTCTCATCCCATCTCTATAATAAAACGGTCGGTGTTCTCGATGTTCCACAAATCTAGTTATTTATACGCGCAGAACATACCACTTTTATTTTTATTTGGGTGCAATTCTAACATAGGAACGTGGAATCTTCTACACTTAAAGTTTTTTTGTTTTAAGAATGTATTTGGCACTATCATCGCTTATGTCGCGAAACATTCGTTTTCTAATGTAACTAAGTTACCCCTTGGATTGGACGCCAATTTCCTGTTATTTGGCAAGCGGCAGATTTTTTTTGCCAATAATTCGATGCTTGACGATGGACCACCTCGTGGTCGCACTTTTGATAAATAACACGCAGACAACGAGGTGGTCGGGCTGTCACTCATGGAGTTTAGCGACGAGCAAGTGACTCGCCCGATCATAAGCGCTTTACTATCCCATAACAGTTCAGTACCGCATCCGGAATAAATGCACTACAACTATGTTATATCTCTTTACGCTTAGTAGATGAGATATCAAATATCTTTATGCTTTAGTAATGTTGGCATACATGGCGGTTGAATAGCTGGTAATGGTGTGGTACTTCCCCAGATGGACACTTGAATATTTGACAACACAGTATACCTATGTCTTACCCCGGGATTCTGAAATGTTTGTTAATTTTGACAACAGATTATGTCTATTGCTGTCTTTGTCATTTGTACAATTGGCATTTGTCATTTGTCAAATGTACTATACAGACTGTTACGTTACGCCCTTTTAGGGAGGGACGTAAGGTCACACGTGAACTAGGACTAGGACTAGGACTACCTACCTGTGGGAGGATCTAAAGATTTCAGGAAATCCAAAAAGAAATTTAGACAGAATTTAATAATAATCGAGACACTGTAGAAAAATAAATACAATTCTGTAGAGACCTTTTTTTATACATTTTGACGTAGGTAAGCTTTTATAGTTTAGTACTTTAAACTTTTCTCGGTTGTTATAGATTAAATTAAATTGAATTAAATTTAGGTAACGGTGATTTATTAACCACAATTATACATCATTTGTTTTTTTTTCAGACAAGCTACATTTTACGTAAAAATAAAATGGCTTATCACAGGAATATAAAAGTTTTACGTGTTGAATAAAGCGAAAGGATAGCTTTAAACTTTTGCAAAAACATAAGTGGATTCCAGACGAAAATGCAGCAGAGTTTTCAAGAAAAATGAAAGCAAGAAAATTACGAAAGTGCATTACATCTTTATTCTTTGTTTTGTAAAAAAATACAAGAAAATTGCTTGTTGTTATTGCTGTGAATGTTCGAAAGCTTTTAGTATGTTTTCAGTTTATTAGTTTGTCTTGGGCTGTGGAGAAATAAAAACAATAATAAGTAGCAGAAAAAATTTGAATAAAAAAGTTCAGAAAAAAAAACTGTACTGTTTCATGCGCTATCGTAATTTTGGTGTCAAAAATATGACGAAGAAAATTAGTTGTTATTAAAATACCATAAACATTTTTCTAAAAAAACATAGCGGTCAAAATCAATCAATTAATTCAAGCCATTGACACAAAAAAAAAAATGATTTTGCTAAGATTTAGGGGGTGAACTAGACTACCCCCGAAACACTAATTTCATCAAAAACTTAGGAAAAATCACTAACTCTCTATATTGCACGCACAGGAAACTGAGCGATAGCTATACAATTTCAAATATCGAATGCACCAAAGTTCTAAATACCACAAAAATCAAAGAGCTTTCGCGATTCTCTCTGTTTCACTGGCTAATGAAGTTAGATAGAAGGGAACTCTAAATATAAATTGGCAGCCATGTTTATATTATACCTGCGCATGTATAATCATGTATTGAGTTTTGGACGAAGGTGTGTGTGAGTCAAGTGCACGGATGCTGCTGAATTCTGTAAATAGGCTATCTATCTTCGATGCAAAAATAACATTTCTATTTACAGTTTGCTGTTTTTTTAATAATTTTCGACAGGCCAAGCGTTTGACCACAACTCATCTGATGCTAAGTTAGACTATAAGCCTGTGAAAACACCTAGCTTGGATGGGAACAGACTCTTAAGTGAGGCTGCAGGAGTACATAGTTAGCCGTTTGGCGACAAATTTTAAACTTTAGGGTATTTTTGTGTTTCTTATTCCATATCCCTGGTACGGACCCTGGTCGTTACACAGTTGCAAAAAAAGAAATCGTTATTATAAACTTATATATATATTATATAACATTATTACAAAGTTTAATAATAAAATTATTTAAGTTCCTTATTTTATACTACTCCAAACTTTCCCTGCACCAACACTCAATCTTCTTCAATTAAAAATAAATTAAGGCACGCATCCATTTCATTTAGAAAAAGATCCTTTATCCCGAACTAATTAATTCCACACATACACGGTAAGTATTTTAGGAACACTCCACTCAGATAGGAAGTAGACTGCAGTTTTTAATTACTTATAGAATGAATTATTGTTTAGTCTAGTATAGACCATTCTGCTACATGGTTTTCCCCTAGTCGTCAATAACTTAGTTTATCTGTTTTAGACTTTCGTGGTTCACAACAATACTACAAAAAAAAAAAATATAATATATATAATATCGTGGTAAATATCCCGTGAGTACTAATAGTAACCTAGTTTATCTTATAGTGCAGTTTGCAGATAGATACATTAGTGTGTAGCGATCAAACAAACACTAAAACAGCATTGCATGATTACAGTGTCAGCGATTATTTAAAAAAATAGACCATGCCTTTGTGTGTGAACTGTGCTGTACGATCGTGAAACCATTTTTTTATTATTATTTATTACATTACAAAATATTTACAGTATAACAAATTGATAACCACAACTATTATTTTAAATCTCACAGAAGATAATCTTGGTATTCGGTCCTCTGCTATAATCCACAAACAATGTAATTTGTTCTTTTTTTGTTTACCCAGAAGAAATGGTATCAAAATACAAATATAATATTTCCACATAAATGATAAGGGATATAAAATATCTAGACTATATGAGTATAGTCTAGACATTTTACAATGTACAATGAGTTGTACAAGTTAAAAAAATCCTATGTGCTTGGAAATATAAATGCTCCTTAGTAATTAAAAAAGTCAGCTGCATCCGCGCTACAAGACCGCCGTGAGTCGTGTCAAGTATAAACAAATTAACGTGCTTTTTTTTTTAACGTATAGTCTTCAATTAACTTTAAATAAGTAGTTTGTTGTTACAATACAATATAACTTTATTATACACCAAAAGGACAAATAAAACTTAATTGTAAACAATAGTAGAAAAACCGGTAGTGTAATCGGCGGCCTTATCGCCTAAAGCGATTTCTTCCAGACAACCTTGTTACGCTTTGTTATTATTGTAGTTTTATGAGAATACTTTGATATTTAATTATTTCTCTAAAAACTCAGTTTCCTGCATTAGATTAAGTAAACTAAAAGTTAAAAAAGGTATTTTACTTTTGCTGCTTTTATTTTACGAGCCTTCTGACTTGGTAGGTAACGCGCCTGCTTAATGAGCAGGCGTTCCCGGGATCGATTCTCGGCCGAGTAGACATTTCAGCTTTTAATGTGAATCTTTATTCATTTTTGACCCAAAATATAAGAAATGAAATAAATATTCTGAATTAAAATAGATTACAATAATATTTGTAGTTAAAAACATCCAAAAATTATTACAAAAATAATTTAAGAAACATATTGAACCATAATTTCTTTCCAGTTTTTAACAGACTTCCAAAAAAAATAAGTTTTTTTTGTTTCTTACCTCAGAACTCCGTCATTAATAAATCGATTTGGTATTTCTTTTATTATTGACCGAGCGAAGCGAAGGTCTCAGAGTTTACTGGGACAAATCGGCATTTGTAGGTATGTTTGTATGTTTGTGTGTATATTTGTGTAACTTGCGAACCGTTGATCCGATCTTCATGAAATTTTGTAGGCAAATAGTTCATTTCAATACAATTTTTAAGTTCGAATAATTAATTTTTAAGTTCGAAGTTCGGTCCAGGGGTAGTGAAGATATAGGGGTCGCGAGGTCTCAGTTCGGCGCAAACTACTAGTTATTTCAAATTAGATACTTACAGATCGGTCCCTTTTTTAAATAAACAGAATCAATAAAATAACGCTGCTAATCATATTGAATAGCCAGCTTCACATTTGCCCCGGTTCGATACACCCCATCAAAAATAGGCTAGAGTTCCAGAGTTAATTCCGTCTATTTATATCCGCAGTTTATATCAGAAACCATTGAGATGTTTACGATCGGTGTATACCGTGTAATCCTAATAAGTTCTGTTTGTTTGTGTTACAACAATTTTATAGCGCAGCAAGTGTGAAACCACACTGGAAAATAAATTAAATAAATAATAAATTAATTAGAATTAAATAATAGTAGAAATGCAGAAGGATTGACTTCGAGAAGACAATTAAATTACGTGATAACGCGACAAACACCTCTGGATGCTTGTCAGAGAGAGAGAGACAGAGCTACTTTCGATATTATCTATCTAATATTATAAAATATTAGTTAGGATCTGCGACGCATTTTTTTTTTTAATTTTAGCACCCTCAGCGCAATCACACTCGCCTCCTCGCATTTAGGTGCGAGGCGAGGACGAGATTATTTAATTATATTAATTGACTTTATTTTGTGTTGTACTCATGGATTATTTTTATCTGTAATAAATTATTATTGAATTGAACTTAATCTATTTATTTTTTCATACAACGGCGGTTTTTTTTTTTTTTTTATTGCTTCAATAGTTTATTGATCCAGTGTCAATATTTGGAATTTTTAATTAAAGCATAATATTTCCCAATGAAATCAAGTCTCAGTCGTACTTAAAGTCACTGCTGAATCCAATTTACGCTAGTAAAGCGGTGGAAGCATCTACGGAATTTTGGAAACAGCACGAGAAGTCACGATTCATCACTAACAACGATTTGCACACACTCATGCACATTGACGAAAATTCACTAACGCTTGAAAGAACACAAGTTTTCGATAATTATACAAATTGCGGCGTCATTAATTTTCCACATTGTTGGCGCCAAAACTCGGGTGCTGGTTATATGACAGATACGAGTATATCCTAGGATATAATTTTACTCGTCATTATGGACGACTTTTACAATAGAACCGTGTATCTCCCTCAAGCTATATATATGCAAAAATTCAGATCGATTCGTTCAGCTGTTTAGCCGTCATAACGCGACAAACACCCAGAGAGAGACAGAGTGACAGGAGACAGTTAAATTCGAATTTATAATTTATTTATTTATATATATTAATTAAAACGGTACAAAACACCAATTACATTAATTAATTAAAGGAACAATTTTATAATTTTAATTTTTTTATTATGATTTTATAATAGGTATTAGTTAGGATTAGGATGAATATGTTCATCGTACTAAATATAAACTGGCACCTATAATGACAGTGTATCCTAAGCCTAACAAAATAGTGATGTTGCCTAGACTATGGTTCCAACCTTCCTTGAAAGAGATTTCCTTGTGATTGTGTCGCGCCATAAATCTTTGTTACTGAAATGCGACATGAATTAACGAAGGTAAAATATAATGAAGTCAAATTCCTATGGGCAAGTCTTGTTTACGAGCTCTCATGTTTATTTCCATAATGTTGTCACGTCAAATAAGTCAGAAATGTTAACAAAATTACCTAAAGCAATATCATTATTCTATACGCAGCTAATTAATAAAGAAACATATTTTTCTCAAATATGCTTTGAAATTCTGTAATTATTTTGACAACCTTATTTGAGATAAATGGAATATGCTGTAGCTAAGTACTGACCGAATATATGCGAGCGGCTGGCTAAGTGGTCTAAAAAAAGAAGAAAAAAAGGCAGAATCTTCTGAAAAAAAGTGGAACTTTTTGTAGATTTTCAAATTTCTAGATGGCAGGGATCAAGCACCATTTTAGCAGTTACTAAATAAAGCACTACATTTAATCTTTCGGTGTGGCGCTCTAAGGTGGATGCATATGTTCGGCAGTGGAAGTCTTCCGACTGATGATGATGATTATGACTGCATTTTGTTGCCGTTATTGGTGAATCGATGTTGTCTATAGTGTTAGAGATCTTTGCTTATGACCTTTTTTTTTGACATTGTACAAATCTTTACAAGTTACCCGACTGCTTTAGGGTGCAGCCAGGATATGTGGGATTATACCCACTAAAGCCTCTTCGTCTTATCGGAGTGATCACGGGACACACCGACACCGGGTGGCTGGACTAGCTGCAGCCGGGATGACAAGCAAAAGAGGCCGCTACGCAGCCTAGTTGCGGAAATAAGCCCGCTCACCAAGTACCAAGATGCCCTGCGCGGAGTATTTACGTTTGCCCTGAACAAAAAGCGCTACTACAACGCATAGCTACTACGCAAAATACATCGCAACGTCACGTTACATTAGCAGTACGTCCGACTAAATCTACCCTAGATACGTTTTTTATTTTCTTTCTTTATCAACAGCCAGCCCCCATATTATTTATAGCTCATTTCCTCATAGAATAGAACACACATGCTCCCGCGGCGTGTCACCGCTCGTCCTTTCCACGATCAATCCTGCTGAATATTAGCCCAAACGTCACATGTGCTTGACAGACGCTTTTGAAGACGCGGACTGACATCTGTCAAGAAAAAGATGCCTTCCGCTTGAGATTGTATTATTTTCTCTCCTAAATGTTGGCTCCACACGTAGTGCACTACGTGTGGATGTACGAGTATTTATCCAGTCACTATTTTTTTATTTGAAGTTATATTTCACAACATTATTAATTAATTAATAATATTATTAATATTACCTATATCCACGCCAAAAACAAGAGTTACTCAAGGCTACAATTTCAGTCGTGTTAACGTGTATTAAAACGGTGGATTTTATCCGTTAAGAGTTTGTGAACATACAGGAGTATTGGTGAATGGTATAATGTTGTGGAACGTGACATGTTTGTATACTTGACTGTGTTATTGTTTGTTATGGAAATAAACAAGACGTGCCACGCCAAAATCCTCAATAATTGAATAAAAATACAGAAGACAAGGTGGTATGGCCTGAATGGCTCTAGCCTGCCCATTGGGCGAAAAACAAAAAAAAAACATAGGAGGAAAGGGAGAAAACCACGGCCATGGATTTAGCTCTCGAGGTCTTGGATTTATGTTTCGTCCAAGACCACGGCATTAATTTTATAATTTATAGATGTCAATATGACAAGTGCTGCTGCTGATGATAATTAAATTGAATAAATAAGCATTAACAACCAAAATTAAACAAGTCACAGCGCACCATTCTGTTGCCAGCTCCTGAGTAACTTTAACAAAGTTGTGGTGGAAGTGTTGAGAAAAAAAACTAGAGATAAAAGCTACTCATCTTCAGCTAAGCCGAATAAATGCTTTTTAAGATGTCCCTGTCGAGCTGTCACGCACAAATACGCTCTTCCGGTACACAACCCTGGGTTATTTATTATTTTCTCGGATATTTTAGACGCGTTAATAAAGCTATGAAAGTTCGCTTCCGTTGGTTAGTGGGTTGCACAATAAAACTACTGAGCTGATTCGGTTTCGGCCCAAATTGACGGCGCGATTGTTGATCAATGGATCTTTTTTTACTCTCTTGAAATTTGGCTCGAATTGCTCTTAGACATCAGCTCTTAGACATCCACTACTGGTGAAGCCCCGCCGCATTGGAGATTTGGATATCATAATTCCCACGCTTGGCAGGCGACTTGGTGATCGCAGAATATTTACTGTTTATTAAGAGGACGTTGCTGCTCTTCCTCCTGTTTCTCGTCACAGCTTTAGAACCAAGGACGGATTGTTCCGTCTTCGTCCCAGCGGTTTCATCCCAATTCTTGACTCATCAAAAACACGTATCACCAACTCAACCCACGCAGTTTTTTTATTTGTTTTCTTTAATCGCTAATCTTTAAGTGCTATTCTTGGCTCATCCCACGTCACAAAAGTGACTAAAAAGTATGGATAGCATAAAAATAGGACATATCTGGGTAACCCGCCAATTGGTCCCTTTATAATGCTCACTTCGCTCTCCATTTTTTCTTCGATTTCTTATCAGCGTATCTATCAATCTAGCTAGAGCAAACTATCTTGAAATTGGACAGCATGCAAACGGGCCATTCATCACAGAGTTATTTTAGTCCAGAACTAGGGCGAACACTCGACCCAGTGTGCACTAGACTTCCTAGCGAATGAAAGCATTCCATTAGTACAGCTGTAAATCAGGTGAGTTGCCCTATTTAGCTTTGAATTTAATATGTTATAATATCAAGGAAAAAAGAACTTTCTAGTGCTGAACCGTATGTCAGATTTTCACGCGATTTTTTCACCTAGATTTTCCGTACTTACCCCCGAATACTGAAACGCTTGTTAACTTTGACAACAAAATCATTCTAATGCTGCCTTTGTCTGGCACTAAGCAAATGTCAAAGGCAACAACAAACTTAATCTGTCATCAAAGTTAACAAACGTTTCAGTATTCGGGGGATAGAATATTAAATGGACACATTTCTTTATTTAGAAGCCATTTCCAAGTTCATAATTCCTAAATAGGAATAATATGTATCTATGTAAATTATTTATACTTTATTGAAGCAAAACATAACACATACATTTTAATAATAGAAGTGATGTAATTAAGTACGATTCTCACATATAGGTATTATACACGTTTTGTTTTGACGAGGTGTCAATTTTCACAAGATTATCTGATGATTTGGGGTACAGTCGGGTTCTGTGGTATTATATCCACTAAGCCCCGCGATGGCCTGCGTTGATGCTTGACAAAAGGTTTGGGAATCTCAAAGCAGATACCTCTATAGGTAGATCGCTCAATAAAGCGTAGGCTCTCTTATGAAAAATTTATATACCTATACCAATTAAGTGAATAATGCTGTTTCCATCCTGTCAAATCTATTTAAGAACTAGATCGCCTTTTACTCCATGAATCAATGCACTACTAATAATACTTATTACACCATGCCGGGTGCTTATGCATGCTAACGACGTGCATGCATGGGAAACTGCGTCATATCCCGCGTCACGCACACGTGCTAGAATGCAAGCTTTAATTAGAATGTTAAAGAAACATTGTTTAATGAGTAGCTACTAACCGAGATGTAAGAATAACAGGTTGATTTTTCTAAGTCGTGCATTCAAAAGGTCAATGGCTTGGTATGAAATGTAATGAAACTTTGTAATTGGAATTAGGGCATTGTCTGGTCTATGAATAAGCCGATATTCACCAAAGGCACAGATAAGCTTTTTTGTTCCTGAAAAAGCTGTGGAATGTTATGTTACTGTTATGTTTATTTACACACTAGCTTATGCTCGTGACTTCGCCCAAATTGCTCTAGTAAGAGAGTCGCGTGAAAAACTTTCGAACGTTCATCAAGTTCCGAGCCGTAGGGAGATAAGATGCGTTTCTGTCATATAAATATCTTTTAAAATAGGTTGAATATTCTGCCGTGGACAACTTTTCTTGAATTGCTCCACATGATCAGTGCATTTATTTCAAGTGTAGCAATTTTTGTAGACAGTTCAGTGCGACTGCTCAGTGTTCCGCGGGCCGCTAACACCGCATTTCACATCTGGGATGGTTGTCAAAAAATTCAAAAACACGTGTTTAACATTTTCTTTTGATTAGATTTTTTTTTATATACAAAGTTTCAGAGCTATGGCATCAAAAAAACTGTTCTACATACAAATTTTGACACCCCTTTTAAGGGTTGAATGACGCAAAATAGTTTCTTAGTGGGTGGTTACATAGTAATAGAAAACTACTATCCAAATTTCCAGTCTCTGGCTTCAGTGGTTTAGGCTGTGCGTTGAGGCAGTCAGTAAAAAGTTTGTGCAAAGTGATTTCATGAATTATTATTTTTTAATTTACTTTTCGGACTGAAACCTTTTTATTTATGAAACAGAGACTTGTCGTTACACAATCCGTGTTACTTGCTTGGTGACAAGTTTTCCCGTTGTCCTTTGATATAAATAAATGACGTCCTTTATTTTGAATGTAAATAAATCTTTGTCAATATTTTTTAATGCTCAGAAATTCTGAGGTGAATGTCTCTCTTATGAAAAATATGAATCTTCTGATTCATATTTTTCTTATTTACTCGTGCACAAACTCTCAGGTGTCATTGTGCTTTGTCAAATAATTGCACCTGCAAATAAAACGCCGCTTCCAAGAATGATGTCCATTATTTTCCAGATGTCCGTCTGGCTAAAAAGCAGGGCAATGTTTTTGGGATATATTTTTATTTTTTTTCTAAAAAAATAATTATATCTAACATGCAATGGGTGAATCCTACTATCGCATACATTTCGAAGCGATAAAAATCGTTCGCGGAGACAACTACTCAGCGTGAGACGATTGATAACCAGACAAAAAATTGCTTTCACTTATTCCGACTACTCTCGCATAATGTAGAATTGTAGATAAATTAGACTGTCTATTAAATGTTGTACCTATCGAGCTATACACCGCTACTTTTTAATTACCAGAAAACGAATATTGGACAATGTAGAAGACGTACTCATACGACATCGCATTTTTGCTTACTTCATAATGCCAAAGTTATTGCATCGATCCATTTCACTTTGCGGTACTTTAAATTGTTTTATTTTTTTAATTTGGTGACGAAGCGAGCAAGTCGCTCACCTGATTTTAAGCGTCACGCTTGCCCATAACAACTCAGTGTCACCCAGAATTTTGAATTTCAACAGATCCAAACCAAGCACGGCAATGCACTGCGCTCGTCACCCTGATTTATTAGAATCTATAATAACAAATCTGTAGTTATATCCGCTGCATTATCGCGTCTTTTTCAATAGAAATAAGAATCATTAAATTTAAATTTCAAAAAGTATTTTAACAAAACTAATGATAAATATAATTGTTTTCAGTTTATGTTAAATTAGTTTTGTTAAAATACTCACGTATAATAGTGGTCACGTAATCTGTTTTATATATTTGCATAATAAGCGATACATAACTATTTTTCAGCGTCTTTGACAACGTCTAAGACGTCACGTCTCAAATAAAATTAAAAAAGCTCAAAAGCCTTTAATAATCGTGGAATAAAAAAATAGCCAAAACAGTCCAGCATCATTGAGCACAGAAGAGAGAAGTAAATAAAAGTGCTGTGCCATTGAGTTATTATTAAAGCTCGAAGTCCAACACTAAAAACACTTTCACAACAATTTTCAGCTACCTCCCTGCATTTACAAATTAAATAGTGAGTGTAAACAGCAAAAACACTAAAACCAACGATTCGTTGACCATTTCACCATCTTGTTTCCAACAAAGGGCTGATTTTATGAACACTCTTACTCTGAGTAGAATAGGGAACTGTTTCTGGGCGTTGTCCACACTTAGTTTATTAAACTTGAAACTGTTTCAGATTCGCTAAGTTCTAGAAAATGTTTGGTAAAAGCTTTTTATCTGAGTTTATTGTTTCTGTTTTTCTTTTCTGTTGTTTTGTTTCAGCGTCCATCTTGATTAATTAACGGGTTTTTTTAAGTATCTATTTCATCGCTGTACCTAGGCAACATACAAATATTAACACCTCATCAAAACCCTAAATATATTTAAACAAAATACCCGCTCTCGTAAACTAAATTTGATAGAATAGAATAGCTTTGTTTAGCATGAAATGATCCAGCCATGATCCATATGAAAAAATATTATATTATGTTTCTACATCTACATCACTGTCATACACCCAAATAATATCACCTCTGGGTTGAGAATGCTAAACAAAAATTCCCGCCACGTCGCAAATATACCAAAAGTCCAAATATCCCGTCTAATATCTGAGATACCCCGACTAATATCTCAAATACCTGGACTATTATCCCAAATGCCTCGAATAATTCCTGGATGACCTCACGGAGACAACTACATAAATGGCCGTCCGTACACAAGGCAACGCAAATTCCTGCTCACGTGATGTCACTCGCGTGGTGCGCTTGACCCCTACTGGGCCCCCCGCCTGTCCGACGATCACCGTCGTAGCCGAGAACTTTTATTATATGGGTTTCTTTCCGTCAGATTGATTCATAAATGATACATTTCTTTAGCTAAAAAATAGCTGATAGCAGAAAGTCGTCTGCTCACAACTTTTTTCGTGGCACGTATATAGGTATTATCTATGTATCATCTTATGTCAGCTGTAAGATTCTTACTAGGCTGCTTACGTCATTTATGAGGATATAATATTAGCGTAACCTTCGCGAAGTAGGTATCTAGAAAATGTTATTGCTATCGCTACCTATCTTGCCATTCTTCTAAACGAGCGATAGAGAAAGATGCAACTTGGAAGTGCTAAGAGCTTAGTAAAAAATTGTGTGAAATTAGGTAGTTTGGAGTTGGTCTCCTTTCAACCTGTATAATATTGTCATAAAATCTTATGATTACACTTAAATCTTTCTTTGGATATTTTGGTGTCAATCACTTGGTGAGTTTACAGTGGCTTATAATGGATTATAATTATTTTTCCAAAAATAATTTAAGATTCTGTACAAAATTACATGTCGTCAGAGTTCCGGAAAAAAAAGTTGCCTGTTACTATGAAATTATTACTTTGGATAAAAGGAAAACTACTAGCCTAGCTACATTGATCAAATACAAAAAAAAAAACATCCGTATCAGATAATATAATATATAGATAATATTTATAGACGGAAAAATGTTTTCGTTATTTTTTTTTGTATGGGATAGTGCGCGGTATACCTACTCTTTTCTTGTGACACCTCAGTACATATCACCGACATTTTGTTAATTCCTGAACAAAGCTTCATTCAAGCGAACTGAGAGAGTCGCGCGAGAAGTTACCGAGTATCTCATACGTGCTTTAGTCGCCTCGTGTACGAACGATCTTAAATGGCAATCTCATTACAGCATTCTCGATTCGGACATTTCAGGTTACCTAGAAAATAACGAAATTTAGTTTTTATTTTTATGTCCTACATTTACCTGGTGTTTTGGACGTTTTTGTTTATTTCGGCGTTTAGTATCGTTTAAAAAAAGGGAATGAAGGAATTTAACGACTAAAAAAAATATGATTTTCTCAGGGATTGATGGGATTGTGCGATGGAATCACGAGGAATATACTTACCTCCGTTTTCTCATACGTTTGTTAAACTCGTGTCAACTTACACATCAAATACTGAACTCATTGGTTGCTTGTTGACCATCGACTGTCTTCAACCAATCCTTGACTAGCCTTGTGGCTCAGTGGGTGGATTTCCACCTGATAAATAAGTTGTGGGTTCGATTCCCACCCAGGATAAATATCTGTGTGATGAACATGGATGTTTGTTCTTTGTCTGGGTGTTTATATGTATTATGTGTACGTATTTAAATAAATATGTATTTATGTATTATTTCAGTTATCTGGTTCCCATAGTATAAGCTTGCTTAGTTTGGGGCTAGATGGCGCTGTGTTTGAATAACGTCTACCGATATATATATATATATATATATATATATATATATATATATATATATAAATATAATCCACTATCTTCAACCAATGAATATTTGGTGTGTTAAGTTGATATGAATTTGACAAACGAACGAGAAATCGGGAGTTAAATTTGTCTAAAAAGTCCCCTTGACAAACGATTACGTACATCCTCACCTTTAAAATAGAACTGGGCCGTTGACCCAATAAAGCCCACCGCTGGGCAAAGTTCCGCCCACACTTGGCGTCAGCTGGGACTCAAGATCGAAAGTATAGTACAACCAAATTTTTGGGTAGAGTAGGACGAGGGAACCACCATCGCACTTTCTGCCAATCGTCGGTACAAAATTTTTAGTTTCCTCATTTGGCCAGCTTTATATTTAAGTGTGTCGATCTGTACGTGAGAGGACGACATATTTCGGTCGTTGACTCCGCTCTGGGATTCGGAAAACATTGTTGGAAATTTAAAATACTCGACGCATTGTAAACTGTTTATAGAATTAAGTGGATGAGTTTTAATTTGTAGCTGTAAAATTGATTACACCTTTTTTAATATAATGGAGGCAGGATAGGTATTTTTTATCCCGGAAAATTTTTCGGTTTCTGTAAAATAGCGGTGAAACCGCGAGACGCAGCGATCTGGAAAAAGTATTTATCAGCGGTTTTTTTTGCTCTGGGGTTTTAGAGTTGATCCCATAGTATTTGTTCATATCGTGAAAACAATAAACTCCTGTCGGCATTTTTTATGGTTGACAGGCTAGGCGTTTGACCGCAACTTAGTTGATGTGTGAGTAGCTAAGGTACTACCGTAGTATCAAGTTACAATATACAGTGTGTTTAATTACTAGCTGCGCCCTGCGGTTTTACCCACTATTCTACAGAAACTGTTAACTTTTTCAGGATAAAAAGTGCCTTTGTGTTATTATTCCAGTGAATAGTCTATCTCCATACCAAATTTCATCCAAATCCGTTCAGCCGTCACAGAGTTGAACGGGAAAAACACACTTACATACTTACACACAAACTTTCGTATTTATAATATTAGAGTGATGTTTGTGTAAACTCTATAACCCCACTGTTAGAGAGTTTACACAAACAAGCGAAGCTGTTATAGTTGTTATGAAATCTTAAATTTATGAATTCACTGTGTTGTATAACAGGACCAACATAAAAATAGCTTACCTAGAACCCAGAATTGCTCGTAAGTAGGTAATTATCGTTATAGACCCACATAATTACCTACTGCCTGTACATGGAATAGGAGTGTCGGCCTGCGTTACGCGCGTCGTGCAATCCTAGTCATTTGCTAAGTAATTTTCGCAAGCCTTTCGTGATTCCACCTCATTATTGTCAACTATACACTCGAGCATGTGCTTTGGATTCTATAAATGTTAGCAGTTACTCAACTTCAGACTAATAAAAATTAAATTAATCCCCTCTTGTATAAAGCCTCGGCGACTAAGCAAATTTTTTTTTGTGTGATGACTTGACGATAAATGTATCTGAAGTCTTCTAATCCCCATAATTGTATAAAATTCTTAGAAGTAAGTTATATTAATGAGTACAATCTAAGAGAAACAGCTGTATTAAAATAAATTAAGGCATTCACCACCAAAGATCACTCACAATTTTAAGAAGACCTACTTTCCAAAAAAGGTTTATAAGTAGAATAAGTAGTATTAGATGTAATTATAAATAGTTTTTAGTGTTTTTGTAGTTTTTTTTTCTGATGCTTCGTTGAAAAACTTATTATTTTTCAGAATTCTCTTCAGATTATAGAACTTTCTTTGCATTATCTCTAAAAGTCTCTTGTAGAAAGCTTATTTTGTATTAATTTGATTTAGGCCACTTCCTTATTGTGTTGGTACGATATCGGTGCGATATTGTTATATGTACTGACTCGTAACAGGATTCTCAAAAGCTGACAAAAAAAATGTCAAATTTCGAGATTTCTTATTCTCAACGCTATATTTCGAGATATCCTTGATGGCTAGCGTGCGAGTTACATCGAGTCAAATCGAGACGAAGATACAGTCGAGATTGTAATCTTGAAATCGACATCAATTTGTCATATCTCCGAATAGGGGCTGATTCTGTACCGAGCACCGATAATAATTAAATGAGTGCTACCTGACTTGCGCGGCGCGGAAGCAAGATGAGAAGGGCGGCATATCGCGTCTCGTCGCGCACCGATACCGGACCACCCAACCAGGAAGAGGCCTTACTGTTGTCAACCTATATTGTGGTACTATATTATAATGTCAATGAGCGGTGACACGCAAGGAAAATGAGTGAAACCGCGTTGCCGGGAGCTGGAAAGTGTAGTGCCTGTTATTTAAATTTCGATTGAGCGATAAAATGCTTTTGTTACGGTTAATGAATTAGCGTTCCTTTATTTACTGTGAAAATCAGTCCCAGGTAAGTTTAATGAAAATACTAGCTGCACCCAGCGGTTTTATCCGCTATTCTACAGAAACCGAATATTTTTCCGGGATAAAAAGAGAACGGGAACAAACACACTTACATACTTACATTTTTACTTACTTACAGAAACTTTCGCATTTATAATATTAGTGTGAAGTATTTTGACGAACAATTTTTTGAGCTATTTTAGCCAAAACTATCTTTTTTGCTCATTTTCGCATTTGCAAAAATAACTCAAACAGTTATTTTCTACTTCTTCGCCAAAATTAAATTTCTAATGCAATACTAAAATTGCAGTGCAGTGAATACGCTCTTGCTCTGCGTTTAAAAAAATGTGGACTCACACTGTGCTTAGGCACAGTGTATGGTGCATGCACCGTGAAATATATATAGTTTCTAACCATGTATGGGTGGCGCTGTTTGCTATGTATACCCTACTAATATTATATCTTGTAAATATATCTCTCTATCTAGGTGTTTGTCGCGTTTTCTCGGCTGGACGGATCGACCCGAATTTTTGATATACATAGCTTATGGTCGGAGACGGACACAAGCTACATTTTTTTTTGTAGGTCGCGGTAAGTCGCGGTTAACAGCTAGTAATAGTATATACAAATAGGTTATTATTATTACTTCAGCAATCGCGTCTCATTCTACTACAAAATACCATTCATTAATTGTTATTAATGAATGGTATTTACCATTCATTAATTGTTATTAATGAATGGTATTTACCATTCATTAATTGTTATTAATGAATGGTATTTACACTATTGGCACCATATTACAATTTATAAACAAGCGTTACCGAGAAAGGTATTACAAGTAGGTATGTCAACCAAACGTACAAGAAAACAATGGATCGTGGGCTTGCAGGCTCACCGCAGATTACAATGACGTATTATTAGTTAGCCCGTCTACCTCGTCTTGTTTTATTTCACCTGGTACCGTGAGAAGATTCAGATGTAGTGTTACGGATAATTAGGTAATTACCTCGTGCGATATTTGGGATTATATCATGTCAGTCGGAATGATATTGCCGGTTGTACTTAATAGTTGTTTTTTTTATTTTATAGAAACGATACCTCTCCACCTTCATGAACGTCACAGGAGCGATGGAGTCGAGGCATGTAGTTCGAGGAAAAGTGTAGTTGGATCCATCAATGGTGCCATCCAATGGATCCTTGTCGCCAGTGCTGCGTTTTTAGTCGTCCAAAGTATTTTTTCTTTACTGGTAGTTTGGGTAAGAAATTGGGAATGTGTTACCAAGTTGGAAATGTTTTCTAAAGTTACTGTATATTACATAGGATACTTTTTTAATGTCCACGCAAACGAAGTCGCGGGTAACAACTATTATGAAATATCGATCTAACACTATTTGTTTAAACTTTAATAGCAATTTTAAAGTCAAGGCTAGTCTAACCTAAGACTTACAATACGGGGCCACAACGTCGGCGGTGTGAGTAATGGCGATAAGCGTCCTGATAAAGAAACCCTACAACGGGCGCGGCTGCACGCACTCTGACCCAGGCGGGTCAGGCGCGGACATTGGGGTGTGGTGCAACTATAGGCGTATTTTTAACCTGACCTGTTATGTCCCACTGGCGTAAAAGGTTTGAAGAAGTTACTAATTATGTAAATGCCGAAAATTCGACCATGGCACTCGTTTTACTTACTGGGTACTTTACTTAATTTTTC
Source organism: Apocheima hispidaria (assembly GCA_947579745.1). Taxonomy (NCBI): domain Eukaryota; kingdom Metazoa; phylum Arthropoda; class Insecta; order Lepidoptera; family Geometridae; genus Apocheima; species Apocheima hispidaria. The sequence continues at coordinate 4,327,757 of OX388157.1, read as the reverse complement.
CAACTATTTTGTGTATGCGCTTGGCAGGCGGCTTGGGTTACCAGAACGCTCAGCGTTTACTAAGAGGACGCCGCTGCCCGTCCTTCAGGAGGACCCAGTTCGGGGGTTTTTTTTTGTGCTGGCATCATTCTGGCCAGCTCCGCGCGCTAATCTCTAACGTGATAAGGAGTACGAGTATTTTACCCAAATAAAAATGTTGACAAATGGAAATTTTTCTTAATTTATGTTATTATTATTAAATTTATCATAGTTTAACTATTGAAGTTGTTACGCATATGTTCAACAACGCATATGTTCAGCTTTTTCTTATATATCTATTTATTTCTAATTATTACTTTTTCGAAATTTTGTATGCAATATTCTAAGAATTTATTCCTAATATTGTTGTCTTTTACAATTTTATATAAATATCTAAATAAATATCTGGGACATTATAGCACACACGGTCATCTGACCCCAAACTAAGCAAAGCTTGTAATATGGCTGCCAGAGACTGATATACGTACATATATATTTTTTAAATACATACTTATATAGATATTAACACCCAGACATAGAACAAACACAAATATTCATTACATAAATGTTTGTCCTAGATGGGAATCGAACCCACGCCCCCAAGCACAGAACGTAGGTTCACTACCAACTGAGCCACCGGGTCAGTCAATAAGATCAACATTTATGGTTCGGGGGTTAGGCTTCGGATCGCTTCAGTGGGGGAGGACATTTTTCGTATTTTGTAACATCCGTAACATACATTAATGTAGGCAGATAAGCAATATTATATAACTGCGCTTATCAGTGTCACGTGTCAGAATATTTTGAAAAAAATTAACCGACGTCCAACAAAATACCCTGAAAAACAAATGCACTATCTAAATAATAAATATCTGGGACATTTTTGCACACACGGTCATCTGACCCCAAACTAAGCAAAGCTTGTAATATGGCTGCCAGAGACTGATATACGTACATAGATATTTTTTAAATACATACTTATATAGATATTAACACCCAGACATAGAACAAACACAAATATTCATCACATAAATATATAAGGACGTCGGATTGGTGGCGCCAAGAAAATCTCGAAGTTCTTGGCCATCCGTGAAATACTAAAGATCATAAGACATTATGGAGTTCCGGTGGTCATCAGTGGTCTTTTTCAGTTCAAATTCACCAAATTTTACTTTCAGAATGAAAAATTGACTCGAAACTCGAAAATGCTTGACTTCTGATGAAAATCCCAAAATTGATATAATATGTAATTATGTATGCCTATAATATTTGAGGAGATCCCTCTTTACCATAGGATACCATTATCAGAACTGGATTTTGAAAAAAATGGGACTAATCTGGAAGTATCCTTTCAAATTAAAAATAAAGGTTTATAAATGACGAAGTTCTAAGGTAACAAACATTTTAAAAAAGTCAGTCGACTTGAGAACCTCCTTTTTTTGTTGGAAATCAGCTAAAAATGACCTCAACTCAGTATCATGCTGATAACCAAACAGCGCTGATTTTCCCTTGAAGGCGTATAGTGGAGGCTTGAAAACAATGACGTAGAAACTAGAGTTACTTTATTAAATTAAACAATTTCAAAATTACTTACTACCCTGTTTAACTTTCGAGTAACTAAAAATTAGACTTGTTGCATTCTAAAAATAGATTACAAGATAAGTGAAACGATCACTTTCATCGTATCTAACAGTGAATCAAACAGCACAACTCTCGCTAGTTACTTAATAGATTGAATGCTGCTATTACCGGGAGCCAGCGATGCGCGAACAAACGTAGTCTTGTTATAGATTGTGAATCGTGTTAATTAGACGCTTGAATTGACAGACTACCAAATCTTGTTCGTGAGTTCTAAAAAAATAATTGATAGCTAAATCTAGGTCTCCAAAATATTCTAGAATCTGACCATTTTTATTACAGTCGATTTATTCCGAAAAGTACAGTAAGCTATAACGTACTACGTACGGAGGCTGGACGTGACACGGCATTATATTGCGATGACCCATTTAATTGTGGTAATTTTGCTAAACCGAGTCACTCCTCGAGCTCGCTTTATGATAACCGCGTCCACGGTTTAAATTTTTGCGTATAATTTTTTTTTCTAGCAAATGACTGATCGATATTTCGTGAAGTGCACAATCAAATGGAATATTGCAATGTGGAATTGCAATGGAATACCTCAATGGAAAAATACTTTTTCTATTACGGCCGACTTGAGGACCAAAAAAACTACGCATATTGCAGTTATGGGTAGGTATGCAGGATATACCTGATAGGTGCAATATTGGTATTTATGTATTCATCAAAACTTTTATTAATGGACCAACATTGAAATCGCAAAACAAAACAACATATGTTCTATACATTTTGTAGAGTGTGATTGACATTTTTCTACGGAACATCTGAAATTTTATTCGCAATTTCATGGTTGGTCCCATAGAAAGTTGTTCATAATGATGTAGACATACAAATCTTTCAACATTGTTGTACCTTTCAGTACCACCTTGTATATTTTATAGTATCTTACTAGCTGCGCCCCGCGGTTTCACCTGCTATTCTACAGAAGCCGAATATTTTTCCGGTATAAAGCCTATGTAGTGTGTGGTAGGTAGGTAAGCAACCTGCATAACAAATTTCATTAAAATCTTTTTAGCCGTTACAAAGTTGTACGGGAGCAAACACACAAACTTTCGCATTTATAATATTAGTGTGATGAGCGGTTAAATATCAAAATATTTTTGACCGCCACCTCGCTTTCTCACCGAGAGACCATTTCGCACACCTTGGCTGTCGCTTTTTTTTAGTTCGTAAAGTAGCGAGAGCCAGCAGGCCTAGCACGGGATTTTGTCCACCATATTTATCCCGCGAGAACGAGACGGATGTATCCATATTCTAGCTTTGTCACGTTGAAGCGAAGACAAACCGGGTGGACATAACTTTATGTCGGCGCCATTGCTAGGCCTGCTGAGCTTGATTTTATAAGTCGATATCCGCGCTCTATGGCACCATACACTACACAATCGCGTTGAAACGACATGGAGAATTTATTTTTACCTCCCTACAATATTGTCAGATTATTTTGATTCATGATTCAGTAACGCCATTATATTTATTAGGAGGTGTGAAAACGTCTATGTGTCCTTTAAATTGGGACCTTTAATATAGATTTATTTACTTGTTAGAAGTGTAACCGGAAACCGTTCTGTAAAAACCGTAAAATGTCAAATTTTGGTACGAGTTATTTCAGATTTATTTCATTTATTCCTATTGAACTGAAAAGATACCACATAGTATAGGGATTTGAGATTTTCTCCAAAATTCTTCACTCGTATCGTCGTAGTGATGCTACGACTGATAAGCATCGCTAATAGAGATGTCACAAGTCGCTCTCCTGATGGTAAGCGTAAGCTTCCCCATAACAGTTCAGTGCCATACAACATTTTCAACTTTAACAGTTCAAAACCATGCGCAGCAACGCTCTGTGATCGTTACCCTGACACATGAGATATTAAATCTATTTTCTGGAAACAATGGCCTCCAGAAGGCAGTAGTGCTTGCACACTACTGCTCAGTGGTTGAATAACTGGCAAAGGCGTGATACTTCCCAAGGCGAATTCTGCAAAACGGTCCTATAACTATCATACCCGTTTCATGAAATATATTTAATAGGTATCTAGTGGGAATTAGATAATAACAAAATTAGAAAGATTACGTGTTGTTTATCGCTTCCCATTCTGTTGTTTCTGAACTGCGCGCCTTATGGGCATTATGAACGGCTATAACATTTACGTTATATACAGTTTTAGTTTGAGTGATCTCTAATTACTTAGCAAGACCTCTACATATATTGTATGAATATACAATGAATGGGTTTTTCCTGATAATTATAATCTAGGTGTCTTCAAGTCGCGAGTGAATCGGTTTCTTCTAGGCAAGCGTGCTCCATCGTAGGCTGCATATTCGTTTAACATCAGACGTGATGGCAGTTAAACACAAGCCTATAAATAAAATAAATAAAAAAATGGAAAAAAAAAATCCCTTTAAAAAAAACATATTCTAAAACTTCACGCTAAGCAAACTCAAAGCTTAATTCAGCGAAATGCAATGCAATATCATAAAGTGCACACATCCTGCAAGAAATGTTATATATCTTAAGCAAGTAAAACGTCTACGACGTGCTTTAAATATTTCATATACATTACATTACATTACATTTCATCTTTTTTTTTACATTTTTCTGTTCGCGGAAAAGATTTGGTTTATTTTGGTTGAGAAAAGACAGAATGACGCCTGATTAAACCCAAATTTTTAAAAAGATCATAATTATTTATTTACTATAATCTATATCATTTATTAAAAGATACATTTACTAATAGCTAATAGGTTATCGGACGCGTGGATTGTTAAAAAACAATGTCTAACCAACAATGTTTGTAACAAACGAGAGATACAGAGAGAGACATATTGATTATCCTTATTTGTATTTGAATTTTGCGTGGCAATGCCGCCAGCACCCTGGGAATGCTGCCAACTGGCAGTGTGTTTGAGCATTTATATTATCTTTGGACATTCAATAGTTTCTGGGCTTTTCTGTAATAGGGACTCTTTTGCAGAGTCCACTTGGCGAAGTAACACACCGTCACCAGTTATTAAACCGCCAAACAGTAGTGTTCAAAGATTACTGTGTACATTGAAGTTCAAAATTCCATGTGGCATTGTACTATTACGGGCAAGCGTCACACTTACTATTATATAAACGACTTGCTCGTTTCGTCACCTTAGTAGCATAAATAAAAGTAATCTTCCATTACCTACCATGGTGCATTGTTTTATCTCTGCCTATCCATCTCATCGACAGCTCACAGGTTTCTTCGTCACTTTAAAACATCCAGATATCAATATCTTACCTGAAACAAAATAGTGCATGCTTATTTTCACGTTCAAGAGCAACTTAATCTACTTAGCTACTTGACCTGTAATAACATGAGCTAATCTAATTTATTAAGTGATTACTTGAACGAGCGGGCGGATGTGAGCTTCGAAGGAAGAGGCCCCTTTATACTGGGTAGAGGGTAAGTGCCTAATGAAAGTAGATATCGACATATTCGAGGCAGGAGTTCAAAGGCATATCGGGATATATTTATGCAAGTGTGAAAATTACCTTCTCATCTGAGAAAATAATTCGAGGAGAGAGAGAAAAAAGAGGGGCGTTTGTACATATATATAATTTATTACTTAAAGAGACAAGCTGAAAACATGGAACGAAGAGATGGCGTACTTATCAAATAATTATCTTGATGATAGTATGGTGAAATGTAATTATTTAATTGGACAATCTGAATAATATATTAATAATAATAAAACTTTATTTCGGATTACAAAGATCCATAGCCACAATACAATTATTATTATTATATTATATATAACATAATCGATAACAGTCGAGTATTCAAAGTTGGTATCCACATTTGCCTGTGTCTAATCGCTGCCTTTTACGTATTTACGCCTTTTAAGGCATTTATCAAGTACCTTTATTAACTTTATCAAAATACATACAAACTAAGCCAAACTTCCTAAATAACTAAATAACTTAGGGAAAAAAATAACAGTTGGACTACCCAGAGACCGTTGAAGGTTTAAAAATAATCCAAATCCCACCACCAGTCGGCTGTGTACCGTGGCGGCATTTTTTTCGTCCTAAAGTTGGCTAAATTGTAATAGCGTGTAATATTGGTGGACGTTTTTTACACACAGTGCAATCTAGCCCCAAACTAAGCAAGCTTGTACTATGGAAACCAGATAGCTGATAGAATATATAAATACTTTTTTATGTATTTACATAAATTAAGTTTCAATTTTCATTTTTAATACACTCAGTTTCGAAAACAAAAATACACTTTAAACAAATAGGCCGCGCATGCAATGAATGAAATTGACACGAAAATAGAGTACAGACAAAGATATTTTAGTATAGATATGATTTTAGCACACTTAAAATTACCTCGCAAATCTGTCCTTTGGGACAGATTTCATTATAGCTATCTCTTTTACTCTCTAACTTTTCGCATCTTCTTTCGCACTCTTTGGCGGCTGTAAACAGACCGCAGCGCAGCCTAACTCTGAGCGCCATTTTAATGGTAAAACCCTATTTTTAGTAAAATATCATTGAGCACAGGAGAAAAAACGAATTCTCGAAAAATTCTACAGCTTTCTGCACGATGATAGCTTTTTTTTGGCTCCGGCATCCCTTTACTGAATGTTCACCCTTCACTACTGATACATAGAATACATATTGTTTATTCTATTGTTTTCTTTTCTGTGTATAAATTTATAATTTTAATTATGACATGACATTTTATGTACTTTTTTTATGGACCTGGTCTGAAATAAATTGTTTGATTTGATTTGATAGAAACATCCAGACATAGAATAAAAATCCATGTCATCACACAAATGTTTGTCCTGGGTGGTAATCGAGCCCATAACCTACAGCTCAGAAGGAGGAAATCCTCCCACTGAGCCACAAGGCTAGTCCTAGTAGTAGTAATATTGTAATTGTGCGGTTATTACAGCCCGAATCGATCCGCTGGACCACTATATAGCGGCCTGCGAATGTAAGGTATATTCGTTTAAACGCACAAAGAAAACACAAAATTGGCGTTTTACGCTTTTTTTTTTATTGGCTAAAGCCATGAGTGATCTATTTTCTATACTAAAGCAAAAACATTTTTATTTTATTCGACGAACTGGCCGCATTTTAAACAAAAGATAGATAACATAAAAAATGCAATAGCAAACAGAAACATTGCAATTGGATTTCGTTTTCGAACTAAAGCGTTTGTGATCGAATCGCCGATAAAATCAATCAAAATTGCTTTAGCTGTATCTATATTGCAATATGTTGCCGTTGTTTTGATATTGTTGTGGTTATTTCAAATTTGACTGGATTGCAAGAATTATTATTGCTAAAGTATGCGTAATAAGTGTGTTGTAGCAGTAGTATTATATATATTATATATATACTCGTATATGTGGTATGGTATGGTATTTAACCAACCACATCATATTGCTTGCGTCTTTTAATACAAGGCTGTACTTATACATACCTAGCTGTTACTCGCGACTTCGTTCGCATGGATCTACAAAATACATGCAATGCCTATGTCCGTCTCCGATCCTTAAGTTATATCTTAAGTTCAGCTTGATCCGTTCAGCCGTTCAGCCGTAATAACGCGACAAACAGCCAGATAGAGAGACAGAGTTACATTCTAATTTATAATATTAGTAAGGATACATATAAGCTAGAAGAAAATTATGTATGTTTATTATTTAGTGTGAAAACTGACGTGGTTTTGATACATTATATAAGTATGTATATTTATTCTTTACTATGAAAACTGACGTGGTTTTGACACATATTATTTTAATACAACGGGAATAATCGCGATACATTGAATCGGTTCTTCCACTTATAGTTTCGATCTGATTCGATGATCTTTGTGTGTAAAGGAATCACCGAATATGATCGTAACTGTTGTCGTTGATATACCCGTTTATTCCCTTTTAGTAAGTAGGTAAGTAAGTTTCCCGTAAAGTATTCCCGTTTTATTAAAATAAAATGTTTATTCTTTCTTTATTGCCATTTATTGCATATATAAATCATCATCATAATTTTCCTGTTATATGCAAGAGATAATTTAAGTAGAGTCAGTAAAGTAGGTGCCAAGGCTAGTGCAGAATAAGTGAACTAATGTATGCAAATTTATCATAAATTAATTATACAAGTTTATCTATGATTGTATGAAATGCAATCTCTTAAGTCTTACTGCATGCGGTCCGCGTGAATACACACGGACTGTATGCACAGTGACGTCGTTCATAGAATTGCAAACATTCATCATTGTCAGCATCAGCCACAAGACGTCCACTGCTGAACAACGTTTCATAAACCGGTTGCCAGTGAATATCACAACGTCATCAGTACACGTCATTGAGCAACTCGGTACGGGCCCGAACGGCCGGAAGCCTGTGTTGCTTGAAGGTCCACGTAGTAGGAGGCCTATACTTACCACTCGAGAACCACCTTCCGGTTCGTAGTCGCCACTCAAGAACCTTTCTTCCCTATCGGATATCGGTTCTTCTAGCTAATATTACTCGCCCGCAACCGACATGGACTACAAATTCATTTTGTGTGCTCCAGCCTTAAATAAGCCGATGTAGGAGCCACAAATCTGGTTACTTTTGACTAAAAATTCAATCGACTTGAGAATCCCCTACCTTTTTTTGGGAAGTCGGTTAAAAAATGAACCAAGATTGCATACGCTGAGTAGCTTCCAATTGACTTCCAGTTAGTTTGATATCTTCCAGCTAAAGTCGATTGATTTCAATAAGTTTGATTGATGAAAATCAAAGATTGATTGTTTGACGCGTTTAACTGTTAGCAATCAAAATCGAAAGGAAAAATAATCTGTCCATTTGAGAACTCCTCCTTTTTGGAAGTTAGTCAAAAATATCAAATTACACAATTTGGTTGATGATAATATTATGTTCTTTGTGTTACGCCAACCGTTCAAAGTACTTTTAAACTGTTTTACTGTGTTGAGACGCAAATTTACTGTTCTTTCAAATAATTTTTAAAGCAATTTGACTGTTATAATGTTCAGATTTTATAGTTTGAGTTATTGCCATAAAAAAAACCATCCCCATTCATTCCAATCTCAATCCAATTCAGTGACTATAATTATTCATTGAAGGAAAGCTACAGCTGAGCAGCACCTATAAAAGCTTCTGTCCCTTTTTTACAAGATTAAAATTCCAAGGAAGTCAAATAATAGGTATTAATTTTTAATGCCTTTCTGCAGAAGGGTCGCCTGATATCGTTAAGCGCTCAACTTCAAAATTGAACGGAATCCTTAATTAACTAGAATTGCTGAACTCGGAATTGGAAGGCGTTTCAGAAAAATGCTTGAACGAAACTTTTAACTAGGTTTAGGACTTGATACTGTCAAATAATTATCAAATGAACACAATATTTAATTTTGTTCGGCGGCAAAATTAAAATAAAATTAACTGAAACTTATTTTGTCGTCTCTCCTTTTTACCCGACTGCCCAAGAAGGAGGGTAATGTTTTTGGGGTTCATGCAATTATATGAGTATTTATGGAAGTTTGTCTGTGTATTCCTATATTATCTTCTGTAGCCTGAACGGCTTGACCGATTTTGATGAATGGGGTGTCGTTGGATTCTACAACGTCCGGAGTGACATAAGCTAGATTTTGTAGTCGGATATTTTGTTTTTCATTTAATAATATGGCTTTTATAGCAGTATTAGTATAATTAGGCGATTGAACACTACTCATCTGATGTTAAGTATCGGTTTGATTCACACCTATCCTGGAATGTAAGCTGGCTCGAGTCAGCCGGATATAGCCAATGTAGATAGTCGTCAGGACTTTTTCAACTGCCAGATCTTGACTGATTTTCAAATATATGGTGGTAGCCTGCCTCGTACAAAGAAGCATACCATGCTCTTGTAGCTCTCCTTCACCGGTAATTAAATCTCATTGCTTAGAATTGAATCCTGCAACTGTGCCAACCACTGAACTTTCATCAATATAGATGTAATATCAGATCCAGCATCCATTACTAAATAAAAGTCACTTCACTAAAAGCCCAGTCCAATTTCCACGCACTTTGTCGTCTTTAATTTTATATGAAGGCGTTTCAAAGTACCTATAGTCCCTGTTAAGGCAGGGCTCTAATTAACAAGTAAGAAGGAAGTTCTGGTATTGTTTGAAAACAATAGGCGCTGACTGCCAAGTGCGTCAAACTTTTGCTGTATCTAGTTCCAACAATTTGGATAGCAAATAACAACAATTCTTCTCTAAATAGGTTGATGGTTAAAACTTTTCCTTTATCTATCTACTCATTATACTCGACACAAACTGCAGTAAAAGTTTTAAAAAACCAGCCATGTCAGAGTCGATCTTGCGCACCGAGGGTTCCGTACCACCACACAATAATATTGTGTGGATAATATTTAAGTGGTTGAAACTCTGCGCGAGTCTGACTCGTAGGTATTTCGCCGGTTTTTATAATTTTTATATTATTTTAATTTAGACTATATATGGGCTAAAATTATATCAATTTGTATGCTTGTGTGCGTGTACAACAAACATGTTAAATAAAAGTATAGGTAAATCCCTAAATAGTAAGACAGAGATACAGAAAGAAGGCGTAGCCTTATCCCCAAAAACTTAAACGTTTGTTAACTTTGACGACAGATTAAGTTTATTGCTGTCTTCGTCATTTGCTTAGTGACAGACAAAGGCAGTGTTAGAATTAATCTGTTTTCAACGTTAACAAACGTTTCAGTATTCGGGGGTTAGTTTTAGAGTACCGTTTGCACGCTATTGCTACGGAATCCTTAGGATTCCATACGTAAACAAAGTAGAGCCGTAAATGCTGATCATTTTTACTAGTATAATTACCACAGAAGAGGAATTTTTTTTACGTGATAATTACCAAAAAAACGTATCTTAATCCTAACCATCCTAACTAACATGATAATTCAGAGGAATATAGCCGCAGTCGTATCAGGACCAATAAAGCTTCGATGTATGAAAATAAATACGTTCGTATCGAGAGAAAAAACTTCACTTGCGCGATTCAGAACTCCTTACATTACAACTTTCAGTCCATACAAAGCGTCAAAACCGAACAAAAATGGATCAACGCCATCAAGCGTATAAGCGTAACTTTGTCACTCTGTCTGGATGTTTGTCGCGTTATCACAGCTAAACGGCTGAACGGATCTTGATAAAATTTGATAATGAGTTACTGTATACCGCAAAGATGAACTTAAGATACTTTTTATGCCCACGCGAATAAAGTAGTGGGTATAAACTAGTATTTTATAATTTTACTATGAAAACTGACTTGGTTTTGATACATTTTGTTTTAATAAAACGGGAATACTCACGTTAAATTGAGTCGGTTATTCCGACTATAGTTTCGATCACATTCGGTGACCTTTATCAAGGAATGCTAAGCGAGACACGCGCGCGACCTCGTCTTGCCTTATTTTATGATTATGTCAACTCTAGACACCAAACTGAGTTTGAAGCCCACTTCAAAGAGAAACAGCAAATCATAAATTCGTTGTAGAAAAATTATATTTTTTCCAAGCCCGTATCTTGGCTGTTTCGTTCCCGTTGTTAGGAGGTGACATGGCTACATTGATAGCTGCAGGCGGGTGCGCTGGACGGCGGAGGCCGGAAGGGACATCATAAGCCCATTAGCACTAATGCCATGTCGCCGAGCTGCACTCAAGAGGACTATTGTTTTTTATGGGTTTCCTAATGGTGGAAAACGGCTTGTCTCGAATGTTCTGGGAAAGGTAGAGGGAGGCCCGTTGATTGGTTTAATGTTATTTCTAAAGCAGAGTTCGCACTCTCTCACTAATATTGTAAATCTGTCTCCCACATTATCAAATCCCATGTCCTGTTATGTCCTGTTGTTATGTTATGTTAAGTCGTTCACTTTTACTATTTAAGTAAAACTCGCTTCTTAATTTCATGTAGTCTGCACCTATAATTGTGGTGACGTTAAGCCTGTTTCCATTGCTTGTCTCTTTCTTTGTTACAATGACGTACATCATGTTGGTGTCTATTAAATAAATAAATCTCTTACTTCAGTACGGCTGAACTAATCTTGATGAAATTTGGTAAAGCTGTTTTTTTAAGATCGGCAGGACTGCTGTGTATAACGAAATGTGTTTGTGAAATGAAATTTTTAAAATTTTTAATTCCAGAAAGACTGCTAAGTACTGCTAAAAAGGAGGGTAGTTTTACCCCCCTTTACTCAGCATACCTAGTAAGAATTTTTCTAGATTGTTGTAAATTATAAATTTTCTATGTTGGATACTATCTTAAAGATAGTAAATCGCGTCTACAGTTTCTAGCTCGCTTATACTAATTATTGAAGATAATCATGAAATGTCTAAGCTAATTTCAAAAACGGTATTTTTTATCTGTTTATCATTTACATTAAAAATGTATTAAAGAAATTTTAATTTTGATAATTTTTAATTTGATTTTTTTAATTTGAGTTCGAAAAAAACTTGCAAAGTAGTAGGTACAACCAAGTGCCAACATTTTGCGAGCCCTGTTTCAACGTTAAATATTTATAAATGTAATCAACCGAAATTTACTTTCCTCTTGTAATATTGTCGCAGCGAGACATAAATTACTGTAATAGCACAATTTAAGGCAGATAATCTGTGTAACGTGAGCTTAAGTCGCCTCGACGCCTTTAATGGACCTAAACTTAAGTTTCGGTTGTAAAAAACGAAATCTCAGGCAAGATATTGTGTTAAAACTTGGGTAGAACGTCTTTCCTTTATTACCCAAAACGCCAAAACGGAACTCTATTGCTGACACTCTGCTGTCTTCCGAAGTCCGTCCGTATGTCGCGGGTTACTATCTCGTAAACGGAAAGAGTAACAGACTTGAAAGGGATCCATGCTCAAATGCCAAAACGGTACCCTATTGCTGTCACTCGGCTCTGTGTCGGTCTGGCCGTCCGTACATCCAGCGGGTTTATCCCGTAACTCTGAAAGTGATAGTGTGCGAACGGGACCGCGCATAGTGCGGCTAGTGCGGGATGGCATGCTCTCGCAATCAGAATAACGAACGTTTCAAAGTTAGAGTATAAGCCCGCTGGGCTTCTATCTCGTAAACGGAATGAGTAACAGACCTTTAAAAGGATCCATACCCAAATGCCAGAACGGTACCCTATTGCTTGCACTCTGCTCTTTGTCGGTCTGGCCTTTCCTACGTCACGGGTTCCGTGTAACAGAACTGAAATGGATCCGTACCCAAATGCCAAAGAAGAACCCTATCGGTGACACTCTGCCCTCTGTCGGTCGGACCGTCTATATGTCGCAAGTTTTTATCTCGTAAACGGGATGAGTCACACCTGAAAGGGATCCGTACCCAATCGCCGTAAAGGACGTTGCTTACTATTTATCCCGGGAAAATTTACCATAGTAAAAGTTGGCTATAACGATGAGCAGAGAAGAAGTAAACAGAGTTCAGAGAAGTAAACATAAACAACATCATTGTATTATGAGTACATTATGTAATCATTCCATTCCCATAATAATGTCATTGTGATTGCTTTCGTTGCTTTCCCACAAATTAGCCATATCCATCTTACCACTGACGTCTATGTATAGACGTCAGCTGTGGCTCGTACAGACTAGAGCAGTGCAGACACCTACGTACAAAAATACCACGGGTATAATAAGAGTAACGGTAAGAATTACATCATTTTCAATTCGGCGTTGATTCTCGTTTAAAATCTATCTCATATCCCACAAAGGGCTTGGCGCCGGCGCGGATTAGCCAATCAGGGTCTTTCCATTCCATTCAAATTTCGTACAAATTTCACGGAGATACAGTTACAATTTAAACACACCGAACGGACGTCCGGCGACGTCCGTTCCATACCATTCAGTGTGTTCAGGTCGTTTTGTATGAAATTTGAATGAAATGGAAAGACGTCCGCGCCATGACCGCGCCGGCGCCAGACCCTGTGTGGCTTGCGCCTAAGTTTCTCTTTATTTTTGCATGTTAGCATTAATTTACTTTAGACTATATAAAAAAACGAACCGGGTATGTCCAAAAACTGCGACCAGAAACATCGGAGGATCGGCAGCAGCATCCTCTTAGTAAACGGTATACGATCTCCAAGCGCCCAAGAGTGGGGATTAAGACCACCCGCCCCTTTTCTAACAGGGTCCATCCCTTTTTTCAACTAATACAATTTTTCGTCAACTTACTAACATAACATAAAAGTAATGACTTCTCACCCTTGTTTTAAATTTACTTAGTTTTAGTCGTGAATTTTATAATAATTTGATATTTTATGTAACGACCATGTGACTTATGGTACTTTTCATAACTATTTGTAGTTTTCCCTCTGTTTATTTACTTATTTTGTTGTGATGTTAACTCATGCCGTCATCTTTCTGTTATCAATGTAAAATTAATTAGTATTGAGATTACTTTGGATTATTTTAGAACAAAGACTATTGTTGAATTGGAATGTTTCCGTTATTAGAACCCGGGAATTGTTAAATGTATACAAATAATCTTGTTAATATTGCAGTACAATGTAGAGAGCTTTGACTCTCTGCATTGTACTGCAATATTAACAAGACACGACAAGGAAAACTTTGTTTTTCCGAATAGAGCGAGGTTTTTTTTTAATGTTATCCAATTATTATTTTTTAATTATTTCGTTTTAATTATTATCATTCATTTTTTTTATTGTAAATTTTTTTTTTACTTGAATTTGTCATACAAGAAAATGTCACATGAATTTTATAAAGCGAAAGTAATTCTGTATCACTTTGTATGTTTATTACCTTTCACGACTAAACGGCTGAATCAAACTTAATCAAATTTGGCAAGGAAGTATCATGAGGTCAAGAAAATGACCTCTGGATCTTAATCCTCGCAAAAAAAACATATAAAAACAAGTATACAAGACCTTTGTTCTACTAAATCTATAAATAGTTCGAACCATATGCTGCAAAAATTATTTAGGCCCTCAGCGATAGTAAAAACTCAAAAAGTTATTAAAATATTGATATTGTTTGTTATTATCCATAAAATAAAATTGTAGGTACATCGCTACACTTTAGTAGGTTATGGGGTCACATAAAGGAAATAAAATTTGTAATGAATGTCTATGGGCATCTGTGGAATTGACACAGTGTGGAATAGACACAGTGAATGCAGTAAGAAATCCTGAACTTTACCTCAGAGATTTTCTAGAAAATACTAACTTCGATTGACCTTTTTGATTTCATATTTCACCAATTTTTGTTAGTATTGGTCTTGGTCATTCATCCCAAAAATATGAAACAAATAGTCTCTATGCCATCTAAAATTTAGACGTGGTCATACATTTTCTTTATGGACAGAGCAAAGCAAAAATCTCAGAGATGCAAGTAGTTCATTTCACAGTTTTTAAGTTAAATATAAAAAAAATACATAAAATGCCATTCACCAACATGCACTGTCCCAGTGGATTAAGGCCCATGCTCTCTGAGAGAAGGCCTGTATCCCAGCAGTGGGAACATGATGCAAAATCATGATGATGACATGAATCATCATAAAGAAAGCAAAATCGGTCTAGGAGTTGAGAAGTTATAAGTCTCAGTTTGGTGTGAAATAAGTAAACATGCCTAGCCTGCGATGTAGTCGCTACTTGATGTGGTAATTTTGCGATCGTGTCATTCTAATACTAAGCCCGGAAAACATCTTGAGTGGCGTTTACTCCTACTCCCCGAAAACTATTCATTGGAAATATCTCTGCGTAACCTATCCTCCGCAGATATCGAATGTTGCGTAGATGACGTAATTTTTCAAGGCATTTGCCACATTTTCTATGGTTACTAATGTTGCTATAGTCCTCAATGCTTACATGACGTAAAATTGCGTCTGCGAGAAGTTTGCGCGACGCCGACACATGTGTGCGTACTACAAACTTTATTACAAGTGCACCCTCAAGATTTATTGGGATATTTGATATTCCCTAAACCTAGTAAAGTTTCCGGGATGTAAAAAGCGGAATAAGTAAATATGCTCAAAATATTTTAAGGCAACTGTTAAGTAATAAACGAAAAGTAGTAAAGAAAGGAGAATAAGGATAAACCTACCAACCTACCATACCAGCCTAACTAACAGTACTTAGCCTAATCAGTACCATACTTTTGCCAGTTATTCAACCGGCCAGCAGTAGTGTGCAAATATTAATGTGTTACGGATCGAAGGGCAATGTTTTAAGCGGAATTACTAAGCATAAAGAGATTTAACATCTATTATCTGAGAGGTACAAGCGCAGGAAAATCCGATGCGTAGTGTTTTGAATTTCTATAGCTTAAAATTCTTGGTGGCAGCATTAAACTATTATTCTAGCGTAACTCTTATCATTAGGCGAGCCACTTGATCATCTCGTCACTTAGTTACAAAAACCCATCGTGTTCGGAAAATGTAGGAAAAACCATAGAAACCGTACAGGGCGCAGCTTGGTTTCAACAAAATAAAGAATTAATAAATAATACTGTATACAAACATAATGCAAATTCAATGAAGTTACTGCTAAGTTCAATACAGTTCTGCGACATACGGGACACAAAAAGCGCAAGGAACTATTCTCATAAAATCTTACATTCTCCTAATATTATTCTTATGAGAAAATTCATTTCATAATAGAAGAAAGCGTTTGCGAATATGGGGAGTAAAATTTTACGCGTTTTCTTTGTCTCTCGTCGCATATTCATTTTATTTTTATTGCACACACGTTTTTCTATTATGTAAAATCAGTAGCATTCTGCGCCTGTCTTTTTTATTTAATAATAACAATAGATAAAAGACAATAGATAGAACAATAGACAAAAAACAATAGATAATAACAAAGAACATTATACAAAATTATAATAATATTAATAAAATATAATAATTATAATAATATTATATAACACAAAATACCCGACCGCAAAATGCCTACGTCACGCCAGTATAAAGAAATTCAACGACACCTCACTCGTCAAAATCTGTTAATCTGTTTAGGCTTCAAGAGAGAGATAAGAACACAATTATTCATACTTACTAACACCACCCCAAAAATATTACCCTCCTTCTTGGGCAGTATCGCCAATGAGTGCGAAAGATGATGCGAAAAGTAAGAGAGCTATAATGAAAACTGTCTTTTAAAGACAGATTTGCGGACCCATTACAAGGGCGCAAAAACGTTTATCAAGAAAATATCATTGCGTATAACAAAATAGCTCAATGCCCATCTGCTTACTACAACATATAAAAAGTTTCCGAGAGAAAATCATAGTGAGGTTTTAAAATTTCTTTCATACTTTTCTATATTCCGTTTATCATAAAAGTGTTTTTTGGAAGTTCTGATCCAGTGAACCGGGCTTTTAGGATATGATTATGTAGAACTACTCGTCAGTGGTGTTTTGTTTAACTGAAAGATATGACTTTTTAATCGATTTTTATCGGTATGATGATATGAAACTTGATGCAGTATGCAATCGATTCGAATAAAAAAATCACCTCACGTCGCAACACTCGCAACCTATTAAAACGTCGTTAAAGTCGATTCTCTCGCGAATTGTTTCGTATGAATATTTGCATACAATGTGGCGGCTCTACAAACAGATGTCTCGATGACGTAGAGTAATTTCTATTGTCAAGTACAATCGCGCTGTTCATTGCTAAACTTTATATAAACTCAGAAATATTTTACTTGTATTAAACCTCTACTTGAACAGGAATCACTTATTTTTCGTTTTTTAATCCGTCCGTTTGTTTGTATTTTCCACTTCCACCCTTATTTTTCAGCTGCTACGAAAGCTGACAATTAAAATTTTGCTATGCATTTACAGGCTGTTTTTAACTTACCAAAAATATCTCTCAAACAATTTACCAATTTGGTTTTTATTTTAATAAAACAAGAATTCTCACGCTAGGAGCTGATATTTTAATCAAAAACATACATAGATAAAAGTAAATTCCGTGCAAAATTTATATAACATTTTTAGTTATATTTATACGATTTCGTGATAAAAAAAAATTATGCCCAACACTTGTCGAGAACAAGCTGATAATGAGAATGTAGAAATTACAAATTACCGAAACTGAAAACTGAATAACCCACACATAAAGCTTCACATTTGTAACGCAAGATTGAATTATAGAATAATATAGAAATAGAAGAGCTATCGAGCTATGGAGAGGGCTATGCTCGGGGTTTCTCTGCGAGATCGAATCAGAAATGAGGAGATCCGTAGACGAACGAAAGTCACTGACAAAGTCCAGAGGATTAGCAAGTTGAAGTGGCAGTGGGCAGGGCACATAGCACGCAGAACTGATGGCCGATGGGGCTGTAAGATTCTCGAATGGAGACCACGTACCGGCAAGCGCAGCGTAGGACGTCCACCCACAAGGTGGACGGACGACCTGATAAAGTCCGCAGGAACACGCTGGATGCGAGCCGCTTCCATCCGCTCTTCGTGGAAATCTAAGGGGGAGGCCTATGTCCAGCAGTGGACGTCCTGTGGCTGAGATGATGATGATAGAAATAGAAAGCATTGGGTTAAAATTATAGTAAAGTAAAACGGTTCGATTCCATCTGTGGATTCCAGTCTACATTGGCATGATGCAAAATCAGTATTGTCTCCTCGGCTGTACCCCCAGGTGGTAGTAAGGTTACAGAGCCATAGATCGGGAGTAGGACAAGTTAGTGTTGTAATGGGATTCCTGTGTACTGTGTCATTGAGTATTCTAAGGAAAGATGTGAAAGCCGCTTCCCTTTACGTTCTGTATAATATATGATTAGGAGTCAGTGAGCCGTGGCATTTCCTTTGACTAGTTAGCGCTTTAACATGAAAGGTATTTAAAAAAAAATAGATAAAAAAGTATTTAAAAAAAATATATATAATTTTTTACTCATTTTGCATTCATTGATAAAGTCTGATAAAATGTAATAAAAATAAGTAATCTATGATATGGACGTTTTATAGACATCTATAGAAAATGTATGTTATAAAACAAAATAAATCTGGAGTCTGGAATTTTTTTCACTTTTTTTTTTGTTATTACTAATAAAGGTAAAAAATAATATTCAATTCCATAACTTTTAAATGTCACCCCACTTAACCACATTGCGTCTTTTTAATTCCTTTTCAGAGTCCACGCACAAACAAAAAAAGATCAAAGATCTTTTGTCTAAAAAATTATGTGTTAATTTAAGCTAAACTTTAAATCACTACCATTTATAGACGACCGATGACAGACGGACATTGAAGTCTCATCTTAACCACGTTCTTTTTACCATTATGCTATGTAACCCTAAAAACGCGAAATTCGTATCACATAAACACATAACACATTACATACATAACATATTATCACATTACAGAAAGTCAAAATCATGATTTGCTTTTTGGCCATCCTCTGTCAGCTTGCTATAATCAAAGGTTGTTCGGCCAAAGACGCAGTAATAAATATAATAGTTTTTCTATATCCAGATTAACAAATGTAGTGACCCCTTCCCTGCTCAGGAATCTGTAGTATATCTTTTCTATATCAGCCATTTCTGTCCCATTGTTGAGCAAAAATATCTCTACCCTCTTTCGAAACACACAGGTCTATCTTCGACCGCAACTTATGTGATTGTTGGTTATGTCCAACCTGACGATAATCATCACGACCCGCACAAAAAATCTTTACAAAATCAGTTCTACAATATATTTTCCACACAGTAAATTAGACGTTATCTCAACCCCAATAAAGGTGTCGAGCGAAATTGCGCATGGACACAGAGATTTCGTCAAAGTATTATTAGCTTTTGGCAATTTCGGTCGCAACCATAGTCGTATTATGACACTGTAAATAATTGAAGTTATTTAAAAATAGAAAATTACAACATCAAAGTTAAAATAAGTTTTTGCATGTGAAGGACAAGCTTTTATTTCGTTATTGGTACTATAACCCCCGAATACTGAAACGTTTGTTAACTTTGACGACAGATTATGTATATTGCTGTCATTGTCATTTGCTTAGTGCCAGACAAAGGCAGTATTAGAATTAATCCGTTGTCAAAGTTAACAAACGTTTCAGTATTCGAGGGTAAGCTGATCAAAATGAGTACAAATTCCATCAATCTACTGTTAGTTACTGAGGAGTTCCGTTCCACCTTCCGTACCCATCATCAGATCAACTCGCTGTCTTAATATTATATTGTTATTGGAATTTGATAGGTATACAAAATTTCAACTCAATTGAATAGGGGAACTGGTCTAAAATTGAGACGCAAGATTTGACCTTAACATACATACATATATGTATACATACAAGCATTGCAAGTTAAATAAAAACTAGTATAACACATTAAAAGTTAATTTAAGTTACACACTTTAAAAAACTACTTTTACTACCTAGCCTACCACAGTAACAAATATATTATTTAAAACAGAAAATTACAACTGCTAAGTTAATAATTATATATTTAAAAAAAAACGAGTTCATCAGAAACATTTATTGAAATTTTCTTCGTCGTAGTCTCTTAACTATCATAATCGAGATTACCTTGGCGCGCGTGAAATACGTATCATTGTGGGTTTTCGATGGCTATCTGTGGTCTTCTTCATCAGTTTCACTTCACCAGATGATACTTTCTGAACGCTAATGCTCGACTTGTTTATGGAAATTACGAAATCGCTATATGTATGCCCATAACTTTTGAGGAGTTCCTCCAATTTCTCATGGATCCCATTATCAGAACTGGGCTTTGACAAAAATCGGACCAATGTGAAAGTATCTCCTATCAAATAATTGTAGTTGTTTTCTAAATCAGTTCGTAAATGACGGAGCTCTGAGGTAACTAACACAAAAAAAAAAGATTTGAGAACCTCCTCCTTTCTTTTTGGGAGTCGGTTAAAAAACGGGCAAATAACGTGAACAACTATCTCCCTTGAAACTGAACCAACTTAAAACTGCCTGACTGGGAATAGTTCAAGTATGATTATAATAATTATGATTACGTTAGATAATTATTACGTATTTGGAATTTACGTGTCATATAAAGCTTTATGTAAATCACACGAAAACTCAATCCAATATCAAATATCCAAAAAAAATATCAGGAAGATTTGTATAAGATCAGGCAATTTCCTTGAGTACTAGAACGCCACCTCAATATAACCAAGGTAGTCTATATTGGTTATCTTAAAAACATCTAAGTTAACCCCTTAACCCCATTATCCTTTGTACCTCAATTTTTTTTTCGTACAAGTTTTATAAGCTCATTACCCCTTACTCAACCCTTTAGCGGAAGGCGGCTATTGAAGGCTGGATGGCAACGACTTAGCAGTGAATAGACATTACATTAAACTTATACGCATTACAGATATGTTACATGTATACCTAATGCTACTAAGTAAGTTCGCACGGTCACGGCATCGATACTCGCATGTCATCTTTATAAGCACGTTTCTGCTAATGCCTAACTGAAATAGGATAGATAACTATATAATTACTAATATCTTTTGTCAAAAGCTTTAAAAAAAAACATGACACGTATACTAAAAAAATAATTCAAACCAGACAATAGAGTTCAGTTAGTTTTTTTGGTGGGGCTGGAGAGGGAATGCTCTGTCTGGAATGAATAGAATTTGTGGGGCGCAAATTAACAATAAATGCCATTACGTCATAGTTCAATATAGTGTGCTCTCAGTCTAGCGTGAAATTAAAATAAAATAGATTATCGTTTCTTTAATTTTTTTGAGAGAATTGTACTTTATTAACAAACTTTATGTAACTTAAATAACAAATAAATTGAAATAAACCCTAAGTAAATAAATCATAAATATATATACAACCTAAAACTAGCCGTAATCTAATAAACCGCTTTAAAATTCTTTTGTATGTAGATTTTTTTTTCGTCGAGAATTATTATTTACGGACTGTTTTTTTTAACGAAGCCATAAAAAATAATCAGGCATCATACCGATAGTAGCGTAATGTCAGGTGTCTGGAGTAGGAAGTCGTTGCTCTAGGGTAGGGGTTATATTGGAATATACAATGGCGGAGATAAGCCAGGACGGCGGGAAGCGCTTCCGCCCTACGACGCCACGTGGCCTTTGTTTACTTACCATTTTTACCTATCTTGAAATCTGGCTGATCGTTCTTGTGTATACCTTTTTGTAAAGCTGCCTTGAAATGGTTGTTAAATTTTGGAGACTGGCGCGATAAGGTAATGGAAGTGGTAGCCGAAATAGGTTGTTTTTGCCCGACCGCCCAGAAGGAGGGCGTGTGTAAGTAAGGGTGTTTGTGTGCGTGTTATTATGCGACCTTCTGCGAAGAGAATCGTGCCAGAAATGAATCGTAATTGAAATGAAATTTTGTTGTTGAATAGTGTTAAAGTAATATTTAAAATAAAATTAAGACATCTATTTTCTATAGCAAGAAAGAAGTTATTTCACATGCGACCAGAACCACCGGAGGACACAAGCATCTTTTTAGTAAGCGGATAATCGGTGAGTGTTCTGTGATCCCCAAGCCGCCTTCAAGTGTGGGGATTATGCCACCCCCATCCCCCCAAGTAGTTCAGTAGGTAGTTATATAGTTCAGTTCAGTAATTCAAGCCATTGTTTAGCAGTGAAATTTTTCTGGCTGATTGTGATGATGATGATGCCATTATAATTGTTAAAGAGAAATTTAATTTAAATTTTTAATTCTTATTGTGTCACTTCACGGGCTGAGCCTGTACAAGAATAGTCTAGCTGTAGGCGACTACAGATGATGATAATAACGGCGAAGGTATACATTTTCACTAATTTTTTTAAGATGATTTTCATCTTAGAATCCATAAAGCTCAGAAAGCAAGGCTTCAATAATCCCCAGTCCAATTTAGTCAAATACCGATGTATGCAATATAGCTTCCAAACCGAACTCCAATGGAGTCAGACCCACATCATAGGACCCTCAGTTCCATTCAAATGGAATCACCATCTTTATGACTAGGCTTTCCTGGAGCCGAGGGCATTTGGATAGGTATAATATTTCAATAATAATTTTATTTCATACTTGCTGTGCTGCCAGGCGATATTCCCTTTAGCTGCAGAGTCTAGAAGAGATTCGGTGGTGGTTCAGATATTACTCAACCTTTTGTTCTAGGGTTCTTGTTTCGCAAATATAAGGAGATCTAAAGACAAAAATCATTCACACTAGACAAAATGTATGGAGGAACTGATTGGTTTGTGATTTTGGGGTTGATCTCATAGTTAAAAAAAAAAACCTAGTCGTAGTAGTAAAATGTAAAATGTAATGTTGACACATTACATTTTACATTTTACGAGAATTCTGTGGGTGACCCCACAGAATTCTCCTTATAAAATGTCTTTGGTGTCACCCTAGTGTGAACGTTAGGAAATCATTTTCCTAACCTTCATACTGCTATACAAACAGTATGAAGTTTAGGAAATTTTCTTCCTAACTGAGCAGTGTGAAGGTTAGTCGGTCACGAAAATAATCAATCTCTTGAGTAACCGAACCTGTCAAATAGGCAAGTGGCCCTTTTTCCCTGCCTATCACCGCGTCTATCTATCTTCCTCTTCCCTAGTTTGTTCGAGTGTATTTATTAGAAGGAATTAGTTCCATTCAAAGGTTAAACTGACGGTCGGAAAATCACGACGCGAATAGTGTTGTACCGACTGGTCACTCGTAAATCTGAGACAGCATTTTAAAAAGTAGGACTTAGTGTATTTTTAACGTAGTACATTTTTCTCGTGTATCTTTATTTCAATCAATCTTATAATTTTTAGGACTTTTTTACACTAAAATATTAAAAAAAAGAGAGTCGCTGGGTGCGGGACAGGGCCCAAGCTACTAATGGTTGGGGCTGCAGGCTAAGGAAGTTCCTGAGGATGCGAGCCGTGTCAAGGACCACTGCCTTTTGTATCTGACCCTTGACCCAACAGGCTATCGAGAGCCTCTTGAAGTGCTAGTCGGGGCGTTCGCTATAAGACTGTTCATCGATACGAACATCGGTACAATCATATTATCGTCGTAATACGCGTACAACGTTGTGAGCCAAGCCAAGGTAAGTACTTGCTGAGTTTGTCCTTCTCGTTATCCACGTGGTTCTCGTCGTGTCTACGAGAACTGCCCGGGGATAGGACCGGTCGACGACCACTATATCTAATCAGGCTCATTTTTTACCCGACTAAAAAAGGATGAGTTTGACAGTCTATGTACGTATTTAAGTATGTTCATATGTTCCCTATATCCCTATAACTGTTCGCAAGTTATTGTCGGACAAATATATACATACGACTGCCAATTCGCTTCCGTAGACTCATAGACTTTTGCTTCGCTCGGTGAACTACAGCCCCACAAATATCGAAACACCTCAAGACCAAGACAGCACATCACTAGCAATCACACCAAATTGTCAGAGTCCATAAATAAAGGTCCAGCGACGGCTATACATCTATCAATTGGTGTTAATTCTGGGTGGCCATATGGAGAGAAAGTATTACGAATAAAGCAAAGAAAATATTTGTAAATTTCGCGTGGACAGGATTGGTTTTGGATAATTTGGCGCACAGTCTTTTGATTTAAATTGCCACCGGAAACGCACAGCCGAGCAATAGTGCCAACAACCAATATAGACGTACCAACCCCATCCTTGGTTCTACGTATAATAAAGTGACATACAACCCCCCGCGACGTAGCAGTACGGCTAGCAGTACTCCCGTGTCAAAATACTCGGTTGCCACCGCTCGCTGCATAAAGAAAAGAGAAAAAATGACACTACTGCCCGCTATTAACATATTACCATTTGATTTCCAAACGGCGATCTAATCTGGCCGAATTGATTTTAACAAAACAGAAAACTGCGTAAGCAACATGTTCAGCTTGACAATGTCCCCGACTTATGTTGGGGAAGTACAGGTGAAACAACAAAAATACCGCTTTTCAACTCCGCACCAGACCAGCGCCGCCTCAACCATGAATCGTGTATATGAAAAACGGAGTCATACTATGCTGCATATGGTCCATTTTAGAATTCTAAGCAAAAATAGTTGACCGTACGCCGTCCACCGCGCTGTCCATTCGACATGGACTTTACTACAAATCTAAAATGGACCTTATGCCACATAATATTATAGCTCCGTTTTTCATTCACACGATTGTGAGGTGAGGCAGCGCGGCGCCGCCTCGCGTACTTTTTTGTAGTAGCCCTCGCCTACCGCTGACGTCAGGAATTTGAAACGTAGAAGTTGTATGGTATCCATAGTGAGGTTGAAAAGAGGGTTCATTCGTATTCATTCATTCGATGCGATATGCTAACACAACATTTTGCATCGTCCGAACTCTGAATGCTACCTAACGAACTATTGAAATTCTTGATTTTCATGAACAAGATTGGTTCAAGCAGGTTAAATAACGGATGTCACAGGTAAATCAACTAGAGAAGTAATTAACTAGATCGAACTGAATTAGTCTGGATTTGGATGCCGTTTCGAGGAACAAGTTGTACCTGGTTTGTACCTGGAGAGTTCGTGATTGGAATAGCATATTTATAATATCACACTAATATTGCGATGCGAAAACATCAGTCTATGTGTAAAGTGATAGAGTATAATAATAAGTGAGTATAAACTCAGTATTGTTTATCATACATAGCAAAAAAAAATTAAAAAAAATGTTGTTGGCTGGCTCCCTCCACAGAAGAGAAAAGAAAAATATATTTTCTGTGGCTCCCTCCCTCCCACTAAAAGTGAAAACAAAGATGTTTGTTCACTGACACCTGAAAGCTTTTGGGTGACATGTGGTGGATAGCGTACAGCATAGATAAAATACAGGAGTTTCTTTGCGTGCAATATAGACTTAACTAAAACCCCAGATCACACTAGATACCGCATTACGAGATTCGTTGTTCGTACAACAGTCACCGAAGTTTGAGAAAGGCGCGGGTCGCGGGGAGTGCGACCAAGCGTTCTCATTGGCTATCTTAAGGTTACTCCTACTCGCGCCTAACAATCAACCAATCAGAGTAATTTCCTAAAGTGTATATAGACTGACGCGTGGTGCGCTTCGAGCGTCCTGAATGCAGAATCTAGAATGTGAACTGTGACTAAAACACAGGACAAGATGTTTCCCGGGAACTGCAAGAAAACTAAAAATGAATAGTGCTGAAAATCAGCGTTGCGGAGAAATCCGCAGCATTATCGCTGAGCACTAACCTTTTTTGCCGCACTAGTCACTACAGCGACAACTGAACATAATTATGTGTTATTATTTCTCTTCATTATATATAATTTATTTTGTGAAGTTTGTATTGTTGTGCTTTGTGCGTAAAATAAATGTTTTTCTTTCTGTCTTTCTTTCTAAAAGTTATCCGAAAAAATATCTTGACGCGTTGCTAGTCTACGATGTCAAAGTAAGATAAATTGGAATTAAAACCATTCTTCACAAAAAAAAAACTATTAATACAGGGTTATAAGGAAAGGAAAGTGCATCTGAACTTCAGGTGAGAAACTGATAAACTATCCCTGCAAGCTGACGAAGGTATAAGGAGAACTCCACCAACCTTTAATCCACGACCGCCAATACGGCTTTAGCGCCAGTCGCGATCCAAGTGGAACAGTTCGGCACGGCTGAACTGATGATGGGAGTGCACTCCAAAGTCCTTAGTCACCGCACAGCACAGAGTCACGGACACAGTGGTTTCGATGGAAAGTTCTAGACGGAAATTTGTAAACTGCCTACGGCGCGAGTACGAACGTAACGTGCGTTCGTTGCGAGTCACTACGACAGAATCGCTTCTACCCATTAACGATAGTAGATACAAAG
This sequence comes from Apocheima hispidaria, assembly GCA_947579745.1. Classification (NCBI taxonomy): domain Eukaryota; kingdom Metazoa; phylum Arthropoda; class Insecta; order Lepidoptera; family Geometridae; genus Apocheima; species Apocheima hispidaria. The sequence goes on along the minus strand of OX388157.1, from coordinate 4,301,289 downwards.
AATTGATGGAGTTATTTTTCCATCTACCCTCTTTTGCTTACAAGGATCGAACAGGTATGCTAAGCTAAAAAGAGCTTATAGTACTCATCATTATGAACAACTTTTACTATGGGACCAAACCTGAAACCGAGAAAAAAATATCACCTGTTCCATAGAAACATGTCAATGACACTCGACAAAATGTATGGAACAGCTGATATTTTATTCTTGATTTCAGGGTTGGTCCCATAGTAAAAGTTGTTCACAATCATGAGTACTACGAGCCCCATTCGGCTTAGCATACCCTTCCTTATAACCCTGTATAGCAACTCATTGTAATTTTGCTCCCGATGTACGAAGAGAAAACAGATACTTTCCGGAACAGGGAGGTAATATTCCATCGCATTACTAACTCATTGCGGCCTCTAAGCAAATTGAATTACCCACGATTTATACCCAGTCGTTGAATAAAATTACCCAAGTATTTTTATAGAAAAAAAATATGAGGTTGTTAACTTAGGTACCTATTAATCCTTATACATATACGTATATTTGTGCCACAACTTCATCCCTTGCACATGTGTTAGTTTTTGTAGATAGAGGGCGAATTTTCAGAAAATTTATGTTTTTGAAAATACGCCCTTGTATGTTTCGCGCCTATGTAATGTCTCTCTAGCTTGCTATCAGAATAACTTTAAAATAGCTGTTATCCGCGACTACGCTCGCGTGGACCAATACAAAAGAGTTGCCTATGACCCTACCCTTAAGCTATATCTATGAAAAAAATCAAGTCGATCCGTTTAGCCTTGATTACGCGACAGACACCCAGACAGAGAGACAGCATTTATAATATTAGTTAGGATATTTCTTTTGTTCATCTTTTGATTTGCCTGTAGCGTTTAATCATTTTTAGATCTTCTTCATCAAATTAAAAGATCTAAAAACGAGAGTCACTTTAATTGATTTTTTATTTTATCATAAACAGACAGCAAAATAAATTTATATTTATTGTTTTCTTTTTTTTTGTAATGTGAAAATGCGGGAGCGTGACAATTGTGGGCGTGTCTATAGGCCTTAACTCTTGTCTTGGTGATAGTATTTTTTATGGTTAATAGCACAAAATTCTCCTATGTTTTGGTTAATAGGCTATAATAATAGGCGTTTCATTGCACTGGACACTACAGCGACAACTGAACAAAATTATATATTATTCTTTCCCATCATTATAATTTATTTATTTTGTGAAGTTGGTGTTGTAGTGTTTTGTGCGTAAAATAAATGTTTTTTCTTTCTTTCTTTCTTTCACGAAACCTCACCTGATGGTTTATGGTTTATGCTTTATGGTTGCCTGGAAGAGATCGCTTTCAGCGATAAGGCCGCCAGTTGTTACACTACTTTTTAAAGTCTGTTTATAAATTATGTAAAATTTGTGTGAACAATAAAGAGTTAATCTATCTATCTATCTGATGTTAAATGACGGTGTGGATAAAAATGGTGAAGATAACTGGGATGGAACTTAAGACATGCATGATAACTGGCTCTGAATTAAGGGTGCTGGATCACACCGTTAGGGATTAGCGACCGATTTTTAACTAGGATGGTAGCTAGCGAGACTAGTACTAGCGAGAATCTTACTACCATGCTATAGTTTCCACACGAAGTATTCCCTCACCTGCATCAGTTATCATCAGCTATCTATCCTATACTATGTTGTTTTTTTTAAAAATTAAATACAGTTGCTCCACGGCCTCTGGGGTCCGTGCCTTTTATCAAATTTTACAATTATTTATCAACTAAAACTGAATATTAAAAAAAAGACTACAAAAGGAATATACCAACGAATATACTATTACAGAGCTAAGTGCTATTATAAATTTGCGTATATGTTACGGCTAAAACCCGAAATGGGGCTACACCTAGTTTTAACCGGTTAGAACTAGGTGTAGCCCCTTACTCTTGGTTAAATCTAGTATTAGCCGATTGTTTTCGGGTAAAACTAGGTTTAGCCGTTATCATTCCGGCTAGAACTAGGTCCAACCAAATTCAGTGGCAGTGGTTTTAGTTAGCTATACTCCGAGCAGTCCAGCTCCCGCAAGCAGCACCCGTTCACGAGTTGACGCATGTGCCAGACATCGCTCTCCTCAACCATATTAATTATAATTAATTTTTTCTTACTGTTTTGTTACAGCACAGTGCCGAGGCTTCAGACGAAAAATAATGCTTACCTGCAACAAAAAAATAAATTATAGACTCAATAAATGTAGCACCTAAAGACGTTCAGGATTTGTGCTTTAGTTCAAACAAAACTCCTCTGAAGAAAATATAAGATTTTTTATTATCGGCATTTTTACCCGACTGCCCAAGAATTCATCATCCGTGAATGAATCATTTCATCGCATTTTACACGAGGAAAAATTTGCCGAGCATAGCTCTCTCCATTGCTCGCTGTGCGACTCTGAGTTTCTCCAAAAGTATCTGTAAGTACTAGTGCCTAGTTTTTTCAAGTATTATTTTACTGGAAATTTTTAGGGTCCCGTAACAAAAAGGTAAAGTGGAGAGTTCGAAAATCAACCCCTGCGGTTAGTATAGACTATGCGAGCAATGTGTGTTGCCAGTGATGACATATGGAACTGAAACGTGGTCCTTGACCACTGGCCTTCTGGAGAAACTCAGAGTCGCACAGCGAGCAACGGAGAGAGCTATGCTCGGAGTTTCTTTGCGCGATAAAATCCGGAACGAAGATATTCGCCGAAGAACCAAAGTACCTGATATAGCTTTCAGAGTGTCCAAGATGAAATGGCAATGGGCAGGCCACATCACTCGAGGAACCGATAACCGGTGGGGAAGAAAGGTTCTTGAGTGGCGACCACGAACCGGAAGACGCAGCGTAGGTCGGCCTCCCACAAGGTGAATCGACATTGTGAGAGTCGCGGGCAACCGGAGGATGCAAGTGGCCCGTTGTCGGCCGGTGTGGCGGTCTAAGGGGGAGGCATATGTTCAGCGGTGGACGTCGTATGGCTGATGATGATGATGATGCGAGCAAAGCCGTGCAGGCGAGCTCTAACACGATATAGCATTTATTTTGAACTCATTTTTGGAATCGAATGCATCATATTATCACATAGCCTCTCGTTAGTTTTAATTTAAATGCTCGCATAATTAGTTATCCTACAGAGCGAGTCGTTTCGCTGAATAGTTCCCTGTAGTTTCGTAGTCATTTAAAGTTTCGGCCTTTCCAATTATGAGCGAAACGGAGACCTTTTAACTAATGAATAATTTTGTTGTTATGTATAACTACCAAATTTATAAGGTTTATATTTTTATATTAGGTCGATGTATAATTATATTTTCTAGGCATATCACACTAATATTATAAATGCGAAAGTTTAGGTGTAAGTGTGTATGTAGGTAAGTATGGAAGTGTTTCAGTTAGATAGATAACTCTTTATTTGTTCACACCAGAAATAACATACAAATGACCAAAAAAACAACTTAAAACTAGTGTTGTTACACTAGTTTTAAGATGTTTTTCTGGCGGCCTTATCGCTTAAAGCGATCTCTTCCAGGCAACCTTAACCCGTTCAACTCTGTAACGGCTGAACGGATTTGAATGAAATTTGGTATGGAGGTAGCTTATACCCAGCTAACTGCTGGGATATCGATCTACCCTTCAAGGGTGATACTACACAGGTTGATAAAAATATACATTTAAACATGCAAGCATACAAACGCTGTGGTTCCCGTAGACCCCGAGACCTTCGTTTCGGTCGGTCAAATATGCAAGCAATTCAAAGCCCCACACAGTTTTCACGACAAGCTATCAGATATCTGACTCTCGATACATTCATGCTGAATGAACAACATCGTCTCCGACATTCCTGCAAGTGATTAGTCAGTCGAAGGCGACACTGCGCTTCGTGGAACCAACGGCTTTCGTACACGTAACACATTCGTAGTACAAAAAGAAACGTACAAGTACGAGACTGACTCGCGCACAGAGGCTTTGATATGTACCTAGATAGGTGGGTAAATGAGACGCACTTGTAAGATAGCTTGTTTATTACTGGCCCGCGCACCGTGCCAGTTAGTTGTTAAACCGCGAAACTATGAAGGGGCGCGTATACATCAGGCTTCCTTATTAAAATTATACAACTATGAAATCACCGAACATTGCTCTAAGGAAAAGATGGTCGGATAAAAGAACAAATTTAACTTTGTAGTTGATAAAATGATCTCCCAAACATCAATATACGTGACGGTCAAATTTTCAACTACAATTAAGTTTGTATCAAGTATGTTTACAATAACATAAAAAGCAACTAGACATATTAACTATTAGCTGTTGCTAGGTTTCACCCGCAATCCTACAAGGAAAAAAAAACGACCGATGACTAACCCATCGGGTAAAAACAAGTTTCTGTTTACACTTTTGTCGATTCTGTTGTACCACTCCCTAAACCAAACTAACCTGACAGGACTTAAATTATCTGCGTCTCTTTCCATTTCAATATTGGAGAAAAGAATGGCAACAATTTTAGAGCTGTCAAATTTAGTTTAGTTTAGAAATTGGTACAACATAATCGACATCACTATTATTTTTATAACGGCACTGTTTCACTGTGCAAACACAAGTGTGAAATAGCTTGTGACTCGCTAGACGGTGACTAAACTTTGCCGTCTAGACATTACACTTATTTAAGTATTTATCACGGCTACTAGTTATTCCTGGTACAGTCACATTGGATCTAAAATTATCTGTGCGTTACGTTATTAAAACGCATCTTGATTTTGCAAGGTTATCTCAATATTCCCACGGGAGGAAAAATAAAGTTTTTTTTTTTTTAAATTGTAACAAGAATGAAAAAAAATATATTTTGAAGAAGGTGTCATACATAGGCAGTAGATTTTTTAAACAAGTACAAAATTAAGTAATATAGGAAGAGAAAAAAACGGATTATCCGTTTGTTCTTTTTTTACAGTCAGTCCATATTTTATTTATTCAATATCGAACATTAATTACATAATTACAGCTACCGTAACGTTTTTACCGTAACGTTAAATTTAATCGATTATGATCGATCGGGCTTTCCAACACAATCAAAGGTAATCGAATATAATTTATAATAATAATTTATTGAATTTATTTAATACCAACAATGTACAATATTTCAACATCATAAGTTCTCTTAAAACCTAATTAAGGTTTGACTAGACAACTAGTTCGCGCCATTTACAAATTTAAATAGTCTAAGTTAACAATATAAACAATGCTATTACAAAATAAAAAAACATATTCATTTAGCTGAGCGTTGCGATTAGTCCCGTAGATCCTACAAGATATACATTCAATTCATTTGATTCGTTAGTATCGTTTAGCTTTTCGAATTTAGTAGAAAAGGTAATGTATTTCGAAATGAAAATACCTATATTTTGGAGTAACGTGATCATATATCTCGATCGACCTTTTAGAGAACCATGTTTTTGTCTTACGAACTTTAGGGATAGCGGATCCCTACTAATATTATTACTACTGGTTCGCGGCGACAATGAGATATCTTCACAACCTCTGGACCGATTAAGCTCATATTCGAACTTAAAAATTGTATTGAATGAACTACTTGCCTACAAAATTTCATGAAGATCGGATCAACGGTTTGCAAGTTATCATCGGACAAATATACACAAAAACATACAAACATACATACAAATGCCGATTTGTCCCAGTAAACTCTGAGACCTTCGCTTCGCTCGGTCAATAATGTTAGAAGTGCGAAAGTGTGTTTGTTGGTTTGTTTCACGCAACAACAGAGAAACGATGCGACCTGCATCTTTGCATGGATATAGTTTCTGGTTTGGAGATTAACATGTTATTTTTATCTCAGTGAAATGTCCGGGTCCTGAAGGATTTTCGATACGGATGAAATCTTGAAATAGAGATACGTAGATAATGCAGTCATTTCATCCTTTAGAATAAATGTAACTTTTCATCTGTAACATGATACACGAGTTGAACCTTCTACCAAGTTTCGCAAAAGATAATGTAGCAATACCAACAAAATTTATTGAAGTTACCGCCTCAGTTTTCGTAACTTTATCTATTTCAATACGATTTTTACAACAACAAAATTGGGACAAAAAGTAACAGTATTCGTAAAATCAATTATGAAATCGAACGAAATTGATATAAAATAACTTTTTGACATACTTGGCCAATCCCAAAGGGCAGGATTGATGCAATATTTCGCCAACGGGTAAAGCGGTTCTTGAAAGTATCGCCAAGTTTACGTAACCCAAAATATCTCTTTCGTGTTCACTGTTTCGAACTATTCAGCGAGTTGCAAGCCAAAATGCATAAACCTAAAGAGACCATGTAAGGTAAGCAGCTCGTACTTCATAAAGTAAATTGAATTGCCTATGATGAAATTGACTTCCTAGACGCAATTTGCTTGGATTAATTTAGAGTCCCTTAATCGTTATCGCGATTAATTAAGAACATAGTTCCACACATATGACAACAGAATAAGTACAACGCTTACTTACTCTAAATTTCTTCTTTTTTTTTGCTTTTTGCTTTATTAGCTTTGAGCAATTCACTGCGAGGTACGTATGCTTTAATTTTGTGTCTGCCAATAATCATTAAATTTCTTCTTTGTTTTTTTACAGTTGCATCCAAAGCTTTATTGTTCTATTGTTGCTGTTGTACTTTGGTTTTTATATTCCTTTTCAAGCTATCTTAAATTATACTCTGCATGTTTGTATATTGGGTAGGTACTCGGTTAGACTATGTACGGATATATACGACGAAATCGCGAAAAAAGATCAGCAGTTCCTCAAAAAATTGAAATACATACTGATTGATTGAATTGAAATGAAATTTATTTAACAGTTAATTATTTTCGCCATTTCTTGGCTCATCTTATTAAAAGTCTTCTCTACTGATGAGTACAATCATAATACAATAATCGAATTTCAATAGAATCTTATTTTCGAAAGATATGAAAGATTCTCAAACATGGTTGAGCTGTTTGACATTGCTTTGAGTAGCTAAAAAAATACTCTGCAAGCAACAAACAGGACAAGGCAAGGCAAGAATGCAAGAAGTGAATGCGTCAAAACTGTATTTAGGTAAAACGCAGCATGCCGGCAACAAATACTCAGCATACATCAAAAGCAAACAATACAAAAGCTAATCCACACAAAATTCGCACGTTTTTCTGGCGTTTAATATACTGCCTCGATGAAATATTGCGAGGAACGTACCTATTCGTAAAAGAGGATTACAATGGATCCCATAATATGTATGACATGAATACAACAAAATATTATTACAGAGAGATGAAGGGAAATTCAAATGTTTTCAAAGGAAGGCAATGTATTCTTCGCTCTTCTTACATTGGATGCTCCAGTATAGCTTCAGTCAAATTGATACGATGAAATGTTTAGTTAGAATTATTATTGACTGCAAGATCTGTCTGTTCATGAATATAGATTTAGGTTATGTTGTCTGAATGCAGTGAGTTCTAAAAGTTTATGAACTACGCAGACTAGATCTAGATTTGTGGTACGGGCGGAAATCCATTGATGTGTATAGAATGATGCTGGGTTAACATGTGTATATTTGTTGTATGGTTATGTTTCGTTCGTGTTTTTATTCCCTACTAACAGCGCATAGCAGTGTCACACTCTTGTCTAGAGGTTTTTTTTTTCCTCCTAAGAGGATTTTGGCGTCGCGCGTCTTCTGCATTTGCCAGTGTCAAGTATACTTATATATTTTCAAGTTTTGTTAAATATTATCAAACAAGTCATAGACACAGTCAAAGGCGAGCAAAACAAGTCACGGTCACGTCCAAGTCATGCCCCAGTAAAGTGGTGAAAACTTTACTAGAGCCTTCTATGGAGTTTTAGAAACAACACGAAAATTCACGTTTCACGAGATTATACCATTCACCATCACTCGTGCATGTTCACGAACATTTAACGGTTAAAAATTCACCGTTTTTACACATAAACACTCGAAATAACACAAGTTTTGGAAAATAATATAACAACGCGACATGATTTGTTCACGTTCCCGCCAAAACTCCCTCTAGAGGAATTTATAGCTACCTCCACACCAAATGTCATTAAAATCCTTACAATCGTTAGGGAGTTGAGAAGACACAAATATTTATCTAATAAATCTTAACACCAGGGCCGAGTTCAGTAAGATCGGCCGACGACGCTCCACGACATTACAAGTATGCTGCAAATGTCATCGAGCGTTGTCGGACATCCTTACTGAATCCGACCCAGGCGAGCGACATGCTCGTCTCGTCTCTCTGTATCTTAAAAAAAATGATGCACAAATTTTCGCATATTACAATATTAGTATCCATATACTATTACTAGTCCTGAAAAATTCCGTGAGTCGCATGATACATTTAATTGTAGGTAATCGTTTGTCTAATAGAAATAACCGCGTAGTCATCCAGCCTTTACTTACTTGGAAAAAATATACATGCACTCCATCCTAGCTTCGGATTTTCCGTATCAGGAATGTTCTGGAAAAAGCTTGGGTCTGAACGGCGCCGTAAATTGGAACGTGCCCGATCGCCAATTCTCTGATTAGCACGAGAAACTGAAAAGGCGTTACATTGTAGACCAAGAAGGCGTCTTCTTCTTTTATTATAAGATTATAGTAAGCAACAATTCAAAATAACTAAATAACTTTTTTGTATGATTATAAAACTTAAAAATAATAATTTAAAAAATATGTCTTTAGGGGACTTTGAGTCGCTGCGCCCTGAAGCAAGTATCTAAAATACAGCGGGTGTTAAGTGTAAGATTTGCAATATTTATTTAAATGTTTATTAACGATGTTTTGTATTTTGTATGCTAAAAAATATTTATCGAATATCATCAAACTTCCTATTTAAGGATGTAGAGTGTAAGATAATTATCATTCTACTTGTTATTGTGAACAACTTTTATTTTGGGACTAACACTGAAATTGTGAAAAAAACAGCTTTTCTATAGACAAATACCATTAAATACCAAATACCAACTCTCGACGAAATGTACCAGCTGTTGCTCAGTAGTTGTTGCTCATAATGACGAGTTCGGTGATATCCAACTAAGATTTAAAATTCCTACGTGTGTGATTGAGAGCCCAAACTGGTATTCACTAAATATATATACTATATATATTATTTATATATATATAATAAGGGTGAGCTTAGCAATTCAACGGGGTAATGTCGCCAGCTTTTTGGGCACCTTACCCGCAGACAGCGACTTAAATGCGGTTTTTTATTTGTAGATATTTTACATTTAATTTATTTAAGTATTTATTTTAATTTTGTTTATAGTTTTAGTTTGTACATTTAAGTTTAGATTATAATATACTTCTGTAATATTTTATTATAATAATAAATAAAGTATAATATAATATATATATAATTAAGTAAGAATACTTTGAAAACGTGTCTATTGTCATTACAGATATTTAGTAAATAATTTGTATAGCTTATTTACTAAATAGCAGATCCCAAAGTGTAAAGGATAAGAACATGCAGTGTTGCAATAGATACGTTTTCAAACTACTTTCTGAGTTCTCGCAAGTAGGGGTGGAGGATTGAGGTGTGGGCCCTCAATCCTCCAAATCAAAGGTCCTCAAAGGTCAGTAACTATTTACCTATAGTTTTACAAATTCCAAAATTAATTTTTACGATCGTTTTAAGACTTTAATAAAACCTTGGATAGATATATTTCGCGAATTCCAGTTTGGGCTCTCAATCGTAAATCCCTTCTTAAACTTCAAATTCCAAGGCATATAACACATCTTTAACAGTGAGATAGCTCTGGGCCTTTACAAGTTCGGAACTTCCCATTTCTCATTTGTTAAAAAGGTTGGTAAATTGGTGAATCTCTACCTTTTCTTCTAAGTTGGTAATTACTTTTAGACTTGACAGACTCGTCTTAAAGTTTGAATACAACGGTTTGTCTATTAGATAAAAGGAACAGAAAGGTGGGTGTAATTAAATGCTAAAGTTTGGATGTATACAGTGGAATTTAGTATTCATTTAGTTTTGTAACGGTCTTGAAATATCCCAGTGATCAGATATCGGCCTACCTTCGACAGGTTATTGCGCCGTATCCACCACGCTGAACCGCCCAGTGGTGATTGGCGGATTTACATAGGCGATTGAATTTAATTTCCGGAAATATGCTGGTTTCCTCACAATGTTGTCTTTCACCGAGAAGCCAGTACCGTTTACCGTAAGTCATACGAAAGTTTCAAAGCACTAATTGGTACGGGCCCGCCCGGGTTCGAATACGCGACCCTACGAATAAGAGGCGAGCGAGCTGAACTGAGCTAACATGACACCTTGATATTTATTTAATTGACGGCAGCAAAAGCTCTAGATTTTAATCCCTATAGTAAGTGACAATAGCCAAGCGGATAAAATATTATACAAAATTTCACACAAAAATATGATTTTATTTTTATTCTCTTGGATAAACTAACGGCTTAAATAACAGAGATAATTAGGAATATATAAATAATTATAATATAAATATGGCTTCTTTAAAAAAAAACATTATATAAATGCTCAATAAATGTTCATGAGAAGATATTATATAGAAGTAAGATATTGCTAAATAAAAAGAATATATATACATACATATAGGTTACATATGTACATTTATGTTTATAGACTGTCTATAAACTAAGAAAACTAAGCGAAGATGCGTATTCCTAGCGGAAAAGTGTCAAATTTCATTGCATGATATGAGTTTAGTAGATATTTAGAGCATGAAGTCGTGTAAATGTGTATGGTAATTTAAAATTTGTGTGTCCATCAATTTTTGAGATTTTTGCGACACTTTCCGCTAGGGGAACGTTCCAGGAGTAATTTTTGTTCGAAAATATCTCAAAAATGGCTGAACAGACAAATTTGAAATTATCATACACATTTATAGGACACATTTATTTATAGACACTACACCCGGGACTTCCTTCCGTGAACCTACAAAAAAAGCAGCCTATGCCCGTCTCCTACCCTTAAGCGATATCTATGCAAACATTCAGCTCGTTCCGTTCAGCCGCTTAGCCGTGATAACGATTTTTTAAATAAAACAAAACCTCAAGGCAGCTTAACATCAAACTTAACAACATTTATTCCATGACTTTTAATGATTCTCCCTAATTAAATATATTCCCCTTCGACAATCACCCTTCGAGGATAGGTCGATATCTCAGCAGGGGATGTTTAAAGGCTGATGCAGAAGAAATACATTTAAATTATATTATATATTATATTATAAGCTCTACACGACATTAGCATAATCCAGTTTCAAATGAGAAGGAGCGCGTATGGCATTGAGAGGTTAAGGGAACACCATAGTTGTAATTTATGCTAATGACTAATCTCAATTGTAAGATACGTGGGCCGACGATGACGTGCTAATCTAATACAAATAACGTACACTCTTAATAAGGTTTTAAGCTTATTACTCACAAGATAGTATTGAAGAATGAATTTATTACGTGCCGAAAAAAAAGTTAACTACTATTTTGGGCAAGCGTGATGCTTATCATCAGGCGAGTGAATTGTCCGTCTAGTCGCTCAACTGCATACGAACATTAGAATATAGAGTAATTTAGATTTATCAAAGTAGGCATATGTACAAATGTGGCAATGAGCCGGTGTAAGTAGGTACCCACAACAATATTATGTACTGGAAATATTTTAAATGCCCAAAGCAAAGAGTGACAATGTTTTTCTGCGAAAACGATTCATGCAAAATGATGAATCTACGTTTTAATATTGCGAATTGAATGAAGGACCGATTCAATTGTTTTGTACGATATACCTACCGACCACAAACAGTCACCAGACGAAAGCCACTACAATAGAACTGGATAAACAGCTAAGAAATACATAAATTCTATTGATTACTAAAGAATAATAATGTTCAAATTCAAACGTATAAAAAGTAAAAAATATTTTATATCGACCACCTATTGATTGATCAAATGGATTACATACAACTAAATTGGCAGCCTTCTTTTATATGCACTGAAGGCATTACCACTCTGCATGGCAATGCTTATTTTTATGCTTTGATAAACGCCAGAACTTTGGTCACGCGTCACATTTTTTTAAACTTTTTATTGACGTGGGTGGCAAACAAGCAGACTGTCCACCTGATGGTAAGCGATCACCGTCGCCTATGGATACCTGTAACACCAGAGGCATCACAGATACGTTGCCGACCTTTAAAGACTCTATTAACAGCCCTTTTGAAGAACCCCATGTTGTAGTTACTCGGAAATACCGCTGGTGGAAGCTCATTCCACAATTTGCAGGTGTGAGGCAAAAAGGATCGCGTAAAACGCACAGTGTGTGAAAAATAAGCTTAAGGGTAGGAGGCGCACATATGCTACTTTTTTCATTGGTCCACGCGAACGACGTCGTGGAAAACAGCCAGTAACTATATACAAGAACAAACTTTTTTCAAGCAATCAAAGCATAGAGCAAGCTGCTTATGATCGAGGCGTGAAATAATTTTAATTGTTTAAAGGATTTTTCGAAAATCAACTCCTAAAGGGATAAAATAGGGTGTTTCATTTACTATATTTACGCCTTTGCGAGCGAAGACGAGCTTTTTTTTATGATGAAGTTGTTGGTCCTAGCGGCATCTACAGCTATAACCGGACTTTACGAAGACGTGCGGGCAAGGTAGTATTCATATACGTCCACCTGCGTGAACCATAAGAAAAAATATTCGCTCTCGCTCCGCTTTGATGAATTCTATTGGATCTGGAGAAATCCAGATGACCTCCAGAAATAGACCTCCAGGTGACCTCCAACAAAGGACTTCCAAATAAATGAGTATTCCCCTTTACAATCATCAGTAAGAATAAGTAGCGTGTATGATTCAAACCGAACCAAGTATGGTATAGCCTATACACCCAGATGAGCCTCAAGGGCAAAGACATACAAAACAATATAAGCAAAAAATACCAACAAAAAGCCAACATTGGCAAGTTTTTTGTCGTACATTTCATGGCTAGCTGATCGACATAATAAATTATTTTTAACTGGACAAAAAATGCCACGGATGAGTTGTTACAGTTACTGAGTTACACTGATACTGAGATAGTGTGCACATTATAAAATTTAGATAGTAAGAGATTAATGTGACCAGTAGCGTAACCTAAAACCGAATTTTCACAGTTTTATCGCATGAGATAATAATTAAGGGTGCTCTGATAGATTTGGAGACCCACAAGAGCGATTGACGGCACATCTGGACAAATTATCGGTCATTTTCTTTATGAAATTCTGTCGTCAATAATTAATTAATGTCTTCTTCACTTATTATAAACGTGAGCTTATTATAAAAAATGTTGGAGAGTCCGTAATCCTGTGAGAATTGACGAATTAATCAATTATGACGTTCTGGGAACGAACATCTTTCATCTTCGACTATCGTCAATTCGCCATGTTTTTTATTCAATTCTTAATTTTTCTTTTTTTTACGTTAAATAAAATAAAAAACTTAGGTAATGCTTTTACGAGTTTCTACTCTTGTACTAGCTTACACATTCAATATTTTTGAAAATGTATATAGTACTGTGTTATTGAGATTTTAGTGACAGCGAGAACCGCTTTTATTGAAATAAATGTCAAGCCCACGTTAGTTTTTTAATTAAAATGTTACTTTAAAAAATTGTTCAAACATAAAATCTCGTCGAAGGAACTTTAAATTTCATTTTTCAAATTCCTCACACTCATGAGCCAAGTTTAAAGAGAATCTAAGTAGGTGAACCTGTTCGAAAAAACAAGACATTGACTCGAACGAGGCCAAAATTCAATATCTGGGTGAAGGTGATGTGAATGAATAAACATTAAGCGACGACACCGTTTTGGGTTAAAAGACCACTGAACCCATTCTGCAGTAGATAACCTAAGAACAAAAATAGAAGTAAGTATTCAGTTGCAGTACATACCTGGTAGGAATATTTTGCATTTAATAATATAGTGCATTTTAAGTTTAAGGGCCTAAAGCACTTGTCTCACCACCCGCGAGGAAGCAACGAACTATCGACTGTTTTCTCGCTCATGAAACGTATTAATAAATGCAGATCCTGTTTAAATAAAAGAGACACATATATTAATAGTTGATAGCTGACTCACACTGCCGGCGAGACTTCTCTAGACTAGTTTGTCGCAGCGACAAGAGCTATCAAAGATAATACTTGCTGCTCGATGCTCGCTTAATTGCTGTGAAGAATACTCGCCGAGAGACTCCCAGAGGTCATTCTATACTACAGTGCGAGTAATTGCCAGTCGCACTCGTACACTAGCAATAGACCAGCGACAAAACTATCGGAACTATACACTCGCTTCTAGCTGCTCGCAAACTCGTTTCTAGTTTCTAGTTTTACTCGCTTTTCGTTCATCGTCGGCGGTGGGACAACTCCCTAAGACAATATTTATTTATTTATTTAACTAACATGGCTCAACCACTACATTAGCTAATCAAATCAAAACTAGAAAAAGGAAAAAGATAGTGCATCTCTTTTCATCTGCAGGCGAAAATTTGTGCTAGAAGTTGCTAGTCAAAAAATCTAATAATTGCATAGTTGTTCTAGGTTCTTGGTCTAGGTATAAGATAGGTTTTCCTTGATTTTGATTACCTCACTAGGTATTAAAGTTAAAAATCACTTGAATATACCAGAAAGTGAACGAAAATGTACGTAAATCAAAGTTTTTTCATTGTCTACTTTAAAATAACTTATTCTAAGTGTTTTACGTTCTCTAATCGAATTTCATGTAATGTTTCATGTCATGTCAGAAATATAGAGACGGACATAGAAATGGCGGAGGCGAAAGAAGAGGAAAAAAAAAAGACAAAAATAATTCCCAATTCCCCAAATGTCCAATTCGGAAGACAGATAAATAATTATTTGCAGCGTTTTTCTGTCACTGTTTATTGGTACGGAGAAAAACTGTTAAAACTATAAGTCGTTAGAAATATCCGTCTTAAGAAATGTACTTCAGCAAAAATCTAATGTCTGTATCCAATAATAGCGAAATATGAGCATACAATAAACTGGTCGAGGCGTCGGAAAGCCGCATCGAAAAGCAATAAAATAATGTATGAAAACAGGGTTGTCACATACAAGTTTATCTATATCCAGGCTTAAAATTAACCGACAACAAAACAGTTGAATTAGAACCTTGAAGAATCAGTTGTTTTTCAAACAGTACAATAATAGATCGAATTGTAATACGAAAAAGCTTGCACAATAGTTTACACAGGCATCATTACACGGTGTTTAAGAATTTAACGTTTATTCGGTTAGACGACAAACATGTTCTAAGTTATCACTGTACGTATCATTATGAACAAATACTATGGGACCAACCCAGAAATATCGTTTTTTTTTTTAGCTGTTCCATAAATTTTGTCGAAGGCGAATGACATTTTTCAATGGAACGGCCGATTTATTTCGCGATTTCAGGTTTGTTTGTTGTAATTTTTTTTAATAATAACGAGTACAACCTAGGATACGTCTGTCGTATAACCCAACATCTAGTATAGTTACATTAAAACAGAAGCTTACTTTTTTTGAGTAATTTTTTTTTATCTGTTGAAGACTGTAAATAGTAACAAAATAAAATACCCGACTGAATAAAGACATAAAGAGAAATCAAAAGACACCTTATTATCTTCAAAATCAGATAAGCCGCTTACCCCCGAATACTGAACTGAATAATTAATTCTAATACTGCCTTTGTCTGGCACTAAGCAAATGACAAAGACAGCAATAGACTTAATCTGTCGTCAAAGTTAACAAACGTTTCAGTATTCGGGAGTTAGGCTGCAGGACGTAATTTACATCACACTGATATTATACATGGGAAAGTTTGCGAAAGATTTTTTTTGTACTTAATTCCGCGTTTGACCACTAACTCGCCTGTTGGTAAGATACGACATGGTCGAAGATGAATCACGCAGGGGTAAGATACCTACTCTATTCACTCGATAGCTGAGTGAACTTACCATCGTATTGTCATGACACTCTCATCACACTAATATTATAAATACGAAAGTTTGTGTGTAAGTATGTGTGTTTGGTCCCGTACAACTCTGTAACGGCTCAACGGATTTGAATGAAATTTGATATGGAGGTAGCTTACACCCTGGATTATCACATAGGCTACTTTTTACCCTGGGAAAATATTCAGTTTCTGTAGAATAGCGGGTGAAACTGCAGGGCGCAGCTACTACTAATAAAATATTCATCAGTAGCAGCCCTATTAAAGAACCCAATAACGTAGTGTCACGTAGAACGTCCGTCGCGGTAAGTTCTCGTTTCTATTAATTCTTTAGGCATAGCCGATGCCCGATGTTCATATATTCGATTATTTATTCTGCTTGTAAGAAAGTCGTACGTGATAACATTAAGTTTGATGTAGAATTTATTTCAATTATTGATAGCTTTTCTCTGTGTTCTATTATAACTACTTTTGTGTGTCCATCATATTATATTTATACTAGCTGCGCCCCGCGGTTTCACCCGCTATTTTACAGAAACCCAATATTTTTCCTAGATATAAAGTAGCCTATGTGTTAATCCATGGAATAAACTACCTCCATACTAAATTTCATTCAAATCCGTTCAGCCGTTACAGCGTTGATTGGGAACAAACACTCTTACACACACAAACTTTCGCATTTATAATATTAGTGTGAAGTGTATTCATCGCCTCACGTATGCTTACATTTTATTTAAAAATACATTAATTTATCTCAATAAATGATTGGAACTGTTAGAAAAAATATTAAAGGGGTTAAAGAAAATAGTACATTTTTCACCGAGGAGAGAAAGTGACCGATTACCAACGAGGTTGTAGTTTGAAGCCCGAGACTAAGGCCCTTTGGCTGCGTCTCGGGCTTCAAACTACAACCAACTACTCCAAGAAGTGTCAGAGAAAAGTAAAATTAAACAAAACATTTATGTGAGCTTTTTTCTTCATGTATAAGTTTTTTTTTTAACTTGTTGTCGAAATGGCTGCTCTTAGATAATCTGAATGCACATGCCTTCGTTGCTCTCTCTCTCTCTTAACAACTGAACTCAATATTAATCATTCGATGCATGTATAACTATTTATTAACTTAATATCTGGGACATTTCTGCACACACGGTCATCTGACCTCAAACTAAGCAAAGCTTGTAATATGGCTGCCAGAGACTGATATACGTACATATATATTTTTAAATACATACTTATATAGATACTAACACCCAGACATAGAACAAACACAAATGTTCATCACATGAATGTTTGTCCTAGATGGGAATCGAACCCACGCCCCCAAACACAGAAGGTAGGTTCACAACCAACTGAGCCACCGGGGCAGTCGGCAGTCGGGCAGTAATGTAATGTAAATATAATTTAATTTAATGTAATTTGTTTTTAGTTTATAATAATTGAATTGCAACTTTATATTTAAAAAAAAAAAAGTAAATAAAATCTAATGATATAAAAAGTTTTAAAAAAAATAATTGTACAATATAAAATGTCTTCAAAATTTATAAAGCTATAATTATCAAAACTAAATTTTTAATGGTTCTTACTTTCTTTTTGCGGAACCTGATACATATTTATTACTGTTTAATTTAATTCTATAATTTTGTAGTTCCATAGCAGTTTGTTTACATTAAATATACTTTTAAAAGGTTTAATTTGAAGAGAGGGCCTAAACCCCAAGATACGGGTACTTAGTTGAACCCAGTTTGGGGTATAGTGCTGCTACATTATTGATCTGTACTTAAATGACAGATAATTTGAATTTGAATTTCCTGTTCTTTATCCTGTTATTAAAAAAAAAGCAATCTTATTGCAAAAAAAAAAGTAAATACCAGAAGCAAAACACGAACTAGTCACGTTCGGGGTGTTTTGCATCCTCGACACGTATGGTCTTACTGAATGACCTCGACTAGCATGAGGGTACTGGGTTACGAATCTACATGCCGCGGTTCTTTATAGGAACTACATGCTTTGCGTGGGAAGTTTCGTTTCGTTTTGATTTAATGATATGCCCAGCTTATTTCCATTCAACTTTGGTGATTCAAGAAAATAGTGAAAGAAGTTAATAGAGTTTTTATTTGTTGTCTATGCTCTTATTTGTTCTCTTAATTCTATTTGTCTTATTATTATTTTTTTGTTAAAACATTTTATTTTTATTTTTTATTTAGATTTGAACGTATTACCTTCGTGAAGGAAAATGGAACAAAAGTAATTTAACTATTTAATATTCAATTGGTCAATAATTGACCAAATGACCGCACTGAATCATAAGCATTTTTTCAAAGCAATCCGTTCTAAGTTCTATGTAGTTCTTTTTTTGAAAGTCTTAAGTATTTCAATGAAATTCGCGGAATCCTCGAACAACAAACGGAATAAGCATAATAAGTACTTACCTGCATCTATTTTTTTTTTATCACACAAATGTTTGTCCTGGGTAGGAATCAAACCCACAACCTACAGTTCAGAAGACAGAAATCCACCCACTGAGCCACAAGGCTAGTCAATCTATGACCTATGATCTATCTTATGGTCTATGATCTATGGGAGGACGATTGCTATTTGATATCATCTTCCGCCCACAGATCCAAAGAATCTACTTGTCTTGTTATACCTTCTATATTCGACCTTATTTGTTTAATAAAACATCAGCATTTTTAGTCTTGGATTACGTGATCGTGACACCCAAAAAATATATACGTCAAATGTAGTTTACACTATCACGACTAAGATTATTGGTATTCATCTCGCGGCCCACCTGTTTACTCAGGTTACGCTGTTTCTGTTTGTATTGTTGTCTCCTCGGACGTATGGTGTTTGTTTACAAGAGCTTGTATTGTTTGATAAACGAAACTTCGGTAGAAGTAATCTAATTGAGACAGGAAACAAAAAAACTGGACGCAGCAAGAAAACGCCAGCGTATTTTTTCTGATAGTTTGGTCTGGCAGTAGTTTACATGGTGTTGAATGCTTTGGATTTTTCTAGTATAGGTAATGCTTGGTCGGTCGGCTTTGCAAAAATAGAGATATAAATAAATACATTGATAAAAGACAGGGAGAGATTAGATCAACAATTACTGCACATTCATATTACAATACAAAATGACACATTGAACTCTATAATACCCTTTACAGCTTTTAGTAGTGTTATAGGTGTCAGTGAAGACTTAAATGGCAAATAAGCGACAGACCTCCTGGGGTTCTATTTTTATTCTTTATTTATTCTTTATTCTTTCTTTATTGCATATATGTACATATTCTTCTTCTAAAACTACGCTTTAGCTTACATTATGACATATACCCTGTAAATAAGGGCGCAGCAATATTATGTGGCTGGTCACAGACCATGTCACAAGTAGACATACTAATATGGAGTCGCTCATGTGATTTCGTATGAAAATATCATGCGAAATGGAAGATTTTCTATTGCTGGAAAGCAAATTCCAATGGTTCAAACCATACATTCCGTTAGCGTGTGATATTATTTAAAACATGTGACTTTTGTTTGGAATTTTGTTCGAAAGTCAGTTATTTCGAATGACCTGTTCGAAAAATTGAGATGGTACAATAAAGTTTGTGCTCGCGAGTTATTAATAAACCTTCTTGAAACTTCTTATTATAAATCTCTGGTAGTACTTTTGGCTTGTTCCGTCTTCGTACAATGTATCTCATCCCGTTCCTTGAGTCGTTCCAAACATGTATTATATATTTCTAAAGAGTCTTGCTAAGTCCGTGCCTGCCACCCGCATCTGCCTCCGTGCATTTGACAGTTCTAAATATCCGTGTTTTGCACGTGACTAGGCTGTGAGATATTTATTTCAATTCACAAGTGTGTGAACTACTTGTACGTAAGTAAAGCAGCTTTACTGCTCGTGTACTTGGACATCCATTGATTCTTAAAAGAAGATAAAAGAGAATTAAAATTAAAGATAAACTAGCGATACATACTCATGTCACTCTCGCTGACATGGGCGTGGGACTGACAGGAACATCAACGTCAGCATCATCAAGTCATCATCTAGTCCAAAATCCCGCAGTGCCTGAAGACAAGGGTCTTCAACAAATTTGTGTTACCAATGATGACATATGGAACTGAAACGTGGTCCTTGACTACAGACCTGGCTGGTGGTCTTGGTTTGGGAGAAACTCAGCCGCATAGCGGGTAATGGAGAGAGCTATGCTCGGAGCTATGCTAATCAATGTGTGTTGCCAGTGATGACATATGGAACTGAAACGTGGTCCTTGACTACTGGCCTTTTGGAAAAACTCAGAGTCGCACAGCGGGCAATGGAGAGAGCTATGCTCGGAGTTTCTTTGCGCGATAAAATCCGGAACGAGGATATTCGTCGAAGAACCAAAGTTGCCGACATAGCTTTCAGAGTTTGCAAGCTGAAGTGGCAATGGGCGGGCCATATCACTCGAGGAACCGATAACCGGTGGGGAAGAAAGGTTCTTGAGTGGCGACCACGAACCGGAAGACGCAGCGTAGGTAGGCCTCCCACTAGGTGGACCGACGACATTGTGAAAGTCGCGGGCAACCGGTGGATCCAAGTGGGCCGTTGTCGGTCGGTGTGGCGCTCTAAGGGGGAGGCCTATGTTCAGCAGTGGACGTCTTATGGCTGATGATGATGATGCTCGGAGTTTCTTTGCGCGATAAAATCCGGAACGAAGATATTCGCCGAAGAACCAAAATCACCCAATCCTGACCCATCGCTGAAGTGGCAAGGGCCAGGCCACATCACTCGAAGAACCAATACTAAATGGGGAAGAAATTTACTTGAGTAGCGACCATGAACTGGAAGACGCAGCGTAGGCAGGGCTCCCAATAGGTGGACGACATTGTGAAAGTCACGGGCAACCGGTGGGTGCAAGTGGCACGTTGTCGGTCGGTGTGGCGGTCTAACAAGGAGGCCTCAAAACTATAAAAAAAAAATGTTTTACACGTGCACACGGTCGCTGCGCGGACGCTTCGCGGACAACGCGTAAGGCCGGCGCGGACAAATTTGTCTAATATAACCGCGCCCAATTCATAATTGAAAAAGATCAGCAGAAATGACGTGTGTTTTAAGTTGGACAATACATACCAAATTGAAATTATAAATACGTCCACTTCACCAAATAGCTACTTCCAATTCCCAACAAACATATTCCTATCCCGTTACAATCTAAATAGAACTCACTACTGACAACTTAAACCTTTAAAAATGTCCCTACAAGCAATGCATGCCAACTCCTTGCCATACAAGGCCACCTACTCTCCCATATTCCGGCGTCTGAGGGGAATATTGAAAAGTAGGTATGGCAACACACGTGGATTTAACTCCTTTCGGCTCATGAATAATTCAAGGAGCAAATTACGTTCGTGTAAGTATATTATGGATTTGTATGGATGCGTAAGTATGTTCAGGTCTGAGAATAAGAAAGTGGAAGGAACTTATGGGTTTGAAATGTTTAATATTCTGATTGTTTTTGAACCGTGCAATGTTTTGCTACGAAAGGAATTCAGACGAAATCAGACGTATCGTAACAAGTTTTTTTTTTTGTTCGATCTGTGGAAATCGCACACTGTGCGTTTTACGCGATCCTTTTTGCCTTTCACCTGCAAATTGTGGAATGAGCTTCCATCAGAGGTATTTCCGAGTAACTACAACATGGGGTTCTTCAAAAGGGCTGTTAATAGTCTTTAAAGGTCGGCAGCGTATCTGTGATGCCCCTGGTGTTACAGGTATCCATAGGCGACGGTGATCGCTTACCATCAGGCGGCCCGTCTGCGTGTTTGCCACCTATGGCATAATAATAATAATAAATAATAATAAATTTTGCTTATTACCGAGGTGAGCCAGTCGCTCGCCTGATGTTAAGAGCATGCTATGCGACCGTTTAGTCCATACAAACGTGTTATTCACTACGATAAATATTTTTTTGCCACAAAATGTATATCTAACAAAGCGATGCTCATGTTCTTTTTTTAAATAAAGTTTTTAATAATTATTTTCGTTTCATTAATATGTAATTATTTAAAGTTGAAAAGTTTACTATTTCAATAATCCATCGCTCTTGAAATACGAATCAATTGCATACTGTTTCAGCTGTCTTTGATGTACATAGGGATTCCAATAATATACACTAATGTGTGTCGGATAAACAATTGATTCAAACGACCAGTGCAATTAACAAGTTGATGAGCGGTTAACAATGGTGATTGTACAATTATGTAATGTGATGTGAAGCTAGTTACGCATTCCGGTACACCGAATAACACAATACAAGTAGCAGCGTAGACTGCTGACTAAGCGTCTGGGCCCCTGTTGCACCGGAATGCACAACGAGATAAGAGAGTTCTCGAGTAGAATTAAATAATTTTTAAGAGCATTAATTAAGTTACTCTCAAGTGTATCGGACACAAATAAAAATTGTATTTTTTAAAAAGTATTTTTCTGGTTCTTCGATTTTGACTGGCGCAGCCGGTAGGATTTTCGCGCGCGATAAGGCTACGTCTTTAACGTTAATATCACGTAATCGTGGCTGTCGCTGTGCCGCTTCGCACTGGCGCGGAAATCCAGCAAACCAAATAAATTTGTCAACGGAGTCTCAACTACGGCCTGACCCCAACGGAAGGATGAGAGCGGCGACTATGTGAGTAAACCTTTTCGCATTTTCCTGCCCATTCCTTATCTATTTCCGTTTGTCAGCATTTTAGGTATTTAGTTATTTGATTTTCCTTAATTTTTATTGTGTGAATTTTATTGTGTTATTAGTGTATTACTTGTGAAACTCTTTTAGGTAAAATTATATTAAAGAAGTTAGATTTAAAATAATAAAATAATTAAAAATGGAGCAAATAAGAACGATACCAAAAGATTTACTATGTATTATTCCGAAATTTGAAGGTGAAGAGGGCTTATTAAACTTATTTATAAAAAAGGCCCAATATATATACAACGCCTTTTCACCTCCGACGACAACTTCTCTCGCACAGAAAACTTATGTTTTTCACGCAATTTCAAGTCGAGTCACAGGTAGAGCAGCAATTCTCCTAAGTGAAAGAGAGGACGTGAATTCTTGGGAGAAATTACAGGAAATATTAATTCAACATTTTGGCGATCCAAGATCTGAGGAATGTATTGCGATAGAACTAGAACAACTAAAAATTAAGCCCGTCGAATCCTACATCGACTTTTGCCACCGAATCCAACACACGCGCAGTAGCTTATTCGCGAAGGTCAACTTACTTTCGGATGAAGGTGTGAAAGCTGCTAAAATGATAGTATACAACAATTTGGCACTAAATGTTTTCCTGTATAACTTAACAGAGGATTTGATCCGCATCGTACGCCTCAAGGGGTGTACAACCTTGGAAGCCGCTTTATGTATAGTCACCGAAGAAGTCAATTTTATGAATCAATACAACGCAAGAAACAAAATGCGCACAAATTCCACCCCTCAGGCATTCAAACCGCTAGTAGCAGCAGCACCAACCCCGAACTTCAGATTTGGTATTCCGCATGGTATTTCCCAATTCGGTCAAAACAGAGTCCCGACGCCTAATCAAAATCTGAGACCGAGCGTTCCACAACAACAACCTCAAGGTTATAGGTTCGTCCCACAAAATCAGCCCACTGGATTTAGATTTAACCCAGCACCCCAACAAAACTTTAGATTTGGCATCCCGAGACAACAGCCAAATTTCAACTATGGCACTCCTCAGCAAGGCTATAGGCCACCATTCAATAACGGCATCCCTCAGCAAGGCTACAGGCCACCATTCAATAACTTTAATAGACCACCACCGCCTCAAGCAAATGTACCCCAACACAATTTCAAATTTGGAATCCCCAATTCCCAGACACAGGCCCCGAAACCGCAAGAAAACACAGACGTCTCCATGCGCACGGCGCGCCCATTTAGACAAAATATGCTAACAGGCACTTCACCAAACGCTGTGGAAAATGACGACCCCTTCTACAGCACCGAACAAATTGATTCACCCCCCGATCAGTATAGCGACCCCAACTTTGACTATTGCAACGAAAATTATTCGTACAATTTAGAATTGCCAGAAATTCAGCCTTACGACGAAAATTACGAAGCATGTACAGAACAAAGCAGCGCAGAAAATTTTTATGTTCTGGCCTCGAGCCTCCATCCCAAATAATACAAATAAATTGTGATTCTCTGTTAAAGCTCCCACACATTAAAATACCAGAAATAAAAGCCCGATTTATGATCGATACAGGCAGCACCCGGTCATTTATTAGCCCCGCAAAAGTCAAAGAATATTTCCAAAATTACCAGTACTACGAACCATTTGAAGTAGTCAGTACTCATGCCCGTAGTCAACACAACGAAGCTATTTACATCCCAATGCTGAAAACCTTCAAAAATTTAGGACACCACAAATTCTATGTATACGATGTAGACAGTCGATATGACGGCTTGATTGGCTCTGACCTTCTAAAACAACTCGAAGCAAAAATTGATATGAAAAATCAGGTCCTACAAACACCTACCGCAAATATACCTATAATCTACAACCCGCCGTATGAAATAACAATAGAACCAAGGACAGAGACGCGAGTGAAAGTACCAACTGATCTACAAAATGGCGAGGCCATTATCGACTATGTTGATTTTGGACAAGACGTAAGAATGCCATGTGCTTTAGTGTCGTGCAAAGATTCATTCGCGTATACCATCATACAAAATGCCTCTGAAGATAGGGTAACCATGACTTTTTCGAAACCACTGAAAGTGAGTAAGTATGTAAGAGAAGAATGTACAGTGAATGTGACGATGAATGAATGTGAGATTGACGAATTGCTGAAACAAAATTTGCGAAAACTACGTTTAGAACACACCAATCAGGAAGAAAAACAGTGCATAGAAAAGCTATGCTACGAATACAGAGACATTTTCTACAGTGAAGATATACCGCTTTCCTTTACTAACGGGGTTAAACACGAAATAAGAACAAAAAATGAAGACCCCATATACATTAGACCATACCGACACCCTCCGACTTATACCGCGGAAATACAAAACCAAGTAGAAAAGTTACTCAAACATGATGTCATTCAGGAGTCACACTCCCCATGGAGCGCACCAGTACATCTAGTTCCCAAAAAGACCGACGCCTCCGGAGAAATTAAATTCAGAATGGTTATCGACTACCGACGTTTGAATGAAATTACCACCGACGACAAATATCCACTTCCCAACATTTCAGATTTATTCGATAAATTAGGCAAATCTGTATACTTTAGTACAATCGATTTAGCAAGCGGTTACCATCAAATTGAAGTTAAGGAAGAGGACAGGCAAAAAACTGCATTTTCTACACAATCCGGACATTACGAGTTTACCCGAATGCCGTTTGGTCTTAAGACGGCTCCCGCCACATTTCAGCGAGCTATGGATAACGTCCTGAGAGGTCTACAGGGCTTGCATTGCCTTGTTTATCTCGACGATATAATTGTCTACTCAGCAAGCTTACAAGAGCATATAGAAAAACTACGTATGGTTTTTGACAGACTTAGAACCACCAATTTGAAAGTAACCTTAGATAAATGTGAGTTCTTCCGCAAAGAAGTTCTTTACCTTGGCCATATGATAACGAAAGACGGCCTTAAGCCAAATAACGACAAAATTCAGGCAGTACTAAACTTCCCCATTCCGAGAACCACAACGGAAATTAAAAGTTTCCTGGGATTAGTCGGCTATTATCGAAAATTCATACAAGACTTTGCCAAAATAACTCGCCCGCTAACAAATTGTTTAAAAAAACGAAATAAGATTGAACTGACAGATGAATATGTAGCAGCATTTGAGATGTGCAAAGAACTACTAGTAAACGCCCCAATTTTGCAATTCCCGGATTTTGAAAAACCATTCATTCTCACCACAGATGCTTCCGATTACGCAATAGGCGCGGTAATATCTCAAGGCCCTTTAGGCAACGATAAACCAATAGCATATGCCAGCAGGACCTTAAACGACGCCGAATCGCGGTACAGTACCGTGGAAAAGGAATTACTTGCAATAGTGTGGGCGGTCAAACATTTTAGACCCTACCTCTATGGTAGACGTTTCACTATATATACAGACCATCGACCCCTAGCCTGGCTAAACAACATGAAAGAGCACAATAGTAAATTGACACGCTGGAAACTCAGACTATCAGAATTTGATTATGACATTGAGTACAAAAACGGAAAACAAAATGTTGTCGCCGATGCCCTGTCCCGAATTAAAGTAAATGCCGTAGACAGCGACGACATATCCATGAAGGTCAATGTTGATGAAGATAAATTACAAAAAGAAATAGATGAAGTAATGAGAGAAATTGAAATATTGCAGAGGTTGCAGCAAAAACCAAACGAGGAAAATAACAGCACCATAATCTTATCATCAGACTCGGAGAAAACTGTGTCAGTAATACCTCCCCATGACACAAGATCACCCTTCTCTATACCATCCCCAACTAATAGCACCGTCTCGGCACAACTAAGTTCCCAAACGGAACATTCAGTTTTTGACACAGACACGACAGGAATTCCTATTTTACATGAAGCCATAGATACTAAGCCCAATCAAATATTAGTACATACTTGGTTTAGAAATGAACTTGCCGTAAAAGATATATCCAGACCTAAACAAAAAATTTTAGAGGCCCATCTACCATTGAATAAGCCACATTTAGTCAAACAATTTCTGAAAGAATATATTAAACCGAAAACTAAATATTTCATATATTTCGAAGATAAAATTCACCGGAAACAGTTCGCAGAAGCTACGATAGCTCTTTTCAAAAAGAATACAGTAAAAATTTTGGAATGCACAGAAAGAGTAGTTTACGTGGAAAATGAAGACGAGCAGAAAGAAATAGTAAAGAAGTATCATGTAGGAAAAACTTGCCACCGAGGTATTAAGGAGACACTAATCCACATCAAACGAACATATTACTGGACTAATATGGAACTCACCGTAGCAACAATAATAAACTCTTGCGATAGCTGTAAAATAATGAAGTACGACAGGAAGCCCTTAAAACCGGAACTACAATTAACCAAAACTCAGACGAAACCATTTCAAGAACTCTTCATAGATGTATTCGGAATTGATGGAAAAACCTACCTAACAATAGTAGATGCTTTTAGTAAACTAGGACAGGCAATGGAAATAAACAACAAAACCACACCAGAAGTAATAAGAGCTCTTCTCAAGTACTTTTCTATATATGGAGTTCCACATAGAATAAGTGCAGACTCAGGCGCGGAATTCAATAACGATCTACTGAAGGAAACCTTAAGTTTCTATAAAATAGACCTACACATCGGCACCCCGCACAACCCCAATTCTATGGGGATTGTTGAACGGTTCCACTCGACCATAATAGAGATTTACCGATTGGCAAACTATGAACACAAATTTACTGACGCGGCATCAGTAATGACATATGCACTTTTATCCTATAATCAGACTATACATAGTACAACTGGTTTAACCCCCTTTGAAGTTGTCTTCGGTCACACCGAAGCTATGAGCCCTTTTAACGTAGAATTCAATAAAGACTATACCCAAAAACTAGTCCAGGATCATAAAAAACGCACAAAATACTTATATGAGTACTTAACTAATAAGGCGATAGAAAAGAAAGAGAAAATCAAGGAAAAGCATGGAGGTGAAAAACATTTTAATGTACACGATGGAGATACAGTGTATGTGAAAGGCGTAAATGACAGAAGGAGCAAAGACAAACCACGTTACAAAAAAGCGGAAGTAACAGGAGAAATAGTTAGGAATATAGTACCAGTTAATATTAAGGGCCGTGAAACTAAAGCACCTATAAAGGATATAAAACGTCCTTCACAGGTTCGTCCTGATCCTGATGCAGACATCAGCAGGCCTGGCCCTTCTTCTTCAGCGGATTGACCGCAACCCTGGGATTCTCCCAATAAAGGAAGGCCAGGCACTCATTAGTAATGATAAGTGGACTTTAATTAAGATTTTAGACCTAAGTTTAATTCGCGAAGATTTAGAATTTAATGTGAATGGGTATGCGATCCTAAACAAGCACGTTTCCAATCATTTCGAAAAGAAATACATTTTCCCGGAAATTAGTGACGTTAAACTCAGACTGATTATGTTAGAAATTTGACAGTGGAAAAACTCAATCAACTCTTACCACCAAAGAAAATCAAACGCGGTATTCTAAATCCTCTCGGTTCTATAATAAAGCTAATTTCAGGAAATCTAGATAACGACGATGCCATAAGGTATGAGACGCTAATTAACAACGTAAAAGTAAAACAGAATGAAAATGATAAGAAGGTCACAGTGATCGCTGAAGTGTTGAAGACATTAGTAGATATTACCAATAGCACTAAATACAATTTCATCCAATTAGACAAAGCAATCTGGGACATTAGAAAACAATTAAATGATACAAACCAAAACCAAAATGTGCTAAGACTATATAATGTTTATAATTTATTTTTGCATAACTTCCAAACGCTTTATGCCAAACTGGATGAGATTGAAACAACAGTTGCATTTAGTAAATTAGGAATGCTGCATCAAGCAGTTATTGATACAAATGAATTACTTGTAATGCTCCAAAATATTGAAAAACAAAATCGGCTTATTTTTCCTGTTAAGGCCGAAAACATATTAAAATTAGAACAATGTATTGACTTAAAAGTTTACATAAAGGAAAATCAAATAACGTTCATTTTAGACATACCCCTAGTTGATAGTGATATGTATATATATTACAAAATCCTTCCCTTGCCTATAACCAATGTTCTCAATCAAACTTGCCTCATCCTACCCAAGTTCCCTTACCTCTTAGCGAAAGGGTTGAAAACTGTGTCGCTCCACCGCCCTTGCAGAGAAATAGATGACTTCCTGTTCCTGTGTGAAGAAGACTTCACATCATCCCTCGTGAAAGACGAGTGCGTCACCGATCTGATAACTTTTGCTGATAATACGACGCAATGTATTCCGATTCCAGTAAACATAGAAAACGTCAAGGTTGAAAGGATACAACCTGATAGATGGATGATTTACACAAAGTCAAGCCTAATACTAACCCAGATCTGTAAAGAAGAAAACACGTATCGCCACATCTATGGAACATATATCCTGACTATCGATGACGACTGTGAAACCGAAATAAAAGGAATAAAATTAAGAAAACGCCAAGGCAGTACACAAAAGATTTACTTATCTGCCCTGCCAATTATCAACCTGCCTGAGATACCCATGCCTGTAAGGACATCTTCCCCGGAAATTGGTCCTGTCAACGTGGACGACGTAGAACTGTCAAATCTGCAACATCTGACTGAAGTTTTAACAAAAAGTGAAAGTGTAAGTGAAAATTTTAGTGAAAATCGAGGCATTATTAACGCGAACGATATGAGTATCGGTACATTAGTTTTATATGTAATCCTAGTTTTAGTCATTGTATTTTATGTTAAGAAAATGATTGTAAATCGAAATTCTCGGATTCACGCATGTTCACCCGATAATTTCGAAATGAGGGAGGGAGAAGTTACGCATTCCGGTACACCGAATAACACAATACAAGTAGCAGCGTAGACTGCTGACTAAGCGTCTGGGCCCCTGTTGCACCGGAATGCACAACGAGATAAGAGAGTTCTCGAGTAGAATTAAATAATTTTTAAGAGCATTAATTAAGTTACTCTCAAGTGTATCGGACACAAATAAAAATTGTATTTTTTAAAAAGTATTTTTCTGGTTCTTCGATTTTGACTAGCTACTGAATTATTTACTACATTATCGGATATGTTTGATCCTGACTGAACACAGACATCATCAATAGGGAGGAAAGATCGAAGAAAGTGTTGCCATTTCGTAAAATTCATTTTAAAATTTCTCTAATTGCTTGTCAACAACTCTGAAGAATGAAACCTATGGAAGTGACATAACTAGGAAAAAGTCTGCCTAACTCCACAACAAAACACAGCAGACTCGGGATTTACCATTCTAAAATTTGTAACGAAAGTTCTGAAACGAAATTTGTAACGAAAAATCCAAGGCGCTATAATTATGTTTCAAAAATATAAAGCGCTTGGGCCATGACTATGTATGGTATATGATTTGTTAGTCATTGTTTATTTTATTTACTTGCTTTAGTCGGTTTTTAAATTAGCAGGTCCAAAATAATCGCAACGTCGTTTGTTTGTAACAATTTTTATTCACATTATTCGGTTGACAAATTTTACAGTAAATCACACAGAGGGAACCATCTTGGAAAAAGTAAAAGACCTAAGACAATGTTGCCATAGACATAATATAAATTTCACTGAACTTGACTGACAAACTCTGGGATCTCAACAGTTTATATAATTATCCTCACCCGCAAGGAACGTGATAAAAATTCTTATAATATTCCAATCATGGATTGTATTCTCTTAAAGTGTATTCTCTTAAGTAGGTATGTATTCGACACCAGTTTCACCGATCGTGAACCAACTCATCCAACAACTCTTCCTGTAAAAACCTACCAATAATACTAAAACTAAACGACACTAGGGCAAAACCACGCTAAACCAAGAACCAGACCGTTTCAGTCGGAATTGTTATAGTCACCTAGAAATGAGACTGGGACTTCGTTTACTTTAGTAATGGAAAACGATGTAAAAGGGTAGGTTTTTTTCTCTACTAAGCTGCATATGGCTATTTTAGATAGGTAACATCGTATGTGTATGAAAAAGCAATCAATCAAAAGCGATACTATACTTTTGCATAATTACTATTTTGTATTTTTTATTCAATAGCAATAACAAATCCAACAATATTGGGTTGAAAAATGGTATTTCCTAGCCATGAACATTTTAAATTATCGACTTTGCGTTACTTAGAGGCCAAATTAGACCTATGTTAAGTCATGCCCAGTTCAAAATCGTAGTAGGACGCCTAAAAATTCATCGACAGTTTTGTATGAAAGTCGTTTATCCTTAAAGGTTGAAAATTGCAAAACTTTTCTGTTTTTGACGTTTATCTAAATTTTTATCTATCGATTATACTCCGCGTTATCAGGATGCAATTGAAATCAATGAACGATTAGTGATAGCATGGAGTACATATAATGTATTGTGATAGCGTCTGGAGAATAATATTCATTAAATACCATTAAAACCTTATTACCATCATTCCAGTTAATCTGCATCTTCAACAAACTATACCGTTTGAAGATGATGTACTTTAAGAAAATTACGCCGGATATAAACACTTTTGCATTCATAATAATGCCGAATTCCGAATTGCCGAATTCATAATAATAATAGTTAATTATAAGGAGAATTCTGTGTAGTTAATATAGAAGTAGGAATCTGAAGTGTAATCTTTTTATTTTATTACGTCATACATATTATGCACGTCTTGTGGGCTTGACATTTGTCTTGTGACATTTGGATTATGGTCTCTGGGTTATTAATCCTTGAATAAATCCAAAAGTTCGATTTATGTAGTAAGCTAAGTAGTTTAGGTACTTTTAGTTTGTGTATTTTATTTAGTTAATAAAGGCACTTGTTCGGTTTAAAAAAAACCTATGTAATGATAAGTTGTCTACGATTATTAAAGAACCACGAGCGATAATTATCATTTTAGCCCAACATGAATAACTTTTTACCAGCAACCACACCTCAAAGAAACGTCGAGGCTCGTGGTTCGTTAACCCCATCAAAGATAGGTATTAAGTTAAGTGTTAATATCTATATAAGTATGTATTTAAAAATATCTATGTACGTATATCAGTCTCTGGCAGCCATATTACAAGCTTTGCTTAGTTTGGGGTCAGATGACCGTGTGTGCAATAATGTCCCAGATATTTATTTATTTAGATATTTATTGCTCCGAGATTAGTTCGACACGAACGTACTTAAAGTAAGTGTTCAATATGAATGAATGAATATTCTTTATTGTCATACAGTTGCTTTCTTAACAATTACAAAATATAAAAAAGTAAACAAAGCTTCCATTATGGACTCGTCAACTTGCTACAATTTTAAAAAATATTATTTATATCACTCACAGAATTCTCCTTATAAATTATGTATTTGATATCACTGTATAACCATATTAGGCATTTGTTGTCTCCTTTAAAAAACGACAATATAAGGAGGATTTAATAAAAGTATCAATATAATTAACTTTACATCTGTCATTTTGGCTCATAGAAAACTACATGCTAATTGAAAGTGTTGGTTTGGGAACCTGGAGCAAAAAACAATACAGAGTTTAAGAAAACAAGGATAATAGCACATGGCTGAAAGATTGGATAATTAATTTATTTTATTTCTATAATATCCTTAACTATTGTCAAATAAGTGTAGTAAACAAAATAGAAAAAAAAACATCATCTGCAGCCATAAGACGTTCACTGCTGGATAAGTCTCCCCTTAGAAAAGGTATGGGTTGCCATAATCCCGCCCGCATAATCACTCTTGGCAGGCAGCTTGACTTGGGCTTGGCAGCTTTTTTTTATTTACCTGCTGTAAAACCGTTTCTTTGCTGTTTTGAGATATTGCGGATATGTTTTTTTGTACCTAATTCATCTCTTGTAACGCTCACAACAACAGCTAAAATCTTTCTTGTATCACAAAACAACAAAATCTACATCATCATCATCAGGCGGAAGACGTCCACTGCTGAACAAAGGCCTCCCCCTTAGACCGCCACACCGACCGACAACTTGCCACTTGCATCCACCGTTTGCCCGCGACTTTCACAATATCGTCGGTTCACCTTGTTTGAGGCCTGCCTGCGCAGCGTCTTCCAGTTTATGGTCGACTTTCTTCCCCATCGGTTATCGGTTCGCAAAATTTTTGTAGTGGTAGGGCTCTTCTGCAGAGTCCGCCTGGGGCAGTACCACACCTTTGCCAGTTATGCAACCGCCAAGCAGTAGTGCTCAAACATTACTGTGTTCCGGATTGAAGGGCAATGTTTCCAGCGTAATTACTGGGCATTAAAAGATTAACATCTAATATCTCATGGTGACAAGCGCAGTGCATTGCCACTCATGGTTTTGAACTGTTGAAGTTCAAGATTCTGAATGGCACTGAGCTGTTATGGGCAGGCGTGACGCTTAACATCAGGTGAGTGACTTACTCGTCTCGTCGCCAAATACATTAAAAAAAATAAAAACTACATACAGTTTAATAAATTTGCAATGTGTATTTTTCTGGCGTCAGGTTAAATTTGTACAATATATTTACCCTATCTATTTTCACAGCTGTATCTTCCTTGTTCAGTGTGAACATATGGCTCGTGGCATTGAAACATTGCTGTGACGAATCTGATTAAGTGTTCGAACTTCTCGCTGTCGTCGTATTGTTTGTACACTTGTACTCGACCCGAGACGATTGAACAACCACGATTCTTCATTTCAAGGACTTTATTGTGTTATTGGCTTGACTTTGACGTCGACAAGGAGTGTTTGGCGGGATCATGAAGAAGTCATGTCGCGCTATGTATTATTTTCCAATACTTGTGTTATATCGAGTGTTAATGCATAAAAATGGTGGATTTTTATCTATTAAGTTTTCCTGAAAGTGTACGAGTGTTGGTGAATAGTTTAATGGTGTGAAACGTGACTCTTACTGTTGTTTCCTAAGCTCCATACAATCCTCTAGTAAAATCTCCACCACTTTACTGGGGCATGACGTGGACTTCACCGTGACCGTGTCATAAGCTCTTTAATCATTTACATATAATACTTGACTAAGTCTACTAATATCACTTTTCTATTTTGTGAGTGGAAGGCACTGGATCCCACGACACAGGACTCATCCTAGTGTGGGGCACGGGGTTCGTCTAACAAAAAAAAAACATTGTTTTGTGCATCTAAATAAATAAATAAATAAACTTACTTTGCTTCACTTATTTTAGACTATGACTGAGACTTATTTGAATTGTGAAATATTTGACTTCACTTGCAATATTACAATACTTAATGATCAAACGAACTTACTTGTACGTGAAGTTCGATCATAATTATATGATCAGCTTAATTCGAAGCGATTTTTTACATATTGTAGTCCTGTCTCCACGTCACAGCCTTGCACGGTATGTTTAAAGATTATTTTTTCTAAACGTGGCAGCACTGTCTTCCAATTCCGGTCTCTCAGTTGGGAGTATGCCGCCATCTTACTTCATTTAGTTTAAAGAATAAGAAAATAAATAAAATATTTAGTGGCATGGGGTAGGGATAGAAATCGTTTTCTGGGGGGGTTATTATAAATCGCTTCGAATTAAGCTGATCATATAATTATGATCGAACTTCACGTACAAGTAAGTTCGTTTGATCATTAATTATATTTCTCAGCTTAATTCTTTGCGATTTTTTACATATTGTAGGATGTTCAGAGAAAATTAATTAAAAATATTTAAATCATTTATTTTCTTTTAGTGTAGTACCCTTATTTTATAATTATAATTGCTCTTATAGAATTTTATTTATAATTGTAGTTATGTACTATTATGAGAAAGAATTGCTCTAGCGAATTGGGTTGATTCATCTGTAACTAGATTTCTATTGTAAAATTTTGCAAATACAGAAGATGAGTTACTCCATCCTGCTGTCTTTCTAATCATTTCTATATTTATGCCTAACCTATTAGCTGCAGAGGTAGCCGCATGCCGAGCACTATGCGCGCTGAAAATAGTTGTATCAATGCCACTTTTGTCAAGTATGTCTTTAATCCAGTGACTTAGCGTTTGAGAAGTGACTTTGCCGTGTGGTTTTCTATAACTGATAAATAAGTGATTGTGACTATTAGACCGTAAAAAACGAGTGTTTTCAATATAAGCTAGAAGAGTTTTCGCCGGACAGATTTCAGGTCTATCAGTAAAAAATGGCAATTGTAATACGGGTTGTGGCGCATTTAATCGGGATGTTTTTATCAGATCTAGAATTGTAATACTAATTTTCGAATCAAATATTTGAATGCTATTTAATTTAATAAGAGACAACGTCTGTACTCGGTGTGCGGTTACCAAAGCTAACAATGTGACAGTCTTTTTTGAAAGTATTTCTAAGCTTAAATTATCATTGGGCCAGTGTCGACTTAAATAGCTTAATACGTGGTTTGGATCCCAGGTTAAGTTATATTTTGGAGTTGGAGGCTTAAGTCTATAAACACCTTTCATGAATCTTTTTAGCCTTTCATCATTAATGTTAGACCCCAAAAGTAACAATAATGCAGATTTATATGAATTGACTGTACCATAGCTAGCACCATTCTCAAAAATTGTAGTTAAGAAATTTATGACAGCCGTGACAGAACAATCTAAATAATCAAAATTATTTTCCCTACAGTAACATATCCAGGCTTTTATGCATCCATCATATTGTTTATACGTATTATCCGATAGAGATGCTAATATAATATCGATTGATTTTGGTGTCATAGATTTGTTTAGTAAAGCGTTCCTGATAACTTGACGGCAACCAGGATAAGCGTCTTGTGTAGCTTGTGGGGTAATCTGAAAGGAGATTTTAGTAATTTTATATCCGGGCCAAAATGTAATGAATCGGATACGGCAATTTTTTGCAGAATTGGAAACCAAGGTTGAGTGGGCCAATGCGGGACAACTACTATACCTTCAGCTTTGTCATGAATAATTTTTTGTAACATTTTTAAAATCATCGAAAATGGTGGGAATGCATAAAAATATACATCAGACCATGAAATTGTAAAGGAATCTATAGCAAATGCATCTGGATCATTTTTCCATGATGCATACATTGGACATTTAGTGTTACATCTACTAGCGAATAAATCTATACTAGGCTGCCCGAAATTCTTAATTATTTTTTGATATGCTATATTTGATAGTTCCCACTCTGTGTCAAGAAATCTTTTACGAGACAACGAATCTGCTTCAAGATTATCCTTGGTGCTGATGTATGATGCGAATACTATTAATTTACGACATATGCACCACTCCCAAATGTCTCTAGCTACTTCATTCAGATGAGGAAACTGAACGCTTCCCATTCTATTTATGCACGAAATTGCAGTTACGTTATCAATACGTATCAAGATTTCACAGTTGTAAAAATCTCTGGCAAAAACCTTAAGCGCGAAAAAAGCTGCTTTTAATTCCAGAATATTTATATGTAAATGCTTCTCATTACTTTTCCAAAACCCATGGGATTCTCTATTTTCACAGTAAGCACCCCAACCAGTTTTTGAAGCGTCTGAAAATATCTCCACCTTAAATGTATTAAATCGGAATGGATTACAAACTGTATCTATTTGTTCAATCCACCATCTCATATCACTTTTTACCGCAATAGGTAAAGCAATCGATTGCTCATAATCCGGATTATCGAGTAGGCATAGATATTTTAGACGCTCAAATGATTTGGTGTATAACCATCCATACTGTACTGCTGGACATGCTGAGGTCAATAGACCTAAAAATCTTGCGTAATCCCTTAATTTACAATTCTTTACAGTATTAAAATGTTCTAGGCGTTCCCTAATTTTATCTCTTTTATTATCAGGTAATTTAAGTAATATATTTTTGGAATCAAATATAAAACCTAGATATTTACATTCCATTTTCGGTTTCAAGCAGCTTTTATCGTGATTTATTATGAAACCAAGATTTTGTAAGAAATTCTTTGTAAATATTACATTTTGTTGACACTCATCATAATTTCTCTCTATGCAAAGTATATCATCTAAGAAAATAGCTGACGTAAAGTTTTTTGATCGTAAATACTCCATGACCGGTTTTAGTAATTTGGTAAAAACAAAAGGCGCCGTTGATAAACCAAAAGGTAAACAGTTAAATTCATATAGAATATTATTATATTTAAACCGAAGATATTTTTTGTAGTCATTATGTATAGGCAAAAAAAAAAATATGCGTCTTTTAAGTCAATAGTAGCCATGTGACAATTTTTAGTCCTCCATTTTAAAGTGGCACTTCCTTATAAATTTATTCAAGCACTTCAAATTTAGAATAAAACGCTTATCACCGTTTGGTTTCGTTACTAAAAATATAGACGATAAGAACTCTTGTTCAGCATGATTACATTTAGAAATGGCGTTTTTACTTAATAAAGATGCAATTGCGGTATTAAAGTCCTCGTGATCCTCTTTATTTTTTGGGTAAACATTAGGACTATCATTACGAAATGGTGTTGAGTGAAATGGAATCTTATAACCTTGTAGCCACTGTAAGATGATAGGATCATCAGTAATTTGGCGCCATTTTGTAACAAAGTGACGAAGCTGACCTGAGTATTGTACCTCGTTCAATATCTCCTGATGGATCTCGCGGCCTGTGGACGCTCCGCCGTCTCCCGCTGTTGAAAGCTGCTCCTTGTGACCGGCGGCCGGTGTGCAGGCCGCGGTTTCCCTGCATCTGGTCTGGACGGCATTTTCCGAGGCAGGGTTCTCCAGTTTAAACGTTTGTCATTTTTGTTGTTTTTAATAAAATTATTTTTATTAAATATCTGAGACTTTCCATTCCTTATAGGTTTTAGATCTGTGCTTGACTTCTGGACAACCTTGGCTGATTTCAGTTTTTCGGATAACTGTTCACCGAATAATAAAGAGTCCCTTTTGGAGTCTGTTAAAGTCTCTCTTATCTCAGGTTTGATCGATGATATTACGAACCCACGTCGTGTTTTCGTCTCGGCGTTATGACTATCGCATATCAGCCGACATGCATCACTAATAGGTTTAAGAATTTTTGTGTGGTCTGCTTTTGCAAAAATTTGTTGGACTGCTTGTCCTAGTGCAGCTACTGCGATGCCAAGTTGCCTTTGTTTTGACATCATAGCTGTGTCTCTGTTGACCATTGGATCCGCCAAGGCGGCTTTTACCTCTGGATTTAATGTTGGCGCCACTAGTAAAGGACAATTTTCTGGGGTTAAATATTCTATAAGAATTTTTTCTTTTACTTCCTTCGTAAGGCCTTTTGCTAGTATATCTTGCCATCTTAAGGCCAAGTCTTTATGGACTGCTTTTCCGAATTTAGTATCCGGTTTTGGGGCATCGCCAAGTAATGCGAGAATTTCATCATCAAGCATTTCATCGTCAATCTCAGCAATAACGGGCTGCGACGGGCCGGGTTGCGTATCAGGCGCCGAGGCACTTGACGAAGCGGGTATCTGGTTAGGCGATAGAGCGCGCGACGGGCCAGGTGAAGGACTGGGCGGCGGCGTTCCGGCCGCGCGGTCGGGTGAAATCGAGATCGTTCGTGACGGATCCGTTGTACGATCATCGGCGGATTCTGGAACGAATGTGTCAATTTTTTGAGCACATGGAGGGTAGATTTAAAAGATAACCCAAGTCAGGCGATGCCTCGCATCATAAAATGTGCTTACGAAAGGAAATATTACGTGACAGTAGTAACCCTTCATGGTAGTACGCATCACATTTCCTTTTCTTTGGGTATGACAATACCGGAGAAGAAATATAAGTAGTGACAGTAACAACCCTTCATGGTAGTACGCATCACAATTCCTTCTAGTTATATTAATAAATGCACTTAATAAAAAACCAACCTTCTGGATCACTTTCTGATGAAATAATTCGACGTCGACGCTTTTCTAATTTCTCTTGAAGTCTTCTTATCTTAGATTTAATTTTTTGTTCACTTCTTGTAGTTTTTCTTTTCCCCATGATCTTCTTTTATTTTACTGCTGATTAATGTGCGAAGGCTATGAGCACGGAAACACGAATGAAGTAAGATGGCGGCATACTCCCAACTGAGAGACCGGAATTGGAAGACAGTGCTGCCACGTTTAGAAAAAATAATCTTTAAACATACCGTGCAAGGCTGTGACGTGGAGACAGGACTACAATATGTAAAAAATCGCAAAGAATTAAGCTGAGAAATATAATGGACACTGGCTAAATACACAACTTGTGGAGTCAAAACATAGAGAAAAGACAAAATTAAAAATGTAATTCCTTTACCAAAAACGATTTTTCTCATGGATCTATTTTTCTTTTAGGCTGTAGGCATTTTTTCCAAGGGCCTCATAATATAAATAACAGTACTTACAATGTAAAGCCGTATCGAATTGTTACAAGTATAACTTCTCGATATGAACTCGTTAGAATGAGATCACGACTTATTGAGAAAAAACCGAGGTCAATGGATTGAGATTACATGTCTGATGTTATGAATAGGCTTAGTAAATTGAATTTTATTAAGTACGATACCATTAACTAAATGAATTTGTATTAACTATTAGTTAACTATATAACTACTGCATTAACTGTATAAATAGTAAAGTGAGTGTTCGGTTAGGATATAATTGCAATAACAACCAACCATGGTAGTGTTAGGGCTTTTCTGCAGAGTCCGCCTGAGGAAGTACCACTCCTTTGCCGGTTATTTAACCGTCAAGCAGTAGTGTGCAAACATTACTGTGTTCCAGATTGAAGGGCAATGTTGCCAGCGTAACTACTGGGCACAGAGATTTAACATCCAATATCTCAGGCTGACGAGCGCAGTGCATTACCGCGCATGGTTTTGACCTGTTGTGGTTCAAAATTCTGGGTGGCACTGAACTGTTATGAGCAAGCGTGGAGTTTAACATCATCTGCTTGTCTTGTCACATATTTCATTAAAAAAACATCATTAATAACTTTTACTATGAGTCCAATCGAACTCATAAATCGCTAGAAGAAAAATCAAAAAACAGCTGTTCCCTAAAAAAACTCATTCCTCCACGACAAAATGTACGGATCACTTGTTTTTTCCCGCCGCTTTAGTGTTAGTTCCGTAAATTCTGTTCAAAATGGTACAACGATATCCAAGATGTCCGTCGTCAAACCATCACACTACTATTATAAATGCGAAAGTTTGTGTGTAAGTATGTAAGTGTGTTTGTTCCCGTTCAACTCTGTAACGGCTGAAAGGATTTGGATGAAATTTAGTATGGAGTTATACCCTGGAGCAACATAGGCTACTTTTTATCCCGAAAATTTAACCACTTCTGTAGAATAACTTGTGAAACACCGGGCCTCAGCTAGTAGGTACTTAATATTTATTAAAATCAATGATACGTTATTTAATTTTTTAATTTTTAATTTCAAAATAATTTTGAGCCCTCAAATTAAATAAATATTTTACATAATAAAAAAAAAAAAAAAAATACGTAAATACAATTGATTAAAGTAAATTTAAGTAGTTAGACTTTTACTAAAGCCTTGGATAGATATATTTCGCGAATTCCAGTTTGGATTCTCAATCCTCACACACGTGTTATTGTAGATGGTTTAAATTTTGTTCAAGATAATAGGCAAAATGATTTTATATGTATAGGAAATGCTTGTATGCTAAAACTGACAAGTGCCTTGTCAGTTTTTAGTCGCGCAAGAAGACATGATATTTTTTTTTTATTGGCAATGTGGAAAATTCAAATCGTCACCATAACTACGAAATTTCGGAGGAAAAACAAAATTAATAAAGCAAAGTCACGGTGATCGACGTTTTCATGTGAAAGTGCCGTGAAAAATAAACGAACTAAAACAGTTCAGTTTTTCTGTTTGTAAATGTTTTTTTTAATTTAGTTTTTGCTGAGTACCGTGTCTGTTTAGTGAAATTCGTCCGCTGCTTACCTGAAACAACAAAAAGATAAGTTACAATGTGAAAATCTAATTACAAAACTAAAGGTAAAAACACTTAAATGTTCTTAATTATATAAAGGTGCCGTTAAAATGTTCAAGCGTGAAAACTTGCAGCAAGCTTTGCTTGGAAGCAAAAAGCTTTAACTAAAAACATGAGTACAGTTTGACATCAAGCAACTCGGTTTAATAAAGAGGCCAAAATCACACTAATATTATAAATGTGAAAGTTTGTGTGAAAGTATGTAAATATGTAAGTATATAAGTGTGTAACGGCTGAACGGATCCGGATGAAATTTGGTATGGAGGTAGCTTATTCCCTGGATTAACACATAGACTACTTTGATTTGATTTGATAATTATTTTTCGGACGTTTCATACTAAATTTGACTATACTAAGGGCTTCTTTGTGGCCATCACTGGTAGGATGTCATATGGAACTGAAACTGCTGACCTTTTGAACAAACTCAGAGTCGCACAGCGGCCAATGGAGAGAGCTATGCTCGGAGTTTCTTTGTGCGATAAAATTCGAAGTCACCGCCATATCTCTCAAGGTTTGCAAGCTGAAGTAGCAATGGCCAGGCCACTTCGCTCGAAGAACCGAACCAATGGGTAAGAAAGGTTCATAAGAGACAACCACGAGCTGAAAGACGCAGCGTAGGTAGGCCTCCTACTAGATGAACTGACGACATTTTGAACGTCGCGGGAAACCGGTGGATGCAAGTTGCAAATTGTCGTTCAGAGTGGCGGTCTAAGGGGGAGGCCTCTGTTCAGCAGTGGACGTCTTCAGGCGTTGATAAAGGGCCTTTTATATTATATCCAAGTTAACTCAAGTTTTTGAGTACGTATGATAGTACGCACAAAAATATCATGCGAAATGACTGTCTTTCGAAGGAAATACCAAACAAAAGTAACATTTTTGAAATAATCATATCATTCGCTAACGCAACGAGTGGTTTGAACCATTTACTTCTATCAATAGAAAGTATTTCATGTCTCATGATATTTTCGTGCGTCATATCATACGCGCAATTCAAAAATGGAGCCCATGTCTTATTTCATTGAAAAATCCCATGACTTCTCATTTATGTAGTTTGAAACAGTGTTCTTCCACGTTTGTAACCTCATTGTTTTTGTAACACATCTTGCATTTCTCATCCTTGAAAACAGTCAACGCACTTTGCAGGAAAATTGAACGCTATATTTTTTTAACGTACTTGTTATTGACTACGTGTTTGGCCTCTACTGGCCACTACATTACCGGACTTTGACGAATGCATATGGAGTTGAGCCCTAAAATTTTCGACGTGAGGGTGACTAGCGCAAAGGTTTTTTTTTTTTTTTTTTTTTATGTTACTTGGTGACCAGACGAGCAAGTCGCTCACCTGATGTTAAGCGTCACGCTTGCCCATAACAGTTCAGTGCCACCCAGAATTTTGAACTTCAACAGTTCAAAACAATGCGCGGCAATGCATTGCGCTCGTCACCCTGAGATGTTAGATGTTTAATCTCTGTATGCCCAGTAATTACGCTGGTAACATTGCCCTTCAATCCGGAACACAGTAATGCTTGCACACTACTGCTTGGCGGTTGAATAACTGGCAAAGGTGTGGTACTTCCCCAGGCGGACTCTGCAAGAGAGCCCTACCACTACAAAGGTGCCGCTACGGTACAAACCTCGACTTGGGCCGTCACCCAGGAGGGGGAAATCCACAGAAGAGGAACATTTTTTACCTCTTCTCTCTTCTGTGGGGAAATCAGTCAGAAATCACCTGGAAGGGGCGTGCCCTGAGGCCCTAATGATGAAAATGATTTGGTTATTATCTGTTTGATTATCGGTTTGGTTATTATCTGTTTGATTATATGGAGAATCTAATCGATCGGACAGATCCTGGGACTGTTCGACCACGCCGGCGAGTTCGATGTATGTGCATTTGGTAACGGGCGACTATACCAAATACTGAATACTTCCTATTGAAAGGAGCTGTCGGTTGGTAAAAGCTATT
Source organism: Apocheima hispidaria (assembly GCA_947579745.1). Taxonomy (NCBI): domain Eukaryota; kingdom Metazoa; phylum Arthropoda; class Insecta; order Lepidoptera; family Geometridae; genus Apocheima; species Apocheima hispidaria. The sequence goes on along the minus strand of OX388157.1, from coordinate 4,258,591 downwards.
TTTCTAGCAAGCCCCTTTTTTACGCCGTTTTTTACCCTCTTTTAAAAGCAGTAGAAACAATAACTTTGCGGCTCCCCCGTCATAACAAAGGTGTGTCCGTCTGTCCATTCTCATTAACAAACAGCCTCGGATTAGCAACTACCCTCGGAAAATTCTATTAGTCTAAAATAGCTGGAAAAGCTTATATTTTATGGAGCTACTTTTTTTATTTTTTTTCTCTTTCCTCCTAAGAGGTTTTTGGCGTCGCACGTCTTATGCATTTGCCAGTGTCAAGTATACATAATATATTCTCAAGTTTTGTTAGATATTATCAAACAAGTCATAGTCACGGTCAAAGTCAAGCAAAGAAAGTCACGGTCAAGTCCAAGTCATGCCCCAGTAAAGTGGTGAAAACTTTACTAGAGCCTTCTATGGAGTTTTGGAAACAACACGAAAATTCACGTTTCACGACATTATACCATTCACCAACACTCGTGCTTTGGAAGCAACACGAAAATTCACGTTTCACGACATTATACCATTCACCAACACTCGTGCTTTGGAAGCAACACGAAAATTCACGTTTCACGACATTATACCATTCAACAACACTCGTGCTTTGGAAACAACACGAAAATTCACGTTTCACGACATTATACCATTCACCAACACTCGTGCATGTTTCACCGTTTTTACACATTAACACTCGAAATAACACAAGTTTTGGAAAATAATAAAAAGACGCGACATGATTTCTTCACGTTCCCGCCAAAACCCCCATGGAGCTACTTTAATACGTCCTATTTAAAAACCGCAGAGCGACGTCAAACAGTTTTGCAGTGTTTTGGTGTTTTTTTTAATACTTGACTGTTCCTGGAGGTAAAGCCATCAATTACGTTAATCCAGTAGCATTTCAGTCCAGAGTTCGATTCCAGCGCTTGAATGCTACTGGAATAATGTAAGGCGAGACCCCCAATCCAGTTACTGGGTTGGATCGGTCTCTGTATCGAGTGAATTCCAGTGCATGTTCACATAATACCAGTAGTATTCCAGAGCTGGACTGGAATGCTACTGGAATAATGTAAACATGTTTTTTTTCTCCTTTTTTCTATAGAATGTGTGGGTTTTCTTTCGCGTTTTCTTGGTTGGTCCAATAAATAAATATCTGGGACATTTTTGCACACACGGTCATCTGACCCCAAACTAAGCAAAGCTTGTAATATGGCTGCTAGAGACTGATATACGTACATAGATATTTTTTAAATATATACTTATATATATATTAACACCCAGACATAGAACAAACACAAATGTTCATCACATGAATGTTTGTCCTAGATGAGGATCGAACCCACGCCCCTAAACACAGAAGGTAGGTTCACTACCAACTGAGCCACCGGGGTAGTCAAGTAAAAGTTATTCGTAATGGCGAGTACAATGATATTCTATAATTATGTAGGTACGTCATCTCATCACGTGTTATGTATACCTGGTATACATTTGATAAATATCGATCCTACCATTCCAACCGCGATGAGCGGCGCCCTTGGCCCGTACCGTGAGGTGCTTATTGCGATGATTGTTAGGTTCAGCCGACGACGCTGCGCGACCACGAACCGTATGGCCGCGCGATAAGGTGTATGGTCGCACAGCGTCATCGGCTAAACCTAAACATCATCGCAATAACCACCTCACGGTACGGGCCCTTGCTTCACTTGCGCGCAAAATTCAATACATTTTCCCGAGAAAAAAGTAAACTATGTCTGTCTCCGATCCTTAAGCTATATATATGTTTATATTTAAGTTTAATTGTCTTTTGGTGTGTAATAAATCTATATTGTATTGTATTATATTGTATGTATATGCAAAAATTCAGGTTTAGCCGTTTAGTCGTGATAACGCGACAAACACCCAGACAGAGAGACTGTCTCTCTGTCTGGGTGTTTGTAACTGTGACATTTATAATATTAGTTAGGATAGTAGCGATTTTGTTTTTCATTTGCCATCTAAGGAAGTACAATGTGTGTATCATAGCAAAATATACAACTTGATCTTTCTTTCCTTCCAATTCCAATGTTCGAAGCTGTTGCTCTGTGATTGTACAACAAAATAGTTCGCTTATTCGTTCTCATAAGTACCAGTTACGAATATAAGTGAGATTTCTTAAGACCCTTTGAACCTTTCTAGTGGCAATCCAAGCGGACCCAAGGCCGCCTCCATTCACAGCAAGCACGCTAAAACCATTGAATCTTGTGGGAAAGTAAACATCTCCCTTTCTTGCTCGACCGGTCTTTTCGGAATAGGGAGATCCCGTTTCGCTATGAACGTAAAGGGGGATTGTCTGTATGGTTTGCTAATATTATTTTCAGATTGGCAGGTTGTTGATATGGATCAGGAAATTTCTTAATATTAACTTATATCATTAGCAGGTGTAAGTTTTGAAGAGCAATCTACTCCATCCACAGATGACACTAGACTCCGCACTCAGAACAATCGAAGCGCACATCGGTCTAAAACAACTATAAAAATTTAATGTCATTGGTTAATTGCCTGGCGTGTGCAGGCGTAACCTTGAGATAGCCAATAAAAACGCTTGGTCGCAGTCCACGTTCTCCTCCAAATCCACTTTTTATAGTTTTTCTTTCCCGTAATGCGGTATCTAGTGTGACTCTATCGTATATATCAGCTAGTCGATATAGTTATCGTATAAATACCTTTCCACCAAATTAAATAAATACACGGGCCCTAATCACACAGCTTCTTTAAAAATAACAAGTCAGAACAATCGAATTAGGCTCCAATACGCAATTACAAGTAAATTACAATTTATAATAAATTTGTCACAAAAAAAGAGATAGCGAATATATCTACGAGAGAAAAAGGGACACCTCTATATTTATCAGTCGCTCACGAATCGTTTGACATTCTAACATACGTCTGGCACTTATCACAGACTGAGAGACTGAAGCAAGGTGAGCTCCGGCGCTCACTTAATGAAAATTCTCTTACTTGGGCCCGTCCATTCATTTTACTTTGGTCGAAGTAAATACCTACAATTTCAGGCAAAAAATAAAAATCTGTCAAAACGTCAACATTCGTAAGACTATAAGAAATCGACACAGAGTAAATAACAGTCAGTAAGTAAAAGTCTTCTTCCTAAAAATTCACTGAACATTCAATCAGGGCTGGAATTATAATTTTTATTGAGCTTTTATCCCCACAGAAACATTTATTTATCTTTCTCATTTACTGTGCTAATATTTACACGTCGTTCCACAATATTTTACAGGGTTTTATATCTTGTATTTTTTGCGAAGAGAGAAGCACTTTCTCAACGGAAATGATATTCGTATCACGTGGAGTGCCAAAAATGGTAAGATTTATTAACGTACCAGTAACAGGTAAAGGGAGGCTTAAAAACGAGTCTGTTGTGAATCACGAGAGGTGACAAGCGATGAAAAATATTACATAATGAGCCGTTTCAGGGAGAAAAAAAACTAGTTCCGACGGACTGGACAGATGGCGTTACTTGTTAGTAGGTTTGGCTCCATACGTTTGTGATTTTAGTCAGTATCAAGTTGAACTAATATTTCAATTTAAGTAGGTAAATAATTATAGTTCAAACAAGTCAGAATTACGGCTTTTAAAAGACATTGCTGATTTGGGTATGGCGATCTGACAAAACAATCTTACAACTGAATTAGCAACCCCATCTAGTTAGGTTTGATGGAACCGATGCTTATTTTCTTGACATTTTAAGAAGTGAGCTAAGTCGTGGTAGTTTAGTAGGAGGTCTCACATTCGTGGAGTCGTGTTCGAGCCAGGCAGGTCCGTAACAATGAGTTCTTTGGAACTTATGTACGTACCTACCTACCACTGGCTTTTCAGTGAAGGAAAATATGAGGAAACCTGCATATTTCCGGAGAAGAAAATCGATGGCGGATGTGAATCCGCCAACCAGCACTGGGCCAGCATGGTGGAAGGGTAGGCTGTTATCCCAGCAGTGGGATGTTTAAAAGGCTGATACACAAAATAAGGTACTTTCGAGTAACAATAAAGTACGTGTACAGACCATATTCAGCGACATTCACAATTTCACGCGCAACTAGGTAAGTATTCTTGAAATGAATGTAGATAGATAGATAGATAGATAACTCTTTATTGTTCACACCAGAAATTACATGCATAATACAAAAATCTACTTAAAACTAGTGTAACAATTGGCGGCCTTATCGTTTAAAGCGATCTCTTCCAGGCAACCTTAGCATGGAGAGGATTTACAAGGAAGAGGTAAGGGACGGGGTGTGCCCTTAAAAAGGAATATGTAACGCTCAAACAGAAAAAATAGACATACTTACATAATAATACTACATACTACTTAAACATAGCAAAATAATAAAAATATAGTACTTACTAATACTACAACAATATATACATACCTAAATAATCATAATAATAATATACATACATACATATATACAATCACAATCATAGAGAGAGAATGACGATGCATCAACTATCCCTATAATGTACTAAATTATAACTATAATAAATAGGTACAAGCAAACATTACGCTCATTGCAAATAGTAAATGTGTCTTAATGATAATAAAGTTCATTTCAGTTTTACCTCGCTTAACACTAACATTTTCGACATCATAAGCACGTATTTACTAAGCTTGTGCTTGGTTTGTTCGTTAGGTTGAACCACGGTTGAACAGTATTTTCTATTTGGTGTAACAGGATTGTTTGTGTGTTTTGCCTAAGCCTTGTAACCATAAACTTCAGACGACTGACTTCAGCCTGACATCATCAGGCAGAAGACGTACCAGAGAGGATGCCATAATACCCGATCTTGGCAGGCGGCTTGCGGATCGCAGAACACTCGCTGTGTACAAAAAGTACAGCAGCCCATCCTGCGGTGGTTCTGGTCATAGTGGAAAGCAAGTTTTCTTGCGTTATTATTAGCTATTAGGCTAAAGTTGATAAAAAAATCTCCAGCGGTTTTTTATTATTGCACATTTATGTGCTATTTTCTGAATTGGATGGGGTTTTAGTATATTTATTTTTCATACTTGTTTATTTATTTTCTAATGTGAACCCTTGCCATAGATTAAATAAAAGTGGGTAACTTTTCGTGGAGCGTTCAATTTTACATTTTATTATTTTAAAAGTTCTTTATTTAACATAATAATAAAATACGTACAAACTAGACACAGTCTAAAATATTGTATACACCAATATTGTGTGAATAACTTCTTCAGGCTAGCAACGCCTCTGTAAGTCTTTTAAAAAACATAGTTTGATTTTAATTATATTTAAATCCATGAACATTTACTAAAGTATTAGTGAAAACAAACTATTAATAGACTTAAATTTACGGTAAAAAGCCTATTGCACCAGGCTCATTTTTTAATCTAATAAACCTACGTAACATTGTAGGTACACTACTACAGAACATAAATATACAATGACAATAATTTTAAATCGAACTATATGTGTACGGCAATCGATAAAAATCATCATCAAAACAAAAAGTTACCCTCATATTTACGCATAAAAACCTCAGGTGAGTGCGACGGGCAGCGGCGCGTCATCAGAGAAAAAAAAAAAAAAAAAAAAAACAATTTTACAAGCAGGATCCATTTACCCAGAAACATGCCCCTTTTCCTGTTCGGTCGCCTTGACAAACGGCAAGCGTTTCAATCCATCCAACTATTCCAATACACTCCGGATGTTTCCGGTTATTTCTTGCATACTCCGGTTATTTCTGGTTGTAGCCGGCGCACCCCAAGGGGCTGTTACACACCTGAATAAATCGGACTCGGCAATGCCACGGTTCGGTGGAGAGCAATTCTGGGATATCGACTAGCATGTGATCAGGTAGAGGTTTGTTTTCCGGATTTGTTTATTTGTGGCAAACATGGATATACGGAGCATTTCTTATTTTAAATTTGACTAAAAAAACATTTGTGTTTTCGTTGTCTAAGACTCCTAAGTGTTACCAGCAATGGTAATTTGGACACACATGATCGTGACATGCAGACCTGGTAAGAAGAACACTGCGAAATGCGAAAGCTACTGAACCCTAAAAATACGGGCCCAAATCCACTATCATCTCAATTTTTTTTGTAGTGTTATTTCTCCTGTTTTCTTGTCAATTATTATGACGACAAACATTTTTTTTCAGTTATAAAAAAAACAGCGCTTCGGGCTGTGCATAGGAATAATGCGACCTTCTTGAATCGGTACCCAAGCCCGCAAAATGATCCCCCAAAAATTGTATTAAAAAAACAGGTTACGGTCATATCAGCTGTTGAAATGCATTCACACTCGGCTCGGTGATTATCGCCATTGATCTTAATCAGTGATAACCATTAAAAGCCATAAATAGTGCTACAGTTTCATTGAGTACAGTAACCCATATTCTTTATACGGTCTCGTAATTCTTACGCAACATCATATATACTGTAAGCGGAAACTTTGTTCCGCTGCGTCCCCATCGTTGGTTATGTTAGACTATTGTGAAGCAATAATACAAGTGCAGCAATGTGTGGTGAATGGATGGTGGGGTCGTGATTTAGCAGGTGGTTTGTAAAGTGGAACAGGAGTCAAGTTACGTGCGAATACCGAGACGTGATTTACTCGACAGTTCTTGGATGTAAAATAATACCTAGCGGTTGAGAAAGATGTTTTAAAGAGTTGTCATAATCGTCAGATTACGTTTGTAAGCTTCAGATAAAGTAAGTGCGCATGTAGTTGAATGCGCAATCGCAATCTAGTGGAAATCAGAAGTCCGCTCGTAGTGTTGTACATTAGTCGCAGGATATGAAAATGGGGTGAATTGACACCTCTCGTATAAACAAACTACTCAAATTAAATTCTCATTTAAAAGTGTTTTTCTAGCCCATCCAACATTCCAACTAACAAGTAATATCGTTAAAAGAAAAAGAAAATCCCGACTGCACAATGTAATACCGTAATATTATACCGGTGTTAAAGAAATAGTGAGGAAATGGCTCCTAACATTAGATTATAATGCTACTGAGTCCTTGCTTATAATACAAACATAAAGTAAGTTTAAATAAAATTATTATTTAAATATAAAACAACACTTACCTAGTCTTGATCACTTAACCTACTTGCTCAATCGCTATTATAGCTACTTTTTTAACCTCACCCACCCCCTTACACATACACACGCATTCTATCATACACCTACAAACACACCCCTTATCACTTACACTTTCACACACACGCACTCCCGCATATTCCAATATGAATAAATATACTTAGTACTAAGTTCTCGTTAATAGTATTTTGTAATCGATACCAGTCTCCCGCGATACAGGCTAGCCCGAGTGCGGGGACTACAAGTAAACATTATATTGTATTGTTATTTTTAAGGTAAATAAAGAAAGATAAAGAAAGAAAGAAAATATATTCCGGACATCAAGAGAAATGCAACGACACGTCGCTTGTCAAAATCGGTCAAGCCGATAGGCTACAAGGCGTCTTATAGGAACACACAGAAATACTTACATATATCCCAAAAACAGTTGGTAAAAATAAACACATTTTTTTGAGTGGGGCCTTATGAGTGCTAAGCGTCATTATGAAGGCCCTTGTTCATTACTTGTAAGATATGATACCGGGTAAATTGAAAGTACTCCTGAAAATTCGCCCCGCAACAAACTAGTAGACAACTAGTATTAGGCAAGTGTCCTTTTATCAGTCCCCTTAAAGTGTTTTTCTGGCCCATCCAATATTCTAAATATAAATATATTGAACATGTTATCTTTCACACATTATGAAAACGTAGCCTTAGCCCGGCTTTATCCGAGGCTTCATATCTCCCATCATATCCGGGTTAGGCCTGATTTACATCCTTTGTAATGCTATGCCGTTTTTACACAGTTGGTTCCATAAGGCACGTGCTGAATTAGGTGCATTTCGCTTCCCTTATAGTCTACGTCGCGTATTACGTATTTTCAACAGTTTTGAAGATAAAAAAACACTGATTGGAAATTAAAATAGGAGAAGGAAACGATTCGAAAAAATGTCTACAGATCTGACTGCGGTGTTAACACGCCCACAGTTTCTCAGTTCGTTCCCCGATACAATTTGCCACAAATCAGCTATAGCTTAAGTCAAATAATCTACTCGTAGCAAATGCTGGGACCCTATTCGGAGAAATGACATTTTATCTCGGTCACTCTCACTCCCATTAAATTCTAAATTAGAGAGACAGTGACCGAGATAAAATGTCATTTCTCCGAATAGGGTCCCAGGTCGATCATCTATCAAAAGCTGCAAGCATCCAAACATTTTTTTTTTTAACTTTATTATCTAAGCAAAATACATACAAACTACAACTACCTAAATTACTTAGCCTATACTACATAAAAAAAACAGTTGGGTCATCGAGAGCTAGTATACATTCTTATCTATGATCGAGAGACCATTAAAGGTCTATAGATAGTCCAAATGTTCAAGCCCACTACTAATTTTATCCTAACTAATATTATAATACAATAATATATACAATATAGCCGCAGTCGTATCAGGAGTCCGGACTAATAAAGCTTCGAGCTATGAAAATGAATACGTTCGTCTCGAGGAAATTACATCGCTTGCGCGATTCAGAACTCCCTACATTACAACTATCAGTTCATACAAAACCTCAAAAATGCACAAAAATGGATCAACGCCATCTAGCGAACTATAGCAAGTAACTTTGTCTCTCTGCCTGGATGTTTGTACCATTATCACGGCTAAACGACTGAACGGATCTTGATAAAATGTGATAAGGAGTTACTGTATATCACAAAGACAGACATATGATACTTTTTTTATGCCCACGCGAAGGAAGTCACGGGTAACAACTAGTAGGTAACAAGTATGTCTTATTTATGGTGCCTGCGTATGTAAAAGTCCAAGCAGGCAAGTGTGGAATCTCCTTTACAATGATCGCCTGTTGGCCTCGCCCCGGCCTAACTCATTCATTGCCGAGCTTCATGAATGGCTAAAGTTGGCGTTTTCCCGCCATTTCGCTCAAATTTTATAGCGCTTGATGTGACGCTTTCGCGTATGGTGCGACCGTATGGCGGGTGAAATCAGTGTTGCCAGATGAATACAATCAGTATTCCTGGTACGTCGTATTTTAAATTAGGGTGAAGATGAAGATTTAAAAAAAAATTAAAAAATAAGATCATTGGTGGGTAAATGCAATGAAAAGGCGCGAACTTTTGGCGCAACTGCTATCTCTCTCGAACATTAGCAAGTTAAGATAAAGAAATGAATATCGCGCGCTCGGATTGCTTGCTTTCAATTTATTTTGTTTTTATTTTCGTCGTAAGTGTAGTATCACAAACATCAATTAATATTATTAATGCGAATGTTTGTGTTTAAGTGTGTAAATATGTAAGTGTGGTTGTTCCCGATCAACTCTGTAACGGCTAAACGGATTTGAATGAAATTTGGTACGGAAGTAGCTTACACCCCGGATTACGGTTGTCTGGAAGAAATCGCTTTAGGCGATAAGGCGGCCTTTATACTACCGTTTTTTTTTAAATATTATTGTTTTTTAAGTTTGTCTGTTTTGGTGTATAATAAAGTTATATTGTATTGTATTGTATTGTATTACATAGGCTATTTTATCCCGGAACAACATTCGGTTTCTGTAGAATAGCGGGTGAAACCGCGGGGCGCAGCTAGTAGTATAATATAAAGCACTGTATCACTAAGAAATGTGATTCCCTACTGGCAATCGGTCTCTTTCTCCCCTCGGTAAACAATGTACACATTGAAATCCTAGTTATTTCAAGATTTCCAACCAGTGCAGAGCGAATATTTAATTCTGGCTGTACTTCGGCTAACATAACAGTGTTGTTTGTTTACGTTCGAGCTTGCATTTTTGACGCGCTATTTTTATACCCTGACGAAGGGAAATGAGGGACCGGCCGGGCGGCGACGATGGTTAAACAAACATGGACTTTGACACAGCTCTGTGGCGCAAATATTAACCAACACCACGTCTTTGGATTAAAGCTACAATCCTTCTTGTTACTAGTTTTATGGTCCCTCTTTGACAGTCGGGTAAAAATTTAGTACAAGCACAGAAGGTTGAAATAAAATGTATTCGACATAATAATTATACACTAATACTTAAGGTGCAATGTTTCGCTCAGTGCGCGAAATTCAAATTTTCTTGCGTTTTTTGTCAATTACAGCTAAATTACTCATTTAGGTTCATGAAAACTAATTTTGCGATAATAAATAGAGAAATTACACCAACCAAAAATTCAAGTTGAAAGCTAAGTAAGATAAGTACATTTCCCACTAAACCAAAAACCAAGATGAAAATCAGCTTATTGAAATTTGTAGCTAAACCAATGTTATCTAGGTGATCATTTTACCCGTAATTTATTATTGGCGCAAAATTGGTTTCAATATATACACGCCGAGTAATTAAGCTGTAATTGACAAAAAATACAAGAAAATTTAAATTTCACGCGATGAGTGAAACGATGCACCTTAAGTAACATGCTGTTTCTAATATATAGGTAATTAGAGACGTCAAAACATCAATATAAAACAAATAGAAGGTAAATAATGAGAAACATCAATAATATCGGAAAGGATGCCTTTATCCTCTAACTTTGAAACGTTAGTGATTCTGATTGCGAGACCATGCCATCTCGTTCGTACCAACTTAGTAGTACTATGCGCGGTCCCGCTCGCGTAACTCTCGCTATCGCTTTCAGAGTTACGGGATAAGCCCACATGTCGGCATAAATACTGACTGAATCAGACGCTATAGGCGTTGGTTTTCAGAAGGACTAATCCGAAATGACATTAAGTATAAATGGAGACTCTCGCAACTTCGCAATAATGTTTAGTTTAGCGCACACAGCGAAGCTAACTTCCGGCGATAAATACCTACATCCGCGAAACAACTACAAGGCCGACAAGGCGAGAGTATTCCCTGTTACTTCACTTCCATTTCATTATTTTCCATTATTTCCCCCATCGTGAGCATCCATTTTTTAACTATTCTATTTCTATATATTTTTTCTATCAGATTGCATGCAGCGTCGCCACCGGTCTGGCTTTTATTAAAAATTTCAGCCTCTGTAATTTCATTACTCTGCATTATTCATGGCGTATTTATCCCAAGCTATATTTGAAATGAGATATCTGCTTACTTGTTTGCATAGTTAAATAATATAAACTAAGCATTGATATTGATATAAAAACAACTTCTTTTTACTTTTGAGAAAAATATAATATCACTATGGCGGAGATCTAATCAATCATCTTCCTTTCTGGCGAACACACTATATGCTCATTGCTCACATTGCATTGTTCGTAAGTAGTTCGTACGAACTCTCGATCAAACATAATTATATATAAAAAACCCTACTATTAGTACTCACGGGATATTTACCACGGTTACTATTTTTGTTGAGTTTCCGATATTTCGGCACAGTTGCATGCGCCATGTTCACGGGTACACTGTAGATGCGGGTGGATGATAAAAAGTTACGAAAACCGTGGTAAATATCCCGTGAGTACTAATAGTAATGTAAACCACCACGAAAGTCTAAAACAGTGTTTAAAAAACCCTTTCGAATAACAGTTTCCCTTTTGTTTGAATGTACAACTGTACGCTCACTGTATGAAATTCACGCGATTGAAAAAATAGCAACGTTTGCTTATACAAGGAATGGTCAACTAAGACGCCGCCTGATTTTAACTAACCCAATGTACACTGTAGATTTCAGTCATACGTTCAAAAATGTTTATGAAACCAACAATCCCAATAACACTATCTTTATAGTCAATCCAAATGTTTCAAATAACGACTTATTCTCTATGAGTGGTCATTAAGGTGCAACGTTTCGCTCATCGCGCGAAATTAAAATTTTCTTGCGTTTTTTGTTAATTACAGCTCAATTACTCAACCTGGATTTATTGAAACCAATTTTGCGCCAATAAATAAATTGTTTTAAGAAATTACGGGTAAAATGATCACCTAGATAACATTGGTTTAGCTACAAATCTCAAGAAGCTGATTTTAATCTTGGTTTTTGGTTTAGTGAGAAATGTACTTATACCTACTAGCTTTCAGCTTGAATTTTTGGTTGGTGTAATTTCTTGATACGACTTATTTATTGTCACAAAATTAGTATTCATGAACCTACGATGAGTAATTAATCTGTAACTGACAAATAACGCAAGAAAATTTGATTTTCGCGCGCTGGGCGAAACGTTGCACCTTAGGTATTAACACGGTCAGTCGTCTCCCGCATGGGAGTTTTGATCGATCCAAACTACCTTCAAAAACAATTTCAACCGCTTAATTGATATTTAAACACGTGCTCACGCTTATCTCAGATATTATTACATAACTGGTAAGTTACAGGGATTTAAACATGACACGGCCGTGAAAGCGTAGACGGAAATCTCTTTCTTATGGCAAAAATTACACAGAACATTCAACCCTATTTCGTATTGGTAGAGCTGAAATTGGAGGTTAAAGTGTATGTTCTGAAGCTATCTGATGATAAACATTAGCCAGATCGACTCATAAGCCAAGATTATAGCTGTCGACAGCCAAATCGCAGCGAGATCCATCTGATGGATTTAGTTTCACGTCTCTATTGAATGGTTACTCAGCGATTTGGATGTTAGTTTGATAATCTTCACATATAGATGCCTTTTTCTTGCGATAATATTGTATCCCTGATATTCAGTTTATTTAGTTTAGTGTTAATTTTGAAGTACCTACTTTTAGTTCAGATTTTATTGTAAATAATAATTATTTTTCCTTGTAAGTAAACTCAAAATATTTGTCAAATAATTATAAGGACTCAAATATGGAACAATTTCTGAAATAAATCACTTATTTATTTTAATATTATTATTTTGTTCAAATGTTATTTTGTTAATATAAAAAATATAGTTGCTGGCAGCTCGAAACTTTCTGAACTATCAAAAACTGGTTACTTAAAAAAAAGTGTCTTGTATATTATCAGTTTTTACCTCATAAACAACGCTTCATTTATAAAAGCTTCTCAATCAGGCTTTATTTGAAACGCAGAACAACTAACAGTAATATCGACAAAATGCTGCGAATATCCAATTCCCAACTGGCACTAAACGCACCGTGACATTCGAACCCCCGTTAATAAATCAAAAAAGTTTCGCGGAGAGGCGATAAAATAAATTCTAATTTAAATTATCTGTATCGGTCCGATTCGGGGTGAAACGAGACGAGTTTTTACTCCGCCGTTTTGGGTCGATTCATCCCAGGCGAGCGATGAAGTGTTAAATGTATTGAATGGTTACTTTGTGTTGGGGATAAGGTTTGATCGGTTTTATTTGTTTGTTATTTGTTGTGGTAAATTCTGTGCATGCTCCATTAAATCGCGAATCAAAATGGACGGCTCATATGACGTTATTCGGTAGGAAATTACTGAAGCAAGGGAGTTTTATGATGTTTGAGAAACTTTTGCAATACTTGAAACTTTTTTGACCGGCGACCACAATCCGGAAGACGAAGCGTAGGCAGGCCTCCCACTAGGTGGACCGTCGACATCGTGGAAGTCGCGGGCAACGGGTGGATGCGAGTGGCGCGTTATCGGTCGGTATGGCGCTCTAAGGGGGAGGCATGTGTTCAGCAGTGGACGTCTTATGGCTGATGATGAAAATTGTTTCTAGTTACAATTTGCAACTCATGCTTTTTCAAAGGGCGTTTGATACATACGAAGAATACAAGGTCCGAAGAAAAGGTCAATTGTTGACAGACAAGCAAAACGGACCCAATCACAATTTAGGTAAACACAACCGTTTCTAGTTTTCGTTTTCACTGCGTAAGTTTTATTGTCTTGAAATCTTATTTTCGTTTGAGAGTTTTATTCAAACTACGCAAATGAACAGACTTAACATTAAAGTAGCCAAACACGGACAAAATTCGTCAACAAAAGAGCTTGCTAGAAGGTTAGTTTCGGGCTCGGGGCTCTGCATCCACCGAAACAAACTCTGAGAGGACGAACGTCGAGTGATTGACGTATCACTACGACAACGTGTAGATAGATAGATATATAGATAGATACATAGATAGATAAATACATATATAGATGCATACATAGATAAATAGATACATAGATAGATACATAGATAACTCTTTATTGTTCACACCAGATATGACGTAAATAAGACAAAAAAAAACAACTTAAAACTAGTGTAACAACTGGATACCATATCTCTGATTTCTTCCAGGCAACCTTAGCATATATATGTCCTAGAAGATGCTAAAGCACAGTACTGAGGGCTCCGGTGGGTTTCCTTGGATGTCCCGGAGTCCTTCGTCTAGCACCAATGCAGAGTGGCTATAACCCCATATAACCCAACTGCACCTCAAAGCAAGTGATCTTCCAAAGATTACAAAAAAGTAATCACAAAATATCACTATTTCACATTGCATCATTCAAAACGTCGTCAAAATCGAAATCGAATGGTTGTGCAATGGTCGTTAAGCTTTTATCGACGGAATATCGATAATTCGAGCTATCGGCGTCGCCATATGTCTCTGTCGAGCTGTCTGTTCATCGTGCAGATATAAATGTATGTAAGTATAAAACTGTATTTTTCATAATGAAGTACTCTACAGTGCGACATGGATCTTATTGAATGTGAATAAAGGCGCTATTAGTATGTTTTTCTCTGTTTCAGGGGTATATAAGGTAGTGCCACAGCTATCTCACACGGACATTTGCAAGTTTTTGTAAATAGAAACCTGTATGTTGCATCTATCATTTTAAACGGAGAAAACTTAATTTTCAGTTTGTCTTATCTCCTCTGAAAAACTTTTTTTTTTTTTTTATACGAAAGTAGCATAGTAAGATGTGCCTATCTCAGGGTTGAAATTTACTGTTTGACTGTCAAGATTATCTTCTTCATTATCCAACTATCTATCTTGTTTATATGTTTTATAGATTTTGATGAGACCACATCCTCAGGCAACCTGCTCCAATTGTGAACGATTCTGTTGCTGAGGATGTGATTCATACTTAGTGATTTTATACCTGCAATAATCTGAATTGCGTGAGCGAGACAACTCTAGATGGACGAAGGGCCATAACATTTAGGCGAAAGTAAGGCGGCATTAGTAGTTAGTACCCCTTTTGACCGAGTTCAGTTTAAGCCTTTTTGCACTGTACTTTCCGGTTTGACGAGGACCGAGCTTTACACTTTCGCTTTTATAATTATTTTCGGTAAAGACATTTAACAGCGAAATTATTTATGATCACATAAAGGCGTATTTAAAATGATGTATAATTAATCTTGGCTACATAATAAACCTCATTCGATGAAGGTATAACAAGGGCTGAGCGTAGAGCAACACTGTATCGAGTGCTCAATGCGCATTGAGCATTGAGGCATGATCTGTGGCTTGCCTCAGATCATGCCAACTATAGGCACCACAGCGTTTACCCTGTTCTATGATCACATAGACAATCTTGTCTCCTGGCCGATAAAACTATGTTTTCCCGGGTTTCTTTGATTTTGGCTTTGTTTACATAACATGTTTATTTCAGCTGACTGAGCGAAGGTATCTTCATACAGGTAGATATTATTCAGTGGAGTACTCGGAGGGTCTCTGGGTGGAAAACAATCTGCATAACGCACAGCTCTGCGTGAAACAGCCCTGAATAAGTTAACGTCTCGGGTGAGGGTGGTACCACGATACTCCGTAGTTTCAGAGTGTGGTAGCAGATACTTATCGAGCGGCAAACAGCTGAAGATTTTGACCAGCGGTTCGCAACGAGCGGTGATTTTGCGACGCCTATAAATTCACAACTACAGGACCGATTTCGTTCATATTTGAACTTTGAAATAAACTACTTGTCTACAAAATGTTAATAAAGATTTCATCAACGGTTCCCAATTTATCGTTTGAAAAATATATATAAATAAAAGAGTCAATTTGACTCAATTTAGACTCAAAGCCTTTTCTCACATCGTAGGCTTAGTCAATGTTGAGTGTAGTAGTGCTAGTAGTTCGCACCACACTGAGACCTCGCAATCTCTACAACTTCATAACGCCTAGACCGATTTTGCTCTTAGTGGAAATTAAAAAAAAAATGCCACAAAATTTCATGACAATTTCTCAAGTTACCTGACAACCAATAAACATACATATACGATACACACATGCTTATAACTGCCGATGTGGTCTCGTAGACTCGTACTTTTATGGCCTCCTTCGGTCAAAAATGTTGAGTGTATTATCCAGATACCTATGGTGTTTGTAATGATAAAAAAAACATGAAATACCTGTACAACTAAGAAATATAATGTACTTAATAAATACCTGTCAGAATGTCTGAGTATGAACTTGAAATTTTGTTCGGGAAAATGAAATAAAATTTAAATGCAAGTTCAGGAAGGTGGGCAAATCACTTGCATAGTTTCTCGCTTCCCTCAAATTATAGTTCCTAAGTTCAAAGTATCCTTTGCCGTTGTACAAGACAAGACGCGATCGCACGCGCTTCACGCGATTAACACCTATTCAACAAGATCACCGCATATGATCGAAACTATAGTGGGAGTGATCGACTCAATTTAAACATTATTAAAATAAAATGTGTCAAATCCACGTCAATTTCCTTCGAAATCATAGTAAAATTTTAATCTCATTTAGTTTTTTTTTACTGAAGTAATAACTATATTTTATTAACAAAAATTATATACATATTTACAATAAAAAATAACCTAACTACTACTAACCTACTTAAAATTAAAACAAATTATAAACAAAAATAAATAAATACATACAAAAAACCTAATCTACGAGCCCCTTGATTGAAGGGAGTGTGGAAGTTGAAGTTTACTTAAATCTTCTTTGAAACTAGTGTTTTTAAGTAACAATTTCTTCAATTTTTTTAACGATATTATAATTAATTTTACTTTTATTGAAAATAGTTAAAAACTATTTCAATCAACTATCTATGAGGTACGTAAACATAAAATAGAACGACAATTTCAAGTCAGTGGAACTATTGCAAAAACCACACTTTTGCGACTTCTCCAATAATGGTAACACCGCGCAGTTACAGCGAGTAGGGTTGCCATTACAGAGTGTAAATTAGGGAATTTCAATGGAAATGCGGGGTCAGGGAGATTGCCCACCGCGAGAGGCTTATATTGGATTGTGGCTACAAGAAAGCGGGTATTTCTTTCTGCAAAAGCAATTTGGGGATCATAAAATAGACGCGAATTAGGATTCTATCAATCTTGTAACGCGTTGGGGCTCTCAAACCAGGTGTTATGTTTCAGTTCAGCACTTACATTTATATCGAAAACTGTTTTCTTGATCATTAGGGTTCCATAACAAAATAGTAAAAAGGAAATCGTTTTTAGGAGTCGATGATAGCTCAGTGGTTAGTGCGGTTAGCACGCCACAAGGCGTGGGCTCAAATCTCAACAATAAGTCTGCCCAAGAAGGAGGGTTATGTTTTTGGGGTGTATGTAAGTATGTTTGTGTGTTCTTATAAAACGTCCTGTTGCCTAAAAAACCGTCATAGGCACAGGCTACATTTTGCAGTCGGGAATTTGGTTTTTCTTTTAACAATATTTCTTGGAGCTTTTGTATTTTGGACGAACTGCACTTACCTGAAACAATAAAGAATTGCTGATTAGACACAGAATTTTGTTTCGTTCCAGTAAATAACAAATATGAACATTACTTTTTTAATTCAATTAATTTGCTAATTTGCGATGGACCAAGGCAGTCACAGAATGGCTGCGGATCGGAAAGCGACCACCGGCCAGACCTACAGGCTCGCAGGACATGCTGATCGGACGAAACTGCTAAGGGAACAATACAGGGAGGCTGTGGACGAGACTGGCACATGACCGGAAAATATGATGCTCTAAAAATGAGACCTATACTCAACGCAGTGGGTGGAAAATGGTTAACGGGTGACGAAATTTATTACATTTACGACATGATATAAGGTGTGTTATAAAAACCCTTTTACACAACTGAAGGGGTCATAATACTAATTATACACAAATTTTAATAAAGGACCGCCCCGACATTCGGTACAAAAAGCTGTTCCAATGCATTTTTTCGTGAGTCAGTTAACTTTTTCTGATATATTTTTTCGCAATGTCAGGATCTGTCGTTTAGTAAAAGTTGTTCGTAATGGTGACTAGGTATAATGACCAACTGAGTTAATTATCAGGGTTTTTGTTACACCAGCTATGTGCTATGCAAGCATGTGGATTTATTGTCATTGATTACCACCAACTTTGTATGACAAAGTCTTAAATAGGCGGCACTAATGGCACTGCTGTTACGACGTTGGTCCAGACGAAAAACAAAGATACTTTCAAGACGTCCTTTAATCCACTGCCGTTCTCCTCGCCCCAATCACAAAACCTTCCTTCGTGCTACCCTCGCTTTTGTTAACTCCAAAAATAGTTTCCAGCAAATAAATAATAATTCTAACTATTTAAAAATAAAACAGAGCATCAAATGAATTAACTAAACAGACACTTACTTAATCGCTAAATTAAAATTAAGCTTATTATGAGGAACTTCCATATTTTGATTAATTAACAATATTACCGGATCAGTCTATACATAGATGACACTTAATTAGATATATGTGTTGTTACGGACGTTGGGAGCCGGAGGAACTTGTAACACTACCACGTAAGATAGAGAAAAACAACAGACAATTCAATGCATTTCCAAGAAAAAGCAAAAGCAAGGAAGTCGTGCCATTTAGCCCTGACTGCTAGTTTATTCAGCACTTCGTACCTTCGCCACTACAGCCAAATGGGGAGCATAAAAATTTAATACGCAGTATACGGACCGACACTTGTGTAGCTACGTTTCCATTAGGGACGAAACTTGCCCTTAGAATCGCAATATTTTCTTAGTACATTTTAGCTTTAGAGAACTTTGCAGTTAAGATATTGTAGCGCTCGTGGCATATCTCAGAAGGTCAGTTAGACATTTAGCATATCAGTGACGTAAACGGGTATTTCAACGGGTATTTATTTAAGAAGAGGGGGGGGGATTAAGGGTTAGGCACTGCCATCTTACTCGCACATTTGTAAATAAATTTGTACTAACAGTTTTATTGTTAAATGTTGTAAACCAATATATAACCGTACTTTGATGTTTCATTAAAGTTAAGTTATTTTTATTAGTGAAATTACATATATCGTTAAATAACTAAATGTAATCTCTTATAGACATATATTTGATAACTTTAGTATATAGACATTGTAGCGCTGTTGATTACAGGGAAAAAAAACCTGTCAAAGCGTCTGGTCGAAGCATCTCGTGACCAAATTTCTGGTCTCTACCTTGCTTAAAGAGTTAGTATATCAATTCAAAGCGATAATTCGGCAAGTATTTTGGGCACGATACCTGCAGGTAGCGGTTTATCAGATTGTGTTCGTTTTAATTTGTTTCCTTGTACATTTTTAGTTCTTTTTTTCTTCATTTTTTTTGTTCAATTTCTCCCGCAAATTAACTGAAGTTAAGCTGAATATGGTGGGTACCTACTTTGGGCTGAATTCGAATATAGTTGACCGAGCGAAGCGAAGGTCTCAGAGTTTCCTGGGACAAATCGGCATTTGTATGTTTGTGTGTATTTTTGTCCGATGATAACTTGCGAACCGTTGATCCGATCTTCATGTAATTTTGTAGGCAAGTAGTTCATTTCAATACAATTTTTAAGTTTGAATATGAGCTGAATCGGTCCAGGGGTTGTGAACGTATAGGGGTCGCGAGGTCTCAGTTCGGCGCGAACTACTAGTTTATATATTCTATTATGTACCATCGATGCATCTTTAACATTATTCATCGCAAGTACGATGCGCACACGATAAGCCAAACAAATCAGTTACAAAGTAACCCCACACATATCGACAACCGACGTTACTTATACTTACTAGTAAGTGTTACATAAAGCAAGACATCAAAGCTATTAACCCTCTTAGATAACTTAAAGGACCAAAAACCGCATTCCGACAAAATTCGAGCTATCAAAATGCTGATTGCATCTCCAGTATATCGAGACCTCTTATACAAAACTAGCTTGTTATAGCAGTGGGTCTGTTTGTAGTTGTCGTTTTAAATCGGTCAATAGAGGGCAAAAGGGTCCACCACATAAATTGTGATTGATTGTTGGACGCAAGGCCGTATTGATTGGAAGCTGATAGCGTGCGTTAGTTTTATTAGGGACGAATTAACGCGCTCTTTTTGCCTATTGGGCACTTACACTAATGTTTAGTTACTTTCCTCTAAAGGGGGCGCAAGTAACATGTATAAAATACTAGCTGCGCTTCGCAGCTTCACCTGCTATTCTAATGGAACCGATGTTTATCGGGATAATAGCCTATGAGTTACTCCATGGAATAAGCTATCTCCATACCAAATTTCATCCAAATCCGCTCGTCAATCAAAAACTTACATAATTACTTACTTACACACTTACACACAAACTTTCGCATTTATAATATTAGTGTGATTGTTTTAAATTATTGACGTACATAGTACATAGCGTACATAGCTAATTATTTGGTAAATGCAACTCATTATTATCGTCAGCAAATTTAAATTTCAGCTATTTATTCACCTATACCAAAAATTTTGGTTCGAAACGTAGTATTTTTTGCACATTACAAATTCAAAAGTGTTTCAGTTCAGGCGTCTGGTACGAATGAAATGTTAATGGAATCACACCATGAAGGCGGCAGACCGTGTAAATTTCGCCCAGTGGGCCTGTCTCATCGAGGGAGGACCTAAAGGATGATCGTGGGGGCAGGCTACTAAAATATGAAGGAAGTATCCAGTTTTTTGGTAGATACTGTCATGGTATGTATATAATGCAGCCAACTTATTGACCGAGCGAAGCGAAGGTCTTAGAGTTTACTGGGACAAATCGGCATTTGTATGTATGTTTGTGTGTATATTTGTCCGATGATAACTTGCGAATCGTTGATCCGATCTTCATGACATTTTGTAGGCAAGTAGTTCATTTTGATACAATTTTTAAGTCCGAATATGAGCTGAATCGGTCCAGGAGTTGTGAAGATATAGGGGTTGCGAGGTCTCAGTTCAGCGCGAACTACTAGTGTTTGGTCTTTGAAAAAGTTAGTTCACTCAGGGCTATTTCTAAAAATAAATTTGTAATGTAATGGTCTCTGGATTATCCAACTGTTCTTTTTTGTAGTAGGCTAAGTAGTTTAGATAGTTGTAGTTTGTATTTATTTTGCTTAGTTAATAAAGACACTGTTAAAAAAAATGGTTCATATGTAGCGTAAAAACAAATGTACAATGAACACAATACAAACCTGTAAACTACTCTCTTCTAAACAGAACAAAGATGGATCTAGTTGTGGTGTCTTCAAAATCGGTGTCAGACAAAAAAGGAACACAAAATATTGCACTCCTTTTACAATAATCTGTATTGCCCAAAAGTGTCTTCCTTACTCCATCCCGTGCCCCAGGGTATATCTGACCCTTATTTGTTTGTCCTTCCAACATAATGGCATCTGGTATCTCCCACAGTGCCTTTGAATGCTCCTTTTTCCGCCGATCTGTTTTGAATGTTTCATTTCTTCTGGGGGTAGTTTGTGACGCCATGGGCCATGGGATTATCGATTCGGGATAGGATTATGTCGTGGTTCTTATGGGCTCAACATGTTACGGTAATCATGTTTACGAATTCTTTAGGGATAAGAGCCTTTTACGTTTCTTATCTGCCTGAGTAAAAGTTAAGCCGGATTCACATAAACTTACGAGCTGTAGTGCGTAAAGGGAAATGTATCATGTGTATGTATTGTATTTTGTTTGCTCCCCGTTGTTCTACTTTAAAAACTTTAAAAAAAAAGTATTTATTGCAGCATACATGTCATACATATGTGTACATGTCCTTAAGATGTTACAGAGATTAGAGCCTCACATTTGGACGTTGCAAGTACGTTTTAGAAGATTAATAATTATACCTAGTTTTTTATTAAACTATGATTTTAAACAATGTCAAAAAAATACAATAGTAATAATAATTGCAACGTGCGTAATAATTATGATGTCAAGAAGTTGATTAAATTTATTTATTTAATACCAACAGCACAATAATAGAAAATAATGAACATAGATACATTTTATAAAACAGCCAATTATAGGTCTATTATATTTTAAGTAATATAAACAATATCGCTTTTAAATCGCCACTAACAAAGTAACAAAGTGCAAATTGAATTATTTTAAATTGGATTTTTAATTATGTCTGAGGAATTCCCGCAAATTATAAAAACATTTTTCTCATTTTTTTTAATATTGAGTACTCTGTTCATTTTCGTGTACACTTAAAAAAAGACCGAGATCAGTTAACCCTTTTAGTCGAAGGTTTCAAACAGACAGCGAGTTACTTTAGAATTTAATATTTGATAAAACGAAGAAAAGAAACAGGTAAGGTTTGATGTCCGAAGGCGTAACTTACTGTTTTGTTATATTTATATAATTATTGTTGTAGCCTTCTGAAGCATTATTATAGCAGATCAGCTCAATCAAAATCCAAAGTAGGTATTGGGCTAGGTAGATTAACATACATAAAAAAGAACAGTCGACTTGAGAACCTTCTTTTTTTGGAAGTCAGTTAAAAACAAATATCAATTGCCGTGCGTTACTGTGTTTAACTCAAAAATGACGACCGTTTTTTTTTTGTTTTGTTCGCCTCGATACATAATTTTCTACTCGTGTAAAACCGCGGGGCGTAGCTAGTAGGTTAATTAAATAAAAACAACGTTTCACACTCATACGATACACTAGGATTCCCTGTGCTTGGGATGCCATGGAACACTCACAGACAACACCCAGACCCAAAGCAGTTATTTAAATTAATCATAAAAATAATTAAATATGATTACTAAATATCCCGGGACCTCCTGCCTATAAGGTAGACGCGCTTGTACTGAGCCATAGGTGTCGAATAAATAAATATAAATAAATAAATAAAATAAATACAGTAAGCAGTAGTAGCTCAGTGGAAGTAAGTTTGCTTCACATTCGTGGGATCGCAGGTACCGACCCGGGCGGGCCCGTACCAATGAGTTCTTTGGAACTTACGTATGGATATACCACTGGCTTTTCGGTGAAGGAAAACTTCGTGAGAAAACCTGCATATTTCCGGAGAAGAAATTCGACGGCGTATGTGAATCCGTCTACCTACACTGGGCCAGCGTGGTGGATATGGCCCAATCACCCTTCGAGGGTAGGCCGATATCTCAGCAGCGGGATGTTTAAAGGCGGATACAGAAGATTATACTAGTTGTCTTGCTTTCCTTCACAGAAATGAACTATCTACAAAAAATTGCTACGCGTGAGATAATACATCAAGTTATTTTATTTCACAAAATGTTACACAACTCAAAGAAAAGTGACGAAGCGTTACACAATAACATCAAAACGTCTGTTTTATTCCTACACAATATACAAGTTTGAGTAGGGTCGAACGCTTATAAAAATCAATCAAACTTATTCTGCCCTGAAACGGCAAACTTCGTACTAGCATTCCTGTACCCAAAAGTTTTACGTTCCTACATGTTTGCTTACTTCGAGTGGGTAAATAAATAAAAAGCTGAATGTAAGTACAGTTCCAACAAATTGTAGGGGTAGGGCTGGCAACTGGTAATTCTAATCTATGAACTAAATTATTGCAAAGTAGACGAGTAGTAGATGATAATTAACAAAACGGACAGTCTTGTGGTCTTCATCACTTGCCGTACTGACGATTTGCTTACAAGTCAACTTGAAATGGTCCCTGTGGTACTCCGCCACTCAAGGTTTCGTCGCGTCCATTGATGAAGCTCCATTCAAGTTATGAGGAATTATCGTATCAATCGGTAATGGTCCATCCAAGTTACAAAGATATTTCGCATCTGGTATTAGCCGATTTACTAAATAAATAAGAATTTATCGAATCCATCGAATCCATGTTGCATTTATCATGAAAAAGATTCAGAGAGACTAATAAACTTAAAGTGATCCCAAATCAGGAAAAAGAAGAAAGAAAAACAATTCCAATGGCATTACGCAAGCGTTTATAATAGGCCTGCAGGGCCCTTATTCTCTATCGCACATGAGATAGCTTGCCAATAACGCGTGACGTCATAACATGCTCTAAACTTAAACGTGGCTCCTAATCGTGGCAGGACGTGAAGAAACGCGCGTTTAAGAAACTTAGAGAATACTGTTTCGTGCGACTAACACGGAGTGAACTTAACATGGCGCGTAACGAGCTAGTTATGGCAATAGAGAATAAGGGCCCTTATCGATTTATTATTTGACACTAAATTAAGCGTCCTTTCCAGTTATCCAGTTATCTCTAACTAGCTAGAAATCTGCTCTTTTGTTTTGTATATGGCGTAACCCTACAGCGTAGTTATTGAATATTTCAAGCGAAAAGGTTTTATATACGACGTACGGCCAGGGCATGAAGTAAGCTAATAAATGTGCTGTCCAGGCTTAGGTCATTTCACCTGATATAAATAAGGCCCCTGAGGTAACCGCAATACATTGTTTCAACGAAATATAAATTCATTTGCAAGATTTTCGTGTTATTAATAGTTTTATAGATTAGCCCTTGTTTGTGTAGGTATTAGATCCGCAATTAAGAGTTGGTAACATGTACAAAGATCGATAAATTTTATTTATTATTTTATTATGTAAATAAACTATGTAAAAATAAAACTGATTGACATTATTATTGTGATGTAACTAAGTGCTAATATTGTGTTTAATTGGCTTTTTTTTTGAGTAATTATGGACCTTTATAGTCTGAATTAAATGATTTGAATTTGAAAAACAAGACTAAAAGATACAAAAATCTATTTAGACAGGGCGTTGACGCCGCGCCTTCTGGCCTACATTTATATTCGCTATCTTTAAACTGGTGTTTCTACAGATTACAAAAGCAAATTGATAACTCTATAAAACGCTAAATATGTCGGACACATAAATTACTCACAAATTATTCTCATACATCATTTCTAGAATGGATATTCTGGATCCTACTATACCCTAGACGTATTTTTGAAAGACAAGATAATTATGGAATAGATTGACCTGCTCCGCACGATATTGCCATACCCAATCATCATTATGATTTACCTATTTAAAATATGCTAGTTAAGATCTGCATGTAATCCACATAATGTTTGCAATAAATGTATTGAGTATTGAGTATTGAACTCAGGTCCGAACAACAAGGGTGCAACTCCTGTGTTCGTTGTGAACAACTTTTACTATGGGACTAAACAGTAAGTTGTTATGAATGAACATGGGGGTTGCTCAGGATGCTCTCTTGCTGGTATGAAACTAGTTCCAGAAAAATCTGTACAGGTTGTTCTGCTGCTTTCCCAGTACCACAGCTGGATCACACTGCGCATACCCATTTGTAGCAAATACCAAGATATTGCCATCTAATTCTTTCCTATCGGAGAATAGGAGAGGTCAGCCCACGCTGAGAACCTTAAGAAGGTTTACGCAGAAAACCGCCGAACAAAAACTACTGTTCTGTTCTGTTCTACGGTTTTCTGGGTACATTTTCTTAAAATAAATATTCGTTTATCGGTTCTAATCTTTAACTAAGTAATTTGAGCTATGAGAAGCGGCCCACGAAACAAACTAAATTTTAAAATAAATAATGCCATCTGTCAAGTTTCTCTCGACAGGAAATGTTACCAGCAATGCGATCTTAGAACACAATAAGTAATAAACTGCAGATAATGACTAATGCAGGTCTAACACAGGAAGTCTACGTCCTCAATATCACCTCGACTTATCACACTCAGGTATTTGAAAGTCATAATTTTGAGCTCTATACTCATAGCAGCAAGATTTGTTTGACGGTAAAAATGCAACATTAATAAGTCGGATTTGAGTGAGCATTGATTTCCTAATGATTGGTGTAGGCACAGGTTATGTAACAGTTATTGATATTAGCAACTATGAATACTGAATATCAGATGGGATGCATTAGTAGCAGCTGTCTGCAAAACTACTTGTTCCCAATAACGGATTGTTTCTGTGAAAAAGCTAATCGTAATCATTATTATCGGCAGCTTATTCAGCCCACTGCGGAGAATAAGTCTCCTCTCTCTATCGCCAATCTTCCTTGTTTAGCCGTTCTCCAATCTCGTCCAGCGGGGCTAGCATGCGCACCGCGATAAAATCTTCTCTAATCTTCATGTCGGGAAAAATGAGATAAGCGTACCTATACATAACGACGTGATCTCCTGTAATTAGAGGTGCACCCAGCTTGATGCCTATGTTTCGTAATGTGAATGTAATGTGTAACTTCTGTTGGGGATCCATATTCTATAAAATAAATTAAAATAATCGTAGCCGTGTCCTGTTCTTGCATTACAAAAAGATTTTGTCGCGGTGCGCTGAGCTGGTGTTTCCGCAAAATTTTCGAATGTTGTCCCGCCATCGCTGTATCGGTCTTCCGGGGCTACGCTTACCATGACATGGCCACCGTTCCGTCAGAGACTTGCTCTACCTATAACATCATCAGAAGAAAGAAGCAAATGGAACAAGAAAAATAAATAACTAGTAACTAATATACTTCTTCGTGTGTTTAAATGCTAGAAAACAAAAAATATATATACTTTAAAGCTAAGATCTAAGATCTCTCTTCTCGTCTGGTCGAAGCAACACGTGACCAAAATGCTGGCCTCTATTTCGCCCAAAGGCTGAGTATTGCAATACAACGTGGTAATGGGGCCAGCATTTTGGGAACAATTCCCACTGATAGCGTTCTTTTAGATTAGTTTATTTTGTTTATTATTACTATGTAATTTTAAGTCCTATTTAACTGAATTAATTATAAAACTTAATACCTTTCAAGCTAGATATATATGAAAAAGGTCTGAAGCCAAATTATTTTGAGGGTCAGGACTACCTCTCAGAGAAGAACCTAGATTTATTTGTTGAACGCCTCTACCGAGATACGGTAGATCTCTGTCATAAGTCCTTCATAGGCAACACTCTGTCTGGCTTCTGTTGTTCTAAAAATCACGTGCACTTATGTCTCACTCGCATTCAAAAGCTAAATTGGTGTGATTTTTCTATTCCGTGCACCTTTTTCAGCGAAAGCCTGGATAATGAAATACAATAAGGGTAGTTCGCGGAGAAGATGGTACGACGACGTCATAGATGTTGCAGGTGCAATTCGGACATACCTAGCACAAGAGCGAATTATGTAGCACTACACGGAGGAGGTCTTCATCCAGATATGGGTGTCCTAGGAATATTAATTATTTTGTACAAAAAGCAAATTGTAAATTTCAACTCGGGTCAAATAAAAGATGTTTTTTTTTTTTTTTTTATAAGACTACATTTCCGATAAGGGTTAATCTAGACAAATAATCAGTAATTGAACAGATAACGTTAGGAGTCAATTAATATTGAGGAGTGATAGGTTCATTAACCTGTCGACCTTAATTTGTTTTTAATTGATCGGAAGAGATAAATAAGATTCCTGTTGTTTTCGTTTTTATTTACTTGTTATTAATTTTTATTTGTGTTGAACACAGAAAATAATCTAAAAGTAATATTTTTTTCTCTTCTGTGGTTTTGAACATGTCGCGGCTACTGCAAACCGGAATAACCTGTCTGAT
Source organism: Apocheima hispidaria (assembly GCA_947579745.1). Classification (NCBI taxonomy): domain Eukaryota; kingdom Metazoa; phylum Arthropoda; class Insecta; order Lepidoptera; family Geometridae; genus Apocheima; species Apocheima hispidaria. The sequence continues at coordinate 4,230,893 of OX388157.1, read as the reverse complement.
CATAATTTGAAATAGTAGCTCTTTGCATCAGCCTTTTAACATTCCATGCACTGCAGTATAGACGTACCCTCGAAGGGTTATCAGGCATATAGCCCACCACGCTGGCCCAGCGTTGGTTGGCAGATTCACATACGCCATCGACTTTCTTCTCCGAACAATATGCAGTGTTCCTCACGATGTGTTCCTTCATCGAAAAGTGGTACAACCGTACGTAAGTTCCAAAGAACTCTTTGGTACGAGCCCGCCCGGGTTCGAAGCCGCGACCCCACGAATGTGAGGCGAGCGTGCTCTGAGCTAAAATAGTAGCTTTGTTTTTGCTTTCGCTTCTTTTCAGTCCTTTCTTTACATTGTCTACCAGAATTTCCCCTTCAGCCACACACAGTCCCACGTGGCGCTTTCCAAAGCAAACAAAATGCTTCGTATGCTAATCTCTGTTTATCCCAAAACACATTAGGATAAAACTTCACTACGACACACGACATACTTAAGGGAGCTCGCTCTCGGACCCTTGTTCTCGCTGTCTCGTACGCACTATATCAACATTTTTTTATATAAATACTACAGAGAATAAATTAAGAAAAAAATGTGTTATCAATGACTTTACAATACCATTGTTAAATTATTATTCATAACAATTTTCGTGTTTTTTTTTTTTTTATTTGACTAAGTAAAGACGAAAAACAAAAAACTTTTTTTTTCCTTCTCCATCGCTTATTTTTATTTTGAAAAAAAAAATTAAAATGAAAACCATGAAAAAATGTTTATTTACTTTGCTGTGCCCGACAGGGCAAACTTTGTACTACGACAGTTTATGCTTTTCCCACCTTTTACTTTAAGGAAGCAATAAATATTTTGTTTTAATAAAACGGGAATACTCACGTTAAATTGAGTCGGTTATTCCGACTAAAGTCTAAACTAAACTAAGCTATAGTCGGAATAACCGACTCAATTTAACGTTAGTATTCCCGTTTTATTAAAACAAAATGTATCAAAACCACGTCAGTTTTCATAGTAAAAGCAATAAATAATCTGAATCTGAATATTCTTAGTATGAAATTGTTAGCAGTCAGTTCAGTTAGTGAAAGATAGAGTGACGACACACTTTAGATAAGAATAGTTGCGTCGTATCGACAGGTCTTTAACTGTCCAAGTGCGATCTCACCTTTATGTAAATGTACCATACACTGTTTGCAGTTTACTGTTTAGTCAATTATGCAGATTCTGTAATTTAGACGCGGTTATTGCTCACTGTATTTGCTATCAGCTATTTAAACTAGTCATTTTACAGTTTTGCAGAGACTACTTTTTGTAGTATCTGGTACTTACGTATAATTAAATTCAAAACATTCATAACGCTTTGAAGCTTATTTTCAGATAATTTTCACACATTTGTATCGTAGGCGTCATGGAAATGCTTTCTCCGTAGGATGAGTGCTTACTACTATTACCTATTCTGTGTCTTTGCTTATTGCCACTTCAACTGATCCTGGAGACATCAACATTCAACAACCTCTCATCAAGCGGGCACACACGGTAGTCCCATTACCCTTCCTCGGTATCTAACTGTTGCCTAACCTGTGGTAACGGGCTCATTATCAGTAATGACAGTGTTTACAGTGTGCATAAGCCTTATCGGGCGTTTGTCTGCACTTGTGTTCTAGTTTGAAGGATAATGGGTAAAAAGGTATGCGAAGGAGTACAGGATAGATACGTTATCTAGTTTGGTTATTATCTAACAACAAAGTACGAGATCCAAAAAACAAGGTCTCACTATCCGCCATATTCCGACGCATTCCGCTCTTGCTACTTGCTTATGCACGCTGATGACGTACGCTGGTGTCACCCACGTGACCCTATTGTGCTTAACCTGGCGCAGTATATGTATAGTTAAGGTACTTAGCACTAGTAAAGCTGAACAGTGTTTTTTTTAGAGCTCTCGTACTTAGCCGTATTCACAGATCATCCTAGATTCCGCACTCAGGTCGATCGCAGCGCACTACGCATAGGTCAAAATACATCTATAAAAAATACTCTTTTAGTTGATTTCCAGGCACGTGTAGGCGTAACCTTGAAATAGCCAATGAGAACCCGTGCTTTAGTCCAACTTAGGTGAGTATTTGTCGGAACAAGGATCTCGCGATGCGGTATCTGTATAATTATAATCTGTGGCCATATTGGATGCGTTACCACCGACGACAAAACAAAGAAGACATCAGTGTATAAAAAGTGCATCAAGGCAAGGCATCATCTATTAGCAGACAGACCAGTAAGAGAGTAATTGGCAAAACTCATTTCTCTCTCTCTCTCTCTCTCGTGTGATTGTGGTCCAGTCGCATGAAATCTGCGTATCTGTTCATTGGCCGAGTTAGCGAAGCGATCTGTTTGAAGCCTGAAGTTTCTCCATTTACTTAAAAATTTGCTTTCATCGGTCCATACGTTAGTACCTACTCGCGTACAGGTCGTATTTTTCAACCAATATTGACGAAACTTGGTATACAGGTTTTTTTAATTTTATAGAAATTTTTAGTCGTCGGCGACTTTTGTGTGATGGAGTTTTTTACCCGATTTTTTTTTTTTTTTTTGTTTCGGCGCCATTTATCGAACTTCCAGTCAAAAATAGCAGGCAACTAACAAATGCTATGAAATTGTGCAAAAAAGTTTGTGCTCGCGAGGTCTACTGTTCGCAGAACTATGATGTTGATGTTATATTATTAACTAGCTGTATACCCGCAACTTTGTTTGCGTGGATTTTAAATTAAGCCGCCTCTACCTCTGCAGACAGAGTCGCTGGATATTGCATTAAAACACATAATTATGTTTATTTGCGTCATAACTTCAATATTCCTAGACCAATTTCGATGAAACAGAGTAGCGCTGTATCTATGTAACAGTAGCGCCGAGCTTCAATGTATGTAATATATAATGTAGGTATATATCAATTATAAAGTTAAATAAAAAAATCTCAATACAAACTTGAACTCCAAATTTCACCCCTTTAGGGGTTGATTCATCAAAAACTGTGAAACACGTATTAAATATTTTCTGTTTATTGATAAATTTGCAAAATTTCATAACATAGCCTGACAAAAAAAAAACCTCGCTTCGGAATCAAAAGTATCTTATATGTTAATCCGTAAAATAAGCAAAACCTATACCAAGTTTTATTAAAATCCTTCCAGCAGTTTTAGCGTGATGTGGTAACAAAGGGACAAACAGACAGAGAAAAAAATAAAAAACACTGTTTTGACATCTATATCCCTTACGTAATTCCACACAGGCAAAATTTTCAAAAAATATTCATTGTACAGATTTAGCTCAGCTACAGTTTTATTATATGTATATGATATATATAGATATAGATTTTGGATTTTGACATAATTATAGCTTTCTATCAAGGCACAATAAGAATCAAAAATACGATTTGCACGAGTAATGTCAACAATGATCCACTAATTTAAAATCCAAACGAAATGTCTGTGTTTGTCAACTTTTCAAAACTAAACCGCTGAACAAATCTTGATGAAATTTGCGTTCATCATGAAGACGGTCATAAAAAAAATCTCGGAGAATGCGGAAAACTGAAAAATAGGCAAAACAGCGGAGCGCAGTAGCCGAGAGATTAATATAGACAGTTTCATAAGATCTAGATAAATTATCTGGAATAAACTGAATCGACATGAAACAAGATGTGAAACATGACGTGGCCATGACTAAACTAAAAGCATTGTTCACTGAAAGAATTGCTGTCAATATAGAACACAAAGCCTGGCCATGTTTGACCGACTTGTTAGAAATAGATTTAAGCTAACGAGAGACTGGTCAAAAGTCTGATATTCTAGAAGTAAAGATTGTGAATTTGTGACTTAAGCATGGCATGGGACTTAACCCACCTTCCTCCTCCTCCCTCTTATATTATGGCCTTTGTTCAGCAGTGGACGTCTGGTGATGATGATCCCATTTGTAACATGCAATCTCTGAAACTACAATACCGTTCCTGCGTTGTGTCACCTAATCGACTGCTGAACCCGAAAACAAGAGCTATTTATGAAATAATGATCAACATCATCAGCAGCCTGAAATAATAACGATGCCTAAATACCCTCGCAACAAATACAAATTTAAAAATAGAATTATCGTGTCGGGCACGAAGAATAAATAGCTGTTACGATTGGTTGGTTCAACATTCATTCATATAATCCGCGCGATACAACTGGCGAGTTAAGGCTTTACATTTTTAATAAAATTTGCTATAGAATATATATGAAAGTTCTTTTGTTTTTCCTATACAGTATTTATGCTAGAACACTATGGACACAAACTAAGTCCAGTCATAAAGAAAACAAAAACCTCGTACTTAAGGATAACCATAACTAAATATATTATTAATACGGTTCTTGACCTGGAATAGTAGTTTTTGCGTAACAGAAACGACGACCAAAGACCGAAACACCAAGACCAGAGTAGGTAAATGGCAAATTTCCACACCTTGGCAGTGTGGGTGTAATAGCGACAAATTGTACTAAGGTCCTGGAATCGAGGCAAAATTACTTCATAAAGAAGACCTAAGCTTTGTCTTTATTTAGGTAAGATCTTATAAGACGCAGGTAATGAGATCTAATGTCTTGTCTTATCCCTTAGGTTAGAAGATATGCGTTTAGAAATACAGAGTTATTATTAACTAACCATATACTCTCGTAAGCAGCTTTCCTACATCATAAAAAAAAATCCTTTCACGACTTTTCACAAAACTACATACCCCGAAAAAAACAAGTATGCATGGAGCATCTTTGTATTATTCGGCGCAAATGTCATCTCCTAAGTTTCACCGTGAAACCACGTTCCTTCTCATTATAAAACGCGTATTTTTCTTGTCATTTCGGATCCTGGTTTAATATTTTTGATTTTATTTTGGGAAGAGAAGAAAATTAATTATTAGAAGTCATTTAACTAAAGTGTTGTGTGATGTAAGGATGCTTGCGAGACGTTTTTTGTGAATAAATAAGTTTTTTATTGATCAAAATGAATCCAAACTCCATCAATCTACTGTTAGTTACCGAGGAGTTCCCTTTTCCACCTTCCGTATCCATGATCAGATCAACTCGCTACCATAATATTTTTTTGTCACTGGAACTTGAAAGGCATGCAAAACTTCAACCCAATTGAACAAGGGGAACCGGACTAAAATTGAGTTGCACGATTTAACATACATACATACAAACATTGCAAGTTAAATAAAAGCTTGTAAAATAACAATTTTTAACAAAATCTGTTGATATTTGCTCTATGGTTTCAAATATTTGTAAATAATTAAATATAATAATGTGAAATCACATAGATATGTTTAGAAAATATGTTTGGCAATCTTTCGTTCAGCGGAATCGTACCATCAACTATTATTGTATAATTGACCGAGCGAAGCGAAGGTCTCAGATTTTACTGGGACAAATCGGCATTTGTATGTATGTTTGTATGTTTGTGTGTTTGTGTGTATATTTGTCCGATGATAACTTGCGATCCGTTGATCCGATCTTCATGAAATGGAGGCAAGTAGTTCATTTCAATACAATTTTTAAGTTCGAATATGAGCTGAATCGATCCAGGGGTTGTGAAGATAAAGGGGTCGCGAGGTCTCAGTTCGGCGCGAACTACTAGTATGTACTGAACCATACTCTGATACTTTTTATCCTTTCGCATCTAAGTATTAAATAATCTATACGAATTACATAATAGCTATTTATTTAAATTTATAAAGAACGATGCTAGGTACGTCTATGGGCTCAAAAGGTCATTTTTACAGCTAGTTAGTGCCAATGTCATTTTACATTTTTTTGGAAGATCGACTTAATGATAAGTTTGATGTCATAAATAACTTGCCAGTAGAAAATACATGTTCTTTGTTGTATTTTCCAGAATAGGCATTTGACTACAAACTCGCCTTACAGCGTGGCCGAAGACGCTAAGCACGGAGAACTAACTTACAATGTGTAAATAAAAAATGCAGTTTGCGAATCTGGATTTAAGTCAAAATGCGGTTATTACGAACGGCGGTCTGTGATTAAAATAACTACCGATATTATTCTACATTTTAGTAATTACTATTGGAGACTAGCCAAACCTTATTACAGACTCCAACCACGCCATACTTAGAGTATAACTGGTGATCTTCGTAGTCCTAAACAGCGTTGCACTAATTAATGCCGGCAGTCAGAAGTGGATAATGAGACCACTGGGTACAAAAACGGCAGAGTTACAGGTCTTGATAGAACCAAACTATAAATTCACTACACTAGTAGTTGTAGTGAATTTCTAGTTTGATTCCAGTGTTTAGGACTACGAAGATCACCAGTTATGCCCTAAGTATGGCGTGGTTGGAGTCTGTAATAAGGTTTGGCTAGTCTCCAATAGTAATTACTAAAATGTAGAATAATATCGGTAGTTATTTTAATCACAGACCGCCGTTCGTAATAACCGCATTTTGACTTAAATCCAGATTCGCAAACTGCATTTTTTATTTACACATTGTAAGTTAGTTCTCCGTGTTTAGCGTCTTCGGCCACGCTGTAAGACGAGTTTGTAGTCAAATGCCTATTCTGGAAAATCCAACAAAGAACAGAAGAACAGTTCGCGGCGAACTGAGACCTCGCGACCTCTCTATCTTCACAACCCCTGAACCGATTAAGCTCATATTCGAACTTAAAAATTGTGCTGAAATGAACTACTTGCTTACAAAATTTCATGAAGATCGGATCAACGGTTCGCAAGTTATCATCGGACAAATATACACACAAACATACATACAAATGCGGATTTGTCCCAGTAAACTCTGAGACCTTCGCTTCGCTCGGTCAATGAGAAGCGACGAAGAACATATTGCTGTTAATGCAGTAAAGTGCAGTACATGCTTGACATGGTATGTGGGCGGCCCAAGCATGCCTTTTTATATGAAATATTGGCGTTCAATCAATACCTGCGTGGTGTTAAGCTTGATGCGTTCCAAGATGAAGCACGCTTACATAAAAGGTAAACAGATTATTGTCTGTTTATAACATCTAGGCTAGAGATCCCTATTTGGGGCAGAAAAAATCTCGTTATTAAAGATTAGAGAGACCTGGATAAACCTTTTTGAAGACAAAAACTATAGATGTTTTTGACTCTACTGTACATCTTATACTTGGCTGGACCTTCTTTCTTTCGTGTGCTTAAATCGAAATCGTTTTTGAACTTCATCTAAAAAGACTTTAGACGGAGAAACTAACTATTTCAAGGATTTTTCACGGTGAGCTGTTTCTCCGTTTTATTTTCAACTCAGCGATGTGACCGCACAGTATCGGGTTTGCGAGTGTGACTATGAGGTTCCTGTCGTTCAGAGCTCGTTAAAACAGAGTGGCTGACTGGTAGTTGGATGACCTGAATAGATAACATCTGCAGAGCACACGGTGAAAAGGATTTTATTTTTAATATTTTTTTAAATATGAATATATTTAAAAAAATATTAAAAATAAAATTATAAAAATTAAAATATTAAAATTCAAATTATTTTTTATCGATTACAATTTACAATAGTGTATGTTACAAGACTCGCTAATTTAGACTTTTTACCTTGCCTAGGCACTTATTTGACCACAGTGGGACAGACTAACCCCCGAATACTGAAAAGTTTGTTAACTTTGACGACAGATTAAGTCTGTTGGTGCCTTTGTCATTTGCTTAGTGCCAGACAAAGGCAGCACTAGAATTAATCTGTTGTCGAAGTTAACAAGCGTTTCAGTATTCGGGGGTAAGGCGATAAGAGTGCCAAGCCCACAATAAAAACTGGTTCTCAAGTGAAATTGTTTTATTATTTGCGCTCCGCTGTTTGCCTTCTGTCATATATAAAAAAATCAATTGCCGTGCGTAGTCTCGCAAAAACTCGAAAATGGCTCGACCAATTTGAATACATATATATAATACAAATACAAATAGTCCCTTCGTAATGTGCATTAAACTTTATAATAAACTACCAGACACAATAAGAACTGAACAAAAAGATAAACACTTTCATACAAAACTCAAAAACTTTTTAATAACTAAAAACATACTATTCTATAGATGAATATATGAAAGACAAATAATTATATCTCATAGGTTCTGAGAGTTAAAACTTAGTTTATAAGATAAACTGGCTGTCCTCCTCTCCTTCACCCCAACTAGGTATCTAGCAGTGCCCGACGGGGTCCACGATTGTTCCTAGCATGAGTTGTAACATCTAAGTCACACATTGTGGATGCAAATAAATAATATGAATATGAATATATTTTTTTGTTTTTTTCTCCTCAATATTGGGGTTACCTATTTAGAAAAAAATAAAGCACGAGGGTGAAACTGAGAGGCGCAGCTTGTAAAGAATAAAAGTAGGCTATGTTGAAATCCAGACAGGATATAACTACCACACACCACATTTTTGTATGGTCTTCCTGGCTTAGCTGGTAGCACGTATGCTTTAAACGCAGGTCTCGAGTTACATACACGGCTGGGTAGATTTAAGTTATTTAGTAAGTGATGTATTAAAATGAACATTTACCATTTCAAGAAATCACTGAATAAATCCAGTACGCATATACCAATAAGTAACTAAACTCCCGAAGGACATGCAGCTACCTACGACACAAGATTACTCTTAGTGTAGATGCTGCACGACATTGTCACGGTCAATAAGCTAGATCAATATTTATATTGTTTTTGATGTCATATAATTTATTGCAATGTACTTGTAATTTGGAAATAAATAAATTTGAATTTGAATTGAATTCTATATTAATTTTGAATCTGATTTTTTTCACTGATGGAAGCTCTATCTGTCGACCTAGGCTCTTTTTGTTGACATCGGCGCCGATACAGCATAAAAAAGTCTATGTGGTAATCCAAGTAAGATATAACCCTTACCATTTTTTTTTCAAAACCGATCGGTCGACACGGAGTGTGACACGCGTAAGACTACAGTACGTATACCACTTTCTTATACAAAATCGCCAACGATTTCCCGCCCCTATGTTATATCCGATTTCAATATTTTTTTATATACTAGTAGTTCGCGCCGAACTGTGACCTCGCGACTCCTATATCTTCACAACCCCTGGACCGATTCAGCTCATATTCGAACTTAAAAATTGTATTGAAATGAACTACTTGCCTAAAAAATTTAATGAAGATCGGATCAACGGTTCGCAAGTTATCGTCGGACAAATATACAAACATACATACAAATGCCGATTTGTCCCAGTAAACTCTGAGACCTTCGCTTCGCTCGGTCGATTATCTACACCGTAAAAACCATTTTTTTTTATTTCTCAATATCTTCGTAGTTATAGACATCCTTATGTGCGCGTTTATAAATTTAGTGCGATCAATGTTATTAAAGCATATTTATTCAAGGCGATTCAATTACGTTCATATCGCTGTTAATACCTAGTTATTTGAACAGATTTCTCTTGTAATTAAACTCAAGTCTTGATACTATTATGCCTAATGACGTTTGATAATGTCTATATTTATCGCTCTAAAACAAGTTAATTGAAAGCCACATGTCGGAAGGGTAGTAGTAATTCCGCTTTCGAATCGAGTCTCAGATGAGTTACTGTTATTTTGCGTGACAAGTAGGGCTGCTACAAATAACGACGCGGTCTAATAAAAATAATAATACAAAAAGTAGTATTTTGAGCGCCTAGTTTGAAGTGACGAGATAAGATAAACAGATGCGAAAAATACTGCAGGTAGAACGTGAAACTAAAAATACGTTTAACCGAATAAAATTCATAACGACAGCCTGTAAAAAATCTGAAATTAAATGCTTAGAAAGAATTTTCAGTGGTAACAACACTTTTTTTCACTAATTAAACAGCCAAACTAGTGCGTTATAAGGTGAACCAGCTAGTTTTTATATGATTTGGCTATTTCGATAATAGACAAAAATATGATTTAAAATTAAAATAAAATATAAAATGCGATTTTCAACCTTAAACCAAGAGCTTTGAGCGAGTGTAAAACTCATTTCAAATCGTAATCAGGACAAAATTTGAATGTAATTAACACAAGAAACTTTTATAAAGTAAACATTATTATAAAAAATCGAATGCAGTCTTTATTGTGCTTGCTAGAAATTGATTAGATCCAAATAGAGAGCTTACGAGAAGAGGCACAAGGCGACCCTAATACATAAGAAAAAAAAATGTTTTTCCACAATTTATACAAGTATGAACTTTTTCTAAGAAACAGTATTACTTGTTTTCGTGATTACAGGGGTTTATCGCCCAACTAAATGTTCACATGAAAAGGCACAACGACAACCATGAGACTCAGAGTGGTTGACAAACCGGTAAGTTACGGCATAGTAGGCATTCGATTGTGTCTCTCGTATGATACGAGATAAGGAACCATTTGCTTACAATGGCTTGCGAAAGTGAATACGGCTTACATAGAAAGCTAGTAAGGTTCAGTTTTTTTTATCAATCACAGGATTAATTAATTGTAAAATATTAAGATAAACCGTAATCGGGAAAGGGACAGGGAATACCAAGGAGAGCATTCTTAGTCAAGAAGAATCTGGCAGAAGACCCACAGACCTGGAAATTTTTGTCGTGGTAGGGCTCTCTTGCAGAGTCCGCCTGGGGAAGTGCCACACCTTTGCCAGCTATTCAACCGCCAAGCAGTAATGTGCAAGCATTACTGTGTTCCGGATTGAAGGGCAATGTTTCCAGCGTAATTACTGGGCATACAGAGATTTAACATCTAACATCTCAGGGTGACGAGCGCAGTGCATTGCCGCGCATAGTTTTGAACTGTTAAAGTTCAAAATTCTGGGTGGCACTGAACTGTTATGGGCAAGCGCGACGCTTAACATCAGGTGAGCGACAAGCTCGTCTCGTCACAGAGTAAAAAAAATAAAAAATTACACCGAAAAGAGCTACGCTCATAAATGCTGAATTTATTTTTTAAATCAATTCTTTATTTGCTCGTTAATAGGTAACTATTATATCGTAAATTAAATTTGAACAGTCTGAACCACAGATTGGACGTGCAGATTAATTATTCTAAAATGATTTGAATACCTATTTGGAAAGAAATTAAGAAGTCAATTTAATATTATTCATGATATCCAAAGGTAGTTTTAGTTTTTTTCTAAAAATTATTTAACAGTGTAAAAACTTTCGCTCACTAGCTACTTTTTTAGCTCCATACACAATTTCGTATTCATTATTCATATTCATTTATTACTTGCGAGAGTAGGTAAAACAATTTACATTGAGGTCTTAAAGTTAACTAATGCACACTATCTCAACTACATACATTTAGCATGCCAGCAGATATCACAAAGTCTTAAAACTACCTAAAATTCATTCAAATTACAATTAAGTTACAATTGAAATTTAAATTTAAATGTATTCAAAGGCAAAGTCCACTAAACACCCTTGGTAGGGAATTAACTCTTATTTTAAGTTTTTTATCTTCTGTCTCTATCTCTATCGTCATACTTTATTACCATAGCAACGAGCGTGTCTCTTCACACATAAATAATACATATAAAAGTAAACTTCGCTTTTTCCCGCCGCACGCGCGAGACCAGTGAAATCGAAATCGAGAGAAATGAGCCGAGCAGCTGTACCGTGACCAATGTTAACTGGTAATGAGTTGGTAATGACGTTGGAAAATGACGGTACTAAAGGCGATAAATGTAAAAACTTAGCAGTTTCGTATTTGATTGGAGATCAGATGTTTCCAGTTTAGAGAGATCTACGCTAGTTATATTACTTAGAAGATAATTAGAAACTACTCTGGAGAGCAAAATAGTTGTTTTTTTCTGTACACTGTTTGCTCCACGGACTCCAAAGTCCGTCCCTTTTATCAAATTTAACAATTATGTTTATCAACTAAAACTAATATAAAAACTATAGACTGCAAAAGGAATACACCAAAGAATAAGTGCTAAGTGCTGTTTCTATCTAGATTTTCGTATATACTCCAAGCAGTTCAACTCCCGCAAGCACAGAAGAGAGAAAAAAATTACTTCTAGATTCTTCTGTGCCCGCAAGCAGCACCCGTTCACGAGTTGACGCATGTGCCAGCCATCGCTCTCCAAATACCTAACTTAGTATAGTAGAAATAAAATACACAGTTATTTTGAAGAAATACTGCTAGGTAACTATAAAAACATAGTCCCAGAGTATCCAAGACAAACATATTTTTGCGCTCAGATCCCGTAGTTGATGTCCCCTCGTGAATTATTGCTTACAAAACAGAATCCTACAAGGGCCGCGCGGGGAAGGTCGCCGAGTCATAAACTCACGTCATAAAAAATGTCTGTTTGTTTGTCCCTGGTGTCGCAACGCTCTAAAATAGACGCAGCAGCTTCTCAAATGTGTTCACAGAGCAAAGTAGAATGATCGGTATACACCAAACGCCGTCGCGTGCCAAATCAAAGAATGGCTGTTGCAAGTAATGAGTATCTGGACTATTTGAAAGTTGCGATTGTTTACACTTCATTTGAGTTTACAATTTACAAGTCTTGAATATTCGAGGTTCTTAGACTGTGGAAAATAGATTAGATATAGTTAAGGCGATGTTCAATCGCAAAACAAAAAAAAGTAGCATTTTTCAGCGCTTTGTTCGAAGTGACGAGATTACTTAATCAGGTGCAAAAAATAATGCAGATAGAAAATAACATTGAAATTACGTTTAACCGAATAAAATTTCGAAAATCTGTCTTAATTACAAAATAAAAATTCGCAAAATGACCCACTGAAAAAACGTCTGAAATGAAATGCTCTGAATTTTCAGCGATAGCAACAAATTTTCTTTTACAAATTTCCAGGCTAGTTTTAAATACGGCGAATCAGCTAGTTTTTTTATTTAATTTGTATATTTCAGATGATCGACAAAAAACAAAGAAAAGCGACACTTTCCAGTTTCCTCACCAAGAATGAAATACGATTTTCAACCTTAAACCGAGAGCTTTGAGTGGGTGCAAAACTAATTACAAATCGTGATCAGACCGCGTCTTAAGTGGAATCCAATGACTGCGTTCCCTCTACTCTTGTTATGTATTCTGCGGTGAAGATTATAAATAATTATAAGAGTAACCACAAAGCATCAAGCCTTTCGATTCCACATTTTTATACGCACAGCGAGTTTGGGACTCTCTATACCGGAGGCAGTTTCCCTACTAACTATAAAACTGTCTGTCTCCAAATCTAGTGTAACCAGAAACCTTCGGTAAGTGTGCTCCATCCTTGACCATATCATTGCTAAACATCAGGAAGGATGTGGAGGAAAGCAAACCTACTTAAAATTATATCTATTTGTTCGCCCTGAACTATATCTACTATTCGCGACAACTATATCTATTAAATCCTTTGACCAATTTTGTTCATATTGGACATGACAACCTTCTTCGTTATGAAATTTCATGAAGGTCCGATCAACCATACGAAAATAGTACATTAGTACATTCTGAAAAATGTTACCATTAAGCATTATGTGGCAATGTATACTTAAATAAATAAAAATAAATAAATAAATATCGAACAAATGTACAAACGTCGCCTTCTTGTTTCAGTGGACTTCATTTCGCTTGGTCAAAGGTTTACGATCATGTCTAAATTTCATATGTTAGGTATAGACATTATTTATTAAAGTTTTTGGGATAAATGAATACATTTTTTTTTGCTACAACTTATTTTCACAGTGAAAAATGCAATATACCGTCCGCGGAAACGAAGACTAATAAAAATGGGCGAGCATAAAATCTGAAATGCAATGAGCATACGGAAGCCAGATACTCAGATTGAACGCTCGCCAAGCCACACATTTGAGAATACCTACCTAATATCCGCTATGAATACGTACGTATTGCATATATCGTATTTACAGAATTGTTTCATATTAAATGCGTGTTACTTTTTTATCCGCAATCCTCATTTTTCAGCATTTTTTAACTGAAATTCGTAACTGTTTTTTGTTTGATAGGTTAGGCATTTCACCACAATCTCGCCTGATTAAAAGTAACGGGAGGCTGAGTATGTAAACACGTGCCTAGAAGAGGAACTGGCTCTCAAGTAAGGCAGCCGGAACACTTTACTATTATCGTCACTTACACAACACGTTTCGTTTGCGTAATTTCTTCTTCATTTGCCAAACAAAGGAAAAATCAAGTCGTTAAAAGATCACAAAATGGTAGACAGAGAGACATAATTATTAGGGCATAATGTTATCAGCGTCCTCTTAGCATAAAATGAATATTCTGACGATCTCCAAGTCGCATGCCAAGCAACCCAAAAGGGAGATGCTTCTTTAAGAGCTGATAAGAAGCATCTACCATAGGTTAATCTTCGTTTCAATAATTAATCAAGTTTATATGCCAAAAACACTAATAAAAAACCAACCAACAAAATAGGTGCGCATCAGATTTACAAACGCATTGATTTCAAGACTTTGTCTCGACATAATTATAACGCCCAACTCTGGAACAGCAGAACGGACTTCAATTAACGGTAACGGACATAGCTTGTACTCTTGATTAACACATATTTAAATCCCGTAAATAAACCACAAAGGTTATTAGGTTATAAGGTTATTTGTTAGGTTATTAGGTTATTATCCCAGAAATATATATACATAATATTGCCATAGGATAGCAGTTGAAATCGCGAAATGCTGTAAGACACATAAATCTACAAAATACAAACACATGACTTGATAATAAGCCGTTTGCTATCTCAATTAACATTAAATGTAGGTCAAGTTTATAAAGGATCGCGCATGATCTCATTCCTTGTTACGTACGCATGCGAACCTCATAAGTAACATAACAGCGCCTTATTGAGTATAAAAAGGAAATCGTGCCCTTAAAGTATGTTAATTTAAACAACAGTGTCTCATAAGACTATGCGCAGATGTTAAGCCTGATAGATTATGGTTGCTTCATAACTTTTGTAGCACTGCTTCTTTGTTGTGAAGAGATCTTTAGGATTGGAGCGATGATAGGTTCGTATAATTGGCGCTCAGACGCCTCGTCGTAGTTATATGGATTCTTTCCCAACAATGATCTGCCAATGTAGAAAAATATCGATAAGGAACCATAGCGTGGTGAGCAGTCCTCTGGCTGGTGTGACCAGCTTTGACCTTCGAGTAGAAATCTGTCAACCGATGGTGTGTTCCAGCCTTCCAGCAGTCCACTTCAAATAAGGCCCTGTATTCAGTACATAATCAGATAATATTCAATTCGAAATCCACAAACTCGATCTTCTTCATCCTGACTGTAAATGACGGAGATGGAGAATGTAGATCTCCATGTAGACCGTAACCCCTTATCAAAATTTTATCAAAATCTGTTCAGCCGTTTAGCCGTGATAAGAACACAAACAAACATGTAGACAGAAAGACAAGGTTACTTCATTTAGTTCGCTAGATGGTGTTGATCAATTTTTGTGATATTTTTGACGTTTTGTATGACAATTGTAATGTAGGGAGTTCTGAATCGCGCAAGCGAAGATTTTTCCTTGACGAACGTATTCATTTCTATACCTCGAAGCTTTATTGGTCCTGATACGACTGCTGCTATATTCCACTGAATTTAATATTAGTTAGGATATATCAATATGTATTATGAAGATCCTGGAGACCACGACACAGGTCACCCTGGTGTGGAATCCAGTGCACACAGTTTATGTTTAGATCCTAGTTTTTTTTGTTCAAATAAACATTATTATTATTATATCAAAGCGACAACTCCCTACGTACCCAGTGAACATTATTCACTTGTGATATAAAGTAAACCATTTCCTAATTAGGGCAGTCCTACATCTACAGGCCTCGTAAACACGCAAACGTGCTCATCAAGGATGAGGTCATGCACACAGAAGTGTGGGAGTTAACATCACAGAAAATTTTAAAAATATTATAATTCACTAACAACGAGTACTTCATTTTCTGAATAACAAAACCAACCAGCGGGAGATTTCGTTGTCGCAATGCGAATGTTGAA
The DNA here is from genome assembly GCA_947579745.1 of Apocheima hispidaria. Classification (NCBI taxonomy): domain Eukaryota; kingdom Metazoa; phylum Arthropoda; class Insecta; order Lepidoptera; family Geometridae; genus Apocheima; species Apocheima hispidaria. The sequence goes on along the minus strand of OX388157.1, from coordinate 4,214,878 downwards.
ATACCACCCACTTGATTAGAATCCCATTTCCAAAAAAATAAAACGAAATAAAATTTTGACAAGTTAGATTACAAAAGTCAATATACATAAGTTTTAATAAAAAAAAACGACCAATACATATTTATCTTACTTACCAAATAAATCCCGCTAGAGCCATAGTTGCCATTGTTGGTTGGTATTTTTATTATGTTTATTATCTATTTTAAACCAGTTAAATAAGATAAATAGTTTGAATCAGAGCTTTCTTTGTCAACCGCATTGCGATTGAAATTGGTATATAGCTTCCTAAATCAGACTAATACTTGCAGCATGACGAAACTGAATGAACAGGAAGAACATTTCGCTCTCAAGACCGTGTGTCCATGTTACGCATTTAGTAATTGTGTCGCTGGCGAGGTTATTCCCAGCCCTACAAGTCATCGTCAGACGAGAATCATAGATGACGTGAAGACCCGAACGTACTTTCAAATTATTAGTATTAGGAGGTGTCTGGATTTCTTCTATTATTAGCAAGTTGATAAAACGGTCAGAAATATTTACTGGCCATAAATAACGGTAGCAATGACATAAAAAAGCAGTTTTCAATTAATTATGTACGCAATAAATTGTAACATTTAATATTGGAATATTGACAGAGCGAGGCCTATGTTCAGCAGTGGACGTCTTATGGCTGATGATGATGATGATGATAATTACCTTAGGTGCCAAATAAAATACATACACAACTTAAAACTAAATTGAGTATGTACTAATTTTACTCAAATAGTGAACTAAAATTTAAAAAAAAAACCTTTTTGTAAAATTTTACTCCTGACTCTCCCGGTGCAAAGGTGCAGTATGAACGATGGTGGTACTTTGCAACAAGAAAGAGCCTTTTTGGCTTCTGTGCCCCAGCAGCCCATAGTTTCAACGCAATGGGCACAAAATAATAATATGGCTCCATTGCTGCGTATTTCAGCCTTGATTTATGTTAAGTTAGTCGTCCGTAAGGGCGCGTTTACTCGACGCGAAAACTTTCTTGCGGCAGCCGCGCGGAAGCCGCATACTTCTGATAATTAAATACTAAGTTTGAACTCTATTTATTAGACCCCAATATTCAAATTCCTTGCAATCACCGCGTGGCCACCGCGCCTAGTAAATAAAGTTCAAACTTGGTATGATGCTTCTGCGCAACCGCCACACGGCAGTCGCAAGAAAGTTTTCGCGTCGTCTGTCTGAGCCCTAATAGTAGTCCGAGTGGCACGCCCAGATTTTAATAGGCCCCCTGAAGACGTCCGATGTGCACTTTAAATGATTATTTCATGATGAAATAATGACACACTAATATGAATAATAATCAAAACAATACAAATATGGATAAGTGGACTCATAATTACTATGCCCATGAACGACTGATGCTATAGCATATCTAAAAGTGTTAATAAACACTACATTACAAAGAATACAAATGTACTCGTAGTAGCAAATATCAATCGTTTGAAAAAGCGATAAGACACGTACAGGCATGCCTTGATATGAGCACCTGACAGGTGAAATATGATAAAACAGTTGTTTTTAGAATTTTCAACTGTTTTAAAAGTTTTACCTAATGATTACATTATTGAAATAAATATAAAATTTTAGTAACGTACAGCTGAATTCACATTGCACCGGGCGTCTGCGTCGTTCTGGGTCAGAGACACGCCTGTTTTCAACACATATGCTAGAAGTTCTGCGAGCAGTAGACCTCACGACCAGAAACTTTTTTGAACAACCTTAGTTTCGACCTCACGACCGTCTTGACAACCTCTTGACCGATTCTGCTCATATTCGAAATTCTTGTTAATAATTGAGTACAGAATGTTTATGCCAAACATTATCAGAATCGACCATTAAATGGTGTCACAGAAAACTTCACCGCATTTTGAATATGTTGAACCTTTGTACAAAGTTTCATCGAGATGAGTTGAAAAATACGACTTGGGACCCTATTCGGAGATATGACATTTTATCTCGGTCACTCTCACTCCCATTAAATTCTAAATTAGAGAGACAGTGACCGAGATAAAATGTCATTTCTCCGAATAGGGGCCCTGCACGAGAGTCGATTAAATTTGTCCGTATGTTACTCACTTGGTCACTTAACGGAAAGATGCGCACTCGGTCAATTAATGACCGAGCGAAGCGAAGGTGCTTGACGGAGAGCTCAGGGATATCCAAAGTAACCAATTGGAGCTTGTACGTATGTTTATGTTTTGATATCTGTTTGACGATAATTTACGTATACGGTGCAATTAGTTCGTGAAAATACAATATTTGTTCGAACAGGTGTAAAATCGGTCAAAGGGCCGTGAAGATAACCACCAGAGCTAAGCTAAGCTATAAAAATTAAAAGATCGTATTGGTTGATATCAGACATAATAATACATCGCTACGAAACTTAGCACATCTCTAGTGGAAAGGCAGCCTTGTGAAGCATCTAGTAAGCGCCGGACTGCGCGCGCGTTTTTTCCAAGTGGTTAACTCTTTGGTAGCGACACAGATTAAATAATGGAAAGCAGTTGCAGCCTTCTTGTACACACGTGAAACATCTGTGACGCCGAAGTTTACCCAAACGTTGGTTGTTTACGTTGTTAGTTTTGCTTTTTCCACGTGAGGTGTTAATTATAGACGGAGAAGCGCGGACGCATCCGCCTGCTGTGCCTAGTTGATTCACAGCTGAGCCGGTACGTGGACGGAAATAGAGTGTTTCCTGTGTTATAAGGACTTTTTTAAGTTCGGGTAAAATGGATTGAAAATCTGTCGCCAAGCACACTGTAATTTCATTCTATGCCAAAGCCCTTTTTTTGCGAAAAGAGAAAATTTTCGAAATATACTCGCCTGCATTTGTGTTATGATACCCACTGAAACTCCTCGGTGGTCTGCCTCTGCCTGATAAGAACGCACTGCTACAGTCCAGTGCCAGTTATTCAACCGTCAAGCAGTAGTGTGCAAACATTGCTGAGTTCCGGATTGAAGGGCAATGTTTCCAGCGTAATTACTGGGCGCAGAGATTTAACATGTCATATCTCAGGGTGACGAGCGCAGTGCATTGCCGCGCATGGTTTTGAACTGTCGAGGTTCAAAATTCTGGGTGGCACTGAACTGTTATGAGCAAACGTGTAGCTTAACATCAGGTGAGCGACTTGCTCGTCTCGTCACCAAATTACATCTGGCCACACTCCCAGAAACGCTGAGACCATTTTACCTTCATTGACCTTTACCTGGCATTCCAACTCAAAACAAACTCTAATACAACAAAATTTTCTCGGGTTCGGTTCCTGGCCGAATCGAATGTTCGACTGTTCGACTGTTCCTTTAATTAATTAATGTAATTGGTGTTTTGTACCGTTTTAATAAATAAATAAATGGAAACTTTTTATATTTGGATTAGCCCTGAGTTTAAGTTGTTCGTGTTTTTGTGTTAGTTCCATAGCATCTCCGATAAAGGGAACCTTAATGTGGAACTATAAGTGTTACTATTTTTTTAGATAGATAGATAACTCTTTATCTATTTATCTTTATCTATTTATCTATCTATCTTACTATTTTTTTATCTCTTGTCCTTGCTAATGCGACTTGTCCCGCCACCAAAACTTCAAAAAATAATAAAATTTAAAAAATTTATGATTAAAACTTCAGGAATGCACTCCGAAACCCAATACCAGGTTAAAAACAAATATTTTTCAATACAAAACTGCAAACACTGTTATCTAAGAAGCACATTATCGATAAGTCCTTGTAGACTTCCTTATCGGTCCGGCCCAAAATACTCAAAAGTACTTATCGAATGGTGATAAGGCTGTTTATCGCTCGTTACATCATCTCAGTGCATCATGTTTACCTGTTCTATGAAACGTATAGTAATCGATTATGTATATAATAGAATGGTATAGAATGGTAATAGGTATACAAAAGATACATAAGATACAAAAATAGTAGAAAGGTAGGTGTGCCTACTAGCTCATATAGGACACAGGTTTTAGATTTTAACTGATCTTCCTCATATTTTTTTTTCTCAGAATGGATACCACGAACTAGAAGAGTAGGTAGGTTGGCTTGATGGCCCGACGACATTGTGAAAGTCGCGGGCAACCGGTAGATACAAATGATAGGTTGGCATTCAGTGTAGCGCTTAAAGAGGATTTGTTCAGCAATGGACATCTGCCGGCTGATGATGATGATGATGATTTTCCTCATAGATTATTGATATTGTTGACAGGAAATTTTCTAAGATATTTTTTTAGTAAAATTCATGTAATGTTTCCCCAGACCCAATATAAATCATGAAACCTTTAGTGATTTCCCAGACCTATTAAAATATTTGAAGATCGCTCAACTGAACCAAGTACCTAAGGTTAATTTTGAAGATTGACAAGAATGAGTGTGCTTTTCTTTTCTGACTATTAGACAAGGACAAAACACAATAATAGATATCATTTAGTTTAGTAATTTCTTAGTTATTTTTTTTTAGTTTCATAAACCAAAATCCCTTCAAAATTAACATTTACATCATCATTATCTGTCCACTGCTGAAAAAAGGCCTTCTCCACGCTTGGCAAAGGAGTTGTGGAATTCTACATAGAGTCGTTTTAATTTATCCATTACTATATACAGAGAAAGTTAATAACGTTTGTATTCAAGCCACTCGAGTCAATCTTAACTCGAGATTACCTCCGGAATCTCCTCTTGAGTTTGAATTATAAATGCATTTACATATTTCATAAGGGACCCGAAATACCCCAGATCTGTAGTTACCGCTTCTATTGGAAATGAATTTTTGATTCAAGTTAGTTGCCAAGATTCGGTTAGCACGAGTTGTAATGGAGAAAGTGGTGCCAATTCTCGTTTATTTACTAGACTAAAATCACTCTAAAGATGTTATCGCCTTGAAATACAAAAATAGACAAAACCTGCTACGCCCCGCTGTTTCATTCGCGCAGAATTTCCATCGGAAACATTACATAGTCATCAAAAGTAGTCTTCTATATCTATGTTGTTGCGTAAATGACGAACAAACACACTTTCGCATTTATAATATTAGCATGGATGTTCAAATTCATGGGTTTCTTTTTGAGAGTGAAGAGATTAGCGCTCGACTGATAGTAAGCCTCAAGCTTACCAACAAAAAGCTAATTCATAGCCACCAAGATTATTGAAGATCACTGTTTCAAAATCACGCCCGGCAATACACTGCGCTCGTTACCCTTAGAAATAAAAAAAAGCAAAAAAAAAATGTTAATTAACTATTTTAAATGTTTTTTCTAGTGTATCCGTGTAATTTTATTCGTTACTTATATATAACAATTATTATTATCATTAAAAATAAGAGGTTAATTGATAATTCTAATGAATAAATATTACAATCCTTACGTAACTACGTTCAGATCACATAATGCAATATAATATTTACCATTCAATCAATCACTTCCTGCAGGCCCAGCACGGGCACCGGAATTTTGTCCACCATATTTATCCCGAGAGAACGAGACGGATGTATCCATATTCTAGCTTTTTCGCGTTGACGCGAAGACAAAGCGGGTGGAGTTGGCTTGACTTGGACTTGGTGAACGGGACATTGTCATTGCATAAGACAAACGCATATTAATGGTGCCTGTTAGCTTACACAGTCCCACTACACAGTATTGTACAAAGAAATATAAACTTATAATGTAAATCATTTCCTGAAGAATTCGTGTGTCATTTATAGATAGGTATCGCCGACGTCAAAATCGCTCGTGCAGACACTCACTTACATTATTCTTTTTTATCGTTTCTTTGTAAGTCCTTTTAACTCGGTCAATTGAACATAACTAAAAAGATACTAACTGACTATCTTTGTCGCCGCTCACTCAAGCGAGACCGAAAGAATTTGCATTGAATTGCGAGCTGGCGACGCTTTTCGATCTGGGTCTTTCATTCCCTATCTGCCTTGACAACCTCATAATCAGTAAGTAAGTTCATATAGGCCGCTTGATGGCTTCTGACAAGACTTGGCTTTTGTTGTTGTAGGACACCCAGCACCCGACACACGGGCCTACAATTTAAAGTGATATCCGACCCATGGTAGCGCTCTACGTGCCACTGGCGGTCACCCTAACCGAAAACTGACCTGTCCTCGGTTGCTAACATCGCTGATGGGTTAAGTAAATGGGTCGTAAATCAACCTACTGGGATTTTGACGAGTGAGATTCCTCTTTAGGTCCAGAGGGTCATCTATAAAAAAACAAGCCCTTTTCTAGGAATCAACGCACAGACCAAACCGCTGATGATAGAGACGTGAAATTTGAACCCAATACTCCTCAAATGGTTTAGGTGAATAAGAACGAAATTTTGCGAAATTACACCTCAAAAGGTGTAAAATGGTCCCCCAAAGTTTGTATGGAAATAAAATATTTTTTTCATGCTATACCAATGAAATAAAGTGGTGAAATGAGGTGTTTTATTTACCGTGGCTTATGCAAGCGAAGCGATGCGGGCAAGCTAGTTTATAATATAACAGGGGTTTAATTATAATCTAATTTGATTCCCATTCAGAATAGATTTCTTTAGAAATTATTCACATGTAGTCGTTTCTGTGGGAAAAATGGTCCATTTCACCATCTGTAGTAAAATATTTTATTGTGCTTGGATTAAGCGTACCCAAGGGACGCATGCTTTTGTGTATCCCCACGTGAAATATAGGCGTTCGGCCAAAGGGCTGCCTACTTTATATTTACAAGCTGTCATGTTTTTTGCGTACGATAGCTGATGAATGGAAGGAAAAACAGCCAGCTATGATTAACAGCCTCGATCAAAAGTGTAAGTTTTAACACATAATAGTTAATAATTTGTATATTGTTGTAATAAATACAGGGACTCGTCAGGATTCTGAAACGTTTGTTAACTTTGACAACAGATTAAGTCTATTGCTGTCTTTGTCATTTGCTTAGTACCAGACAAAGGCAACATTAGAATTAATCTGATGTCAAAGCTTTGGGAGCTTTTAACACTATCATCTGACTCAGAGCACTGACCGCGCGAGCATCACACGGTGCCATTTATGGCACCAATTGAAAGGTTTACATATCGCGAGTGTACTTGGTTTCTATAGGTAGCTATTCTAAGGTTAGTGCCATTGTTGACTAAACAATATTTATACAAACTAAGACTATCCTAAACTACTTAGCTTACTTCATAAAACGAACTGTTACTGGATGGAGATTGGAAACATAAGGGACTACTAAATCACGGATAAAAAAGATTACTGACCCTTTAAACTGCAAAAAAACATGTTTGATGTTGAGTCGAGTAACCATGGAGTATACAATTTTGAGAATAAGATCTGCTTGCACGTAACTCTGCATCTATTTTTTCCAAAACGAGATTCGTCTATTAGAAACAGAAGAAAAACGTTCATCATTTTAATGATTACTTATTAACAAATAATTTTACACTGATAATTGTTAACAAACCTTCGATAGTTATTTACACACATTTCATTATCAGCCAGAAGACATCCACTGCAGAACATAGGTCTCCCCTTTAGAGCGCCACACCGACCGACAACGTGCCACTTGCATCCGCCGGTTGCCCGCGACTCACGATGTCGTCGGTCCACCTAGTGGGAGGCCTGCCCATGCTTCGGCTTCCGGTTCGTGGTCGCCACTCAAGAATCTTTCTTCCCCGTCGGTGATCGGTTATATTACATTGTTAATTGTTTACTTGTTTACCATCTCATCTTGTTATTTGGTGAAAACAGTGTTAATAAGCATTTTGTAACAAATATTTTCACTACATAGTAATTTATTCAGATGTTTATTATTCCTCTAAAAACATCCGGAAGGTTATTCACTCCCCAGTCACGTCTGCAGCGTTTTAATACAATAATATCTTAGATCTAATCTAATCGTTGCCTTGGAATATTTGTGCGCGTATAAAAACGCACAAAAAATAACAGACAGCGCAATGCATTAGAAAAATTTAGATTTACATCCCGTCTGTGAATAAAGTACTTGCTTAGTCTATTTAACGTGTCTCGTGTTGAATTAAACGATCTGTTTAGATTTAATGGCCGTCTGCACTAAACTTTGACAGCTCCTAAGTTCAAACTTAACTTTCTAGGACGTACCTAACAATGGAAAATGCGAGGAAAACTTAGGATAGGTTGCCTAAATGCGTAAACCATGTCCATTCCTTTAATATGCCTAAGTCTGACTTAGTTTAAGTATAGATAAAACACAGAAGATTGCTTTGGTCTAAGTGATGCTTTTTTATCTTTGTTGACTTTAGTGCAGTCGGGCATAATCTCTCAAGCACTGACTGAAAATGCATTACATCAGAACAGTCATGAATTCGTGGTTAGTAACGGTTCGCATTTCCTTTCAAAGCTCTAAGTTGCACTGAGTGCAATGGACTGTTATTTTGCTTATCTTATGATGATAGCAATTTTGTAATCCAACCAGTCCAATATTCTATCCAGTTTTTTCTTATCCCGCCAGCATCTACCCGAGATTGTCATTGTTCCCGAGCCAGCTCAACTCCGTGAAATACCGTAGCGAGGCTCCGAGCCGCTAGCACGGCTGGGCCCCTATTCGGAGAAATGACATTTTATCTCGGTCCCTGTCTCTCTAATTTAGAATTTAATGGGAGTGAGAGTGACCGAGATAAAATGACATATCTCCGAATAGGGTCCCTGCTCCAGTGCTGTAGATGGTAGTCTATTCTATGCCGTTATTCACGTAGCATATTTATATTATATATCACATTATTTATACCGCATCTTCAAGTTTGTTCTAGGACTAGGTCAATACTTACCGATCTAAATACTAAAGCATTAATTTGTGGTGTGCGTACTCCTAGCGAAAAAAGGTCGAATTTCATGATTTGTGTTTAGTAGATATTTAGAGCATGACGGAAACAAAAAAAATAAATTACCATACACATTTACACGGCATCATGCTCTAAATCTGTGTAATAATCTCTCATATCTACTAAACTCAAATCATGATATTCGACAATTTCCCCCTAGGAGTACCACACTCATTTGTGAACGAGTGATGTGCACTATAAGAATTTCATGTGTTAATCGAGTGTATCGAGTGTGTGTGTGTCGCTTAAAAATAAGTTCGTCGGCACACGATATGTAGGTACGAGTATAATGCATTGAGTTATTATGTACTGAAGCGACGCCGCAGTACATTGCCTTGTCGTCACTTTTCCAAACGTCAGACAGTAGCTAGAAAAAGAACCTTATTCGCATAAATACCTATACTCAGATGTATCCTAATAAACAACCCATAATACCAAATAATACACCACAGTGCATGTTCACAGAGCTTTAGCGAGTGACTGAGTGAAGTGAGTGAAGTGACCATAATTAAATAAGACATCGCTATATTATGCTGTTTCACCTCTAATATGTAGTATATGTACATAGTACTTAAATGGTATAACTAACTTAACTAATCATAGAGCAGTAAAATTATATTGTTATCTAATTGTATCTCTGTTCATTTGAAGATGGCACCATTATAGAACTGTCAAATCTAGTTTACCATAGAAAAGTAAGTACAACAGAATCAATTGCCTTGTGGCCTTGTCCCCTTGTGCCGCCTTGTGGTTCAGTGGGTGGATTTCCACCTTCTGATCTATTGGTTGTGGGTTCGATTCCCACCAAGGACGAACATTTGTGTGATGAACATGGATGTTTATTCTTTGTCTGGATGTTACTATGTATTCTATGTATGTATTTACAACAACAAAAAAATAATTTATGTACTCTATCAGTTATCTGGTTCCCATAGCACAAGCTTGCTTAGTGTGGGGCAAAGATCACACACTAGATACCGCATTACGAGATTCATTGTTCCACAAAAAGTCACCAAAGTTTGAGGAAGGCGCGGGTCGCGGGTCGCGGTGAGTGCGACCAAGCGTTCTTATTGGCTATCTCAAGGTTACGCCTACTCGCGCCTAACAATCAACCAATCACAGTAGTTTCTTATAAGTGTATTTAGACTGATGTATGGTGCGCTTCGAGCGTCCTGAATGCAGAATCTAGGGTGTGATCTGTGGTGTGGGGCTAGATGGCGCGGTGTGAAATATGCCCACCAATATTTATTTATTTTATTTAATTATCAATGTCATTCAAAAGCAATTGGTTCGTAGAGTCCCAACTCGGATATTACTAAATTACTTATGTAAGATTTGTCTGTATGTAAAGTTCCGCGGTTGTTTCGCGGCAATTAGATCCAATCGTTGCTATTATGAATGTTATGTAAACATGGGAACCATAGTAAAAGGAGAATTCGGCCGTGTGAAGTATTATAAGTTATAAGACATTTGTCTTACGCGCTGTTACGTAAGTTGCTAACCTTGATAAGAGAGTGTTTTTGTGGAAAGAAATTGAAAGTAGATTGGTAGATAGATAATTTATCAAACATTATAAAATTACCACTCGCCATTAATTATAGTCAAAGTAAAAGGGCTGTTACGTCAACTGGACCCACCCAAACTAGACCCGCGGGATGAGTTGACAAATAAATATATTAATTTCTTTATTTTTCTTTGGTCAAAGAATTTAGTCTACCAATTTAATAATATATTTTTTTAAATGAAAGGATACAATTACACTTTGACACCAAAAAATAACATTCAAAGAATAATACATCAGATTTAAGAACAAAAAGGCAGTTTTATCGCTAAGAACGTTCTCTTCCTGGCAACGTTCTATTGAACCTGAATGTTTGTATTTTAAAGTAGGAATTTAGATAATTATAAAGTTGTGACATAAATGTAAATATGTAATCGTTTTTATGTCAATAAATAATTTGCAATTGACAATGGTTGCCTGGAAGAGATCGATTTTAGCGATAAGGCCGCTACTTGTGGCACTAGCCTATAAGATAGTTCTGTACGTGTGTTATTATTATTTTGGTGTACACAATAAAGAGTTTCTATCTATCTATCTAATTTGAATTTGAATTGAGTAAGTGGAGATCCTGAAGAACGAGATGAGCCGTAAAGAATACCTGATAGTAATAGTTGTTGTTTAAAGTTTTAGTCAAACTTGATTTGAAAATACGTTCACGTTACTATTATGATGAAAAGTGTCAAAATAATTCTGTAAATCTAAATAACTAAAATAAATCTAAAAGGCTCTAAATAACCTTTTAGCTCTACCTTGTGACTGCTTGCAAGCTGCCAGCTATTTAGCTCTAGATGTGTTTACGAATTTTTCAGCGTCTAATACAAAACAATGGCTCTCCATAGAGTTTTATGTAATTTTTAGTTGTCTATACTATACTATAGAGTCCTCTTTAGCACTGCACTCAGCTAAAAACTCGCAATCTTGCACCAGTTCTACTCCGTTATCAATCACGGATCACGTGATTTCAATACTAGAAGCATCGCTTGAAATTGCCTCTGCCTTTGTTCCCAAAGGGCCCTATCTGTGCAATGGTTTATGAGTTTATCAGGCATTCACGTGCAGTTGATAAGGGAATAAAAATAAACACTGTATTGCTAGCAAATTAAACCTGAATTGCCATATTGCTTCATGAAATAGCAAACAGGATTTGTAGACTTTCTATTTACAAAGGTCAGAAGGCAAGGTTTGCGTAGAGTTAATCAACCTGCTACTTTGGCTATGTTAGTCATTATTTCGGAGTTGCAGTTTAGTGAGAGACGAGGGCGCTCTCCGCGGGTGAGCAGCGTCAGAAGTGCAGGATCGCTAAATTGCTGTAGAAAGTAATATCATTTTAAAAAAAACAAAATACCCGATTACAAAATGTAGCCTGTGAAATTCTGGACATAAAGTGGAATCCAACGACACCTCACGACACCAAAATCGGTCAAGTCGTTTAGGCTACAGGACGCCATAAAGAAACACACAAACATATACATACACCCCCAAAAAACATGACCCTCCTTCTTGGGAAGTCGGGTAAAAACATAGCCGGGTCCGTTATCCGGGTATGTTTATACAGATTTCTCACATTACCAACAACATTTCATGAAGATCGTATCAGACCTTCGCTTGCCCCGGGCAAAAATCATGACAAACGAATAAAATAATTCAGAACCTCCATTTGCAGTCGGTTTAAAACATGTCAGACAACCTAATTTGAATACGCGTGACCAAAATGCTAGCATTTATTTGGCGCATTTATACAGCGTGGTAATACCGCCAGCATGCTGGGTACGCTGCCAACTGGCTTGAACATTTTAATTATCTATAGACCTTTAATGGTCTCTGGATAATCCAACTGTTAGTTTATGTAGTAGGCTAAGTAGTTTGGGTAGATATAGTTTGTATCTATTTTGCTTAGTTAATAGAGGCGCTTGCCAGTTTAAAAAAAACTACAACGTATTTTCACCTAAACCAGGCTTACTACACATATAGGGCAACCTAGTTATGTCCATTGGTAACCTTCACCTCAATAAAGTGCTAATTATAATATTCAACTAGGTAACGATGCTGTAACCTGATATAGTCATAGATAAGTATGTTTGTGATGTAATAATTTATGCTATATCTGTTTCATATTCATATTCATATTTATTTTAGCATTCCACAATGTATGTTGGTACTTAGTAGTTTTACATTTTGGTCACAATTGTGGACCCCGTCGGGTACCAGCTAAAGAAGTAGAAGAGTAGAGAGAGGGACAGCAGTAACCGTAACTTTAGTTATGTAACAGTGCTATATGTTTTTATCTGTTAGATACTCATCTATGGAGTAATATACTTTATTTATTAAAAATTGTTTCAGTAATTTAAAAAAATGTTTATCTCGCGATTCATGTTTTATTGAGTTCGGTAATTTGTTATATATTTTGATGCCCATTACAAAGGGGCTGGTTGAGTGAAGTGTGAGACGTGAAGCTGGTAACATCAATCTGTTTCTATATATATTTAGCGTACTAGCTGTGTTTCATAGTTTTTTTAATGCTTGCTTGCTTGCTGTTGGTATTTGAACACAAACTCGCCACATTTTAGACAGAAAAGAAAGAAAATAATTTTATTTTGAAACAACAGTAACAATAATTATATTGAAGGGGAGGCAGGAGAGTAATATCATAATTATGATTATAGGTAATCAATGTTATGTAATATGTTATATTATGTATGTTAAGTGGCGTTGTGTTTGAGGGTGGTAAATATAGCTAGATGATAGACAAATGCATTTTATTATCATTTTTTTTTAATTATATTTTTATTATTTTTTTTTTTTATTCGACGAGGTCGCTCGCGTGTCTCGCTAAGCATTTCTTAATAAAGGTCACCGAATGTGATCGAAACTATAGTCGGAATAACCGACTCGATGTGACGTGAGTATTCCCGTTTTATTAAAACAAAATGCATTTTATTATCGATTGAATCCGGTTTACATTTGTCTTGTTAGTTTTTCTAGCGTACCTAAATTAGTCGCAGCCAACATATTAAACAAGAAAATGAAAATAAGAATATAATCCGTTCAGGATACTCCAATTTATTACAGTTTATTTATTTATTTATTTATGAATTCTTTTCCAGTTGTCAGCTATCATTCGATAGTGAACAGGCTATAAAAGACGAGAGGCATAAAGCGATATAATTATAGAGATTTATTTTTAACAAAAATACTACACGGGTTAGTTTATGATGATAATTGGTAGGCATCCTATCCACGCTATCCATCAGTCTTAAAGAGTTGAACAAAAAAATATTTAAAAAAGGAACCAATCGTTTCCCTAGGCTCAATTTTATTATGATGTGGAAAGTGTGTAATTTTCCGGCCCCAAAATTTGATCGCCCACAAAAGCAGCACGACACCTCCGAGAACTGCCTGATTATTTAGGCGCGATTATTTACCTTCTTTTGCGTTATACCACGCGTAGGCGAGTCGCCCGTAAGTCGCAAATCTTGTTTTTATGGATGTGTAAAAAAATTGAGTATTAAAAAAACAGTTGAACGCAGTTCTCGCCTCGTCGCTTCATACCACAAAAAAGTTAATAAAGACAAACACAATCGCACTAACTCTAGAGTTAAACAATTATTAATAGGCCACCTAATCAAGAGAAACGATCTTCTTTATACGTCCTTATTCGTCGGTAAACTACCCCAAACTGTACCTAAATTAAAACGAATAGTGTTGCCAACTGGGGGTCTACCATAGTCTCATAATCGTACTTTTTTTTATTTCACATTAAAAGTTGTCTCGCTTTCTAAGATGGTGTCAATATATCACGAGTGACGACATTTTTTATTTAAACATCTATTTATAGAAATGAATTGCCAATTTCTAGGAATCACCGCACAGACCAAACCGCTTGTAATAGAGACATGAGATTTGAACCCAATATGAGGAGTATTAGGTTTTAGGTAAAACAATATACAAGCAATAAAAAAGGGTTTGCGAAGTTCCACCTCTAAAGGGATAAAATTGATTGTATGGAAATCAAATATTTTTTCATGATTCATTTTTCCAATGAAACTTGGTTTGTGTACTATGGATAAAAAAATTAAAAAAGGTAAGGTAAATTTTTCGAAAATAAACCCCTTAAGAGGTGAAACAGGGTATTTTATTTACTATAGCCTATGCGAGCGGAGCCGTGCGGGCAAGCTAGTATTATCGTTAAATAAGTATTTATTCCCGAATTAATAAATGTGTCAGAACCACATCAGTTCTAAAAACATACAGATCACGCCTTAATTTCGCAGTAAAGACGATTGAAAGGCACCGCGCATCTGTCACAAATGTCACAATACACTAATAAACATTTAAACTCATTGGTTTGATAGAACTTCCAAGAAAGACCTCCTGCAGAGATGCCATGAAAAACTAATCGAACTGGATACTGGATAACTGGATAGTCCACACACTAGGAGAGGCCCCAGACAATGCACATCCCGAAACAAGATGAGCCATGTGATAAGGACAAAGAAATTGTGGTAGACCCCCTGCTCCCAACTGTTAACTCGGTTTTCATAGGAACTAATATGGAATCTGTGACTTAGTCTAGACCTATAAAGATAGGGTACACGCTCACAATCCCTGGAAAATAAACTGCAGTTTGCCGCAATGAGGACTGGAATTGCTAATTGTCTGTTGAAAAAGTTTCATGCTTTTTGGTCCAGTTTAAGCTGAGATAGCATAATAAGTAAGTATAATGTTAGCTTCTGTTTTAAAACTATATAAAGACAAAAAGTAGATTTTTAATCCCAGGATCTGTCAGAAGATCGATTAGATTCTGTTCAAATAATCAAACAGATATAAACAAACCGCTAGGGCTTGGGGGCACACCATATATAGATAGTACTCTTTGGTCACACCCCTTCTGGGGTGCCAGGGCAAGTCTGATTGTGATTATTGTTATTATTGTGATTGTGAGTGAAGTGATTTTTCCGGGTGACGGCCCAAGCCGAAGTTCGTACCCACAGAAGAGGAAAAATGTTTATACTTCTCTCTCTTCTGTGTTCGTACCGCAGCGGTGGCCTTGCGCTAAGTCATCCACGCTTTTTAGGGCCCAACGTCATCTACGTTCGCCAAAATCCGGTAAAGCTATATAGGCCGGCAGAGGCCAAAAGCATAGAGACTTTAAAAAAAATTGTGGTCATTTGGTCGCAGTGTAGGTATGTCTACGGAAGATATCGTAAAATTCGCGGACAATGATGGATAAAAATAGCCGATTGTCAGTCAATGTGGCGCTCTAAGAGGAGGCTTTTGTTCAGCAGGAGACGGCTTCTGGCTGATGATGATGTCGGGAGTATTAAGCGTACCACAATCCTAAAATTTAATAGGGTCTATTCTTCACTCATTCATTTATTCACTGATTTTAAGTCGCGCGGGTGGATGTAAATGGCAAATTGATAGAGTGGCGCTCGAAGGGGGAGGCAGTTGACGTCTATAGGATGATGATGATGATGATGATAATTCTTCTCTCAACCGATAACCTTATTAATAGATTTTCTTATCTGAACCGAAAAGAGTTATTTACTCTTGCTAATCTTCTATCTGCGATCAAAAGCCACGCTTAAAAACTAAAAAAGCTAAAACATGTTTTCCGTTAGTTAAAACAGAGTGACCCAGAATTACAATACAGTGACGCATAGCCATAACTCATTAAAATTCAAACCTAGAATTGAATATGAATATTTACAACCATATTCACATTCGATTTTAATCACTGTATAAATAATTAATTTGGTCCCAGATGCCCTCTTACCCAATTACAGTCGGCTGTGCCACTAACATAATAAGTAATCGATGCATAATAATTAATGAGTACAAGTTAATTAATAAATAAAATACATGTTTTCAAAACATATTTTATTATGTTTTTTTATATATAAAAAAATGTATTACATAAATTATAAAAATATATTTTAAAATTGTTTTTTTAAGCATTATTCAGTTTTTATGCACTTATGTTAAGCGATACTCCGTATGTGTGTGAACCGATTTTTAATTATTATCAGTGAATAAAAATACTGTTGTAAATAGTTATCAAAATGTGGTAACGATTATTTGACATAAAAACTTGCATGACATTAAAAAAAAACGCGGCGAGTGAAGTCGGTTAACCTATTTATTGTGTGTTTTTTCTTTAACATGTATAATTTGATAAGTATATTTTACCATCTACAATACAAAACGATACAACTTAATTTGTCACAACACAAAATATACAATTAAAACTTAAAGTAAATAATAAAAAATAGAACAAAATATTATATACGTACAGCACAGCATCATTTTAACATGATTACCAACATTACCAAAATACAATAGCTTTACCAAAACTGTGTCATCAATATGGAATGATATTAAGAAGCTAAACCGAAAAAATGGTTTTCTAATCTGTGCAACGCATTAGTTATGAAGATAATATCTTATTTTTAGATATAAGTTTTACGGCTCTATCGTCTGGTTTGGCGGAATGGGAAAACAAGAATACGTGAAATTTCCTCAAAAATCACTTAGATTTTTACTTATTTTTCTCAAGATCTCCGTACGGAAATCTCGAAAAAACACACCTATCTGGATCCGAACTGTAAATTCAAGTGATTTTCACACTAATAGGTGTGCTGATAGTAAGGAGATTATCATTAAGCATAGTCACAATTTTCATCAATTTTCTATTTTATGATTCAGTGGCGCGCTAACTTCTTTTATTTTTTTATCTGAACGAGGCAGTGTATATAAAGCGCTACTTTTTTTCGACTTAGCCCCTTAAGTAATTCAGTTAGAAACCAGCCCTACATAGATGAAACCTTCGCGTGTGATCGATCTCGATTCGC
Source organism: Apocheima hispidaria (assembly GCA_947579745.1). Taxonomy (NCBI): domain Eukaryota; kingdom Metazoa; phylum Arthropoda; class Insecta; order Lepidoptera; family Geometridae; genus Apocheima; species Apocheima hispidaria. The sequence goes on along the minus strand of OX388157.1, from coordinate 4,197,598 downwards.
ACTGAATCGCAACACTCACATCGCACCGTATTGTATTGTTTCTGCACACAAAATACTCTATTGTTGTATCGCACAGCTATTGTACTGTTCTAGTGTAGAAATGACGCATAGACCTACCCGTCGATCGGGACTTACGCCTTTCTTCGATCAATTGCATCACATGTGGTAGAAAAAGGCGTAAACTATTTTTGTTTTTCGAGACTTACGTCATTTTACCAGTGGTAGGGTGACATGTGTTTCACAAACGGTGCTGTAAAATAAACAATGCTATTCCGCATTGTTACGAATAGATTTAATAGCACAATAATAATATTGCGGAATTTTCGTGCAATCATGTCGGCTCAAAGGTTTCGCGATAATGTCTAATGCACGACTCTTCAGACCTCATCACTAGTTTAATTCTACTTTACCCACTGGCATCTGTCTGTTGGCTGGCTATTGACAAATGTTGTAATGAATTCATTTGGATATCGCCATTTTGGCGCTGATATGCGTAAAGGACTCAGAACTAATTATTGTATCAATTTTAGTACCAGGCATCTCGTAGAGGCGCTTCAAATCGACTAAAAAAATGAATTTTAAAGGCATAATTTATCCAGTATTAGTGAATAGAATGAATATAGTAAAAAATAAATCTGTCCACCAAGATCGCTCTCCAGTTAATCTGCGATCTTGGTGAGGTTTAAAGTCACTTGTGCTTTTTGTTGTAAGAGCTCAAAATTTAGTGGACTTTAGCAAAGTTTTATCTATGCTAGTAAGTACTTACTAAAATATACTTGTATAAATAATAAGGTAATATAATAATATATGTATAATAATAATAATATTAATGAGGCAATATCTGAAACTACTGAACTGATTCTAAAAATTCTTCACTAATAAAAAGCTATACTATCCCTGACAGGCTTTGTTTTGGTCAGAGCTCAGATGGGAACGCGGGCAAAAGCTAGTTGTAACATAAATTAACAGTTTTGTTACATTATCCCTAAATATAGTATGACTGTTATAAATAGTTCTTTTCCTTTATGGCGTGAAGTGAACATACAGTTCATACTAAAAAAATATACTTACTTGGCTGGGTCAAGCGTTGAGTTACACAAAATCGTATTTTGTGTAATCTGTTAATTTAAATTTTATTCATCACTCTTGAAGAGTCATAGAATAATATTGCCTGTAGTGACTTTGAAATTAACTGCGTCTATTAATATTTGTATAAAAATAAAATCTCTAATTTGCAGCCATAAAACAAAGGTCAAATAAATTAAAGAGTAGTTTAAATGCAAGGTTTTCTAGAAAACTGTTGTTAAACCACTCCTTGACATGAATTCTTATGCATTTCTTATACTAACATACTCTATAATTAGAGGCATAATTAAAAATAGCTTTGACTATAAAAAAGCTTATGATTTGCAATCTATATTTATAAGTGTTGTGTAATTTTTTTTTTTTTTAACGCTTATAAGTCTGCCTTTGACCTCCAACTCGCCTGTTGGTAAGCGACAATGTGGCCGAAGATGAAGAAAGCAGACTTAGAAGATACTTAGATTATATAAGAAGATATAGATTAGACTTAGACTTAGATTTATCTATAGATCAAAGTTTTTTTGTACAAATAAACATTATTATTATAACTACGTAAGATTGGCAGGTTAAAATAAACGTTTTAGTTAGTTAAAAAGAACAAGCGTTTTTTGCACTGTTGATTAAAATAATTCTGAGATCAAAAACTCTTACAGCAATAATTTGTACAATTAAATTAATTTTATTATTCATTATATTTTAACAATACGGGAACGATCGACTCAATTAATCATGAGTAACGTTATATTGAGTCGGTTACTCCGACTAGTTTTGATCACCGGTGATCTTTTTCAAGGAGTTATAAACGTAATAAAAAACGCGCAAGCGACCACATTTTGGCTTCAAGACCATCACATTAAGATAATTCTAAATGTTTAAAAAAAAAAAGAATAGATAGATAACTCTTTATTGTTCACTCCAGAAATAACATATAAATGACCAAAAAACAACTTAAAACTAGTGTAACAACTGGCGGCCTTATCGCTTAAAGCGATCTCTTCCAGGCAACCTTAGCATGGAGTATGAAATACATAGGCATAACTACTAACTGGTACATAGGAATAAATAACCATTGCAAGGACTTACCTTCAAGGCATTCACTTAAGTTCGTAAGTATTGGCCGAGTGACTAACCCTAGTGTTCGATTTCTTAGGCCGTCCGAAGTTCCCTGATAGTTGTTACTACCGGGACTTACAGTTAAACGACGTGTCAACTACGACCACCCATCAGAAGATTGACCGGACCGACCGACATCACTATATTTAAGATTGGCTATTAGAGCTACACCACTAGCGCTATTTATTATTAAACAAGTAATAATGATGAAATTTGATAGGTAAAGCTTGCTTAATCAGTATTTCTAAGATAATATTTAAAGAGTTGAGTAGTAGACGTAGATTAATTAACAATAGACTCACCATCATCACAGAAGTATGCATAATTCTCAGCACGGGAGTCGAACCCGGGACCTCCTCCGCTTACATCATACGCGCCGAAATTAACTCCGACGAAAAACCACACGTCAATCAACAGACACAAGGTTAAACACCCGCTGACACTCAAATTAAAACAATTGTTTTACGCGTAAGAATTAATTACTGGTTAGTCACTATTCAGTAATACACTTCGTTCTCATAATGTTCGATGCGGAAACTGTCACAACCAAAACAAAACACAACAAAGTTTGTAAATACGTAAACGAGAAAAGAAACGGACAGCACGTCCGCTGCCTTCAGCCGTCTCAACGATACTGCATCAACTTGACTTGGCTCGGCTCGTCCACTGACGACTGCTCGGCCAATCTACCTGATAAACCCGCACTCATTCACACTCGGCCTAAACTCATACGCTAAAAAGAGACAAATATAACACACGCTACATTGCTGCATTTCACTGCAAATGCATCCTAAAAATGTCATAGTTCTAAAACTTTTAAAGTAACCTGAATCTCTACCACCGTAGAGTTGTATCGTATTTTGGTGTTTTAGGGGGGTATTTTAAAGTAAATTCCTATTGATTATAATTATATAAAATAATAATAATAATAATAAATATGTGTTATGTGTTATTTATTAGTATATTTTAGTCACATATCATAAGTTATTTATGTATTAGTATCTATTACTATTCGTTTTTAATATGTCTATACGAGTATTTAGTGTAGTTTTGAGTATAATTGTCATTTCACATAATTTCCATTATTGCACACCCCGTCATTTACAACTTCTACGATCCTCTCCATCCCAAGGTCGCCTGGAAGAGATCGCTTTCAGCGATAAGGCCGTCATTTGTCACACTAGTTAAAATGTTTTGTTTTCTGTCCTAGCTATGTACGATCTGGTGTGAACAATAAAGAGTTTATCTATCTATCTATTCTTTTATATAAATATATATATCCGTATAACTTAAAAAGTTCCACATCATTCCATCATTTCATTCATTCATTCATTCATTCATTCATCTGCACGAATTAAACATGTCGGCAAAAATAGCGTTAGTGTATGACCTCTGTTACGAGGTTCAATTGCTTTGAAAGATCCGCGTGCAAGAATAAAATCTTAAATGAGATTTACGTTCGCAGTTTAATGGTCTTAATTTCCTCCGTTGTATATTTAGAATTAGAGAAACGTTATTTAATTTCTTGCGGTAATGAAAATTTCTTAGTAGTAACTCATGGAAAATACGGCTTAGAAATTAAAAGGCTTTCATAATCAGAACAGCTTTGGTCTTAGTTGGTTATAAATTCAGAATTAATAGAAAAAAGCTTAATGTTTTCGGGATGTAAGTATTTATGCACTTATGTATGTAAGTATGTACAAAATGCGTGTTCCTATATTACCTCCTTACCCTAAACAGCTTGTCCGTTTTTGATGAGTGAGGTGTCTACTTTTTGTCCGGAATGTCACAGGCTACAGTCATTTTGCAGTCAGGTTTTTAAAAATAATAATACCTAGTACTTATTGCTATGCTCGGAGTTTCTTTGCGCGATAAAATCCGGAACGAGGATATTCGTCGAAGAACCAAAGTCACCGACATAGCTTTCAGAGTGTGCAAGCTGAAGTAGCTATGGGCAGGCCAAATCACTCGAGGAACCGATAACCCGGGAGAAAGAAAGGTTCTTGAAAGGCGACCACGAACGGGAAGACGCAGCGTAGGTAGGCCTCCCTAGATGTGCCGACAACATTGTGAAAATCGCGGGCAATCGGTGGATGCAAGCGGCACGTTGTCGGTCGGTTTAGCGCTCTAAGGGGGAGCCCTATGTTCAGCAGTGGACGTCTTCTGGATGATGATGTTGATGATGATTGAAGCTGTAAGCGTCTTTTGAACTTTGTCACAAAAGTTTTTCACAGTATGTTTCCATAGCATGATAGAACTTGGCAGCGAGCATCACCGTGTCGTCATACGCCATCAAATTTCTTCTCCGAACAATATGCAGCTTTCCTCAAGATGTTATCCTTCATTGAAAAGCCTTACGTATTCTCCAAAGTGTTAATTGGTACGGGCCCGCCCGGTTTCGAACCCGCAACCGGACGAGTATGAGGCGAGCATGCTCCCACTACATTACTTCCTCAAATCCTCAGTGGCTTGTGTAAATGAGCCAATGACAGGACTTCAACATAGCCATATTTTTTTTTGTTTTAACATGGCCTCCATGCATCCTCTTTTTATAAATATAATCACAAAAGTGAACATAAGCCCCCTTATTAATAAACGCGGATAAAACTTGGAGCAGCTTCATTGATGAAAAAAGACAGAAAGCTGTTACTCAGTCTTCTGTCTTTTTCAATCGAGTTCTAATTTCGAAAAGAGCGAAAAGGACTAAACAGGTTGTTATTAATCCAAGGGCACTCCACGTTTATTAATACGGGGGAAAATTTAAATTGATCATGCGGAAAAGATAATAGAGGTGACTAAAATTGAAAAAAAAAAAGTATTTTGATAGCATGATTTCTTTTTTTTTCTCTGAACCTGCTCTTAACCTTCAAAATATTTTTTCCAAGAAGTCTGTTCTTAAAATAAAGGACGCCCTTAACACCATGTTTGAGACAAAGTACATTACTGCAGCGGGAGCCAACAGGGGCTTTCGCGAAGGAACCTGAATCACGAAGCCGAGGCTAGCATACGTGAGGTAATAGCTCCGTCGTAGCCGCTAAGCTTGTAAGAATGGTCTTCAAATTACAGCAACCCTATACCATGTTTAAGAAAACAAATATTGAAATACCCGATGGCTAAAGATGAGGTCACACTCCCCGAGTCGAAATAACCGCATTTCCTAAGGTCGTGCGAACACTGCGTAAATATTTTAACGCGCTCAGGGCCGCGCACGAGGAGTACAGGTTACCATGACAGGAATAGATGCAGGTATTCCAGTGACCTATACCAGAGGATATACAATTAAAAACTTATTGTAACAACTGAATTTTAGCTGAATTGATCTTGTTTTAGGCCGCTTTAGCGCTACGCTCTTTCTCGCTCGCTCATTTAATATTTTTATTTATATTAAACAAGCTGCGCCCCGCGGTTTCACCCGCTTGAAAAATTCCTCAGGAACCGAAATATTTTCCGGGATAAAACTTTGCCTATGTCACTCTGTAACCCTTGATTGACCCTGACAGTGGAGGCATGCGTAAGCGCATTTATTACCTCAACAAAATACATAGTATTATATGTATATATACTACAGCTGCAAACTACATTGCTTACCAATATATACCCATTACAAAAATGACCCGATACGAGGAAAAGTCGTACACAAATTAATATAAATACACATTTCCATGTCCATATTTCCCAGGAACAAGGAAATTCAATCGAATATTCTCGAACATTGCTCTTTTGAATTCTGTAGGCGCGGGTTAGTTATGACACGATCTTGGCCAGAGTCGTGAGACACCTGCTTACTAGCAGGTGCCTGTTTTACTACCGAGCGTGTTTACGTAGTAATAGTAGGCATGTTTTTCTTCTTGACTTGTAATTAAAAAAAGTCCCACGAAAATAAGAAACAAAAAAAAAATACAATACCTAACTCACCAGATAAACTAATCCAAAAGATAGGTTCTTATCAATTATATTTTATTAAAGATACGATTTTAGCGCACTTAAAATTACCCCCCAAAAAGTCTTTTTGGAGAAAGTTTTTTTTTTTTTTTTTTTTAATGTAATTTGGTGACTGTAATTGGTTTGGTGACGCAAAATGGCCATTTTGAGAAGTCATTTCATTTGGTATCAATGGTGTCAATTACAGCATAATCACTCTATTAGCTTTATCATGGATTTATTGAAACCAAATTAGCGCCAATAAGTAAGTTGTTTTAAGAAACATTGGTTTAGCTACAAATCTCAATAACCTGATTTTCATCTTGGTTTTTTGTTGTAAATACATACATAGAATACATAGAAACAGCCAGACAAAGAACAAAAATCCATACACATCATACAAATGTTTGTTCTAGGTATGAATCGAACCCACAACCTACAACTCAGAAGGTGGAAATCCGCCCACTGAGCCACAAGGTTATAGTCAAAAGGTGGTTAAGCCAGTTAAGTTTGCCTTTGGGATTACGCCAAACCTTTGAGGGGAGGCCTTTTTTCTGCAGTGGACGTCTTTTGGCTGATGGTTAAGATGATGTTTAAGTTTCATAAAATATCAAGTACCTAAGTCAATCAGTCGCAGTCCATAGTCCAAGTCATTTTCCAGTAAATTAGTGGAAGCTTTACTAGAACTTTTTAAATCATTTTACGCTTTTGGTATTAGTCACGTTTAATTTTGCCAATTCTATGTTATGCATAACGATTTTTGACATCTTAAACCACTCCACATTTAGATTTAAGACATTCTGAAGCTAGACATTTCGCCGTTTGCCATTTCAATTTTTGGCATTCAAATACGTACCCGGAAGTACCTACCTGTGAGAGGTACGAGCTCATCTTACCCTGGTCTTACAATAAACTATACCGTTCTATTGAAATAGTGTAAGTACAAGGGAACCGAGTATAATAAGCTTTTGATTCGTTGCCTATGCCGTGACTTCCTTAAGTTATTGCTATGCGCGAGCTGAATACCCAAAACCCAAAGTGGGGTAAAAGGTGATCAAAGTGGATTTACTTTTTAAACGATGATTTTTATTCATTACGCGATAGACAATGAAATTGGAATCTAAATTAGAATTTTAGATTGGTTAGTGTAAAATGGGGAGCTTTGAAATTTGGTTTTCGGAAATGTTGGTTTGGGAAAATAATATTGGTGGAAGAAACAGGATTACCTCTGAACGAGAAATGGCGAAAACCTTAAACTAACCCTTTAATTACCGCACTAAAAAAAGATTTTGACTTATCTATGTTTTTTTCTTCTCTTATGTTTTGGTTCCACACAGTATATTTAGCCTGTGACAAGTTTAATAATATTTCATGTCAAGTAAAATATTTGTCAATACAAACATGTCTCAGTCATAGTCTAAGTTAAGCAAAGTAAGTCACGGTTAAGTCCAAGGTTAGATATGAAATCACGAAATTATCTATATTGAATGAAGGACGAAAAAAAATCAAAAATCCTTAAATTTTTACTCCAGCCTTTGTGTATTTAGCCAGTGTCAAATATTGTAATATTTCTGGTGAATATTTCTATTTTTCAAACATTTCACAATTAAAATACTTTTTTCAAAAAATGCTTATGGTATTCTAACAACAAATAGAATCTTCGTCGCACTTTCGACGCAAAAAAAATATCACTTCAAATGCTTATAACAACGAAGATATTGCGAAATTAAAAAAATTAAAACATACAAGCATAGTTTTTCACGGTGTAGTTAACATATAAAAAGATCATCGAAATCGGATAACGTTTACGGGTGGGTATCAGATATATGGATCTCATAGTCACGGTCAAAGTCGAGCACAGCAAGTCACGGTCAAGTCCAAGTAAAGACCCAGTAAAGTGGTGAAAACTTTACTAGAGCCTTCTATGGAGTTTTGGAAACAACATGAAAATTCACGTTTTACAACATTATACCAATCACCAACACTCGTGCATGTTCACGAACACTTAACAGGTAGAAATTCACCGTTTTTAAACATTAACACTCGAAATAACACAAGTATTGGAAAATAATAAAATGACGCGACATGAATTCTTCACGTTCCCGCCAAAGTTATATTTATCGTTGAAGAATACGCATTTTTTTTTTTAAATTTTGGTACGGAAACTTCTGTACGCGAGTCTTACTCGCACTCTGCTAATTTATTTTTCCAATTCATAATTTAACAGCTACCTTGAGCAGGTATTTGTCCAATCAAAATGAATCCATATATCTTTTGCTGAAAGTGGTTAGGGGAAACGTCTTCGTGAAAATCTTATATTCTAGCGTTGTTTTTATTCGATTATTTTAACTAAAGTTAAGGTAAGTACTCACTCAGTGAAGAGGTATACAATCTCAACTTCACTTTCAGCTTCAAGGCCCAAATTACCAGCACTTTCTTCGTCGGATAAATTACGGGTCTGTCATTAATTTAAGCCTAAATAAATTGGATAGCCACCGCTCTCTTTACCGGATAGAAAGAAACAGGTAAATCTTGCTTTTTGCAGTTTTTTTTTTATAGAGTAGCAGTCTATAGTCTGTCCACGGAGAATGTCTAATAGGGAAATCAGGGACTGCACGTCTGTTGTCGCAGATAGCGAACAGGGGATACGTGTGCACGCGAGCAAATGTTAGAGTGGCTATACATGACCTGACCTGACATCGAGTGAAAGAGATGGCTATATATGAGTTTCTGGGGAGCGAAAGGGAGAAGCTATAACCTTAATAGTTTATTTCTGTTCTCACAGAGACAGTGACCGACAAAATCTCGAGCGCACAGGAATAGGGTCCCTGGGACCCTATTCCTGTGCGCTCGAGATTATCTCGGTGACTGTCTCTCTAATTTAAAATTTAATGGGAGTGAGTGAGAGAGAGATAAAAATGTCATTTCCCCGAATAGGGGCCCTGATCACGGAATCTTTGCGCTAAGGATGTCACAGTACAGGTCCGTTGCTCATAATGATGAGTACAATGAGCCTCCGTACTATCCCATAAAAAAAGAAGGAAGGCTATATAGGATGCGCGGAATTATTTGAAAAAAATTGTACATTTACAATTGCTGATGATGATGGGTGCTTATTTAACAAGCCAGATGCCGACCATCTGGCCCTAGAAAATGAACAGACTTTTTTCAATGGATAATGTCCCCTAGCCGTGTGCCGGACAAGTGCGGGATAATAGCATAATCCTTCGATTGATGGATTCTTCCTCGGGGAGTACGGGGAGCTGTGGGAACTTTCACTTTTCTACATAGAGTACTTACCTATTGTCTTCTTTTTTTTTTCTCTTTCCTCTAAGAGGGGTATGGCGTCGCACGTCGTATGCATTTGCCGGTGTCAAATATACATATATATTTTTAAGTTTTGTTAAATATTGTCAAATAAGTCATAGTCACAGTCAAAGGCAAGCCAAGCAAGTCACGGTCAAGTCCAAGTCATGCCCCAGTAAAGTGGTGAAAACTTTATTAGAGTCTTCTATCGAGTTTTGGAAACAACACGAAAATTAACGTTTCACGACATTATACCATTCACCAACACTCGTGCATGCTCACGAACACTTAACAGGTAAAAATTCACCATTTTTACACATTAACACTCGAAATAACACATGTTTTGGAAAATAATAAAATGACGCGACATGAATTCTTCACGTTCCCGCCAAAAGCTGGACTGCTCGGAGTATATAGGTACGCAAATCTAGTAATACATAACACATTAGTTTGCAATAATACTATAAGTTAAGTATATAATATAAGTTAAATATATAATAAGTATAATCCTTTTGTAACGCCATTTGTTTTATTAAGTTAAGATTGGCTATACAATATGGCCTGACCTGACCTTCTGGGGGAGCGAAAGGGAGAAGCTATAACCTTAATAGTTTGTTTCTTTTGCTTCCGTGAAATTGAAATCTAGCTGTCTCTTTCACACGATGTTAGGTAAGGCCATGTATGGCCTTTAGATATAGTTGATAAAAATTGTAAAATTTGACAAAAGACACATACCCGGAGTCTGTGGAGCAAAGCTTTATTTATAAAAAAAAAACTTTAAAATGAGAAATTTTTCAGTAGGAATGTAGTCTATAATGTTATTATACGTTTTTTTTTGCATTTACCATTATCCCTTATTAATAGCACACCCGTCCCTTACCTCTTCCATACAAACCGTCTCCATGCTAAGGTTGTCTGGAAGAGATCGCTTTAAGCGATAAGGCCGCCAGTTGTTGTCATTTCTGATGTGAACAATAAAGAGCTATCTATCTATCTATCTATTACAAGGTTCTTTATTCGATCATATTCTTATTCTTACAGGTAATCGAATTAAAATAACTAGTTACAATAATTGGGTCATTTATTATGCACAGCTTATAAAACAGATACATAATTATAGAAAACTTAAAAATACTAACTAAAAACTAAAACCTAAAACAACTGTATAAAAATTAAACTAAAAGACCATTAGTGGAGGAAAAGGTCCCCAGAATGCTGGCCGCATTGCCACGTTGAATGGCAATGCAAAATAATAGCCAGCATTCTGGACACCCGACGCCTCCACCAATTGCCTAGCCAAGTCCCGATAAAGCCTCAAAGCGCCCGGCCCCCACGGACCCATAATAATTTAATTATAACTACCTTTACCATTAAGCCCTACCCACAGGCCCTACCCAAACCTAGAGTAACACTGTTACTACCCTGGGGTCCCGTAGAATATCAATATATTTTGGGTGCTATTTAATAAATGAAAGTACTTATGTACTTTTTAAAAGCCGCCATTTTTAATTGAGATCAGTTCGTTTTGTGTACTAGCACATAACATATATAATAATACTACGTAATAACGTAGTAATAGGCTAAGTTAAGTATAGTTGTTGTTTGTAGGTATATGTACCTAAACAAAATTGCCCTAATACCTAAACAAAATTGTTTAGGTTTAGGCACTTGGCTGGTTTAATTTTTTAAATTGTATTTGAAAAGTTGGGTACACGTTGGGTAGTACCACAGAATTATTAGTATTTATTCCAATTGTCATAGGAAGGGCGTTCTATCAGATAAACGACTTGCTCGAATCGACTCGTTGCAAAATTTCATAAAAGAATTATTAGACTATACTATACTTAATTAAATTGTAATTGTGTAGAATCAAAATTTTTGGCCAATAAATGGTATTGTTTTTCATAATTTTTTTATTTGAAAAAAAAACTATCCTAAAAACATAATAATAAATTTAAGTAATATCTATATATTTTTTTAATGATTATTATAATTATTTTATCTTATAAATTCATACCGATGGTATCTTGGGGGCCTGCCGGTATTAATTTTAATGTAGGGCTATAAACAAAAAAAAGCGATTTATATTTTTCTATTATTTTCCCTCTTTGGTTTGCCGTACCCTTATTAATTTATAATGAGAATTCTGAGGCCGTACCATATCTGTGCATCTTGTTAGAAATATAAAAACGATAATAGTTTAAGAGACAGCTGGCGCCATCTAGTTGTTAACGCCTACAACGTCTGCTGGTTAAAGTTCCATTTTGTTCCTAATACCTTAGGCTTGGTCATTGGCGAGAAGAAAGGTTCTGCTCGTATTGCCAATTATTTTCAACAGATAGCGCACTAAGAATCTAACATTTACACTGAGGTTTACGTTTTTAGTTAAAATCTAAATGTTACGTTTGCATTTTCGTGAATATAATAATAATGTATCTTCGATTTGGCAATTTAAAATGCAATGCCCGAAATAGGCAACTATGTGTTAGAACCTGCCTAAACATGCATCATTTTAAGATATCGACACCATCATCGTCCTCAGCCAGAAGCCGTCCACTGCTGAGTAAAGGCAAAGATATTTCGAGAGAAAGATAACGCTATTCACTTTCGCGCGCAGATGAAAAGAGATGGTTGTAATAAAATAAATAAATAAATATCTGGGACATTTTTGCACACACGGTCATCTGACCCCAAACTAAGCAAAGCTTGTAATATGGCCGCCAGAGACTGATATACGTACACAGATATATTTTTTTTAAATACATACTTATATAGATATTAACACCCAGACATAGAACAAACACAAATATTCATCACATAAATGTTTGTCCTAGATGGGAATCGAACCCACGCTCCCAAACACAGAAGGTAGGTTCACTACCAACTGAGCCACCGGGGCAGTGTAGCACGCGCTAGCTAGTGAAAAGCATACCTACAGTATCCCGGCCTTAAAAACGGCGACTATGAGAGGAAACAAAACAACTCTTTGGTCAACAGACCACAGAGTACCAAACTACGGCCCTGGAGCGGCAACCTGAAGTAGGTATAAGCGAGGTGCATATAGTAGAATGGGGCAGGTGTAGACAGATAGCTGCATGTTACACTTATCAAGTTCATCGACTTACGTCGACTATAACCTCGACCTCGAGATTTGCGAAATCCGCACTCGATATAGGAAACAAAGTAACTGGTTTACACTATTAATTACAAAGTAGGTACCCCTATCTGAGTTATTGTAACAGGAAGTACAAGTGTTTTTAATTTGAATAATTTATTATTATGTTTGACACAGTAACCAGCAAAGAGTATATAGGACAAGCTTAGAATAGAACAAACACCTTTTGATCCGACGGCCTATTTTAATTTTTGGGGTATTTAAGTAAGTATTTATGTTACCTCCTGCAGGCTCAACACGGGCGCCGTGATAAAATTTTGCCCACCATATTTAACCCGCGAGAACGAAACGGATGTATCAAGTTTTTAGTCTTATCACGTTGACGCGAATACAAAACGGGTGGACAAATATTTATCCCGGCGCCCGTGCTAGGCCTGCTGTAACTTAAACTGTACTCCTGTAGTTTTTTTTTTTAATTTGTGTTTTCTATCCAGTTATGCTTAGCTCAGATTTGGTGGATATCGGCCCTACATTTTAAATAGGTACCAAAGCTTAGTACGTGTGGACTTTGATTAAATAATAAAATTAAAATAAATACTTAATCTGTGAAGAGAATTCTGGTAAGACAGAAGAACATAACACGGATCCGGGTATACCCTAAAACTGCGAACAGAACCACCGGAGAACGGGCAGCAGCGTCCTCTTTGCAAACCTAACGCCTGCCAAGGCGGATGATGATGAAAGAACAGAAGAATATAATTTGGCACGAAACCCTAAAAACTATGAAGGTTAACATTTAAACGCGACCAGTGAAACTGTAATCAATGTACCTTCAAATTATGATGAACGGTGATGGTGATAAACGACTTGAAATTATCTTTGCCAGTCGACGCAGGAAGATGCCTAAACAGCTTGATTGATTTTGACGATTGAGGATTTTAGGAGTTGCATCCCTCTTTAGCCCGGAGTGTCGAAAACTACAACAAGCAGTTTAAAAAAATAATATAACTTGTTCTATGAAACAGCTGGACCCGTAGTAAAAGGGATTCACAAATTTCACAATGATGAGTACAACGACCGCCTTTCGGCGTAGTGCCACCGATCCGTGCAACCCTGTAAACATCATCATCATCATCATCAGCCGGAAGATGGCCACTGTTGAACATAGGCCGACCGACAACTTGCCACTTGCATCCACCGGTTGCCCGCAACTATCACAATGTTGTCGGTCCACCTTGTGGGAGGCCTGCCTGCGCTGCGTCTTCCAGTAAACATATAAAGTTTCAATTACTTTAAGATTTCAGATAAAGGCTTAAGCTTATCTTTTAATTCTCTTTAACTTCAATAATTTATCGTATTACGATTCTAGATAACATCGGCTTTGTCATTTCCGGTCACGACTTTTTACTACCCGTTTCACTTCCCGTTTGGTAATTTCCGAGTTGTCATGAACTAGTGCTAAGATAATTTTTCCATCTTTACATACTTAGTTTTAGATTAAGCTGTTCCATACATTTTGTATGAAAACTAAGTATGTAGGGAATTACATTTTTTTTTTTTTTTGTGATTTCTTGTTTGGAACCTTAGTTAAAGTTGCTAATATTGACAAATAGAATAATATCCTATAAAGACCAATTTTACTATATTTAATATGTCAAATTTATTTATATTATATGAAGAATTGTGAATTAATAATAATTTTAATTTGGTATGACTAGAATTTTGAAGATTTTTTTGGCTCGTCATATGTCTTGGCGTTGCTGTAAGTGTGACAAGCATTGAATAATATATAAATAAATAAATAAGACGTCACTGCTAAGCATAGGCTTCCCTCTTATAACGCGTTTTCAGAATTAGTTCCCCCTAGTTCAGAAAGTCTCGCTATCGAGAATTCTATATCACATCTAAACTATAACAAGCTTATGAAACGTTTCTGAAAAAGGCCTTTACACACCTATTATAATACGAATGTACCTAACTCTTGTTTGTAATGTTATATTTTCAACTATGGCTGGACCACTCTTGATAAAATTTTGCAAGGAGTTATTCTGCATCGCAAAGCAATAGCATAATATTATCCACGTAAAAATGAAGGGAAACGGAAAAATGTAAGGTGAAAAAACTACTGGATGTGGCTAGTAATACGTCATTATCCAATGTACTCCGCTACGAGTGCTACGAGTGCTACGCGCTGTAGCGCTCGTAGTGGCTCCCGGGGCGCTAGTCTCGACTTTTCGCTACAGCACTTTGCGACCGAATTCGGTCGCTATGACGTAAAAATTCGACAACGAACACGAATTGTAAACGAAAAAACGCAAACATACCGTTGAATTTTCGAAAAATGCAAAATTCAACGCTATGTTTTCGTTTTTTCGTTAACAATTCGTGTTCGTTGTCGAATTTTTACGTCATAGCGACCGAATTCGGTCGCAAAGTGCTGTAGTGAAAAGTCGAGACTAGCGCCCCTGGGTCCGTACTGTGAAGTGCTTATTGCGATGATTGTTAGGTTCACCCGACGACGATGCACGACCACAAACCGTATTATAGGTGAGATAAAGTGTATGGTCGCGCAGCGTCGTCGGCTGAACCTAACAATCATCGCAATAAGCACCTCCCAGTAAGGGCCCTGCACTGGGAGTATGGTTGAAAAATTAAAGAAAATAATTTAAAAAAAAAACTTTTTCTATTCCTTCAGTGCATCTCATTAGATAAGTGGATTAAACATCTTATTTTGAGATATACGTTTTATTTAGTTCTGTCATCTCTATCTGTCACGGCTTCTTAATCCTGAGTCGTTAATAAACGTTAAGAAGCTATTTCTAAAAAAAGATAACGCTATACACAAATATAAAAATTACATTTTTATCAAAGTAGGCCGTTAAAGAGGAATCCAATGACGAGGTGACTCGTCAAAATCTGTCAAGCCGTTTAGGCACCTGCGTGGACTGGCAAAGATAATTTCAAGTCGTTTATCACCATCACCGTTCATCATAATTTGAAGGTACATTGATTACAACTGTAAACAACATTAACACCATTTAACACATTTAAACGCGACCAGTGAAACTTCACTGGTCGCGTTTAAATGTTAACCTTCATAGTTTTTAGGGTTTCGTGCCAAATTATATTCTTATGTTCTTTTATCACCATCAGCCTTGGCAGGCGTTAGGCTTACTAAAAAGACGCTGCTGCCCGTCATCCGGTGATTCTGTTCGCAGTTTTAGGGTATACCCGGATCCATAGTAAGTTTTATTATCTTAAAATTTCATATTTAAAAAAATACAAATTATTTATTTATAATTTTTTATTTCATGAAAGTCGACATTTACTAAACTTTGGCCGATATTCTCCAAATCTGAACTAAATTACAAATTTAAAAATAAGTATAGATATTAATGCCACTTTTTCTGCCATATAGAGACATTTTTACTGGCCAGTTTTGATGGATAGATATTATACCCCTATTTTTACCCGACTGCCCAAGGAGAGTAATATCTTTGGGGTGTATCTAGGTATGTGCACATGTGAGTATGTGATATTTATTGTATTTTTTTATTTTAGTCAGTATAAAATTATGTTAGTATGTGAGTAGGTAAGTATGTACGTATGTTTGTGTGGTCCTATATTACTTCCTTTATACTGAACGGCTTGACCGATTTTGACGTGTGGGGTGTCGTTGGGTTCATCTTTACGTACGGTCCGGAGTGACATAGGTTCTTTTAATATTACTTACTTGTTTTATATTTTTTTATTGGGTTTTATAGTTTTTTTTTTTACAGAAATGCAAATTTGGTTTCTTAGACTACCTACGAATAGCTACTGAACTCGTATGTATGAAATGACCGACACACTGTTGGCCGTTGTTTAAATAATTGTATCCATTAAAAATAATTAAAATTGTTATGCACGGCGAATCTTTGAAAACACATTCGTTATTGGCCTAGTTGCGATTTCATTGAAAAGCGAACCCAAATTAACGAGCGCGTTTAACTCTTTTGTTAGAACCTTTCATAGTTATTAAAATTAAATTTATAATGTTTAAATTCAAAGACATTAAAATAACATGTCTCAAGGTACCTAGGACACGGAGATGTGTTCAATTGGGACACGATGCCACTCTAAAATGAGGGCCAATTAAGCGCCCCGAAAGGCCTGCGATGGAATAATTCAAACTACTGCTCGAAGACATTGATCGAAGGAAACGAAATATAAGGGTTCCTTGTACTTATACTACGGAACCCTAAAAAAAGGCACTATTTTTTGTCTTCCCTCAAATAAAGAGGCATCAAAATAAAACAATTCTTTGGAGTATTTTTAATAGACATACAATTTTTGGAAACTCATACTATCTACAATTTGCGTATGTGCGAGTGAGACGACTGGTCGAAGGTCTTGTCTTGTCATTATCTAGATTCTAGATAAGGTTTAGACTTGAGGAATATCGTTATCATGTAGGTAGGAAAGCAATTAAGGGCGCTACTACTAAAACAAGCAGCAGCCATCCTGAAGGCCACTCGTAGTGATGTGATAACACGATAACATGACGCGCCGCATGCGCGAAATACTTTTCAATGAACCTATTTAGAATTCGGCATCGCGCGGCTTGGCCGGCTTTAGCTTTTAGTTTCGGTTTGGTACGCCATCGGCGCGGTCGTGTCCCGCGCCCTCCAAACGTCTTTGGTCTGAAACTCGCACGTTACACGCAACTAAATGTGCATTTTAGGTTAAAGTTGGACAAATTTATGAAACAAAATGTGTAGAACGCAGTGTTTGCTCGCCTTGATCGCTCTGTCGATCGGCCCGATCCACACATGGGGTGAGTATTTGAAAAAATCAGCTGATCTTTGACACGTGCTATTTTTTGCTGTTATATAACTGTGGATAGATTGTTCCGTTGTATTATGAGGGGTCGTTGTCTGGATCTTTGAGATTTGTGGCTTGAGCGTGGTGGTTTTTGAATGGTGTTAATAAGGTAGCAATTCGTTTGGCGCCACGACGCCATTGCTAGGGGACCGCTCGTCACGTAGGCCATCGCGGACACCCGGCCGGTTTGAGGAGCGCGCTTAGTTTGGGAAATCGAGAGCGTCGCGCGACTCACATTTTTTTGTCGAGTTATCTTCCAGAAATCTGGAAAAGTGTGAGAAAACTCTGATATTGCAAAACGCGGCAATCGTTCGTAGAAATTAAAATTTCAATGACGTCGTTTTATTAATGAATTGTATTCATATTCGTATTTTCCACGTATGTAAGATTCGAACGTATTATTTAAAAAATATATATAAATTCACGTCAAATATTTTTCATAAACCAAGGAAACCTTTTAGAAAAATATTGTTAAACTTCCATGCTTATTAAAGATTATGTACTGAGACAGGTTAACATTATTTTTTTGGCAATTAAGTACACACATAGATAATGTCAACGAATATAGTACTTCCCTAATATCCTAAATACGTATACGTAAGTAATACTTTGGTAGGTACTTATAGGTACTCAATTTCAATGAACAACTAAAGCAGATTACCTACGGTGTATGTAGTAGGTAATTATGTCTTGAAGTGTTAAATACTTAAGTCAATTAAATCGAATGGTTAAAATGACATTTCATTATTTAATACATGCGAGTGGCGTAATGTGTTGATCCGGAAAAAAATATCTGTAAACATACGTAAATGAGGTAGGTAGAGGGTTTAATTAATTTTAAGTGTATAATATGTTACATGAGGTACGCTTAAACTGATTACCTACTTACTGCTTAAATTAGTAAGGTTTTCTTATTTTTATAAATTAAATGTATGATAAAACTCTGTATCAAATAATTACAAATGTTCCGAAATATTACATTTAATTATTATTACTATTTAATTTATTTTTATTTATATATCTAATTCAACTGTATATATCGATCATTAGTTTAACTGGTAAATAACCGTGCTAATTTGAATACATACAAAACTTACAATCAGTTTTTTTTTATGAAGTTTGCGTTATATGTTTTATATATTTTTAACTTGACAATTGTAAATTATAATACACCTAATACAATATCGCACATTCAGTTTTTTTTTAAATATATTTGGCACTTATTATTATCAATCATCTAAATGAGTGTAAAAACTTAACTAGTATTAATTATTATAATTTTTCCCGAAACTACGGACTTATGACTAGTACAATGTCGCCCATCGGCAAGTGACCGCCCGAAAAGGGCTTATAGTACTCATCATTATGAACAACTTTTACTATGGGACTAACCCTAAAATCGAGAAACAAAAACTGTACTGTTCTATACATTTTTTTCTATGGAACAGCAGATTTTCAGAAAGATAAGGAATTTTCAGAATCGATTCTTTCTTTCCAGAGATTACCCTCTACAAAGCCAAACAAACAAATTTACAAACTATACCTTTTTGTAATTTGTCTATTATATAAAAGAACAAGCCCATTTCTAGGAATCAACGAACAGACCAAACCGTTTATGATAGAGACGTGAAATTTGGTCCCGATACTCCTCATAATTATGGTCTAGGACCTAGACTCTAGGTGAACAATAAAACGGGTTCTACGGAATTTTATCTCTAAAAGGGTAAAATGGGGGTCCATTTTCCAAAGTTTTTATGGAAATAAAATGTTTTTTCATGCTAAGCCAATGAAACTCGGTTCGTGTACTGAGCATAAAAAATACAATTAGTATTAGTATATTAATATTGAATATGTCATACTATTAATTAAGTATCTCAGAAGTTTATTAATCATATCATTACTTTATAATTTATTCATCATTGTATATTAATATAACAATGAAAATACTTAATATTACTCATTTAATAATTGCAACTATGGTAAAAAAATTAATTAAAATTCCGTGTGAATAAAGAAGAATTAAACAAATATATAACGTCACTACTTTTTTTCTGTATATATTATTACTTTATATGACTCTTCTTGGTAACTATTGAACATTTATACGCTTATGTAATATTTTCCCCAATTAAATCTTTGACTTTGACATAGCAAAGTGCAAGCTAAAGAAGTGTATCCTTGAATGTCGGCGCAAGGTTCCCAGTTAGTCGGTTGCTAATGTCACGATTTTGCTAATGACTGTTGCAGTTTGCAGCTCCAGTTTAATAGTGCTAACACATTTGACAACCACAGACAGCGAACAAACGAGAGAAAATAAACCATATTTCTCTCTCATTTGTTAGACGGCGGTCCGCGCGATTTGTTGTCACGATAATATGTCAAAAAAATGCTATTCCTTCGTACAGTATTATAAAAATCATATACGTTAAAATGTTATTATTAAAGTTAAAAAAGTTCGGTAAAAAGTCACCGTTTTTTTTTAAAGAAAAATAATTAATAGGTTGTTTTACACTATTATATTCTGTATGTAATATATTGTAAACTTATACACCTAAATAATCTGTAAATTATTTTTAATTTCGTAAAAGTGTATAAATATATGTATATAGTTATTACAATCGTAATTAACCGATAGTTTTATTTTGTCATTAGAAATTTACGAGAAACTAAAGCAAGGGAAATAAATATAGTATGTATTAGGTATACAGATACTTAAGGTAATTAATTAGGTAAAATTTGGTTGGTGTAATTTTTTGACACAACACAACCTATTTATTGGCGCATAATTGGTTTCAATATATCCACAATGGGTAATTTAGCTGTAATTGCCAAAAACGCAACGAAATATGAATTTGGCGCGATCTCCGAAGCGTTGCACTTTTAGCTTATTATGAGCACAGAACTGATAATGGCTATCGATGTTACCATGAGCTAAAACGTACATTGTTGCCAATTACTTAGCCCTCACGAATGTGGTTTGTCGACATTATTCCAATTATACTATGTTGTTTTGTATACAAGATTAGACTTACATTATCTTTACTTCTTTTACGTAAACATAATTATAATAATTAAAAAACATGTACTTTTTTCGATAAAATAATAATAAAGTGGTTTAGGTTGATGAACGTTGAAGACGAATTATTCATCAAATATGTTAAGGCAAATTGTTGTAAAATATTTTAGCGGTTATTTAGCATTTTAGTTCGTCTTATTGGCAAGGCGGTATTAGGTGCAATATCCATTGCCATAGTTGTGCCCCGTGATTATTTATTTATTATCTAATAGATAACAATAGAAAACAATACACAACAACATACAATAATATAATGCAATATGATACAATCATTAAAAAGATTATGGAGGTTCTGTACTATTTTCTGTTACGGAAATTATTTATCTTCCAAGCTCACTTGCACTACTGTGAACAACTTTGCACCCCGCAAAATTTTCGTTTAGTAATCTTATAATTTGGAGTAGATAAAAAATACTTATTTTAAATCAAATATTCCTAAACATAAACGAACATGATAGTAACGTTTTGTAAATTCAGTGATTGTGTAATCTTCAATTACTTATGTGAAAATGCGCAGCGAAATGCAGCGAGACCACTGTAGACGAGACTGAAGGCATAAATAACAGATATTCAATTCAATTATTTATATTTTAAAAAAATAACTTTACAGCTTGTATCAAACAGTAACAATCTAACATACTAAATACCATTGAGCGTGGTAATAATAGCTGAATGCTAAATACTTACAGTATAATAATTATTTAAAAAAAGCCAACAACATAAAATATAGACAATAAATTAAAAAAAGGTCAATGTAATATAACTAGAAACTAAACCAATGTAATATTTATAATACAATTTTTAATGTGCTTTTTGTTTAGACATAAAGTTCTTAAATGAGGTTTTTGTAAAAACATGCCATTTGCTAGCAAAAAAAACCAGACATGTACTATAGTGATCGATTAGTAATAGTACATCACTATTTAGTATCTATCGTTACGTATTCTATGATGAGGTGTAAAATTGGCCTCTATTGACGAGTCATTGAACTCGCGGTCGAATTGAAACAGGCTACTCATTAAACAAACAATTCATTAAGAATACTTCATTCAATTCATGAATATTTAGGTATTTAGGCAAATCGATTGATTTGGCCCAC
The DNA here is from genome assembly GCA_947579745.1 of Apocheima hispidaria. Classification (NCBI taxonomy): domain Eukaryota; kingdom Metazoa; phylum Arthropoda; class Insecta; order Lepidoptera; family Geometridae; genus Apocheima; species Apocheima hispidaria. The sequence continues at coordinate 4,176,022 of OX388157.1, read as the reverse complement.
TTTTCACGAAAAGATAAACATTACTACCGGACTATCGGATATGTTTTTTTTTAAATTTGTACCCGTAAATAATGGTAGTTAGATATATAAACTCTTTATTGTTAACACCAGATTGTACATAGTTAAGATAAAACTAGACATTGAAGTGAATTGATAGAAAGTACAAAATCTCTTTACGAACAAAGCAGCAACCCTTAAATTAAACTTATTCATAATGAATACAATGGGCCCCTTTCGTCTTAGTGCTCCCCACCGTTCCATGTACAAGCCTGTATTATTATTTTTTGTAGCCTATGGGAGCGCACTCCTTTTTATTTCAGTGGGCGATTTAGGCTCACATTCGAATTATTTTAGTAGGTGTAAACTTGGCCCGCGGGTCGAGTAGACTCCCAGCCCGAAATTCCAAACTAGGTCTCTGTCACACTATCCTTCATTGATTGCAAAAAATGAGCTCAAGTACCTGTTAATGTGAATTGTATCTTCAGAATGTTGTACAAAATAATACTGACCGTGTCCTGATTTGCTCTATTGTATTTGAAAAGTACATTGTAACTCAAACAACAATGCATACGAAAAGGTTACTGGCTCTTTAAAAAAATGATCCAGTTTACTACTAAAATAAGACAATGAAATCAACAATGGTCGTCTCATAAAATAGAATAAGTTTCTCGAAAAATTATTAATTCTTATTTTTCAATAGAGGGAAATCTGTTATATTTGTATTTGTCCCCAGAGTCCATTAGAAACAATAATAAAAAATAAAAATAATTATAACTATTACTTATATAATTACATATTCTTTTTTAGTGCAAATATATTGTTGTTCAAATATGTTTTTGTTCAAGTTAAATTTATTGAGATACAAACGGATATGTCCACTGGCCTTGTTCTGTGAGGGAAATTAGACGAACAACTGAACGAAGTTTGAAGTACGAGTACCTATAATGTGTGAAAGCTGCTTGCGAGAGATTTTGCATGTTAATGTTTCTGATTAGATTTATGTGGTGTGAGATGCCCCAGTCTCCGTATTTCGATGAAGGTGAAATGAGAAAATAAATCAACCTTGGATTAAACGAATCAAGTTTAAATGTTACTTTTATTTAATTCTGGGAAATCGCAATACTGAACAGTGTAATCAAACCTAATAATAATGCGGGCAAAAAGGCAAAAGCTGGACAATACATTACGTACATGACGGTTGTTGGGACACGTAGGTACCTAACTACCTACACTGAATAGTATGTATATAAATATCACTACACAGGGCTATGAGGAAAGGTTATGCTAAGCCGAAACGGGCTCATATTACTCATGACTGTGAAACACTTTTACTATGGGACCAAAATTGAAATCGAGAAAAAAAAACAGCTGTTCAATAGAAAAATGTCAATGAAACTCGACAAAATGTATGGAACAGCTGTATTTTTTTCTGGATTTAAGGGTTAGTTCCATAGTAAAAGTTGTACGCAATCATAAGTACTATGACTCACTTTCAGCTTGTAACATGTGTAAATCCGTCACTGGTAGGTAGTAAATGGTTAGATTTTTCTAATATTAATAGTTGAATCTGTGTGTGTAAAAACATATCAGCTGTTCCATACATTTTGTCGAGTATCATTACCATTTTTCTATGGAACAACTGCTTTTTTTTCTCGATCTCATGGTTGGTTTCATTGTAAAAGTTTTCATAATGATGAGTACTATGAGCCCTTTTCGGCTTAGCATACCATTTCCTTATAACCCTGTATATTAACGCTGACAAATTCCACACACTGTATGAAAACGTACTTACAGTATAGCCACAGAATAAATAGTATACAGAAGGTATAAATTTTAACAAGTCACGTCAAAGTCATTTCCCCCGTCTTCAATGACCGATATCTCGAAGTCCTACTGAATGAACGCGATTGTAATGTCTAAGTGGAAGCTAAATTAATTGGTTTCTAGAATCAATGAAATCATTGATGGGATTACTCTTAAGAGTGATTGTATTCTAATTTTCTAGGTTACTATGAAATTATCTTTGAAAAGTAGGTATATATATATATATACATATATATATTAGTAAGCTAATAATGAGGCGTTTTAAAAACAAAAAGTTTTACAATACTTACTAGATGGCGTAATAGTCATATTTACCTTTCATTATCAATTCTGTCGAAAGATTTATTGTTATCTTTATCATAAATTTTGGCTCCACACGTTGTGTATTTAGCCACCGTCAAGTATTGTAATATTTCAAATGAAGTCAAATATTTCACAAGTTTTTTTTCTTTGTAGTTTTAGTTTGTTTATTTAAGTTTAGATTATAATATAGTTTATATAATATTATTAATTTTTTAGTTATTGGCTAAATATACACGTGGAGCCAAAAAATACGAGGAAAAAAAGGCACACATACATTTTTATGTCCTTCATGTCTTGACAGTGACAGAAAAAGATCAAATTACATCTAACGCCATCTCTTGTGTACTTTTATTACTAGGTTTTTTTTTTTTTAGAAAACGCCTCATTAGCACAGTATTTACTTACTTTTGAGTATCATTGTCCTTATTATTTTCTATTTATACTCTCACAACATAGTTAATAATTATATTCAATATTTTATTCTAGTTTGACCATGTTTCGTCCCGCGGTATTACCCGCTTTCTTACAAGAATTGTTCGAGTCGTAGCCAAAAAAAACCGTCTGCAAAATGTAGTCTACGACCCTCCGAATATAAAGAATCTTTCGACACCTCGCAATTCTAAATCGGTCAAGCCGTTTACGCTGTAGGAGGTCAGACACCTATTTATCTGTGTCAGACACAGACATACAACCGAAAGTTACTTTCCGTTTAGGCAGTCTGAAAAAAGACAAAATATTGTATAAAAGAATAGTACCATACAATTCATAACTGAATTGTAATTTTTACCTTTTTTTTAATATGTCTGGTTTTTTAGGTGTATGAAAGTATGTATGTTTGTGTGTTCCTATAATCTAAACGGCTTCACCGATTTTGAGGAATGACGGGTCATTGGATTTCTCTTTAATGCTTAGTTACATGGGCCATATTTTGCAGTCGGGGTTTTTTTTTTTTTAATAATATGACGTACATTTTTTAATCAAATACCAAATTGTTAGATTTGTTTTGGATGACACATAAGCGTGTCATTGTAGGTTTTAATAAACGTGATACAACCTTTAGTCAATCCCTAACTAATATTATAAATTTTACTATGAAAACTGACGTAGTTTTGATACATTTTGTTTTAATAAAATGGGAAATCCCTTTTTATTAATATTATACATTCTAATGTAATTCTGTCTCTCTGTCTGGGTGTTTGTCGCGTTTTCACGGCTGAACGGATCGACCTGAATTTTTGCATAGATATAGCTTAAGGTTCGGAGACGGAGTATTTTTTTAGGTCTTCGCGAACGAAGTCGCTTTTAAGAGGTAGTTAGTCATATATCTATTTTTGCGATAATTTGTGTATGTTGTGTGTAGATAAGTAGATAAAACCTATCTTATCTATAACTCTACAAAGTAATTGCAATTGTTTGGTGATTCGAATAATATTTCATTTTTTATCTCATTATCAAGACACGCGATGACAAACGTTTTGATGAAAACATAAAAAATAATGACGTGGCTTTGGCACATTTTATTTTAATAAACGGGAATACTCCCGTTAAATTGAGTCGTTTATTCCGACTATAGTTTCGACCACATTCGGTGATCTTTATCAAGGAATGCTTTGGCAGACGCGCGTGCGACCTCGTCTTGCACCGCGGACCGCGTCGCGGGTCGCGATACTCGAAACATATAAATTAAAATAATGCAATGTTGCATGATTCATAAGTATGAAAAACACATCAATGTCACAAACACAATCTAAATAACTCCTACATTGGCTCCATAACGGAAATTCCTAATTCTAGATAACCGTTTATATTTTGAAACGGTGTTCATAAATGTTTTGTAATCCATTGTTACTTCATAACTTCGCTTATGTATCATCATCATCATCAGCACAAGCAGCAGCCAAAAGATATCAACTGCTTGACAACCGCTGGACAACTGCTGCTCCCCATAGGGTTGAAAACAAAAAAAAAGAGGGGGTTGCCATCATCCCAACGCTGTGCAGGTGGCTAGAGGATCGTAGATGGTTGCAGTTTTAGGACATCCATAGAATACACGCTTTTGTATGTACTATGATATATTTAACAGAGAACCAAAATATAGTTTTGTTGTAAATAAAGAGGTCATCGCAACAGTTAATAACTTAACCCTGATAAGATATTTACTATTTCAAAATGTAAGAGCCAACTTGTTTGTTAAATATTTTATATGGATAGGAATACGAGTAATAATCCAAAACTATACTAGTTTTTACATTCATAAAAATATACATGACAAAAAAATAGACGCATGTTACATACTTATATTATGTAACCCAATATGAGCATCACCTACGTTTATTAACACAGTATCTATCTAATGTACTATTACATCATACTAAACATAATAGTTATAACAATATAACAAGGGATCGAAACTATAGTCGGAGTAACCGACTCAATTTAACGTTAGTATTCCCGTTCATTAAAATAAAATGCGTAAAAACCGAGTCAGTAAACAAATATTAGTTTATGTAATGGGTTGAGTTGGTAATTCGCGTTTGGGACGACCCATATAATTGTATACTTTTCACTTTTACAAACTCAGGCGGTAAAATTTACAAAGTTCTGTGAAAATAAAGAGCTGAGTTAAGGCCTTAAATAGGAATACTTAAGTAAATACCTAGTCGTAAATAAAAGTAAGATTTATTACAACTTCAATAAATCAATGCTTACAAAGCACTACAAAAGAAAATACACTTGAAACGCAGCGGCTTATATAAACAATAGCCTATAGCAACAAGCAAGTGCTTTTACGACTTCTGCCTACTCTAGTAATTGAAGACAGCAAAAAAATTGAAAGATGATTCCGAGTGCGGACGTGCTTTAGATCACGTAGGCCCCATGGGCAATAGGTCATGGGGAACAATGGAGGTAAACACTGATAAGACTAATACCTGTAGAGTTTATGAGTAGGTAGCAAAAGTCATTGTAAATTTAACTTACTTAATCTACAGTAAGAGTAGCTAGTTCCTAGGGTCCGTGGTTTGTCTCCGGTTTCTTTTGCCGGGCTAATTTTCCCCGTTTTTTTTTTTTAAATTAAATGTTACTTTCTGACTCATTCCAAGCCACAAAGTAAATATTTTTAGTAATGTTATGTACTCTTGAGTTGTACACAATTAATTATTACACTTATTTACTTTATTTATTTCAAAATTATGTTTTCTGTGGTCTTTAATTTCTGTAGTGACTAAGATTATTTATGGTTACTAATGAAATAAAAAAATTAATTAAAAGAAAAAAATATATTTACGAGTATAATTAAAAGAAATTAAAATACTCGATGGCAATATGTAGCCTCCAGGCATAAAGAAGAATCCAACGACACCTGACTATAGATAATATAGAAAGTATAAAATATAAAGAAAAAATAGAAATAAAAAGAATAAATAGGAAGTATAATATAGGACATACGTACATACTCAAATACACAACCAAAAACCCGGGAAAATGACAATTCGAGACGTCACCCCTTTTAGCGCAAAAGTCAACGTAAGTAATTTAATGTTAAATACTATATTTAAATATAAGACTATTGTATGCAAATAAGAATAATTTAATCATTAATACCAAACTAATATTATAAATGGATATTATTGGAGCAGGGTATGTGCTAATACTGCGACCGGTATCACCGCCTGCCATGCGTGGGGATTATATCAACAACCTTCTTGTTGGGGGAAGCCTTTATTCTATAATACAATTCTTCTGGCTGTTGCTCATACCCTGGATTATCAGCTAGACTTAGAATAGAATATATGATTTATGTAGAATAGCGGGCGAAACCGCGGGGTCCTACTAGTTAATAATAAAATCAATATAACAATTCTTAATCTTGTAGACAGGAATGCACTACCGTTAGTAATCAGTCATTATCAGGGTTTTCAGTAGATTATAATCAAATACAAATTAATTATAAGCAAGTAACGTTTGGTAAAACTATAATTATTTATGGAATTGTATGAACAGGATGCAAAAATGATGAACTGGTGACAAATTTGACAAATATGTACATGAAAATCAACAGTTAATTGTTAGGTACTTCTTTTTTAATAGAACAATAAGTATAACTTACATACTTTCAAAAAATTTACCATCAAAATATAAATTTTAAAATTAATGTCAAAGCATACATAACTACTTACATACATAGACAACATAGGTAACAACTTTTAATTTGGAGTTTTGGCGGGAACGTGAAGAAATCATGTCGCGTCATTTTATTATTTTCCAAAACTTGTGTTATTTGGAGTGTTAATGTGTAAAAACAGTGAATTTTTACCCGTTAAGTGTTCGTGAACATGCACGAGTGTTGGTGAATGGTATAATGTCGTGAAACGTGAATTTTCGTGTTGTTTCCAAAACTCCATAGAAGGCTCTAGTAAAGTTTTCACCACTTTACTGGGGCATGACTTGGACTTGACCGTGACTTTCTTTGCTTGACTTTGACCGTGACTATGACTTGTTTGATAATATCTAACAAAACTTGAGAATAAATTATGTATACTTGACACTGGCAAATGCATAAGACGTGCGACGCCAAAATCCTCTTAGGAGGAAAGAGAAAAAAAAAAAAAAAAAAAAAACTTTTAATTTTAAATTTATCAAAAAAACTGGTTTAAATCGTCATTCCTATATGTGACATAAAAAGTGTTTACTTAACGTGGTAAAATAATTTAATCAGTCTAATTTTTTTTGTAATCGCATTAATTATAATAAAAATTTAAATAAAACGTGTTTCAAGGCACCTCTGGCCCGTAATATTGATTTTCAAATGCAATCTTCGCAACTTTCCATTAACTAATAGATTTCCGGGTGGATTTTCTTATCAATGCGTTTATGTGCAGGATTAATTATGAAGTTAATAATTACCAACAATCATTTAATTACAGTAGCTCGGTTCTTAAATACAGTAATTATTTGCTAACAATTTACTTTTTAATTTTACGAGATTGATTTTGAGACGTACTTATTCTGTCATGAATGCCATGACACTTAATTATTTTTAAATCATAATCGTAAACGATACGAAATAACTTGTTAAGAGCATGTAGGGCTATGCTTAGTAGATGATTATTGTACAAAAAATAATATTTTTTGAAACTGATGGTCTTTATTTAGACTATAGATGTGCAAAATTTCATGCATAACCGCTTAAAACTTTGGAAGTTATAACGCTGTAAAAGATTCATTCAGACAGACATGACGAACTTAAAAGGGTTCTTTGTAGTACTACGGAACCCTAAAAAGCGTTCTCTTAGTTTAAAAATAAATAAACTGTAGGTATATTTAGGAAATTATTTTTAAAATAAATAGTTCGCGTTAATTCTTGATAATTAATATAAAATATAATTTGATTAAAAATTAAGAATTACTACTATACACTAGAATAAGTTTAGGCGCAGAATGCCCATGTCTCAAAATGGTGGTTACTTAAAATTTGAGGGGAAAAAAGACCAAAATATTTTTAACATTCATAATAATTATATTTTTTAATAAAAAAAATAACCATAAAAAAAAACTTAAATTACGCTAGAAAATGCGGGTAAAGATGCGTTATCGCTAAAGCTCTAATTTATCTGTACTAAAAGATGCGGATTGATGAAAAAATTATGACATTGTTGTTGTTTTTATGGCTTAATATACACCTGCTAGCTGGTTATTTATTGTTCTGACTATAAAAAAAAAGTTTTTTAAAAATGAACGATTTTTACTTGTTGAACATGTCCAGTTTTAAACTTCGAGTATCTACTTATATCTCGAAACTTATAATTATACTAATCCTAATTTAATGTTTGTTATCAGGACTTTACCACGATAAAAACTATTTCATTTATTTACCTCGACGTTTTATAGTTTTTAGCGTGGTTAAGTCCTGAAAATAAACATATAATTGTGTTCAAATCGCAAAAGTTTTAAAGTTACATTACCTTACCTACGTAAAATTACTAATGTTTATGTTTTATTTTTTTATCATCAATTTAAATTTAATATGACATTAATTCTTATATCACATGATATACGGATATACTATACCTAAAGTAAATATAAGAATACATTGTAATGGATTACTAATAAGTAATCCATTACAATGTACAATTGCACAAAATAAATATGAACCACACCTTTATAAATCCGCGATAATATTTCGATTAAATTGTCACGTGAAGAGATAAATATTATTAATCATTGCACGGGAAGCTTTGATATTTGACCTAATAAATAACAAAGATATCGAAAGTTACCTGTTTATTTACAATGTGTGGAGAACGTTTATTGATGATAATGGTGTGTAGGTAGGAAGTATGCGTTGCATCACGCTTCACTACGGGAATAGTTCTCAGGGAAAATTTAAAGTAGATAGATAGCTCTTTTCACACCAGAAATTACATACATAATACAAAAATCTACTTAAAACTAGTGTAACAATTAGCGGCCTTATCGCTTAAAGCGATCTCTTCCAGGCAACCTTAGCATGGAGAGGATTAATAAGGAAGAGGTAAGGGACGGGGTGTGCTCTTTTAAAGGAATGTGTAACACACGAAACAAAAAAAAAAACAGAACAGAAAAAAATAGAAATACTTACATAATAAAACTACATACTACTAAAACATAGTTGGAAATAAAAATATACTACTTACTAATGCTACAACAATATATGCATATCTAAATATATTTTTTATACTGATTTTTATTCGAAACTACTTACCCATTATGTTCGAACATGCAAAGGATTTTATTTTTTCATACAACAAAAAGGCTAAATGTACCTAAGTACTTAAATACTTTATTTATATCAAAATTAATAATAATAATATTTTTTTATTTATTTTTTCGTAATGGTAACTTATGCCACTCCGGACGCAAATATCTAACCTTAGATTAATCTAAGGATAAACCAACAACATCTCACTTGTCAAAATCGGACAAGATGTTAAGGTTACATGAGATCATATAGGAACACACAAACATACACACCTACTTACATACACCCAAAAAAATAATCTGTAATTCTTCTACTGGGTTAGGTTAGACGGAATCGTGATGCTAAGCTGAAAGGTACTCATTTTTCCTACAACTTTCACAAAGACCATCACTGAAAACACAAAAAAATACAGTTGCATTTCGTGGCGTCTGGATGAGACTTTCTTACGGAACACATTTTTTTTCTTTTCAATTTCAGTGTTGGTCCTTGAAGTAAAAGTTGTTTATAAAATTGAGTACCTGTATACCTCGAAAAATACACTATTGTTCTTAAAAAATGTTGGATTTCAATTGGCCTATAGAATGCGCGTCCTAGCAAAATGTAATTATCTCGAGTGTCATACATCTATTGACTCTCGTCGCGTTTTGCAGGACAAAAACAGAACCTTAACTTACTACACGCATCTTAAGGTACACAACCGATAACCGCGATCGAAGATAGATAGATAGATATAATTAGAAGTAAAATAAAACGAGACGTACCTTTAATATTTCTCTTTCATTCATTTTCTTTCGTTGATCGATCTATGGTATTTCGCTATAAGTGTATTGATCTTGACCGAATATTTTTAAATTATGTATCGTTTGACTCCACTTAATATTGTATTATGATAAATATTTGAATGTTTAGTTTTTATTTATGAGATTCGCTGTCAATGTTCGTTATTTAGGTGACTATAAAATCTATGCAAAGGAGGATAAACATCGAAGCCTATGCATCACAGATTTTTTAAAACTGTATCTAGGAGTTTTTCCGATGCAGCGGAAAATACAAGGGTTTTGATATAGATTCAGTTTCGAAGATGAATTTTCGCAAATTGTAACCCCTGATATAATTGACTACATATTATTTTTAATAGGTATAAAACAGTGGGTAGGAATATTTTAGATTAATTATTAGACTTTAGTTACGAGCTTCATAAAAAGGTTTAATGAACTTACGTACATACAAGGATTTTTCTTAAAACATATAATTATAAAAATGAACACATGTGCCCGTTGACGCCCTTCATGATGCCATTTATCGTAAAAGGTACATACCTAGTAGCTCGATGTAATCTACAGCGATGGTGACATATTTTTACCCGACAGCCCAAGAAGTAGGGTAATGTTTTTGGGGTATATGTAAGAATGTGAGTATGTAAATATGTCTGTGTGTTGCTATATTACCCGCTGTAGACTAAACGGCTTAACTGATTTTGACGAGCGAGGTGTCATTCGACTTCTCTATACGTCCGGAATGAGATTGGCTATTTTTTGCAGTCAGGTATTTAATTTTTCTTTTAAATATTACCTCACTCGTCAAAATCTATCAAGCTGTTTAGGCTACAGGAGGTAATGTATGAACGCATGCAAAAACATACTTGCATACTCACATGCACCCCAAAAACATTACCTTCCTTCATGGGCAGCCGGGTAAAAAACGGCTTGTAGTTTTATATATAATCGTTAGATAACTTTATTAATATTGTTAACTATCGCTTTTTTTCTTATTAGCCGTCATATTATTTTATAAATAACGTCTGTTATATTTGACCGGTGAACAACCGGCCTCTAATTTTCGTTCACTTCCCATTCAAAAGGTCCGGAAAAAAACCGATAATAAATATATTTATATCCTACGTCGGTTTATTGACAAGTTACAGTGCACTAGTTCCGTGTACTTTGAATTAGTTATCATAGTAATTTAATCGGAATTTATACGTATTACTTGTAGCTAGCTAGCTAACTATACCTATCCGGCTATTAGGTGATCTATCACGTATTGAATACCTGGGTACTATGATGTGTAGACAGAAATTTTGCCTCGGGCAACGTGCAGTAGTTCCTGGTGGCCTCCATGAGGCACAGAGGCATATTACGAGGATTTAAGAGGGTGTCCTACTTTATTCGAGTGCACCTTTATACAGAGAGATATATCTTTCGAAGATATCCTCTCCAAAAAAAAGTACTTTTTACCTAGTTATATGAAACAGTACTTTAAGCTAGAAAAATACTTACAAAGTACAAAACGGGTTACAGTATGTCTATAGCCCTACAAACCTGCGGATTTGGTCGGCGCATTGATAAATAGATATATTATCAGCTAGAAGACGTCCACTGCTGAACATAGGACCTCCCCCTTAGACCGCCACACCGACCGACAAAGTGCCACTTGCATCCACCCGTTACCCGCAAAATGTCGTCGATTCACCTAGTGGGAGGCCTGCCTACGGTTCGTCTTCCGGGAATTAATAAATCTTAAACTTTAATTCGATTCAATCAATTACAGAGAATTTAAATTGGAAACGATTCTTAAATAATGTCACTTGATAGCTGCTAACATACCTATAGGTACATAAACATGTATATACATTAATAACCTGTTTACCAGGACGTGGTGAGTTTCCGACAAAATTTTAATTAAGCATGTGGGTATGTTTCGTAGTAGTTTCCAATGACGCAGTTTGTGAGATAAAATTCTTACCTGGGACATTTTAGTTCCCCCATCACGTTGTAAAATTCTACTCTCGTAACGATTTGCTATAATTCAGGGTTATAAGGAAAGGGCTCATAGTATTCATTATGATCAACTTTTACTATGGGACCAACGCTGAACTCGAGAAAAAAAAACAGCTTTTCCATAGAAAAATGTCAATGACGCTCGACAAAAAATTGTATTGTGTATTTAGAAAATTTGTGAAAAGATATTGTTCTGGCCAGGAGAATTTCAGCCAAGTTACTACAAATACCTTTAAACTAAATGAATTATTTAATTATTTTTTTTATGCGGATCAACTCAGTTTCATCTAAGTGAAGTAGTTATAGTTTAACTGGCATGAGATAGTAGTTTATTAAACTTGATTTACTTCTACTGCTCCGGTTTCTCTCTTCTGATACTATGAAATGATCCTTCCGTGAAACTGAGCCAACCCCATTAAAAAAAAGATCAAAGTAACTCATTTATACGGGGAACTCACGCTTGACCAAAAAAAAAAATTATTATAAAATGGTTTTAAAAAAAAGACTGAATGGTTCCTAAGACAGTTTCCTTGTATCTTCTATAGTTTCGGATTTCTTCATACTGTCCCAGTTAAAACAATCAACCTGTACTCGTATATTGTAGTCTGTACGACTACAATATACGAGTATTTCATAATTATATGAAGAAAAAAAACTTTAACATCATCAGCCAGAAGATGTCCACTGCTGATGTAGTGGTCCCACTATGGGGGGTTGCCATAACCGCCACACTTGGCAGGTGACTTGAGAATCGCAGAACGCTCACTGTTTACAGTGAATGCTGCTGCCCGTCCTCCGGTGGACTGTCCTCCGGTGCTGGTAGCTTTTAGGACATCCCCGGGTCCATATGATGAAGAACTTATTACCTAGATAAGCGGGTATTAAAATCATATACGTATATATACTTATGAGGGTATACCGAAGTAAATAATACTAACTCCTAAGCGTAATATGTGAATTTTTAAAAGTAAGTAGATTAATTTTTTGTTTCCTGTTACTTGCCTACGCTTAAAATCACTTTATATGCTCGTTTAATATTATACTTGAATGCTAAAGTTTCTGTGTGTGCTTGTTTTCATTCGACTCCGTAACTACTTCTTGCCATAATCCCCACGCTTGGCAGGTGGCTTGGTAATTGCAGAACGCTCAACGTTTGGTAAAGGGACGCAGTTGCCCGTCCTCCGGTTTACCCCTGAATACTGAAACGCTTGTTAACTTTGACAACAGATTAATTCTAATGCTGCCTTTGTCTGGCACTAAGCAAATGACAAGGGCAGCAACAGACTTAATCTGTCTTCAAAGTTAACAAACGTACAGTATTCGGGGGTTAGAATAGCACATTTTTTTGTCGATTTATAATTTTATTACCTTTTAATTGATTAGTATTTTTCCGCACTTATAACCATGTAACAAATTAGGTGTATCATTAAAATATTGATTCCACTTTGATAAACACCTAAACCTCATTAGCTAAGAAATCGTTTCATAATTATTATACAGCAAATCATCAAATTAAATTTGTTAGTTTCACTAAAAGATGGGAATTTACTGGCAGTGCATTCGGGGTTTGTCCATACGATTACCGCCTTTTTGTGTATACGAAAAGCACCATCGGTTTCAATCCGATTTCTCTGATTTTTAATATGTGACCTACACGGTGAAAAACTGCTTATAGATGAACAATGTATATAAAATAAATATGTTAGTAATTTTTAAATTGCGCAATATAGTTATAGACGCCTAAAATGACGAATTTTTTCGTTGCAATTATTACGAGGAAAAGTAGTTTTTATTAGAATAACAAAACTATTTTTTGGAAAATAAAGAAAATCTATAACTTATTATAACTAGGATTATTATCTATCCACATGATTAACACCACTAACATTTACAAATCCCTGCTTCATCAAAACGTCGCGGAGCACGTCCATCTTAATTTTCACCAGATTGAGCTCTTTCTGAGATACCTAATATCAATTTTGTTAAAAGTTAATTATTTTGATTAACTGTTATATTATTATTCTTAGTGCGTATACATATACATATATATATGATGCGTATTTTATCCAGATTTTTCTGGAACAGTCACGACCACCACTTTTGTTTACATTTAAATAAAATTATTATGGAAAATAGTAATCACGCCGGCAGATAAAATTCACATAAAACATTGATAAACCACCATGTCTTCTTTATTTCCATAACCTCTGATACCCTAAGGAATGTATCATGTAAATATTATTCACATGGTATATATTTCTATGTAAGATAATATTATATAATTATATGTACATCAACCTATGTTATATCAAAGTGATAACTTACGATGGAGTTCAAAGGATAATATATTTAATTGCTTATGATAACATTAATTTTGCTTTGTTTTTAACCCATTGATTGATAACCTTTGTCTGTTTGTAATGCGAATAAAATATATGTATACATATTATATTATATAAAATCTACATATACTATTAATATAAGTAAAGTTCTGCATAAATCCTTAATTACCTTAATTTACATAAAAAGTAAATTAAACACGATACATAAAATTTATTAGGTAAACTAAGGCCGGGTTACTCCATCTGCAGTTAAAACTCTCGGAAACCCCCAGAAAATACCATTTTAAACTATGGTCAAAATGACGGATAACACATGCTAGCTAAAGTTTATGGTTAAGTTTAAAGTTATAGTTAATTTAAGTATATCCGTAAGTTTTTAATGGGTTTATGGTGAAACTCATACTAAGTATAATTACACGAATGTAATAAAAATTACTGATTTTCCAAACATCAGGTAAATTTATGATAAGAGACGGGTGCAACAAATGAATATTAATATTTGAATGGGTTTGTTATCTAACGGTGATCATTTTCCTTGAAAAATGTTCACGTGTATAAAAACTAAAAATAATAAAAATGTATGGTTCTCGAATACTAACCCGTGTCTAACCGCCCACTGAGCAAGTGGCTTGCCAGCATTTTTTTGCAGTCTTTAAGGTGCATTGTTTCGATCAGCGCGCTAAAATTAAATTTTCTTGCGTTTTTTGTCAATTACAGCTCAATTACTCATCGTAGGTTCATGACGACTAATTTTGCGCTAATAAATAGATTGTATCAAAAAATTACACCAACTAAAAAATCCAAGTGAAAGCAAATGAATGTGAAATGTACTATATGTAAATTTGTCACTAAACCAAGATGAAAATTAGCTTACGACATTTGTAGCTAAACCAATGTTATCTAATGTTTCTAATGTTATCATTGTCGCCGTACTTTCTTGATACAGGCAATTTATTAGCTCAAAATTCGTTTTTATGAACCCACGATGAACAATTAAGCTGTAATTAACAAAAAACCCAAGAAATTTTGAATTTGCCGCCTTGAGCGAAACGTTGCATCTTAACCCATTCGATATATCTACCGATAAATCAAAATAAAGGTAACAATGCATTTTGTATTGACGTTGATATTCTTTTTAACTCTTGCTTGATATCGATACTGTTTACAAAAGCCAGCGAGAGCTCTCGGCAACAATTAGTAACATTCCGATCGATGCTCCTAAGTCGTGACGTCACAGCGCATGCAAACAGTAGGCGAAGATACGACAGTTACGTAAACGTCGGCAGCAGTATGACTAACCTCCAAGTGTCGCGGCGGTCACGGGACGGCATCTCGGCAAAACGAGCTGCCAAATGTATCGAAAACTGTGCTTACAATATTATACTGGGTGTTAGGTTAGATGACGGGCATGTTCTAGCCTAGGATATCATTGAACTCGTCGTTGTGACCCATTTTGACTACGGGATATTGAAGGCGCGAAGTCAACTTCAACAATGTGTTTTTTTTTTTTTGTTATTTTAGGATTGGCATCATAGAAAAGTTGTTTATAAAGATATTCTAGGATATATCTGTCGTCTGACCGAACACTCATTATAATTCACTCGAATAAAGATAGCTTTTAGCGGCAACGGAGGAAAATTGTTTGCGCCTTGCATACATACATTAATTGTGATATTTTGATATTAATGTTTACTTTATGATCATTCAATCTGCCCAAAAGACTTATGAAAGTGGCCATGCATGACCTGACATCGTATGAAAGAGATGACTATATATGAGTTTCTGGGGAGCGAAAGGGAGAAGCTATACCCTTAGTAGTTTGTTTCTTTTGGTTCCGTGAATTTCAAGTTTAGCTGTCCCTTTCGCACGATGTCGGGTCAGGTAATGTAGCGAGGCCTTTCATTTTTATATCATTGACAGAGTTGTGGATGCTAATAAAAGTTTTCTCATTTGTTTCAGATCTAGCGATAACCACTGGGGACCAACTAGAATTCTACACAAACAAAACAAAAACGAACAATGTCGGCACGCAGTTCAGAGAGCTCACCGCTTTGGCTTATGACGCGGTCCATAACATGTTGTTGTTCGTCGACAAACAGAACGACAACGCATCCATATTCAGCTATCACATAGCGACGAAGAAATACCAATCCTTAGTTAGAAGAAAGTCCTTTGAAAATATTCAGGGCCTCGCCTTCGACCCCGTTACGAGCACGCTTTTCTGGACTGACTCCAGTGAGAGAAGTATTCACTGGATTTCACTGAAACTAGGCTCGAAGAATGGCGCTTATGGAAACCTTTTAATCAAAATGGATGACGAGGTCCCAAGGGCTATTGCTGTTGACAGTTGCAGAGGGTGAGTTTTACTCAACAATACGTGTAAATTTCGTTTTAATAAAACGGGAATACTCACGTTAAATTGAGTCGGTTATTCCGACTAGACAACACAAGACAAGACGAGGTCGCGCGCGTGTCTCGCTGAGCATTCCTTGATAAAGGTCACCGAATGTGATCAAAACTATAGTCGGAATAACCGACTCAATTTAACGTGAGTATTCCCGTTTTATTAAAACAAAATGTATCAAAACCACGTCAGTTTTCATAGTAATACGTGTAAAGTTATTAGCAAGTAATGCAATAGAATTAAGAGAGCTAATAAAAACGTTTTTATGTTTAAGGTACATTTACTGGACTAATACTAATATCAGAAAGCCTACTATAGAGAGGGCACGTTTCGACGGTTCTGAGAGAAAAGTTATCGTTGAGACTGACATCTACATGCCAGTGAGCATTGCCGTCGACCAAAAAACCAAGAAGCTGTATTGGGTGGACGATAAAGAAGGCATTCACTATTCGATCGAAAGCTCAGATCTAGATGGAAATAACCGTCATACAATGCTTATAGGAACGCAACACCAGCCAAACGCGTTGACAGTTTCCAAAGACGCAATTTACTGGGTCGATTGGGGTTTCAAAATAGTTTGGAAGTTACCAAAGAGCGTGAAAAAAGACGAACCCGAGCAATTTATTGTCTTCGAAAATGAAGCGCCTTTTGGTATCGTTGCCAACTACCAAATTCAGGATCAAACTGAGGGTGTGCCCGAATGTGAGAACTTACGGAGTCTCTCCCAAAACAAATCTGCCATCAACGACTCCTTCAGTGTTCCCCCGGACATGGGACTCTTCTGTGTGCACGGAGTAAAGGTCAACGGGAAATTGGAATGCAAATGCTCGCCCGGCTACATTGGAGATCGATGTGATAAATCCGTCTGCCAGAACTTCTGTTTCCAAGGCGATTGTAGCATCAATAGTGATGGGCAGCCAACCTGCAGGTATTACAACATTGATAACCGCCGATTTTTTTTTTTTTTAAATTCATTATTCATTACACAGTTACATTTTATTTTTAAGAAATGGAGCACCGCAAAACTATAGTAAGTTTGTCGCGGTATCCACATTCGCAACGCGCTGCCACATAAAACACTAACATTAAAAAAAAAATAAAAAAAAATGTGAGAACTGACATACTTAATAAAAATTGTTAATATTATATTAGTTAGTTATTGTTATATTAGTACAAATATCTTAGACAGCAGGCATCCATAATATTCCACATAGTGACATACGATTCTAACACGGGCAATGAGGCGTTTTCCCAAAAAAAAAAAAACCTGGTAATAAAAGTACCCAATAGATGGCGTTAGATGTACCTTGAGGTTTTTCTGTCACTGTCAAGACATGAAAGACAAAAAAATGTACGTGTGCCTTTTTTTTCTCGTGTTTTTTGGCTCCACGTGTGTATTTAGACAATTTCAAGTAATGTAACTATGTATTTGACTTCATTTGAAATAGTATTATAGTTGACACTAGCTAAATACACAAGTGTGGAGCCAAAATTTACGATTTAAAAAATAAACATAAAATATTTCGACAGAAATGACAATGACAGGTAAAACGATAGGACTATTACGCCATCTAGTAAGTATTTTAAAACTATTTTTTTTTTTTTGGAAAACGCCTCATTAAAGCAGTGTTGCTTGCTATGAATAAATTACTGAAACTATCATTATCGTTTACAGGTGTAAGGATGGTTTCACAGGCGAACGGTGCGAAGTTAATGTATGTGAGGGCTTTTGCTTAAACGATGGAGCTTGCTCGTTAGATCTTGAACACAAACCAATTTGCAGCTGTGTGACAGATTTCGAAGGAACCAGATGCGAGACCAAGAAAACTTATGTCACAACCACACCTACAATTCCTGTCACAGCTGAACCTTGCAAGTAAGTATTCTGAAATAAAATAACAATGCATAGGATTCAAATTTATTTGACAACCTAAATTTATATTTATTTTTTCAGCTGCACACAAAACGCTTCAAAGTCATTGATGTATTCGCCGGAACATCTTGGCCCCAGTCCCACTGATGGAGAATTCGTGATGCCGAGTAGTTGCAACGACGGTTGGGACCAAGTCAGAGATCCTATCATCATGATGTTGGGCATTCTATGCGGACTTCTATGTCTGGCATGCGCTGTGCTTGTCACTAAAATTCTGCAGCTGAAAAAACGTCCAAGGTACCCTTATTTTTTACATCTTTACAAAAGATCTACATGAAAATTATCTGAAGCGGTATTTGACTTGTCTTTACGTACATTTCTGTTATTTTCTAAGCGTGAAACGTAGCCGTAGAATGATCTAGAAAAGCAAAAAAGTTACAAGGTGACATAATAAAAATGGCAAACGGTGTTTCGCAAACCTCAAGCACGTAATGATGCCAAAAAAGTGATAACGACACAGAGTAATTCCAAAGTTAATAATAAAATAAAATAAGCTAGTTCATTAACATGAATTAATTCTTTTCTGATGTTTTGACAGAATAGAATGCATTTGCACTACTTTTTTTTTTAAATCTTTTTTTTTAACGGGCAAGTGCCTTTATTTACTAAGCAAAATACATACAAACTACAACTACCTAAACTACTTAGCCTACTACATAAAAATAACAGTTGAATTATCCAGAGACCATTAAAGGTCTTTGTACTACTTATTTGTATTACCACTGATTTACCCCCTTTAGATTTCGCACTCAGGATGATCGAAACGCATCACCCATGTGTCAAAATACACTTTGAGAACTCAATTTTTAATGGGTCATTGCTAAGTGCGGCTTGCCGACGTTAATATTTATCTATGCCTTGAGATAACCAATGGCAACTTTGCTGCATTTTCGTCGCCACCATATTCTTTAATGCGATACCTATACGGATAATCTTTGCTCTAACCATTACAAAGTTTTGCAGAACCTTAAGTATTTTATAATGTGTAGGTAAAATCACAATAAATTGACCTACTTTCCAATTATTGGTATTCGAACGTATCTGATGTCAATGTTGTTTTACAAAACAACTTCACAGTCAAGTGAAAAAAGAAACCCGTGTACCTAATGTATTACTTGGTCATGTACTTATTTATAATTAGGTCATAATAATAATAATTGAGTAGTGGTTTGAAAATTTATTTATCTTTAAAATCTATAATTATATACTTAATGCAGCATAATGAAAACGAGTCGGCATAAAACATATTTAGAAATTCAGAATCACATCTCTACTTATCTTATCAAACACAGAGTTCAACTCTTCATTTGCGTACTCCTTCTATCAACAAAAAAAGCCATAATCTGCATTGACGCCAAACTGATAAGAACTGCGTCATTACATTTTTTTTAGATAATTATAACGTTTCTCTATTTCAGAATTAAGAAGAGGATTATCGTTAATAAGAACGTTACGCCGATGACAGCGCGACCGGACCAATGCGAGATAACCATCGAAAACTGTTGTAACATGAACATCTGTGAAACTGTAAGTGGATCAAAAAATTTATTATCGCCAACCTTTACAAGTTTTCCCAAATGAAACTAATCTGACAGTTCAATAAATTTCTGATACCCGTCTGCACCAAACTTTGCAAGCTCGTAAGTTCATAGAAGTCCCAATAGTGAAAAATTCGTAGGATGTTCTGGAACTCATGTCCGACCTCCAAAGGTGCTACCCAATTGGTCCTTTGTTGTTCATTCTGTTTTTTTTACTATAGGGTTAGTCATGAAATCACGAAAAAAAACAGCTGTTCCATACATTTCGTTGAGTGAGAATGATAATTATTTATCTATTGAATTCTTGTTTGGTTCCATAGTAATAGTTGTTCAAGGTGAACAAGGGGGTAGTACCCTTGCAGGTCGTACGCGATTTCCAGGACAGCCTGCATATTATAAAAATACCAAACCCTGTTTGAAATGCATTTCTTCAATCGATAAACAATCACCATCGATTTTGTTGCGAGTTGTCTTACTGCATTGCATTGTACTGAGACTGCATTGTCATTTGAAGGAATACTATTTTAACTTATTAAGGCCGGGCTGCAACATCTAGGTTAACTTTAAATTCATTTAAAACTCCCGTTAATCAGAAAAATGTGTTGCACCATTTTAACTATGGACAAAATGACGGGTAACACATGCTGGTTAAATTCAAGTTATAGTTAATTTAACTATAACTCAGTAGTATTAACTGGGATTATGGCAACCCAGCTTCAATGATGTTGCGGTTGAGCGAGTGTACGACTGACGTAGACAGTATACGAACCTACTTAATTTGATTATTATATTACACTGTTACAAAACTGGTTATTTTGCGCATAAACAAAACACGTATTTTTATCATTTCTTATTACTAAGTGCAATTTACCAAAGCGCGTCACTGCCTTCATTATAATTGCCCATAAGAAGTAACATGTCATATAAACGTATTCTTCTTTTTCCTTCTTGAATAATAATTACAGAAAATATATTTTTTGCCAATGATGGCTGTGTTACGTTTACTACGTTTAAGAGACGGGAGTTCCATAGAGAAAAATGAAAAAATTGACCATTGTATGAAACATGTACTATAGTTAATACCGATAGAGATAGTGCGATAGAGTCAAGCCATCGACGGAGCATGACAGCGATAGCTGCCATTATTTTTAGTACACGTTTCATACAGGTACAAATCTCTTCTTTTTTTACTAGGCCCTTGCGCCAGATTGGTGGACTACTATGTTTTAATTTTTTTTTCTATACTTAAAAAAAAGTAGAAGCATGGCGGTGGTAGATATACATTTTATGGCAATTTTTTTTTCTGTTTTGTCATTATAAGGAAACAGGACAATACGTTTTTATGGAATAGACGGTCGCATTATTTTGCTATGTATGCATTATGTATTATATTATTGTGGTAATGTGCTGCGTGTTAATATTGTTATATCGTTATATGTAGGCACACGCACATATAGAAAAAATAAGGTAATAATAGTTAGGTACGACAGTTTTCCGGGAGTCTTGCTTACAACACAAGAGATGCCTTATCATGCCTTCCCATGGAGATCCCGGAGCCCTCCGTCAGGCGCAGAAGTAGGCCGCTGAGGGTATTGGGTATGCGCAATCCTGCATTAACATGGATGTTCTGAATACAGCTGGATAAATGATTAGAAGATTTTTAAACATTAAAAAAAATTCCGCCCATGAAATCTGCCGTCCTGCTCACAAGCCGCACTATTATTGCACGAACACTAACTATTTTTTTTACAATTTCAAATAAATTACCGGGCGGAAAAAAATTAACAGCCTATATATACAGAAAAAAATTAACAGCCTATATATACAGGGACATAAGGAAAGGGTATGCTAAGCCGAAAAGGGTCATAGTACTCATCATTAAGAACAACTTTCACTATGGGACCAACGCTGAAATCGAAAAAAAAAAAACAGCTGTTCAATAGAAAAAGGCAATGAAACTCGACAAATTGTATGGAAGAGCTGTTTTTTTCCTAACTTCCACCTAACGTCCATAGTAAAAGTTGGTCACAATCATGAGTACTATGAGTCCCTTTCGGCTTAGTATACCATTTCCTTATAACCTTGTATACTTGGAAAATATGTAAATCCGTGTGTAATGGTTAGATTTTTCTAATATTAATAGTTGAATGTGTGTGTGTATTAATGTACAAGAACGCATCTGTATGTCGTCAGCACGTTTTTCAATAGTGATGGCATGGTAGTAGGTATAATAAACAAAAACTTTGATAGGAAATAATTATAGTTACTATGGGATGTCTTATAAACCTACCTATTCATTTATTATAAACAATTATACCTACCGTAGTAAAGTATGTATGTACTTTAGAATTGGCATTCAAAGTTTTTGGATCGACGACCCCAAGTCACATTTAGTTTTCATTTTGTTGAATATTTAATATCACTAAGTAGTGTGAATTTAAAAAAAAATTATGTTAAAAGTTTAATGTTTGTACTTACTTATATTTTAATTCTAAGGAGATAAAAAAAAATGTAAAATAATAATTTTAAAAAGCGAAAATTTCCTTAAAATCATGTTTTTAGGTAAAATTAAACAGACATATGGTTTTTGGAAATTCACACTATCCATAAAAACTTGCCAACATCAGTTCTGTTATACTAGACTCTAAACTAATGTGACAGGACTAAAATTAACTGCATCTCTTTTTATTTAAATTTGTGAGAAAATAAAGGCTACATTTTTAGTTTAGTTTAAAACTAGTACAACAGAATCGACACCATAATGCGAGTCAAAAAGCCGAGACACGACTAAATACCTACCGTACGTACCCCATAAATACGAATTTTGACCATTATGACGCTGAGCATAGGTATCTATTCTTATTTTGAAATCTAAAAGATACCGCTTGTAAAGCCAGCACGGAGCGTTTATTGGCAGAATCAAGGAACATAGTGCTTTACAACTGTGACACTCCCAGAAGCCATAAACCACTGACGCACATAATACTAGTGCCATGGATTTAGCAGTATGTTTCGTCCAAGACTAGTGCGCTAAAAAATAAAAATCAGTACCATAAACCCGAGTCGAAAGTTTAATAAAACCTTCTTTTCACTAAACCCTGCGCTTTGTTGGAATTCGAACAAAGTTTCCCATAACATTATTTTGAACGCAGGTTGATAGCTTGGCAACTGAAAGCTGAGTAGCCCAGAGTGCATAAAGGTTCAGATTTTATTCAATACGCCTACCCTGCATGCTAAGGGTTGCACCTGCTCTACTAACATTTTCGAATCTGACTCCATTCTGTAAAACTCTAGGGTAAGTATCTAGGTACTTACACTTTTATTTTGTATGTATACTCTTCAGTTAAGTCTAGTTTGAATGGCGGAGAATCGAAAACCGTATTATTTTCTTACACAAGTCTGTAGTGTATTTGTAATTTTTAGCCTTAGTATCATGCTAATGCTAAAAATTAATAATACAGGGTAATAAAGAAAGAGTGTGTTAAGCCGAAAAGGGCTAATAGTATTCATCATTATGAACAACTTTTAGTAAAGGGACCAACCCTGAAATCGAGAAAAAGTCAGCTGTTCTATAGAAAAATTTCAATGAAACTCTACAAAATGTATGGAACAGATTTTTTTCTCGATTTCATGGTTGGTCCCATAGTAAAAGTTGTTCACAATCATGAGTACTATGAGCTTCTTTCGGCTTAGCATACCCTTTCCTTATAACCCTGTATAAAACCAGAAATCAAAATAAGATGCTCGTTTTGGTTCTGAATAAGTAGTTTGAAATTATTTTGTTGGCACTGCATGACTTGCTAAAGATTATTTTTATGTATTATTAAAAACTAAGTACTTAAAGGATGATTTACGTAAAACCGACCCGGTCTAACGTAAATCATTGTTTAATAATAAAGCTGGATTTTACACACGAATAGTAACTATCGCCAAATTCTAACTCAAAAAAGCGCTGCCACGACAGTAATTGTTCGTGTGTAAATTCAGCTTAAGTAGATAACATCTAATCCAAACCCGGACTCGGGTCGTCCTAAAACTGCGGCCAGAACCGCCACAGGGTGGGCAGCAGCTTAGTAAAAGTTGAGCGTTCTGCGTCTGCCAAGCGTGGGGATTATGGCAACCCACCTTTTCTAAGGCTTTGTTCAAGTGGACGTATTTTGGCTAATGATGACGATGAACATTTAAGCCACAATTTGTAATTTTGAATGGTTCGAGTGAAGTAACTAACCGACTAAAACGATTGGTATTATTTATATTCTATGAACGTAGGTATAGGAATCCATGTTCATTTCCTCCCATATCGGTATGGACATAAACTAAATATTATTAAAAATATGGATGGGACAAGGTAAACTTTACTCTGAATCAGGGGCGTAGCTACCGCCGTATCAGCCGTATCAATGATACGGGGCCCGCGGGCTATAGGGGCCCCGAACGTTGTTTCTTTGAAAAATAGTGACCCTTCATTTGGGCCCCCCAAAAAGTTTTGGTAAGGGCACTTCTATGGCAAGCTACGCCACTGCTCTTAATATTAAATGAAAAGTTACCTAAATTATACTTACAGCACAGTAGAAAATGTAGCGAGGTTATGGTACCTTATTATATTATACGCAGTTCAAATACTGGGACAAAACACTCCAACTAGTTCAACGGTTGAACAAATCAGGTGTACTAGTGGGAACTAAGGACCCCTTTCTCCTAGAACTCGTTAGCGCATTTTCAAAATGTTTGAAGATAAAAAATTAAGAGTAATTGTATAGGCATTTATCTTTAGAATAACTTTTTTCTTTTTTCTTTTTCCTCTTATGAGGATTTCGGCGTTGCACGTCTTATGCATTTGCCAGTGTCAAGTATACATAGGTATATATTTTCAAGTTTTGTTAGATATTATAAGTCATAGTCACAGTCAAAGGCGAGCAAAGCAAGTCACGGTCAAGTCCAAGTCATGCCCCAGTAAAGTGGTGAAAACTTTACTAGAGCCTTCCATGGAGTTTTGGAAACAACACGAAAATTCACTTTTCACGACATTATACCATTCATCAACACTCGTGCGTGTTCACGAACACTTAACGGGTAAAAATTCACCGTTTTTACACATGAACACTCGAAATAACACAAATTTTGGAAAATATTAAAATGACGCGACATGAATTCTTCACGTTCCCGCCGAAAAACTCTAGAATAACATTGTAAATGTTTCAAAGCAATTTTGACGTTTAACTTTCTACTACGACTATGAAGATGAGATGACTGTGACTAGTGAGAGGAATAGTAGATATATTGATCGCCGAGTGTCCGGTTATCAACGAGGTTGTAGTTACAATTTTTGATCTTTAGGAATTATTATACAGACAATGTGACAAAAAACCAAAAATAAAAAAAAAATAAGCGCGTTTAATTGCTTTTCATATAGATACTTTTTCTGCCTTTGTCATCAAATGACAAAGGCAGCATTAGAATTAATCTGTTGTCAAAGTTAACAAACGTTTCAGAATACCGAGCATAGACTATTATTAAATATCAATACTATATACTACCTCAAAGTTTAATAAAATAAACAAATAAATTAATTTAATTTAAAAATATATACTTAAGTAGACAAAAAGAAAATGTTATGAAATAAAAGAAAAAAAGACAGCCGTGGTATGACCGGTCAGTTCATGACGTCTACTCGTCTGATATCGTGAACTATTAGGAGTCACCCCCTAAACAGACGTATAGTAGATGCATACCAAAGCAAAGTATATTAACATTTTCTTTCATGTAATGATACCAATTTAAAAGATAAGTATCAAAAAATATTTTTATTTTTGTTCCAGCCATGCTTCGAACCCAGATCAACAATTAGGCCAACGCTCCTCGACGCAAAGCCGGGCAAAGAAGAAAAGAAGAACCTGATCGCAAACATGGAGTATCCAGACGAATACTAGAACGGTCATTGAATACGATTAAAACCAGAGGCGGCCTTAGAACCCGACTGAAAATTTGCCCTGCACTGTTTTTGAGCCGACATGATAAAATAAAAGTTCGAAATTTCGAATTACCGAATTGGATAACCGTTTCAATTTAAACTAAAATTTCGAAATAAATGTTTTTCAAGTCCAATTATTATTAGGGTTGAACGGTCTCGATATCAGATTAGTCTGAGAGACAACATCCTCCGCCGTTTAAAAATTAATAAATGACATTTTGACAGCGCTGTTAAAATTTTGGTTCGGAAAACGATAAGTTCGATATATCAAAATGCACAAGAAAATAAAATGTCATAAGTAACAAAATAAAAAAGAATACGTGTCAGTCTCAGGTTGCAGTTTGTGGGGCAACTTGCCCTCCCCTAAATCCGCCTCTGCTGTAGGTACAATAACTTATTCATATTTTGGGAAAAACATCCGAAGGCACAATATGGGATAAGGAACAAGGTTTTATACATCAAACTTTCAGTTTATCAAGCGGCCAAAAATGGTCATGATAAGGTACTTTATTTTTGTAGACAACATTTGTAAAATTTGGTATGTTTTTGGTGTAAGAATAGTAGTTTTGGTATATCATACTTCAACAGATAAGTAGATAATATTACTTAACTTAGAGACTGAACTAGCAATTTCTGATGTAAAAACATAATATGTATGTACCTATAAAATCAAGCAACTCCAAAGGTGTATTTACACTGTTTTCTTATTGTGTGTACTTAAAGAGTACTTATTGTTTTTTGAACAGTACCAAAAGTAGCATCTGCATCAGCCTTTAAACATCCCACTGCTGAGATATCGGCCTACCCTCGAAGGGTTGCTAATTAATTAATATACATCATTTTAGTTAAAAAAAAAAAAAAAAACTTAGTCTTTTTAAAATCTTGTTCGTTTGTATATTGTGCCGAAGGTTTACATATTGTGATATTTGGATAAGAGTTGACCGCCATTTTGAGCTAGATTTACAATTAAATTGGACCCCGTTGGGGCTCGTATTATGAATATTGATAATGAATTGTAAGCCTTATGTCGTTTAACGCACAGTAGATTTTCTGTTGCAATGCTTTGAATAAGTACTCTTCGACTTTTTCATTCATTGCATAAGGATGACGACGTAGTTTTTTCATAAGGACGACGCGACTTACTTGGGAAATTCTATTGTACGAAACAATAATATGGTCCACATTTTAATGTGAAGGTTCATCCGAGCGCAGACCACGTCCAGTTTAATTCGAAACATCTTTGCGATTGCATAATGGCATCAAAGGCTGTGTGATAAAATCTGAATGCAAGATTCATAGCATTTGTGTATTATTGATTTGATTGGAAAAGCATATCGATATACGTAAACCTGGGGAAAACGCGCTAAAATTCGCATGCTCTGGTAAAGACATACATTACACATTGTTTCTTTTTTTGTGTTTCCATATTATTCACTACGTGCCTTTTAAGCAGAATCACTGGACGATAAATTAATTCTAATTAGTCAAATTGAAATATTAAAAAAATATCAGCTTGCTTCTAAATTACGAATTACGATCTATATAATTTTTCGTTATTTCACATATTAATTTAATGACGGTGCCAAGTTTTTTATTTGATGGTTGCTAATAATTAAATAATTTGTTTATAACAATAAATATGTAGAAATGAATAGAGCATTTATAAATTATGTACCAAAGTGTACAGATTTTAGTTGTATTTGATGAACGTTACCAAAATATTTGTATAAACTATCCAAAAATATTTAAATGTAAAATAGTGAAATGTTTTATACTATTTGACATTATTGCCTGTTTCGTTGAAAATGTCTATTCCGTTTTTGTGTTCAATCATAAACATTTTAGGTCATTTCATTTTTTTTTAAAATCAAATTATGTGTTTGTCCATAATTTTAACACATTCGGAAAAGACTTGTTAACTATTTATAAAATTTTGTATTGAGTGAGCAAAACTAAATAATGATTAGTTTTTTAGCAAACAGCTGTAACTTTTATGAATTTTCATATAATTATGGCAATGAAATTAAAAACTCTGGGTTTCGAGTTTCGACCCATTGTGGAAAACAAAAATATTTTCATATTCAGTAGGTATAAAGCGAGGTTGTTTTTGCTTAATTTAAGATGTAGATATTATTTTAATTTATTTGTTTTGCAATTAAAATTACACCAGCTGAAAGTCCAATTGTTGTGGATTATTGACGTTATTGATTTTACTAATCGATATTTTATGTGTTTGTGATTATCATGACTTAATTATTTCTTACTTTTGATATTTATTTTATTATCAATAACTTTTTCTATTGTGTTTTTTTTTTTGTTCATCTGATTTATTCTTTGACTTCATTATCTTTTCTGTTTGTCTTTATAAGTCTTTGCAAATATGTAATTACATTAATAATGACCAAATTATTATTTCAAATTCAGCTGATTTAGTTTTAATTTTAATACAAAGTCGTGGCGCCTCGATTTCCACTTTTGAAATTGTTTTAGATCGTCTTACGAAAAAAGCCAAGGGAAAATGGTTTCTAGCGCTAAGGCAATTACGTTCCTATAATTTAAACCTATTTAAAGTACCACCATTAATAAGTAAATGAAAAATAAGTATAATTTTCATATAAGTATGGCGTTCTCAACTTTATGACAACTTATTAGTAGAATCTCACAAGTACTTAAACTGTACTTATTTTATTCCAAATTTAATTTTACACAAACGAAACTGCGTCATTTTTGGAAAAAAAAAAAGCGAGCTTTACACTTATATTACACACTGGCACTTAGCAGCATACGTAGCAAACACTATATAATTAATAGAGGTTAGAAACTCTATCTCAATAATAACACCTCAACCACCCTTCATCTTCATTTAATTCATCAAAGGACGCTAGTGTCGCCTATGATGACCCAGGTGATATCACCCAGATGACCATAATTGAGAAGACCTCTTCAAAGACCGTTTAGATTAGACATAAAAAAAAACATTCTTTGCTACTCTGTACCATTGTGTAATTAGGCAATTAGCTAGATGCTTGTATCGCGCTCGCTTATATATATGTAATGAATGCGTCCTAACCTTAAAGATTGTTTATATTTTAAAACTGAGGCATATGTTTCTTAATTATTTATTTATTTGGCTTATATTGGCGGTACTTAGAGCGTAGATAAATAGCGTCGATTCTGTTACACCATCGAAAATCTGCGTCCTTTCGATATGAGACGGCAATTTTTTTGAGAAGTTACATTTAGTTTATTCTTATGGTACAACAGAATTGGCACTAATTTAGTTTTAATACTAGTTTAATCCGTGGATTAATAATATCCACATCAGAAATGTGATATTATTGAGTCTTTGTATAAGCCTCCATTAGTGATTATTATAAGTTTTAATAAAAAGATCAATAAAGAGCTTTCGAAATGAGAAATGTTTTTTAAATGAAACGTCTGAGATATCTTTCTGCCTTTATTATGCACTCTACTTATAGTAGATAATATACAGGAGATCATCCTGTACTTCCAAACGGTTTTCAATTCGAAAAATGTAGGTTCCTCATACAAAGGGCTTCACGAAAATACCCCACTTCTACGATTTTTCGTAGTTTAGGAGTTATGATTTTTTATATTTTCCATATGAGCGGAATATTTTTTTTTTGTGCGTTTTATTATGATGTTTTTCGTATTCTCCGCATCCAAAATTCGACCCAAAAAAAAGGTAGAGCTTTTCTAAGCCGCTCATTATGGAAAATCCAAAGAAAATAATACTTAACTCCTAAAGTACGAAAAATCGTAGAACATACATGGGTTATTTTCGTGGTATGAGGAATCAATTTTTTTCGGATCGACCTCAACGTTTTGGACCGACCTGTATACCACAAATACAGGGTTATAAGAAAAAGGTATGCTAAGCTGAAAGAGGCTCATAGTACCCATGATGGTGAACAACTTTTACCATAGTAAAAGTTGTATTTCAGGGTTGGTCCTATGGTACCAACCCTGAAATCGAGAAAAAAAAACAGCTATTCCATACATCTTGTCGAGTGTCATTGACATATTTCTATAGGACAGCTTTTTTTTTTTTTTTTTTGATTTCAGGTTGGTCCCATAGTAAAACTTGTTCATAGTGATGAGTACTATGAGCACTTTTCGGCTTAGCATACCCTTTATTTATAACCCTGTATACTGAGTTATAAAATATCACAATTGAAATAGGTACATTTGCTGGCAAGAAACATGATAGATAGCAGAAAAACGACACGACTTCCTTTACCATAGACACCTGACACGGGTCTTTCAGTCAACATATCGGCATAAAAATTGCCTACTAAGGCGAAGCGTTAGCACAATCAACATTTTTGAATTATATAAAATCACTGCGTGCGATTTTTAAATTGCTTGGAAACATTTTCTTTATTACACGACTGCTCAAAAAGCAGGCTAAAGTTTTTTTTTTTTGGTTGCTTCTCTCAATGTTAACAATATCTTAAAAGTATTGAATATGCAAGCGATAGCGAAATATTCGTTTCCTGCTCTTAAAACTACAAAACAGCGTACAGTATCCGGACCGCGCGCATCTCAGATAGTTATCTGCATATTTTGGATCGCGGAATGTTCGAAGATCAGTGGGCTTATCCCGTTACTCTGAAAGCGATAGCGAGAGTTGCGCGAGCGGGACCGCGCATAGTGCGACTAAGTTGGTACGAGCGAGATGACATGCTCTCGCAATCAGAATCACGAACGTTTCAAAGTTAGAGGATAAGCCCACAGGTCATTAAAATTATAATGGCAAAATCACAGAATACCCCCTGTAGATTCGGCACTAATGACGATCAAAGCGGATAACGCATCGGTCAAAATACACATATAAAAAAAACCACTATTTTTGGTTGTTTGGTACCCGCACCCCTTTAGGTTCAAAGACCACTTCCCAAAATAATGTTACCAATATACCCACATCCGTAATTGTCAGTTTGCCAAAACATCCGTTTTCTAATTTGTCCGCTTTCGAAATTGTACGTTTCCCACAATGTCAGGCGTAGGCACAAATCACAACTAGACACCGCAATACTAGATTCTTTGTTCCTACAAAAAGTCACCAAAGTTTGAGGAAGGCGTGGGTCGCGGGGAGTACGACCAAGCGTTCTCATTGGCTATCTCAAGGTTACGCCTACTCGCGCCTAACAATCAACCAATCAGAGTAATTTCGTATAAGTGTAATTAGACTGATGCGTGGTGCGCTTCGAGCGTCCTGAATGCAGAATCTAGGGTGTGATCTGTGGGCGTAGGTAACTGTGAAATAGCCAGTTGGGAACGCTTGCTCCCAGTTTCCGTAAACCGCGCAACTTTGGTGCATTTGGCGGAACAATCCCGTCTTTGGAGGATACGTGTTGCAAATCAACATGTCATTTTTGTAAAGAACCATCGAAAAAATGGCATAAACTTTTTCGCCTACATACCACATTTCTTGCCAAGAACTGTATACTTCATATTACATAAAATATTGAACTAAAAATCACGTATCACTATACAAACGTGCAAACTTAATAAAATTAGCTACTAACTTGTAAGTGTTAAATAGTGGGTAGGTATATAACGTTTTATATAATAAGCAGGACAATTATTATGCTTTACGTCAAAGTTCAATCGCAATACGATCGGCGAAAACGCGCCCAGTGGGATCTTATTCCCTTGAATGGATATTCGTATGAGGCTCGAACGGGACGGCATGATCGCGCCTTGTTTTATTACTATTCCTTTGTGAGTAAAATGGGAGTATTTGCGCTAACGTCGAATAAAAATCACGCGACAACGTGATTTATTTTCGAAAATTTTAATAGCCTTTTGATTAATTCGTTAAGGTGCATCGATCCACTCATCGCGCGAAATTTATATTTTCTTGCGTTTTTTGTCAATTAAAGCTTAATTACTCATCGTGGATTTATTGAAACCGATTTTGCGCCAATAAATAAGTTGTTTTAAGAAATTACGGGTAAAATGATTACCTAGATAACATTGGTTTAGCTACAAATTTCAATAAGCTGATTTTCATCTTGGTTTTTGGTTTAGTGGGAAATGAACTTATACTAGCTTTCAACTTGAATTATTGGTTGGTGTAATTTCTTGAAACAATCTTTTTATTATCGCAAAATTAGTTTTCATGAACCTACGATGAGTAATTAAGCTGTAATTGACATAAAACGCAAGAAAATTTGAATTTCGCGCGCTGAGCGAAACGTTGCACCTTAATTGTTCGATACCGTGCACGAGTGTGGGTAAGTGATATACTACTGCAACGATTCTTTTCGTGCTGTTTTCAAAACTCCAAACTTTTTATCCCGACAAATTTAACGGAATAGCCTGTATTTCCTGTAGGATAGCGGGTGAATCCGCGGGGCGCAGCTAGTATATTATAAAGGCGAATGTATAGTAAAGTATATTATTTGCGATTAAACTTTGACAACGCGGGAATTTAGATATTTACTTAGCAAGTATACAGTTGTATAAAGTACATTGGTACTTATGCAATATTACGATTGAATCATAAAAAAAATGCTACTTATAAAAAGGTCACCAGCCGTTTTACTTGTTTTTTTTTTTTCCAGTGCCAGTTCTTTTTTTACTTTCTTAAGTAAGGCCTTTTTACCGTCCAGCGAGGCGTTTTCCAAAAAAAAAAAAGGAGTTCTAAAATACTTATTAGATGGCGTAACAGACCTATCGTTTTACCTGTCATTGTCATTTCTGTCGAAATATTTTATGTTTATTTTTTTAATCGTAAATTTTGGCTCCACACGTTGTGTATTTAGCCAGTGTCAACTATTGTAATATTTCAAATGAAGTCAAATACATAGTTACGTTACTTGAAATTGTCTAAATACACATGTCGAGCCAAAAAACACGAGAAAAAAAAAGGCACACGTTAATTTTTTTGTCTTTCATGTCTTGACAGTGACAGAAAAAACTCAAGGTACATCTAACGCCATCTATTGGGTACTTTTATAACCAGGATTTAATTTTTTTTTGAAAACGCCTCATTGTCTAACGTTATATAAAAGAACAGTCCCTTATAAGGTTTTCATTGCACATGTATGCCCGCAATTTCCTTAACATTAATTAACGTAATACAAGGTTATAAGGAAAGATAATACTAAGCTGAAAAGAGCTCATAGTACTCATGTTTGTGAACAACGTTTACTATGGAACGAACCCTGAAATCGAGAAAAAAAACAGCTGTTTCATACATTTTGTCGAGTGTCATTGACATTTTTCTATAGATAAGCTGTTATTTTTCTTCCTCTATTTCTGAATTGGTCCCGTAGTAAAAGTGGTTCATAATGATGAGTACTACGAGCCCTTTGCGGCTTAGCATATCCTTTCCTTATAACCCTGTATAATGACTTATTAAAATGAGATATTTTTATATATGTTCGTATAATTACGAAACGCCACAGTATATCAACATTGCATTGCAATATACAGCTATAGTTATTCCCGTATTATACAGCTATGGTTATAATATTGTGTAACAACCATAAATAAATATAAATAAAACGTTTAAATAATCAACAGTGTCGCAATATTGCAAAAAAATCACCATGTAATTACATTACTCAAATATTACGTTACACACGACCGTAGACCGCACTGAAGTCAACTGCAGCATGTTTACGTTTGCTATCAATCGAAATCACAATAGTGCTCGCACCATCTCATGCTGCGGCCGGATACTCGAAAAGTGTCGAGGGAAGTCGGCAGCGACGTAGTGTTGCCATAATACTCGTCATGGTTCACCTTGCCCGCCGTTCCCGATTTTGTCAGTTTTTTGAGCGCGAGTCAAAGAACGGGCGAGATACATAGAGATAGTTCGATGGCAAGGCCAAAGGCAAGAGATGAATGACATGAGGAGAGACGCGAGTACACACACGTTTGTATCGCGACACTTGAATCGATGCAAATTGGATTGAAGAAAACGGGCATCTTCATAAAAACGCCATTTCCGCTCAAATGGCGCAAGAAACGGGCAGCGTCATTTTCTGCGTCGCGTTTGCATCGAAGCAAACGCACGAGTTCATTGCGACTCGTGCGATGAAAACTGGCGTTGTATTGCGACAAAA
This sequence comes from Apocheima hispidaria, assembly GCA_947579745.1. NCBI lineage: Eukaryota > Metazoa > Arthropoda > Insecta > Lepidoptera > Geometridae > Apocheima > Apocheima hispidaria. The sequence continues at coordinate 4,142,086 of OX388157.1, read as the reverse complement.
GATATTCGGCTTCAGTATCGCTTGGAAATGTGCTGTTAAAAAAAAACGCCGCTGGTAACCGCTCTTATGCACACCGTGCGAATGAACTATCGCGATTGCGAGTGATAGATAACGTCATCCTGCTGCTTACATTTTTTTACATTATAAAAATAAAAACAATTTCATCTCATCAAATACCTATTGCACAAAGCACTATTTTAAAATGGTACAAACACTAATGTCATAATATGACCAAAGACTCGGGTCTTCAATTATTTTAATCTCAATTAATGTCGAACTCCGTTTTCGTCGTTTGTCAGTATGCGCAGAGTAAAGAGCAAGCTATAGTCATCGGACGGGGCGCGGACGCAACCGTCATCCACAAAAGCAATATCAACCTTAGCGGCGTTATAATACGGTACAAAGAATGAAAGTCGCGCCCGTGTTTCGTGTCAGGCGTAACATCTCGATGTTTGTATCGTATTATAACGAAGATAAGGTTGAAATTACTTTGGCGGATGACAGTTTTGTCCGCGCCCCGTCAGATGAGTGTGTCTTGCGCCTAAGTCCATCAGCGGGCGGGTTACGCTATCGGATATTTTATAGCTCTACACGTATGCTTTATAAATAAATGGAGAGAAATAGACGCGTATAACAAGCCGGATTGCAGCTTATTTAGGCTGCATGCCGATTGCATAGTCATGCAGTATAATTGTACAGTATATTTGATAATTGCATGACAATAGGGAATTTGACGCCGCCTCATTGTCAGAACCTCATAAGTCCTGATTTCGCATGTCGACTTATTTGAAGTGACGCTTCGTGACATTTGCTCCATAGAAATTCTTTGAATACTGAAAAGCTTAAATGTGACGTAGACTGTGTGTTTACTTACGCAGCTGAAATTGTATCAGACAACACTCATCGCATTATCATTTGCTGTGTTGCAAGTGGGCATCGCGGCTTAGTTGCAAGTCACAAGCGAGCAAGCGGCAAAAGACGAAAGCGTATGAAGCGACGCTACGAGGACACTAGGCCTTAATTTTGGACCAATAGACGTGTAAACTGACAACTTAATTTAAATAAATTGGAATCGCCGTCATATAATTAAATTAAAACTAAATAAAATCGCGCCAGGACCCAAATCATATATATCTATACCTATATCACACGCTAGGCTATATAATTAATTTATATAGCTATAGCAAAGGAAATCTACTTTCTCTATGGCTGAATTTATAGTACATAAATTCATTGTCCGTTGTGATGTCAAAAATAAAGTTCGACTAGAATCACATAGCATTAAATAATTTCTATATATTTTCATTTATAAATATTTTGACATATTTGATATTTGCAATACAGAACTTGTCAAATTGTAGTTCATTTTTAATCTGTGTCTACAATAACCAATTTGATTGGTTATTTAAGACACGGTTTGTCAAATTGTTTTGTTTTTTTTTTTTGTCATGCATGAGGTTCTGGCCGACAAAATGTTATAAGTCTGCCGTGTCTTTACTTAATTTAATTGCTATCGAAGTTCAATGCTATCGATGTTATTGCAAGTCAGCAATATTATTAGCGCATTTTGTGCTAGCGATTTCATATACCAATTTTCGAGGTCAACTATCGATAATCGGTAACACGTGTTGTACTTTTTTTTTCGAATAACTTGGCACTTATGACTAACACGTGCCAAGTTTTTTTTCTCTTTTCTTCTATGAGGTTTTTGGCGTCGCACGTCTTATGCATTTGCCAGTGTCAAGTATACATATATATTTCAAGTTTTGTTAGATATTGTGAAACAAGTCATAGTCACAGTCAAAGGCGAGCAAAGCAAGTCACGGTGAAGTCCAAGTCATGCCCCAGTAAAGATGAAAACTTTACTAGAACTTTACGAAAATTCACATTTCACGACATTATACCATTCCCCGACACTCGTGCATGTTCACGAACACTGAACTGGTAAAAATTCACCGTTTTTACACATTAACACTCGAAATAGCACAAGTTTTGGAAAATAATAAAATGACGCGACATGAATTCTTCACGTTCCCGCCAAAAAACCAAGTGCCAAGTTATTCGAAAAAGATTATAATAATCGAACGTTGCCCCCGTGTAATGTTGATAATAATGATGTGATAATGTTTGCTTTACAAAAAGTGCCCGTGGTGTGGTTGCACCGTAACACAATTATACAGTGTACCTAATTACATGACTATTCTAGACATTCGACAGTGTAGCTTTAAAAGGCATTTTATCAATAATACATTAACAGTGCTTGTATTATTTGTGCGTTTAGTTCGCTGCGACGTCTAACTTCGAGATGTCCAGATCTGTAACAGGAAAAAAAATTAAAGAAATAATACATAACTTTAAATACACTTTCGCGCGCGGATGAAAATAATGGCTCTTTAGCGCGCGCTAGGCAAAAGAACAGATAATTGCTAGTTAAATCTAAACCATGAAATCAAACGAAATTCTGTTCCATGCAAACTTATATATTAATATTATTACCTTATTAGTGTAATAATCACTTGAATATAAAATGTGTGTAAATGGAGGTCTTTTCAATGTTTTTTTTTTATCGAGAAAATGTCATGTTATCATTTTTCCGACAGAACCAAAAAAAAACATATATCCCAAAACAAGGTTTTTAATCTACATAACTAATGCAATAAATAGAAAAACACACATTTTAATCAAAGTATACCGTTATGTAAAACTCCGTCGAGATCGGCTGTCATTACTGTAAAATCCTAGGCCCGGACTAAGATTGTTCGCAAGTTACACAAGATGCTTTCTGACTGCTTTGGGATACAGCCGGGCTATGTGGAATTATACACACTAAAATCCCCCCGGTGGCCTGCCTTGGTGCTTGACCGAGGGCCCCGGGATCTCCAAGGGAACTGTACGGAGCACCGTTTTGTTACCCTAGACTCTGACACATTCCCTTCAGTCATTTTTGCATCAGGTAATAAATATTTGTGGAGGTTTTCACACACAGCGCCATCTAGCTCCAAACTAAGCAAGGCTTGTACTATCGAAACCAGATAACTGATAGAATACATAAATACTTTTTTTTTGTAAATACATACATAGAATACATAGTAACACCCGGACAAAGAACAAACATCCACGTTCATCACACAAACGTTTGTCCTTGTCCTTGCAGTTTCATTCAGTATTGATTGTTTTCCCTCGCCCCCGTGCCATACAACACTGTTGTTTTAAAAGTCGGCGGTCCGATCAGTCCGATGTAAAATTCAACACGAGTGTGGCAAACGTTGCTTATTTTCGTAAACTATGCGCGCGCGATCTTGTTTGTAAACTGTGTGCATTTGACGATGAGCATGTGTGATGTTTTGATTTTAATTTTAATTTAATATTATTGTTCTAGTTTTAAATTGTTATGGGTCTCTGGTTGCCTGAAAATAAATGAATTTAATTTTAATTTAATTTTCATTTTTGTCAATTTGCTGACGAGACGATCAAGTCGCTAGCCTGATGTTAAGGTCACGCTTGCCCATAACAGATCAATGCCACCCAAAAATTTAAACTTCAACCGTTCCAAAATCTGCGCGGCACCGCACTGCGCTCGTCACCGTGATATATTAGATGGTAATCTCGATATGCCCAGTAATTTCGCTGGAAACATTGCCCTACTATCTATCCCAACTATCAACCTTATTGTTTTGCAAATAAGACTTGTCGTCGAAAAAAAAACGCCACCACGTCAGCGACTCGATCCCTGTGATATAACCTTCCGCCTCCCACAACATTACCATCGTTTCTCTCGTTCATAGACAAATCTTGATACATATTAGGCGGGAATCTGTATTGAATTATCAACCTTGTTCCTTAGAAGATAAGATTACCTTCGACTAATAACGCCGCCACCTCAGCGACTCGATCCCTGTGCTCCCTCATATAAGCCTGCGCCTCCCACAGCATTACGACGAGTTTCTCGTCGTTTCTCTCGTCCATGGCGATGTCTTTAGACATGGTCGGCGAGAAACGGTAGTAGGGGACGCCGAGGGTGCTGCACCAGGCTCGCGCTCGCTCGACTACTCGCCCGTCCGCTTGCGTCGCCTGAAACAACAAGTTGACACATTGTATATTGTCCGAAAGTTGTGTCTTTTAAGTGTTTAAATCCTTATTAACTTTCCCATATTATAAATAAATCTGTATATAACAATTCGGCCTGAATTTTGCAAGAATATAGTTTAAGGATCGGAGGGTGACATAATCACACTAATATTATAAATGCGTTTTTTTTTGTGTGTAAGTACGTAAATGTGTAAGTGTGTTTGTTTTCGTTCAACTCTGTAACGGCTAAACGGATTTGGATGAAATTTGATATGGAGATAGCTTATATCCTGGATTAAACACATTTCATGCCGAAAAAATATTCAGTTTCTGTAGAACAGCGGGTGAACCGCGGGTCGCTGCTAGTATGTATATATTTTTCCTTGTACCTGATCGACGAGTAGATTTCCTATAGCAGTAAGACCCCAGGCGAGCCGCGCCGTATCCCAGAGGCTTTCTGGCTTGAACACGTCGTAGTCTTTTATCCTCACCACCGGGTTGTTGCCTGAACAAAACATGCGGTTGAAACAAAATATATTTATCTAAAAAAAAGATTAACCGCTGAAAATTCACAACGTTACAGAAGATTTTTTCATTCCTTGATTGATTTTACTAATTCTGGGTTTTTTTTTTGTAATTCTGTCAGATTTTCTAAATGTTATTCGGTTAAACGTAATTTTAGTTTTATTTTAAACCTGCAGTATATTTTGAAACTGATTATACAATCTCAACAACAAACAATACACAAAAAAACTACATAGTTCTGGCTACAAAAAGTACTTATTGCTACTTTTTGCGCATTACGTGATTAAACCGCACATTTTCAGTATAATGGCTGCCACCACACATCTCTGACTTGTTCGGAAGTCTCTGGGATGATAGCTGTATTTTGTAATGCTCAAAATAACTAAACGTAATAACATAATTCTTTGAATACTATCTAATAGTTGTTGTCACAGCTGTTGTGACATCACAATAACTGATGGTGTGTCTATATTCGTACATTTGTAATTTGGCGAATAGTTATGTGATGTGCCACCGTTAACACCTAGAGTGCGGTTTAAATGCGCTCAAAGTGCAAAAACCACAAACAGCCAACGACCGGTTAAAATTGTTAGTACGCTAATAGCGCGCCAACAAATTAAACCGTTAATTAGCGTGCTTATGTCAGATAGTTTAATTTTTCAGGTTATCTGTCTCAGTGTCTCATAATTTGATGGCGACAGTTTCATTTCTGTCTTCAAAGAACGCTGTGGCCTGCATTAAATCAATTTTTTTCTATAAAAAAACAGAGAATATCGGAATTCACAGATGACAATTTCAATTTAACATTAGCGCACACAGTGCACTACCTCATTCTTGTGAGCACCGTGAGCACGCTAAAATTACGTCACTCATGACGTCTTGGCTGACAGGAGCCTATAAATGCGCATCTTAAACCGACTTTTTGCACGCTGCCAGTGCAAATGGTAACTATGTGCGCATTTTAAACCGCACTCCTAGTCGCTAGTTAGTACATACCCGTGCCACAAGAGATGACGAGCTTTAAGCCGGTTTGTTCTGCCGCCTCGGTCTGCCCCGTGGCGCGGTATGCGAGCCTCAATTCCGCCAGCTCTGTTAGCACGTCTAATGTCGGGTTATTGCCCATTAAACCACCGTCCAGGTACCTGAAAATTAATAAATCCTATATTAAACAAACACTAATTAATAAATCCTATATTAAACATACATATTCCTATACGACAGCGGATGAAACCTCATAAATAATCCACATTGGGGATTATCTTGTAAGGGACTCAAAGCATACATATATTTTTTGGCCGACTACGAAAAAATAAGGTTATTTACTTTATTGGTACTGAGTGACGAGACAAGCAATTTTCACACCTGATATTTAAGCGGTTACGCTTGCCCATAACAGTTCAGTGCTACCCATAATTTTAATTTCAAAACCATGCGCGGCCACTCACTGCGCTCTTCACCCTGAGATATTAGATGTTAAATCTCAGCGTGCTCAGTGATTTCGCTGGTAGCATTACCCTTCACACCGGATCATAGTAATGTAGCAAATGAAAACCTTTAAAACTTAAATTTAATGTATTAGCAATATGTTAGCGTTAAGGGTATTTTGAAGTTGGGTTTTTGGACAATAAAAATATTTGTATTTTGTTTGCACACTACTGCTTAGCGGTTGAATAACTGGCAACGGTGTGGGTACTTCCCCATGTGGACTTTGCAAAAGAGACAAAAATGGTAATGAGTCATTTAGTTTTAAGTTATTACCTGCCCGAAGCCCTAAAGTAAGAAGGCGCAGCCCCCGTTGCGCGCGCCGCTTGCCACACCAGCTGTTCCTCGGGCGGCGGCGGCGCCGGCAGCGACACCACTGTGGTGTTGTCGCCCGCGTCTGCGCGCGGACCTACCGGGATATCGGACGTGAATCGAATGTAGAATATTAGCTGCTCCTTTATTTTAGAGCAATAACGCTTAGCGCTTTCTTGCAATCGTAAATATCGTAATTATTCTAGTTAATTAATTAATCTGAGTAATTTGAACTTATCGGCTAAGTTAACTGTTTTCAAATTGTAATAAAAAATAGGAGTTATGCACAAAAATAAACTAACGATTTTTTTCTTATTACTATTATAATTTCGATGGTTTGTACCTCGTTTATTAAGTCGTGATAGCTCAGTGGGAGCACGCTCGCCTCATATTCGTGGGGTCGTGGGTTCGAGATCTTACGGATGGTATACCACGGAAGTTTCGGTGAAGAAAAAGATCGTTAGGAAACCTGCATATTTCCAGAGAAGAAATTAGATGGCGTACCTGAATCCGCCAACCTGCAGTGGGACAACATAGTGTATATGCCCAATTACCCTACGGGATTTGTAAGTATTGATCTAGCAGGCAGTTTCACCTCTTGCTCTTGCCTTTTCTTAGTACTTACTGCTTGTCCCGTTATGGTCGTTTAGTATTTCTTCCGCTGATTTATAGTTTCTAAATATGTGTAGATCAACGGGCTTGCGGTCAGCTAGCACGGCCAAAATAAGCAGCTTCGGCTTTTGGATGTCTGCCATCACTGTTTCTGTACCTATAAATAAAATCAAAATCGCATATGAAATCAGGTAAAAAATCCGAAAAGGAATTCTGAGACTACATTTAATATCGAATTTCAAGGACACGACCAATCATTTTAATTTTGCATTATTCGACATTATATTTCACACCATAGATAAATATTGCGACAACAGAGCAACAGATTTCAATCGGCTATTTTTTAGGCGTCATGTATAATATCGTGATACACCTTGACGATATTATATTTGGGGTCTTCTGGCACAGGCATTGTATGTCTACAAGAGGACTCCTGCCTACTTTATATGTTACTGAATCTCAGTTAAAGAAATAAATTATTATTATTATAATTATCACACACGTCAAAAATATCACCATTTGAAATCGGTATAGTATCGCCATAGTGTAAATATTGTATGTTTTTTTTTATAGTTAGACTTCGGTCCGTTTTGTCCCATTGTTGGACAAAGGCCTCTCTTCCATCATTCTGTGTCTGTGTAATGAGTGATATTTCGGATCAATCCTTCAAAAGCGTGGAGCTAATCTCCATCTCGGCCTGGGTCAGTCTGGCGGCCTTTTAACCTGCAGGACCCAACCGGTGGCGGCTTTAGCCCAAAAACCCCGAAATTTGGCAAACGTCCCTGCCCTGCTCAGTCCCACTTTACCAGTTCCGAACTATAAGGCTTAATTAAACATAATAAAACCCTCGAAAAAAAAACGCCGACATCCGTAGATCTCATGACATGTATTTTAACCAAAAAAAAAAACCAGACACATTGTTATCGATTCATTTATAGTTATACCATTTACTAAGCTATACTAATCTGACAGGACTAAAATGACCTGCGTCTCTTTGCATTTCAATATGGGATAGAGGGATGGCAACAATTTGAGACCTTTCAAGTCTATTGCTGTCTTTGTCATTTGCTTAGTGCAAAACAAAGGCAGCATTCGAATTAATCTGTTGTCAAAGTAAACAAACGTTTCGAGGTTAGTCTAGTAAATGGCACAACAGAATGCACATCAATATTGAGAACATCTTTTTGAAATAAGTTTAGTACTAGTAGTTCGCGGCGAACTGAGACCTCGCGACCCCTGTATCTTCACAACCATTTAGACCGATTCAGCTCATAAAAAATAAAATAAATTAAAAATTGTATTGAAATGATCTACTAGCCTACAAAATTTCCTGAAGATCGGATCAACGGTTCGCAAGTTATCATCGGACAAATATACATACAAACATACATACAAATGCCAATTTGTCCCAGTAAACTCTGAGACCTTCGCTTCGCTCGGTCAATCAGTAAAAGACTCACCCAAACAATCCTTTAATATAGTTTCCAAAGCTTCCGAAGGATACGGCCTCATGCCGACAAAGGCAAACTCTTTCATCCGGAAGTAAAGTCTCTGACATTCTCTGAGCGACTTCCCGCTGGCGAGTGCTAGCGCCAGTATCCCGCCAGTACTGGTGCCAGCGACCCAGTCGAAGCATTCCACTATGTGACGGCCCACAGCCTCTTCTAAACTGAGGAGCGTTTGGACTAAAACTAAGCCACGAATGCCGCCGCCGTCCAGGCACAGTAATCTGCGAAATTGAGGGTAGTTAGCTATAGAGACGATTGAGAATAGCGCCATCTGTTGGCGAATAGAGGGATTTTTAAGTGAATCTGTTTTTGGCGTCTCTTCACTTAATATTTCATTGTTGAGGAAAGTTGATGTTAGGGCCCGGGTGCTTACCAGAATTTATTCGACTATTTTTTATTCTTTTGTGCACATCTTTTTTTTATAAAGATAGAGAGCGATTTTTACAATAGTTTAAGAAAGATATGCCAGTGCAAAAAACCTCCCACGTGGCTAGTGCCGGTGTGTTAGATTTAAATTAATTATTAAAAAAAGCTTCAGTCTCTTACTATTTTACCCGTCTGCCCAGAAGGAGGGTAATGTTTTTAGGGCGTATATAACTATTTAAGTATGTATGTTTGTGTGTTCCTATATTACCTCATGAAGCTTGACCGATATTGACGAGTGAAGTTTCGTTGGATTCATTATTACGTCCGGAGTGACGTAGTCTATATTTTGCAGTCGGATATTTTATTTTTCTTTTAACAATATTACTTGTGTTAAGGACTGAAAAGTTCAGTCTTCCTTGGACAGAGTCTTGAGTGACTTTCTAGTTGGATACCTAGCTTCGTCCACTATTGGACGAAGCCTCCTATTGGCGGAGTGTTTGCCATGGGTTAGGGCTACCGTAATCCCCACGTTTGGCAGGCAGCTTGAAGATCGCAGAATGAGGGTCACCGAATGTGATCGAAACTATAGTCGGAATAACAGACTCAATTTAACGTGAGTAATTCCCGTTTTATTAAAACAAAATGTGTCAAAACCACGTCAGTTTTCATAGTAAGATCATATAATGTTTACTAAGTTATTATTTATTGGCTTGCGTTTGACTGCCATCACGTCTGATGTTAAACGAAGATGCAGCCTACGATGGAGCAGGCTTGACTAGAAGAAACAGATTCAATCGCGACTCACGATTCTGGTCGCAGTTTTAGGACATATCCGTGTATCATCCTTACCGTCCTTTCTTCTGGTTATCGGCCAGGCACGAGGCTCGCTCCATGGCGGCCACCGCCAGCATCTGGCTGACGAGCTCCCTGGTCGATGCCTTGGCGAAGGCGGGCGGAGGGACGCCGTTGTAGTCGCCGCGGGAGTTACAGCTGGCGGGACAACTCGACCACGACGTCGGACACCTGGTGGTATCACGGAAATCTCAATCTCATTGAACCGAAGTCAAATCTAGAAATGCACAGATCTGGACCTAACACAATGGCTGTAAAGATATATAATAAATTGCCGAACAAACTAAAACATTTAGAAAACGACGATTATTTTATTAAAAATCTAAAGTGCATCCTGGAATCCAAACACTCTTAACGAATTTTTTAAAGATAATTTTGACAATATACAAATGGACCGCTCCGCACCAACTGTTGCCGTACCCTAATAGGGTCATATGTATCACTAAACCCAAAACATGTTATTTAAGACCTGCATGTATGTTGCAATAAATTATTGAATATGACTATGAAAAATACACTCAAATACCTATAACGACAATTGACATAACTGCTAGCTGACTATTTCTTTTTTGGGCCACCTCTTATTTTTCCAGGGTGGTAATAAAAAGACCTCGAGCATCTAGCTCAGGGGTCTCCAAACTACGGCCCGCGGGCCAAATCCGGCCCGCCACTGCCATCAATCCGGCCCGCGACAGCTTAAGACTAGTGTCATCAATCTGGCCCACGACAGCCAATGTTTTACTGTTGTTACTATTGATGCGATAAGTTGAATGGAAGAGAATGAAAACACAGAATGATAATTGCTGTTTGCTTAGGTGGGCAGAAAAATTAAAATTGTTATGGCCCTTGCAACATACCGAAAAAAATATTATGGCCCCAAGGCTTCAAAGTTTAGAGACCCCTGATCTAACTCATAGTCACTTTGGCATCTGCTATTTTGACACCTGTTAATTTTGATACGAAAAGAAAAAGAGGTTAATCACACTAATATTATAAATGCGAAAGTTCGTGTTTAAGTATCTGAGTAGGTAAGTATGTAATTGTGTTTGTCCCCGTTCAACTCTGTAACGGCTGTACGGATTTGATTGAAATTTGGTATGGAAGTAGCTTATACCCTGGATTAATACACAGGCTATAGGTTTTTATCCCGGAAAAATATAGTTGAATAGAGTTGAACGGGAACAAACACACTTACATACTTACCTACTTCCACACAAACTTTCGCATTTACGGTGTGATAAGCACTAGAGGCGACACCGCAATACATTGCAACGTCCCATTTAATTGAGGTCACTTTACCAAAAATACAAAAAAAAAAATCGCCAGACGTTAGTACACAATTGAGTACTTGTATATTCATGCAAATAATATAACAAACGTTCAACGGACAAAGCGAGTCCCTGGGTCAAGTTAAGCAAATCGACAACAATTTAATGGGACATATAGCTGGTATGAAGTACATTATAGCTCAATACACATAATATAGAAGGCATAAGTAAGTTATAATGAAAGGGTATGCTAAGCCGAAAGGGTATCTTAATACTCATGATTGTGAATAACTTTTACTATAGGATCAACCCTGAAATCGATAAAAAAATACCAGCTGTTTCATACGGTTTGTCGAGTGTCATTGACATTTTTCTATGGAACAGCTGACCAACCTTTTAGCCCCGACCGCGTGTAAAACATACAGTATCTTGTCGTAGCTGCTGTTAGACATCTCGCTGGGTATGCAATGCCGCGCCGTGTGACCCGACTTGTTCTTAGCTTCCAAGTCGGCTCCGAACACTACGAGCGCTTGCACCATTGTGACGTTTGTCTGCTTCACGGCGAGGTGGAGGGGCGTGTTGCCGTCCTTGTCGCCTATTGAGTGTTCCGCACCTAGAGAATAATATTTATATTGTTTTTAGGGTCCGTAAAAATCTATAAAATGTAATTATCCTAACTAATTTTAAAAATGCGTAAGTAACTCTGTCTGTCTGTCTGAAATATAATTTAATTTTACGTTTATGTGGGTGTTTGACACCCACTTAAACTAAATACATATATAGAAAAACCGAGACAAAGAACAAACATCCATGTTCATCACACAAATGTTTGTCCCGGGTGGGGATCGAACCCACAACCTACAGCTCAGAAGGTGGAACTCCTCCCACTGAGCCACAAGGCCAGTTAAGCACCCCTTACCTCTAGATAGCAGTGCAATAGCGCACTCCAGTCTCCCCCTCAGCACCATGACGTGCAGCGCCGTCCGTCCGTCGAAATTCAGAGCGTTTATATCACAGTTCTTGTCCGCGAGGGCGTCCACCATTTCTCGCGACACGGCCCAGTGGATAGGAGTGCCGCCGTGTTTCATGTCTTGTTGGAACAGTTTGTGTTGGTTGTCCTGCAGGATGTCGCCCACAAGGCCTGGGAATAAAAAATATATATGACTAGCTGCACCCCGCGGTTTCACCCGCTATTCTACAGAAACCGAATATTTTTCCCGGTATAAAAAGTCTATGTGTTATTCCAGGATTTGAGCTCCCTCCATACCAAATTTCATTCAAATCCGTTCAGCCGCTACAAAGTTGAACGGGTACAAACACACTTAGATATTTATCTACTTACACGCTTACACACAAACTTTTATATTTATAATATTAGTGTGATAGCTGTTACCAGCGACTTCGTCCGCGCAGATCTACAAAACAAAAGTAACCTATGTCCGACTCCCAAACGCAACAAACACCCAGACAGAGAGACAGAGAAACAAAGTTACTTTCGAATTTATAATATTAGTTAGGATTATATTACACGAAAAAATGTTTTTTTTTTTTTTTCGAAAGTGTAATTAAAATGGATACTTCCGACTATGTTTAACTTTGGACTAAATCCAGAAGTCAGTTAGTAATATCTTGTAAAATTAAACTAAATGTGTCAAAACTACGTTAGTTTTTGATGTTACTATCAAAAAACTAAGTACTAACAGGTAGGTCCAAACGGTGACGTCAATCCGAAAAATGTAGGTCTACGATTTTTCGTAGTTTAGGAGTTATGATATATTTTTATTTTCTTAAAGATTTTCCAAATGAGCTGCTAAAAAAAAACATCTTTTTATAAGTGGATTTTTTGATGGTGTTTTTCGGTTATTCCTTCGTCCCTCTTCGAAAAATCCACCCAAAAAAAGTTTGAATATTTTAAGCCGCCCATTAGGAAAATCATTAAAAAAAAATCAAAAAAAAACATAACTCCTAAACTACGATAAATAGTAGAACATACATGGGGTATTTTCATGACGTCACTGTTACGACCATCCTGTGCACTGCTATATTTTACCTAAATCACAAAAAATCAAGATTAATCTTAAGTTAAAAGTTAATCAAGGTTGTTAGAGATAGGTAAACTGAAAAAAAAACCCCGTAGATAAAACTATTGCACTAATTCGTAAAAGAGCCCGTAACATTTCAACGGCTGAATAGATTTTCATTTAATACATTACATTAGCCCCAATCCGAATCCCGAGTAAACTAGCTTTAATTTTTTTGGGATTACGAAGCCACATAATATATAGTCAAACTTACTTAGTTATATAGTAGCTTTTAGTTTATTTCATAAAATAACTTTAACAACCCTAGTCTTTCGACCAAAAGTCTGCTTACTTTCCAAAACCGCATTCATTTCCATTATCTTCTCCGATATTTTCTCTTCGCAATTCATGTTTATTGATTTTTATCACACAACCGTCGCGATAGGTTCACAATCATACTATGAGCCTTCTTTATAATGGGATAACGCCTACATAACGTTAGGCACCTGTCCCACCGACTTGCAGCGAGCGAGGTGAGCTAGTAGCTAGTCGTCTTCGAGCATCGAGAAGCTAGTAACGTTTTGTCGCTAGACTACGAGCGGAGTGTCGAAGGCAACGAGCGACTATTTGCACCAATCACTTAGATACTACAAAGGTATGCGTACTAAGCTATTGTCCTCGCTCAGCAAACATTCTGACAGGTGCAATATTATTGAAGAAGCTGACCGATGACCGTCAATCGCGGTCACTTTTGCTTACTTTTTTGAACGCAAGAATATAGCTTTTGCCAGGAGTGTGAGCAACTAAAAACTATAAATTGTATTATATGCGTTACTATCACACATGGTCCAGTTTGAGTCAGCCTTGGTTTTAACCACATGTTTCCTAGTTATTGATTGGCCAATTAGTAGTTTTTATTTTTATTTTTTATTTTTTTATTTACAATATTGCTCCACGGACTCCGGGGTCCGTGCCATTTATCAAGTTTTACAAATATTTTATCAACTAAAACGGAATATAAAAACTAAAGACTTTACAAAAGGAATATATACCAACGAATATGCTAATAAAGAGCTAAGTGCTATTATAGATTTGCGTATATACTCCGAGCAGTCCAGCTCCCGCAAGCAGCACCCGTTCACGAGTTGACGCATGTGCCAGCCATCGCTCTCCTCAACCTTATTGAAGGGAAGAGGGCGACCCGCCACACGACGCCGCCGCAAGAAGAAGCTTTTTAGTGAGCGTGATTTAGCAGAATTAGTAGTTTGTAAACATTACTGTGTTTCGGATTAAGAGGAAATGTTTTCAGTGTAATTAACGAGCATAAAGAGGTATAGCATCCAATATCTTAGGGTAACTAGCGCAGTTTCGTCACTCAGTAACATAAAATAATGAATGTATCCAAAAGATGTTAAGTTTCTTCAGCGATAAAATTGTGTATCTATAGTCAGTCGCTTAATTTCCGGAGGTGGGACAGGAGTCTTACGATCGATGTAATGACTTGTTATTATGTATTGTATTGATTCTATTGAAAATGTTGTTTGGCCTTGGCTTTGTCAACCATCTGAAGAGTTTGCAGCCTAATCTAATTAATATTTCAAAGCGATGTGTCATCACATAGCGCCAAGTTCAAGACAATGTGACATTTTCAACCTTAGATATTTAAATTGTTTAGTGGAGGTTATGCCAGTGATATTTAGTAATTGCACTATCGATTTTTATATTTATTTATTAAGCCTAGGTTACACAGACTAGGGACAGTCGGCAACATTTAAAACAAACGGCATGAATAACACAGAGCTACAATAAATGTAATAATACAGCTCAGTAAGTATGAATGCGGCGCGAACCGGATGTGAGGTGCAGATACGTATGCAAGCACCTTAAGATTAGAGTATACCGCCTATATACTTTTCCATATAAAAAGCGCCAACTGTTTCTCCACTCCTAAATGTAATCGAAATTAATTAATCCATTGTTGTATTAACTTCACTGGGTTTTCTATATGTTATTACACCGTGAAAGACTATACTTAAAAGTTTGATTTCTTTGAAATGTCTTAATATTTTCGTAGTTATAAGTAAGTTAAATAGCCTAAGACTTTTTCTCGCATTGAAATTATGGCGAAGAAAAGTAGTTTTTATTTGAACACCAAAAATATATTTTTATAAACAAAACCTTTCAGCGTAGATTATTATTATTTTGAATCCAAGCCATTTTATTTCCAAGTTTTATTGACACCAAAAACAAAAGATTTTGACGATAAGATTTTCTCTATCGCATGCACGGGAAACAGAGCGAAAGCAATACAATTTTCAAATACCTACTTTGCCAAAACGTCGCGACGAGACGATCCTCTTAATTGCCAGGACAGAAAGGGGAAGAGAAAAACATGAATATTTGTGTGTAACTATGTCTTTTGAGTTGAGTAAAATATCAAAAGACAAACTTAGAAAACCCCGCTTTTTTTAGATACGTTGATTTTGCGATGAGAAACTTGTAGTATGGATTGAGGTTCACACGCCATTAAGGTTCATACAAAAAGGTATCAGACCTTTTTTCATAGCTTAATTATTTACTAACATAACGTTCATCTATCGTTCGTTCGTACTATCGTTCATTCTATGGAACCACGTCACTAATCTTGTCTATGGTTTTGTTTGTTTACGTTTTTTGTCAGATAAGGATGACAAATTTTAATTTTACAGGCGGTGGCATGATATGCCCTAGTGTAAGGATTGCCTCACCTGGCAGCGACCCAGTCCGCTTAGCAGCCGTCAAATTGACATCAGCGCCTGCCATCATGAGCGCACGCACGCAGTCGGGCGCGTTAGCTAGGCAACCCATGTGTAGAGGAGTGTAGCCTTGTTTATTGTACACGTTTAGTGTTGATACGCTCTTTGCTGCTAGGGCCTGAGAAAAAAAGGCCACGGCGCAAAGGTTACGAACGCAGAACATATAACTGGTTGATGGTTATTCCTATTCCGCCATTACGAACATATTATGCTGAAAATAGCATACATTTACAAATTGGCACAAATTGCATGGATTAAACAAAAGTTTATGAGTTTTGCAGTGGTAGAACTCTTTTGCATAGTCTCCGCCTGGCGAAGTACTATTGCCAGTAATTCAATCGCCAAGTGGTAGTTTGCAAAAATAACTGTGTTCCGGATTGAAAGGCAATGTTTCCAGCGAAATTACTGGGAACAAATCTCTGAGTGACGCGCGAAGTGTATTGCCGCGCATGGTAAGTCCAAAATTGTGGATGTCACTGAACTGTTATAGGCAAGCGTGACTCTTAACATCATGCGAGGAGTTTTAGCGGGAAGAAGTCATGTCGCGTCATTATATTATTTTCCAAAACTTGTGTTATTTCGAGTGTTAATGTGTAAAAATGGTGGATTTTTATTCATTAGGTGTTCGTGACGTTGCATGAGTGTTGGTTAATAGTATAATGTCGTGAAACGTGACTTTTCGTGTTGTTTCCAAAACTCCATAGAAACCTTTAGTAAAGTCCCCACTTTACTGGGGTATGACTTGGACTTGACCGTGACTTACTTTACTTGACTTAGACTATGACTGAGACTTGTTTTAATTGTGAAATACTTTACTTCACTTCAAATAAATAAATAAATATCTGGGACATTTTTGCACACACGGTCATCTGACCCCAAGCTAAGCAAAGCTTGTAATATGGCTGCCAGAGATTGATAGATACGTACATATATATTTTTAAATACATACTTATATAGATATTAACACCCAGATATAGAACAAACACAAATATTCATTACATGAATGTTTGTCCTAGATGGGAATCGAATCCACTCCCCCAAACACAGAAGGTAGGTTCACTACCAACTGATCCACCGGGGCCAGTATTACAAAACTTGACAATGGCTAAATACACAACGTGTGAAGCCAAAATTTAAGAGAAAAAAAAACATCATGCGAGCGACTTGTACAGTATAACACAAGACGAACACGCACACAAACAACTTCACTGTTGTCAAACTTACATTAATAATGTCTTTATTGCTAGCCGCAGCGTAATGGAAGACGGAGTTTCCATCCAAGTCTATGGTGTCTAGAGAGCAGTTCAGGGAGACCAGGCTCTGTACCATTCGAGAGTTGCTTGTTTGGACAGCCACCTGTGGGACGAAACACAATATTTGTAATGCTTTGTAAGGTTTTTTTTATAAGCACAGAATACCCGTAGTTTCCGCACTTAGGACAGTCGAAGCGCACCAGGGAGGTTTTTGGCGGGAACGTGAAGAATTTATGTAGCGTCCTTTTATTATTTTCCAAAACTTGTGTTATTTCGAGTGTTAATGTGTAAAAACGGTACATGCACTGAATGGTATAATGTCGTGAAACGTGAATTTTCGTGTTGTTTCCAAAACTCAGTAGAAGGGTCTAGTAAAGTTTTTCACCACTTTACTGGGCCATGACTTGGACTTGACCGTGACTTGCTTTGCTCGCCTTTGACCGTGACTATGACTTGTTTGATAATATCTAACAAAACTTGAGAATATATACGTATACTTGACACTGGCAAATGCATAAGACGTGCGACGCCAAAATCCTCTTAGGAGGAAAGAGAAAAAAAAACGCACCAGGAATCGGTCAAAAAACAGCCACCCGTCCGCGCGCCTTGTCCGCTGTGATACAAAAATGTATTACAACAGCGACAATCGCTTCTTGTATTTCGTTCCATAAACCGCCATAAGTTTTTGTCTTCGCGCCCCGTCTGCGTGCCCGGTGCGCTTGCTATGTCAAGTCCCTAAACTGTCACTCGCAACGACAAATACTAACTAATATTATAAATACGAATGTAACTCTTTCTCTGTCTGTGTGTCGCGTTATCACGGCTAAACAGCTGAGCGGATCTACCTGAATTTCTGCATAGATATAGCTTAAAGGTAGGAGACGAACATCTTCGCGACCTATTTAAAAGACTAAATCTAATATACAGCTTTATAATATACTATGTCAACTAAACCCACATTTCAAACTCGCGCCATTCGCGCAGCAATCATTCATTCACCCAATCACTCACTTACTTCACTTCATTCAATCAAACTACACACCAATTAATTACGTGTTAAAGAATTTATAGAAAATATAAGCAGATTCCAACCAAAATCTGTGTTTCTTTGTTCGTACTGAACAATTGCTATATTACTATTTCTTTCTATAATATTGTTGAGCTATACAGGTAGGTTAAAACGGTGACGTCAATCCGAAAAATGTAGGTTCTTCATACCAAGGGCTTCACGAAAATACGATTTTTAGTAGTTTAGGAGTTATGAGTTTTTTTTTCGTAAGAATTTTCTAATGAGCGGCTTAAGAATATTCTATCTTTTTTTGGGTGGATTTTTCGAAGGGGGACGAAGGAGAACCCGAAAAACACCACTGAAAAATCTTCCGTCATCCTGTATATCTTACCATTAGTGGCGTGACTCCAGAGACGGGGTCCACCTCGTCTAAATGTCTCTGAACTTCCTCTATATTGAACAGTTCGTAGATACCAAAGTGGGCCGCGAGGTGGGCTATCGACCATGACTGGTGCTCCGACAGCGTGTCGCAGAGCTTCTGGAGACTTGCTATTGAACACTGCGAATGAATAAGATAACATATAGTTCTCTTGGACTCATTTTGATCAGCTTACAATGCCAATAACGGATTTTATAAAAGCTTAATTAATTGGAAAAATATATTTTTTCACAAAAACTAGGGTATACCGCCGTCTTGTCCTACGAAAAGCGTAGTCTGATACCCACCCCTAAATGTTATCAGATTTCGATGTTTTTTTATATATTTTATCTACACCATGGAAAACTATACTTGTATGTTTTTTTTTTTAATTGTTTTTTTCGCAATACGCATTCGCAATATATAATACGACATTTTTTTGCGTCGAAAATACGACGAATGAAAGTAGTTGTTATTAGGATACAATAAACTTTTTTTGAAAAAACAAGAGTCAGCGACATAGATTATGGTTTGTCCAAAAACAAAAGATTTAGGGAATGATAACAGACTACCCCGGAAAGGAAACACTAATCTCATCAAAAAATTTCATCATTCGAGAAATGCAATTCGAACGCACGAGAAACAGAGCGAGCTATACAATTTCAAATATCGAATGCGCTAAAACCTCACGGAAGGACTATCCTCTCTCTCTCTCTACTATCGACTCTACTGTTTTGACAGTATTATGAACTATGAACAGAGAATTATAGTGTCAATAACTATTGCATCAATTAAAAGTATAATCAAACATAATGGATAAGATAACCATAGCACAAAGGCGTGTTAATCTATTTATATTTAACCATTGGTATATATTTATCTATCTAATGCTTTACTATTTTATAGCTTACTTACCTCTTTAGTAATTTTAATGAAGATTGGTATTCTTTCTTTGTAAACTATAAATTTTTCTTCGGCAATATCTAATCTTTCTGCTCTGAATAAACTGAAACAAAAAACTTGAATAAACATGAATAATTTAGTAATAAATTAATTAAATAAATAACTTTAAGTATTTCAATCAATGCTGTCTAGTTTTTACCGGACAGTTTCTAACACAAAGAAAATTTTAAAGTTTAAAGTTTTAATTTGGTTAATGTAGGACTAATTATGTAATAATTTATTAGTTTTTACCGGACTGCCCAAGTAATACAACTCATAAAAAATAACTTATAACAATGACTCATAAAAATAATTAGTGTCAATTTAGTTAATTTGCCTTGAACTTTGTTTCATATTTTTAAGTAGTTGACAATATGATTCACCAAAGGTAGCTAGTTTACTCGGAGGATAATTTATGGTGCAAAGAACAGGAAAAATATTTCAATTTATCATATATATAAGGTAATTCCAGAAAGTCTGTTTCATAGATTTTGCTTTGGAAATATCCATTAATGCATACAGATCTATCAACAATCAGTAAACCTAGATAGACGACATTTGAAAATAATCACCCTTTCATGCAGAAAAAAATATGAGACTGAAACAAATTTAAAAAAAAAAAAATACTGCAAAACATAGCCTTTGTCACACTGGACTTAAAGAAGAAATCCAATGTCACCTCACTGGTCAAAAATTTGTCAAGCCGTTTAGGCTACAGGAGTTAATATAAACATACATACTTTCAGACACCTTAAAAACATTACCCTCTTTTTTGGGCAGTCGGGTAAAAAGTGTATTTCAAATTCAAAATTTTCTATAAATGACAACAAGGGTCACATTTGGTTAGTACATACAAAAGACTTAAAACTACTTTTATGCAGAAACTCTTTTTATGTGCATTAAAAAAAACTATTTTTTTTATCCACAAACCCCGCACACTTCTTAGATTGTTCTCTTCACCTGTCAAAGCAAAATAACAACCATATATGCAACCAACTTTGGCTGAAACATTTCATTCAGCAGCCAAGCTTAAGCTGGAAGAAAATTGATTATGCAATCCTAACCAACATTATAAATGCGAATGTAACTCTGTCTCTCTGTCTGGAGTTTGCCGCATTATCACGGCTAAACGGCTCAATGGATCGACTTAAATTTTTGCATTTTTATAGATATAGCTTAAGGAATGAAAATAGTCTACTTTTGTTATTGGTTCACGCGAACCAAAATTGCGGGTAAATTTAAAAGATTGCCTAGTACCCCATCTTTAATTATAAGATTAGACTAAATATGTATATAGTTTTTTTTTTTGTAATATGGGATGTAATTTTTGTAATAAACTTTTTTTTTAACAGCTTAGTAATAGTTGATTGATTCAGGCGTAACTTTGCGGAAGTTCATTTTCAAACTGTCAAAAATAACCAATATGTAGTGTCTTTCCGCTGTAACGTCGCGTCCAGTACAATAATAGTAACTTAATAGTAGCTTAGTAATAGTAAATAAAGTTTGATTTTGTGAATAGTTTGATCCTATCTGACTTATGCTCAATCAGTAGTATTTACTAAGTACCTACTGTTCAAGTTTTCATGAAGTCATTCATTAAAGATTTGCATATTATGGTTCATTTTTACTGCTTATTTTCCATTTTAATGATCTCCTTCGAAGTGTTTTTGGCTGATCAATATGCAAAAATCCAAGCATATACCTATTGTTATCCTATGAAGGTGTGACTGAGCTTTTATTTGCTATTGTTTAGAAGTAAGTATTGTTAGAAAAGGACAGAACAAATAAGCATTATGTAAAACAAATAATTATGATCCAACATACTGAGTCACACACTTAGTAAATTATATAGTGAAACTGAGATAATTTTCTCACTGACCTGTACAATGTTTCTGTGAATGGCTTATGTAGCACGATTTCGTAATATTTATCTTTTGGATTCTTCCCATCGTTTGGATGTTTTGGTCCATGGAGCAAAATCGATTCTTCCCTGTAGTGAATCGGCCTTGAAACGTAGCTATCTGAACGCACTTCCAATACTTTGGTAGGCGGCTCTTCGGAGCCAAGAAATCTCAAAACTGCGGAAATAAGATTGAAGTTTAGTTATGAGCTTATGTCAAGCTTAGGTCAAATAAAATATGTTAGCAAAATATTGATATGTATTAATATAAAACTTACATGTATTAAACATTTTTCACACCAAGGAGTGACCTAAGAGATACACAATTTTATTTATTTACTAGTCAGTTCTTTGGGTGTTCACAGTGTTCACGCGCTCACAGTGCCTTGCCCACACGACCAAATAATGAATTATAAATAATTATTTACACTGCAACAAAAATCCGCAACCAGCAGCTGCACTGCAATCCCCTAGTATTATTTATATATTTATATTACTACTCTTTGACTGCAAATCTTCTGCAAATACTGCAATATTGATTTTCGATTTTAAGTGAATTGTAATTTTTGATTTGACTTTGAAATTAATTTGGCATTGACAGTAGCAGCCTTAATAAAATGACATTGATTAAATCATAAATAACTTGTCAAGAGCATGTCGGGCCATGCTTAGTAGAGTTCCGTAGGCGTGTAGGACGTTTGAAATAATTATCCATTTTCTCAGCTTATCTCAAGAAGTTACTATCAGATATTGCCAGAAATAATTTTAAAAGAAAGTTTTTACTACGATCTATCAACATGGAAGGAGACAAGTTTCTGAAATGCATTGTTAAGAAATGGCAGGAGGGACACATTACAAGCAAATTTGTCGGCCCATATTTCCCAAGCGGTATGTCTGATAAAAAATGGTATAGGAAACCTTAACATTATTTTAAAAGACCTATTCAGTACTCCACATGTAGGAGACAGGCGAAAATTATTTTTTTACCCACTTTAGATGTACTTATGACAGTTGACAGCCACCCCATATAAAATTATGATTTTTTTATTCTTTCAAAACTGTCACCTTACAAAGACCTGTTCAGCGATACCCAGCATGATGGGGTGCAGTGAAATTTTTTTTTTACCCCCTTTTCACATGTTGTATTAGAGCTACCATTATTTTATATAAAGAAGTTTTGTTTTTTTTTGTTATAGACTATCGTTGTGCAAAATTACATGCATATAAGTTTATAACTTTGGAAGTTATAAAGCTGTAAAGGATTCAGACAGACAGACGGACATGACGAACTTATAAGGGTTCCTTGTAGTACTACGGAACCCTAAATACGGGAAATGTCATAATAAGACCACAGAGTATACATAAAAGAATAATTCAATCAGCGCCATCTAGTGAGTAGTAGTAAATACATTTTGTGTAGACTAAAATCTTTTGCATCTAGTAAGCAGTAGGAGTACTTTTTTTTGCTGCATTCCAAAAACCCCGGGGTGAAGTACGAACGACTGTTTAAGAAGTTCATAAATTGAGGTCTAGATGGCGTTATAATCTATTTTAGGCCGGAGCAAGGAAATTGTTCATAACTAGCAGCGCCCCGCGGTTTCTCCCGCTATTCTACAGAAACCGAATATTTTTTCTTTTTTTAATCTTCGTGTGATTGTACCTATGTTAAGATATGCAGATACGCTGGGCCAGATGTTGGTAGGCTTGCAGTCTAAGATACAATAGCGGGTGACTGTTCTGTTGCCTAATAACTCCGTGTAACAGCTTGACCGATTTTGACTAGTTAGGTGTAGTTTAATAATTCCTTCTAAAGCTTGTACTTACTTAGTAATTTATGCTGCTTTTTGCAGTCGGGTTTTATGATTTATTTAATAACTAGCTGCGCCCCGCGATTTCACTTCCCAATCGCCATCGTAGTTATAAGTTTCTTCGAAAGCAGTTGCGAATAACATAATTCTTGTAGATCGATAAGTTAAACAATTAGACCAATTTTATCTTTTATTTAAATAAAATAAATAAGTGAAATACACGCTATTATGGAATGTATGAATCACATTTTTTACATTTATGGAATAACTTTTAAAAGCATTATAAGTGTCTTTCATGTCATCTTCTTATAAAATAAAAATTCCAAAACTTACTTAAATAATTATATTAGATTTAAATCTATTACAAAACACCATATAAATTTATATAAACTAAAGAACAATAATATAGCATTCTTCAAGAAAAAAAATATACATGCAAGATAAAATGACAAAAAATCAGATCATTTTGATTTCATTATGACTAAAATATTATATAACAGAAAAAAAAATACCTAGCTATATATTCATCACGGAAACGAAAGCTTTGGCATAATAATACATTTAGTTTATTTTAAATAATACATTTTTACATAAATCTTTGGCATTACATTACATATGAATGACTATCAAACAAAAAAAAAACCTTAAATGTTGCATGCAACAATAAATATAATTATCAGAGTTTGCAAGTAGTATAGTATTTAACTTGCAATGTTTGTATGTAAGTAAGTATGTATGTTCGGGTCAAACCTTGCAACTGAATTTTTGAGTTGAAATAAAATGAAAAATGAAACTGAGTTGAAATTGTGCATACCTGTCAAGTTCCGATGACAAAACAATATTATGAGAGCGAGCTGGGGCCTTATCCCGTAACTCTGGTGGCGATGGTCTTCGTTTGCTACCCTGCTCGCTCGCATGGTGCGAGTGGGACGGCACTTGATGACCATTGCCACCAGAGTTACGGGATAAGGCCCCTGATCTGATGATGGAGATGAAAGGTGGAAAACGGAACCCCTCAGTAACTACCAGTAGTTGGCGGAGTATGGACTAATTTTGAACAGCTTACATTTCGACAGATAACATGCACATTTCATCGATGCCTTCATTGATTTGAGTCACTTTAAACTTGGTAAGCGACTCAGTTTAAACTTGGTAAGCAATCAGCAGATTCAAAGAGCATCATAAGTAAAACTGAAACCCTAAATGCGAAAAACTAGCCGATTGGACGGCAGTCTGATTGCAACAAGCCCGTATAAAGCAGCACATGGACGAAAGAAAAAAGATGGATGCTGCTCCAAGAACATTTAAACTACGGCAAAAAAAGAAAGTCAGCGCGTCGGTAATACTCACACAGACTTGCACCCTATAACAGCATAGTAAGCTAAGCTAACCCCAATATTTGATGATACTCAAAAGGCGGCGGGATTAGGAATAAGCAATCTGCCAAGACTCTGACTGTGTTTTATGTTTGAAAACATAAATAATGTTAACATTTAAATAGTTTAAAAATGAGTCTAGTACAAAAGGCTCATAATAGTGAATTAACTAATTAGCTATACTTGTATTTTCACTAACATGTTTAAAAATGACAATTAATGATTTTTACTGTTTATTAAAAAACTGATATAGGCGATCCTAGCGTGATAAGTCATTTTTTTCTTTCTTTCTGTTGTGAATGAAAGAAAAAATTGCTGCAATTGCTTGTGTGTTTTGTCAGTTATAAGTTTTTAATGATTAATAAAAATCTTTTTTAAATAGAAAATCAACTCTGATAATCCCCTCGCTCAAACATGCTCATGCTTTTTACCCGACTTCCCAAGGAGGCTAATGGTTTCAGGACATTTGTTGTATGTAATTATACAAGTATGTTTGTGTGTTCCCATATTACCCTTATAGCCTAAACGGCAAGACCGATTTTTACAAGTGTGGTATTGTGGGACTCCTCTTTGTCCTTTGCAATCGTGTAGTTTGTTTCACTCTTATTTGATGCCTCAGTTCATATATAAGTTAAGGCACCGTCCATCTTTTTTCTTCGTTTAAGAAGCAATTAGATTTTACTTTCCATACCCTGCAAAAGGATAAACATGATTTTGAAGTTATTACATGTCTTCTTTTGTTTAATTTAAGCAGCATGACTCTGACTGCTGCTAGACCCGGGAATGCTATCTGGGTTGGCGAGGGGATCCAGTTCAGCAAACAGCTTGAACCAGGCTGCCTTATCTTCTTTCTTTGGAATGGCTTTGACGGGTTTTTGTGGAGTCTCAGGTAGCTTGGTTGCAGGCGCCAGTGGACCTTGTAGCATGCTCGGTGAAGACAGATCCTAGAAACAGATAAAAAACGAGTTGGGTTCTAATCTTTATCGATTGTTTGGAATTGTCATTCCTCTTGTCTGTGATTGTTTTAATGAGGCATTTTCACGTACTCGATTAAAACAAAATAATTAAGCGCGGCAAACAGAAACAGTTGCTAAAAAAACATATTTTACGAAGGGGAAATCACATAGATTATCTTATATTATGAATATTATCGCTGGAAATCCAAACAGAAACATAGTAATACTCCTGCTCATGGCAACAGATACCAGAGAAGCAGTTCCGACGGACTCGATAGATGATGCTATTTGATAAATAAATATATTTTGGATTCACAAGTTTTGTGTATAAGCCACATTTTAGCTACACTGCTTTAAAATCAATTGAGGTGGGAATTTGGAGAACATCTCCCATGCCTCATCTCGTTGACTGTGATGTATTGACTGCTCTCGGAGATAATGTTACGCTAGGGGCGATGGCTCTACCAAAAAATGTCACATGCCCGGAAAAGCATTGCATGACAGTGCTCTTAAATGTTAGATGTTTATAACACAACAAAGTACCTTGTATTCAGATGTATTATAGCACAAAAGGTAATCATAATTTCTTAAGTTCTTATCTAAACTAAACAGCATAAAATACCAAATTAATATAACAAAATCTCACTTGCAACAACTGAGAAGGCATAAAGGATCCAAAATGTGCTGGCATGTCGCCACAATCAAGTCTTATTCCGGCCAAGTCGGCACTGATATCCGAGTTCTCAAAACTGGTCCCAGCATCCATGCCCGTGTCGATGAGATTTATAGACGAAGTGGGTTCATCTCTACCATTTGACGGTACGGTGAGTTGAGACTGGTCCAGGGACTTGCTGTCATCCGTTTCATCTTTGTATTCATCCTTGAAAATAGCGTGGAAACCAGTTAAAGTAAACAACTTTGCTTATGAGTTACAAAAAAAGGGCATTGAATATTTAGTGTGAAATGTAAATAGTACAAAAATTACTTGGAAAAACAGCATTTGATCTTTATCCTGAGGGGCGAGCTCCTTAGCCTCACTGTTTCCTTCCACCCCATCCCCCAAGCTTTGTGACAACTCCTTCAGCACACAGAACTCATATTGAGGTGTGGCTTTCATAGTTTCGGAAGTAGATTCAAGGGTTTGCCGCACTTTGGTCACAAAGTTTAAGAATGATGATTGATAGTTTGACAGGACGTGGGAGAACATGTTGCATCTCGCTGCAGCTAGAAGGTCAATCTGAAACATAGAGGTAACTATTTCAACAGAACTTATTTTTAAAGTAAACTTTTATTGGTAGTACTTAGTGCTTGTAATGTTCCATTTTAGGTATCCAACTATGTTAACTAATATGGCGGCAAACACTGGTAATCACTAGCGCGGAAATTCAGACAGTCATAGATTGAAAATATAGTGTTGAAAATAAAAAAACATATAAATAGATAGATAGATAGATAGTTCCAGGAGTGTGTCGTATGCTAGTAAACAAAATTATTAGAGTTAAAATATGGAAATTTGACAGATATAAAAACTTGGCAATTTGAAAGGTGTCTATTTGCAAATTTTGACATGACTAGTGTTTTTTGTGTTGTATATATGCTCATGCCACTAAAGCATGCATTAATAAATAAATTTACTTGTTAAAATAAATTCTATGTTTATGTTATTGTATAACTAGGAAGTAATGTACACTAAGTAGTTTAGTGCAACCTTTGTACATTTTCCCGAAATAAAGATCTTTAAAAATAAATCACCTGCACTTTGAATACAAATTTGATGATCGTGCGAGTCACCAAGGCAAAGTGGCGAAAAATGGTTTGCAAAATCAAATATCTTAGGTATTTACTATTAAAAAAGTCTTACAAAAAAAAAATTATACACCTAAAGATATTGTCTAAGGAATGGACTAATTGGTTACACGATAAGATGTATTTTACTCGAACATAGAAAATCCTGAAAACAAGCTAAAAGAAAGTCTAAAACAAATTCTTTATAACTAAATATTTTAATTTCAACATATAATTATTAAATGGAAATATTTCGAATAATAATTTAAATTTTAAGTACTACAGAACATCTACTAGTACGGGTGCCAGTTAGTTCTTAGGCAAACAAAATTGTTGTTTAACGTCTACCAATAAATTATATGTCGATTTTATACTGTGCAAGCAAAATTGTATAGCCTTTAAGCCTTGGTCAATAAACGATTATTATTATTATTATTATTATTATTACTAAGTTTTGGTTTTCAACTGAAATCCAAATTTAATTTATATAAATTAAATTCAAATTCGACCCAGAATGAATGAAGGTTTATTTAATGAATTAATGTTTATAATAATTAGTATTCATTAATTAATTTAATTCAGGATTGCGTTTCGCAACATGTTGTGCCGACCGTATCAAGCCTCCGGTGACTCGCCTTAATTTCGAATCTCAAGACAAAAAAAAAGACAAAACAAATAAATTCAAATAAAAAAAACCAGCTTGACTTGGTCTCATCATCATTGTTAACACCATCTAAACCACTGGAGCAGCTATGCCAGCGGCCCAGAGCCTCGCTCCGTTATTTCAAGGAGCTGGGTTGGCTCGGGTAGACGCTGGCAGGGGGAAATGCACAATACACCCCATGCGGGACGTCAGTGCAGGACTCATCGCCCCCATCTCGAATAAGAATAAGAAAAAAAATTGCGCGAACATTATTACTTTATCGTGCATGGAAATAGATCACGGGATTATTATTTCTACTAAACTAAGTAAATTATCTGCTTACCTTTTGCAAAACATCCAATGTCAACTTATCAAACACTTTCTTACTCTCGCGCACTTGTCGCTGCGCCTTTCGAAAGTTGTCCAGACCGCGTCCCGTGTCGGGATCGAGCTGAGCGCTTGTAGATTTCATCCAACTTAGCGCCGCACGGTACTCAATACGGGCCTTTTCCATAGCGGATACAGTTGCCCGCATATCGCTCACTGCACGGCCTCGAAACGTCTCCACTTCATGATAAAGCCTCAATAGCGGCCCCCGCACTGATAAGCGCTGCTGTCCCGAGTAAGATATCGCCTTCCCCGCCGACACCATGTGTTTCCCCGACCCATCGGAGTTCTTCCCAGCATCGCGCAAAAACTTCCCCAATGTATTCTCTTCTTGAGCCAAAATACACAACCTTTCCTGATATTGGTCTAATACGCGCTGTAGCTGTAAACAGCTGTCTGATATTGATCGAAATAACTCTAATTTCGCGTCTAGTTCAGCGTCGGAAGCGACGATACACTCATCTTCTTTGGTTCCCAACTTTTTTAACACAGTCTTTTTTGTTACCCAGTACTGATGCTGCATCATATTTATATTGACCAGAACTCCAAGTTTAGCCACCAAATTACTAAAATCTAGTTAGAAATGCGATTGTTCGAACTGGAATCTGAAATTACTGATTGCCGTGCCGATGTAGTTTTGACAAGTTTAATAAAATTGACAGTTTTGCTTTGACAGTGACAGCTTATTTATTTAGGTTTATAGAACTTTTTATCTATGGAACATTAGCTGTGCTGCCATGATCCGAGATAAGAAGGAGGAAAGCGTCCCTAGACAAAATCATTTTCAGCACAAAGTACAATGATTAAATCCCCTATTGATTACACTTATGATCGAAGCAAACCTCGAATTTGTGAAAATACACCATTAAAAATTCACTCTGGGTTTATTGACAGGCACGACTAGGCATAAACTAGAATAGCCAATAGGACCGCTTAGTCTCAGTCCTTGCAACCCGCACTTTCCTCTAACTTTGGTGCGTTTTTGTCAGAACAACTATCTTGTAAATGCGGTATCCGGGGTATAATCTAACCAAAAACCATAACAGACTGAAAAGGTACCATTACTCACGATTATATTCTTTTTGATATTAATATTAGTATTATTGTAGTAAAGTGCTATTCAGCTTACTAATGCCATCAGCATGCAGCATGCTGTCAAGAGCTTAAACATTTGGTTTATCTTTAGACCTTTAATGTTTTCTGTGTAATCCTAAACTGTTCGTTTTATGTACTCTGAAGGAGTAGGTTAGATACTTTATTTTAGTTTGTGTTTATTTTGTTTAGTCAATCGAGGCACAACTTGCCGTATAAAAAAGTTATTATGTATTTTATAGTAGAATAAGGGTCAAACTATAACCTTAAAAGTTCGTTTCTTTTACTTTCACAAAATGCAAGTCTATTCATATAATAATAATATAATAAAACGTTTATTGCATCAATTCCTATGTGTAGCGGTACATACTCTTAAGGGTAGACATCAAAATAGTATTGATTTAGATTGAGTAATCTTAAGTAATTTTTAGAGTATCTATTAATAATTATATACCTGGGTAGGAACTCTGTTCCTCAGACTAGGACTACGACTCATACCATGCCCGTGAAAAAACCTATAAATGTGACGAAACAAGACATTTTTTTTAAATGTTTTGTTATAAAAAAACGTGGATATACTAAAGCTATGAGCGTGACACACGGACGACTTCGTCTTGCCTTGCACTGCGGGCTGCAGCTTTCCTTAATAAAGGTCACCGAATGTGATCGAAACTATAATCGGAATAACGGCTTACATCGAATAAATTGTCTCTACTTACCCCAACTTCCCCAGTAACTCGCTTAATGCCCTATTCTATGTCAATGAAAATTTATTATCTGTAGTAAATAAAATTGTCTATGGATATTTACAACCGGAATTTGGAATGGCGGCCGTGTTTCGCGTTCGCGTTTGTATTGTATTTTCAATTCGATGTGATATTAATATGTACAATTTTGCTAGATGAGAGTGATTACTTAGCCCCTTTTGAGGATATTATTAAAATGTATTGTGCTAGTGATATTAAAACTATTCCTCTACCCGAAGTGTCGTCGTCACAGTCTTCGAGGAATGTCAAAGATGGTAAGTCTGCTGTCATTTCATATTTTTATGGATATTACTTGAGAACAAACGCATTTCGGATGGTTAATAATTTTTTTGCATCCTCAGTTATATTCTGTATGCATTGTAACCAACTTACGGCGTGTTTTCATAGCTTGAAAAGTTTTAAAATAGTTTTGAAGTTCATGCAATCAAATGCAATTATTATTGTTAGTTCTTGAAAATTGCTTTCAATAAGTTCTAGCACAAAACTGAAAGTACCATACATCTAAACGGAAACAGAAATTCTAAGAGGACTCTTGACGAAGAGGTCTTAGAATTTGAAGCATGCATCATCATAATTTCAATAAAATACCATTAAAATAATATTAGAGCATTTTTAAAGTTTGCCGTACTTGCTTACACAAAACCTGAGACGAGTAACGAAAGACGACGAGCTATAGAGCTATTAGCAAGGAACACCATCAGACAATAACCTTTTGAACTTCTGACTCATCATGATTGTTTTCATGTAAATATGTCTCATTTCAGTTGTTTTATTCATTGTTGAAGTTTGTGTACCGTTAGATAGAAGAGGCAATATAGACATTCCCTCTGTCCCAATGTGAACTGCAAGAACATTGCAGGAATATTAGAATGATAAACTAACCCTAGATACTCAGCCAATATGATAAAAAGGTATAAGTAAAATTTTGATGGACATTTTTAGCATGTTTTTTTATTACACATCAAAAAAGTCCCATTTTTTCTACCATACAAATGATGCTCAGAGACAGGATTTGCTGTGTAATGATTTACATAATCTGGGTCTTTGTAATAGCATTTTGGCCTCGCCAGTAACTGAGGAAGCAGAAATGCTGTTAAAATTATACAGTGTTATAAGGAAAGAGTATGCTAAGCCGAAAGGGGCTTAGGGCTCATACATAGTACTCGAACAAATTTCACTATGGGACAAATCCTGATTGAGGAAAAAAAATCAGCGGTTCCATACACTTTGTCAAGTGACATTGACATTTTTCGATGGAACAGCTGTTTTTTTCTTGATTTCAGGGTTGGTCCCATAGTAAAAGTTGTTCATAATGATGAATACTATGAGCTATTCGGCTTAGCATACACTTTCCTTATAATCATGAATAAGTGTGTATTAAGCACAAGTATTGTTTTATGTATACATAATTATGTTCCTGTGTCTGTGGAACATGTGTCTGAGGTGGCATAGACACAAACAAAAGATTGCAAATAAAAGTATATAAAACTAAGCTGTGCATAAATTTTTTGATGGAAGTTTTTTTTATTACTTATACAACCCAGTGATGGGACGAGCAAGCCGCTCTGATGTTAAGATCTGATCATCTGATGTTAAGCGCAACGCTTGCCCATAACAGTTCAGTGCCTTGCAGTACTTCGAACTTTAACAATTTAAAATCATGCGCTCGTGAGATTAAAGAAACTTAAATTGATATTGATTACTAATTAGCTTATTTAGAGTAATTATAATAGTAAGTAGGTATTTAGAAGCATAATAGTTATAACACATATCTATTTATAATTTACACTGTCTGGATATTCTTTGCAATATTGTTATAATGCAACACCCTACTGTGCCAGGGTACTCATATACTTTATAATTAGTCTGAAGTTTAAGTTCTAATCATTGTATGTGTGGTTTCGCATAAATAAATAGATTTGGACCCAGTAATTTTGCTACAAAACATTGTCCTTCAACGGGGACACGCTACACGTTTGCACGCTACAGCAAACTGCTTGACGGTTGAATAACTTGCGAAGGTGTGGTACTTCCCCAGACTCACTTTGCAAAAGAGTCCTACTACTACTAAAGGCTTGCTGGAGTCCAGAGCATAGTATTATTATAATTATGTTCTGTGCCAGAGCATCAAGATTTTGCAATTGTTCTGCAGGGCTAGCGTGCACACCGTTTTTGTTATGCAACATATACAAGAACAGGTCAGGGCTACGATTATGTACGTATACGTTTGTCTCATTTTTCACGATATGAAGAGTAGGGACGATTTGGCGCGGTATCATGCTAGCCCTGATGGACAGACGTAAAGCTAGCACACTACATTCTGCACGATGACACCACTTCATAGAATCGATTTAAATTCCGAGTCTAGTAATAGAATGACGCAGAATTTGAGCGCAAAATGCAAATTTTCGTAAAAGCTAAAGTTGAATATGTGTGTCGTGACATTTAACCTCTGTTCAACGGTCCTGTTAGATCAGACAGGTCAAGGTTGTCGCTGGTGCGGTCCTCAATTCGCGTGACACCTCTTGATTTATCGATCTAGTTCGTTCTTCATATCGTCATTGGATAGAGGCCTGACCTTTTAAACTTTAAATAATTATGAAGGAGTTTTTTTTTTATATAGCTACATTATAACTTCATAACCATGCATTTATGGAGTGGTAGGACTGTTGTAGAGTGCGCATGGGGAAGTACCACACCTTTGCTTGATATTCACTCCTCTTAGTAAGCTTATCAGTAGTGTGCAAACCTTACTGTGTTCCGGATTGATTCCGGATCCGTTGTTTCCAGCAAAATTAGAGGTTTAACGTCTAATATCACAGGGTGACGAGCGAAGTGTTTGAATTGTTGACGTCCAAAATTCTGGGTGACACTGAACGGTTATGGGACAGCGTGACGCGTACCATCAGGCGAGCTATTTGCTCGTCTCGTCACTCGTTTGTATAGTAAAAAAACTCACTCCAAAATGTATGCGAGGGCATAATTTTTTTACTAGCGTTCACCCGTGGCGTTCACCCGTGTCTTTTAATTGAGAAATAATATAATATAATTTTTCATAAAATAGGTAACCTATGTATACATTTTATCAAAATTGGTGTAGCCGTTAAGTCATGAAAAGGTAATAAACAATATTAGTCAAACGAAGCTCTTGCGGGAGCTTATCTTATTTTCAAAAACTTATCGGAGCGCCTAGTTGACGCGACGCGTGACCAAAATGCTGGCGTTTTCAACGCAAAAGCATTGCCATTCAGCGTGGTAGTGCCGCCAGAATGCTGGGTACGCTTGCAACTGGTAGTGGGCTTGAACATTTGGATTATCTATAGATCTTTAATGGTCTCTGGATAATCCAACTGTTATTTTTATGTACTTGTTGTAGTTTGTATGTATTTTGCTTAATTAAATAAAGGCACTTGCCCAATAGGATTAACAAAGTTACTTTTAGTTCGGTAGATGTCGTTGATCCATTTTTCTGAATTTTTTGAAGATCTGTATGGACTGTTATTAATTTACGTAATTGAGACGAACGTATATAAATTTTTATACCTGATTATTTTGAGTGGTTCTGTTACGACTACGGCTATAAATTCATCTGAATTATTATATTGCTATGAATGGATAGGAGAGACACGTTCCGTCTAAGCATATGTATGTTCTTTCTTATCACACTAATATTATAAATACGAAAGTTTGTGTGTAAGTAAGTGTGTTTGTTCCCGTTCAACTCTGTAACGGCTGGACGGATTTGAATTAAATTTGGTATGGAGGTAGCTTATTCCCTGGATTAACACATAGGCTAATTTTTATCCCGAAAAATTTAACCGCTCCTGTAAAATAGCGGGGCGCAGCTAGTCTATAATATAGCGGGCAGGCGGAGTACGCTTCGGGAAAAGCTATGCTAGATATGATTTTATGAGAACTTAATTATTATCTTCATAATGTTATCCCACTTACGTGTGGTCGGTACAGAGAACCTAATAACGCACAGAAGCCGTAGGTTCGCCCAGTTTTGTAACCGCGAGTGGCATTTGCAACTAAGTGCTACCGCGGGTCGGTTGACAAATAAAATAAAATTGTTAGTTCTAGATGTTTGCGGTAATTAACTTTATACTTTATAATTACCTTTAAATAACAACAGAAGCCCTTGGGTGACAAAATCTCTGACAAAAGGTCAATCAAACCATTCAATCTAATCAATGTACTTTCTTCGTTTGTTATTCTTTTAGTTATTTACTAATTATTTTTATAGTCTAGCTTTGACTAACGTATAACTTAAGGTCATCGCAGCGATATGACCTCACATATCAAATTATTTAATTTGAATCCTCCTTCCGCCTCATCGACTCAAATTATTATGAAAATTTGCTAAACCTGTGGAGACCTTGACATTTTACTGTGTTACTGACATTTTCCTTTATATTTTTGGCTATTGAGGAAAACTTTTCCAGTAAGCGGAAAAATTAGTTCCACTCAGCGGTTTTACTTGTGGTTTGGTTTTTTTCTCCCCTATTTTCCGGAATAACCTCTTATTGTATGCCCATCCGTACTCATGAGGACGCACATGCACATTGTGGAAATTCATAAAAATTTGTTAGTTAACACCACAGATAATTTATTTGTGGTTAAGACGTAACAAACTGACTGTCAGAGACATAGTTACTTTTGTACTCATAAATATGGATGATATAATATAATGGACCTGGGATTTGTCCTAAAACTGCGACCAGTACCACAAGGGGACGGGCAGCACCGTCCTCTTAGTAAATGGTGAACATTCTGCGATCTCAAAGCCGCCTGCCAAGCGTGGGGATTATGGGAATTGGGGTAGCTTTCGTCCACCAGCGGACTTCTAATACCTAAATAAATGAAGATAGCAAACTTTCGCGATCTGAAATACGAGCTAAGTTTTAGGTAGTTAACGCGTAAATCGCGTAATAGATCTTGAACGAGAAAATAAGTCTCCTAGCAAATATAAAGACCAGAAGAGACAAGGCGTTTGGGTACGACCACCTCGTACGACACGATAAACTAATGAAAATCATCATAGAAAGAAAGAGAGGACCAGGGAGGCCAAAGATAACGTGCTTAGACCGGATAAAAGAATGAGAAGGATAAAAGGCAATGTCGTACATGGGGGTGAAAACTGGCAGAATACCGTCAAGCCTCAAATTACTCCACCGACGAGAGATAAGCTCTTAAATGATGAATGAATGAATAAATGAAATAGATCTTATTCCATCCCTTTCAAGTAAGACGCTTTAGAACCAGGAAGTTAAACTTGGTATTTATCTGAAAATCAATACTAGATTGCTCTACGTACTCAATAGCTTCGCCCTCGAGCGTTTGCTTTGAGCTTGACTACCGTATTCCTACTTACTGCTAAATTGAAAACGACAACGGCCGGCCAACAATTTCTCGCTGCAGAAGAAATTCCGATCCAAATTTTTAATAAATTTAGTACCTATTGCAAAGTCCTTTTTTTGTTACGAAGTTTCATAAAGAAAATACCGCTTGTCCATCTATAATAAGGCTCATTTTTGGGCTTCATCGTATAGCTAGTTGTTATATAAATGAAAAGGGTTCTTTTGTTTGACTTTTCCTTGTAAATTAGAACATCCATCATACTGTAGGGATAACTCGCTAGTTGATTGGTCGTTAATACCACCGGTCATGCAGCAATCGATATAGTATCCTTTTCGAAGATAAAATCAACCGTCTAGACTCTAGACTCTAGAGCAAACACTAAGTCGCCCTAGTTAGAAATATCATTTCCCAGGTTGGTGGCCGCCCGCAGTGCTCGCCTTCAAATGCCAGGGGTCGAAAGTACGAGATATCGGAAGTGCTGAATTACGTATTACTACGTACCTAGGTTCTAGGAACTATCTTGGTTTATAAATAAAGCGAGTACAATTTATTACATAATTGAATATGTTTGCTGAGATATCGGCCTACCCTCGAAGGGTGATTAGGCCATATCTGCCACGCTGGCCCAGTGCGGGTTGGGTTGGGTTGTTAAGGGATATTACATAATTTTCTTTCTTTCATATATTTACGGCACCGATGAAACCTTCATTCAACATTCCAACATTCAGCTTTCAACGCTGTAAATACAATATATCCTGCACATATTTGTGTATGTACTTAGATCTTACTAATTTATTGGAATATTGATTTATTTTGAGTCACCTGTTTTATCTAAGAGCCGCAAATTGGAAATACCAAATAGATAGAAAGTCGACTAAAGTTAGGGAAAGCATTAAAAGTAACTTCTCTCATCCCACGCAAACTATCGTATACGCCCATAAAATGTGGTCGAGCTGCAGTCGCTTGTTTTATGGAGGGCTCGTTGGAAGAACTTGAAATTCAACAGAACTTACATTACCGGGTAGATCTATTTTATGTTCTAACCTAATGCATAGGTAATGTCCTCTATATCAACGATACCTCTTAAACCTACCATTCTGTAGACATATTACCAAGACACCTATTCTCCAAAGCAAAGATTCAACCTCATCTCAAAAAAAAAAAACGAACATCGAGATATCTTATTCTCAACGCTATATTTCGAGATATTC
Organism: Apocheima hispidaria; assembly: GCA_947579745.1. NCBI lineage: Eukaryota > Metazoa > Arthropoda > Insecta > Lepidoptera > Geometridae > Apocheima > Apocheima hispidaria. The sequence continues at coordinate 4,105,369 of OX388157.1, read as the reverse complement.
ACGATGGCTAGCGCGCGAGCTACATCGAGTGGTCGGAGGCAATTGAGACGAGAGTCCGGCGAGATTGGAATCTCGAAATCGATATCAATTTGTCATATCCCCGAATAGGGGCCCAGGGTCTTTGGCAATACAAACAAGACAGACCGAAGCGAAGGTATCTACGGAAACGGAAGTTACCAATATCACAATACTAGCAATACTCTTCAAGTATCTGAGTGCTTCTATAAGTGATCGAAGTTTTCAGCCTCACTGCTCTTTGCATGCACGTCTCTTTAGTGATTAAGAACCTCATTAAGGCCTGACGTTGCAACCTCGCTGGGCTGCTACAGGTAATTACTAATAATGCTTTGATGCAGTTTATAGCGTGTTAACGTAATGTACGGACAGAAAATTACAGCTGTGAAATAGACCGATATGTCCATAGATATTTTACTTGTTAACTAGAGTTAACCATAGAGACACATAGAGAAATGATAAAAATAAGAGTGCCAATGGCCATAGAATGCGTAGTGGCGTAACCCGATTGTAGTAACTGCTAAGGACGAGAGATGAAGTAGTGCTTGAAACTGCGACATGATCATCACAATTTCTGCTTGGCTTGAAATAGAAACTAATTTTGTAATGGTTCGGAGAAGAAACGCTACTTGTTATGAATATTTTTGCTTAGTAATATCAGTACAATTATTCTTTTTTTATATTTTATTTGCAAAAGACGCTAAGTTGCCAAGAGATGGCGTTGTAAACATAATTTCGAAAAGCATATTTTTTACGTCGTGTATTGCTATCTAATTTGGACTAAATCTTAAATTGCGGACCAATACTCTATTTCTATATTAACCATATTTTCATGGCTTTCGGTTTGAACAGGTAAATAAATACGTAAACGCCTTTTTGTTTCATGCTTTTTAGTGCCTTTTTATCATGACATTTTTGTATATTTCGATCAGAGTGTCGTTATAATACACACACACACACACATAAATAGACATAAATAGTGAATAGTGTCACATAAATAGATTTGGAAACTCCTAACTATTATAGTGCATTAGTTTTTACACAGTTCTAACTTTCACAATTACGCAGTCATCTGGGAAAGAGCCATATGACTATCGATTAAAAATTCATAGAGCAATCGGTATGCATAGGTGGAGTATCGATGCTAAAGCGAGGTGTGTAGGCAGGGTACCCATTAGAGGCCGGGGCGTCCGGGGTGCTCCGGGCGCCGCGTCTGCTGACACAGTTCCCGGCGCCGGCGCGACGGGCACTGCAGCCGATCCCGGCCAGACGACACGCGGCCGCCCTCCCGAGCGCTCCCGTACCTGCCTGTAGGCACACTGCTCCCGATCGCTACATAACTTTGCTTCCCCGCTCTCGAGTTTCGGATTCTCCGGCATTCAGCATTGTTCCGACAACAATAGCGATGTGCGTAAGCCCGCTTCCATCTTAGTAAGTTCGTGCCGGTGATTGTAAACATTGTTCGCTGGTGACGAAACTTTGACACATTTTATCGACACTTGTCCGTGGAACTGATAAAAGTGGCAATCTGTGCTGAAACTTTGAGAATCGGTACTTTGTGAACTGACAGTGATAGTTAATTCTTAGTGTATTAGACTTTAGGACCAAGTTGCGGCTAGATAGTTATTTTAGCCAGTTGCATCAGGCCAGGGAGGGAAAGCCGTCAAGCTGTATTCCTTCGAAAGTTTCAAGGTTTACGAGTACGATGGGGATAGGACGTGCAACGGCCTCGAAGATGACTTCGACACATCTAAGAGAAGTGAGTACTTTACCTTTTATGACGTTGTAAACGTATTTTATGCTGAAATTTGTTCATCTACTTCAATAAACTTGGAGTTTTTATGGGAAAGTTATTTATTCAAAGGTTAGTACTTATCATTTAACTTTAATATTTGTGCTTATGAAGACCGGTGTATGTTTCAGGGTAATATTCATTGTAATTTAATTTACTTCATTTTAATGTCAATATAATGGATCTAAGTATATCTGAAATAAAAATATTTGAATTTGAATATTAAATTGATATTTTTGTACATTAAATCTGTCGTTTTCCTGACTGCCAAGAAGAAGAAGAATGTTTTTAGAGTGATTTAAGTATGTGAGAATGTAAGAATGTTCGTGTGTTCCTACAATTATGACTTCCTATATAGCCTAAACGACTTGATCGATTTTGACGAGGGAGGTGTAGTTGGATTCCTTTTTACGTCCGGAATTTGGTTATATTTTGCAGTCGAATTTTTTTTTCTTTTAATATATGTATTTACAGTTCTGTACTAAAATGGTAAAAATATGTTCTAATGTGGACTTGTCACAAGTTTTTGTCGTCCAGTATACCGTTTTGACATGTTTTAATGATATGGCTTGTAATTGTAAGCATTATTGTGTGTGCATTGCGTATATGTATGCATTCGCTTCGAGGGTTTTCTTGAAAGTAGTTTGATTCAAAACCTTCGGTAAATAAATCAATAATAAGCGCATGTATCTGGGTCGTGGTTAATTCTCATGGACTTCTTAGTCATGTCATGCATAATTCGGTTACTAAATCATTTTCGCTTTGTTTTCTATGATAAACGGGGTAGACATTTCAACTATTCGAAACGTGTAATTACGACAAAACGCACACCCTTATCTAGCTTTACACACACTTATCATTTTTATTATTTGGAATTTTATTTTATAATTAGCCGAGCGAAGCGAAGGTCTCAGAGTTTACTGGGACAAATCGGCATTTGTATGTATGTTTTTGTGTATATTTGTCCGATGATAACTTGCGAAGCGGAGATCCGATCTTCATGAAATTTTGTAGGCAAGTAGTTCATTTCAATACAATTTTTAAGTTCGAATATGAGCTGAACCGGTCCAGGGGCTGTGAAGGTATAGGGGTCGCGAGGTCTCAGTTCGCTGCGCGCTACTAGTGTATTTGCTAGTCGACGACTGACTTACTCGTAGGTAATAAACATAATATCCAGAACAGCATTTAAATGCGCAATGTTTTATCAACATACACATGTCATATCGATATCTGCGCAGTGCATGACCTTTTATGATTGATTGGAGTAGTACGAGTGAATAAATAACAATGTTGTTTGAGAAGAAGGCAAGCGTGTCCCTATCAGAAATATCAGACCAGAGGCACAGAACATATAATAAGGCTCCATCTTTATGGACCATCTTAATCAATGGTTCGGCATTTTGTTTGCTTACTACGTAATCATTCATACACCTAATCGAGGTAAAAATTAAAATAAATAGTCCGACATAGATAATGTTATCATTTTGATTGTTTTCATTACAAAGAAAGAGTGACCCGTTTATGATTATCGATTATTCTGCTTACAACATTTTTACTAGATATAATACAAATATGAGTAATGGGTATTTCGTTTCGTTTTATTTTATCAGCTGTTTCTGGGAATGCGAGTCAATATTTTGCTATTTTGTTTCCGGACTTTTTATACCAACTCCCTCGACTCTCACTCATTCTAATCCCTCTCACTCACTCTACTTCATACTCATATTTCTTTGAACAGATCAGCGACGAGTTTTATTTTTAATATTTTACGTCGCCGTCATATTAATCTACTTCTTTATCTACCTTAATAAATCCCTTTCATTTTTATCGTCACCATGATTAATAAAGGTCATAAAAGTATATGAAATTTTCCGTTCCTTTTTCTCACACTGCAATTCTATACGCAATAATACCCAAAGGTACGGTCGGTGCAATGCGAGAAACCGGTCAAGTGAGCGCGGAGTCGAATAAGCAAGTCTACATACACCGGCATCGAGAGATAAGAGTAGGTGAACGGGCGTTGGCTTCGTTCGTCTGTCTGACCAGCGCCAGTTGTCTTCCGCGCTTTGCACCGACATCACGGCGCAAGCGCACGCGACGCGACGTAAAAAAAAAGTAGGCCGCTCTCATGTGATAGCTTACCATTTCTCTCGCGTTATGGAAAAAGTGTGCGCACTGGCCATTTTATAGAGCAATTTCTAATCCGGCTTCATTAGAAAGACATGACTTCAAAATTTATGAGTGCGAATTAAATTTGAAGCAAATTTATCTATGTGGGCTACGTGATAAAGTGTTTTCTGTGTGACCGTATTGTTTCGGCTTGCTATTTCTCTACCATTCCGTTAGGTAGAGGTTTCCTGGAAGTTTCACTGCAAGTTTTGGTGAATGAGTCAGCTAACAGGCGTGGGGATTGTCAGCGTTGTCAACGTCCTGCCCACGATATCTGAAGGTAATCCGAGTCGAAGTGCTAGAATTAGTTAAAATTACACAGATATTGTGACAACAATGGACCGTATTGATACTTGCGACTGTACCTATGATTGTTACAATGGTCATGTCAATCAAAACAATGATGTGATTAGTGGCGTTGTTTAAAATCTGTTCTATAACAATATTATCTATAGCACTAGCGTAGTTTTCGTACCGTATTAGCGTACTTCAGTTCAGGCTCACGAAGTTTTCCGTGTAATAAGAGTGCTGCACTTACTGTGATTCAAAACACGCTTGTTTATCTTATTACCGGGTATTATTTACGTATCGAATCGCATTTAACTCTGCATGTAAGTGTATTTGTTGTCATTTTGTTAACAAGCTTACCAGTTGTGCAAATCCATTAGAATGTTAAAATTATTGTTATCGTTTATTTAAAATCGGGGTCACGAAACCAGAATTATTTGTAATCGAATACATCGTCGATGAATCAGAAATAAAGCTGCAGGATTTGAAACGTTATTTTCGTGATCTGAACTGAAATTGTTATCTGCCCCTAGAAAGGTCAACTGTTTTATGTTTTTGTTTCTAACGGCTCTATCCAGTATATCCACAAAAGTGAATGCTCGTATGGCTTTTGAACAAAGAGCTCTATGTTACAGCTATAAACCACGTTTATACAATTGCGGTTATAGCTACTTCAGCCGAAATATGTGTCATTTCAGATTTGTTTATATTTACTCATCAATCATTTGCTTACACATGATATTGCTCGCACAGATGCGTCCGTGAAAGTAGTTATAACTTTCTTTTTTTCTGCAAACAGAGTGCATTCATTAGCAAGTCGCCTGCCAAAACAGTGTTTGTTCTAAACGCTTTCTTAGTTTCATTACCGAATACAACAAAAGCGTACAACAAAAATTTACTGTTCGGAGAAGTGTATACTTAGGGGATGAGGAAATGACTTGGCTTATGGAGTTCCACGAAACGCACGGCAACTGCCCGCCTGTTATTCAATGGTCCTTTTTGAAAGATATTAATGGTGGCACAGAGCTAGTGGGACGGTTGGCGATAGCCAATGAGTCAGAGCCTAAAGCTCGCGACCTTGGAGGCATCCGCCTCCGCCGAGTCGGCGCAAGCGCAGGTGCGCCTGGCGCCAAGGGTCGCCGACCGAGACCACAAAACGATTAATTTTCTGTACCGATGAAATCAGTCAGGATTTATTTCATCTAACAGTATATTGCATCTTGTCAGTCTCGCCAAAAAAATACAACGCTTCGGTGCATCATAATTTTGCGTGAGTCATTATATCCAACAACTAGTTCAATTAGTTTCGCTTGTATTTCATTTTCGTACACGAACGCCTTAGACAAGTGCGTGTATAAAAACTCTACAATTACTGTTTCTATAATCTCCGAGTGCCGTTTGTTGTTAAGGCCCCCCTTGCGATTCCCGCTCGACTAGTCTTGTTTTTATCTTGCAGATTCCGACAGTTAGCAAGAAATTGCACACAAGTTGCATTGTTAAAATCGTGATGGGTAACTTGTTGTGTCCAGATGATTCTCATTTGTACCATTGTTTACTTTTGAAACTAATAATACTTGTAGGCACCTCTCCTACTCCTTCCTGCTCCTACATGTTTATTACATACATTATATACATTATTCTATATACATAATAATTTAAATATTTATATATATATATACACGGCGAATCAACATGAGAAACGCTCACCGCCTATGGTTTAGTAACTGCACCGCGGGACCGGTTTTGTCGCATCACTGCGCCGCCGGCCGCACGGATCCTTACCGCGACGTCTCCAGTCGATTACCCGCTTCCATCTCGCATACTTACCGCTCTGTGCCTTCGACGTTTTATATTGTTTCGCCAACCTAATTCGTGTTCTAACTATTTGTGGATCATCTAATAAATAGTGAAATCCATATCAAGTGTTTACCTGCACCTACCTCTGGGCATGGACCGCCTTTACTGGTGACCCCGACTCGAGAACAATCCGAACGGACAATTAATAGAAGAAAATTTTAACGAAGGTGGGTCCAAAGTCCAGCAAGTGGTGTGTGGCCCAAGTAACGGGTCGTCGGCGAAACTTTTTAAAGACATTTTTTACCGGTGAATTTTCAACACGACCATGTCGATGCCAAAAAAGGACACTGCGTCCGTACCTACTGCCCCATCGGAGTTATTTCGGGTTGGAATTCGTGTGCCACCATTTTGGCCGGAAGAACCGGAAATATGGTTTGCGCAGGTAGAAGGCCAATTTACTGTGTCAAATATCACATCGGACGCCACAAAATTTAATTATGTGATTGGACAATTGGATCACCAATATGCCAAAGAGGTGAAGGACATTATAATCTCACCGCCGCCCACGGACAAGTACGAAAAATTGAAATGCGAACTTATCAAGCGTTTGACAGCTTCCAAGGAAAAGAAGGTGCAGCAGCTACTAATGCACGAAGAGCTTGGAGATCGAAAACCCTCCCAATTCTTGAGGCACCTGCAGGGTTTAGCTGGGTCTGGAGTCCCTGAGGATTTTGTACGCACCATATGGAGTAGCCGTTTACCTGGTAACGTACAAACTCTTTTGGCGTCGCAGCCCCAAGGCTCATTAGAAACCTTGGCCGATTTGGCCGATCGCGTGCAAGATATCGTTATGCCACCACGGCACGTAGCAGCCGCATCATCATCGGCAGCTGGATCCGTGGTCGACACAATGAGGGACGAAATAGCTGAACTGAAACGTGCAGTGAAGAATTTGACTCTACAGTTGGACAACCAGGGCAGACAGTCGAGGTCCTCGCATCGCCCGAACTCAGCGGAGAAGCGCAACCGTTCGATGACCCGCTCAAACTCGAATTATCGAAAGAACCCGACATGCTGGTACCACTCAAAGTACGGTGCGAAGGCAAAGTGGTGCCAGACTCCCTGCGACTACGGGAAATCGGGAAACTCCAGAGGCGATCTATAATGGCGACAACAGATTGCCAACAATGTCCTGGTCGCTTATTCGTCACCGACTGCAGCTCGAAGATCCAATTTCTAGTGGACACAGGCAGTGATCTCTGCGTTTTCCCTCGAGCTGTACTTCGTGAACGACGGCAGAAGACAAATTATCAGTTGTCAGCGGCTAACGGAAGCGTCATTAACACCTATGGTTACGTCCAACTCAACCTAAACATTGGCCTGAGGCGCAATTTTCCTTGGAAATTCGTGGTTGCGGACGTGACCAAAGCTATTATTGGCGTCGATTTTTTAAATTATTATAATTTAGTTGTCGATATTCGCGGCCGCCGCTTAATAGATAGGGCTACATCTCTGTCAACTTTAGCAATAATCGATAAAAGTGTGCACAATGTCTTATCTGTAAAGGTATTAACTGGAGACACGCGATATCACGCGATTTTGAATAAGTTCCCCGAAATCACGCGACCAGCTGGCACAACACGCGTCAGTTTACATAACACCAAACACCATATCCGCACAACTCCCGGCCCCCCTGTGTCGTCTTCCCCTCGCAGGTTAGCTCCCGATAAGTTGAAGATCGCTAGAGAGGAATTTCAGCAAATGCTGAATAGCGGCACTGCGCGTCCTTCAGAGAGCCCTTGGGCCTCTGCTCTTCATCTAGCTCCCAAGAAGGACAACGGCTGGCGTCCCTGCGGTGATTATCGCTTGCTGAATGCAAGGACCATACCCGACAGGTACCCAATTAGGCATATTCATGATTTTGCCCATAGCATCGCAGGTTGTAAGGTGTTCTCGACCATAGATTTAGTGAAGGCATATAATCAGATCCCAGTTCACGAGGAGGATATCCAAAAGACCGCCATCACTACGCCTTTCGGCTTATTTGAGTTCCCCTATATGACATTTGGTCTAAGAAACGCGGGACAAACATTCCAAAGGTTTGTGGACGAGATGACGCGTGGGCTAGACTTCTGTTACGCCTATCTTGATGACTTTCTTGTCTTTTCTGACAATGCTGCCAAGCATGAGGACCACCTCCACCAGCTCTTCGAAAGGATGAAGCAGTACGGCATCCTGGTCAACACCTCGAAATGCGTTTTTGGGGCATCCGAGGTAATCTTTCTAGGATACCATATCTCAGCAGCCGGCACCAAGCCAACAGAAGCAAAGGTTCTAGCTATCAGAGACTATCCCGCACCAAAAACCGTCAGACAGCTCAGGAGATTCTTGGGTATGTTAAATTTCTATCGGCGATTTTTACCCAATGCTGCACAAACCCAAGCCCCTCTCAACGTTCTTCTGACAGGTACGGTCAAAGCCTCTCACCCCGTTGACATCACTGGTGAAGCACTCACAGCTTTCGAAGAGTGCAAAGTGAGTCTCAGCAACGCTGCGCTACTGGCACACCCGGACTGTGAAGCAAGCCTCGCTCTCGTGACAGATGCTTCGGACTTAGCTTTGGGCGCTGTTTTGCAGCAGTACAAGGACAAGGTATGGGAACCTCTTGCATTTTTCTCGAGGAAACTCAGCCCTACCCAGCAGAAATACTCACCCTATGATCGTGAGCTGCTCGCCATTTATGAGGGTATTAAGTATTTCCGACACATGCTTGAGGCCAGGCACTTCACTGTCTATACTGACCATAAGCCGCTGTGCTTTGCGTTCCACGAGCGTAAACACAGCTGCTCTCCTCGTCAGTATAGGCATCTCGACCTCATTTCTCAGTTCACAACAGACATCCGGCATATATCCGGCAAGGATAATGTTGTTGCCGATACTTTGAGCCGTGTCGAGGAACTACAGAAACCAGTCGAGCATGAAATGCTGGCCAAGGCTCAAGCTTCGGATCCTGAACTGACTCAACTTCTTAGCGAAGAATCATCACTCCGGTTTAAAAAGATGACCTTGAACGATAGCCGCACACCATTGTATTGTGATGTAAGTACATCCATACCTAGGCCGTTCGTGAGTAAATTGCTAAGGAAACAAATCTTTGACACCCTGCATTCTTTGAGCCACCCCGGGGCAAATGCAACAGCCAAACTCGTAGCCCAAAGATACGTCTGGCCAGGGGTACGAAAGGACTGCCGCGAATGGACTCGATCATGCTTGGCATGTCAAAGAGCGAAGGTAAACCGTCACGTGTCAGCTCCTTTGGGTACGTTCAATTTACCTCGTGCTAGGTTCACCCAGGTTCATATTGACCTCGTAGGCCCTTTACCTCTGTCCCACGGTTACCGCTATTGCTTAACAGCTGTAGATCGTTTCACGCGGTGGCCGGAAGTTGTTCCAATCGTGGATATAACGGCAGAAACCGTGGGTCAGGCACTACTATCTGGCTGGTTTTCCAGGTTTGGATCACCATCGGACATAATCACGGACCGTGGACGCCAATTTGAATCCTCTCTATTCAGATATTTGTCTAAAATAATTGGGTTCAAACACCGCCGCACCACGGCTTACCATCCGGCGTGTAATGGCCTCGTTGAGCGGTTCCATCGCCAACTGAAGGCCGCTATAATGTGCCACGCAGACTCTAACTGGACAGAAACGCTGCCATTAGTCTTGCTCGGCATCCGTTCTGCATATAAGGAGGATTTGAAGGCCTCCTCTGCTGAGCTTCTTTACGGCGAGCCCTTAAGACTACCCGGTGAATTCTTCCAAACGCTTGAAAGTGGTACCACGGACGTAACCGACTTTACCGCTCGCTTGCGCACTTTCGCCGAAAAGTTACAACCAACTCCAGCGTCGCGTCACAACAAAAGCAAAATTTTCGTTTATAAGGACCTTGCTTCCTCTAGCCATGTCTTTCTTAGAGAAGACGCAGTTAGAGGAGCACTTCATCCTGTATACTCGGGCCCTTATCAAGTAATCGATCGGGGTGACAAAGTTTTTAAATTACTGGTCAAAGGCAAACCAGTCACGGTATCGATAGACCGCATTAAACCGGCCTACATACTCGTGGACTTACCTTCGCCTGACCAAACTGTACCACTTCCGGAGAAACTTACTCCACCACCCGCATATATCTCGTCAGAAAAATCAACCACGCTGTCCCCACCAGTGAAATGCACTCGTTCTGGTAGGCAGGTTCGTTTCCCAGATTTTTATCGTCCGTAGTGACGGCCTCTGGGGGGGAGTGATGTAGGCACCTCTCCTACTCCTTCCTGCTCCTACATGTTTATTACATACATTATATACATTATTCTATATACATAATAATTTAAATATTTATATATATATATACACGGCGAATCAACATGAGAAACGCTCACCGCCTATGGTTTAGTAACTGCACCGCGGGACCGGTTTTGTCGCATCACTGCGCCGCCGGCCGCACGGATCCTTACCGCGACGTCTCCAGTCGATTACCCGCTTCCATCTCGCATACTTACCGCTCTGTGCCTTCGACGTTTTATATTGTTTCGCCAACCTAATTCGTGTTCTAACTATTTGTGGATCATCTAATAAATAGTGAAATCCATATCAAGTGTTTACCTGCACCTACCTCTGGGCATGGACCGCCTTTATACTCTTCGCTTTTTTGTTTTTTCGTACTTTCGTTTTTTTTTTATTTGTTCCTTCAGAAGAGCATTGATAAAACCACCTTTGTTTACAAATGCATTATTATTTAAAGATGTTTTGTTTATGAACTAACGACCTGTGAGCGATCGTGTACCAACGTCAATGTCAGTTGGAACAAAAGCTATATAATTATTCAAGACCTTGCGAGCCCGCTACGTATCAAAGAGTAAAATGGTTATAGGTTTCCCTCACGTGCTGGTCTCGTATATAGTTATCTTACAGCCCGTGTTTACGTCCAGTTCAGGAAGTTGTTCGGTGCAATTATAGGCAATTTTCAAGACGGCACAAACTAGCGCTGGCGGGCTTTTATCTTCATGTATCTTCATCGACTCCGTCATTGATGATGATCTTCGCTGATAATCTACCTTGTACAGTACGTCTTCAATATTCCAGGGAATGCTTCTGCTTGTATTATATTTGAATGTGAAAATACACATGTCGAGTGCGTGTATCTATTTCGGCGTTAAGAAGCCAGTTTTACAAGGTCTATTTAATATGTAGGGTCGTGATTTGGGACTTCCAATTTATTTCATTCCGGTTCCTTTGACATTGTATGAAAAGAAAAATAATTTATCCGTTATTGATAAGATAGATTTTCCGTTCGTCCGAATTCTAGAGTCACTCAATTACTTCAAAAATGTTTATCTGAGTCTAGTTCGCTGGAAAGCTTTCATCATTGAAGTAAAGTTAGGCTGAGTATTTTACAACGTTAAGCTAAATTAAATCATAACTGCTATGAAGATAAAGCTCGATATTAAAAGCATTAATCGTATAATAGCGGAGTCCAGAGGGAGAGTAGACGACGCTTCGCTGGGCAGGCTCCGGCTTCGCTCGCTAGCCACGCTCCGGCGGTCTCGACTTGTCGACGGCTAACGACCATATCTAGCCATAGATATTACGTATTGTTGTTTTGGCATCATACAATTTAACTTCTATTCATATTATGAAAGAACATCAGGCTTCACTTGAAGTTATTATGTAAACTTATTGTCTATCTAATCAACTTGTCTACCCACTGCTGGGTATCGCCGTTCTCTCTTTCACGCCATCTTTTCTGATCCTGTGCGAGCCTCATCCTTTGCCTTCCAACATGCTAGGCAATGTTGTCTGACCATCAGGCTGGTGATCTGCTTCTACGTTGTTTTTCGTTTTGCGGATACCTCTCGGTGACTGCCTTGATTCACTTGTTGACATCCCGTCTAGCCAAGTGCTAGTTAATATAACAGCAGTAAAGAAAAAGATCTTCTTGATTTTTTCCTGGCTAGATCATAGTCATCGCGGCTAGTTCATTAGTTTTAATTTAGCGTTAGTTTAGCTCGTTGCTATCAAATTATACGTATATGTGCATCAAACTTTTCAAGTAGATAATCTGGGTACATTAATAACATTATACCAAAGTGAGCACGGGGAGAAGATATCGCTTGACTGGCCATAGTCGCTCGGAAATTAACTGCGCCTCGATGGCGACCCATCTGTTACTAACAATGATAATATAAAACTATTGTATCTAGGTTAGTTTCACGAGCCTCTCACTTTAGCTTGACGACTCTTAAATCTCACATTATTATCATAGACATTTATGCCTCTCGTGTTGTCAATATTAAGTACTAGCTGTTACACGTGACTTCGTTCGCGTGATCATAATAAAAGTACCATATGCCCGTCACTGATCCATAAGCTATATACATGCAAAAATTCAGGTCGGTCCGATCAGCCGTTTAGCCGTGATAACGCGACAAACACCCAGACAAAGAGAAGGAGTTACTTTCGCATTTATAATATTAGTTAGATTAGTTACTTGTAATTTGGTATATTAGTAAGGTACTCTTCGTAGGAACACTTATTCACCTGAATAATCAAAAATTATAAACTCTAAATAAACTGACCCATAACCACAAAATGGTTTGATACACTTTACATCTTAGCTAGTCATGAAACCCACGTTTCGCTTGAAAATACAATGGTACCGATTGTTCTGTAAATATGTTATGTAATAAGTGTTCTGTAGAAGTACTAAGGTCGTGATTTGCAAATTAATAACTGACTTCAATACATTTCTCACACTTGAACAGCCACAGAACATCTATAAATCCCTCGTGCTATTTTCAAAAGGCATTGGATTGTTCAGTTTAATAATTTTGTTTGAAAGGTTATCTCATTCTTGTCCGCATGTATTTCATACATGAACATGACACTTCCAGGCTAATCAAATAGATGTTGTATTCACGATTGATGTTTCACCCAGATAACTAATTATGAACAACAGACGTATCTTATCTGTAACATAAGTTCGTTAATCACTGACAAAGTTCGACCTTAATAGCAATTTAATAAGAGCAACGTAATTATTATATTAATATGGTAAATTAAATTTTGTGCCTGTTGCTGTGTACTTTGTCTCGCTTTCTGCATTTCTTTGTTAGTGCCTGTCATTGCTTTCGTGATTTTTTACAGTATCTCTGACGTTGGACTTTATAATTCTCAATACAGACTTCATTTGTTTAAATTCTACTTGGAGTCCTAAATAGCATCGAGCCTTTGTTATTAAATGTGGCTTATTCTTTTTAAGAACATTAAAAAAAATACTGATGTCGATTATTGTGGATCAAATAATAATATCTCTCCAATCTCATCGTAAAATAATTTCAGCATCACGTGTAAGAAAAACGACTTCGTTATGTCAAATCTTAACAATCGGTACCACAGCCGTGGTGGCACAACGATTGAAGTCCGCATTTACAATTGCCTGCATTGTATGCAGGGTCACAGGTTCGAGGTCGCGACCGGCTTGCACTCGTTCTAACACATTACAATCTTAACTTTGAATAGCTTCTAATTTTACATAGTTTAAAAACATTGTACCTATTTTTATTAGGTTCACGTTTTTCTCCTTTAGAATCACACAACGAATTAAAATAATCGTTCCAACTCATAGTAAATTTCTCTATTACGTACATTAATATAATCATTGACTTCATTACTCGAATTGATAAAATGAAGCAGACGTTCATTGACCACGAAGCCACGGCATGAATAACTCCCGATTTTTAAGCATTAGCATTCTATTTTTGTATATCGTATCAGGCGTCGATTGTTGTAGGTAGCCGATTTATACGTAATGAGAGGCAGAGGCCCCGAGAGTACCTGCTGGGCGATTGGAAATGAAAATCGATGCCAATTAATATTCCACCGTCGCTTACCATTCGTTTTTTTATGGATTCGACTCTCTGTATTAAATCGTTAATATACGATGTATACATTCGACTAGCCTTGTGGCTCAGTGGGAGAATTTCCGGCTTCTGTGCAGTAGGTTGTGGGTTCGATTCCCACATCCCAAACATTTTTGTGATGAACATGGATGTTTGTCCCTTATCTGGGTGTTTCTATGTATTCTATGTACGTATTTACATAAAAAATAGTATTTATGTATTCTATCAGTTATCTGGTTCACATAGTGTAAGCTTGCTTAGTTTGGGGCTAGATGGCGCTGTGTGTAAAAACGTCCACCAATATTTATTTATTATTATTATTATATATGTATTTGTATACTCTTTTCACCCGACTACCCAAGTAGTCGGCAATTAAGTTGGAATGTTTGTATAGCCTGCTCAGCTTGACAGATTTTGGAGTGTGATGTGTCGTTAGATTCGTTTTTATGTTCAGATTGCCCTAAGAATTTTGCAGTCGGGTTTTTGGTTTTTATTTTAAGAATATACTCGAACTTGTCGAGTTCCTATACTAAACCGCTGCTTGTTTGATTGATATACTATATAATTAAACCCACAGAATCTATTTATCTGTGATTAAACCTTACCTATTCGAAATTAAGTATTATCTCTACATCAGTTCAAAAGACACCATTGTGTAATGAAGTTGTAGACCTCACCAAATTTGAGCTGAAATACCTTGTCCCTAATAGCGAGTTACACGGGTCCGTGAACAACCATTGTTAAAATGTCGTCGCTCGTTACCTTCTCGTGCCGTGTATAATCTCAGTTTAATTTAGAAACGAAATTTAAGCTAAAATAAACATGGTAATTGCTAGTAGAACCCCTCAATTTCGATTACAGCTTAGGAATACCACAGGAAATACCGTTTGTAAGATGCTTGAATACCCTTGTAAAACTGTGTTGTCAATGTAAACTATTTTAAGTCTTGGTTTCGCAATAATTATGATATTTGCTAACGTATTATGTACCTATGAGATTTCTTCTAGTGAAATGTGAATTGCTCGGTGCACGCGTCTTTTTATAGCAAGTTTCGAAAGGGTGAAATCACACAAATGAATATAAATAGATCAAGATGGGGATAAAGTTTCGGATCTAAAGGGTATTCTCACGGAGAAATGTTTATATGTAATGTAACACTGCACTTCTGGTGTTCGACACTTCCTGTAGCGTGTCTGGTAACTAAATACCAAATCTGCTGATTAGCAGTCTGATGCTAAGTAATGTGCTATGTTGTCCCCTCTACACGCCAGAGCTATCTCTTTCGCACATTTTTTTCGAAGATTACTGTGTGGGACCAAAATGTATATATACAGGCACTATCTTTCAGTATTTTTTATTTTGTAGGACAGAAAAAACTACTTTACGACTTGGTTTCTTTCTCCCTCGCCTACTCAGTGATTTTTATCGTCAAGAATGTTGAAAATGTGTAAATAAGATAGCTTATAAGGAACCGGGCACTTAATAGAAATGAATGCACTATGTCATGCATGAGAAACTCACATCGGTGATGTTTTTTATTATGATTCATCAGGCATTTAAGTGCCTACTATTCGTTTGAGTCATCAATTAGACCTCATTAATATGAGTAAATGTTACAAGACCCATTTAGTATGCTAAGAGCAGCAATCATCATTTTGAGGAAGCGTTATGTTGATCGCTGAGTCAACGTTTCTCGTACAGTTGTCTTGTTTACAGCATGTTTAGCGTCTTCATTATGTAAGCTTTAACATTTTTCCTTTGTAACCTTTGTAACTATGTGCATTAACTTCATTAGAATAGTTTCTTGAATAATAATAGCTTTAGGTGCTGGTCTTTATTGTAACTCTTATACGACAGAATACCGAATGAGCACGTCATAACAAACGATGTAAATATTATTGTTAATGTTAGACAAGTTCATATAATCAGATATTGTTGCACACACGATTAGTCTTGCGTGTATGTAAAGGTGAACTCTTGGCCCGGGTTCAAATTATCGATGCTATTTCAACATTCTCAACGGAGCTAACCGAGTGGCGCTTCTGTTGTCATAATATACATTACTCGCCGCTTCTGCTTCGTTTGTCATTCATCGTTGGCATACCAAATATTTTTTTCTATTGCTTTATGTTCCTGCTCAGGGTTCAAGGTCTCTTGGACCCGGTCGCTTTATTTAGACTCCTAGCTTGTTTGATTAGTTTAGACTCTAGATCTAGATATCTCATTTGTCTTCTATACAAATGTTGTAATTAGTTGAGAGATAACTTGCATTTTACTATGACCGAGATAAGGATAACATTTGTCTCCTTTGTTAGGAATTGTTCTCGCATCATTTCTGTAGTAATAAGTAAGTACAATTTTTTTTTTTTTTTTTTTCTCTTTTTTTCACACAGCGCCATCTAGCCCCAGACTAAGCAAGCTTGTACTATGGGAACCAGATAACTGAATACTTAATAATACAATATAATAATATTTCTACATAAATACTTTTTTTTGTTTGTAAATACATACATAGAATACATAGAAACACCCAGACAAAGAACAAATATCCACGTTCATCACACAAATGTTTGTCCTGGGTGGGAATCGAACCCACAACCTATGGATCAGAAGGCGGAAATCCACACACTGAGCCACAAGGCTTGATTCATTCCCTTGCTCGTTCAAAATCTTGACTCGTTAGCTTCTTCTAAGTAAGGCTAGCTTCTTCTTCCAATGTACCAGCATATACGATAGCAGTATTTGGGTTGGTGCATGTGCAGTAGGCGGAATGGCACGCAGTTGCGGCCGGCGCGGGCGCACCGCGACGACGCTCACAGCAAGGTCGACGAACGACTTTCGCACGTTCCACCAACGATCAGGTTTTGTCACAGTTGTTGCTTCTAGTTTGCTTAGTCAGACTTTGCGTAGCTGTGATTCAAATCGGAGTTAGGTTAAATTGAATGGAGATTGCAGTGTCTTAATCTATGAGAAGCACGCGGATTTTAAGTTTCCGCGTTATAATGATATTCTCTTCAGTCAGATTATCTAAATTTATCATGTCTGTTGTGAGTCGGATATAATTTATGCTACCTTCTTAGTTTTAGACTACAATTTTTGTATTTGGGACTGAAGAACCAATTTTACTTGTCTGAATTGAACATTGCGATAAAATCTAAGCAATCGATTCAAGTATTTTGTCTAACCCGAAGTGTGTCAATATTAATATGTGCATTTCCTGTCACATGTCCAAATGTGTTTGTTTCCGTGGGCGTTACGATATTTTGTTCTGTCTGAGTGCCTGTTGTAACACTAGTAAAAATAAAACTTGATTCTTCACGGTCTATCTGTAGGCGGTTTATCTCGTCACCCACGTGTTTTGTCTGCTGCTGTGTCAAAAGTTGAATTCTCGTCGTGTCTAATCTACCGGCGTCCTTGTTTTGAAACAACTGCTGTTTTGGGTCAGGCTTGATAAAAAATAATTTGTCAGTTATTTTTATGACGATATCGACCAATTATGCTCGACCAACTAACGCACCTTTATCATTTACCCGTGAGTGAAATATATTGTATGGTTTGAATAATTAATCAAAGCGATAGGCCGTTTATTTGATCGAGTCTCAGCTCCGTGCGTATTGTTCCGTATAGTCTATTTATCTATTCTATGTTCAGATATTTTGTCGCTTGTAAATGCGGGCTGGGTGTGGAATAGGGTAGCCAAGCGCGATAAAATTTATTGTATTGTGTCATAATTTGGGTCAACGGTTGCGGCGAAATAATAACTTGCTTTTCTTTTGTGGTCGCGTTCGTGTGAAATTTTACCATCCTATTTTTTATCGGTACATTTTTCCTTATATTATCAATCTGTTATGGCTGGTTGGAAGGTCTGAAATAATTTCAGTATTCATTTTCAAAATAATTGAAATAAATCTCCAATGACTGTTCTAGAGTTTTTTCCTGTCACCTATTTTTAAAATCTCACGCACGACTTGTAAGTTTTCGAAAATCACACGGTTTAGTCAACGTTCTAATTTCATTATTATAATTCCTGAAATCTGTCACCCGTGCCGTCCGATTGAGGGCGTGGGCGACGGCAACGAGTTCATTGGACAATCCCGGCACGCGGAAACGTTATTTTGCATCGTTTTCATCCACCGCGTCACTGGCGTCTTTATCCGTGGATTTGTCCGATTTAATTTTGCTTGCCAAACCGGGATTATATTTAATTAAATTAAATAAATATGGTGCACGTTTTTCACACATAGCGCCATCTAGCCCTAAACTAAGCAAGCGTATACTACGGGAACCAGATAACTGATAGAATACATAAATACTTTTATTTGTCAATACATACATAGAAAGACCCAGGCAAAGAACAAACATCCATGTTCATCATACAAATGTTTGTCCTGGGTGGGGATCGAACCCACAACCTACAGCTCAGAAGGCGGAAATCCTCCCACTGAGCCACAAGGCTAGTCATTTTATGATAAGGGATACGTCCCCATCAGTGGGCATTGGGAATTTAAATTCCCTACGTCCCCAGTGATAGAAATGGTTTGAACAATAATTTTAAATTAAAAAAGAAACAACTTCATCAGAACCATTAATTTAAGTTTTCTGTGAATTTACCCGTGAATGCCATGCATACTAGATGACAGAACAAAAAATAACAAATATATCCCAAAATAAGATTATTAATCTACATAACTAATGAGGGGCAATAAATAGAAAAAAAAAAACATTTTTATCAAAGTAGGCCATTAAAGCCAATATTTTTTATTACACGATTTCTCCAAATGTATATTTATGAAACCTTAAGAGCTAATAGATTAATTTTAAGAGTCATTCAACGAGAAAGACAATCAACAGTAAAATGCCGAAGGTATTTCGTAGAACAAGGAGTTGTTTACGAAGGAAACAATTTCCTTTTCTATACGACATTTCCCAAAATAAACTTCTCGGAAGCGGTCCATCACTTAGATATCAGTTTATGTGTACCTTCGCGGAGAAAACTTAGGGCTGTCCTAAATAAACACTTACATCCTTACGTGCAGCCCTCGAACTACCGAAAGCCTGTTAATGTTTTATCGTTGCAATCTATATGACGGCGAAAGCCAAGCATGATCGTGCGGAATTTAGGAATCTATCTTATATATAAAAATGAATTCGTTAGCCTCGCTAAAACTCAAAAACGGCTTGATCGATTTTCATGATTTATTTTTTGTTGTTTTCGTAATAATTGTCAGGATGGTTAATATGGTGCTTCATCGCGGGCATCAGCTAGTATGTGGTAAATATGATTTGGCGCGCAAACGCATCTATTAGTAAAGCTGTAAGTATTACTTACTGTATAAACTTCTCCGTATAATACAGAAGTTTTTCGTTTTTAACATGAGCCGGATTCGTTAGTCATATTAATGAACTAAATTTCCACCTCAGAACAAAACACACGTTTTATTTCTTGTATCAATTTAATTCCCTTTGAAGAGAGAGTGCACTTGCATATGCTGTTTCTTGAGTCATGGATCATGATCTTCTCTAACGTCATGATATAACTAAGTAGTGCATATTAACTAAGCAATATCTTTATTTAAAATAAAGTACGTTGGTTCAACCCAACCCAACCCATGAAGTTTTGTCGGGGCACTTACACAGCGACTGATTTATGAGTTGTAAAATTCATAAACGGCTTTCACTGAAGCGTTATGCGAGCTTCTCTATCATTAATACTGGGTAATAGCTGTCAATTGGAAGCTGAATCGCTACCGTTGACTGCATCCCAGAGATAACCTGCAGATAATGCGAATGGTGACAATTTCGCACTTTTACGTGGACCTGAGTCGCACGTGCTCACGGGATGCATGTTGTAATTGAAATTTCAAAACAGTGACGCAACCGATCTCTATTATCGTTACGATAATTGCCGATACTGGATGCGATTACGCGATTTCTGTGAGCAAGTAAACACTATTGCACGTACTGAAACGTACGCGTAGGTGCTCAACGTTGACTGAAAGTACCGCTACTGTTTTGATTAATAACAACATTGTAACAAGACTGAAGTGGTAGCGGAACTTACGGTCCACTTTTTACATAACGTGGGCAGACACTTCATCCATTACAATATTGTTGGTGTCGCTCGCATGATTAGATAGCGGTGACAGGCGGGAATGTTTGTATAAGGTGTTTGTGCAGCCTGTTTGCCAGCGCCGCGCCGGTGGCGCCCAATTTCACCCGTAATGCCCTCAATGAATAGTCAACCTTATCCTTTGACGAAACGAACATAAATCGATACTCAAATTTCCAACGGACCTTCAGCGATTCAGCGACTATCGTATATGTTTCGACGGGTGAAGCTTGTCTCGAGTTTCTCAAACATGTAAGTAAATATCCATGCGCCCAAAATGTATATTAGATAAACCGTTTGGGTACACAGGTATAATATTCTCGGATGCATTTACGAACGCTATAAAATCTGTTTTCATACATAAACGAGTATACGTGCCGGTAAATCCAATAAATTGGAAATGGAAATCGGAGTGGTTCTATAAAATTTTCCGTTGGGCGGGTAATAAAATTCGATTATCCATATTATTTTAGCACTTTGTGAAAGAGTAGGCGTAGTAATTGCGGTTTCTGGGCCACTGTGAATATCCTTGTCGTGATAAAACTGAACGACTGCATATCTTGCATCGGGCTGAGAGCCAAGTAGTAACAGAAGCAAACCAGATAGAAATCCCTGAAATTAAACTTAACATTTCAATATGATGAATTATATTACTATAATATTCCAAGAAGAGAAAAAATGCTTTCGAATGTTCAAATCAAATATAATTTAAGTGATAACTGTGATAACATTGCATTAGCATTATTTTACATGGTAATTTTAGCTGTGTTTGCATCCCCACTCGTTACTAATTGCCTAGGTATTTCCTTTCTGTTTGATGGTATGTAAAAGTCAAAGATAAAAGCTTTTAGTACCTAGAGGCTGTAATTGCATACTATAAGCTTGGCGTCGGGATGGCGCCCCGTCTCTTGGCAAGCCGTCAATGAACATTCGTCCACTTATTATCATCAAAATGTCCTCGTATATGTCAAAGTAGGGAAACTTTCTCACTTCACTAAGTTCTTGCTTTGGCTATGCTATGTAAACGTACAAATAAACTAAAAGGGAATATTTTGTTTTACAAATAATAGATGTTTTCAAATTGACTCACCCCATTTATTATAAAGATTTTAACACAGCTCTCCTCAAGCTTGCTATTTTTTTGTACACACTTAGTGACTAACGTGACTATGTTCTGCGAAAATCACAAACCTCGCAAGCACAAACTTTTTTGCCCAATTTCAATCCCTCAGTTCGGAACGAATGTCGAAGACTTCACGACTTCACTTCACGACTTTGTAATTCTTGTTTAAAATTGAGTATGAAATTTAGTTTGAGTATGAGTAAGTAATTGAATCTCGTTTATTTGTGCCAAATATTAACAAAATCGGCCGATAAATGGCGCCGCACCAATCTTTCCTCCCTTTTAGTGGCAATACCAATCAAAAATTGCCGACGACAAAAAATATACATATTATATGAAATTGTAAATTATGTAGACCACGCTTCGTCATGATTTGTTGAAAAACACGACCTATACGCGAGTACTAACAAATGGACAGATGAAATAAAATTTTGCCAGTTGATGCAGAGACTTTCGCTCGCTTCACTCGCTCGGTCAATTAAAATGTTCCGATCAACATTATTGTTCTAGTTCCGTTTATTCTATTGTCGCAGAATAAATCGATTTGATTCCGAGCAAACAAATCGCTGCCATTAATTTCCTGGAACATTTGTATTTCAAGTTTCAACGCATGGTCAAAGAAAGCGGTGTCATTTCGTTGTTACTCCTGCAGAGTAAGATTTGATGTATAGTCTGTTGAACGAGTTTCTACCATTTACAATTCCCGTTTACTATTGAATTCAACCGTTTATTTCAATAAATCTATATTCTTCTCTCATGTAGGTATTTGAAATTAATATTTCATGTAGGAATTTGAAATGAATATAATATGGAATAAGAATATAGATGAATGTGTAACAAATCTTCGCACATCATATTTCTAATTGACTTTACAACCTTAAAGCAAGTCTTGGCAAGCAGTTTGTCCGTAAATATACGATAAATACACAAAAATAAATGCTTCCTCCAGTTGATGCATGGCTACGTGATTTTCGTTATCTGTAACAGGATTTTGTGTTACACGTATTTTAACGATAAATTGATATGATTGTTCAATGCATATTCTGTAGTGTTCTGATGTAATTAACGCCTGTGTAATTATTGTTATCGTGAAAGAAAAATGCTACTACACAATTGTGCAATGTTTCTAAAGTTGTACTTTTAGGGTTCTGTAGCAAACAAAGGAAGCCTTATAATTTTGCCGTGTCCTTCTGGTCCTTTTATTCAGAGAATGTAAGGTCAGTTATGTAGATAGCGTTGTTAACTTTATTTAATAATATAAGATACCAAAGACAATATCGGAATGTAGTGTATTTTTTTAGGGGTACCACCAATTTTAGCTCCTTTGCATTTAAAGCACTTACTCCGCCTGATATACACCATAGAGTGGACCTATCGGGGTATTATTATCATGTTTTTTTTTGTTGTGGTCAAGATTTCACCCGGAAAGCATAAGCAAATCTATATCAGAGATTAATTTAATTCAAATTAATATGACTCAATTTTTTTTTTCTAATTCTGATCACACTAATGTTATAAATGCGAATGTTTGTGCGTAAGTGTGTAAGTATGTTAGTATATAAGTGTGTTTGTTCCCGTTCAACTCGGTAAAGGCTGAACGGATTTTGACGATTGATTTAGTATGGAGGTAGCCTATACCCTCGATTAACAAATACTACTTTTATCCCGGAAAAATATTTGTTTCTGTAGAACTATGATTACCGTTTTTTTTTTCTATCAACGTTTATTTGACACAAAAAATCTGGATTCCGAACTAGTATAACACTGTATTTCGGAAACCAGCATCTTTTTCCATGAGTACATATAACAATACAATTTTTAATATAACACATTTACGGAACTCTACCATGAGCGTCATAGAATATTGAAAAACTTAACGAATTTGTGACAAAAAAAAAAAGTTTTTTGTATTTCCCAATTATAATCGCAATCTGCAGGAATAGCTCTATCGATGAAGTATCAACAGCCAATCTCGGAAAGTTGATCACCGTTATTTCTGTTCATCCAACTTAACTCGCAAACTTTTTGTTTCTTTTCTATCTACCGCTTTTTAAAACCGTCTTAGGCAGAGATTTAGCCTTTACCGGATGCCACTTTTGCTAATTAGAACTAGACATTATATTAGCGGTCACGCAATGCAAAAAAATATATTAATGTACATTTCACCCTAATGTATGATGTAACGGTTTGAGTATAATGTATAATATAATATATAATGCATTCAGGTGCAATGTTTCACTCAGCGCGCGAAATTCAATTTTTCTGGCGTTTTTTGTCTATTACAGCTTAATTACTCATCGTAGGTTCATGACAACTAAATTTGCGATAATAAATAGATCGTTCCAAGAAATTACACCAACCAAAAATTCAAGATGAAAGCTAGTATAAGTAAATTTCTCACTAAACAAAAAACCAAGATGAAAATCAGCTTATTGAAATTTGTAGCTAAACCAATATTATCTAGGTGATCATTTTACCCGTAATTTCTTAAAACAACTTATTTATTGGCGCAAAATTGGTTTCAATAAATCTACGATGAGTAATTAAGCTTTAATTGACAAAAAACGCAAGAAAATTTGAATTTCGCGCGATGAGCGAAACGTTGCACCTTGAAGACGAACCAATATATACATAAATGATGTATGTACTCGTTCGTCTTTAATGCCTGCATGGGTTTATCCATCTGAAGCGTATGATAATTCCCTTCATTACATACAAGTAATAATTAATATGATTTGCACAAAAAACTTACAAACACATTTGCATAGTGACGTCAATGATATAAAAAGCTTACTTATTAGACTTATTTTTGTAGCATTGAGAATAAGAATTATTTCTGTACAAACTGATCGCGATTTTGTACGCGGCGCCGCTCGGTCATCAGGCCATGTGTAAAAATGACGATCTTCCATACAAACTGTCATCCTCTATTTAAATCCTCAAATGTGAATGAATTAAAAAAAAAACGTCTTTTATTCCTCACAAGTCCTCTGCAAAATTCAGTGGTTCTAGACTAGACTTGCCTGCATATTTTCGCTTCGTCTATCAGACAATCGGTAGATTTTTATTATTTCCATTTTACAGTTCGTTTAAATACATAGGACAGGTTAGAGTGTCTTTAGTTAACGTGTAATTACTTGCTACTTGTTAACAACGTCATGTACGGAGGTACATGACGTTGTAACTAATATATTTGCTAATCTTGCGTTATCCGCTCCAATTTAATTATTACCCAGTTATCGGTAATTGACCGAGCGAAGCGAAGGTCTCAGAGTTTACTGGGACAAATCGGCATTTGTATGTATGTTTGTATGTTTGTGTGTATATTTGTCCGATGATAACTTGCGAACCGTTGATCCGATCTTCATGAAATTTTGTAGGCAAGTGGATCATTTCAATGCAATTTTTAAGTTCGAATATGAGCTGAATCTGTCCAGGGGTTGTGAAGATATAGGGGTGAACTAGTTATAAAGTTACTGAAATATTACTGTTACAATGATGATGTTCGTGTTTTAATAACAAAAAAAATATGGTTTGTATTGCCGATCGATACGATAGTCCTCTAACCCGGCAATAGTGCAAATATAATTAAATCCCTGATCAGTTGGACTACTGAGCAGTTCCATTATCGACTAATGAATATGCCACTATCATCGATAGTTCCAGCAATTCTAGTTCGGCGACACTGCTTATGATTTCTGGTCAATAGATAATGAGATCTTCAACAAAACAGTACGTATCGTAGTACAGTGCATTCATCATTATATTTACCGTATGTGAACAGCTTATTATTATTTTATTTTGTGAGGCTACTATGTATAATATAATTATTCTAAATGTATTCTCCTCAGTTGATCAATGCTTTATCTTCTCTAGAATATGAAACTTCTCTTCTTTATTACATACCTTTAAAGTTATGTCGATATCGCCGGGATAAAGTTATGTCCACCCGTTTTGTCTTCGCGTCAACGTGACGAAGCTAGAATATGGATACATCCGTCTCGTTCTCACGGTTATCCCGAATCACAGATGAACCAGATACCTCGTCACGCGGGTTTTGGTTCGATCAAAAGTCACCACAGTTTGAGGAAAGCACGGGGTGCGCGGAGCGTGACAAATAATTCCCATTGGCTATCATCAAGGTTACGCCCACCACTGTACCGAGTTAGTACGTTCCGTAGTGATGGGGTAAGCAGTAGGCTGTGGCAGTAGGGCAACATTATTAATCGGTACTTACCTACGTAGCGAACACGGGTCGACTGCCGCTCTGCCATAGTAATCACACTCACTCGAATCTCAACTCACTAACATAACATTACTACACAACACCATTAAAGTACTAATTCTTCCTCAGTGTCGTGCACTCGCGGATTTCCTGAATCAGTGTGTATTGTCACCGTACGTACATCTAATTCAAGATGGGATTGAAAACTGAGAATCATATTTCCTACACGCTGCATAATAAAATTATCTACTATTAGTTTCTATTGACGCAACATTGTTGTAAAATTCCTAGTATTTAACTGCAACGGTAACGACCGGAAGCATCAAGCAAGCGCGTGCGACTAAAAAAATCATAAACTCGCATCCCTTCGGGAGCCCCGCGGATCACAGACTAGATATGCCGAAAGGCGATACATCTTTTGATGACCGCGCCGCGGCTTTCTGTCAAAGAACATTTTATACCCTTTCGGCAAAACGTTATCACCAGGGTTGGATTTAGGTACGTTGAAAACGATTGCACAAAAATTATAAAAGATTATTATTTACAAAAAAATATAATACTTACGCTTCATTATTTTTAACCTATTTCCAAAAAAACGGAAAGGTTCTCAAGTAGAATGTTTTTTTTTTAATTTTATCTTTTATACCTCAACTCAGAACTTCGTTATTTATGAACCGATTTGGAATTTTATTTTGTTATTTGAAAGAGATACTCCCGATTTGATTTTCATCAAAATCCAGTTCTATTAATGGGATTCATTTGGAATTGAGGAAATTTGTCAAATATGATAGGCACACATATAGTGATTTTGGTATTTTCATCAACAAGTCCAGCATTGTAACAGAAAGTAGGTATAATTTGGTGAAGTGGAACTGATGAAAAATCAGAAAAATAATCAAAGGATGAAGAAGGCTACAGACGGCCACGGGAATTGATGAAATGCAATGATGCGTATTTACGCATTTTAGTGAAATACGCATCATTGAGGATTAACAAATATTTTTTTTAAATCGGTTCATAAACGACGGAGTCCCGAGTAACAAAAAAATAAAAATAAACTACTACTTGAGGACCTCCTTCTTTTTTTGGAAATAGGTTAAAATAATAAAGCATACTATATTTTTTTGTAAATACTATCCTTTTAAAATTTTTGTGCTATCATTTTCAACGTACCTAAATCCAGCCCTGCTTCTGATTTTTTTCTCTAGTCTCACCACAGTCTCACGCACATGCTAGATGCTGCCGGTCGATTCAATCGTGATTTCGTTGCTTGTCGAGTTTAGTCCAAGCAGAAGGTCCCGAGTGCACAGTTTAGTTAATTAGAATTCATCAGTGTTCGAATCCCTTTACGGTATGGTGAAAATCGAAAATGCAAGTCTGCGTTTTGTTTAATGAGTCACAACACTACTTTATACGTGCGTTCGCCAGAAAGGGACAACTGCATGGGATATCCGCAATGAGGAAAAGGGATAAGTGACGCCGTGTCCATTATACGCCGAGCTCTGCTATGTCTTGTAAAACTGAATTATTTTACTTACCGATGAAAAGTTATTCCGTCTTTTTTGTAGTTTGAGTGCGCGGATGACTTTCCACACAATTTCACTGCACAGATAGTCATTTTTGCTTACTGTTGATTATCAGGAAAATAAAACAACCGTCTTATTTTGTAAGCCGCACGCACGCACGCACAGCTCTGGCACTTGGTCGGAACTGAGGTTCAATGTTTGGGGCGGCGTCTTATATAAGTCTTATAAAACTTATGTGTTGCGCGCTAGGCTCGTCCTAGACTAGGTATCTAGTTCTATTCATCTGTGTCCCGAATGGTATGGTGGACAAAATTTTATCCCTGCGCCCGTGCTTGGCCTGCTGGCTTAGTTGATAGCGCGTTCCGCCTGGTCAGATTCCCGGACAGATATTTCAAAGATGAATTTTAATATCTACTCTGGGTTTAGGTGTCAGTGGTCTATGTATTTGTGTATGTTCCATGTCATCAGGGTGTAGGAAAATCTAGTCTGCTATAAGTGTATAAATGTGAAGCGTTATTATTTATTTATCTTTAATTATTGCAACTTTATTTTCAAATATGTTAGTGCTCGTATCATGAATTAATATTTTTGTTTGTTTGTTCTCAGGCGTGACAATGAGAGAAAAGAGGGGCGGTGCTATGAGCAAAATGCAAAAGCTCAGAAAGCGCCTCTCCCTCAGCTTCGGCCGGTTGTGTAAGTACATTTAAAGCTCTATATTCCCTCCTACTTTTAGGTTTTTTTTTTTTTTGACTGTCTGGGCCCGTACCGACACGTGCCTGTTGCGAAGATCGCAGATGCTGCGCGACCGTGAATCTTATCGCCGTGCGACAAGTTTCACGGTCGCTTTTCTTTTGGAAACAGTAATAAGAAAAAACTATTTCAATTCCATTTAAGTTAATATTGTATTATTTCTACTCCTCTTAATTTAGGTACCGACATCTTTCCGGTTGCAATATTAATATGGACTCGTTAGAATAGCAAAAAAATACGCGTTTTTAGGGTTTTTATTACTAGGCCGTCTGTTCGTCCGTCCGCCATAACTTTAAAAGGGTCTATTGAACCGCGAACATACAAACAGTCGCTTGAAATTTTCACAGAATATGTTATTAAGTATGGCAGACCTAATCACAAATAATAAAAAAGTACTTGTTTTTTACATTTCTTGTTTTTGCTCTATCGTAAATACGGTAATACAAGCGTCAGACTTGGTGTAATCATAATGCAAACTCTATAATTATTGTCCTGACTAATATTATAAATCTCTCTGTATGGGTGTTTGTCGCGGTAGGACGGCAGGACGGATCGACCTGATTTTTCCATAGATGTAGCTTAAGGAACTAGGTCAGGCTGCTTTTTTTTTGTAGGTTTTTTTTTTTGGATTTATAGCCGCCGACGCTGCGTGGCCATAAGCGATATCGCGCAGCGCAACGATTCGTGGTCGCGCAGCGTCGATAGCTGAACCTAACGACCATCACAACACAATAAGGACTTCACGGCTCGAGTCCTGGATACCGAACTGAATGAAGGAAATTAGAATTTTTTGCTAACTTTGGTTCGGAACCCTCGTTGCGCGAGTCCCACTTAGCCGGTTTTTTAAATTTAGCTAAATTTAACAAGTGCTACGTATTTTAGTCATGTTTGATGAGGTAAACTCACGCTTTAATAAAAGTTATTTTCGGCGACTGTAAAAATATACCACAATTAGGTAATAATCACATGTTTACCTACTGAATTACGAACGTGTATCATTGTACAGTACACATATGACGTTTGTTTGTATGTCTTCGAAAATAAGACCAAGTTAAGAAGGCATTTTGATGATTCAGGTTACTCACATGATTTTTATTGATTGTAAATACAATCGCCCTCCTGACGTTACGGCTCAATTTGAAAAGCTGATTAATAATCCCAATAATAACTGGTTATATTATTTTTAAATTACCGAAAACCTCTAACAGGCTGCTTCCCTACATTATACAACTTTTGTTCCACGACTTTTCAGAAAATACATTTTTTTTTAAAGTATGTGGGCTTTTTATACCTCCGTTTTTTTTGGTCAAGTTTTTTAAAGCTTTCAGCGTTGTTTCTTGTTTGAAGGCGCATTATGTTATTCTCGTTTACGAGTTTTTTTTTTTTTTGATAAATTTGTTTGGGTATGGTATTTATTTGAAATTGAAAACCAATTCCTTTTATGTAATGTAGCAGCAAATGTTGCCATGTTGGTATTTTCTGTTTCTAAGACATTCACAAGATAACGTAATTGATGTGGGCGAAATCCTTAGATCCTAACTAACAACATACACTCATAAAATCATGCTGCGAAAATTAGATGAAGTCAACAGTACGATGTACCTACGTTTCTTCAAGATGCACAGAGTAGGAACAATGTTACTGTTAATAGATTTCAATGTTTTGAATGATGGGATAGTTAAGAGGATAGTCCTTCCGTGAGGTTTTGGCGCATTCGATATTTGAAGTTGTATAGCTGTCGCTCTGTTTCTCGTGCGTACGATAGAGAGAATTAGTGAAATTTCCTATTTTTTTTGATAAAATTATCGTTTCGGGGGAAGTCTGTTATCACCCCCTAAATCTTAACAAAATCTTTTGTTTTTGGTGTTCAACAATTACTTTTACGCTAAAAAAATTTCACTTTATGTGCCCATAACAAAGAGGATATAGCAAAAAAAAAAAACGTACAAGCATATCTTTCCATGGTGTAGATAACATATAAACAAATCTTTGAAATCGGATAACGTTTAGGGGTGGGTATCAGACTACGCTTTGTGTATGGACGAGACGGCGGTATACTCTATTCTTAATTAAGAAATAATAAATGTATTTTATAAAATAACTAGTTATATATATATATATATATATAGATATATAACTAGTTATCGTTCGCGAGGATATAAAAACGTATCCTATGTCCGTCTTTGTGATATACAGTATCTCCTTATCAAATTTTATCAATATACGTTCAGCCGTTTGACCGTGATAACGCGACAAACATTCAGACAGAGAGACAAAGCTACTTCCTATAGTTCGCTAGATGGCGTTGATCAATTTTTGTGCATTTTTTGACGTTCTGTATGGACTGACAGTTGTATTGTAGGGAGTTCTGAATCGCGCAAGCGAAGTTTATTCCCCGAGAATAACTTATTAATTTTTATACCCCGAAGCTTTTTCGGCCCTGATACGACTGCGGCTATATTTCTACGAATAATAATATTAGTTAGGGTTTCCATCTCTTCATATCTCATATTGTTCTGTACTCAAAGGTAAACACGAAGATTAATGTTTTCCATTTGTCTTACCATTCCAGCTGCGTGGTTTCAGATTGAACCTAGATATTTTTGTTTGAAACAAATTGTTAAGCGTGTGTCGTGTCAATGCTTGCTGTTGAGTTCCGTAGCTTTGTTACAAATAATCAAGAAAATCAATTAAAAATCACACTAATATTATAAATATTGTTTGTGTGTAAGTAGGTAAATATGTAAGTGTGTTTGTTCCCGTTAATATCTGTAACGGCTAAACGGATTTGAATAAAATTTGCTATGGAGGTAGCCTACTCCCCGGATTAACATTACTTATTATCCCGGAAAAATATTCGGTTTCTGTAGGACAGCAGACGAAACCGCGGGACGCAGCTAGTAAAGTATAAAAATCGGGAAAAAATAAGGCCTAACATATAGTGGGTATAATTATATACCATTTCTTTGTGGTCTAGTCCTTATGGTCTGCGAATAAAATTCGCGTGTGACACAGACTATCTCGACGATACTATAAGGGTTCCATAATTAGGTATAAGCTTTAACCCTTATGATATACACATGTCCTGAATTAACAAAAGAATCTAATTTTATCAAAAGAGTTAAGCTATCCAGCGCGAAACCGTCTAGAAAGACTAATCAAGAAGGAACCCTTACAAGTGTTATTTATTTTCATGTGACTTTCAGCAAAGTCGCTTAGTCTTGTGATCTTTATCTTACGAATCTTTGGAGTAAGGAACTCTTTATTACAAAAGGCATTTATTGCCAGCAAAAACATGTAGCAGTTTCGTTTATTGAATTGAGTAGAATCTACGACGACGGTCAATTTGGTAATCATTGGTGACCTACTGGATCTGGAGGTGCAAAATTACTAAATGAATTTTTAATGATCTGCTTCATCTGCATAGAATTGCATTACGCCGTCTCACCTTGAGAATTTAGAACGGTCTAGTTCTAGATGGTTTGTTTTTAGCTTTCGTTACGTGTCTTAAATAACCAATCTGTAGTCTTTTCGCTGAAACGTCGCGTCCTGTACAATAGGAATAAGGATCAATTGTTTGTATTTAAATTAATATTTTGAATAGAAAAGTATTCTCAACAATATTTTTTATACATATAACCTGAATATGATCAATTGTTTGTATTTAAATTAATATTTTGAATAGAAAAGTATTCTCAACAATTTTTTTTAAACATATAACCTGAATATTTAGATTAAAATATTACAATTTTGAAAACACATTAAAAATGGACCAGCACCGCTCTTTTTTCGATTTTAACTTTATATTTGAAAAAATTAATATTTTGAAAAGAGAAGTATTAACAATTTTAACGATAACCTGAATATTTTGAAAAGAAAAAAAAAACACACACAAATTACACAGTTGCATTTTGAAAATGAGCTTCCGTAAAGTTACGCCTGAATCAATCAAATACTTTCGTTACATGTTAGAATAGTTTTTATAGATACTTATAAGCTTTGCTTTAAGGTTTTGTTTTAAGCTTTGTTTTTTTGTACCAAACTGATAAAATTTCATATATATAGATTTCTACGTCAATGCACCTTTTAGATCTACACTCATTGCAGCGATATGGTTAATTTTTATTGCTATTACACATTGTAACCTTCGTTGCAATCCTTTTGTCTTTATTATTATTGCTTTAGAATCTTTTATTGTTTGCAATTCTTAAGAGATGAACGTTGGTAACATTGTCTTTATCCTTAGTATCATTTATTCGTAATCTATCGGTAAAAGTTTATCCCTCCGACCCAAGAGCATGAATCGATTAAGCTGTTTTCCTTAAAGGTCCATTTACCCCAGGAGATTTTAACAACGTAAACATTGGCTACGTTGAACGCCTTTCAGGAATCTCTGCTATTTTCGCTCTTAAAAGTTACTTGCTTTTCGAGCTTTCCCTAATGGACTTAAAAAAAAGTACATTCTCTTTGTTGGTAGTTGGTATAATTTTAGAACATGTGAACAACAACTTGTACAAAATTTTGTTTCAGTTCTGCTTCATCTTTTAATCCGCTTGGCAATAAATTTAGTTGTAATGACTTTTTTATTTTCAGTATTACCTAATACATAACTATAGAGAAATGATACGCAAGAGTCTGCGAATTGTGGCCGATAATAAGCTACAGGAAACTGTCTTGGAATTTCTTGATTTATGATTCCCTTTGGAGTATTAATCTTATAGAACAGTCTTCCTGGTCCAGCAAGAGTAGTTTCTTTACCAAGCGAACGAACGGCGCTTAAATAGCCCCGAAATATAAATAAAAACGCCAAGCTAATGAACGTTAAAACAACACCACTACATCAGCCGTACGTGTTTGTTTGCCTTATGATAAGTGATGTCTTAAAGCCGACTAGCAACGCAATTTACTGATTTGTTGGATTAAGGAGCTTTACTGAAGAGATTATGTAGAATCTTATTGTTATAACACACTTTGCGTTATGTCAGTATTTTCCTAAAAGTGATTTATTACGAGTATGCTTGATTGAAGCCGGAATTCCCTTTGCGTCTAATTTTATTTAGCCCCTTTAATAACTCCTTAATTCTATTTTGATTTCATGACAATAAACCTTTTTGGGCAGTATTAATGCCAGTAGAATCTATATCCTAACTAATATTATAATTCAGAGGATTATAGCCATAGTCGTATCGGGACCATTAAAGCTTCGAGGTATAAAAATTTATATGTTGGTCTCGAAGAAAAAAACTTCGCTTGCGCGATTCAGAACTCCCTACATTACAACTGTCCATACAAAACGTCAAAAAATGCACGATAATGGATCCACGATCTAGCGAACTATAGGATGTAACTTTGTCTCTCTGTCTGAATGTTTGTAGCGTTATCACGGCAAAACGGCTGAACGGATCATGATACAATTTGATAAGGAGTTACTTATAATTACTGATAAATTAGTTGTATATCACTAAGACGGATGTAGGATACTTTTTTTAAGTCCACGCGAACGAAATCGTAACAACTACTATTTTACATAATTCTTGTCGATTATATTGAAATTCTTAGATAAATTACAGTAGTAGTCGGCAGTCGGCCCCGCCCGTCCCTTATCAGTCAATATAACGTTTCAGTTGATCGCTCATGACGCCACCACAGGAAGCCGACTATTCGTTACAAACTATTCAAGTATGAATTTGTTTATATCGAATGCGTTCATCGGTCCCCTAAACACATCCGCTTTAACGTGCGTACTCGCGTCGCCCCTAAACATGCAGGTACTTGTCCAATGCTGAGATCAAAGAACACTCGAGTATGTTGAAGGGGCTCGCAGTGTTCGCTGTGATTTGATAGCTCTTTTAGAGAGCGCTGCGTTGTTTCTTTGCGTCCGAGACATCTAAGGTTACGGTTTTTTACGGTTAACAGAATCCCAAACTGATTGTTACTTTTGAGTTATGTTTTATGTACTTTTCTCTAATCATATATTTAGAGCAAGCAATAAAACGTTGATTTGGGACTTAATTTGAAGTGATTTGGTAACTTTTCTCTAAAAACGTTCTTCGGCCCATTTTCGTTACTTTGTGCCGCTGGTAGCTTGTTGCTCAGGCCAATAAGAAGTTGCACTAAGTAATTGTTTTTTTTTTTAATGTTTGATTTGTTTACCTCAACCTCAACCTTTGTTAGTTTATTAGTTGTAGTTGAATATTTTTATTGTATCGTGCATTACGTTCACATTGCGTGTGTATACAAATCATGATTGTTTACAAGTTTAACTACATGTCGTGATTACATGTTCGCTTGGGCTTTGCTATTGTTTACTTGTCGTTATAGAGTGATTATTAATTGACCGTTAATATTATTTATTGCCATCTATTACAGTTAAAGTTTTAATGACGCTTATTTATGTTTATGCTAGATGTAACTAAGCCGTTAATTTCATGTTTATCGCACTAATATTAGAAATGTGTAAGTAGGTAACTATGTAAGTGTGTTTGTTCGCGTTCAACTCTGTAACGGCTGAACGGGTATGGATGAAATTGGGTATGGAGGTAGCTTACTATAGGATAAAACATAGGCTGCTTTTCATCCTGAAAATTTTAACTGTTCCTGTGGAATAGCGGGTGAAACCGCGGGCCGCAGCTAGTAGTTTTATATTAATACAATTTTATCTGTATTTAAAGAGTACATTATAATATTATAATTTTGTGCCTAACCCACAAACCGGAA
This sequence comes from Apocheima hispidaria, assembly GCA_947579745.1. Classification (NCBI taxonomy): domain Eukaryota; kingdom Metazoa; phylum Arthropoda; class Insecta; order Lepidoptera; family Geometridae; genus Apocheima; species Apocheima hispidaria. The sequence continues at coordinate 4,070,903 of OX388157.1, read as the reverse complement.
GACGCAGCGTAGGTGGGCCTACATGTGGATCGATGACATTGTGAATGTCGCTGGAAACTGGAGGATGCAAATGGCGAATTATGGTTCAGTGTGGCCCTCTAATGGGGAGGCCTATGTTCAGCAGTGGACGTCTTACGGCTGATGATACTGATTACCTATCTAGTTGACATTGATAAGTACCCATATTTGAGAATAAATCAATTGAATTGAGTAAGAAATGCATTGATGAGGAAATCTATAGCAAGACTATAATAGAATCGAGAATTGGGCAGTTTTGCCAGATAACAACTCAAATGTATGTATGTATGTGAGCTTTTATTAAATGTTTGTTCTTATTATTTGACGTGCCATTGTATACAAACATGATCTATTTTAACTCACCGAAGGTCGAGAAATAAGTCACAGTTCCAAATCATTTGGCTACATAGTAATCACTGCGATATTTTTATACACGTGTATGCGGAGCAAAGGTTACCCTCTCTAGATTCCGCACTTAGGACGACCAAAGCGCATCGGTCAAAAAACCCACTCTCACTAGTTGCAAGGCGCGAATAGTCGTATACTTGAGACAGTAGAAGATAATTGGTTTCAGTCGCCGCTCTTTATTCTAACTTTGGTATTTTTTTGTTGGAACAAAAAGCTCGTAATGCGTTATCGGTATAATCTGTAGCGTAGAGTTAAGTTTGTTCATAATATACTACCGAATACCTAAAAAGTAGCACACATAATTACGAAACGAGACGTCCTATCGCTATCGCTAAGTTAAGCTTAACACTTAGTTCACAATGTTCACATTAAAAAAAAACATAATAACGCTTACAATCACTACGATCCATGTCATTAGGTTTCAGGTTTCTTTGCCTCTTCAACTATGGATATCATCCAAGGTACTCAGTATTCGAAATAACAACCCAGACTATCCATATAGTGTAGTTCCAACTCTATCTGCTTTACTAGTCCTAATATGAATATCAGTTTCTTATTTTATGGAGTAATTACGTCACAACCTCTATAATCAGTTGCATATATTGTTATGGTGCTCATTTGATTATACTATTACATTACAATGGAATATCACTGAAGCATTAAACCATACCATTTTGGGAACACGCCTTAGAGCCAAATACGAGTAATTGATTCAATATATTGTAATTATAGATGTGGTAGCAATTGATGTTTAAATGATTAATAAGGATTGAAGCATATTGATGATTCAAGATTTCTTGAAAGAAAGCTCAGTTTATATCGGAGAATCAAATTCAACAATTTTTTAGTACCTACATGTCCTACGTGTAAAGTGGGTAATCCCCGAAATAATATTTACTTTTGTAATAATTCGAGATTTACGCAGCGAGCCTAGGTAATCCTAAGATTCCTAGCTTTACTCTTAACATAAAATAAACATACAGGAAAACAATTAAGATAATATTATAAAAATCGTCAATTAACTTAATGCAAATTGCTTGAGAATCAGAGCTGCATCTGATAAACCAATACAATACAGCAATAATTAAACGTCTCTATGCTAATGACGATTATCTTAGACAGTTAATCACAGAGGAAGTACTGAGTCGTGGGTGTAACGCGACCTTCGATGCATGAATCAGTCGATACAAGCTCCATTAAACTTGCCTCGGGCCTTACATGGCATCGACTATCGATACTATACCGCCTAGGCGAAGTTATCCACTGTTTCAGTTGTTCTAATTAAGGCGAGGACTGATCGTGATTTGAAATGAGTACTGTCCCGCTCAAAGTCTAAGGTATAAAGTTGAAAATCGCATATCATACTTGATCAGAAAACTGTAAATTGTAGTTTTTCATTGTTTTTTGCCGATTATCGGAAATATACAAATCAAATAAAAAAACTGCCTGGTTCGCCGTATAGACCACTAGCCTGGATATTTAATTTGTAAAAGAAAATTTGTAGTTACCGCTGAAAATTCAGAGCATTTGATTTCAGAAGGGTTTTTCAGGGGGTCATTTTGCGATTTTTTTTATTTTGTAACCAAGACAGATTTTCGAAATTTTATTCGGTTAAACGTAATTTCAGTTTTATTTTCTATCTGCAGTATTTTTTGCACCTGATTAAGTAATCTCGTCATTTAGAACAAAGCGCTGAGAAATACTACTTTTTGTTGTTTTGCGATTGGACCTCGCCTTAAGAAGCTGTCCATAAAAGATCTCCGGTTGGTCTATCTAGATCGACGCTCTTTATTTTACCTTATTCTGCCACGTGCTGTTCGGTAGCTTCTTTCAAGTGCAGATTTTTTTTATGCGACGCATATTAATTATAGCCAATTATGACACTGACCATACTTACAGTTAATTTCCTGGGGCGTGTTATGAACATGACTCTTTTTGTAATGTATTTATTAAGCAGGAACAACACCATTACCTCGTAACCCTAAACGTAATGAGGGCTACCGATATGCCTACTTATTGTGTTCGAAACGATTGCTTCCGGAGTTTCACGGGGGTGCAACATCTATTATCTGCTGGTTGATTGATAGCCAACTCCCTCATCAGCCAGTGAAATACTTATTTGCGTTATTGGCCCTGCGACTCTGCCTGTACGGCAGCCAGACTCCTTTATTGGTTCTTTGACTCCGTTCTATTCCTAGCTCTCTTAGACTATATTAAACTCTACGCAGCCGTATTAGCGAAATTTTGATGGAGCTCCTATAAATTCTAAATCAATATAGGAAGGAAAATGTTAGTAATGTATTAAAATTGTCTGAATATTGGAGCACTGTTATTACAACATAATATGCGGGTATGCCGAGCCACTCGACCGCACAGGCACAAGGTATTGTTTCCCTGCAACAAGACCGCGCGGAGCCTGGACGAACTGCCTTTTGTAGACCCGCTTCATTGTCTTCAACCTATTCAAATACTTTTGTAAGGCGTCTGTCGGTGGTTTTTTCTAACTTTTTTGAATTTCATGACGGTTCTGCTCGGTTTGTCAATTTCCCTTCTCTGTGGTTACAATGCGTCTTGACGTGTTCAATTCACAGCAATTGCTGCACAGCAGTTGTGCCCCTAATGTTACATTAATAGTGATTCCTGCCCACTTGAGAATGTTTTCTTCTTTATTGCCTTCAATTGTCTGTTGCTCAACTGTCGGTCAGTTACGTAAGCTCCTGTTAATGTCTTGTGTAGGGTTCGATGTACTTACTGACACCATTTTGATGACCCCATCACGTTGCCTCCCGAAACTTACGTAGGTGATTGTAAGTTAACACAAAATCACACGGTGGTGACTCACTTTAACTTTCATTTTATTTATATGAGTAAAACATTTGTAACCCATATACACATACAATTTAATTTTAAAGTTCTTAAAAAAAAGTGTAAAACACTCAATGACTGCGATTATGATTAGTCAAAACATATCTTTCGTTATTAACGCGGTCCGGAAATCACGTGACAGCAAAAATGTTTGGAGACTACGGATTCCGATTTTGATGTACTTTTGTATGTCGAATATCATTAAAATTTTTCAAACTCGCAATAATATTGTATTTTTTCAAAAAAATAATAGTGTATGTAAAATTATAAGCATTCATATTGGCCAATTTAAACGTACTCATTAATATCACCAAAATAGGACGAGCTGTTTCCATACAAATAAGACTAGCAGTTTTGGTACGTTTGTATGGAAATGACTCGTTGTCCGGAGCGCCATTAACAGTACGTACTCTTGTAATCGTAACTGTGCCATAACTTCTATTTAACAAAGCACATATTGCAATATCTTGGCCCCAGCCATTGGAATATACTGCGTTCATAACTTGCTTGCTCTTGAATTTATCGTTTCTTGATTTACGACTTATTCTATATTTTACTACTAATGCCCTTTGTAACGAGAGACTACTACACATTACTCCAATGACATTAATTTCAATTTATTGAGTTCATCGAACGTAGTTATTGGTATTACCAATAATAGTTCAGTCAATCTTTATTAAGTTTTGACACACTAGTAATATCAGTGAGAGTCTCCCAGAGTCGCTAATTTGAAATTAACAGCTCTAGCATAAGTTAGTAGCGTAGTTACCTTTTCGATATTATGATTCATACATTCTGCGGCGGTCGTGCCGTCAGTTGGTTTGCTCAAATTGCCCCCTTCTATCGTCGTACCGATTGTTTGGCCTGAATTGTTTACACCGGGTTAACGACTGTCCCTGACTCCTCGCCCGCCTCATCTTTGAGAAAGTTTATTAGTTTGTTGGCATCATTTATTTTGTTAAAGTCTTGTCATTACGATTCTTCTCTTCCATCAAATAGCTTCATCGGGTCGTATAATATTTGAAGTTCTTCGACAGTTACGATCTTGTTGAAAACATGGTCGCGTGCATAACTTCCTTAAAAGAAATGGAATAGCGTGACTATTTATTTACACAAGTGTTGAAGGAATGCAGCTGTGAAATTGTCGGTCTATTTATCTTTTTGACAATGCTACGGATATAAAAAGGAGTAAATATTGATAATTTATCATACGATGTATCTGCTCTTAACATACCTATATGTATGTTCGCCTATATGTATGTTGTTGATGTTCAAGTTATTGTAGAGCAATGGGATAGTCGTTTCCAAGTCAATGGAGCGCAAAGTCTGTGTAATATTGGACGCTGCAAACAAAGGATATAGTGTATCAGCGGTCAAAGAGTGTAGAAACATCACAAAACATCGAGTGTAAATAACTCTCAAACAAGTTGGTTATAATTTTCAAAAGTTTTTATCCACAAAAATAAAATGAATTTGTCGATGGCATTGAGAAACTCTTTGACAACGCCTCCATTAAAATACATAAGATGTTTAAATCCTTTGCATTGAACGTAAACTAGCTGATGATGATATTTAAATGGCAATATTCACTATAATATATTATTTCATGCATCAAAGGCTCTTAGGTGGTACAATTAAGTCAAATGCGATATGTTAGCGGGCCAGTGGAAGGACATCATGACAGAATATTTGACTTATTTTGAGGCAATCGCAGAAAAAAACCAGTATTTTTAAGTAGTTTGTGACATTTTATCATCTTTTTACATTGACATTTCTTTTAACTTAACATTCCATTATGTTTTCATTTTAATTAATTACTTTCATAATTGTATTTTACAACTTAAACACAACTTAACTTTTGACATTACTGTTTTGTTTTTATTTTTTCAACTTTAATTTAATGTGTTTTTATATTTGTTTTAATTTAAATGTTATACTATCATTAGTTGTAATTCGTGTTGTACGGTTCTAATTGAAATAAATAAATAAATTAAAAGCAGTCACATTCAGTTAAAACAAACAATAGAAAGAGCTAAAAGAACCATTATATATAAAAAAAAAACAAAAAAAGGTTTGTTACATTTCTTAAAAATGTATATTAATTAGTCTTTAGGAAGCAATAGTACTAATAGCAATAGTATTAATGTACGCTGTCTCTTTAAGTGAATCGATATTAAGTACCAAGTACAGGGCCCGTACCGTGAGGTGCTTATTGCGATGATTGTTAGGTTCAGTCGACGATGCTGCGCGACCACGTACCTTATTGGGACGCGATAAGGTGTATGGTCGCGTAGCGTCGTCGGCAGAGCCTAACAATGATCGCAATAAGCACCTCACGGTACGGGCCCAGGTCCTAAATAATTCTGAGAATAAAGTTATAAAGCGTAGCTAGTAGGTCATAACCAGCTAGACGTCATTTTACTGCTTGCTAAAATATATTTTAGTAAGCATGGGCTAGATACCCGTATCTTATCGTATGTTTGGACGCGATACCACTGAAGCAAATAGCTCTGACAAATTAATTTTAGAGCACACTTCATGCGTTTATTGATTAGTTTGTTGACTAGTAGTTCGCGCCGAACTGAGACCTTGCGACACCTATAACTTCATTAACTAGTTTCTTCTTTCTTATTTCATTTTTCCGATTTAGCTCATATTCTAACATTAAAAAAAAGTGTCGAAATGAATTACTTGCCTACAAAAAAATAATTATGATGGATGAATAAATATACAAATCACACAAACATACATACAAATGTAGCCTTGATCGCGTCCCCTATATCTAAGAGGCCTTCGCTTTGCTCGGTCCATTAGGTATAGATTTTGTGTTTTTCATGAATGTTATTTCTACAGTTAATGAAATCATCGAAGCATGAAAAATGATTTTGGCGAATATTTTGATGTAAATCAACGTTATTCAGTCTTGTTTACATTTCGTTTGTTTTTTTCAACTTTCATATCACTCATTATTTTTTTTTATTTTTTTTTTTATTTACAATATTGCTCCACGGACTCCGGGGTCCGTGCCATTTATCAAGTTTTACAAATATTTTATCAACTAAAACGGAATATAAATACTAAAGACTTTACAAAAGGAATATACCAACGAATATGCTAATAAAGAGCTAAGTGCTATTATAGATTTGCGTATATACTCCGAGCAGTCCAGCTCCCGCAAGCAGCACCCGTTCACGAGTTGACGCATGTGCCAGCCATCGCTCTCCTCAACCATATTGAAGGGAAGAGGGCGACCCGCCACACGACGCCGCCGCAAGAACTCATTACCACTCATTATTTCGATTTCAATTGATCTGGTGAAATCGATTCAAACATTTCTCATTATCATTAACCCAATCTCAAGTTAATGCTCAATCCAAGTAACTTGTAAGGCTCCCACGAACATCCCTATAGGCTTATAAATTCGTTCCCCTGCCACGCGCAATTTCCAAGATAAGCCCTCACTTGGTGGTCTTTTACGGCCTGCTGAGGCGACGATGTGAAGTTCAACCTTCCGGTTACACCCCGCGACGCTTCAGAATATAGGTCAGTCACATTACGTGACGTGACGTGCTCTAGCATTGCCCCAGGGCACAGGGGTGTTCATGGTTATGTACGGTTATGTAGTTGCCTTTAATTTTATCGGGCCGTATGTAAATTGACCGTTTAGTTCTCGGAAATGTGGAGTTAGCGTAATTGGCGGTCCATGACTACTGTAACCCGTTATTGTAATTTTGCGAACTAACCCTTTTGGGATTAGTTCGACCTTGGATTAACGCTAACAGACGGGGAAATATAAGTACGGCTGTAACTAAAGTTAAACATTGCTCTATACCACTCTGGTTACTTGGGGAATACAAAAATCTTAGTTCAAAAGCCTACGACTCCCGAGAGGCGGCTTTATCGGCCAATATTTGGCTTTATCGCATTATTGTTGTTTGTAGACGACGCTCATTCACAGACCGAGCTCGACCTTATCGAGTGTACAATATCCTAGAAGGGTCCTTTAGGGCTTCATTGTATTGCGAAGGTAGTATTTTTGCGGGAGTCGAAATAGGCATTCGAGAGGTAAATAATCGCCTTTGTTAGTCAATTACGCTGAACCAAACCGATTCCATTCGATGTCATTTCACGTCCGACGTTATTAATGATAGAGATATATTAAAACTAGTTTTTAATTTTAATATTATTTCGAGTGAGCTATAAATATACGCTTTCAAACGTCGGGTCTACTCAACCTGATTTTCCCGAGCAAAAACTAACAAGAACTACTCAATGACTAGCCTTGTGGCTCAGTGGGTGGACTTCCGCCTTCTGATCTATAGGTTGTGGGTTCGATTCCCACCCAGGACAAACATACGTGTGATGAACATGGATGTTTGTTCTTTGTCTGGGTGTTTCTATGTATGTATTTACAAAAAAAAAAAAAGTATTTATGTATTCTATCAGTTATTTGGTTCCCATAATACAAGCTTGCTTAGTTTGGGGCTAGATGGCGCTGTGTCAGAAACGTCCACCAATATTTATTTATTATTTATTTAAAATTGTTACTTGGTGTTGTTGTATGACGGAGTTGTTACAGTGGAATACTGCCAACTCCACCACGAACCTTGCATCGTGATACCGCTAACTCCATCACGATGGAGTTCTTCGTGGTGGCGGTATTCCACCGTGACATATTGATTTCTCAAGACTCATTCATTTTAGTTGGAATGCCACGTTGTACCCTTACTTGACCTTACATAATAAATCTTTATTTTTATTACAAGCTTATTTTTAACTTGCATTGTTTGTATGAATGTATGCTAAGGTCAAATTTTGCAACTCAACTTTAGACCAGTTAGTTCTCCTTGTTCAATCGAGTTGAAATTTTGCTTGCCTGTCAAGTTCCGATGACAATACAAAGTTATGTGACCGAGCCGATCTGATGATGGAGACGGAAGGTGGAAAACTAAAAGTAGATTGATGGAGTTTGGACTCATTTTGATCAGCTTACAGTAGCAATAACAGATTTTACAGAAGCTAGTCAAGAAAAATATGTTTTTCCACAAAAAATTGTTAAGGGCTCAACTCAGTGACTAATTTTCACAGAACTTTGTATCGCTAGAACTTGAAAAAAATAATTAAGACACCTTTTTTGTTTTATTTTATTCAGTGTATTGTAGTGGTAGTATTCTTTTGCAGAGTCCGCCTTGTGAAGTACCACACCTTTGCCAGTTATTCATCCGCCGAACAGTAGTGTGAAAACATTACTGTGGCATTGTTTTCAGCGTAATTACTGAGCATAGTGTTTTGAACAGCTGGATACTGATAAGCAATAACATGTCAACACGCAAAAAAAATTTTTTTTGTTAATGATACGGAACGCTTAAGGTTGCCTGGAGGAGATCGCTTTAAGCGTTAAGGCCGCCAGTTGTTACACTAGTTTTAAGTTGTTTATTTTTGGTCATTTGTATGTTATTTCTGGTGTGAACAATAAAGAGTTATCTATCTAACGCTTCTTTGTCAGCCAAAGAAGCGTTCTGTATCATTAACAAAAAAATATTTTTGTTCCTTTTTGACATGTTATTGCTTATCAGTATCCAGCTATAGTTCAAAATTATGGGTGATATTGAATTGTTATGAGCAAGCGTTGGCGCTTACGCTTACCGTCAGGCGAGCGACTTGCTCGTCTCGTTACTAAGTATCTTAAAAAGTATTCAAGGCCAAGCCCTAAATAAAAAAAGAGGTTTTCTTCACTTATTTTCAATTAACCGATTGTCCTTGGGTATGCGGAACTAGTAGTAAAAAAATAAATAAAACAATGTATTTTGTATTAATGTAACTTTTGAAGTTCTTGTGGTGCAAATTTAATTGCCTTTGATAATGAAATTGCCCAATAAAAGTAACATTACTAAAGCATAATTTCTATCTTTTCAACTTTTCCCAATCTGACTAAGGGCTGATTTTTCCAACGTCAGATAACTGAGCAATAATATTATGGCGGTTTGACAGTTTTTGTATAGAAAATATGTATATATTATCTGTATATTATTATCGACGTATTATCTGAAGTTGAAAAAATCTGCCCAGAATAGAGTATACCGCCGTCTTGTCCATACAAAAACTGACACTGGGTAGACTGACACTCACCCCTAAAAATTACCCGATGTCGATGTTTTTTTTAATATGCTATCTACACCATGGAAAACGATGCTTGTATCTTTTTTTTTTTTAAATTTCGCTGTACCTTCTTTGTTATAGGTTATTGTTTTTCTTCGTCGAAAATACGACGAAGAAAAGTAAACTATCTCCTTTTTAGACATAAATTATGTAGATTAAAAATCTTATTTATATATATATATATATATATATGTTTTTTTGGTCCTATCGTCTGGTATAGCATACAGAGAAAACATGATAACTTGACATTTTCTCGATAAAATAAAAACATTCAATCCTCGATTTAAACACATTTTTCGCCGGCGCTCGGAACTACTAGTGTATATTCAAGTTATTATACGAGTGAGGCAATAATAATATCTAGGATAGCATCGAACTGAATTTTGATTGATTTCCTGGTTTAGACGTAATTAGCATTTTTTTTTTACTAGCGTGCGAAACTGTATACCGCTTTCTTTTTCTCAAAATAACCTCTTAAGTGCACACGAAGTCTCATGAGTCAACCGACACTTTTCTCATACAACTTAATTCTCTTCAAAGATATCTTGTCGAATACCTTAACTTCCTGAACCAACAAAACCACTTGGATTAAATCCGCAATCTAGGAAAGTTTCCGCCGCAGGTAGCTCGTAGCTGGATAGTAGGGACGTTCGTCTACAAGACTACAGAAGGTTGCGACTCTAGCAGCTTCGCGACTGTCGTCATGCGCTATCGCTGAATGTCCGATACTTGGATGTCGATGTTGCTTTGTGTACGAACGGCCGCTTTGTGTACTTCTGATACCAACGACCGATAAGCCCGCTGCCGTTGAAAGCAGCGCTGACCGCACCGACCCTCGTCAACTTTGACACAGAAGTTGGACTCCGTAATGGAAGTAATGTTGGCTTGCGAATTGAAACCAAGGGGCTTGCTGTTGAAGTCTATTAATAAACTACACTGGTTCTGTGGGAACCGGCCGAGCTGGAACTAAGTTAATAAAATATGAATGATAGTTTACCTTCTGAACCTGAAATAAACAATAGTAAAGATAATTTTAACACAATATAACACAGTGATAAGTCCTTATTCTGCGATCTCCAAACAAAAATAATTTCAAATTAAGAAAATGTTTTTGACGTGTCATCATCATAGGCAGATCATTCAGCCAACAGCGGAGCATAAGCCTGCCTGTTTCTTAAATTTTGACATTAGACGTCTATAAGGTTGTGAATTTTTTGATGTCGACTTTGCGCTACAAAACTACAATACTTCTTGTGTTGTTATTGCTATGACCGAATTATGAAGTAGATATGCCCGTTTTTACCAACGAACCCCTAACTTTAAGGGGTAACTTGTTGTGTTTAAGGGTTAATTTGCTTTATATTGAGGGATCCCTTAAGAGCTTAGTTGATCCCTTAAAAGTAAGGTTTCGTTGATGAAAACGGGCATTAGATTCGCAACTTCGTACTCACTTAAATACGTCGAAATACACCCCGGTATAGTGATAAACGAAACTAAAAACCATATCAATCAAAGAGACGAAAGTGTTCCATCCCCTAATAACACTTTAAAAAATTTCAAGTATACTAATATGCATAATCCATACCTAATGAGATCCGCCTGGATCCACTATCCTTGTCTGACGCATGTCTTACCCTCTTCACTTCTCACTTGGCTGACTCCGGGATGAATATTGATGACAAGTCTCTTGTGTGACCCTTGGTTGACGACTTGGCGACTTTTGTGGTATGCTTTTTATCAGATGGAGTTACATAAGCGTCTTGTTTGTGTTTTCTGGGGAGCTGGGAACATACCACAAACTCTTAAGGTGCAACGTGTCGCTCAGCGCGCCAAATTCAAATTTTGTTATGTGTCAATTACAGCTAATCTCATTGTGGGTTCCAGAAAACTAATTTTGCGCTAACCAAAACACCAACCAAAAAATCAAGGTGAACGCTATTCCAAAATCCAAGATAAAAATTAGCTTATTGACATTTTTAGCGTAACCAATGTTATCTAGGTGATAATATTAGCCGTAATTTATTAATGCAGCCTATATACTAGTCGCTCATCGGCAAGTGAACGCCCGAAAAGGGCTTATAATAATCATCATTATGAACAACTTTTACTATGGGACTAACCCTGAAATCGAGAGAAAAAATCTGCTGTTCCATACATTTTGTCGAGTGTCATTGACATTTTCCTTTGGAACAGCTGTTTTTTTTTTCGACTTCAATTTTGGTACCATAGTAAAAGTTGTTCATAATGATGAGTACTATAAGCCCTATTCGGGCGGTCACTTGCCCATAAGGCGACATTGTATTAACGCAAAAATAGTTTCAGTAAATCTACGTCGAGTAATTAATAATAATAATAATAACCATTTATTTCCAAATTAAGCGGTAATTGTCAAAAAAAGCCAAAAGAATAAATACATTTGGCGAGCTGAGCGTAACTTTTCACCTTAAAGCGTTCTTATTTTAATCTTACAATGCTCTTGGTCTAATTGTTCAGCCAAAGCTTGACGAAGTTCAATGTCAGATTAAAATAGTAGTGCTATAAGATATTGTGATGTGATAATTCTACAGAGCTGGGTTTTGTCAGATTAGCCCATTTAGATTGAAAGTCACCGGTATAGCTCTCAGAGTTTGCAAGCTGAAGTGGCAATGGGCAGGCCACATCAATCGAAAAACCGATAACCGATGAGGAAGAAAGGTTCTTGAGTGGCGACCACGAACTGAAAGACGAAGCGTAGGCAGGCCTCCCACTAGGTCGACCGACGACATTGTGAATGTCGTGGGCAACCGGAGGATGCAAGTGGCACATTATCGGTTAGTGTGGCGTCGGCAGGCCTATTTTCAGCAGTGGACGTCTTCTAGTTGATAATGATCAAATAATTTTGTGTTGCCAATTATCACGAACATCGAACGAATACTGTATACTTAATAATACGAACGCGCGCTGCTTTTCGCGTCCTAGTGTGGACGCGAATAGTAATGGAAAATATTAGTATATTTTGATATGTGACCAAAAATTGAAAAGCGGGAGTTTCGTATTTGCCTATTCGACTTATTCGTGCAAAAAAGGCAAATATAGACAGAGAAGTAAAAAACAATAAACAAAAACGACGCTGTAAAGAGGTTCACATCGTGGTGCCCTAAACGTTGCCTAAAACGGTTGGAGTAAAAGTAATATAGTTTTCATAGTGGGATCCAAGAGCTAAGGGATTGTTAAGAGTTTATACGCACAATTTTAGGCTGACGTCGCTTACTCTCTTGAGAATTTTCCTATATTCATATTTCTCCGTGGGAGCCATGTTTATGTCGCAAATATTTTGGTTATTTATAAGATGGCGGATAAGCTGACAAGGCCGTCGGTCATGCGAGTCGCTTCCGCCACCCGACACCCCAGCTACCATTAAGATGCAACACTATCCGTGTTTGTGGTTAACGTATTGGGTATCTGTCCTCGTGGAAGATTTTTTGTTATTATGTCTGGTTTTGGTGACTAATGTTTGTGATTATTGTATTTTGCTTGGGAACTTGGCGCTTGTAGCTAATTTCCGAAATATGTAGATCTCAACAATATGATTATATGATAAAAGTTCTAATTTTTATTTTGTTAACCGTGAAAGTTCCAAACGGACATGACAGTTCCAACTGTAGCAATTTCGCTATTTTGAGATAGAAGCTGTAGAATCAATGAATATTGCAGAGAAATATAGTTTGTTTAATCTCACCAATTTCGAACAACGTCGCTCTTAGTGCTCTGCATAAGAATGACGCAACCTTCTTGAATCGGCAGTATATGGTAATGGTCCAGCCTTAAGGGCTGGATTCCCTGATTCTCGCCATCTCGTTCTCAGTTGTTTCAACATTTTGAATCTATAAATAAAGGGAAATAAAAAATATTATATCTTCGGAATGCCAATGTTTTATAGAAAGGGGTTTGAACATTTTTGTATGGAAGCTGGCATACCATCCATCCACTTTTTTCATTTCCTATGTTTTTCGCTTGATAAAAAGAGTATAAATAGGTACAGAGCACTTAAGTTTAATACGTAACATGGTGCCCTAAAGTCTCAAGTTCTCAAAATATTTGGTGGTTAAGACTTCACTGTTATCATATTGCGATTTTTACCTTCAAATATCTCGGGAACGTGGCACTTTAGGACACTATGACACAGAACATCTTTTGTTTGTTGAAGTGTCTTCTAACCATATATACTACTTCCATCTTGCGCGGAAGCCTTAAAAAATGGCGGTGGGTGCACAAATGTGCTATCCCCTTTTCATGTTATTATTTTTAACAAAGGAGAAAAAAATATCTAGATAAAAAAGAATCAATCATGCCACAAAAATTTAAAAATTGGTTTCGGATACTATATCTATTTCTAATAAAAAATACTCTGATTGATATAAAATACTTGCATACAATTATGTCTGCACGATAGAGATAAATTAAACACTACCTAGTTTACATCCACAAACACTCTTAAGGCCTATTATGGCATACTGGCGATAACTATACTACTGGCATTTATAGCTATACTGGCTGTGGTTATTATTTTCCAGGCTCATTCACGATGTATGCTCTAATAACAGCGGAGTAGACCAGGGACGGCTATGCTAATATTACCACACTCCGCCGAGGTTTAATACACACTAAGGAAAGGCAGAACTTGCGTTTATTTAGCGGTCTAAAAACACTACATCTAGCCGTAATTGTTATATATTTTTTTTATATTTTTATTTATTAATAGACCAACAGCACAAAATCATAATATTGAAATAATCTTAAACAAAAATATAGTACAGCCAATAAAAGGTCTAAACATATAACTTAAGTAGGTAGAAACAAATCGTATTATTATTATGCGTATATATAGGTACTATAAAGAAATAAACTAAATGATGTTTTACAAATAGTATAAGTGTATATATATATGTAAAATAAAAAATAATAATTATATAATAACATAAATATATAATATTATAACAGTAAGGATATCAAGCAACGAAAGCTGTTGTTACGTAATTCTACTATCGATATATGTTGCAGTATGAATCCAAAAAAGAGTGGTCTAGAAATCGGGAAGCTTCCATAAATCTACATATTTGTTTCTTTTTCTAGATTAATAATGCATCCTAATCACATTGCATTCAGTCTGTAGCGAGATACTCGAGAATCAAGGTACTATGTCTAAAGGACCGTTACTTCGACTTCCTGATATGTTGAATTTTCAATAATGTTAATACTTATAAGCAATGCAAGCTTAAAAAATTCACAATGTCGGGGTAGTTCTGATATATGTTTTAGCGTATTTTGATGAGTTATCTGGCATATGTTTTAAGTTCTCTGTCAAGCGACATGTCTCTACCAAGAGTCCCTACTGCTTGGGTTGTACCAACAACGCCTTGCTTCGTTCTACAATAAAACACTTAAGTTATGTGGTGTGTAGTGACCTCAACGTATAGTTTCCGAGTCGCATTCGTGATTGTGGTGTTACTTTATGAGTCACGTTGACGTTACGATCGTTAACTACTGCAGCTGAAGTTGACTTTAAACTTGCGAGACTAAGGCGTGAGTCCACAGAAGAAAGTAACCTGGGTACTATTAGTCAGCTGAACTGTAAAGCTATACGCTGGTTTCCTACATTCGTAGGCGAGAAACTGCCGCCATTAATGTTAACAGGTCTATAAGTTAGCGCAAGCAACGATCACGATGACAAGCCTAATGTAAGCGAGTAAAAGGGCAAGCCACATAGTCACGATCCCTAGATATCTCAAAGTGTCGCAAATTGCCAATTGCTTCGCGTTAATTTACTTTGCTAAGATTTTCCCCTCACGAAATTGCAATCCCGTTTGACAAATCACGGGATGCGAGTCGTGGGGAAAATAGTGATCGATCGTCAGTTACGATAAAGAGTTTCACTGCCGGAAACCGGGGAAGGTGAAAACAAGGAAACGACCCCATATCTAATTGCATCTGGAGGAAACAACGGAGTCGGTATCGGCACACGAACGTGCCCTGTGCGTTCATTGTTCTCGGCTACACATTGCATACTACCGACCTCACCAGCGCTCGCACTACCATCCAATCTGTGCAAAATTTAGCGCACCTTATTTACGAGCCACGTGAGGTCAGTTTGCAACGTCACACATAAACCGGTCACACTGTACTCGTAAAATAAGAACTGAAGTTATCGCAGCGGCAAACCGCACGTGCTCAGCCCCGACTTTTCTCTAATCCCACGATAATCCAACCCGGATAAAACCGATAACCATTGTTATGCTAAGGTATTGGTGCTGCATTCATGGGATATTTGCACGAATTATCGCCCGTGTGAACACTGGCTACTATTTCAATAATGTAATCTGATAATCGTGAGTTATCGCGCGCCAGTGCCCGTTAGGACCGGTCGAGTGCTCTTCTCTGCCCGAGTCTAGTCCTCGCAATGTTCGGTATGTGACAGAACTGGTAGAGTGGCAAAGAAATATCTGTAAAAATTGCTTTAACGTTCGCGTGTGGAATGCTCAACCGCGTCTCAATTAAAGCGGCCGCCCCGACGCGCCCGCGGCACCGGTTGTCGCCTTTACTTTGCCTGTCTCTTCGTAAAACGAGCTATAGAAATTCCCTCTCTGCACCGCAGCAGCTGCATGTGAATGTTTGAGACAAAAGTTAAAGCTTGTAGTTTATTCCGGATTGCATTCGCAGTCTCGCCTTTCAATGTTTATAGAAGAGAGAAGAAAATACAAAGCTCTGTGTTTCAGTTGTTGTGGCGAGCTTCGGTGGCTTAGTTTACGCAAATTGATGCTGTGTAGTTTGTCCTTAGAATAGTACTTGCGATTGACCGTACAACTTTCCTTTTTTTTTCTTTTTAAAAGATGGTGGAAATAATAGGAACTTTTTAGAAAAAAAAATCTCCAATGTGAACTTAAAATTCAAGGGATCATAAAATTACTACACTCAATAGCACCAAAACTCACAAATTTTTTCGTAAGCGTGGACATAAGCTATTTAATTTGGTCAAGAAAGTTGTCCCATTCTTTGTACCAGCAGATGGTCTCTCGATTTCGAGATGCAAGAAACAGTGAAGAATGTAGCGAATGTATAATTAATTTGCACGGGGTGTAAGTTTAATTCGATAATTTGCAACCGCATTTTGACTTAATTTTCCGCATAATTTGACTGAATAATGTGATGTTTTGACTAACCTCATTAAAAGTTTTAATGCTGTATTATAGGAATCGTGTGGAACTCGACTAGCAATCAGGCCACTGGAGCCTTTTTAGAGATTAGATGAGCAGTGAGTAATCTTGGGAATGCTTAAATAAAACGGGAATACTCGCGTTAAATTGAGTCGGTTATTCCGACTATAGTCAGTGTAAGGAAAGACGAGTTCGCGCGCGTGTCACGCTTAGCATTCCTTGATAAAGGTCACCGAATGTGATCGAAACTATAGTCGGAATAACCGACTGAATTTAACGTGAGTATTCCCGTTTTATTAATACAAAATGTTTCAAAAGCACGTCAGTTTTCGTAGTAATAAGATCATAATTCTGTTTCTGCAACAGAAAAAAAGTGTTGACGGATATTGTATTGCCAGTTACTTTAAATACCAAAGCGCATTAAGTAATACTTACGTACATGTAGTCTTTATCTTATCTGAGCGTTTTCATTTGCAACGTGCAATTTCCTCTTAGCACCGACGCGACAGACCCAATTAAAGTTGTCTGTCCCTTTGCGCCAGTTGTCGCTTCATATCCTGTCGACGGAACTGGGGTTGCACATTGTTTTCTATTATGCAGATTGCTGGATATTGAAGCATGCATCTTATTTTGCTCGTCATCATTTTGTTGCTCATGATTTTAGAGTTTCTTTCTGCTGTCTGGTCTTCGGTTACAGCGTAGTCAGACAAACAATAGACGACTGCATACATGTCTTTTTCCCCATAGAAAAAAAGGATAAAGTTACAATATTTCTGTCCCGTAGCGTATGTTCAGTTTTTTCAAGGGCAGGCTATTATTGCTGCATTCTGATTGGTCGAAATTAGTGTCGGCTATTATTACTGCATCCTGATTGGTCGAAAATTGATAACGGTTATCGTGATTGGTTGATATATATGATGTTATGTCTCATGTGCGGCCCCGCTAACCGACGTTAATACCTATACTTTTCTAAGGGTTACAGGACCAAAAGTAAACGCCTCAATTATCATCAATGTTCATTATCCCGGTCCATACGAATGAAAATGTCTGACCCTCATATTATAATTTTATTATCGAGTATTTGTAACTGATATAATGTGGATTAGTAACAAGAACTTGTGGTATTCAATGACTAATATTTATCATAAGAAGGAAATGTAATGCAATGATGCAATGATTTCAGAAAGATTTGATACATATGTTATCATTCATACACGACGCATTGCTGATGTAATGTTTGTCTTAAATCAGCTGGTGACTGCTAGATAACCTATTGACTAAAAGACTAAAAGGACTATTGACTAAAGGGTTGTTTTACGATAAAATCCCGAACGAGTTTATTCACCGAAGAACCAAACTCACCGACATATTTTTCAGGATTTGCAAGCTGAAGTAGCAATGGGCAGGCCACATCGCTCGAGGAACTGATAAACGATGGGGAAGAAAGGTCCTTGAGTGGCGACCATGTACCGGATGACTCAGAGGCCTAGCGGACTCCCACTAGTTGAACCGACGACATTGTGAAAGCCAGCGGCAACTGGTGGATACAACTGGCAAATGTCGTTCAGTGTGGCGCACTAAAGGGGATGCCTATGGTTAGCAGTGGACGTCTTCCGGCTAGTGTGATGATGACGACTCGTAAAAGGCCGGCTCTATATACCTGTTTGAACATACAAAGTACAAATGTTTGGAATTCTACAAAGTATCTTAATGTGCGAATCGGTTAGAAACAGGCACACCCACCGGATTCTGACTAATTACTCGCACAAGCAATACAATACGACTTTAAACGGTAGCCAATTGAAATTAAAATGAGCAAAGGCATAATGTTCATAGTAAATATTTGATGCGGCGCGGCGCCGTCCGAAGCGACCAATAAATTGCACTGCAGCGTGCGCAACGAATACAGCTTTTGACACAACAATTGAGTTCACTCATCGGGAAATTTGGCACTTGATTATGAGTAATTTATTTCCTATTAGGGTTGACAGCTTGTGTACGAATATCGGAGGGAAAATTCCGGGATAATCTCGTGCTCTTATTTCTTATTCAAAACAATGAAATCATGAAACGATGATTTCTAACTTAATTTTACAAAATTGTGGTGCCAAAATTGAGATAATCCTTAGGATTTTTATTCAATTTTATTACTTCAGGTTGTCACAAAAATAGGATAAACCGATGACCGAGTAAAGAGACTGAGACTTTCAAAGAATGAGTGAAAACATTTTTACTAACCAAAGCCCTCATAAAGTGTATTCGGTTAGCCCTATGTTGGCAAAACTAACTTACAAACGCCAAAAAAGATCACATGCAGCTTCGTTTTGGTAACGTGTGAGTAAAAGTTGTTTTTTTTACTGTTTTCGTTCACTGTTCGGGTACCTTAACAACAGCTAAAAACAGCTAAACTGCCACTTTGACTCACATCGTTGAGGTGAGTCGTTGTGTGTCATCTATTGACATTTAGAGTTACATTGAAGTTAAAGCACCCAAGTCCAATCAAAAGCAACAGGACCTGGCAGCTGCTGCCACTTCCGACACACCTTGACATATTTGCTCACCGGTCATTTTATCTTTCGTTTCGGGTAACGAGCAAAAGTGCCGAAAGTGGGAAAATTCTTAAACCGAACGCTTTACATCAACACTATTTTTATCAATAAAAGCCACCAAACGCTATCCGAACACACAGATAATTCTACAATAATGTCAACGCTATTAATTTTGCTTACAGCCTCCGTGCAACACTTACCATATACCTAGTTAGTCGGTAAGCGTCTACTACTATAATTAAAATGAAAAAGCTTTGTAAACGCAACATCAAAGCTTATAAAAGAATTAATAACGGTTGAGTTTACTTTCATACATATTGTTTTCTGGCTTTAGGTAGTTCAGGTTTTAATCGCTCGGGACTATACTAACAGACTTTCAGGTCAAACGTTTTTCTTTCTTCCTCATAATTGTTCAAACGGCTGAGCTATTAATTAAACATCATGAAAGCGTCTGTGTTGCCTAAACGAATGTATGAGTTTTCTAACAAGATTTAAAACTGTTGTTTTGCGGTTCTTCTGCACGTAATTGCCTTAACGTCTGCTCTGTGAGTGAGGTCTTTTGTGAAATTCAGTCTAGTCGCAATTACATTCATGCGCGTTCCGGTCTTAATGCGGTCGTTGAAGTTTCCTTCAATAGGCCTCGTCTTTTGTGAACCCTTGCTGATCCTCGCTTTAACAAATAGCCTACCATACAACTATGGTTCTTATATCGTCTTTATTCACGTAATATAAATTAATTAACGAGTCGTTCCACCCTCCGAAACAATGATATATCAATTTAGGGCCAGAAAATTGGAGTTCCAACAAAGGCCGCTTGGATTTTGTTCGCCGGAAAACCTTTTTTTAACTCTGGACTTTTTCATTAACGGCTAAATAAAGAGGAAACTTCGGATCAATGACGCTTTAGAAATACAATTACGAGTTGAATGGACATGAATATCCATTAACGCGATTTGTTTTGTCGTTAAAGTTGCAGATTCATTAGCCAACGAAGACGGAGGAGATTTGAAGTACGCATTTAAATTATTAAAAAGCGTTATGGGGTACAATCAGGTCCTTACGTTTGTGGAAACAATAGATTCAAAGAGACTAAAGAAATCCACGAAGTAAGCTGTTAACACATGTGAGAGTATGTATGTATGCAGAGCAACATTATCTGCTTTTTCAACAAGTTTTTTTTATTGTTGCAGCAACAAAAGACGAGCCTGACAGTGACATCGGCGAGTGTCGCGGGCGACAACAGAACGGCGGCGGCCGAGGGAAGCTGCCTTACAACGGCTACTCGGAAGAATGCCTGGATCGGCTCGAGCCCAACGGGAACATACCACACGACAAGGACAGTCATTATGGTCAGTATTTATATTACCTTTGTTGCCTTTATTTGATGAAGACGATTACAGATGTATACTACACTCGTGGAGGGACCACCGCCAATTTGTATATAATTAGGTTCAATGACTGAAAATTCAATAGATCTTGGTTTGGCCTCTACCGCGTGACTTCCACTGGAGGGGCTAAGTTTTTTATAATATAAAAAAGGTTTTAAGTTTGCTACAGAAACGGAACGTGCTCAAAGGAACCAGATAACCACACACAGAACATACAAACCATAACTAACTGGGAAACTAAACAAGGTCGAGATGCGGTAAGGTAACCCCGGCCGGGTACTTTGGCTTTGGCTCGAGTAGATTATAGACAGGTAGTCTACCTGGAAACTACTTCTGACTGAAACAGAATAGCAAATCAAGGCTGTTAGGACTCGACTTAATAAGCAGCCAGGTGTAGCTTTTAAAGACAACCTTAGACGGAGGTTACATTAATTAGCAAGTTTAGCATAAGTTTTTAACTGTCAATCATGGTTTATACCCGATTGTGATTGTCAATGATTATCACAAACTAATGATGGACTGAACTGATGTCAAACTGAACGTGCAACCTCTGTCTTACAGCTGAACTATTGCAGAAGTAACCTTATTTAACAAAAAAAAAAAAGCCTTCTGCTGTAATATGAATTCAGATATATGTATTGTACGAGAGTGTTCTCAGCAGTGACTGCACTTGGCCTCTCCAAAGTCCTTTGCCTACTTGTACCGTGACGAATGTCAATGCGTTGTTTGCACTGCTGAGAGTACTTGAGAATGTCGCAATGCGACTGTCATGTTGCCAACATTTCCCTTACATCAGGGCTGATGTAAGGGAAACTAATAAATATCAAAATTTTATGAATACTTAAGGGTACCCAATACATATTCCGTCCTACACGGAAGCACATAGTGCATTTGGGTAACGACGTCCTGTCACGCTTGCGTTTGACCCACATCGATATTGAATTTTGAAGTCTATAATTTATACATCGCTTATTTTGGTAAGCTTCAAAGGTACTGGTTTTTGTATAGCCCAGTCAAGTTATGGGACTTAGTATGGAGCACCTATAACATAAATATAAAATTGCGTTTGGTATAAATTGCTGAAAAATTTGAATCAATATTAAATCAAATTAAACAGTCTGGAGGTACGGAACATAGAAAAAGGCATTTTTGCTTGAGCCATAATACATTATCGTCGCCGACGACTCACTGCCTTGCTTACGATCGTCATCTGAAATAGACTCTAACATAACGCAAACGAGGTCGCGCGCGTGTTACGCTAAGCATTCCTTGATAAGCGTAACCGAATATCGAAACTATAGTCTGAATAACCGACTCAATTTAACGTATTCCCGTTTTATTAAAACAAAATGTGTCAAAACCACGTCAGTTTTCATAGTAAAATAGCTACAACATACATTTGTAGTTTGTTCAATTAGGTAAGTAATGGAAAGTCAGTTCTTGTTCATTTTAAGAACACCTAGATTTCAATGATCCATTTCGGAACATCGCTGCAAAAAGTACGTTGACACGACGCGTGAGTTCACACCGCTAATTGCCTCGTGTCACATGGACAGCGTGGTGCTATCGGCACAATACATTTCGTCACAGTACTTCGTTTTCTCCATGATGAATTTTAAATATATTTGTTATTAACTTTTACCAGCGATGTCGTTCGCTTGGACCTACAAAAAAAAAATATCCTGTCTGTTTCCGATCTTTATGTAAAAATTCAGGTCGATCCGTTCAGCCGTTTAGCTGTGATAATGCGACAAACACCCAGACAGAGAGAGGATTCCAGATGACACGAAGTAGATAATTAAATGACGTACACTTTCGCGTTACTTCGCACAGTACGCGAAATGCGTAAGTAATATTTATTTAGTTATTATTTTGTCTAGATCTAAATACTATCCAGTATACCGCTGATGTAATGTATAAAATATCCAATATCAATAAACTTGCATGCGCCCAAATATAAATATTACAAAAGTGAAAAAATAGTTCAAGTTCCGTATATTTTTTGTTGATGTCTACTCTTTGACTATTTATGGTCTGAAATTATTAAATATTCCGACCCAAATTGCGAATTTTCGCTTTAATAACAGTCAGTTTTCTTTAAAATAACAATGCAAATGTTTTAAAGCAATTTTGATTTTAATGTTTGATTCTCAATAGGTGTTTTTTTTTCAACTTTTAAAATATTGAAATATTTGTGAAAGAGATAGATCTGGCCCGGAGCGCCGCCCATGATACCGAACACGTCGATGCTTCGTTGTTTCTGCTGAAGTGAGCGTGAAATACCCTGTTAGTAGAGCTCTTACTGCCTCTCTTGCAGTATTGTAAAGTCCACGATTCCACCAGATGCGAATGCTAAACATTTACACAGAATTTGCATCGTGTTCTCGTATGTTATTATTGCGTTTAAATAAAATATGCGATAGGAGCGTAATTAAACGATCGTCTACTACATTTTAATTAGAGCCTGCGCGTGGATATTGCAAGTGAACAAATCGTTATTTGCGAGTAAAGCAGTCTTTTTAAAAATTACCAATAAATGTTTCGATGAAATATGTACGACTAAGAATTTCGCAATTTTTTTTTCTCGAAATGTACGTCAAATGATCAATGAATCGTTGAAAATGATTAAATTTTACCCTCAATGCTGATTCCACTCTGAATGGTAAAAATTTTAATTATCTTCTACATGTTTTCCTGTAATTTGTCTGCTAGCAAAAGCGGCGATGCTTAGCTTGAGATTATCATATCTTGCTCAGAAAACTCATTTCACCCTCTTTCGTGTTAGCATAAACTGTGCTAAAAGTTTCTCCTATGAAAAGAACTTATCTTTCACAGAGATGTCGTGCAATCTCGGTTTTATGTAGACTAGCCTTCACCTCGGTACTTTACCGTCACTAAAACGCTTCCTGCCCTGCTCCCTTTACCCGTGGCGTGGTGATTCCAGCACTAAACCTTCCTCGTAAAACATTCAACTAACAGTAAGAAAACCAGCAAAATCCTTTGAGTCATGCAAATAACAAAGAGATAAAATACGATTTCCAATAATGCAGACTGAGGAAACGCACGTATTTATTTAACAGAAAGAACAATGGAAGTGTACAAAACGTTCAAAAGACTGGAAATATTTACACAAAGCTTCTTCTCGATCAAAGCGTATTTTTGTACCGATAAGGAAATCACTCCGAAAGTTCCCGTTCCGAATGATATTTTCGCGGTCGGCAAAATAATCGCGGAACAATCCCGGGACCTGGCTCCGGTGTCCCCACATTGTTGTGGGGATTTGTAAACAAACGTATAAAAGGGGTTTCCGCGGCTGCAAGCTACTTTTGATGTGAATGTTGCCGTAAATGTGCGAAATGGAGCGGAAGCATAAGGTGCGTGCGTAAGGGACAGAGTAACTACAGCGCTTGGTTTAAAACTTTAACAGTTGCTGAATGCGTAATTGATGCAGCATGAACTGGTTGTTTGTAATTGTTCGAAATGCAATATGATACCATTTGGCGTGCTTACTTTTTGAAAGTGCAATCATACACTAATATTATAATTCAGAGGATGTACTCCGGTTACAAATTAAAGTTATAACTAATACTCAAAACCGAACGTCGGATCGTCATTTAAGACTTTTCAGTTCATTTTAGACGTAGAGAAAGAATGAACGAATGAAAAGGAAAAGGTAGAATGAGATCCAATAGGAAAACTCTTGATTTTTTTTTATTGATTCGAATTCAGTCTAATTTTGAATGAAATGCATCCTAATCCTAACTAATATTATAATTCTGAGGAATATAGCCGCAGTCGTATCAGGACCAATAAAGCTTCGAGGTATAAAAATTAATACGTTCGTCTCGAGGAAGAAACTTCGCTTGCGCAATTCAGAACTCCCTACATTAAAACTGTAAATCCATACAAAAAGTAAAAAATGCACTAAAATGGATCAACGCCATCTAGCGAACTATAGAAAGTAACTTTCTCTGTCTGGATGTTTGTCGCATTACCACGGCTAAACGGCCGAAAGGTTCTTGATAAAATTTGAGAAGAAGTTACTGTTTATCACAAAGGCGGAAATATGATACTTTTTTTATGACCACGCGAATGAAGTCGCAGGTGAAAACTAGTATATTATATTAGCTGGATTGAATAAAGATTCTAAAACGTAAACCTGGCTTTGTGAACTTGTGTTTATATCCCCGTGAGTTTCCATTGTAAATTTGACGGCCACGCCATGCGCCAACGCTGTCTCGACTGTCCAAACACATGATATTATCAAGCGATACAAAGTAAGTTCTGTGGACATACGCGCCTTATGCTCGACAGGTTGACGCGGTCTAACATGTGAGCTAACGCAACAAATATTTGCCTACTCAGAACACGCGGGTGCTTGAGGGACATGATATTCACCGGCAAGTTATAAACGTGTTAACTGTCAACCAATACGTTAATTCGCATTGATTTTGTTGGCTACATGTTAAGGGACTAATTCGAGAACAAAATGGCGCTATACACTTTCACGTGCAGGTGAAAGGTGATGGCTTTAGCGCACTGTAGTAAAAAAAACTGATTGATAAATTACAACTAAACCAGGAAATCACGAAAAAATCTGTGCTATGCTATCCTAGAAATTATTATTTCTCTCTATTAGAGTAATAATTAGCAGAGTATACACAAGAGTTTCGGAGATGTGGCGAAAAATGTGTGTAAATTGATTCAATGATTTTAATTATCGAGAAAGTGCCTTTAAATCATGTTTTTCCTCTTAGCTACTAGACGATTGAACCAAAAAAATATAATTATATATCTGAACATAAGATCTCAATCTACTTAACGAATGAGAAGCAAGGAATAGAAAAAACTCATATTTATATATATTTTGAGTTTAGCTTTCGTTTAGCTTTAGTTATAATTTTCAATTAATTAATATTTTGGACCAATTTTATTATATTTGACGTGTAAAATGTATTTACCTATATTATGAAGAATTTTGTATTTGTAGTAAATTTAATTAATTTAGCTTGACTGGAATGTTCCTGGCTTGTCATACGCATTGGCGTTGCTGTAAGTGTGACGGGCATTTAATAATAAATAAATAAGGAAAGAAGATGAAATTAAATTCAAAATATTTTTTCCTTTTCATCAATATAAAGTTTACCTTAACTCTAATACATTTTTCAGATCACACTTGTTTAGGGCAGCCATCGCAATGTGACCCTTGTGAACTGGTGCGTTGTCGTGGAAAAAATATATTTTTTCTTTGATGGCGTTTTTTATCTTTTTCTTTATCTTTGTAATCGATTAACAAAAGCAACTTTATGACAGCGCGAAACTCAACGAAATATTTGACATTTTCTTCCAGCGGGCGCCTAGCACGGGGCGTGGACAAATTGTCTTTCCCCGTTTTTATCCACTTGTCAGTGGAAATAATTATCTTCTCTGCCTTACAAAGCACGGCAACCGGGGAAGGGGAGATTTTCCCCCATAATATATGGTATAACCGTTGTGGTTTTGTACTCTTTGGTATATATAACCTCCATCCAAATTATATTCTTGAAAGTTTGATTCATGAAGGCTCTTTTCGTGATTTTTTCACGTTGGCGCCAAAACTCCAAAAAGTTTACTACCTCTAAGGCTTTAATGAAGTAAAGTTGAATCATCAAAGCGTCCTAGTTATACGAAAAATTACTCTCTTTCTAACCCTTTCATTCCGCGAACTTTTTGACCCACCCTCGTATATTACAACTTCTATCATCGTTTTGTTGCTGCTTCGTCATGCCGCTTTATTATGCCTCAAAGCCGTCGTTCTAACATTCTAACTCCAATATCTGGCTAAAAAACACAATTCCTAATAATAGCGAATAGCCTTGTTTTCAATTACGAAGTAATACCAATCCAATAGTCTTTCGTTCGTTCGTCTACAGACTCGTCGGAACGTTATACTTACTAGAGGAAACAAACGAGCCTCGTTTACGTAAATATCGCGTTAGCTCGTTTTATTAAATTCGCAAACTTTAGTGCTGACGTCTTATTGCAAGTTATTAAATTGTTAAGTCAATTTCACTTTGTGTTTAGTCATGACGTTAATCTAAGTGAGCGGGTTCATGATATCCAATTTGCTCGTAAACGAGCTTTTACCACGCGGACTTTGTTTATTGAAGATTCAGTTTAATACTCGGAGATAAGACCGTTAGAAAGATGTAAAAAGTAGCATCTACCACGTTTGCAAAGACTTTCGAAATCAGATTATTAGCACCCGTATAGGGACGTCATCATCAGTCTCTAATCTCCCACTACTGAGCGGAAAGAGCAAATTGCATTTTGTTTTTTCAAATGCGTTTATCTGTTCGATCGCGTTAACGTAAACTACGATTTGTATGAAATGAGAGCAGGGCCATCTTGATGGCAAGGCGATTTTCACAATGTCAAGTTCAGGAACATTATTACGGTTTGTGCTAATTTACGTCGATGTAAGCAATGGTTACTTAATTTTTCTTCCCTTCTTTCTTGTCTTCTCAGTTCGTATAGTTTATAATAAGAGGTCTCAATTTCAAGGAAAATCAAATAAAATCTGTTGATTAAAATAGTATATTTCAATATCTGAAAATTGTAGCATCCGGCATCGAATGCTCTCAAACGACAAAAATCAAACAAAGGGTGAATAGAATGGGTTTTATGGTATAGTAAAGAACAACTCGTAAACAAGGTTATTTATTCTGAGGGGTATTTTTAAATCATCTTGAATAATTAAACATACTGGTATGGGCTTCGTGTTTGTTATATCCTATCAAATTCTGACGAACGTTTGCAGTTGCACTGTCCAAAATCTGAAAAGATCAATACGAACTTTTCGTCAAAGGGCGTTTGTTGCTTTGAGTGACATTTTGCAGTAGTTTTTTCTCCTTGTCTATTCCTTGACAATGGTACAAAATGCTCGCTTTGAAATGATGAAATTTTAGGTCACTTTGCATAGGTTTTTATCTTACTTTAACCTTAATGCGGGTTGCAGACCGAAAACTAAGCTATGCCGAAGCAGGGCTTGCATTACCGAAAAATTATGAGTTATAACGGTATGACGTCATACCTCATTATTGCGATATTTGAAAACACCATTTTTTCGGTACCGAAATAATTTCAGTTATGTAAAGGTTACGCAACGGTGAAATAAAGGTAACCATAACCATATCTTTTTTAAAAGACTAGGTAGCATACCCGTAAATCTTTACCGCTTTACGTATGTATACCTTTAAAACAAAACGATATTATTATTTTATACCAGTAGCGTAACCTAATACCTAAACATCATTGCCTAAACCGCTTTAGCTAAACTAAGCCAGCTAAGCTAATATAAGCCAAACTAGAAATATGTCCCGTGCACACCAAGAACTAAGCGAAAGCTTAGTCGAAGTGCGGAGGGGTGCCTGGGCACAGAAGATTCAATAATACTACGTAGCCCGGGTATGAGGGAGGGGCTTAGCTGAGCCCGTGTAGCTGCGTATCGGCGCACACACAGATCACAGAACCTAAAGGGGCACACACAACTAACTTAGCTTCGCATGTAGTTCCATAGTTTTCAGTCTGCACACAAAAGTATGAAAAACTGCGTCAGCTAAGCGAGCTAAGCTACTAAGCAAGCTTAGTTTTCGTTCTGCAACCCGCTTTACCCAAGGCAAGCGTCGTGTCAACCTTTGAATTATTATAATATGCTGAATATTATCAAAGCAATACCTACAACTACACCCTCGCTGAAACCCGTTACAATAATTACCAGTTCAATTGACACTCCCGTAATGAAATTGGCATACTAACTTGTAATCACGGAACAATCACGTTCCCTTCGCACATTTCGCACTCGGTAATAATTGGCGTTCACATTTCTAATTATAATTTAACTGACTGAAAGGCGCTTTGTTATCGTAATTAATCTATAGAAGGATGTAAAAGAAGAAGCCTTTTTCTAAGAATCAACGAAAAGACCAAACCGCTTATGATAGAGAAGTGAAATTGGGGCCCAATATTCCCCAAATGGTCTACTCTAGATGAAACAATAAGAACAGACTTAATCTGTCGTCAAAGTTAACAAACGTTTCAGTATTCGGGGGTTACTGAAATTCGATGTTTTTTTTTCTTTCTTTGCTACTTTTATGATTGGTCTGCATATTAAGATACGATGAAGGACTTTTGATTATAATAGTCTAATTTGAAAATATGTATTTGCAAAAAAAATCAAATGAAAATTCAGAAAGTGCCTAAGCCACTTTCGTTTTGGACGGCATGGCAGTAAGTCTGCGCCTCTTTTTTTGATGTAATCTGCTTCGATCCTGTGCTTAGGTACTCTTTATTTTTAAATCATAAATTTTTTTTTAATATTTTTTTTTCTGGAGTTTTTCGATTCCACTCCCATTGTAAACTTATTACATATTTTTTTACCTACACTACTTTTTACTTTAAACTAAGCCCTCGTTCCTCCGAAGAGAAACAAGTACTTCATTATTGTTTTAAACGTAAGCTAATCTATTTGTTTCAATGGTTTATGTTAGTGGCAATGGGCAGGCCACATCACTCGAAGAACCGATAACCGATGGGGAAGAAAGGTTCTTGAGTGGCGACCACGAACCGGAAGACGAAGCGTAGGCAGGCCTCCCACTAGGTGGACCGACGACATTGTGAAAGTCGCGGGCAACCGGTGGATGCAAGTGGCACATTGCCAGTCGGTGTGGCGATCTAAGGGGGAGGCCTATGTTCACCAGTGGACGTCTTCTAGCTGATAATGTTATGTAATGTATGTAATCTATTTGTTTCACTATGTAATAAATCACATTAATTACCGCGAACACAGCATTGAAATTTTTGGCATGGTCCAAAATCTATTTTATCAGGAGGTGACTCGACTACTTCCATTCACTGGTGTAAAGGTCACAACGTAATTAAAATAGGCGCGGGTTAGGTCAGATTAGCCTAAAGTAGGTATTTTAGGCATTAAACTTTAGCAGGGTCAACGATTAGACTAAGCACTAAGAGCTTTTAAAGAGGTTGTAGGCTTTTTTTTTCTTATTTTGACTCCACATTTTGTGTATTTAGCCAGTGTCAAGTATTGTAATATTTCACAATTAAAATAAGTCTCAGTCACAGTCTAAGTCAAGCAAATTATGTCAAGTCCACGTTATGCCCCAGTAAAGCGGTGGAGACCTTACTCGAGGTTTCAATGGAGTTTTGGAAACAACACGAAGAGTCACGTTTCACAACATTATACTATTCCCCATCACTCGTGCACGTTCACGAACACCAAATGGACAAAAATCCACCATTTTAACACATTAACACTCGAAATAACACATGTTTTGGAAAATAGTACAATGACGCGACATGACTTCTTCACGTTCCCGTCAAAACTCTTGTAGGCACTTATGGTGTATTGTAGTCCTATGTATTCTGGGTAATTGTTAAGGGTTGTACTTGCTTCGCAAGATTTAAAAAGAACGTGCAAATTGTATTTTTTTTCTGTGTGACGAGACAAACAAGTCGCTCGCCTGATGGCAATCGTCACGTTTGCCCATACCATTTCAGTGTCACTCAGAATTTTGTTTAATAGTTCGTAAACCTGTGCGGCAATGCACTGCGAATGACTGCCGAAGATATTAGATGTTCGGCGGCTCCTCTGATTCAGCTATCTCGTTCGCACTTTTTCAACATTTTTTTAAATATAAAAATTACAGAGGGATATTTAATTTTATTTAAATCATTCAATTAATATCTTTTAAAATATTGCCTACGTTATTTAAAGCGATAATCATATCATTTTTTTATTTGGCGAAGGAATTTTATTTATCCCTCCTTAGCCAAATAAAAAACTAATAACATGGAAATAGCTATAAAACATTGGCAATTCTTAAGATTTTAAATGATTTAAAAGAAAACTAACTTCCTCACTGTAATTTTTATATTAAAAAATGTTGAAGAATTGTGAACGAGAATCAGGGGTGCCGTTTTAAATCTATTCAGGCTCAGTAATTTCACTGGAAATATTGCAATCAATCCGCAACACAGTAATATTTGCACACTACTCTGCTTGGCGGTTGAATAACTGGCTAAAGTAAAGGTGTTGTACTTCCCCAGCCGGACCCTATAAAAGAGTCCAGGGGCGCTAGTCTCGACTTTTCGCTATGCACTTTGCGACCGAATTCGGTCGCTATGACGCAAAATTCAACGCTATGTTTGCGTTTTTTCGTTAAATTTTCGACTTCGTTGAACTCGGTCGCAAAGTGCTATAGCGAAAAGTCGAGACTAGCGCCTCTGCTACAGTACACTTGTATTCGGCATTTTTTTTACAACAATATTATTTTCATTAAATCGAGTTTAATACAGATATTAATATAAAATGTCGTTAAACCCCTGACCACAACAGAGGAGGTTACCCACAACCACAGATCATCTACAAAACATCCTCCCAAACAATTAATTAAATATAGTAGCGGGATGTTTCGGGATAATTCGAAAAGTTTTCTAATTGGGTCACGTCACTAGGTCATATGTCATGAAATTGCGTCTAACAGGAAATAATTTCATTATAAGGAAAATATGGCCATGGTATTTGTCATTCGTGATAGGACAAGGACACTTCGAGGAAATACCGTTTCAGTTTTATTAATTTCCAAAATGACAATAATAGCATAAATAAATATACAGGATATTACTGAAAGGTGCAACAATATTGAAAGGTAGGTATGTACTTATCGTTATGAACAACTTTTACTATAGGACCAATCCAGAAATCGCGAAAAATTAAACTGCTGTTCCATACATTTTGTCAGGTGTCATTGACATTTTTCTATGGAACAGCTGTATTTTTCCCGCGATTTCAGGGTTGGTTCCATAGTAAAAGTTGTTCATAATTATGAGTACCATACCTTTAAATATTTTTGCACCTTTCAGTAACGCCTTGTATAAAAGTATTATTATTAAGAGAAAAAGAAAAAAAAAACAAGACTGCGAAATTTTGCGTATGTCACTCCAAGCATAAAAAGGAATCTAAAGACACCTCACGCGTCAAAATTGGTTAAGCCGTTTAAGCTAAAGAAGGATATGAACACGCAATCATACATATTTACATAAATCCTTACATAACTATATACTGACATACACCCCAAAAATATTACTTTCCTTCTTAGGCGGTCGGGTAAAAAAATCGACCCCAATAAGACTTCAACGTCAATTGCTGCAAATCTTTCCACTTCTATTATCGAATTCGGAATATGAAATACAACATTATATTTTGTTCCATTATTTGTTATTAAATGTAATTATAATTCAATGTTGTATTATAATCGCTTTTGTAGTTCAGAAATCACAACATGCGAAATGTGAAACTCTGCAACACTTGCTTACTCACTTTTTTATTTTACTTTGTTCCGTTGACTGAAACACAGAAACCTTCATAATTAACCTAATTGCGTGTCCTGTTTCAGGCATAGCACCTGTCACTCAGTTAAAAAGACGCCTGTCCATTTTCATTAGGCAAATGCCCATTTCAAAGTAGGCGCGGTCGAAATTAGAGAATGCAGAGCACTATTAACATTTTTATGTCTCGTTATGAAAAATGACACAAGTATATTACACGTCGGAAGTAATTCCTTTGTTTCAGTGTAGACTAAAGGACAACGGCCGAAAATGTATGGAGTTTGGTCTAATTACCAACTCCAACCACAGACCATGGATTGTATGGCTGCTAGCCACTCTATCATAAAAAAAAGGTTTCAGTCCGATTAGTAACTAATTTAAATAGGTTGTCCCTCTGATATCTATTTATACAATTTTGATCTTTACTATTTTAGAAATATGATTCACTAAAGCTGTGACTTTTTTGAACGCAATCCAATTGGGTATTAGATCCTTGGTTATTACTTTAATTGACAGCAATTTTTTTGCTGTTTTTTTGTAAGTTACCTAATAAATAATGGACATTTGCGGATATACCGTAAGTGGTGAATAATTTGACCGCATTCGTCCATTCTCCTTTATTTTGGCCGCATCATATAAATTATGTGACTGTAACGCAAACTGCTATATATTAGGTTCAAAGATCTTTATTAATATCACAAGAAACATTTCGTCTCACTTACGCGATATCTTAATATTAACTAAAGCTAACAGTTGTGGCCAGTGGGCCATTTACAGTTAAAATAATTTTAAGTGGGTAGATAAATTATATTCTAGGGTGCTTATTTTACTAAAGATAGGTTTTTATCTTCAAAATGGCGTTCTGAATTCGGCTCCGCTGCAGTATATTTACAGCCGACAAAGAGGGCGAAAAAAGATATATATTTATACACTGATACTTGTATATATAAATACGGTTTAACATCCGTTCCAAAAACGAATACGATCTAAATAAAATTTTCGGACTGTATCGTGGTATGAAAATGATATAAGCAAAGGTAAGTCGTAGGAAGTACGTTTAAATGTATCGCGTAAAACTTTTGCCATATCTATAAAGTCGACTTTATGCTAATATATTTAGAGCCGAAATGCATTGAAAAAGGCGTAGTACATGACATCAACGTGCCGCAGTAAAAAGCCCATTCGTACGAATTACATCCCCTAAAACGGACGCATATCACTGGTTTTAATGGTGATGCGATGCTCATCATCATGTTTTAAGGGTGGTAGGCGGCTATATGGAATGACCTCGAAGCAGAAAAAAATTGTGCGGTCGTGGATAAACGTGCAAGTCATTTTGACAGCCTTTGAAGTAGATTTTGATAGCGACATAGGGGCAGTTCGTCGAAGAACCAAAGTTGCCGACATAGCTTTCAGAGTTTGCAAGCTGAAGTGGCAATGGGCAGGCCATATCACTCGAGGAACCGATAACCGGTGGGGAAGAAAGGTTCTTGAGAGGCGACCACGAACCGGAAGTCGAAGCGTAGGCAGGCCTCCCACTAGGTGGATCGACGACATTGTGAAAGTCGCGGGCAATCGGTGGATGCAAGTGGCACGTTGTCGGTCGGTGTGGCGCTCTAAGGGGAAGGCCTATGTTCAGCAGTGGACGTCTTATGGCTGATGATGATGATGATGATGATAGGGACAGTACATAGTCACTGTGGTCACTGTAATCACATGATGTGGCTATTTCGATTCTGGAATTCAAATTCGTAAGTGACTCTTGTAACTAGAGTATAAACATACTAACTAATATTCTTTAAGTAATCTTCGGAGTAATTTCTTATAATTGTATAATTTAGTTGACATTGCATGTATTTAATATTCTGGACTAATTTCTTATATATTTAAAATGTTGACATAACTACACTATTGTATTAGGTGCTATCCTGTAAAAATAGTTGTAATGAAATAAATAAAAATTATAAATGCGCAAGTAACTCTGTCTATCTGTCTCTCTCTGGTTGTTTGTCGCGTTATCACGGATCGACCTGAATTTTTGCATAGATATAGCTTAAGGGTCGGAGACGAACATAGACTACTTTCTTTATTTCTGTAGATCCACGCGAACGAAGTCGCGGGTAACAGCTATAATTATAAAATTGAAATCGAAAACGTTTCTGTGAATAATCCACACTCCCGTGAAATAAGAGAACGCGAACTTGGGGTCCTGGTACGAGTAAATATTAAATTGGATATCAGGTTTATATTAAATGCTTTCGGCGTTAAAATACCAGTTATTGGAAAACATACAAAAGTTTTAATTGGACTTCCTCGTTCGTTCACCCGATACACAGTCATGTTCACTTCTAAAGCGTCCTCCCTGTAAAAATATTTTGTAGGAAAAAAAAAAATAAAAAAATTGATTTCTTTTTATTGTAAAGACTTCGTATCCATATTAAGGACCGGTCGCAGTACTTTGGACTTCTGTAAATTTACATAATTTTACTAATAAATATATAATTATTTATTTTTAACCGTAATTGAACTTGAAGAAATTCTTGAAAATTAAACGTGATGTAGAATAATTGGAATTCGAATTCGGTAATAATTGGTTCCTTTGAAACAATTATCATAGGTAACAATAAAAACTTGAAAATGAAAGCTTCACCTGAAAATCTTTGAAACGTGTACTGCTAAGAGATTCGATCCGATAATTTATTACATTATTATATACATTGTTTCCAACGGACAAGTTTATTTTTACATTTTAAAATCTGATTATAATAGTGCAAAGTTTTCAAGAAATTACAACTTGACACGCCTGACTAAGTAGCCGCCACATTTTTGCTCAGCTAAATGCGACCCTATACACTTTTAATTAATGAAAATCTGCAGTAACAAGGTGTGCTCGCCTTAAAGGGATACTATTTACGAGATACCAAGCTATTAATTATAATAAACTAACTGAGTTTCATGCTGAAAAAAAGACCAACGACTCAGGCAATAAACTTATCATAACGTTTCCTGTGTCTGGAGCCGCGATGACGTCGGAGGGTGACCTACCCTCATGACCCACTTACGCCGTCCGGGATAGGAACACCGCGAAATACGCGTCTCCACCATCGAATTTCGTGTAATTCGATTTTTACACCCCTTAACTTTCAATGCGGAGGAAACAAGCTTGCAAAACGCAACCTGCTGAATCATGTACTTCTCATACATAAGACATAAATCAATTTTCTTCCTCGGTCGTTTCCGTGTTCGCGAAACACCACTGGGAATAAAAAACACTTTAAATTATGTAAGAGGAAACGGCGCTTCCTTATTGAGTCGTAAACATTCGTCCGAAGACAAAGATAATCCCATTATATAATATGCCAAAGAGCAGAGACAGCGTCGTTTATTCCGCACTCATTTTAATCACCATAATCGATTGTGCTCGCGATCGATTCGCTCACTACAAACGATTCCGTTGTCTGCGAATGATTTATTCGATTCGCGTTTACTCCGCATCAATACCGGCTCTTTCTGACGTTAACGCGTTGCCTGAGAGCTCACCGATTCTCGCTCGATACCGTAATATCGACGGCACGCGAGAAAAATAGCTTCTTTCAATCTTTCAAACAGTGTCGTCGGTTCGACGCCGCATTTTTTATTTTCGTGAATTAATTTGCTCGCTAAGTGCTTGCGGGGGAAATTCAGACGGGATTTTTATTCTGTCAATTGGCGGGCTTTTATTTGAAACGTTTGTATTGCGGAGCCGTGATGGTTGTATCGCGAGTGGATGCGAGGGAAGGTAGATTGCTACGTCAAATACGGGCTTCGATAAGAGGGGGAAACCGAAATTGAACGAAAGTGACAATAACTGTATCTTTGAAAAAATTCTCGGGAAATTGAGGCTTCTTGTTTTGGGCTCTTACCGTTTCTTGTCTCCATATTTTTTTTTATATTCAACAACCGTGCTATTATTTTTCTAGAATTTATGTTTATGCGTTGTGTTTAATAAATAAACATTTTGACAAAGCTTGTTGGAGTATTCGTTTAAAATACAATTTTATTTTTCCTTTTTATTAGAGACGGTAAAACCCGTGCTTGTCGGGTGTTTTGCCAATTTTGCACTGATATTTTCCGCGTTCCCGACTCCTGCACTTTCATAAAAGTTCGGATTTCGCGCCACGCCGCACCACTCTGCCTTTGTGTGCAACTTCATGCCTTCAAAACTAAAAACTAAAATTTGTTTCGCGGTGCACTGAAGTTTTCGGATCGCATCAAGGAAAATTATCTCGGTGTATCTGTACTTGGATACGTATCAGGAAACCTCTAGGTACATACACACGGAATATATCATTATAGTTTATTTTATTTTTATTGTCCGCAGAATGGAGTGGAGGCGGCAACGGCGAGTACCGAGTAAGAAGACAGTTGTCAGTGTCATCAGACTCGAAACTCCTGGACGAGAGTGCGAGAGAAGACGCGAGGGTAGTGATGAGGCCTAAAAGGCCACCCAGGCCCAAGTCCGAGGCCTTCCTCGGGCCCCACGACCACTCAAATAGACGCACAAAGCGGTTTAGTGCCTTCGGGGTGAGTTAACAATATACACGTCATTAGAATTACCTCATATTTCCACTCTAACTCGACCACAAACACAGTTACAACATGCTTCATCTAATACGAACATTAATCCGTGATAAATGCCGCCTTTTAGGGCTCTATCGCCTCAATATGGCCCATTTCGCAGAACCCCCGTGTCATACCTATGTAAGTAAATAAATATAAAAGTGGGAATAGTGATAAATGATCCAAAGCGGCTGTGCGTGGCGCAGCGGCCACATAAATACTTAGTATATCACAGCTCTAAGTGCCTTGTCGCTGTAAGAAATGTAATATGTAAGACGCTATTTAGAGGATATAAGAAATATTCCATAAAACTTAAAGCGATATGGTACCAAGCTCACTCCAGCTTGGAGTTAGTGCGAGACGCGTTTAATAAAGTCAGCTACGTATGTCATATCGTTTTATCACCATGTCGCTCTCAGAAGAGATTTTTTCTCCGATTGTACATTAAAGATGTTCCAGGAATATTCGTTGCGACATGGAACCAAAGTGTTTATGTAGTTAATACAAATCTCTTACATAAGGACTCGACGTTGATGTATTGTGCGATCGAGATACTGAACTCGTTTCGTGGCTGTTACAGAATATCTGCGAGATATCGCATATTCTACTCTATATAGGGTTATAGGGAAAGGGAGTGCTGAGCCAAAAAGGGCTCAAAGTACTCATCATTACTCCGACCGTATTTCTCTTTAAAATTTCTGTCCATACTAAGGTTGCCAGGAAGAAATCGCTTTATGCGATAAGGCCGCCCATTATACTGCCGGATATTTAATATTGTTTAATTTTAATTTTAATTGTATTTTCGGTGTTTAATAAAGTTATATTGTATAGTATTGTATCATTATGAAGAATTTTCTTGAACTAGAAAAAAAAATGTCAATGACACTCGACATAATATATGGAACAGCTGATTTTTTCCCCGATTTAAGGGTTCACAATCATGAGTACTATGAGTCCCTTTCGGCTTAGCATATCCTTTCCTAATAACCCTTGTATAGTTAGTATTTTTTTGTTTTCTTATGAATGGACGCAAAAAAATCTATACGAATTGTAAAATCAATAGCATTTGCTTTTGAAATATTTATTTATTTATTGAGATAAAAAAGAAATCAGTCACTTACATTTACCTCACAAATTATGAAATTATAACAAAATTAAAACAATATCAATATATAAACTAAAATTAAAATAAACCCATAAAATGTCAATATTTTAAATCACAATGTCAAAGCTTAAATTAAATACTACATACAACAATGTCAACAATTTAGGTCAATTTCTAATCAATTATTAATAATAACAACAATGTCATACATCATCAAATTCACAATATGTCAGCTTTTTTGCACGTATCCCACTGATCTATTAAATTCTCACAATATGTCAAAAAAATGTGTAGTAGAATTATTGATTTTTAACACTAACGAGACGAGGCCATTTCCATCGGCAGTCCCCGATTCGTCTAATCAACTAAGTGCATTCTGTAAACATTGGTCTGACGTATTTGTACGCCGCGAGCACCTCTATTTATTCGCCTAATCGACTCGTGAGTTTCCATTCATAGGGGAATGTTGCCAAGTGCAACTTTGAAAAGTGAAGTTGCAGCAGTCTGAGTAATACTGCAGTTTTATATTCGAGAAATCGATTTTCGTATTGCTTTGAAGCAGTGTTTTTCAAACTGTGGGACGCGGACGACCGTGAAGCGTTTGAAAAAAATTAGATCATACATATTTTTTTTAGAAAATGTTAATTAAGTGACATATTTTAAAGTATACTAAGAACATAAATATGATAAAGATATTAAATAGTGGGTTGTTTCAAAAATTTATTCATTTTCAATAATAACAGCAAGTCACTTAAATACATTTAAATACGTGAGTTCAATATTATTAAATCAATACCTTGCGCTCTTGAAACAAATGCAGATTAACACCGTCGTCGACGTCGATCACCTTGTTCGTGAGTGCCGCCCCGCGACGGGCCCGCCTGGGTTCGAACTCGCGATCTCATAAATATGAGGCGAACGGGCTCCCACTGCGCTATCACGACTTCACCTCGAACAACGGATTTACAGAA
This sequence comes from Apocheima hispidaria, assembly GCA_947579745.1. Classification (NCBI taxonomy): domain Eukaryota; kingdom Metazoa; phylum Arthropoda; class Insecta; order Lepidoptera; family Geometridae; genus Apocheima; species Apocheima hispidaria. The sequence continues at coordinate 4,032,266 of OX388157.1, read as the reverse complement.
TACAGGGTACCCCTACCCTGTATTCTCGCAGTAGCAGTTTTTTTTTTTTTTTTTGTAAAACGCTACTTTAAAGAGAAAAAAAAAAGCCTAAGGTTGTATGTCTTTCTAACTTTGCTTAGTTTCCTCTGCTCATATTTACAAACAAACTTAATTCAAATAAACTGTTTCTCAAACTTGTTTTAAAAACAACCACTAAAACTAAGACGTTTCGTGTAGTTCGAGACACCTGGCAACACTGGGCTGCAGCCCGCATGCACTCGGCAACTCGAAGAACGCATTAGCTAACTCAAATATTTAGACAGGCAACATTAGCGCACACGAAGAAAGCGAAACGCTGCGCCTCCAGCAGGCTTGCACTGCATCCGATCTGCTTTTATTTAGGACTAGCTGTTACCCGCGACTTCATACGCGTGGACCTATAAAAAGTAGGTAGTCTATGTCCGTCTCCGACCCTTAAGCTATATCTATGAAAAAATTCAGGTCGATCCGTTCAGCCTTTAGCCATGATAACGCGAGAAACACCCAGACAGAGAAACAGACAGAGAGACAGATTTACTTTCGAATGTATTATATTAGTTAGGATCTAAAAATGAAACACGGTGAACTCTCTTAGGCTGCCAAAACTAAGGATTCTAACGATTATGTCGAAGCATTGTCTTACTTGTCACCTGTAATTCACCAAATGTTGCACGACGTCAGTTGATCACTGCCACCGAAGGTTTTCCATTGCAAAGATTCTAGCGCTCGAGCGTATTTTAGTAGGGACTCTGCGCATCTATGTCTTATGTGTATAATTATTTATGTATGCTAGATATAGTCCTCGGTGAAAATAATCGCGTGTTCCATAACAGTATCGGACGCAGTGGGTAATCTTTAATGTTGAATGGTTACTTCAGCAGCGATACCTCACAATATAAACTAATCATTATAAATAACGTCTGGCCGTTCTCTAACTCAGCTCTGGGCCGGTAATAAACCTCAAGTTGGGAACTTACTTTCTGCTCGTAAATGTTTTACCATTACATTTAATGAGCCAACGCTCTTGACTATGTTCAACTAGCTCTGTGCTATATCAGTTCTAGATCAATGTGATAGTTGTGTTTGTGTCTGATGCATATTGTCGTCCATGAAAGACGAAAGAAAACAGACAGACAATAATCACCCAAAATAGCATCATGGGTAAGATTTTTTTTAGTGACCTGCTTCTCCTACCTGGGGGGAGGCCTATGTTTGGCAGTAGACGTCATATGGCTGATGATGACCTGCTCCTCTAATTAGTATGTCGTTAAAATGAACTAAGAATACTAGTTGTACGGTTAGCAGAAAAAAAAAAACAGCTGTTCCATACATTTCTTCGCGGGTAAATGTATTTTTTAAATGGATCATCTGTTTTTTTTATGCAAAATAGACAACAGACAATAAATAGACAATAGTTTATTTGTAGCAAAAAACATGGAAAAATTAATTATAAAGTAAAAAATAAACAAAAAATACATAGGGTTTTTTGCCACAAACCAGCCCCAACTCAGCAAGATATGCGGTTTCTGGGTTGTTATTTTAGTGATATCCGCGAATATGTTCATCGTCCAACCGAACACCCCACAACAAGCTATATTAATATTCGAATCGCCTTGTTGTGTTTAAGTTGTCCAATCTAAAATGTGTTCAATTTGATAATCTACACGGTTGCTAATTTTAACTAAAACCGACGTGCTAATCTAGACCTATTTATAACATTTATGTTAATAAGTTAATAACTGGCTATAACGGTTAATAACAGCTCATTTTCGAAGGCTAAGCGTAATTCACGCTCCGGATACATTTATTCAACCGCCAGAAGCAATTACCTTACATTGTATAGCTTTTTGTATCTTACCTACTCACAGTAAATGTAAAGCGAGCTTATGAATTATCAAAAATGTAGATACGTCGCTTCACTCGCGCTTTTCTAAAATGACTCGGCTGCAACATCAGCGTCGCGTCTCGACCGCAAATAAATATTGTAGCGGTAGTGCAAAAGTAGTAAAGCTGGATTAAATGAGTCTATTGTAAAACGGTAAGTCTTAAATTTAAATGCCAAGCGATAAAAATATTCTTTACCGCTCTTTCTGTTTTAACTTACCAAAGGCACATTTTATAATACATGGAAATGGAAACTCATCGTTCCATTGAAGTTTATTCATTATTTATTCTGTAATACAGCGCCTGTGACGGCTCTGAAATCAGCATTTTCAACGTGTACGGTGCGGGCCCTCGTAAATTGCTGGGATTACAGCCTGCCGAGCTCTTGCCCCTACCAGTAGTTAGAATAAACAATTTGATGATGGAAAAAGTTGTGCTTTATTATGGATTTGCACTTTTATGAATGCAAAATGAACAAAGAAAAACGTCGTTTTAGGCTTTCGTGGTTGTTTACAACATTACTCACAAAAACAATAACCGTGGTAAATATCCCGTGAGTACTAATAGTAAAGAAAAACGTGTTCTAGAGTCTATGAATAGTAGATGACGAAATCTTCATCAGTCCTTCTCGACCCACTGCTGGATATAGGTAGGTAGGTAGGTATCTTCTTTGGCACGTCGTTCTTCCCGGTACGGATCTCATCCACATCTTGCCCTGGACCCTGATGACATCCTTCGGTCTAAAACGGATCTTTTCGGTTTCATAAGCTATTTAAAATTAGTTTTTTTATTTTGAGATGAAATATTAAAAAAGCTTTTGACTTGCATCAGACGTAGTTTAAGCGGCACGCTATGCTCTATTAAATGTGATTCAACTGATACGCTACTAATGGCAAAATTTATGATCAACACTTCAAACGAAAATCAGAATGCTCGCACAGTCCATAAACTGTCAGGTCTATTCAAACATGGTATATGTATGTAGTTTTGTTAATAGCCAGATCATAATTATAAAAAGAAAATAAAAAACAAGCTCCACAAAAATCTCCCTATTATAAATAGGATGAGATGCATTTTTACCTTACTGCAGGCCTAGCACGGGAACAGGGATAAAATTTTGTCTACCATATTTATCCCGCGAGAACGAGACGGATGTATCCTTAATCTAGCTTTGTCACGTTGTAGCGAAGACAAAACGGGTGAACATAACTATATCCCGGCGCCCGTGCTAGGCCTACAGGTTGCTTTCTTATTCGCAGCTCTATCAAAATAACAGAAAAAAGGTGGACCTTTCTGCCTTTATCGATGCGTCAAGTTCTTGTCTCCCTATGGTTAAGTATGGCATGACACATAATAATGGAACTTTTTGTTTTAATAAAACGGGAATACTCACGTTAAATTGAGTCGGTTATTCCGACTATAGTTTCGATCACATTCGGTGACCTTTATCAAGGAATGCTCAGCGAGACTCGCGCACGACCTCGTCTTGCCTTGCACTGCGGTCTGCGGCGCGTCGCGCGCGTGACGTCAACGGCTGCACTGCAGGTGCGGGGGCGGGGGCGGGTAGAGTATTGTGCTGCGTCGGCGCACACTGGAGCTCACCACTCAAAACCACGTCAGTTTTCATAGTAAAATAATGGAACTGTTTTGTACCAACTATATTTATATGTGGGACCCAAACAAAAACATTGGGATTCCACGGAACAATTTTAGCCTTTGTACGGGGACTGTCAAAGTGTTAAATTCGTAACTTTTTATGACTAAACCGATGTAGATGGATCAAGTAGATAAATTTCATCATAAGGCCGGAAATAGGATACGTTTTTATCACGAAAGCGTTTGAAACATAGCGGGTGGAACTGCGCTATACAGCTTGTAGTTGATAGGCAGTAGCTTTTATAATTTAGTAGCCGGTGGTAAGGGTCGCTTACTCTGTGTTATAAAGTGATGAATGAACGCTTTGTTTTCGTCAACAGGGCGACTCTCCGTTCGGGAAATCCGAAGCTTACATAAAACTCGAGCAACTCGGTGAGGGTTCCTACGCCACAGTTTATAAAGGATACAGCAAGTGAGTACTTTTGTTTTATTTTTCTATTCGATTCAGATCTATTTTAATGGAGAAAACAAATGAAGAGATGCATATCTTCATAGCATGAAGCAAGAAAATAAGCATAGCTTAATGATATGAGTATTGTACAAGCACCTTATCTCCTTGGCCACAACTGTTTATTTATTTATTTCCAAAAAAAAAACAAATAGCTAACAGTATACCAAAACGCTTACTATCTTAAATAATGAGTACAAAACAACTTAAATTCTCTAATAATAATAGTGATGTTATCATTAAATATGTCGATATGCTGGAACTTGTGCGCAAAATGATTGAGCACGGCCAAGGCTCTAGTTGTAAGTGCGTTGCTAGCGTGGCAGGTTCGTGAGACAGCACACTAGAACAGCCGATGCCGTCGATGGCTCCCGACACGAATATAGTTATCGGGGACAAATAACGCCAGAGCACCCAGCACTGTCGGATTGTTAACCCTGTTGCGAAGGATCTGGCAATAGTGTATAACTAACAATAATTTTCGTCGTAACTCCAATGTATCCACTACAACCACACCTGACACAAACAGAGAAGGAAAAAGGTACGGGTAATATCCGTATATACGTTTATAAACGTACCTAGCAAACTGTTGATGTTGCTTCGTTTTCTTCAAGGCTACATCGCATCAGTTTTTTCATAAATTTGCAATTTTGTTCAGAAACGTCTCATAAAGCTGTTTATAAAATATGCTTTGCCTCATTCTTGCGCGGGACAATTTTCATCATTGAATAGTTGCCAACCACTGGACAGCATAGATTAGCCTTTTAAACGTTTGTGAACAAAGGAGATTGTTTAAAAAGGCTCAAATATGTTATTTTATAAAAGACAAAAAACTTAATTATAACTAGAAATCTTCTACTAACTTGTAACACTAACTTGTAAATATAACTCTCTCTGATTTAACGGAAAACGGAGGATCCATTGAGCTGTTAGTAGCGCAATGACTTAACACTTTCTAATAGTATCTAAGCAAACTTTAGCATCCTTTTTGATAAATCAGCCGACGATTCCCGTTCGAGTTATATCTTCTTGAGCCATGATACTTAATGGTTTCAATTTCCATAAGTGGCTGAAGAACTCGTTCCATACTATTGCTGCAGTATTTGCTCAGTAAATTGTCTACGTTATATGCCTGCTGATATAATTATGAATTTTAGTTTTAACCTTTTAGTTTTTTTTTTAGTTTTAGTTTTTTCTGTCCTTTCGGGTTCTAGTAGTATTAAAAAAAAAAAAAAACTATGCGTTCTACTTTTCCCGAAGGTTTAGTGAAGGAGCGACTATCTTATTTTCTTAACACGAAGGAATTTACGGAAAAGAGATTTCCCGTAAATTGGTCACCAAAAAGAAAGCAATTTTTTTTTTTAGATATTAGTTGTAGTTATGTTTTACTTACGCTGGCATAAAATATAGCATTAAAATCGTAATTTTTACAATCCTACCTAATATTATAATTTAGAGTAATATAGCCGCAGTCATATCAGGACTAATAAAGCTATCGAGGTATAAAAATGAATACGTCCGTCTCGAGGAAAAAACTTCTCTTGCCCGATTCATAACTGCCTACATTACAACTGTCAGTCGTCAAAAAATGAACAAAAATGGATTAAAGCCCTCTAGCGAACTATAGGAAGTAACTTTGTTTCTGTCTAGATGTTTGTCGCGTTATCACGGTTAAACGGCTGAACGGATCTTGATAAAATTTGATAAAGAGCTACTGTATAGCACAAAGATGGACACAGGATCCTTTTTTTATGTCCACGCGAACGAGGTCGCGCGTAACAACTAGTTATAAATAAACATTATGTTCATGTTAGAAACTGCATTGCTTTAAACAGGAAATCAAAGCGATTTGTAATTAATTACAAAGCAATTAACTTACTATACAAGGATATATTTGTAATTTTTTATTGCCATCTAATAAACCGATTTAAATGTCATCATAAAAAATATGTGCAAAGTGCAAGGTTGCTCATACGAAGACGAATAATCGCAACCAAAGATCTATAAAAGTATAAATACAACATTACCAATAAAACTGCACTAAAATTCTGGCAACTATTTGAAAATAAACTAGCATTATGCAATACTAACCCTATTGCTATATTGTTATGACTTATTCTTCAAATGCGCTGACGTGCTTCCGCGGCACGTAAGCACACTATTTTGTTGCCGTTTTCGTGTCTATGTCGAATCTATAGTTTCAAAGATAAATAGAACAACAAATTCAATGTTGCGTTCAGAGGAATGCAGAATGCGACATCAAGGATGTTATATCGCATTTTGTTCTATCGCATCACACTAAATATTATATGCGAAACTTTCTGTGTAAGTAAGTATGTAAGTAGGTAAGTATGAAAGTGTGTTTGTCTGTAACGGCTGAACGGATTTGGATGAAATTTAGTATGGCGTTAGGTTATTCCCTGGATTAACACATGGGCTACTTTTTATCCCGAAAAATACATAGGCTACTTTTTTTTCACGAGAATCTGAAGATTCCGTGAAAATTTCATCAAAATCGGTAATTGCGGGTAACGACTAGTATTATATTATATTACTAGTTGTTACCAGCGACTTCGTTCGCGTGGACATAAAAAAGTATTCTATGTTCGTCTTTGCTAAATACAGTAACTCCTTATCAAATTGTATCAAGATCCTTTCAGCCGTTTAGCCGTAATAACGCGACAAACGTCCAGACATAGAGACAAAGCTACTTCATATAGTACGCTAGATGGCGCTGATCCATTTTTGTACATTTTTTGACGTTTTGTATGGACTGACAGTTGGAATGTAGGGAGTTTTGAATAACGCAATCGACGTTTTTCCTCGACACGAACGTATACATTTTTTTACCTCGAAGCTTTGTTGGTCCTAATACGACTGCGGCTTTATTTCTCTGTATTATAATATTAGTTAGGATACTCCTTAACCGTTCACGTCAAAGTCTTCTGCTCTCGTTTGTTCCGGTATTGTTTTCTAGGCCTCTATTGTTAATTGTTATGTCCTGTCATTACCAGAGGCGCTATTGCTGTGTAACACGAACTGTAATGAATAAGTCGTCTACAGAGAAGCCTGGTGTCTCTTGACGACAATATAATTGGCTCTAAGCTTTATTAATTGTTCTCTAAAATTACAAGCCTTCGGAACGATGTTATATTTCATTGAAAGATCCGTCGTTAAATAGAAATTTGCCGCTAAATGAAAGCGTAATTTGACTGTTAGAATTATGGTATTAAGTATGGTTCGCCGCATTTTATTCGTTTATTTACCAATCTTGTGTATTTTTAACCGAGACGTTTCTCAATTCGACTGTTTGTTTTTAATGTTTGTCACGAGAACTCCGTCATTTAAGTACAAACCAATTTGGAAAACCTTTTTTTTATTTAAATGGATAATACTTCCATATTGGTCCAATTTTTTAAATCATGATCCAGTTCTTATAATGGGATTCAAATATTTTAGGCATACATATAGCGATTTCGGTTTTTTCATCAACAAGTCGAGCATTTGCATTCAAGCATCATTTGGTGAAGTGGAACTGGTGAAGAAGTCCACAGACGGACACCGGAACTCTTCAATGATAAGTGTTATCTCGATAGTGCATTTTTTTCAGTTTTTTGTTGAAGTCGGCTTCTTTTATTAATAGATAGAAAGATAGATAGATAGATAGAAACTCTTTATTGTGTACACCAAAAATAAAAAAGAACACACGTACAGAACTATCTTATACTTAAGCTAGTGCCACAAGTGGCGGCCTTATCGCTAAAAGCGATCTCTTCCAGGCAACCATTGCATGGAAAGAAATTCACATGATGGAACAGGTGAGGTATGACGAACACTTTTAGTAATATAAATTGATAAATACTAAGTATATAATAAATATATATATATATATATATATATATATAAATATGTGTGTATAATATAAATAATATATTAATCTACAAAATACCCTCACATTATGCCAGCAACTATACTATAAATTATTAAATAATATGAATTTAAGTAATACTCAGCAAAAATACGAAGGCAGCAAGAATAAACAAATCATATATATAGTACTAGACTAGAAGCAAAATAGCAAGCAGTAGATACACACTTAAAAGTAATTCACAGCAGCAGAGTCAGTTAATTAACATTGTGATAAATAAAACACTTTCACTCTATCCTTGAAAATGTTTAAGGACTGGGACTGTCTGATGGAAACCGGTCAGGAGTTCCATAATCGGATGGCTTTTACAGAAAAAGCGTCTTCGTAAAAGATGATGTGATGCTTAATTAATTAATTAATTGATATTATACTTATAATAAGAGCAATACGGGCAGAGATATACCTTTCGCATATTATTTTGCATTTTGTAACACAAAACCATTTACATGTAGAATAGCATTCCTAATATTTTATTTTGTTTTTTTTTCTCCATCGCTAGTACAGAAAATATTAATATGAAAAACAAAAAAAAAAACTATTTTTATACTCGTACTTTTTTTTAATTCCCCGTATTTTTTCTTCTTCTAAAATGCGCATGCGAGATATCTGCGGCGGGAAGCGCGTTCCCAAGTACGATAATTATAATAAAAAAATAGATATAATAAGAAGCACGAATCTAAACTGAACTTTCTTTATATCCGGCCGGTTTATTAAACAGCAAAATTTGGGATATTTTTATCGGGCTGCCCGCCTGATTGACCCCATTCACCCTCGTACCTGCGATTCAGCAGTCTTTGTACGTTTTCCTTATCAATTACATTGACTACGCTATTTTTAGAATGAGCTCGGAATTGATATGTAATAAGAAATGTATACTCGCAAGAACACAGATCACACTACATACCGCATATGATATCGTCGTTCTGACTAAAAGTCACCAAATTGGAGGATAGCGTGGGTTGGGAGGACAGACCAGGCGTTCTCATAAGCTATCGCAAAGTAACGCCTACTCGCGACTAGCAATGAACTAATGGAACAAGGAAGTATTTTAGGGCCAATCTTATTCATCATCTATGTGAATGATCTCTGTCATCTTAAAATACCAAACTGCAACATTTTTACATACGCAGATGACACTGCTTTAATAATACACGGAAAGACCTGGTGTGATGCCAAAAGACAAGCGGAATGCGCCTTAAGAATTATCCTGGACTGGCTTTCTTCTAATATTTTAACCCTCAACATAGCGAAAACTAAATATATAACTTTTTCACTTAGATCAGATTCCCAACCATGCCAAAATACTTTTTCGATCACTGCCCATAAATGCCAACATCTATTTCCTTCTGCCTGTGACTGTATTGAATTATCTAGAACAAACAATATTAAGTATCTTGGAGTTCAGATGGATAGTACCCTTAGCTGGAAACCTCAAATGGAAGATTTGTCAAATCGGGCTAGGCGCCTTATCTACATCTTCAAGAAACTTAGGTCATCTGCAAATCTTAACACGCTCAAACTTGTCTATTTCTCCCTCGCCCAATCTATTTTGTCCTACTGCAATACGGTCTGGGGTGGTGCCTGCGCGGAAACCCTCTTAAGGCTAGAGAGAGCGCAAAGAGCTATCCTTAAGGTAATGTCCAAAAAACCTATGAGATACCCAACTAAGTCCCTTTTCGAAGACGTCAAAGTTCTAACTGTAAGGCAGCTGTCTATTCTTTACGTCATAATGCGTAAGCATAGGCAACTGCCTTATGATAAAGACATCAGAAAGCGTAAAAGAATTTGTCCCATCTTACCTCATCGTACTAGTTCCGCCAGACAAAATTACGTTCACCTTGCTAATCATCTCTATAATGTCATAAACAAAGAACTTTATATTTATCCGCTTCCCCTTAAAAAAGTTAAACTAAAAGTTGAAGAATGGCTTAAAACCTTATCCTATGCTGAAACTGAAAAGCTATTGAATATTATTAGTTAACAGTTACGCTTTCTTCCCCTATACCATGCTCACACACTCACCCACTCACTCACCCTCAGTTACACTCACACATTCACCCATGCATGCCATCTCCGCAAACTCAGACTCTTACGAGGACTTGAGACTTATTGCGGAGATGTTTTCACTCACTCTCTCACTCACACTCACACGTACACACATTATTTTCACACACACAACAATAATTTAACGTTTTGCACACTTATTTTAGTTAATAAGTGTGCAAGTCTAAAGCTAATTTTTATTATTATTTTTGTTGTTTTAATTTAAAACAATTGTATAATTATTATTATTTCTGTAAACTTTCAAAAGTTGCTAGAATTATTCCAAGTCCATCTCTAAATTTAAATTCTTGTGAAAAATTGTAATCATTAAATTTATGACTCGATCAAAACACAACTATGTAGTACATATTGCGGAGGGCTCTGGCGCCAGTAGCACAGTTTCATTACTAGTACGGGTGCCAGCTAGTTCTTAGGCAAACAAAATTGTTGTTTAACGTCTACCAATAAATTATATGTCGATTTTATACTGTGCAAGCAAAATTGTATAGCCTTTAAGCCTTGGTCAATAAACGATTATTATTATTATTATTATTTATAGTTATTCTTTCGAAATTCTCTCGTTATCGAGGATAGGCTAAGATTCGCGGGCTTTTGGCCAAACGAAAAATAGTTAATCAAAAATTCGTTAATCATCTAATGTCAAGAATTTTCGTACTATTCTGCAGGTGTTTAAAATGACGGCTTTCTGAAGCAAAAGGGTGGTGAGTGGATGTATGTCGAGACTTTGTAGACTAGTGTTGAGTGTGTGTGGGATTACACCGGTGGAAGAAACAATGATTGGGATAGTCTTAACTGTCTGAACTCTCCACTGTGTTTTTAACTCGATTGCTAGATCCGTGTATTTAGTGAGTTTTTCCGTATAAGCAGATGTTATGTTGTGAGTATTTGGGATTGCAATGTCTATGAGGAATACTACTTTCTTCTTTTTATCATAAACTGTGATATCTGGCCTATTGTGGTGTATGGTTTTATCCGTGATTATTGTCCTATCCCAGTACATTTTGTAATCTGCTGATTCTAAAACAACTTCTGGTGAATACTTGTAATACGCTGTTTTTTCAGTGATTAGTTTATGTTTGTAAGCAAGGTATTGATGAATGATAGCTGCTGCTTGATCATGGCGATGTTTGTAATCTGACTGAGTGATTGACCTACAAGCTCCTGTTATGTGTTGTATTGTTTCAGAGGCACTGTGGCAGTGCCTGCAGAGGTCAGTTGTAGTGTCTTTTATTATGTACTTTCTGTAATTTCGCGTATCTATTACTTGATCCTGTATTGCGAGCATGAACCCTTCAGTCTCCGGAAATAGTTCGCCGCGTTTTAGCCACATATTTGATGAAATTTTGTCAACGTTAGGATTCAATAAGTCGCGGCGATGTCTGCCATGCAGAGATTTCTGCAACCAGCTCTGTTGTTTTTGTTCTGGGGATATTACGGTCTCGTTGTTTTGTTTGGCGTGATTGTGTAAATTGAGTGGAGTGTATTTGCAGTCCGCATTAACGACTGCATTGTGCATGTGTGACATGTTTGCTTTTTCATGGAAGAAGGACCTGAGTCTAGTTATTTGTGTATTGTGTAAGTTCTTGATGTCAATAAGTGCTCTTCCTCCCTCTGTATTGGGCAATGTTAGTCTTTCAATACAGGATCGCGGGTGATGTTTTCTATATTTTGTCATGAGTGTATGTACTGTGCGTTGGAGTTTCACCAGCTGTGACTGTGGCCAGTTGATTATTCCAAAAGAATAGGTAAGTATAGGGATAGCAAACGAGTTTATGGCCTTTATTGTATTCTTTGCATTCAATTGTGTGTTTAAAATCCTATGGAGTCTGGTTTTAAATTTTTGTTCTATAGTGTCCTTAGATTGCTTTTGATGAATTTGTTGCGTTTGGAAGTAGCCTAAATATTTATAGCCTGTAATTTCGTCCACGGGGTCAATTTGTTGGCCACCGGTCAGTTCATAAATATTCTGTTCTATTTTTCCTTTGCGTATTGATAGGATTTTACATTTGTCAATACCGAATTCCATTTGGATGTCTTTTGAGAAAGAGTGTGTTATGTCAGCTAAACTGTGAATTTCTTGTAAACTACTGCCAAAAAGTTTTATATCATCCATGTATAAAAGATGTGATAATGTGTACTGAGTGTTGCCGTATGTTATGTTGTAGCCGTTAGTACTATTGTTTAACAGTTTCGAAAGTGGATTAATTGATAGACAGAACCAGAGAGGGCTAAATGAGTCTCCCTGGAAGATTCCGCGACGGATCGGTATTGGCTCAGTTTCGATTGGAGTATCGCCGGTATTAAGTTTAAGAATTGTTTTCCAATGTGACATTGCAGTTTTGAGGAAATTTACTAGCGTAGGGTGGACTTTGTAATGTTCTAATATATAAACTAACCAGGTGTGTGGGACGGAATCGAATGCCTTTTTGTAATCTATGTACATTGTAAATATATCTCTTTTTTTTGTTAATGCTTGTTTTGAGGCTGTTGTATCTATTATCAACTGTTCCTTACATCCTTGGCTATGTCTACGGCATCCTTTCTGTTGTTCTGCTAGTAGGCCGTTAGTCTGTGTATGTTTGTATATTAACTCACTTAAGCAGGAAGTAACAATTTTATAAATATTTTGTAAGCAAGTGATGGGTCTGTATTTTGATGGATTTTTCAAATCGGTTTTATCTTTAGGCAACATGTATGTAGTTCCTAAAGTGAGGTACGAAGGCATAGTTTCAGGTGAATGGATGAAACCGTTTATGTGGTTGAGGAGGTATGGGTGTGTATATGTAAAGTTTTTATACCAGTAGTTATGTATTTTGTCTGATCCAGTAGCCTTCCAGTTGTGAGTTTTCTTTATGATCTGTTGAAATGTGTCTATATGAATATCGTCGAATGACATTGTGGGGATATCTTGTATTGTTTGAGCATCCTGGGTAATCCAGTCATTATTTTTATTATGTTCTTGAGGGATTGACCATATCTCATACCAATATTTGTGAAGTGTTTCTGGGCATGGGGGTTCTGTTACTGAATTATTGTTGGTCTGTCCGTCATTAAGTGTTCTGTAAAATAATTTTTCGTTTGTATTAAAAAGTTTGTTTTGAGTTTTTCTTTTTGTGGTTGCAACATACCTGCGTAATCGGCTGGAGAGTGCGTTTAACTTTTGTTTAAGGGTATCTAAAAAGTGTTCCAATTCTGTATTCTCAGCTTCATGTTGAGAGTGTATTTTATGATTGTGTTTTATTAGGTCGATACATTTTTTTAACCGTGGACTTCTATTTCCTTTTATGTATTCAGTTAATCTTCCAATTTTGACTCTTAATTCCTGTATCCTACTCTCAAGGCGTTTTTGCCATCGAGGTTTTTGGTTTCTACTCATTTGAATAGTCGGTGAGTCTTTAATTTTTGCTCCATTTGCTATGACAGTTGCGAATGCAGCACAGTAAATTACTGTTTGAACTGTCTGGAAATCAGTGTCAGCTGTTATATGTTTTTTTAGTATATGTTTATTTATGTAGTGGGTTATCATCGAGAGTTTCTTTGACTGTTTTTGTTTAGGAATTGCTGGTCTTGTAGTTGGTTCAATATATTGGTATTTTGCAATGGTTTCAGCTAAGGTTCTCTCTATTTGTGTTCGCATTTCTGCTGTTATTTGTAAGGTAGTTGGTTGGTCATTAACATTTAGGTTATTATGTACTCTTCTGGGTGAGCTTAAATCAGTTTCAGTGGTATTTTGTTCAGTTACAAGTCTGTTTAAATCAGTTTCAGTGCTTATTACTAGATCTTCATTACTAATTTCTTCATCAACTGAGTCCACTTGAGAAATAGTCGTTTGTTGTGTGAGTGCGTATTGTGTGTTGTGTATATTGTGTGTTTGTGTTATGATGGAGGTTTCTGATTGGGTTTGCGTTTGTGTGGTTTGTGTGCCTAATTCTATGGAAATTTCATCTCGAATCTGTTGTAGTCTCTCATCGTTGATTAACTTATTGTTGACAATTACTCTACGCTGATCTGCTATCCTTTGTTCAGAAACGTGGGATATTTCAGGGTGTTGTTCAGTGACCGCTTTGTGGAGTAACTGTCTGTAAGCTGATCTATTTGTTTCTAATTGTGTAATCCTATAGTAATTTTGTATAATAGTCTCATTTATTTCCTTCCTCCATCTCAATCTTTTAGTTCCACCGATGTTTTGTGATGAGTTTAGTGTAATGTTTTGGCTACTATGGTTATTTAATTCTGTTTCTACTTCTGCTCGTATTTCTTTAATTTTATCGGGTGTTAGTAAATTACTACGAATGATTGCCCTACGTTGATCTCCTACTCGTTGCTTGCTGACCTCCATGTTTGGGAATCGTTCAGTGAATTTGATGTGTAGATCTGTCAGATATGATTTTGTATCCGTTTCTAATGCAGTTAGGATGAAGTACGTGCGCAAGATAAAAATGTTCATTTCTTGGGTCCATTTCTTGCGTGCACGTGTTACAACCTTAGCGGGTACAGGAATATTGACCGAAGCCTCCTGTACAACATCTTCAGTTGCTAGTATAGTATCTACGGTTTCAGCATTAGAGCTGACGGTGTCGGATATATCGGTGTCCGTTAGGAAAGCTTGATCGTCGTGGATACTTCTATCGTTACCTGTATGAAAAGCCTTATCGTCGTCGTTACATGTCTCAGAGTCCGTAAGGAAAGCATCGGTCGTTGGACAGTTTAAGACCCTCGCCCGGAGATTCTTCTCGCCCCTGGCCCTTAGAGGTCTCCGCCTACTGTCATCAGCATCCCCCCTAGAGCCGCCGGGAACTTGGGGACAATTTTTAGGATTCATGTTCATGGTTTTTTTATGTTTGGACGTTTGTGAGCCCACATCGTTTGTCCGTACGAGTGAGCGCGCAGTAAGCTACCTACCTAAGCCTGCGGGTGCCGCCGTTGGTGCACAAGACACTCTTTCGCCGCCACTCCAAAACCACCACCCTGCGCTGATGTTGGTTGTTCTACTTAGGCCTCGGATAGACATGAACGTCTAGGAGCCCTAAGTAGCTTTCCTTCTACTCTTACTCTTTGTCCACTACATTCACTCAGCCACTAAGCTCCCCACTCCTTCTCTTCCTCTCTTACTACCGCTTCTACTTTGCTGTTCACCAACTTACGTTACTTACTCTACTTTACTAGTTACTCTACGAACCTATTCTATACATACTCCCTTATTTTACTTACTTACTTACCTACATACATACTTACTTACTTATTGCCAGAGCCACGTTGGCCGCACCAGTAACTTCTCATTGCGTTGTCCGCCCCCCACGTGATCAGGTGGTCGATCAGGACGTGTGGTTGAGTCAGGGGGCTTATTATTATTATTATTATAATGGAGCAAATTTTTATAGATGTACTTTTAGACTGATGCGTGCTGCGTTTCAATCGAACTGAGTGCGGAATCTTGTGATCTGTGCACAAGAACCACTCGTATATTGATTTTGTTTCGATTTCTGTTTCAAATGATAAAGTTGACAGCCCTTTGTCCTTTGTGTTTCCTCTGTTAGATCTGCCTTTGAAGTGAGGGGTACTATCTACTATCTACGGGTATTTAGATACCAACGGATGCAGTGGCAACCGTTGGTATCTAAATTATTTCTTGTCTACTGGAAAATGTAGTATAGAAATAACTAACTTTAATGATATCAAATGACTAAGTCCTAAATGCATTTAAGGCCCTGGTCAAAGCTATCTCTTTCACACATTTTCAGCCTTTTTTGAGAGTAAACGTCACTTTTCATTTTTTTATTGAAATAAATTTAAGTAAAAACAAACAGATATTTATAATTTTCAATGTTTGATTGCATTATTCACGTTATAATTTTATTTATTTTTTTGGTGGAGGAAAAGGAAAATCTGTTTTTTTTTTATAGCCTATATTTAAATAAAAACAGTGGTATGTATCTACATAGTGGAAAACTATGCTTGTATTTTGGTTTTATTTTCACAATACCTTCGTTGTTATAGGCAGGGATTCTGAAACGTTCAGGTTAATTCTAATGCTGCCGTTGTCTGGCACTAAGCAAATGACAACGACAGCAATAGACTTAATCTGTTGCCAACGTTAACAAACGTTTCAGAATCCCGAAGTTAAAGTGTCAATTTTTTTGCGTCGAAAATACGACGATGGTAGTCATTGTTATTAGAATACCATTCAAAAAAAAAAACAATAAAAAACGGTATAGATTATGGTTTATCGAAGCTTAATAAAAACAAATGGTTTTGTTAAGATTTAGGGGGTGATAACTGACTACCCCCGAAACGCTAATTTCATCAGAAAGTTAGGAAAATTCAATAAATCTCTCTGCACGCACGAGAAACCTCTCGAAAGGACTATCCTCGTGGATCGTTATGCAAACCGCCCTAATATAAAAGAGTCTAAAACGATTGCATGAAGTTGAAGAAGTTTGAAACCTTGAAAGTTGGCATAGCTTGTGATTGAAGACGTCTTACGGCCGCACTCAGAGACGTCTAGCTAACACTTTTCCAAAGAAAATCTTATAGTGGCAGCTTAAGTAATCAAAGTTCTTTGAATGCGGCCGTAAGGAACTTGCCATACTCGTAGAAAGCGCCCGCGTTCCGGGGGCGCTTGTTATATCAAGTCCCTCAGACGCATGCCACAAAGACTTAACATAATAATGTATTACTCCATTATTTCTTTGCTAAGTGGAGTGGTAAACTCAAACGGAACTAGCAGTGTTCATTGCTCGTGAATACCGAATGAACTACCTCTGGCAACCCTTGCGGCGCGGTAGGTACTTAATAAGCGTGTTCTACCCGCCAAATTGTCGTATTCATAACTTCGAGAACTTTCCAGGACATGCCGTTATTGTACCGGGCGATATAACTTTCTTGTATACATATCTAGAATATACTAGTTGTTACCCGCGACTTCGTTCGCGTGGAAACAAAAAAAAAGTATCCTAGTGATTTACAGTAACTCCTTATCAAATTTTATCAAGTTTCGTTCAGGCGTTTAGCCGTGATAACGCGACAAAGATTCAGAGAGACAAAGCTGTTTTCTATAGTTCGCTTGGTGGCGTTGATCCATTTTTATGCATTTTTTGTCGTTTTGTATGAGTTGACAGTTGTAATGTAGGGATTTCTACATCACGCAAGCGAAGTTTATACCTCGAGACGAACGTATTCATTTTTATACCTCGAAGCTTTAAAGTCTTCATACGACTGCGGCTATATTTCTTTGAATTATAATATTAGTTAGGATAAGAATCTAAACAACGTTTGAAAGTTTGAACTCTACGATTGACGTTACACTCGAGGCTGTATTATTGGGCGAGCCATAGGCGATAAGGGAGCCGAGAGTGTAATGATCAATGCACTCGCGTTTCTTACGACATTTTTAAACACACTTGCGAGGAAAAAACAAACTTGAAACTTTGAAAATTCTATTATGAAAATGATAACTCTTCATAACCTCCACAGATACTTCTGAATACTTAGCACTAATAACATCAAATAGTGGTCTATTTAAAGTCCAGCTATCAGAGGTCCCCAAACTATTTTAACATTGTAGAGGTCATACTAATAATACTCTAAAGCTAAACTATACTATACAGCAGGGGTGGCCAACCTGATTAGACCCAAGATCTACTGTTTACTGAACATACGAATTAAAATTTCTATGAAACTGTATAGTTTTGTATACAATTATGTAGTTTTTTTTATTATATTAAATGGGAAAACAAAATTGCAAAGTATTCTTAACAAAAGAGCTAAAAAATAAATGCTTGGAAATGAGGACAAATAACGTGATAGAACCAAATAAAATAATATTAATATTCCACGTTCGACTGGACTAATAGCCGCGATCGAATGGTTGACCACCCCTGCTATGCAGCATATTTTATACAGCAGTATACGAGTTTGTTGCCCAACTATTATTGTGTACGAGTAAGGAATGCACAATATGTGCATCGTACCCCAAACTAAAGATTCCTCGCTTTATGCATCGTATCCCCTAAATCTAAACACAGCAGACTCCAAAAACTAAATTAGTTAGGAGCACTCTGCAATTAACTGAATTCCCACAAAACTAATTCCAAAAGTCAGAGGCTGGCTACAGTAAGGCAGTTTGTTTACATAATTTTACGGACGTAATTACGAACGCCGTTTATGTCTTGAGAGGCGACGAGTTTGCGCTCAACATCTTTTTTCTCACGCTACTCTTGGTTATTTAATTACCATCCTTGAATTAAATAATTTATTTGTGTGAGCGTTACCCAGTCGTACATTTTAAACATTTTTAATGTACTCGTACTTCGTTGAACGCTAGCTGCTGGCAAATGAATCACGATGCTTGAATGAAATTATTTGAAATAAGTATTTTTCAGTTTTGAGCGTTACATACCTCGGGTTTCTGTAATGTTTGTTAACTTTGAAAACAGTTTTTTTATTTGTAGTTCATTTTTTATTACGGGACTTTGGCCAACATTGGCATGTCAGTCCCATCGTACCTTAAACTGTGCACACATCAAACATAAAATATAAAGTCGTTACATACACCTCGCCGCGATCACCAGATTAATTCTAATTCTGCCTTTGTCTGGAACTAAACAAATGACAAAGACAGCAATAGTCTTAATCTGTTGTCAAAGTTAACAAACGTTTCAGAAACCCGAGGTTAGAGACTAAGATTTTGAATCGATTTTTTATACTTATACTCGGACCGAGCTAAGAAACGTTGCGATAGCTCCAATAATACATTATTGTACAAAGCAGAATGAAGTACGTAACTCCTGATAACTTATATAATTTGTTTATACTTTTTCTTTTATACTTCTAAGTTTAGTGTAACTGCTAGCCCAAATACTACAGTGAAAAATGTATTAATATTGTTTTCGTTCGGCTCTTTACAAGTGATTGTAGCTGATAGCTTGGATCGGGTATAGTCGAAGCCCACGGTTCAATAAATATATTTATATTATTGTGGCCACACTCCCGGCCAAAGCTATCACTTTCACACACTTTCATAACTTTTGAAGGTAAAATAGAAGCTTACTATCTTTAGACTTTGCAAATGTTTTTTTTAATCAATTTTCATGTTATAATTTTTTGGCATTGCTATTCTAAAAATAACTAGGTACAGACTGGACAATGGGTACAGGACTGTTGTTTGTTTTTAAATTTCCATTCAGAGTTTTTTTCAAATCAAAACTGTTTAAAACGTGCGAACGATATAGCTTAATTAAGGAAGCGTGCTTTTAATCCACTAACGATATCAACAAGCTTTCAATATCACTGAGTATCAGATATCCAGTAAGCAATGAAACTTTACTTTTATCGCCGCATAAGACTATAATTTCCATGTATCTTCATAGTTAATATCGTCTCGGCTAACATTCGTTATGGAGCTTGGATGTAATCTCGAAACATGATTTCGTACTCGTTGTGTTAAAGAAACCATGTTCTCTTTGATGTCGGATTGATCTTCTGATGATATTGGAAGATTAGCATCTCCGGAAATTAGTATGTGTTCTTGAGTTATTTTATCAATTTGTAAAGGATATTTAAAAATGTCCGTCGAAGAATTGATTTGCTAGTAATTCCGAGTGAAAAAGATAGATGATGAAAATGACTAGACATTTTCAGATTCACTAAAAATGTGATTTTTTTATTTAGTGCCCCTCATTAATTATGTAGATTAAAAATATTATTTTGGGATATGTGTTTTTTTGGTTCTGTATACATGCAATACTAGACAGTATTGCATGGCGGAAAAACATGATTACATGTCATTTTTTCGATAAAAAAAACATTGAAAAAGAAGAAATCGTCAAGAGACCTCGATGTTCAAACATTTTTCACTGGCGTTCGGAACCCCTTATGTACATATAATACCTATATTCAAGTGCTTGTTACACGAATAGTGAGGTTATAATAATATCTAAGTTTGCATGGAACAGGATTCCGATTGATTTCCTGGTTAAGATGTAATTAACTATTATCTGGTTTTTGGTAGCGTAGGCTAATGCGCGCGAAAGTGTATAGCGCTATCTTTCTCACGAAATACCCTCTAAAAGGCTACCACTCCTACCCTACCTCCCCCTTTACCTATTCTGACTTGGCGGTGTGACCTCAAATCATTCTATATAATTTATTACCCTATATTCGCGATGCTTTCCGTACATCTTTTATCTAATGAAAATGGGCAAAATTGTTGGTGATGATTCCCTTAGGGAATGCATTATTAGCTTTATGACCATTATTTTATACATTTGCAACACATGTAAATAAAGGCTATTTTTCATTGCACAGTTTAACGCAACAAGTGGTGGCGCTAAAAGAGATCAGACTGCAAGAGGAAGAGGGCGCGCCCTTCACGGCGATACGCGAGGCGTCGCTGCTGAAGGAACTCAAACACGCCAACATAGTCACATTACACGACATCGTGCACACGCGTGAAACGCTCACATTCGTCTTTGAATTCGTGGTGAGTACAGACGGGGAATACGTTCGTGGCGGGCGGGAATAAAAGCGAGACGGGTACCTCTCAGCCTCGCTTCTCCACTTACTTTGCGGTAAACAAGTAGCGGTCGTGATGGAGGGACCTGTTCTACCACCACAAACGTAGTTAAATCATATCAATAGTAAAGTCGTAACTATTAGTCTTCAGGCGCGGATCCAGCCCTCAAAAAAGGTAGTGGTCACAGCCACCCGAAAATTCGGCCAAGTGCGAGTCGGAGTATGAACTAGCTCATGATCATGAATATAATGTATTCCTACAAAGGATATACATATGACGCCTTGACCAAGATTTTGTACAGTCCCACTAGCAAAATTAATAAAACTGTCAAATGCTAGTTTGTTCGCTCACGAAAATTACAAAAGTAAATGTATGTGTTGTTTGCATATCACATGCAGTGTCACATTTATACCCAAAACTACTGAACGACCTGTCCCCTAAATGTTGGGTATCATTGAATTCTTTTAATAGTTGATTATGCACCAAGGGGATAAAGCAGTGTCTTCGGCATATTGAATCTCGAACGATGGAAGGATTCTAGAGTTAACTTCCGAGCGTAGCGAGAGAGTTTTAGAGTCAGTTAAGTGAGTTAGTTTAAGAATAGCACAAGACGAAGACATTTTGCCCAAGACGAAGACAGCTTTATCCCCGAGGAGTGTACTGTACTTTTTACAAATCCTGCGAGAAAATAAAAGCAAGGCTAATAATAAATGTGCGTAATTAGTACACCCTAAGTAAACATTGACATTTGAAATTTTAATCAAATTTTAAATTTAATTTACATTGACAATTGAAATTTGAATCAAATTTTAAATTTAATTTACATTGATAATTGAAATTTGAATCAAATATTAAAATTAATTAACATTGAGATCTGAAATTTGAATAATTTTTTTAATTTAATTTAAAATGACAAAATGGTAATCTAAAAAGTCAAACTCAACTCAACTGAAATTTGCAATTTAAGTTTTCAGATTTGAAATTTGAAAATGGAATCATATTTGAGATTTGAGTTTTGAGACTACAAATTTAATTTCTGAACTCAAAATTCAAAACTGAAGTTTCAAATTTCAAATTTCAATTTGAATCAATTTTCTAATCTCAAAACTTACTTTTCAATTTTCACATTTCAAATTGTTAAAATTTTATCTATGCTTATTAGAAGCGGGAGACATCTATAACTGCGTGGGAGGCATTCATCAATTTTGATGAAAACAATATCGCCGACCCACTGTAACAATCATTATTCTTAATGATTATCTTAACTAATATTATAAATGCGAAACTAACTCCGTCACTCTGTCTCTCTGTCTGGGTGTTTGTCGCGTTATCACGGCCAAACGGCTGAACGCAGCGACCTGAACTTTTGCATCACACTAATATTATAAATGCAAAAGTTTGTGTGTAAGTATTTTAAGTATGTAAGTGTGTTTGTTCCCGTTGAACGCTGTAACGGCTGAATGGATTTGAATGAAATTTGTTATGGAGGTAGCTCATACCCTGGATTAACACATACTTTTTATCCAGAAAAAATTAACTGTTCCTGTAGAATAGCATACTATAAAGCTTAAGGATCGGAGACGGACACAGGCTACTTATTTCTTAAAGGTCCACGCGAACATAGTCGCGGGTAACAGCTAGTTGTGTAATATTCCTTCTCCTTGGTCCGCAGGACACAGACCTGTCACAATACATGGAGAGGCACCCGGGCGGCCTGAACCACCACAACGTGAAGTTGTTCATGTTCCAGCTTCTGCGGGGTCTCTCGTATTGCCATCGGAGAAGAGTTTTACACAGGTATTACTATATTATGTATTTTATAAATTGCGTTATTGTATGTGAAACTCGTGTACATTTTTATTTTTTTTCTCTTATGTTTTGACTCCACACGTTGTGTATTTAGCCAGTGTCAAGTATTGTACTATTTCGAGTGATGTCAAATATTTCACAGTTAAAATAAGTCTCAGTCATAGTCTAAGTCAAGCAAATTAAGTCACGGTCAATTCCACGTCATGCCCCGGTAAAGTCGTGGAGACTTTACTAGACGTTTCTATGGAGTTTTGGAAACGACACGAAGGGTCTCGTTTCACAACATTATACTATTCACCAACACTCGTGCACATTCACGAACACTTAATGGATAAAAATCCACCATTTTTATACATTAACACTCGATATAACACAAGTTTTGGAAAATAATAGAATGACGCGACAAGCCTTCTTCACGTTCCCGCCAAAACTCATTTCGTTTCGACGCACTTGTACGCACGGCGCGCGGCGGGCCGTTCACATTTTGGTCCAGTTAAAGTTGTCCAAAAAGGTCCATTTTGCTTGTATAAAAAGAAGTATTTATATATTTTATCAGTTATCTGGTTCCCATAGTACAAGCTTGTTTAGTAGTAGATGGCGCTGTGTAAAAAAAGTCCACCAATATTTATATTTATTAATTTTCTTGTAATACTTTTGTACAATGATAATTATTTTATTTATGTGACAGACTACATCTACAAGATTTCGGCAATATAGTCTGTTTTGCTTTTACGATGGAATCGCCATGTTTGTTTACGTAGCTTGACATATAAAAAGAAACAGTCTGTCATGAGAAAGTAACTCTCGCTGTATGCCGGTTTTTATCTGTTTTATATTTCAAAGCTCATTTTCTAGAAGTACATGTAAATCGAAATCACCTCCCAAGATTTCTGTAGAAACAAAAAAAACTGAAATGAAATACAAGCTTCCAAAAATAATACAAAACGTACTTGGCGAAAACTTTTCTCCACAAGAATATAATAGGTTACGTCAAAACCAATTCCGGTTTCTTTCTGAAAAGTTTAACGCCGATATAAAGAAAGATAATAAAAGTTTTTGTGGCTTCTCCGTCTCCAGCGTCCCTCTATGCTTTCGAAAGTAATAAGCCGACCAAGTTTCCTTGTCGACGCGACGTCTTTGACAACTACACAAACTTGTGATCCGTGAGTTATTTTAGGGACGTCAAAATGTAACTGATATGTCTACAAGTAAAATGTTTTGCCCGTAGGGTTTCCTCAAGTTTTCCCGCATTTGTACGGAACAAAAAGTATCAGTCTGCCTTGTTTCATCTTTTGACTTCTGTTGACGCACTTCGGCCTTGATGAGCCAAGGTTCATCGAGATCGCTTCAGCCGCTCAGTAGTGAAAATAATAAACAGAACAATAATTGTCATGATAATGTGCTCCGATGACCAATTCCCATAAGAAGCCAAAACACTGAACTAAAAGAAAAGTTTGCCAAAATATAAAAAAAAAAAAAAAAAAACATTTTGTCCAGAAAATTTTAAAAATTTGTTTTTTTTTTTACAGGGACGTGAAACCTCAGAATTTATTAATAAGCTCCCACGGCGAGTTGAAACTGGCCGACTTCGGGCTGGCGCGCGCCAAGTCCGTGCCGAGCCACACGTACTCACACGAAGTTGTCACACTTTGGTACAGGCCTCCAGGTAAATAAAAAAAAAAAAAACCCCACTCCGCGTGCTGAAGTACCACATCTTAGCTGGTTATTCACCCCCCCTAGCGTGTAAACATGACTATGATCCGTAATCCGTATTAAAAAACAACGCTTCCCGTGAAATTACTGGGCGACTGGTGACGAGCGCAGGGCATTGCCGCACACGGTGTTCACACGGTTACAGTTCAGAATTATGTGCGGCACCGATCTGTTTAGTCAAGCGTGATCAACATGAACATGAACGGCTTGCTCGTCACTTAGTTGCATAAATAAATTGGGGTGGGTGGGTGTAATTCTATGAAGAAAAGAAACGCGGACAGAAAAACTCAGTGCTAGTAGAGAAACCTAGTGTATTTATGCTGGCGCCGAGATGCCCGATACGGCGATAAAAGCGTACTATATCCGTAACTCACATAACCTCCGTGCTAGGACATTTCCAAAGTACTTGCTCACTTCGGGTCCTTCCTCCTCCCATGACGGATTCGAGGCTTTCCAAGGTACATCAATTTTGTTTTCATTTGAGACCCCTTGCACGACCGATTAGACGTTCATCGAATTCACGTCAAAGAAGAATGATCGTCACGAGAGAAGTGGTAAATGCCTCTGTTGACATCACGCGTTACATGAATGTGGCGGCGGGATTCAGAGAGACGGCTACAGCAACGCCCCGAGCACTGATTCCCAGACGCAGCTCACCGGCCGTACGATACAGCCGGCCGGTGACATTTGCGGCTGCAACGGCTTGTGGCGACAAACCTCATCCCTTACATCTTAAGAGGTCGCATCCCTCACAATTTTAAATTATTTAAACAAAAACAAAAAAATACGCGTTGTGTATTCAGCCAGTGTCAAGTATTGTAATATTTCAAGTAAAGTCAAATATATCACATTTAAAATAAGGCAGTCATAGTCTAAGTCAAGCAAAGTAAGTCACGGTCAAGTCCACGTGATGCCCTAGTAAA
This sequence comes from Apocheima hispidaria, assembly GCA_947579745.1. Lineage (NCBI taxonomy): Eukaryota > Metazoa > Arthropoda > Insecta > Lepidoptera > Geometridae > Apocheima > Apocheima hispidaria. The sequence goes on along the minus strand of OX388157.1, from coordinate 4,007,310 downwards.
GTAGTGGAGACTTTACCAGAGGTTTTTTTGGAGTTTTCGAAACAACACCAAGAGTCACGTTTCATAACATTATACTATTAACTAACACTCGTCTACGAACACTGGATATGGATTAAAAAAACATCATTTTACACATTAACTCTCGAAATATAATATTTTTTTGGAAAATAATACAATGACGCGACATGACTTCTTCGCGCCAAAACTCTCTTAGTTATTGGGGAAATACATAATGTATAATCACTTTAAAAATAACCAAACTTGACACTGGATACATACACCAAGTGGGGATCCCAACAAGAAAAAAAAAATCTTAGTTCTGTCACTAGTGCACTCGCCATGTTTGTTTACATCATTGGATACATCGCCATGTTTGTTACATCATTGGATACATCGCCATGAGTGTATACATAAGAAAAAACTTATTTTGTGTTTGAGTTTGATGTTAATTTTATTTGGTTGATTGTGCAGACGTGCTACTGGGCAGCACGGAGTACTCGACGTCGCTGGACATGTGGGGCGTGGGCTGTATATTCGTGGAGATGGTGTGCGGCGTGCCCACCTTCCCCGGCGTGAGGGACACGCACGACCAGCTCGACAAGATATTCAAGGTGAGAAGAGGACGGGGGGCCTAGTCCATCAAAGTTGCACTCGCGTTAAAATGTGTTTATATTTTTTTGTGTTTTTGCTTTTGTTGTGTTCGTAGCATCAAAGTGAAGCTTTTTTAAAAATCCCTTACAGATTATGCCTTTCATAGCAAGCTCGCCTGGTGTGAAGGTGCAACGTTTCGCTCAGCGCGCCAAATTCATTTTTTTTTTAAATTTCCGTCAATTACAGTTTAATTACCTTGATTTATTGAAACCAACTATGCGCAAATAAATAGGTAGTGACAAGAAATTACGACTGTAACGATTACATAGATAATATTGGTTTAGCTACGAATCTCAATAAGCTGATTTTCATCTTGGTTTTTGGTTTAGTGAGAAGTGTACTTATACTAGCTTTCATCTTCATTATTTGGTTGGTGAAATTTCTTGACGCAACCTGTTTATTAGCGCAAAATTAGTTTTCATGAACCCACGTTCTGTAATTGACAAAAAAAGCGCGCTAAGCGAAACGTTGCATCTAAACGTTACAATATCGTCAATTGAGTTATCTTCCACTAGCTGCGCCCGCGGTTTCACCGGCTATTCTACAGAAACCGAATATTCTCACGGGATAAAAAGTAGCCTATGTGTTTATCCAGTGTGCAAGCTATCTTCATACCAAATTTCATTCAAATCCGTTCAGCCGTTACTGGGTTGAACGCGAACAAACACACTTACATACTCACATACTTACACACAAACATTCACATTTATAATTGACCGAGCGAAGCGAAGGTCTCAGAGTTTACTGGGACAAATCGGCATTTGTATGTATGTTTGTATATTTGTCCGATGATAACTTGCGAACCGTTGATCCGATCTTCATGAAATTTTGTAGGCAAGTAGTTCATTTCAATACAATTTTTAAGTTCGAATATGAGCTGAATCGGTCCAGAGGTTGTGAAGATATAGGGGTCGCGAGGTCTCAGTTCGCCGCGAACTACTAGTATTAGTGTGGTTGGCCAACTTAACAAATAACGATGTTTTCCTCGGTGAAGGTGGTGGGCACGCCCACGGAGGAGAGCTGGGTGGGCGTGTCGCGGCTGAGCACGCTGCGCTCGCACGTTGCGCGCTGGGGCTCGTGGCCGGCGCGCGCGCTCGGCGCCGCCTTCCCGCGGCTGCGGGACGCGGGCCGGGACGCGGAGCGGCTGGCCGCCGCGCTGCTGCAGCCGGACCCCTCGCGCCGCGCCTCCGCGCCGAGGGCGCTGCTCGCGCCGTACTTCGCCGAGCTCTCGCCGAGGCTGCGCGATCTGCACGACGGTCAGTACATTCACAGCCTCGTGCTCGACGCGGGAGTTTTTTTTTTTTTTGTTGCGATACCCGACTGCTTTGGGGTGCAGCCGGGCTATGTGGGATTATACCCACTAAAACCCCCCCCGGTGGCCTGTCTTAGTGCTTGACCGAGGGCTCCGGGATCTCCAAGGGAACGCACCGGAGCTCGACGCGGGTGCCTAGCGAAACGGAGCTTTGGCGGCGCACGTTTTATGCATTTGCTAGTGTCAAGTATACATATATATTCTCAAGTTTTGTTAGATTTTATGAAACAAGTCAAAGTCGAGCAAAACAAGCCACGGTCAAGTCCAAATCATGCCCCAGTAAAGTGGTGAAAACTTTACTAGGGCCTTCTATGGACTTCTGGAAACAACACGAAAATTCACGTTTCACGACATTATACTATTCACCAACACTTGTGCATGTACACGAACACTTAACGGGTAGAAATTCACCGTTTTTACACATTAACACTCGAAATAACACAAGTTTTGGAAAACAATAAAATGACGCGACATGAATTCTTAACGTAGCCAAAACTCCTGAAGATGATGTCGCGTCATTCTATTATTTTCTAATACTTGTGTTATATCGAGTGTTAGTGTATAAAAATGGTGGATTTTTATTCATTAGTGTTCGTGAACGTGCACGAGTGTTGGTGAATAGTATAATGTTGTAAAACGTGACTCTTTGTGTTCTTTCCATAACTCCATAGAAACCTCTAGTAAAGTCTCCACCATTTTACTGGGGCATGACTATAACTTGACCGGCCATGTTTTGTAGCCCGGCCATTTAGTTCGTCAGCTGTCAAAAACTGTCAAACGTTTTTGAAGTGTTAGGAAGTTACTAGTGAAAGGGGTGGAATTGACGCTATACTGTGTATTCAAATTGCCACAAATGACGTGACTTGTAACAGGTCCTCTTTTTTCTTTCGTCATTGGTAATGACAGAGTTGTATGTATTGTTACAGAGGTGTCGATCTTCACAATAGAGGGCGTGAGCTTACACACGGAGACGCGGCACGCGACCATCAAGTGAGCGCCCAGCGCGACCACCGCGTGTCAGCAAACCGTCGGCGACCGGCCGACCGACCGACGACCGACCGGCGACGTGCGTTAGTTAGTACGTTTCAATTCCTATAGTTTTAATTGCGTCGTGATCCGGTCGATTAATTCCGGTGCGGGTGTCGTGTAATGCCGCCGACATTGTTCGGACACACCCACAATACCCACATTGTTTCGTCTATCCGTCGAACGCTTCGACATTATAGTTTCGTATCGCTTGTAAGCTTCCGAACGGAATATCCATCCATATAATTCAATTATTCTATGGCGACAAGGTAACTGATAGGTAACAAGTGTATTATATCATAAAAGTATAGAAACGGAGTGTGCCATGTATATCTATCTATAAACGAGAAGAGTATGTCTTATTATTTTAAATAAAAAAAACTGGAAATATATGCTAATAATTTGGTAAAAGTTTTAAAGATGTTTATTTATATTTACTATGGGATAAATATCGATGATGTTAACTCTAATGCAGTCTTATGATAACTATACGATGTATTGAGCCCATCCGAGTGAACTTCTCTCGATTCTCGCGAATAGAAAACAATCGATTATAAAGTTTCATCTGACGGCCCTACAAAATGCTTACTAAGATGACGCTGTATGATCTCATCTAACGGGGTTAAGAGAGTACACAGAGGTGCAGCTTCTAAGGCCCCGCCCCGGGCCAGAGCAATTTTCCTTAAAAAAATCACTGAGTGGGAAATTAAAATTTAATTTATAAATTAAAAAACCAAACTTATAAATGACTCTTTAACTTATGAGTCCAATAATTAGCTGGGCCTTGTGTATTATTTGCGCTATTATTTCCCACGGTTCAACAAAAGTTTTATTTGCGAGCTAAAATCAACTTCGTATATTGAGACGAATCTAACGACACCCCACATTTTTATATCGGACAAGCGTTTAGGTTAAGTTGATCAGAAACGGACAAACATAAACATACGCTTTTAAACCTTACTGTATCAGCCTTTATAGATCCCACTGCTGGGATATCAGCCTACCCTTGGACGGGTGATTAAGCCATATCCACCACACTGGACCAGTGCGGGTTGGTGGATTCACATACGCCTGCGAATTTCTTCTTCGGAAATATGCAGGTTTCCTCACGATATTTTCCTATAAACCTTAACACCAATTTCGACAGTCTATTAAAAACAATTAAGGCTTTATATTTTGAATTCCCATTCATTGTTTTTTTTAACTTCGAAAATATTGATAATGCGCGGTCGATAGCCTATTAGGGTAGCGGGTTCTTAAGAGCGCAAAACTATAGATGTGTGTTCCCCATCATGCGCAACGATGTATGGGTGAGCCGCTTGTATATACCTGCTCGTTATTGGTTGACGGTGAAACTTTATAAACATAATTTTAGCCAATGTGTTGCCTGAAAGTGCTCGCCTTTTGCCTACGAGTGTACGAGGTGGGAAGCCGTTGTAAGGCCTGTTGTATAATACCTACAGACACCAACTTAATTCTCCTACATTACGGCATCGATATCTACGTGTTATTGGTGAACGTAGAGGCTTTACAGGCACAATTTGAGCCAATGTGTTGGCTAATAGCGCTCGCCTATGAAAGTTTGTGAGCTGGAAGTCGTTGTAAAATACCTAGTTTTGCTCTCTTGGCAGCTGCTCTTCTATGTACTTTGTGGTAACGGGCTCTAACAATCTTGCACGCATTCCTTCCACGGTGCTCAAATACTAGTAAGTATGTCGGGATCAATGGACAGTGCATCAACCAGCAGGAATATAGAAGAAAAAAGCAAATATACAATCAATTGGTGTGCTGCTTGGGAAACCGTTTAGTTAAATGTCAAAAAAGTATTTGTGCGATGAAGACGCAAATATACAAAGTTATCCTTAAAGAGTTTAACAAAAACTGTTTCCCATTGAAACCGTAAATTAATATTTTTCTATATTTCCTACTGTTTGTCACACTGTGAGATAAGTGTGATTGTATGTCTTGCACGCTTGCGTTAGCTTCTCACACGCATGTTCGGTTGCGAGCGATCCAGTGATACCATGTGAATTGAACATTACACCAAAATTGTACAGTGTTAGTTGACTATCATTAAATTAAATCACATGGTCAAATCAAGTGGTACATGATAGCGTTAGAAACTAAGGCCAATTATTCACCAATGCTGTGTTGTGCGAAGCGTTAAAATGTGTTACAATTTATTTGAAATTAATTTTCAATTGTTTTTTTTATTTCGTCATAAAAACTATTAAAAAAATCGAATTTAAATATTGTATTAAAATAAAGTACTTCCCTTGAGTTTCATAAAGATCGAATCAACGGTTCGCAAGTTATCGTCGGACAAATGTACATAGTATGTACATTTGTCCGACGATAATATGTACTACATACATACATCTGCCGATTAGCTCTCGTGGGCTAGTATACTTTCGCTTCGCTCGGTCAATTGCACATTTCAACCCAGCTCCACTCCAAACAGCTTCAGTGAATGCTCGCCCACAGGCCTAATCGATTCAAAATGTGAACAGGGAAAATCATGGTTTTGATCGTGTGGTTTGATTTGAAGATCAGGGACCGTACCGTGACGTGCTTGATTACTTATGTTACGTTCAGCCAACGACGCTGCACGACCGCGAATCGTATCGCCACGCGATAAGGTTAACTATATAGTGCAGCGTTCGCGCCTAACAACATAGACAAATTATACGAAAAGAATAACAATCTCATACAAAAAAGTCTACCCCCGAAAAAACACCATAAAACAAGATGGTGCTTACGTATTAAGCTAATGTTCAAACCGCTATAGAAGCGGATGAAAATATGTTTAGTATAGAAACATAGTATTGGAATATGTCCGCAATTTAAGGTTTAGTTCAAATTCGATTACAATATAAGGTGTAAAAAATATGTTTCAAAAATAATGTTTTCAATGTCATCTCTTGAGTACCTGGGATACGCATCTTTCTATCGCCATTGACACTCTTCTTTATATAATTTCTCTATGCTAAACAGCGCACTAATGACTTCACGGTACGGGCTCTGGTCTTTCTTACACTTCATCATAGACAGATCTCAAGTAAAGTGTGGGACCGTCCTACTGTAAATTGTAACGTGATAGGAAATTTCGATAATTTATAGCAAAATATTAATTGTAAGTCTCTTCGGTACGGCTAGTGAGCGTAGATGGAAGGTAGATCCGTCTAGAGAAGACTAGTTGAATTAACCAGTTAGCGAGTGTTAGGTCCCTCGCTGTAAGCTAGGAACATAGGAAGTTATCGGGCTGTGTGGGAAAAGTATGGCCGGAACATTCACAAAAACAATAAAAAGGCTATTACGTTCGTATAGCTCTAAAAAGAGTCTCAGCTTTAACCCCCGTATTCTTATTTAGACGTAAATTAATCCTAAATACCGCGTTTGATAGTTTCAAAACGTGTAAACCGTATTTCAAGTTTTTCCCGTATCAAAAGCTTGATAAATTAATTTTATGTTTTTGAAACTACCAAAAGACGTGTTCGTTTGCTGGAGTTGTGCTTTCATATAAGAATACGCAAGGCCGTTGTTCACCGAAACTTAACAAGCGTTTATATATTTAACCACCTGGTTTGGTAATATTTCACGTAATTTCAAATCTAAATTTTTTCGAATTCGAAAAAATCAAATCGCTTTTTTTTTTTTTTTTGTAATACGTTTTGTATTTTTTTGTAATACACGAGTTGGTAGGTCTAGCTACCACTCTCAAGTTGAAAATCCTTGAGGTGTCCTTTCAATCTTCGACCACGCCGACACTTAACATCAGGTGAGTTGCGGTCAAACGCGGAATTGTATACAAAAAAATGTACTACATAAATACATTGATCGTATTTGTCAACCATAAAAAAACTATTCAGGGAAGGATTGACGAGAGAGAAAAGAGAAAGATAAATAGAATGTTTAATAAATAGTTTTCATGTTAAATTTCGGTGCAAATGGGCCTAATTGTAACTATTTTTTTAAATCACGAAAATCTAGTTTGTCTCTATCAGAAAGATTATTTACGACTGAGTTTGAACGAACCAGAATACATTATCTGAAATACGAGTTCCAGATTACAACATCTAACATATGTCCTCTCCATACTATTCCCTACGCTGCTTTTAGTAACCGGCACATTGGCAACTACGATTCCAATTAATGTATAGTAAATTTCAATATATTGTCATATCTAACTTAGACTTTGCATCTGTGATTTGAGAATAGATTGTAGCAGAAATTGTAACACCAATTTGTGTCAACAGTCTCCCTTTGTTAGTCGTACTGTAGCAAGCTGTTAATTTACATCGTGTAACTGTTTGATGCGACGAGCAATTCGCTCGGTAGATGGTAAGCGTCCAATTCCAGTATCAGTACAATACCACCCCAGTATAGTACCACCCAGAATTTTTATCCTTAATTTTATCTGGTAACATCAATGACCAAGAATGGTCTTTCTTTGCTATTAATTCGTAACGATGTATGAAGAAGCGACAAAATGTAGTTATTGTTTTTTCTATAGAACGATACGTAATCTGTAAATTAATACTTCCATTGCCAAATAGTTGTTCATATTCTATAACAAGACGATATAGACATTCATTCAATTATACTGTATTCGCAGAAAGTTCTAATGTTCATATTAATGGTCATTCTATAGTTTTGCAAGCGTCGGATCTTACAATTCACAGTCATTCGACTTCAATCAAAAACTAAAGATGCGGTCATCTCGGACGTCTGTGCCATTTTTGTTGCCACTTTCTGTACATTGTAAACTGCATTTGTCTCAATTGATTCCAACAAATAGGCAACAAATAGAGATTACGTGGTGGAGCCTTATTAGATAAACGTCGCGACTGTCGTAACACTGCCACTATCCAGAGAGTCCGTAATGTAAGTTTGTTAATCGTTGCCGGTGTGCGGGTCTGACTCGTACCATTCGGGACAGTACTGGAACGAGGACCGGGATGAGACTTAAAATGACTTAGTGTGCTACAATAGTAGCAAAAATTTTATAAGTCAATATTTTTTAATGTTTTTTTTTATTGCCGGCCGCTGCTGACGTGTTTTGAATCTCGGTTGGAAGATTTTTCTATGAGAAGTTTCTTTCAATAATTTACGAACATGCAAGCTTGGTTATGGCTCATTTTGCGGGTACACGGCCGATGCAAGAAGGTCGCGCTATTCTTATGCAGAGCTTAAAGCTCGAATGTTCAAATTTGGTCAAATTATAGTATTGTTGGTAATTATCTAACAACCTCTAGCGGGCAGCTTCCTAACATCCTACTTAACAACTTTTGTCCCGCTACTTTTTACCAAAACTTAATAAATAAAAACTTGAAAGAATTTATTTGTATCCTTGTATTTTTTGTTGCCTTCATTTGAATCCTAATTCAAACATATTAGTTTTAATTTTGAGAGAAAAAAAATACGGATTATTAAAATTCATTAACAAAAGTTTGTTGGGTATGATGTTATAGAGAAACTGCCCACTAGAGGTTGTTGGCTAGTACTACTAATAACCATGCATAACCTTACCAAATTCTAATAATGCGCGCTTTGAGCTCTGCATATATATATATAAGAACGGTGCGACCTTCTTGAAAAGGTGAATGCCGCAAGACTGTGCCGCCTTGTGAGAAAAACAGTTCAAAAATATTATTTCGGTTGGAGTTTTTCCATACAAACATTTTTTTTTACCCGACTGCCCAAGAAGGTGGGTAATGTTTTATAAATCCAGTATTGTCGTACGCGTGGCACGAGTCATGAACTAGTGAACATAGATCAAGTTAGTGTAATACCTAAATACGAGCTTTAGAAACGTTTTAAGGTCAGAGGGTGGACTTGAATAAAGAATTGCTCGAGCACAAAAAGTATTAAAGAAAACCAAGTAACAAAGTCACAAAAAGGACCACCTTCTGATCTTACGATTAATTAATAAAATTCGGTTCCGAACACCAAAATAGTACGTAAATTGTATAAAATGTGCAACGCAATATTTTCAGTGTATAGAATTGTTAAGTTTTATGTTTGTGTGAGTCGGTCGCGGGCTTTGGATCGAATCGAAATATTAAGGCCATTAGTCGTGTCTACAGTTTTGTCGCTCGCGCATTTTCACATTACTTTGAAGATATAATATTCTAAACGATATATGTTTTGTCTGTTTATGATAAGATAGATAAATGTTTAAAAATAAACTTTTGATATCTTTTAAATTGACGGAGAAGATCGACAATAAAAAAAGTATTTTTCGATCTCTACGTCAAAAAAAAAAACAAAACAAAAAAAAAAAACAACAAAACAAAACAAAAAAACGTCATCAAAACTATATTTTTTTGGAAATTCACCCTCTCTACAAAAAATTACGAATGTGCGAGTGATAGCGGTGGAACAACATGTGTGTATACGGTATTTTATTTCGGTTATTCGATGTTATGTCCGCGACCTTAGTACGGTTGCGAAGAAAATATTTCAATTTCACCCGTTGAGTGAGGCACTAGGGCGGATCGCCCATGTAACATATAAATGTAAGCAAAAGGAGCATTTATATTCCGAGAATAGTCGAAACTCTATTATGCATTTGTGTAATGAAGAACTGATGTTAGGCCGTTCGCGTTACGATGGAACGAATTCTGTACATAGAAAACGATTTTAATTTGTTGTTTTTTTTTTCTTTAGACTCGATTGTTTATTGGCTGGTTATTGACGTCATAACGGCAAACATAACGAATTGTCTAACTGGCAAATGTGGTTTTCTGGTTGATTGCCAAAATTCCCTAAGGTACCACTCGTAACTGAGGTCACGATACCACCGCGTGCGAATATCGACTTTAACCGGCTGAATGTAAAGGTAGAAATCAGAACAACGTGACGCTACCGTAAAGTCAAGTGTTTAGGCACTTGTCTCACCGCCGACGAGGAAGCGACGAACTATAGACTATTGTCTCGCTCAAGAAACGTATAATAGATGCAGATCCTGTGTCAATAAAAGAGACACATATTAATAGTCGATTACTGACTATTCACACTGGCGAGAACTCTCTCTCTCTCTATCTCTCTCTACTATTTTGTCGCAGCGACAAGAGCTATCGGAGATAATACACGCTGAGAGATACTCGCTTGGCAGTCAGAGAGAGAGATTCCCAGCGGTCTTTATCTACTGCAGTGCGAGTAATCGCCCGTCACACTCACACACTCGCTATAGCCCAGCGACAAAACTAACGGAACTACGACATCTCGTCTCGCTCCTCCCTAGCTCGTTTCTAGCTCTACTCGCTCCTCGTTCATAGTCGGCGGTGGGACAAGTCCCTTAAGGTAGATAATAGAATACGGGCGAGTCGGTGGAACCTACCTAATGTCGGAACGCCACCTCTGCGTGACTAACTGCGCCTGTAAGTGACCGAGTCTTTAGTAACTGCAGTCCTATACGAGTTGCCATTGCCTTTCTATGAGTTCCGCGCTACACGGACCCTAATGAGATTTATTTCATATTTTTTAAACTACTATAGAATAATTATTTTAATTACAATTACATTTTTATAATTTTACGTATCATGAAATTGTCCCGCTACAGATTTAGTTATCACTTTTTTTATTATTTTAAACAATGTATAAACAATGTGCTTTTACTCGTTTAAAAATGTAAATACGATATTTGAACTGATAATAATAAAAGTTTTTATTTCTTAATGAATGTATTATTTTCTTTTAACCTAAGTTATAGATGCCTGAAACAGACATTTGATATTTTTAAACGACTTCCCAAAAAAAGAGGAGTATCATTTTGACTGTTTTTATTTATTTATTTGAAGAGTCAATGTTTTTCGAGCTTGCAAATATCTACTAGCTGCTCCCCGCGGTTTCACCCGCTATTCGACAGAAACGAATATTTTTCCGCGATAAAATGTAGCCTATGTGTTAATCCAGGGTGTAAGCTACCTTCACACCAAATTTCATTCAGTTCCGTTCAGCCGTTACAGAGTTGATCGGGAACAAACACACTTACACATTTACTCACAAACTTTCGCATTTATAATATTAGTGATGTGAGTGTCCTGAAAATACGATGGTAAGTTCACTCAGCTATCGAGTGAATAGAGTATCTTCGTCTGCGTGATTCATCTTCGACCACGTCCTACCGAACCAACAAGCGAGTTTGTGGTCAAACGCGAAATAATATACACAAAAAATGCACTCCGTAATTATAGGTAAGTTGATCGCATTTAAAAGGCCGCCTGAAGTCCTGGATCAAGCCAATGGTCGCCACAGGTATGATGTTTTCTAAATCTTTTAGTTTGTTCGGCAATTTATTATATATCTTTACAGCCATTGAGTTAGGTCCAGAGCTGTGCATTTCTAGATTTGACTTCGGTTCAACGAGTTTATGCCTATATTGGTATCTAGTTTTGCGTGCTTGATCTGTTACTTTATGAAATTCGCAGTAAGGAGCATTACAGATATTACTAAATCATTAATGAATGCTTTAGTGTAGCTATGATAGGTCAGTGGTTAGCGCTTTCGGATCGCAAGCCGCAGGGCGTGGCTTCAAATCCCAGCAATGAACTTGAGATGTCGGTGAAGGAAATCATCGGCAGGAAACAATAACATGGTGGTAAGGTACTTTCAGTACTCGGCTAGCTACTACCCTCAAGTTGAAAACCAACCTCGCTTGAGAGCCTGTTCCTATTCCTAGCTAGGTGTGTCTATCGTCTTTGACTACAACGCTATTTAACATCAGGTGAGTTGTAGTGTAACGCCTAGCCTATCAATATAAAAAAGAACGTTGTCTATACAGGGCTATTTGTAACTAACACCAAACCTTTCGTAGGCATGTTCCTCACATCATTTCTAATAATTTTTGTATGTCATTTTACAAAATTTTGGTGCAAACGTCAGCTCCTAAGCTTCACTCGGGCCTCCGCGTTCATCTTCATTGAAATCCGCTTAATATTATTATCCTTTGGAGCCCTAATTTAAACATTTTTGTTTTAATTTAGGGAGAAAAAAATACGAATTATTAAAAGTCATGGAACGAAAGTTATTAAGTATTATGTAGGGAACATGTCTACGAGAGGTTTTGCGTCAGTTACCAATAACCCTATATACTTATCAAGTGATAGTGGACCATCTACGCCAACGACGTGACTGTATCAAGAAACTGGGGCTCGATTTTTGAATCGCTCGTATGATATTTCGCACGAAAATGTATTGCGAAATGACCGACTTTCGAACGAAATCCCAAACAAAAGTCGCATTCTTGAAATAACATCACTCGTTAACGACTAACGAGTTAGCGAGTGATATGTTATTTAAAAAATGCGATTTTAATGAACCATTTGAATTTGTTTTCTATCATTGATGAAATACTTGCTTTCTATTAATAGAAAATCTTTCATTTTGCACGATATTTTCGTGCGAAATTATACGATCGATTAAAAAATCGTGCCCGTGGTCTACAAAACTCGCAATAAATACATTAAATCCTAATCCTACTAACATTATAATTTCGAATGTAACTCTGTCTCTCTGTCTGGGTGTTTGTCGCGTTTTCACGGCTAAACAGATCAAGCTTAATTTTTGCATATAATCATATAGCTGGGTCGGAGACGGACATTAGCTACTTATTTCATCTTCAGACTTCGTCCACGTGAACGAAGTCGCGGATAACAGCTAGTTAAAAATATTGCGGTAATTTTGGAATCACTGTTCTTTTCTGTTTATGCCGTAGCCGTCAAAGGATTAATATTCGAAAGAAGAGAAACCGTATTCCTACTTTTAACACAAAACAACGACGCTGAAAATTATAATTACCGCCTCATAGCTGTCCAGACCAAACATAATATAATATTTAATTTATTTTCAGACCACATGGATCACATTTCAGTCTATGGGTCTAGACATATTTTTCTGTACGTTTCAATAAAATGAAAGTTAATTACTATAAAAATCTGAAAGCCATATCACCGACTTCCGTTCTTCGACGAATATCCTCATTCCTCATATCGCGCGAAGAAACTCCATTGCCCTCTCCTAGCTCTCTCCATTGACCGCTGTGCGACTCTGAATTTCTCCAAAAGCCATTTGTCATGGACCACGTTTCAGTTCCATATGTCGTCTCTGGCAACACACATTGATTGAAGACCTTTGTCTTCAGGCACTGCGGGATTTTAGACGAGAAGATATCACGCAATTCCCCTAACGCTGCCCATCCGAATTGGACCTTCGGATATAGCGTCGCTGATACAGCTTTCAGAGTGTGCAAGCTGAAGTGGCAATGGCGAAGCCACATCACTCGAGGAATCCATAACCGGTGGGGAAGAAAGGTTCTTGAGTGGCGACCACGAACCGGAAGATGCAGCGTAGGTAGGCCCCCCACTAGGTGGACAGACGACATTGTGAAAGTCGCGGGCAACCGGTGGATGCAAGTGGCCCGTTGTCGGTGGTGTGGCTGATGATGATGATGACTATAAATATTTCTCACATATTGCTAACATTGTACATATTAGGGAGAATCTGTGCGATGTACTTGAAAATAATCAAGAATATGCTGAATTTACGAAATCATCAAACTTCAAACACTTTATTTCTACTCGGTATTAATAGATTTTATCCAGTGCTTTAGAATCGGGCAGTCGCTTGTCTTGTACTTGTCGCTGATGACATTTAAAATACTATTTTGGGTACCTCTTACTCTTTTCAGCAGAGATGTTATTTTTTTGGGACAATGATTAATAATTATGGGCGACATAATGAATACAAATGAAACGAAAATTGCAATGTGCAAATTCTGAACGGAAGAATGAAACAAGGCGTGAAATTCGCCGGTCGCGACTACCGACCGACCAACATTTCTAGAAAGTTGGCGAAATTATAGAACTAAAAAAATTTCTACGTTTACTGTCAAAATACTATGCTGGCTCCATCGTTCACCTAATGAGATAAGTCGGTCGTAGAGTACCCTCCGCAGCGCAGTTGGCCGCACGCCAATCTTGCCTCTAAGCACTCTAAGCCCCTGAAATATGATAAGCGTGATAACGAGATGTCTCGCAACTGGGTCACTCGACTAAAATGTAGTTTAAATTCGCTTTATTTATTGCTGCTTTCAGATTGAGATGTGACGCAATACCGGGTAAGTAGGTCATCTCTAGATCTGCGTTGGCAGCGATGATTGGCTTAATTTCTAGTATTCTCATCTTTAAAGTTCTGTATAAGTGAATATTATCATCATAATCAGCCAGAAGACGTCCACTCCGAACAAAGCGACACAGAGTACCACACTGAACGACAATTTGCAAATAAAAATGTTGACAAAATGCAGATGCGAAAATTATCATAGAAAAGGCTTTCAGAGAAATGCGCAAGGGTGCCAAAATACCAAAAAAAAATAAGGGCTCTTTCATCTTCTAAAAGTAGTGTTGATGATACTTCCGTTTTAGTGACATTCTTCTATCGGACAGCCAGGAGCTCGTAAAAGCGACACCGTTTCATGGTTGATATACCAAAAACCCGTACGAAACGGTTTGATTCCACTTTCTTTATTCGAACTGCTGAACAGTGGATGCGCTGCCCGAGTGGGTTATTCCTGATAATTATAATCTGAGTGTCTTCAAGTCGCGAATGAATCGGTTTCTTCTAGGCAAGCGTGCTCCATCGTAGCTGCATCCTCGTTTACCATCAGGCGTGATTACAGAAGAGGAAATTTTTTTTACGTGATGGCGTGATGGCAGTCAAACGCAAGCCTATAGATAAAAAAATAAAATAAAAAAGTGCTAATTGGAGAGTATTAAAAGTCCCAAGTTATTTTTTGTTTTTGTTCAGTTTATGTGAAGGTTAGCGCTACTCCGTCATTTTGAAACTAAAATAATAACAGTTACTTGTCCGTTCAACCGGCGATTATCTTACTTGGGATTTTACTTGGAGGTGATGTAAGAGGTATTTAGAGTAATTCCCTTTTAGGGTTCATAAGTTTGAGCTGGAATAAGTTCCCTTGGTATTTTTAGTCCCTCAGAGAAACCATGATAAGCGTTGATAACGAAGACCTTCGAAACTGGGTCACTACCTTTTGGCAGATATGCAAGGGTTGTATTGGGGTGGAGATGATTTAATTGCAAATATTTGTAAAGGTTGATGAGGGTGCTTGGTTTACAGCTTTTAGGACTGAGATAAGTTACTTACCTACTGAAAATACTTATTCGGTTACACGACGGACACATTGTAATTTCAACAACTTTTACTATGGGACCAACGCTGAAATTACGAATCAAAAAATCTGCTGTTCCGTTTCGGTCAGGGGTGACTGACATTATTATTATTTAATAGCTGATGCCCGCGGCTTCGTACGCGATGAACTCTTCATTACAAACCTTTTCCTCTTCATTACAAACCTTTTCCTCTTCATTACAAACCTTTCCCTAACAGTTACGAAAACAAAAACAAAAAAAACATAATCATCAGTCCAGTCGTTCTCAAGTTATGGCGTGACCAAGGGAAATAGGGTTTCTTTGATATGCTTATATAAAAAATATTTTACGTTACTTCGTTTTTAGGATTCCGTAACTAAAAGGTGAAAAATAACCCCTATGGTGAGACTTCGGTATCCGCCAGTAAGGCAGTATGCCCCAGCTGTTAATAAATATCATCCATCAAATTCACGTTAAATTGAGTCTGTTATACTGACTATAGTTATACAGTTATATAGTTTACAATATAATTATACATAGTTACACTATACTATAGTCGATCAAATCCAGTAAAGGAAAAGATCATGTCGGCTTTTATAGTAAAGCTCATAGATCTAAGACACAATTTGTAGCCCAGTCAATTTAGCGTTTGACCCGGAAGTAACTAAAAACAGAATTTACTTTTCTGAACATAATTTTTGGAACCAATATTTCATATGAATATACAATAATTAACAAAAACGCGTGGCCGGAACAGACTCAATTTTTACATTTTGCAATATCGTCTAATTAGCGCAATGTTAGAGTCTATTTCAGATGACGATCGTTAGTACGGCAGTGAGTCTGTCGTCGGCGACGACGATAATGCCTCGAGCATAAACGCTTTTTCTATGTTTATCCCGAAATGTTTATTTAAATTAATATTGATTCTACGTCAGCAAATTATACCAAACATAATTGTATATTTATGTTATGAATTATGTCCGGGCCCTCCATGTTAAGTCCAGTAACTGGGCTACAGAAAAATCTGAAAACATCGTTCTACTCCTAAGAATCAAAATATATCGTTTATTTCGCGAATTACTCGCGGCGCAGAGGTAAGCAACGTTGCCCCAAATTCTAGAGTAATTTATGAAAGTTAATGAAGAGCTTGCATAATTCAAGACAGTTGAGGGTGAAATTGGCATCAATCACAACTCCGCTAAGCGATATTCCGCTCTAATTGTCACCCTCGCATAATACTGGACGGGGGATTTATGACTCAGGAAATGTACGGAATCTGAGCTTTATTTACTACTAGCTGTTACCCGGGACTTCGTTCGCGTGGACATAAAAAAAAGTATTCTATGTCCGTCTATGTAATATACAGTAACTCTTTGTCAAATTTTATCAAGATCCGTTCAGCCAGGCAGAGAGACAAAGTTACTTCCCATAGTTCGCTAGATGGCGATGATCTATTTTTGTGCATTTTTTGACGTTTTGTATGGACTGTAGTGCGGTGCGCCGGCAGTGGACTCAGGGCCTGTACCGTGAGGTGCTTATTGCGATGATTGTTAGGTTCTACCGACAACGCTGCGCGACCACGAACCGTATCGCCGCGCGATAAGGTGTATGGTCACGCAGCGTCGTCGACTGACGGCGCACCGCACCGCGCTGAGGTAAGTGTATATATCGCTGACCGACATACACGCGCGCCCTGGGTTCAGATCTCACCATCTTATATCTTGACAGCCTATTTTGCTCATATTCGAAACTCTTGTTTAGAATTGAGTACCGAATGTTTCTGCCAAATACTTACTATCGAAATCGGCCGGAAAAGGCGTCGCAGCAAACTTCCCCTCTTTTAGGGGGAAATATCTATCCCTACAATCAAAAATCGCCAACGATGAAATTGTAGAACCTGCAGTTGAATAATACGATCTGTACGCGTGTACCAACATCCACACGGACAGATGAAATTTTGCCAGTTGTTACAAAGCCTCCTCTCGCTTCGTTCGCTCGGTCAATTATAGATTTAGTTTGAATGAACTCCCGCAAAGTAACGGCTGATTCGATAAGCTAGCTACTAAAGCTATAAACTCTACTAAGAATCATAGCAGAAACCGGCAGCCAATCAACTTCGTGTTTAACTAAAGAAACTAAGTATAATAACTTCGATCGCGGCATAACTAAGTTTACTTTCCAACTTCTAGTCCCTGGATATCTAAGTGGTTTCCAGTTGGCCTGTTGTTTCTTTAGCAGAGGCTTGGTTCATGATAATAATAGGGTTTATTGAGCTCTAAGGGAGCTTTAGAAGTTCACAGACAGTTTGTTGAAGCTTTAAGTACTTGGTTGTTAATATCCATTTTAAAGGTAACGTTATAGTAAAACTAAGATGAGTAGTCTGACGGTATTGATTTCATAGCTATACAAGTACCTAAAGTATCTATATACCAAAGGTATTTCTTATTTTATTTTTTTACGTGGTGCGTGGAAATCTTTGTAATATACTTGGCTGCGTTAAGTGCTGTACGTAATGTACCTACCTACCTAATAAGAAATTATTATGTGATAGTCTGAAAAATAACCTAAACATTTTTTTTAGGGTAAAAAAAAAACTTATTTTTTTTTATGTTTTCAGAAACTAACTACTGAAACACAATTATTTACAAAGATCCGATTTCCCCGGAAAGTACCTACTATCTGTGCCTCCTATGTAGTTATAAGTACCCAGTTACTTATTGACAAAGGGTTGATAATATATAATATATCTCATGGATATGAAACTCGCCCTTTGTCCTCGAAGCTCGCCAGCAATTACCGACACTTGTTATAATGAAACTATATATAATGTCGATAGGAAATAACGAAGACGCTGCTCTGAAAACTACTTACATAATGGGCTTGTATCTACCAAATATTGCTTTGAAGCACGCACTGTCGTGGTTATTATGCGAAGTGCCTAGCACTTATCTGACCAAAGGCCATCATCATCATGATCAGCTAGAAGTCGTCCACCATTGCACAAAATCTTAAAGTATCACACTAATATTATAAATGCGAAAGTTTGTAAGTAGGTAAGTATGTAAGTGTGTTTGTTTCCGTTCAACTCTGTAACGACTGAACCGATTCGAAGCTTAAGCCCTGGATTAACACATAGGCTACTTTTTATGCCGAAAAAATATTCAGTTTCTGTAGAATAGCAGGTGAAACCGCGGGGCGCAGCTAGTTGAGTAATAAAACCCAGGTCGGCATTAGTGCGATCTCACTGCTCTACAGAGCCATCAAAGTGCCAGCCGCAGGAAGCCCCGGAAGCGACTGACCCGCCTCGCTCTACCTGAATAAGCTGTAACTACCCCAACTACCCCCAATATTCTTTAGTACTCACGGAATTTTCGTATTAGAAAAAAGTCTGCAAGTTTCAGAGTTATATTGTAGGTGTTTTTACCCGACTGCCTAGAGGAACGGTAATATGTATGTATGTTTGTCTGATTCACAGATCACCAACTCCAGATTCCGCACTCAAGACGAAACACATACGCACCGGTCAAAATTCACATAAAAATCACTCTGTATCCCGTATCCCTGTGATAGCAACACTCGGTCGTAGACGTTAAAATCCCCGCAAAACCAACGCTTTCCTCCAACTTTGGTGCGATCTCATAATGCGATATTTATCGGGGCATCTCTGGTGTGATCTTATGTGACCTCTTAGGCTCCTACCGCCTGATCGGATTGACCGATTTTGGTTTGGAGATATCTTTGGTTCTTCTTTATTGTCATCATTTTCTGTTAAGTGCCTTTTGACGACTATAAGCAGCGTAAGCGATCTTGATGAATGAGAAGGTAGTATTGTGAAGCATGAGGACAGACATAGGCCACAATTTTATAAATACCGACAACCTAGTAAGTTAATCTTTTTTTTTTGTTAAATTCGCATTGTAAAAGTCGCGGGACCGTCAAAATGGTCAAATATCGTTTAGTGTGGCGCTATAAGGGCCTTTGTTCAGCAGTGGACTTACGGCTGATGATAATTTATTTTATTAATTCATTTATTTCAAGCATCAAGGGCTCATAATGATGACTATTGGTATAGTTCCGAACTGTGACTTCGCTACCCTATAACTTCAAAACCCCTGGACCAATTTTGCTCTCGCTCTTTTTTTTTATATGGAGATCGGGTCAATGGTAAAGTTATCGCCGGACGTGTATGCAAATATACAAACATACATATAAACACCGTCTTGTATCGGTAAACTCTGAGAAATTCGCTTCGCTCGGTCTATCAATGTATGAAACGGAATCGCGATGCGCAGCTATCTAGCGTTTTATGAAGAAGGCTACTTTTGCAGTCACAGATAATAGCCCGTCTGCACTAAAGTCACTAAAGTCAACAAAGATAAAACTTAGCTAAGCATCACCTAAACTAAGTGGGACTTAAGCATGTCAAAAGAAATGACATTGTCTTACGCACCATCTCCTTACTTTGGTGCAACGCATTTTTCATTGTTTTCATTGTTGTTCCTATTGAGTTAAGTATGAACTTAGGAGCTGTCACAATTTAGTGCAGACGGGCAAATATCGCATTGCGAGATCGTTGATCCGACAAAAAAAACACCAAAATTGGAGAAAAGACCGGGTTGCGGGGACTGCAACCAAGCGTTTTAATTGGCTATCTCAATATCTTCTGCATGGCGTCATTCAGTAAAGATATTTCTGAACCGTAAAGGATCTAACTAAAGCGTCACAACTTTCAATCGCACTACCCTTGCAAAACGCCTAATAACATTTCCATACATTTGGTATTCCAGCGCGATATAAACTAAGTGGACAGTTTACTCGCGCAGGGACTGAGATGAATATTGAAATATGACGATGTCAGTCTCCGGGCCGTAATGTGAGACCCGCGGTACGGAAATGGAGTATTTATTCACTTGCTTTTAACATAATGGTTTCTGCGATGTTCTCCCGTCTCCTTTGTTTACGTAAACTTGAAGGCTGTTAGAGTTAAGAGATTTTTCAAGAGTTGCAGCTGTTGTTACTTTGTTTGTTTATTTAATTAGATGTTGTAAATATTTTGATTTTAAAGGAGGACCAAATGATTATTATTATTTCCTGACATTTTGTAGGATATATCAAGGCATCTTAATTTGAAATCAGAAATATATTTTTTCATGTAATTATAAGATATGGATCAGAAGGTTAATGGATGAGTGATATAGCACTTATTCATATATTAAGGGCTCGCTCCCCTTCTACAATTTTGAATACATCAATTACCTACTGAGTGAAATTAAAACAAAAAATATGTTGGACCCAAAAGAATTTAAGTAAAGGAGATTTGACACATGAAGTCCGCGATATGACTTCACACGCCAAAATTCCTTTACCTTTTCTACGTATCTTTTCGTTACCTTTTCTACGGGACCAACGTATTTTTTGTTTGATCGATTCATTGTATTATTTTCCAAAACTTGTATTAACTTGTAAAGTTTTATTCATTATGTGTTCGTGAACGTGCACGTGCATAATGTAGTGAAACGTGACTTTTCGTGTTTTTACAAAACTCCATATTCCAGTTTCAATTCATTTATTTCGGGCTTTAGGTATATGTAAATAATATCTTAGCGACGTCATAAACAGCTTAACTCAATTAATAGTAATTATTAGAATAACTAGAAATCCACCACTTTACTGAGGTACTTACTTTGCTTACTTAGACTATGACTAAGACTTGTTTTTATTGTGGAGTATTGTGGTTCACTTGAAATATTACAAAACTTGATACTGGCTATATACACAACGTGTGAAGCCAATACTTAAAGAAAAAAAAACATAAGTAAATTGAATACAATCTGACAGGTGGGTTCTATTTATCAAATAGTGATTACGTACGGTGGAATCTCATAAATAAACACATCCTAACCAGAATCTACATTGGAAAGTAATCAAGGATAGTTCAATCGAGAACCAATAATACTTAGTATTCAGCTGTAATGAGCCGCAGGTTGACGAGAGCCGAGTACTTTCTATTATACCGACGAGAGCCTAATGAACCCTCGACCACTCATCATGGAAGTGCCTGTCAGAACGCATCCAGTGAAGACTCCTGAGTCAATTAATATGATTAATCTGCTCAAGCCCATGGTTCATAATTATTATGTATTAAAAAAACTTACATCACTGATCACAAAATTGTTGTGAAGCTATTAGTTGATAAAATGTCTTAAACTTAAATAAACAATAGGTTTGATCTTTTGATTTTTGCTTCGCCAATTTCGCCATGGAGTTTTGGCGGGAACGTGAAAAACTGCACTTCACTTGAAATATTACAATACTTGACACTTGCTAAATATCCATAGTGTGGAACCAAAAAATAAGAGAAAAATAAATAAATAGCAGATCAATCGTGAAACTCTTACCACAGCAAATAATCCCTTGTACTAGACGCAGTATTGCAGCGCAAGACACTATACACATTGGTTATTACGGACTCAATTTAAAAATGAATTTCCGCAAAGTAACGACTGAGTCAGTCACTTAAATAATAGTATTTAATGAGTATGCTATAAACGCTAAATAGTATTTTATTTCATGGTACTAGTAACGCAAAGATGTGTCAGTAGTACCATCTATGGTATACTTCCGACATGAAGGGAAATTTTCAGAAGCCCGCCATTTAAGATCTCCATCTCACAGTGACTTGTTAAAAAATCAGGTTATAGGTACTTACCTAACTAGGTATCGTATTATTTATTTTCGTGACCATGACATAATTTGACACATATTCAATATAACTCAATTACTAAATAATATCAATTACCGTCTGATCACAATTATCATTAGAAGCTTTTCTTATAACATTTTTCATAACGTAATTATGTCAAATATATACAGGGTTATAAGGAAAGGGTATACTAAGCCGAAAAGGGTTTATAGTAGTCATCATTATGAACAACTTTTACTATGGGACCAACCCTGAAATCGAGAAAAAAATATCAGGTGTTCCATACATTTTGTCGAGTGTCATTGACATTTTTCTATGAAACAGCTGATATATTTTCATAATGATGAGTACTATGAGCCCCTTTCGGCTTAGCATACCCTTTCCTTATAACCCTGTATGTATATATATATGTATATATGTGCTTTATATGTATATATAAACAATAAGTGAACAACAGAAACGAAGACGAGTCCTGCTTTAAATTCTCATACACGAGTACAGCAGCCTGCAATATTTTCCCCGGATTAGAGGTTGACGCGTGACCCAGTTAGGCCCGAGGCCTCCAACGACTGCTCAGGGCCCTCTGGCACCGAACCGACCGTTAAAGTGGTTGATGGCTGCTATTGTAAACATGAAAGAAGTGCGTTTCTTCTTTCTATTCGTTTTAAACGTGGTCGTATAGGAAGACTATATATAGCTCTAGTGGCGATGCAACTGCGTTGAGCATGAATGAATATGTATGAAGCAAATATTAACTAATATTATAATTCAGAGGAATACAGCCGCAGTCGTATCAGGACCAATAAAGCTTCGAAGTTTAAAAATTAATACGTTCGTCTCGACAACTCGCTTGCGCGCTCTACACTAGAACTGTCAGTCCACAAAAATCTCCAAAATAAAACAAAAATGAATCAATGCCATCTAGCGAACTGTAGGAGTTAACTATGTCTCTCTGTCTGGATGTTCGTTGCGTTATCACGGCTAAACGGCTGAACGGATCTTGATAAAATTTGATAAGGAGTGACTGTATATCACAAAGACGGACAAAGTTTTTTTTTATGTCCGCGCGAATGAAGTCGCGTGTAAAGATTAGTAAATTATAATATTTTCTTGTAACCTATTTTGTGTAGGTTTTAAAAAAAAAGTATTTTAAGTTAAGTTTGCAACGCTTCAAACTCGTACTCGTAGCTAGGATAGGACACTAGGATTCCCAGTGTCTAGGATGCCATGGAACAGAATCAAACCATCCTGGATTTGCAAAAACTGCTGCTGACTGGATTTGATTCCCGGCCAGGCAGATTTTTGAATGATGTATTTAAATATCTGCTTTGGGTCTGGGAGCTAGTTGTCCATAGAACAGATACGGACAACTCAGACATAGGGAATCCCATACTGTCCTATCCGGTTCAGGGAATCAAGCTCAGGATATCTTGATAATAAGCCAGACACGCTACCAACTAATGCAGAACGGTGTAAAAGTGATATTAGGTACATTTCACAACCCTAAAAATACTCTGCAGATATATTTTTTTCAAGAACCAAAAAGATTTAAATTAAGATTAAGATTTTTAGATTATTTAGATTAAGATTTAGATTAAGTTTTTTTTTAATCCGCCCCAATATACGACAAAATCAAACAGGCTGATCCATTCACAAGCCGTGCTCAAAAACCGCCTTTTTCGAAGTTGGTAACTAACGCACAACATCTCGTAGGCATACAAATTATACAACTCATACCCAAGAAAATTTGTTGGGTACTACCCAAAATAAAAACAAAAATGTTTAAATTAGGGCTCCAAATCAAAATAGCATTATGCGGTTATACGATACGATACGAGGACGAACGCGGAGCCCCGGTTGAAGCTTAGGAACTGACATTTGCACCAAAACAACTACAAGGATATTTTGTTTCTATAGAAACTTTAGAAATTAAAGTTGGTGAATTTATTAACTTTTATAAAAAGTTATGCACAAAACTTGTTAAGAGTGATGTAGGGAACATGCCTTTGAGAGTTGTGCGTTAGTTACCAATAACTCTGTATATAACCAGAGCAACTTTGAAAAACACAAACTTTGAACTACATATTTATAAGAATGGCGCCACCTTCTTGAATCGGCAGTGGAGGCCGCCAAACTGGGGTCTCTAAAATACTAAAAGTTATAAGAGTATCATCATCAGCCATAAGACGTCCACTGCTGAACATAGGCCTCCCCCTAAGAGCGCCACACGAACGACAACGCCACTTGCATCCAGCGGTTGCCCGCGACTTTCACAATGTCCTCGGTCCACCTAGTGGGAGGCCTGCCTACGCTGCTTCATGGTCGCCACTCAAGAACCTTTCCTCCCCATCGGTTATCGGTATAAAGGTATATAAATAAATAATAAACTATAGTTAAATAAAAACCATATGTATAATATTTACCTATACTCAAGTAGTACTCGGACGAAAATTTATTTTGCCAAGAAATTTGAAAGGCTTACTTGAAATGCGAGCCGTAGCCAATATTTTGAAGGATTTTAAATTATCTTCCGAGTTTAAGCTCAGTGCACAGCGCCGATATTTTCTTGTCGTGTTTATCCATTCCCGCTGTGAAGTGATGAAATTTGTGAAGCGGCGTCTAGGAAGCGAACACTTCCTGGCGTTGATCGATTTAACAGACAAATCGAATTATGACGTACAGGAGCGAGTCGACGCGAAATTAAATCATCAAATTGGTTTTCACGCTTCGATAGTTTCATTAAGAAATCACAATAGCTAACGCCCTTCCTCGCGAGTTGAAATTGCGCACTACGTAGCTCTTTTATTATTCCAATAATATCTGAATCAGAAAAAAATATTTAATAAACTGTGTAGGTATTAGTCAGATCTTAAAATAGCGTCGTCTATAACGGACATGCAAATTACAATACTGAAATTACGTAAACAATATGCAATTTTTATTTGTTATAATGTTTTTTTTATTTACCTAGTTAAAATCACCACAAAGTGTTTTATATAATTAGATATTCAATTTATCCTTATTAAATTCATCTGTTTTGTAATATCCCTAATCAAAATTATAATGTTAACTAGAGGCAATAGACTTAAGATAAATCGTATTAGATTCCCGCGATACAGGCTTTGCCTAGTGCGGAATTGTCACTTTTGAAACCTTCATAGACATAAGCCAAGTATGTTACAAGTATATTTATTTAATACTATATCCTAATTTAAGCTTATATTTATGTTAATAAATATATTTTTCATTTTCAAAAAGCTAAGCAATTTTCCTTTGAATGTAGCCACGTTCTCCGATTTCAGCACTGATTTAGGCAAATGATAATAATTAAGTGTGTAATACGCCGCCTTTAAATATTTCCAGTCGCAGGTAGAAAAGAAGATGTTCTGTATTCGTCGGTATAATCATTGTTCCCGCTAAAAGCTTATAATTCAAATGGAATAGAATGTGTCATAGTGAGTTAAAAGATAGTGATTACTTACTCGTTTAAAAAAAGCATAAGTTTTCCCAAAAATTAAAAAGCAATGTGGAGAAGGTGGTTGTAATCTGTAGAAATGGAATAGTCGAAATGGGAATTCATAGACATATTATTATAAATGACGGCCAAGTGAATGTTCGAGAACATAATACGATAGCTGGGGAATAATTACTACAAACATCATACAAACAGCCTAAAAATAAACACGGCAAATGCTAGTTTCATTTTATGTTTTACGTAATTTGCATGCGAACTTTTGAAGTTTCCAGTTTTTGATCGCACCTAACTTTAGTTAGAGCAACAGTTGCAGTTAGCTGACCAAAATTTAGCTGCTGCGCGCCTATTGTTAATTGCATTGTATTTAATTGAGTTTTAAACAAGTAATATTGTCACATGCGAGAAACTTTAATTGCTCAGCAAAAAAAATAAAGTTAACAATCTTTAAAATTCAGACATTTTCACAATTCGGTATTTTTGCTTGTCGTTTTGACATCAACGCATTCAGGTAAATGGTCTTGTGATGATGATGACGATGATGCATTCCAGGCTGACTTCGGCAATGACGACTACTTCGAAAAAATTAGGTTACTTGGTTCGTCCTCACATGGCTGATATAACCAAATTTAGCAGTATAAGTTCGAGAACAGCCGCTAGATACTACTACTATACCAGCCTTTACACATCCCACTGCTGGGATATCAGCCTACCCTAGAAGAGGACGCTATTTACATCTTGCATCTAGTTCGTGCCTTCGTTGATTTTCAAAAGAGTAACATAAGAGTAAACATTTCTATTAGGGTATTTTGTAGATTAATATATTATTTATATTATACACACACATTTATATATATATATATTTATTATATACTTAGTATTTATCAATTTATATTATTAAAAGTGTTCGTCATACCTCACCTGTTCCATCATGTGAATTTCTTTCCATGCAATGGTTGCCTGGAAGAGATCGCTTTTAGCGATAAGGCCGCCACTTGTGGCACTAGCTTAAGTATAAGATAGTTCTGTACATGTGTTCTTTTATTTTTGGTGTACACAATAAAGAGTTTCTATCTATCTATCTATCTATCATTTCTCTGCACCGATTGCCTCCAGTCAGATCGACTGCAGGCTTGAAAAACTCAGATAGCGACGGCGGGATTAAACCGCCATATTTCAGGAGTAAAATGTCCACATCCAATATATCCTGGCATAATCCGTGACTCAAGCAAATCGCTATGAATTAAATCGAGGCTTTGAGAGGATTTTGGCGATTTACAGGAAATATCGCGGACGGAAGGAGGAGGACTGAAGCTATGCTTTACCTGACTTCTACAGGCATACACTGCAATTTATGTACGAACTATTAGAGCGGAGAAATTCATGCAGTTGAATACGCCTTGGCACGTGAAGTCATCTGAAGTTTACTGCAAACACTAAAACTTTGTTTAATCAGACAATACTTATCTCTTTGTAACACTAAGCTACCTTCGTGAAATTGTGATTGGCTAGAGATAGCGTAGAATCCATGGCGTTTTCTAGTTTTGGAGACCAAAACATTTCTGGTCGCTTCGCTATAGCTAAGTAATTTGATTTTACATATTGCGATAAAATAAATTTTGAGAACTAAAATCGTTTATAAAATGTTAAAGTTAATTGGTGCACATAACCATTGTTTCATTGTTCTCTTCCAGACGTTTACTGATTTATCCCATTTTTTCTTGTGTTAATACCGACTGACCTTTTTTTGGTGCTTGTTGTGGGCCTTCGGTTTTTTTTTTTTTATAAATTTGTCAGTTTCCAAAAATTCTTTGCTGTATAAAAAATCACCGTTAATTAGCACAATAAAATACCAATTCTGTAAAATTTTAAAAATCTAGTAATAAACTATACCTACTCCATATACCTGTCACAACCTTAAATTTCCATTTCGGTAAATAAGTCACCTGGCATCAGTTACAT
This sequence comes from Apocheima hispidaria, assembly GCA_947579745.1. NCBI lineage: Eukaryota > Metazoa > Arthropoda > Insecta > Lepidoptera > Geometridae > Apocheima > Apocheima hispidaria. The sequence continues at coordinate 3,980,011 of OX388157.1, read as the reverse complement.
ATTTTATCTATATAAGTATATAGGCTTTTCTATAGTCACAAATCCCTGCAGCTTGCAGTCAATATTTCATATTTTCTCTCAGTCCTCGCCCGAGGTGCAGGCGGCGCACGAAATTCCATTTTTGCGTCATTATTTCCAAGTGGGCGCGGTATTTGTAGCATCCTTTATATTCAGTGCAGCCGAAACGATTTCAATATATTTTATGCTTAATAGCTCGGCGCATCCAAACTTTACTGTAAAGTACCTATCGCTATATTTTGAAGTAGCTGTTCTACATTATGGTATTTTATAGTTTTAATACTACACTTGAAATAATACTCACGAATATTTTTTTCATAGGTTGTTGTTTAATTGTCAGCTGTCGCTTTTGCAGGTCAATAGTGTCGCTTTTGCAGGATAGCGGGGGATAAGATTTTAGGACCTGCAGGCCTACCACGAGCACGGGGATTTTGTCCACCATATTTATCCCGCGAGAATGAGACGGATGTATCCATATTCTAGCTTTGTCATTTTGACGCGAAGACAAAACGGATGGACATAACTTTATCCCGGCGCCCGCACTAGGCCTGATGGGTACGTCCTAGAATTAACTACCAGAGGGCGGGCAAAGTCTTTGTAAATGGTGAACTTTCTGCGACCTCCGAGCCGCTTGCCAAGCGGAGGGATTATGGCAATCACCCAATATGAGGGAGGATTTATCCAGCAGTGGACGTCTTATAGCTGACAGGAAGATAATTCTCACGAAAAGCTAAAATTACAAAAATATAACAAAAAAGATTCCGTAGATAAAGAATTTTCAAGATTTACTATTGCCCAAAGGAATTTACTGCTTCCAGTTTGATAAGGATCATGATATAAAAATACGCTTGCTGGCATAATCCCTTTCTATTTTACGTGCAACGCTATCCGATGTATACCTGTATAATACTAGTAATATACATAATATTATATAATCCTAACTAATATTATAAATGCGAATCTAACTCTATCTCTCTGTCTATGTCACTCTGTCTGAGTGTTTGTCGCGTTTTCACGCCTAAACGGATGAACGGATCGACCTAAATTTAGACATAGATACAGCTTAAAGGTCGGAGACGGACATAGGATACTTTTTTTTTAGTTCCACGCGAACGAAATCGCTCGTAACAGCTAGTGTTGAATATTATAGAGGTCAAAACTTTTACTATATTTAAAATTCTTATTCTTTTCCTTGAAAATAATACGCAACAAGAGAAGCTAATATAATGAATCTTTATGAAAGAGATCCTGTCATCCCCCGCCAACAATTTATCAAAAACGAAGTACCGAGGCCGCAAAACTTTTTGAACTGCTGCACTTACGGATACAAAATGACGTCATAAAAATACCTAAGCCCGTAGACAACTAAGGGGATGAATAACGAGGATAATAATCAAGAACCGCGGGGTGCCACACGAGTGTTCGAAAGGGTGGAAAAACGCAGTAAATCGTGTTTATAGCGTTTTATTACGTTTGGCTGCTCACTCCTGAATTTAATGCTTCAGGAATTTGCATATCAAAACCCTTCGGCAGCTACGCAAATATGACGTGGGTGGGTTTTTGTGGTGTTTAAATGGTATTAATTGGTAGGGAAAGTTTACAGTTGTAATGTAACTACTGTGTTTTTAATGGTACTGTAGCAAATATTTAACAAATTATAAATAAAATAATATTATTTTAGACCCGGAAATAACAGCATTATTATGGTGGCATTGGCTTTTTATAGTGGACAGGTTAGGCTTTTAACTACAATGATGATGTGGTCAAAGATGGTACACATATCTAGACTGAAAACAAGCCTTGCCTTGTGCAATCCAAACGTACTATAGCTACTGACAAAGAATACTTCCTAATTACTACGTAAAGAAGCGACTTTAGCCTCTCCGACTTACAATCGACGTCGCCCACAATGTAGTACGGTACGGCTAGCAGTACTCCCTGCCAAAAACACCCGGTTGCCACTGCGCCGTGCTGCCTCCCCGCACGCACGCACACGCCCCCCCTCCCCCCACCCTACCACCTTTCTTTAACCCCATACATGGCTCGCGTGCCGATGACGTCACGAATTTTGAAATAAAGTGAATATGGAGTGTCAGTGATGTGGACTGCCATCACTACAAGCAAAGTACAAATTTGTTATTAGCTTTGGGTAGTTTTGGCATTGAGCAACTAGGTACCTGCCCTAACTCTGGGTCGGCCGGAGGCCTGTATTGCTCTATGAGTTAGGTATGGTTATTTTGGTGCAGTATTGCAGAATGCCTGATATATAATCTTGTTGTAGAATTTTACTGAGCTACGCATTACCACTTTGCTACGGACAGCGCAGTCGTAGCCGTAGACGCCGTAGCAGCGTAGCAAAATACAAAACACCTATTTCTGTAATTCCCGTGCACTTCTAGACTCATGTCCAAAAAATACTGGTAATAAAAACCCAAACAGGTTTAAAATATATTTCATTATTAATCATTCATCGAAAATATTATGCGAAATGACGATATATTACTACTATTGGTAGAAGCAAATTCAAATGGTTCAAACCACTCGTTGTGTTAGCGAGAGATACGATTATTCCAAAAACCGGAATTTGGAATGATATTTTCGTGCGAAATATCAAAGGAACGATTCAAAAATGGAGCCCCGTGGTTTACACGTACATTTTCGTTCTTTGTTCAATTAAATTTGTTTCCGCCAATTGAAGAGCAGCTCTTAAACGAAAAAAACTAGGAGAGTTTCAGTTTCATTAAACGCGCACGTGATTGTAATATTCATGGTAGCCTATTCGCATCGGTTTTTGTATTCAGTCGGTCCGAATCAAGCACGATTCACACCTCGAGCGAAGCTAACTTAAATTAGCGTATCTAGTTCTTATATTTCTTATAGCTTTGGTTTTATTGTTGTTTAGTTGTTACCTATAAAATAAGATTATGACAACTCTAATCAAATTACATAACAAAGTTCCAAAAAAAAACCCATTCAATTAAACCACGAAGCTAGAGTCTACCTTGCCAGGTTACTGGTACTAAACTAAGGCCCGGGTGATACGAAGCTAGGATGGCAAGCTAGTGCTGGTACGCAGCCTGAATACTTGGCTTGTGTCACTCGGGCAGTACCAAGTTTGATTCGCAGTGTGCTTTAGTTTTCGTATTCGCCCGGTCCAAATAAATACAGTCCGGTGATGTTCGAACGAATGCGACGAATTTTTGTGAAGTTCGCGATTCCAAACAAAGACGGGAAGTTTCTGATGAGATTTTTCGGTACGTGTATACAAATTACTTTGATATTAAAAATGTTTTTTAACTTTTATTTTTGCCGTAGCAGAGTTTGGAATTTTGCTTTGATAAAGGTTTTTCCTGGGGGCTATGTGGGGTTCTTAATTTTTTTCTGAGGCAGTGTCAAAAAATCTCTTCGGACGGAGTGATCTTGGTAGGGTAAAGTAGAATTAACCAGGTCTTCTACCGACTAACCCAAAAACAGCGACATCAATATAATTAAAGACTTAACAATAGAGATGAGTTTTAACTACATATACTCTTTTGAAGATTGTACAAGTAGGAAACACATGCTTATGCACGAAAACGCCCTCTATTGCTCCCTAACCTAACGTTTACAGCATATATTATCCTGTCCGGCTTCACCAGGGCTTTACCCATTGTCCTAGGAAGGCGACGGAAAGCGACGTGTCGCGCTCGCACCGCGATGCGAGCTATGGCAATGATCGGTTTTTCAGAAAGATAGATAGATAGATATACACGACATTAGGCCCCATGTACTCGGAGTAGGTACATCTTATTGATATCTTCGTACTGCGTTGAATCGCGTCTTGTTACCAAATTTGTCTCATATAGGACAATGCGTCAATGCCTCATCAATATTCTACGGAGGCTCTTGTCGACCAACTGTAAAGTGTCGCCGTTTTATTAACAGCCCTACACACATGCTATCACAACTCCATTGAACGACTCAGGCTCTTATATAAATGTTAGACTTATATAATTTTTTTTAAGGAAATGTAAGCAATGTATTAAGTGTTTTGCGTATATAGCTTGTGACATAATTATGAATTGTTAGGGCTCGCGCAAATTAGGTTGGGCCACGCCTCCTTAATATGAAAGTGTAGGAGGATTTTTGCAATGCAATAAAGCTTCCAACGCTTTCGTATGTTTTGGTTAACAGCCGCGGCACTAGTGTCTGCGAACCAGCGAACAGTGCAGGTTTTGTTGTTTGTAAACTGGAGACCACGTCATGCGTATAGAAGTTCAGCTCGAGCTAGAGTAAATTTTGAAAATGTTTCATCATCATCATCATCATTGGCAGCTTATTCAGCCCACTGCAGAGCATAAGCCTCCTCCCTCTTTCGCCAATCTACCCTGTTACCAATCTCGTCCAGGTGTTGCCGCAAAACTTTTGGATGTCGTCGCGCCATCGCTGTATCGGTCTACCAGGCCTACGCTTACCATCACGTGGTCACCATTCCGTCAGAGACCAACTCCAGATCTAGCCAAGTGTCCTGCCCACCGCCACTTGAGTTTTTATAGTTAAGAAGTACAAGTATAAAACTTAAAAATAAGTTCAGCAAATGTTATTGGGATTATTGAGAAAAATAAGTCATTATAACTACATCTACTTAACGTAATTCACGTTCCATGCTAATTTATGTAAATAAATAACTAAATAATACCGTTTTTATATATTCAAAACGATTTAACATTTCATGAACAAAAACACAAAGATTCTGTAAATATACACGTGTAAGCAAAAAATAAGAAAAGATATGTAAGATTGAATTCTATTTCAGTTGTAAATGCAAAATTTAGGTGGAAAACAAAACGCTTTGATGTTATTAGAAGACAATAAAAAACGAACGAAAACAAAGGCTCATTAAATTAAATTTCTCACTGGGAAGTCTAGTCACGGGTCCTTGGCGATAACAATAACCATTTCGGCGCGTTATTGGATGTTGCCCGCAGACTATTCTTAAAATACTTGAGCCGCAAAACATCACCTTACAGCTGTGGGCGGATTATAAGGAGAGTCTACAACTTTACTGTAATACGGATTTGTTGTCCACGAAACACCGCCTTTGCACACTAATATTATAAAATTACCGGCGCCGGGAACTTACCAGTACGTTGGTTTAATGTAGACTACTCCTGTCAACCGGGTGAAGAAAGGCGGGAACGCATTTCTTCTGACAGATGACAGGTGACGTTGATAATAGCGAAATGCGTGAACATTCCGCCCACCAAGAACTTCGTTCTTCTTACAGCTGTTGCTGTCTTCTTCTTCATGGAGGCACCAGCTGGTATGCTGGTTAACGTTACACGTATTTTCCCCATTTGACTCTACCCCTCTTTCCCTATTGGACTCGGATGTGAATCTACCTACTGTTACATCCGCTGAGTGAGGAGCAGATGAGAGTTGAATCATTCTGTACTTTTGTTGTATGTTTGTATTCTGTGGACTGTATCTAGTTTGTCTTCGATAACTGTTTCTTGATGATGTGGGTGGTGGGGTGCAAAGGCGGTGTTTCCTGGCCATTTATTGATTCGGTGATCTTTTTTGTGAGCTGACTGTGGTTTAGGGAGCACTAGGTGCTTTCCACCGAATGTCTACCGCCCACCATGGATGACTAGGTTTAGTGGTTGATTGGTAGAGCAACCAGTCTGGATACCGGCCGCTTGAATGTGGTGTTCTTCCCTCTCAAAGTAACCACTCTGACCTGGTCATCTGGTCCAGGGTGCACATCAATGACTTCTGCCATCAACCACTTGGTTGGAGGAGTACAATCATCCTTTACTAGAACGATCTCCCCTGTTGTAGGTGCAGAAGTCTCATCTTGCCATTTATGGCGCTGTTGGAGTGTGTGTAGGTATTCATTTGACCACCTCCGCCAAAAGTGTTTTGTCATCTTCTGTACGAGCTTCCATCTTTCTAATGGAGGTATGGGTAGGTCAGATTCTGCTTCTTCAGGAACAGCGACTAACGGCTCACCAATGAGTAAATGAGCTGGAGTTAACACAGCCATGTCTGTTGGGTCGTCTTTCAATGGGCATAATGGTCTTGAGTTTATGCAAGCTTCTATCTGAGCAAGTAGCGTTGAAATTTCTTCGAAGGTGAGTGTAGAGTTTCCTAGGACTTTCAGAAGACTGGCCTTGGCTGATTTGATCCCAGATTCCCATAGGCCTCCAAAATTGGGTCCATGAGCTGGTATGAAATGCCATGTAGTCCCATCGTTGGCTAACAGCTCTGCCACTTCATGGCTAAAACTGTCACGACCTTCCTTGAAGAGAACTTCCAGTTCCTTAGCTGCACCAACAAAGTTTGTTCCATTATCGCTCCACAGGTCAGATACATGTCCTCGGCGTGCTACGAATCTTCTGAATGCAGCTATGAACCCCTGAGTAGTCATGTCACTGACTGCCTCCAGGTGTACACAAGTCGTCGTGAAACATTTGAATAGTGCTATGTATCCTTTGTATGATTGATGACCTCTACCCTTAGTAGCTCTGATTTTTATGGGTCCGGCATAATCCACACCGCTTATTTCAAAGACTCTCTTCGGCTGTACTCGTTGAAATGGCAAATCTCCCATGCGTGGCTGTGTTGATTTGGCTCTGTGTCTGACACAAACCACACATTCGCGAATACAGCGTTTCACCAGCGGTTTTAATCCAATGACCCAGTACCTTGATTGAATGTAGTTGGCTGTCATCGCATTCCCTCCATGAAGTAGCTTCCTGTGCGCATCCTTTACTATCAGTCGAGTCAAGTATGACTTTTTTGGTAAAATAATGGGATGTTTAACCTCTTGAGGCACCTTAGCGTGTTGTAAACGACCGCCTACTCTCAAAAGCGTTCCTTCTAAGTAGGGCGCTAAAGTTTTCAAGGTACTTTTTTGTTTTACTTTGCCCATTCTTTTCAAGTCTTCAATTTCCTCTTGAAAATGTTTTGCTTGATCCATTTCTATTAACCTGTTTAGTGTTTGTTTTAATTCTGCAGCCGTGAGATATTCTTGTTGTTGTTTTCTAACCCCTTTTTCTTGTTTTAGCCGCAGAAATCTTCTACAATATGTGAGTACTCTTATCATTCGGTTGAGTGATGAGAATCTATCCCAGATGTCTTCCGATACCCCAGCGTGAAACACTTGAGGCTTAAGCTTCTTTTGCTCCAACTCGGTCTGGGCTAAGTGTGGTTTGCTTTGTTTGATTTCTTTTTCCTTTAACCAGTGAGGTCCTTGCCACCACAATATTTTATTGACCAACTCTGATGGGTCCACCCCCCTGGAAGCCAAATCCGCGGGATTGGTTTCTGATTTGACATGGCCCCACCGATCATTGTCCAATCTGCCTTGAATCTCTGCCACTCTATTGGCCACGAAGGTTTGCCATCTGTTTGGCTGTGATTGTATCCACGCTAGCACTACCATTGAATCTGTGTAAGCGTATATTTGCGATGGTAAAAGATTTAAAACTTCTCTTGCTTCAGATAGCAGCCTTGCCAGAAGCACTGCTGCGCACAACTCTAAGCGAGGTATTGATACCTGTTTCAATGGTGCCACTTTTGTTTTGCTTTCTAAAAGGTTTATAATGACACCCTCTTGAGTTACCACCCTCGTGTATAAAACTGCTGCATATGCTGTACTGGATGCATCTGCAAACCCGTGTATTTCTACTTGCAGGTTGTTCGGTTGTGTGTGTATCCACCGGTTTATCTCGATTTGCTCAAATTGTTGCAGTTGTTGACGGTAGGCCATCCATTCTTCTATGAGATTTTGCGGCAGACTTTCATCCCATCCTGCATTGCATAACCACAATTTCTGCATAAATATCTTGGCTATGACAATCGTAGGCGATAGCCACCCAAATGGGTCGTAAAGCTTTGCTATGTCTGATAAGATGCTTCTTTTTGTTATAGGACCACTTGACTCCGGTAGTTTCACGGTGAATTTGAACTTGTCATCTTGTCTATCCCACATTATTCCAAGTATTTTGAAGACTTGATCAAACTTTATTTGAAACCCTTGGGCTTGACTTTTGTTCTCACATACTTTATTCAAAACTTCATCTGAGTTGCTAGACCATTTTTGTAATTCAAATCCTCCAGCTTTTAATAGTCCGTTCACCTGGTTGTATATCACAACTGCTGTCTCTATATCATGAGACCCACTCATCAGGTCATCGACATAAAATGAATTTTTAACTATGTCCGCAGCCATAGGAAACCTGCTGCGTTCATCCTCTGCTACTTGTTGCAGTGTACGTATAGCAAGGTAAGGAGCTGAAGCTGTTCCAAACGTTACCGTTAGTAACTTGTATGACTTAATGTCTTCTTCTGGATTATCTCTCCATACTATGCGCTGGTAATCAGCGTGCTCATCAGCTACAAGAATTTGTTTGAACATCTTGACTATGTCGCTGACCAGTACCACCTTATATGTTCTCCACTTCATTAGCAAGGTATGCAACTCAGGTTGTATTGTTGGCCCTGTGAGCAGTGTATCATTTAACGAAAAACCCAATGACCCTTTACATGATGCATCCATTACCACCCGGGTCTTTGTTGTCTGCTTGTCTTCCCTAATGACAGCATGGTGTGGTAAATACACTGCATCCTTCCGCTTTTCATCGGCCTCAGTCATGTGACCTAGGTCAATGTACTCCCTTATAGCCTTTGTATAATCTTCCTTAAGTTTTGGATCACGCTTGAATTTTTTCTCAAGTTGGAGTAACCGAGCTACAGCTATCTCCTTTGTTTTTCCACATTTTTCCACAGGAGACTGTACTCCTTCTCTAAGGGGCAAACTCACTTTGTATCTACCTGTGTCTGTGCGTGATGTTGTTGTTTTATAAATTTCTTCACATCTTTTTTCCTCATTTGTCATTTTACGCTCAGATGTGAGAAATTCATTTTCCATTTCCCAGAACTGCTTGAGCATGTTGTTTTCACATACACAAGAATGCATGCTCACTATTCTGTTGTTTTCCCTTGTTGAAGTAGTGTCACCTGATAGAATCCAACCTAAGTGTGTTTTCTGCGCGAGTGTCCCAGTTGGGCTCCGAGACAATCCCTCATCCATGATCTTACTTGTAACACTGTAACGAAACGTTACATGTTTATTTAGATTAATATAAATAAACATTTTAAACTTACAACAAGTGGTGATAAAACTAGTATTTACAAAGCTTACATTCTATCCTTTCTATTTTTATAAATATAAAATTTAACTTCATAAACAAAACACATTCTAGGTAAGTAGCAAATCTATTCAAGCGCATGACCGACAATAACAGGTCGATGCGGGGCAGGTGAAGACTGAGGGGTGCCGCAGTGCCGACCGGTGCGACTCCCGCGCCGTGATTCGAGTGACGACTCGATCACAGCTCAAGCTGGTTTTGCGAATTAGCGGCCAGTCATAAAATATTTAATCTCAATAGGTCCCAGCGCATTAGCTGGACATTGATAATAACTTAATATTAAATACATGTGAAGTGATTTCCCGATATAGGGTTTTACGTTTACATTTGCCTCACGGATTGGGAATTCCGTTTCGACACTGGGCAATTCGACCCGTGTCGGGAACTACAACCGACCTCGCTGCGCAATAGTGCCGAGGTCTACCAACCTCCCTTGCTGCCTGGCTGCTTACTGAGCTCTGCTCCAGCACCCTGAGGCCGTCTACCACCTTCGGCCGCCTTTTGACATAGGGAAGTACAGTGCTACGAAGTGAAAGCAGTAACTGATCTTCAGGTCGATCAACCACGACCCTATAAATTCATGTGCCCTCCTTCTGAGCTAGTTTGGTAAATTCATTTGTTTTACTCTATTTTAATTTTAACCTTTGCTTATTATTTGTAACGTAGATTCACTTTTTGTTGATTAAAATCTGGTTGTACTTATGGTCAAACCTTAGTTTCATTTTACTATCGTATTAGGTAGGATAGAAGCTAAGGGGCTGTGTACGACTAACCCGGTACAACACTGGACCCTAAAAGAATGTCAACCCTGCCCGGCTTGTTATAGCCAGGGTCAGCAAGTGACATTGTGTGTAACGCTGGCCAGTTAAGCAATGTGAAATGGTTCTGTGGTAGGTTGGTTGTGATGTGATTGATTACATATGCACGTACCCATAAAGTGAAGTTTGTTTTGTGTCTTGACCTCATTTCAAATTCAACTGTGAACTTGGAATGCAATGTCTTTCCTTCACTAAGGTGAAACTCGCTGTTGTTTTTACAACGCTTCAAACCCGCAGTCTGAACGAAGTCCTCTGATACAAACGAGCTTTGTGATCCCTGGTCAATGAGTGCACGGAAGACGTGTGAATCTCCATTTCCTGCCGTCACGTCTACCAGTGCGGTGGCTAATAAAACTTGACCAGGGTTGTTTGAAAAGTGTGACACTGAAGTTGTATTTTCTACATGTTTTTCTGGTACTCCGGGCTCCGTTGTATTTATGACCGGTTTTCCCGTTTGACCGGTTTGAACTGGATGCAAAAGACTGTGATGTTTCTTAGAACACAGACGGCATCGTGTCTCCCTCTTGCATTGAAAGGCTGAATTTCTTGGTACTAAACAATTAAAACATAAATTGTTGGTTTGCACTACCTTCTGCCTATCATTGTAATTGAGTTTAGCAAATTGTTTGCATTGATATAAGTAGTGATCGGCTTTACAATATGCACATTTATTTGTAGTAATATCTTGCACCGCTGCAGCTGCATGAAATGACTTGGTTTTCACAGTGTTATTAAAATTACCCAACATTTCTAAAGAACGAAATCTGTTTTCTAAAAATTTGTACAAAACTTTCAATGTGGGTATGTCCTGAGAATCGGACGAGATGTGTTGTTCCCATAGTTTATGAGTTTCTGTATCTAGCTTCGAAACTGTAAGATATACCACTATCGGATCCCACGACTCAGTACTTAGTCCTATATTCTTCAAGGAGCTTAAACATTCTGAAGTTGTATCTAACAGCTGTTTGATAGCTGCAGCAGATTCATTAGGTATTTTGTTTATGTTGAATAAATTCTTGAATATACAGTTTGAAATGTATCTTTTGTTACTGTATCTATTAATGAGTGTATCCCAGGCTAGCGTGTAGTTCTGGCCTGTGATAGATATATTTTTCAAAAGCAGCTCAGCTTCACCGCCCAAACTTGTCTTCAAATAATGCAACTTTTGAACATTGTTTAAGTTTGGATTGCTATGAATTAATGTTTCAAATATGTCACGAAATGACGGCCAATCTATATAAGAACCTGAATATTTTGGAATTGTTAAAACAGGTAGTCTTATATCTACATGATGTGGTGTGTATGGAGACACTTGCTGTTGAGAGCTTTGTGTTTGAATTAGTTGTGTCGCTGGTTTCAATTCGTCGAGCTTTGTTTTTAATTCACCTTTGTAACTTAAGTAAAACTCCTCGCAGTCATAAAAAGTGTTCTTATCAAAATAAGGTAAACCTTTCCTGTTTTGTATGGCAATAGCACCTACAACTTTCTCGTGAGAACTAAGAAATTCTTTCCAAATTTCCTCCAATCTACCCATACGAGCCTCCACATAACTATATGTCATATTCTTTTTTGATGTTTTCCCAAAGTTCGTTTGGGCTCTTTGAATTTGTTCATATCTATCTTGTTGGCAAGAAAGAATCACCGAATGCTCTTCCATCGTGACTTCTGAAGAAATCCGTTGGTGTTTTTTCTGACTAAGTAGGTAGATTCGACTAAACCGTTCTGTCCGTTAGGGGCTATGACGCGATTTCGAAAATGATTTGCAAAATTTTTTACGATCTTTCGTTAGAAAGGCACTTAATTTGATTGTTTTTCGTTTTAAACTTTGAACTATGCGTTTATATCACTAAACAATAGCACTTTGTACAGTTTAAACACTTCTAAGATGCAAATTGTTCACAATGCAGAGCTTACAGTACTTACGTGAAATTGTAGTTTCGTTGATAGATTTACACCTTTTAACACTCGCGAATTGTATTGTAGGCTTAGGGAGGACCAAAATATCCACGAAACACCGCCTTTGCACACTAATATTATAAAATTACCGGCGCCGGGAACTTACCAGTACGTTGGTTTAATGTAGACTACTCCTGTCAACCGGGTGAAGAAAGGCGGGAACGCATTTCTTCTGACAGATGACAGGTGACGTTGATAATAGCGAAATGCGTGAACATTTGTGGAAATCGGATTTTGGAAGTTTGAACCACGTTGCTCCGAAAAATGCTACTAACAGAGACTAACGTTCTATCATAATCATTATCAAATCAGCCAGAACGTCCGCTGCTGAACAAAGGGTCCCTACAAGGGATTGCCTTAACATTTGGCAGGCGGCTTAGGTATCACAGTGCGCTCAACCGTTTACTAAAAAGACGCTGCTCCCCTTCTTTCGGTGGTTGTGGTCGCAGTTTTAGGATACACTCGCGATATTTAGGACATAATACTTCGAATTATTCCAGTTATTCTCATCCTTTTTGATAGTACGTGATTCAAACATATATACACCAGTAATAGTACCTACTGTGAACAGTAGACCTCGCGATGACAAACTTTTTTCACAATCGCAATTCTACAATTTCATAGAATTTTTTTAGACGTCGGCGATTTTTGATTGTTGTGGTATAAATTACGGAATATATTATATGTGACCTCTATGTATTCCAATGTGATGAGAATGTTAAATGTATATATATATGTATTGTATATTCAAACATTCTTTAATGCTATTCAAAACATAACTCTCCTTTTTTGGCAGTCGGATAAAATTTTCAGACATTGACAGATTCTTTTGTTACATTCTCCCAACTAAAATACTAAAATTATCTGCATCTCTTTTCATTCCAATACATGAGAAAAGGACAGCAACAATTATGTAGTTTTCAAATTTGGTTTAGTTTAGAAATCGGCACCATTTTGTATTTCTTGGACTAGAAATATCCGCAATAATATCGTGCAGAAGGAAAGCGCATTATTAAATACTTTTCCAAGAATTTCCTGTGGAGATACTTAAAGATTCGAATATACCGGCGAAATGGTCCATTCTCTACGAAAATATAAAGCAAATTGCTTCACCTCGGGCGGAAAAGAGATATTACCACCTACTAGTTACTACAATACTACCTAGTAGTTACTAGGACTCGGTAGGTAGTAAAGACGGACATTATCTAGAGCAGTGGTTCTTAACCTTTCGTTATGGTGGTATTGTGGACCAACTGCTGCTATTGTGCTCGGACCACTTCCTGGATTGGTTACGGTCAATAATCTATTGGCGTGTCCACTCACGTGTTTTATTTTGTGTACGCACGGGTTTTTATGTGTGCCACAGCTATTTCAATCGCACCATTGCAAACTTTTTGTAGATATTGTGAATTTCCAAAAAGTGTATGCTGTATAGTATCTGGCTACCATATAATCATTTACAGGTTTAAATATATTTTGTTTGATTTAAATTGTTTTGAGATCGTTCAATTTGACAGAAGAGACCGAAAAAGGCATTTTTTTGTTGTTTTCGATCTTCTCTGTGTAATTAAAAGATATCGAGACGAAGATTAATATAATATACTAGCTGTTACATGCGACTTCGTTCGCGTGGTCCTACAAACAAAGAAAAATGTAGCCTATGTCTGCCTCCTCCCCATAAGCTAAATCTATGCAAAAATTCAGGTCGATCCGTTCAGCCGTTTAGCCGTGTAAAATGATGAACACACAGAGAGTTACATTCGCTTTTATAATATTAGTTAAGATAACGTGAAAATGTGCGACAAAGACAACTAGATGTGGTTTCCACCCTTGTAGTTCCGCTAAATAGTTGTAAATTCGCCACGGACCACCGGTTGTTCGCGGACTATAGGTTAAGAATCCATGACCATGAGAGGGTAGGTGCACACAAGGTGCCTTAGAGGCATATTTATACTGCACATTGCACTATGATGTAAAGTACAGCACACTTAAAACAATTAACTCAGTAATGGCACTTAGAACCACCACGTAAAACTACTAATTGTGTTGGCACACATTGTATTGTAAATATCTTATCTATTTAACCGTATTCCGGTTATGACGGGCTCCGTTTTCAATGAAATAAGAAGGTTTATAGAGATTTAACATCTAATTCAAAGTGACAAATACAGTGCTTTGGTGCCGCGTAGGGGTTGTTTGAAAACTCTGATTTTAAGGTGCAACGTTTCGCTCATCGCGCGAAATTCAAATTTTCTTCCTTTTTTTGTCAATTACATCGTGGCTTTATTCAAACCAATTTAGCGCTAATAAATAAGTTGTTTTAAGAAATTACGGGTAAAATGATCACTTAGATACTGGATTAGCTACAAATCTCAATAAGCTGATTTTCATCTTGGTTTTTGGATTAGAGAGAAATTTACTTATACTAGCTTTCAGCTTGAATATTTGATTAGTTTAATTTCTTGAAACAATCTATTTATTATCGCTATAGTTTTCATGATGAGTAATAAAGTTATAATTGACAAAAAGCGCAAGAAAATTTTAATTTCGCGCGCTGAACGAAACGTTGCATCTTAAGTACTATGAACTAGCGTGAAGTATCAAGCAAGCGACATGGTTTTCTCGTCACTCAGCTGTTAAAAAAAGGGTTATTATTGAAAAATACCTTTTGTGCTTAAATTAGTAAGTAAAAGTGGGTTAAATTAAATTAAATTAGTTTTAAAATTATTTGCTTAGGTAATAAAGGCACTTGCCCGTTAAAAAAAAGTAAGTAACGTTTCGTGTGCAGACATATTTTTATTTTCAATTTACTTTAAAATAACAAACGGGTGAAAAGCCATTAGGGGTCATTATTTGTAGTGGTAGGGCTCTCTTGCAGAGTCCGCCTGGGGAAGTACCACACCTTTGCCAGTTATTCAACCGCCAAGCAGTAGTGTGCAAGCATTACTGTGTTCCGGATTGAAGGGCAATGTTACCAGCGTAATTACTGGGCATACAGAGATTAAACATCTAACATCTCAGGGTGACGAGCGCAATGCATTGCCGCGCATTGTTTTGAACTGTTGAAGTTCAAAATTCTGGGTGGCACTGAACTGTTATGGGCAAGCGTGACGCTTAACATCAGGTGAGCGACTTGCTCGTCTCGTCACCAAGTAACATAAAAAAAAAAAAAAAAAAAAAAATATTACCCCAAGCCAAGTTAAAGGGTAATTAATAAACGGTCGCATTTAACTTAATTTATTCTGGTAACGACCTGCACCGACGGCTTCAGTGGTTTTATTTTTTATTTTATTAGTTATCGAGTTTTTGAATACTGTAGTTGGGATTGGATTTAAGGTCTTATATTTCTGATGATTTAAATATTAAGAGAAAAAAAAGTTTTAAAAAAAATGTATAGTAAATAAATAGTTATCTATACAACACCAGTACCAGTCTTATAGTAATTTTTATGCTATGGCGAAGACGGATGAAACCTAACAATTTTGTAGTTTTCCTCCTTCTTCGTCAAAATAGAACATGTCAAAATAAAGTAATTGCTTTAAAACATTGACATTAAAGATATATTATTCCTGTATTATTCTTCCCACTTTTCTATTCTACAGGAAGCGCCGGGAAGCAGGGAAGCAGGCTCTTCAGAATTTTTAAACAACTTTGTCCAACGCTTGATCCGGAAAAGTGAGCCTCGTTTGTTTTATTTTCTAAAGCTAAGAACATAAAAAGGAATTGAAACAAAAAAAAAAAATGACTATGTGAAACTAGTGCCACCGGAGGACGGCAGTCTTCAGCAGCAGCTTTCGGCAGCGTCGTCTTAGTAAATGGTAAACATTCTGCGATCATTCGCCTGCGCGTGTGGATTAAAGCAACGTCCCTCTCAATCACAGAAGAGAGAAAAGTAAATAAAAAATTTTCCTCTTCTGTGCTCTCAATAGAGTGGAGCTAAGATCTGATAAGAAGAAGTGCAAAAAGGTACCTACAGTTTTCATGTTTTTCTCAAAATCATACGAAAATAAGGCGCTGAGATATAAAGTGAAAAATAACACGAGGAGCACGATTTCACGAGCACAGTAACTGCAGGTCAAGGACACTTGCTTCTGAAACAAAGAAATAACCTTTCGGTACGTATGTAATTAACCTGTGAATAAATTGCCAATCTCTGAATAATTAATTACTATGTATTCTACAAGTCGAAAAAGGCAACTTTGTAGGCTTTTAGGCAAACCTCGTTTTGTGTGGGCAAAATGTATTTAGGTATTATGTAAGAAAATTCTATTTTATTTCTGTTAAGAATTTGAAAACGGCGAAAAGTGAGAACTACAAAAAAAAGCACTACGAACGGACGAACACAAAGGACGTCGGTCCCTTGTTTTAGTAGCGGAACTCTTAAAACATTACTAGTGTAAGAAGAAAAACTCAGTGTTAACTGCCCAAGAAGTAGTCTTTTACATTTAGATAACTTTCGGATGCGTGTAAATTCAGTACAAAGCAATAATGTAAGCCATAATGATCGCTGACTGTACCCTCTTGACGAAATATGAAAGTAAAAGAAATGTAGCGCCACCGTCGCCACCATCGGCGAGGGGCCGCGGGTATCTCAATGCTTTGCGATGCAAATGCGACTTAGCAACTCACAACTTTGAGTATTTGCTAGTAGAGTAAGTATTGCAGAAGTTATGTTCCAACCTGTAACTTAAGTCGTCGTCCTGCCGCGATGTATTGGTACAATAGGTATTTGAAAACTGTATTGCTGTCGCTCTGCTCCTCCTGCGTGCAATATCAGAATTGCAGGTTGTGAGTGAATTAAATTAGCTTTTCGGGAAAAAATGTCTTCAACACCTAAACCTTTTCTAAATATTTTGTTTTTGGTGTTAATTGCTTCGATACATTTAAATTTACCATTTTTTTTTTCAAAAAATTATTTGTGATTGTAATAAAAACTAGTCATAATCAACGCAATAATGTCCTTTCTGTAATTACATAGAAAAAAATATTGAAGAAGTGCGAACGAGATAGCGAGAATCAGAGAAGCCGGCCCTTCAAGACATCACGCTACATACGATGTACGCAATGCACTCGGACTACACGCATACTGCATGCAGTTTGACGTTCTTTCATAGAATTCCATAAATTACTAATAGACATGACGACACCGCAACAGCCTGCAACAGACACGAATTGCAATTGGAATTGGTGTGGCCAGCACTCGAATTGCGTAGGCCTTCGCTTAAGAAAGCCCAGTCTGACTTTCATGAAGCCCAGTCTGGCTTTCCTGAAAGCGGAGGCCATTACAGCATTATTAATAAATACAATGCTAACAATATGCGAGAAATATTTAAGTATAGTAATTAATTTTAATTTTATTGAAATGTACAGAAAAACATGTCTTTTGATCTTTGTTGTCTGAAAATAAAGTTAATATAGTAATTATCAGAAAAGTTTGTCAATTAAGCCACTAGCCTTTAGAATAGAACACACGCGGCTGTGATTAGATTTATCGTTGATCCCTCGATATTTCCAGTTACATATGACGGACAGTCTGACGAAGCGGGTAGAAAATAGGTCTGACATTTTTGTCTTTTAAATTTTTACTCTTTGATTACCATTTTCCAAGGCAAAGGAGACAATCAATTAAGAACTCAAATGAGTTGCATTAATTCAGCAAAACGTTGTTTCTCCTATCTCATTAAAATAATCTCATTAATATCTCATTCGACTCAAAAAAAAGGAAAATAAATAAGTTGAAATCTCCTCCGAGGTTAGCATCGCGGCTCGGCCAACATTTACGAAGCACTAAGCTGGTAATTCGTGCTCCTTTTTCCAATTGACCTCTGCCTTCGTTCGCGAGTTCGTTCCAAAGCAATCTTGGCCACTTAATTTTTTATGCGCGGGAATTCAGGTGCAAAACATGCTTTGCTTGTGTTGGGTATAAGTTTCAAACTGAATAAAATCAAGATTAATCACATATCACGCTTGCATATATATTAACATGAAAAAATAAACAAAAATTTATTTTAAAATATTTTAATAACATAACAAACAAAACTGACTCTATCTACAAAATCTTGCAAATTCGAACCTATGGTACGTATATACAACGGGGATATTATATCCTTATCCTAACTAATATCGCTAAAATTGAAAAATAAATGCCTAAAGGTACGCACCGCGTACAAAAGGGTGAGAGTGATCGCTCTGTTACTTTCGTTGTTCGAAATGAGATAGGCCTGCCTGCGCATGGATTTCGCACTGCGTGCAGGCGTAGGTACTAAACTGCGCGTTTCTAATTTGATTCTGCATGTTTTAGTATAGCTTAATAAATATAAGATATCTATCTAAATGAGATTTTTTAACTTAACTTTAAATAAAATGTTCGACTTCTCGAGGTGAATTTTCTCGTCTCGCCTTTTCTCGACTTTTCTCGCTTCCAGAAATCTCCAGCGAAAACTCTAGTGCAAATTATAGCAGATTGTCGTTTAGCAGTGGACGTCTTCTGGCTGATGATGGTGATGAAAACATTATGGGCCTTATAAAGTAAGAACCATAATGTTTCATGTAAGCAAGTACCTATAACGTGCGATATGTGTGTTAACTTGTGTGCTAGGGTGATGGGGGCGCGGGTGTCGGGTGGTATGGAGCCGATAGAGCGCCAATCAATGTTCATCAATTAGCTGCTAAGTAACAATACCGCATCGGGTTGATGGACAGTGGAGTACTACACAGCAGCAGGGACATCAATAGAGCCGTATTAGATTAGGCCCATATTGCTGATTGAGCATTGACATTTCAATTTGAAATTGGGCTCTTTTAAGTGAGAACGTGATAGCCAAATATATATACAACTCCATAACACCTTTAAGTGCGAGCGAGATAGATTGAATGATTTATGATCCGACGACTCAAATGATAATGCGTTTTATTAAACGCATTATCATTTGAGTTCTTGTTATATTTAACAAGAATTAGACAGAGATAGAGAGAGAGAGATAGAAGAGATTAGAGATCGGAGTAGATTTTTGTATTATGTATGTAATTTCTGGTGTGAACAATAAAGAGTTATCTATCTATCTAATTATACGCTAGAGATAAAGCACAAAGGAGTGGTTTTATCGTGCCGATGGATCTCTTCTAGACAACCTTCGTATGAGTAAGAAGAAATACTTGTTAGAGTATGGCCGGTGGCGCAACGATTACCATAACCATAACGCCAATATATACTAAACAATATAAGTATGTCAACGAATTAAAATACACTTTAAAAAAACATTGTTTACACGAATACTAATAATTACTAAATAATTAAGACCGCCACTCACATAGACTGTCGTTTGTAAATCATATTTTTTGGAAATGAACACTCAACAAAAACTTACACCTATTATGGGAGTGAGTTAGCTGTGTCTAGCATGTCTCGAAATTGTATTCTTGTACCTATTAATTTCAGCGGTCGACGCGCGACGGCTGGACAAACGGGCAAATCCGATCTAATCTCGCCGCTCGCTCACCGTATTTCCTGCTCACTATCCAGGTAATACAGACTGTTTAGTAGTATGTCGTGTACACTGTGATGTATATTATAGGCTAGAATAATTGGGTTTACGCTTGGTTAGTTGGAGTAGGGAATGATAGCTCTCGTACCCACTGCGCGGTGTTTGCAGAGCTTAATATCGAATTGGGCATTTTTAGAATTGGGTATTTTTGTTATTGTTTATTTATTGTTTATATTATTTAAAATATAATAGACCTATAATTGGCTGTTTTATAAAATGTATATATTTTCATTAATTTGTATTATTGGTCTGTTGGTGTTAAATAAATAAATAAATTTATAGAATTGTCATTTTGATCCAATTCTCAAAATGACAATTCTACAAATATCCAATTCTAGTTCATTTGTAGAATTGGCCATATTGAGAACTAGCCAAATTTAGAATTGGCCATATTGAGGCTTGTACGTAATTTCACTTATATAGTCAATATTTATATATTTAATTTATAAATTCTATATATATTTAATAAAAATTAAACTAAAATTTTTATGTAAGTTCTCGTTTTTTTTTGTGTTTTATAATTATGTCAGTGTATTGTGAATGTGGATACCGCAGGCAAACTTACTATTATTTTGCGGTTACAGTTAGTCCATTAGCAGTACACTTACATGAAACTAAATGTTATCGTATAAGCGTATTACGAAAATAAAATAAAAAACAAAAAGAGTAAGGTATATGTAGAATTGTCCATTATGGGAATTTTGGCATTACGTGTTATTTACGTTATATTTTGTCCCGACCCTCGAACAACTCGAATCTAACTATATTTACATTGTAAACCAATTCCAT